>HG992307.1:7500-2507500 GCA_905220615.1 Tinea trinotella | reverse complement strand
ATATATTTAGTTACATTTAATGAATGTTAAAATCATCTAGAGTTAACTGCAACTGATTTTGAATGCTAAGGAAACAGTGAATAAATACAATAGATAATAATAAATAGGAAATCTATTCATAGTTTCAATTCGTTTTTTCAATTCATAGTCAAAATATTTATTTAGTTACATTTAATGAATGTTAAAACTATGTAGACTTTACTGCAACTGACTTTGAATGCTAAGGAAACAGTGAATAAAAACAATAGATATTTATAAATAGGAAATCTATTCATAGTTTATTCTAAATATAGTGCAAAGAGAAAGGTGAGAATTTTAATTAAAATTGTACAACAGTTTAAAAGCAAAAGTTAAATTGTGTCATCACTGTATAATTAAAGTCGACAAGTCCTACTGCAATACCTTTCCATTTTACAAAGTGTGTACAGAGAGTTGAGACGAAATTTACGAGCTTAATAAGAACTGAAACAATGGACGCGGATGAAGACTTGAAAGCTGTGCATAGCAATGCCAGATGTCCGTATGTGCTTTTGTGAATATTTTGCATGAGGATATGTGGCTTGTAACCCGTGATCTCGGTTTGCGTAACCATTGCAGGGCCACTACACCATGGTCACCTTGATATAATTATAATACTATAAGTGATTTGGTCACGTTTCGGGATCAGCTTGTGAATTTCCGGTTCCAACTAGGCCGGCATAGTAGATGTGATTGCTACTCACAGTTATTGAATTGTAGAAGCAGCGACATATATTCCTGGACCACACTCTGGCTTAACAGCTTGGGGTGCTGTCATATGTCAAGTCACAATAAAAATATACATATATGTACATATATTTTACTAAAAATAATATCGTATTAACAATTTGTTAAAGTGAAACTAGAAAAAATGATAATTTTTGGCCCAGAGTTTCAATTCCATACGTCGCAAAAAATCTAAGTAATAATCTAGTATATTTTAATTTATGTTATCAATGTTAGAATTTTCTTCTAAAGATTGACATGACGAATATATCTGGCAACGCTATGTCCAAATCAAACGTATTGCGCTCTGACATAGAGTAGCATATTCCGTGGATTAGAATTTAAACAAAAGTTATATTGAAAGTGAGTAGAGCGTGATGCGAAACTAGGAAACCTTACTCCCATACAATTGAGCGATTTAGACGTTAATTATTCTGTTTCGACTCAACTTCCGCCTTTAAGTTGCTTACTAAATTGTCCTAGCGGAATTCCTGTACGAGTTAGAATTAAATTAGAGATTTAGCTTTGTGAAATTTGTTAGATATTGAATACAACTTTTTTTTTTAGTAATTTTAGTATTCTTTTTTTTATTGTATTGGTCGTAGTTAAGTTAATGTGCACGCGTGAACACGCATCAAATTTTCAATTCTGAATTGATGAAATACATTAATAAAAACTAGTCAAAATATTTAAAAAAGACTAATAATATGGCACGTTTATTTGCAATGATCTGAACTGCAAAGTTTATCTTGAATATATTGCATGGGGTATTAACTCGACAATATCCGACGAGGACTCAGAAGTTGGAAGAAATACACGATTAAAAGATACTCGTAACAAAGTGAAATTTCGACGCGAGCGCATAGGCGCTATGTAGCTTAGTGGTTAACACATCGTCGGTTGGGTTCGCGCTCGCACAGTAATTCCAGCTTTTAGCACTGATTTATAGTTATTATATATGCTACTTTATAATAACTATTATTCATATACTTCTAAAGTTATCATGAATTAAATAACTAAAACTCAAATAAATAAAATTTGTTCCCATAATCGTAACGTTAAGTAATTGTAAATTAAATTAGATGCTACCTCACACAAGCAACTAGCTTATGAGTGTAGTTATGAACATTTATGTAAGCAATTTTAACCTACTGTGAAAATTTATTAAACAAATTTTATGCGTTTATTTTGGTTTTAATTTAACAAATTTATTTTATTATTCCGACGTTTCGAGAGCTTTGTAGCCATCGTGGTCACGGATTCATTAATCAATTGTATTCGCGTAAAATCTAAGAAAATACTACTGTATAAATAAATATATAAATAATTTAAAAATATAAATAATTATTTTATTCTCAAATTCAAGTATATAATCTAACAGCAGCTATCTAGAAATTCTTTTTGTATTTTCCTCCGTAAAAGTCTAGTTTATACGCAAAGGAATGCCCTATCGCAAACGAATAAATCAAAGTGTAATACCCTTCGGCTTTTATTTGTCCAAATATCTACTTATATTTTATGTGTAAATGTGGTATTTTAGTTAAGGCAGATTATTTCTAATTAAAATATAGACGAAAATATACGCCCTGAAATAAACGCAATAAGAAGCCACAAAAATCTTTTATATTAAAAATAAATTCGCGCAATACCTCACAAAATACAATAGGTTTACATTTACATTTCGTCTATTTATTTTTGCATATACAAAGCTTAGTAATGCACATGTATCATAGATACTAAACGTCCAAAGTATCATAGATACATTATTAAGAGTTGTTTTAAATAGTCCGCTATTGGAGACAATTCATTATTACATGGAGATTAATAAATATATTATGGTCTAAGTAGTATTGGACACTAAATATTCTGGCTGGCGTAGTGACGACGACTGAGGCAACCGTAATTTGTGGCGATTTTTAGGTCATCGGCCCAATTAGCACTGGGACTTCTCTTTACTTATTATCAGGCAATTCAAGGTCAGATTTCACGTCACAATAAAAAGATCCAGGTTAAATTTAATCCTAATGGCGGCTCCGAAGTTAGGCGCAAGTAGATTTGCAATACTTAAAATACACTATCTATCACAGTATCACGGGGCTCGAAGTATGTGAGAGAGCTTAATGTTGTGACCGTAACATCATAAAGTTTGCAACTAGCTTTAATATAAATAATGCCCTATAAGACAGAGCGATAGTATTTATTGAACTAATTAAATTGATCAGGCATTAACGGCTTTTTACTTTCGGGCAAAATAATAAATAAATATAAAGACACAAAAAGCGAAGTTATTTTGGTACAATAAAAGCAAGATATATTTTAATATATATATTTTAATTAAAGAATACTATACGTACTAAGAAATTATTAATTGCAGCGGCTTATGAGTTATGTTTTAGCGATTTAAACGCGAGCTTGAGTTCAATTCCTGTGTGCGTCTTACACGAACTTTTGACTGAGTAATTACCAAAGGCTTTCAGGCGTAAAGGCCTCGTGAAGCGAATTCAAACCTTCTAATAGAATTCACAATCTTTGAGTAGATTATATGGCACTAGAGCCTCAGAACTATTTATTTTATTTAATATATTAAACTAAGTTTGAAGCATAATTTCAAATTTTAAAATAGTCTTGCTGACTTTGTTAGAATAGTATTTCCGAATTTAGTACCCCTTGTAAGTATATATTGTGATAAAAACGCTTTTTTTATAATTTTGGTATTGACTAAAATTAAACTAGGCAAAAATATTATCTAGAAAATAATTTCCGTGTCGGCATGTTGCACAAAGGTCTGATTACATTTGTAACTATTTTTTTGAAATTATATATATTTTTAGGTATATTAGGTATATATTTAGGTATTATATATATTATAGTATATAGTTTATTTCAATAAGGGCAAAGTGTTAATACAGCCTGATTACATTTTAGTTAACCGAGCAATGTGCAGCGATTGAAAAAAAAAACAGTTTGATTTTTTTATTAAGATTTATTGAATGTTTAAATTATATAGAGTTATGTTATGTTAAATTATCTATCATAAATTATTGGCATATTCCAATTCAAGTAAATTACCATATAAATAATAAATGAAAATTGGATAGAGAATATTCTGGCGTTAACCGACCGAACGGTTAACTAGTTTCCTGCAACTGTTTGTTGTGCCGTCTATTGATATTTAATCTTTGTTAAATGGCGTTCCCTCAAATCTCAAATGTCACCGTTTGCATTTATTGCTTTGGAAATATTTTGCTTTTGTAAAACCTTATTTACCTATTGATTGATTTCTATGTTTTATTTGATTATTACTTATTGAAGATGTTCACGAATACTGACGTTTTATACTTTTTTATATTTTTGATTGTATTTTTGACATAAGAGTGGTCAAATAAATATCTTTACCAAAAGGATGTGATTTTGCTTTAAATACACTTTTAGCACAATATTTCGGTACCTGGACCAGCACAGTTACAGTCCTTATTTATTTTTAATATTTTTTGGTCCATTTGAGAAAAAAAAAATGGTATACGAAACTCGATCTAAAAGTGATAATGCAAAAGCTTGCACAAGCAGGGAAGCTCAACAGCAAAGTCAGATTGCTGTCTCGCCAGGTAGTGGACACACATCAGGTAACTCTAGGAGTTCGTCGGCCACTATTAAGGCGAGAAAGCTTGCCGCGCAAGCTGCACATGCAAGGAAGGTAGCGGTACAACAGAGACAGGTATTAGATATGGAGTTGCAGGCAGAACTTGCCACAATTGATGCTGAGTGCGGCAGTATCATCGATAGCCGCGCAGACACGAGCGAGTGGGTAAGAAGTGTCGTTGTTGAAGGTGGTGATGTAGCACAGTTTTCTGAAGCCCCTGAGGGCTGTCCGGGCAGTTTATTGACTGATCCCACACATGGACGCGCTGCGCCACATCACTCACCACCTTTTTCACATAGTAATGAATTCTTCCCATCACAGGTGCCGTTGGCGACGGAGGTGATTACACCACCTCCATTTCCTGTGAATGTTACCACCGCTCCGGCCTCAATACCAGCTCCAGCTCAACGTCCTACCACCATGTCCCTGCACACATCCCAGGTTCCACCTTCTTTATCACATCCTTTAAATAAAGATAACAACTCACTTACTGATCTTACTAGAGCTATACAGTCACTGGCAGACGCACCACGCCCTGTCAGATCTGGGGTTATGCCCCTTCCGAGATTTGATGGGCGGTCGCCGACTGAATGGCTCCCCTTTAAAAGGGCCTACACACTATCTAGTGCGACGCTCACACCAGCTGAAAACATTGCCCGCCTAGGCAATGCGTTGCATGGAGCGGCCCGTGAAGCCGTTCGCATGCTGCTGGTGTCCGCGCAAGAGCCTGAGACTGTAGTACAAGCCCTGGAGCTTAGGTTTGGTCGACCTGAGATAATAGTGCTCCAGGAGCTGGCTTCAGTACGCAGCTTACCAAAACTAAGCAATGAAGGTAAGGATTTAAATATTTTTGCGTGTCGTGTTCGCAATTGTGTGGAGACTATTCGTTTGTTAAATGAGGATAGTCATCTGAAGTCTCCAGAACTGTTGAACGTTTTGGTTTCTAAACTAAGCGTTCTTTTGCGGACACGATGGGCGGATTTCGCTTCTATGTGTGGCGAAAGTCGTGGAAATATATAATTATTCTCCGACTTTCTGCTACGAGAAGCGGAGCTCCAGATTAGGTTTGGCGTTGCCGCTGAACACGTAGCTGCCACATCACACCATGTGCCACATACACCACCTAATAGGGACAGGGTGAATTCTACAGTTATTTCACCACCTAAAAAATGTTTATTTTGTAATAAAGAACATTTTTTGAAGGATTGTGTCCAATTTGTCAAATTGACACCTAAAAATAGATTACAATGGGTCAAAGACAATAAAATTTGTTTTAAATGTTTGCGCAAGGGATCGCACACTTATAAAACTTGTAAGCCTAAACAAAAATGTCAAATAAATGGCTGCAAACTTAGTCATCACAAGTTATTGCATCTTGACACCGTTCAAGTAGATGACAGTGTACACTTACACGATACGACTGACGATATTCCTTTGCAGATTCATACGAACAATACGGATATTTCCGACACATTCAACACACAACATGCACACGTAGAGACATCATACTCAGTCCAAACATACTCAGACATACGCAGACCACTCCTTAAAGTGATTCCAGTCACTGTAAGTGGCCCGTCGGGTAGCGTCAATACTTTTGCTTTATTGGATGATGGCTCATCGTCCACTCTGATTGACGCTCAAATTACACAACAAATTGGTGTTTCTGGTCCCACTCGTGTCATTCAAGTTGATGGTGTCGGCGGTTTGTCTCGGCGAGCCACTATACAGTATGTGGATTTTCATATTAAGGGTGTACACACACTTGAAACACATTTAGTACGTAATGCTAGATCAATGGTAGGTTTGGGAATCTCCAAACAATCTGTTTCCGCGAGTGATCTACAAGCTTACTCCTATTTGTCAGAAATTCAAAACTTTATTTGTTATTCAAATGCTAAACCTATGTTGATAATCGGCATTGATAATTGGAATTTACTTCTACCCAAAGCTGTCCGCAAAGGCACGCGTTCCCAACCAGTCGCTGTAGAAACTTCTTTGGGCTGGGTTTTATATGGTTTCGGATGTAGCAGGAGTAAACCGATTGTTGGTTATCACCATACGTCTGTTTCCCACGATTCAGATAATTTAGATATATTGATTAAAGAGCATTATAAACTCGATTCTATTGGTATTTGTAGACATGAAGCGCGTAGTGTAGATGACGAACGCGCTCTTCGTATTCTCGACGAAACGTCACTACGCTTACCATCCGGTAGATTTGAGACCGGTCTCCTTTGGCGCGCCGATGAATTAGCTCTTCCTAACAGCTATGATTTAGCATATTCGCGTTTTAGGAGCCTTGAAGTTAAGATGTCAAGGGATAAGAACTACGCTGAGCTTTATAAAAAGAACATACACGCGATGATAGAGAAAGGTTACGCCAAAGAATGTAGCAGCGAAGACACATCATCCCGCTGTTGGTATTTGCCTCACTTTGGTGTGGTAAATGTCAATAAGCCAAGGAAGCACAGAGTCGTTTACGATGCTGCTGCCAAGTATCAAGGTGTCAGTTTGAATTCGCTGCTCGTTACTGGGCCTGATCTTTTACAACCTCTTTTACATATTTTATTTCGCTGGTATTTGAGCGAATCTTTACCCTCACTCTGCGAACTTCATATTTTTTCAGATCCAAGTGAGTTAGCTAATTCGTCTGTGGCCTTTTGGAGGTTCATTTACCCAGACGGACGTATAAGACTAGTTCTAATCAGCGGTAAGGCTCGTGTTTCTCCTTTGAAGCCTGTTTCGATCCCTCGTCTGGAGCTTCAAGGCGCTCTAATAGCAGCTCGTTTAGCTGCAACAATTTGTGAAGCTCACACGAAAAACCCTTCAAAAAGATATTTCTGGTGTGACTCGATGACGGTTCTCGGGTGGCTTCGCAGCGACGCGCGCTCATACAAGCCCTTCGTGGCGCACAGAATTGGCGAAATATTGGAACTTTGTGACAGGTCAGAGTGGTTCTGGATACCATCAGCACTAAATGTAGCCGACGACGCCACACGGATTAAACCCGGACGCATCAGTCCTTCCGACAGATGGTTTGTCGGGCCAGAGTTTTTATTGTCATCTTCAACTGATTGGCCTTCAGAACCACAGGCCAAAATTCTAAATTCATGCCATCTTGAATTAAAACCTGATAAAATTAAAGTCCATTATAATGATTGTCCAGCTATGCTCGCACCAGTCACGGCCGACCCTAACCGGTTTAGTAAGTGGATGCGACTGGTACGTGCAACTGCACTGGCGCATAGATTTGTATATTTTTTAAAACTTAGACTTCAATGTAAAGCAACCGTGACATCTCGATGTCAGGAAATTCACGCAAATTGTATCGACCTCACCAACTTGGCGCCCCTTACTTTGGAAGAAATGCGATTAGCCGAAACACATATTTTACGAAGATCTCAAGCTTCGTCGTTTCTGGATGAAATCCTCTCTTTACAAACTGGCCAAGTACTTTCACGGCACAGCAAGCTCATCACTTTATCACCCAATATGCTTAATGATGGTTTGCTACACGTAGGAGGTCGAATAGATGCAGCGGAAGACGTCCCAGAAGAGTTAAAGTCTCCAATATTGCTGCACGGCAAAGACATAATCACACGGTTAATGATCCAGTTTTACCACGAAAAGTCAGCTCATGCAAGCAACGAGCGTGTGATTAATATAATAAAAGAAAAATATTATATTTTAAAGTTGCGCAGCACAATCCGCACTATCGTCCGTAGCTGCGCATTTTGTAAGGTTCGACGAACCGTGCCGCACACACCAACTATGGGCAACCTACCAGTTGCAAGATTAGCCCACCACAGACGTCCCTTCACCTTCGTTGGATTAGATAATTTTGGGCCTTTACACGTTTTTGTTGGTCGAAGAAAGGAGAAGCGATATGCAACATTGTTTACTTGCATGACATCGCGAGTCATACATCTGAAATTGGTACATTCTCTTTCTGCAGACTCGGCCATCATGTGTTTACAGCGTTTTATGGCACGTCGAGGAACCCCGGCTGAAATATTTTCTGACAATGGCACTGCGTTTACTGGAGCCAGTGGCCTAATTTCCCAACTATATGATCCTTCCATCCCAAATTTCGCAGCTAACCATGGTTTTAAGTGGTCATTTATACCACCGTCTGCTTCATTTATGGGAGGCGCATGGGAAAGGTTGATTAGAAGTGTTAAGATGGCGCTCTCTGTTACTTTAAAGGAACGAGCTCCAAATGAAGAAGTTTTAGTGTGGTAGACGTGAGAACATCAAGAGGAGTTTTGAAACGCCCAGTCAGAAAATTGGCACGTTTAGAAGTTGGCGAGGTCGAGACCAATGAGCGTTAGATTTGTTTATTGTAAATAATTGTTTTCCTTTTATTGAAATGTGTTATGTTTTATTATTATTATGTTTTTTTATTACCAAAAAATGGGGCCATGTTCACGAATACTGACGTTTTATACTTTTTTATATTTTTGATTGTATTTTTGACATAAGAGTGGTCAAATAAATATCTTTACCAAGAGGATGTGATTTTGCTTTAAATACACTTTTAGCACAATATTTCGGTACCTGGACCAGCACAGTTACAGTCCTTAGTTATTTTTAATAGAAGAAATAAAGACAATGCATCACTTAAATTACCTTGTTACTTATCGTAATATAATTAAGGCTGATTAAATTCTTAATTAAAATAAATGTGTTAATTACGAATTTAAACTAGGTTAAAAAATCCAATAAGCATGCTAGGAAGCTAGATAAGTTTAAAGGACTTGGAATGTGGCGCCCCTTGTGGTTTCCTCATCCTATAACCTTCAATCCTTAAAGGTTAAGCGATGCATAAAGATGCACCTTTGGCCGGCATAGTCGGTATTTTCAGTCCCTTGTTTTGAACATCCTTGGACTCTACTCGTGACCTAGGCTCTTAAAATATGAAGGCCGTACAAAATATGGCGGTTGTGGTATCAGTAAATCACGTATTCAATTCCCGGTAAGACAAAAATTTGTCTTATTGCATTTATATGTAAACAAAACATTGTTATTGTTATTAATTTTGATAAGAATATACATATATTAAAATATAATGACAAATTAAATTAACAGATTTCGTCTGGTTGTTCAAAAAAGAGAATGAAGCAAATACTTTCAAAATTATATTATTTTAAAGATATATGAATAGTCAGTGTCGTAGCGTGGGAGTCAGTCGCCCGGGGCGGAAAAATAATTTGCCGCCCCCTTATTTAGGAATTTCAATCATAGGTACAACAAAAATATGAATTTTAGGTTCAAATTTTAAAGTTTTATTATAGTTTTTTTAAATTTTGCCGCCCCCTAAATGTGCCGCCCGGGGCGGGCCGCCCCCTCCGCCCCCGCCACGCTACGCCACTGTGAATAGTATATTAAATTGATAATATATCTATTGTTATATCATTCACTATTCATACTTTAATGTTTTAAAGTGCTATTACTAATTTCAATGATTACATTTTAGTGAATAGACTAAAACCGAAGGGTTAGTGTTCGACTGGACCCACAAAAAACTCGGCCTATTGGTTTTATATGACGTTAATGATACAATAATTAAATTACCACATACACCATTAGTATACAGACGCAACACAAACAAACACCCACAAATATACATTTATTTTGCATTTGTCCGTTGTTTTTATTAATTATCTATTGTATTTGAAATAAGTTTAAAGTTTAAGCTTTAAAGTTTAAATCTATTTGAAAGAGAACCGTGCAATGAAAAAGAGCGCTGTGCATAGAGCTCTAAACACGGTTAATTTTATTTTAAAACAAAATAAAAAATATTTAAAACAAGATAAAATGTAGCAGAGTTTGAGTTGTACATTTACGGATCGAGTTTTGTTGTGGGTCTAGCAGCAGACTAACTCTGAATGTGAAACGTAGTATTGTCAGCTAGGCACACCTACGCAAAGCCTCCATAATGATGCTACGCTGTAGCTTTTAGCTTACTAATTAATAGCTTACATTCCTATTGATTTAGAGTTATAATAGTGTGTTAGTCGTTTTGTGCTTAGGTACAAAACCAATAGATAGTATACCAAATATTGTCCAATTATAGATGATATTTAGAACTGGCATTTTACCACATTTAGTTTGCCTTTTTTATATTAATATTTTTAATTAATAATAAGATTGTAATCAATTACAGAAGTATAATTGTATAAGTATTATCGTATTATGGCTTTTACAAGGATAGACAAAAACAAGTGTGGTCTCCGCACGCACGTAACTGAAGACAATCATTTTTAAATTTTAATAGATCTATGCTTTTCATTTACTTTTTTCTGTTTAAACAACCATTTTTTATTGGTTACAATTAAATATACTTCACAAACAGTAGAATCTGTTATTCTACTGCTCGTAAAGAATTTTTTTTTTCAAGTAGAACAAAACTCAACTGAAATGCAAATGAATTATGGTAATATATTTCTTTTGTTTTACTAAACATAGATCATTATAATCCATTATATATAATATAACATAATTACAAATAGTATAGGTATATTATTAATATTCATATTTAAAGAAATAAGTTAATACAAATTATATAATAAAAAGATTTTTCGGGAAATAAATTATAAAAGTTTTCAAGACGTACGGACAGGTGCGAATAATTTTCTTTGACTAATTAATTTAACAGTATTCTCAATGTAATGTTGTTTAATAAAAAAATCTAATTATACTTATTTGAATCAAACATTTTGGCGTATTTTATTCTTTACAAAATTATATTTTTTTAAATCTGTTTGTTAAAGGAGACTAAGTCATTTAACGGTTTTTTTTAATTATTGGCACCACCCTGTATGACCAATTTGACCCATGCTTAATGAATCCCAGTGCTTAGATGACATCTAGTGCCTCAATTGTTCGGTCTATTTATCACAGTATAATTGTGAATACTGTTAGTATATCATTTATCTTGCGAGTTTCTATTGAGAGTTTTAGTTTATATTGCGAGTGTATATTTAAATCTACAGTAATAATTCCAACTTAATAATTTTCATATGTTTGTTTTGCTTCAAAGTTATATGAATCAGTCTATCTACTGATTTTATTTTACTGTAAATGGTTGAATCGCATGTCCTTTGTTCTAACCCCTTTAGTTGAAGAAAAATAAAATAAAACAGAAACGATATATTTCACGCAAAGACAAAGAAACTCGTACCTATCAAAGGATACTTGCACTTGAAAGAAAAAATAATTATCATTATTTTTATATCAAACTAGCGGACCGGCAAACGTTGTCCTGCCGGAAAAGCCACATTAAATATGATATTTTAAATTTACCATCCACATTTTTTTCGCGAGTCCATAATTAACTCTAACGAATCTATGATTGGGTCATAATTTTTGGGTATCTTACCTTACTGTTATCTTATCTTACTGTGGTCTTTATGTCTAGAATATTTAATTCTTTATTTTCCTACGAATCTTCAGTAGTGGAATTTTGGCCAGTAATTTATAAATTTCTATTCATTCTTTCTAGGCAATGAAAAGTATCGCTTAAAATTATGTAAGTTGTCAATTGTTCAGCAAATAAAATTCCAATTGTCCAATTGTGTTTTCAAACCATCCAGGAACGCATTGAAATATACACATAAAATTTCATTCAATTTAGCGGCGTTCATGGAACTCTTCTTGCTTACCATGTAGCAAATCAGGGCCAGATGTCGAGTCACAAAAAATCGTTAATTTATCTTGCAGCAAGTGATCCTAGATAACTCATTTAAATCTGCAGTTCAACTACAATAGATGTGAGTGCTGCTTGCAGATAGTTTATGGCAGCAATCGCTTCTACTTATGGACCGCACTCCAGCTTAACAACAAGCTGTGTGCGGTTTTTATAAAGTCTATTTTTTATGGCTTTTTCCACGATTAGTGAAGATTTAAAAAGTCTATAGCTAAACTGCGATTGAATTCCTTAGATGGTGGCAATACCAATTTAGGATTACGTCCATGTTTCCTGAGGTAGATTCTAGACTTGTCATTCATGTATAAAATTTTGATGTGACAATAAAAATGCAGTTATATTACTATATTATTATTGTATTTTTTTATTAGGACGTAACATCTGACTTCGACTTATCTGATAGAAAGAAGCGGTCCGAAGGCTTAAAAAAACATTTTACTTTTTCCTCAGTCTCCGTCACTACACTGTATTAATGAGATTAATATGCGACGTCATTAGATGATATTTTTTATTTATAGTTAATATACTTTTAATTTTTTCTGTTTCTTAATAAAGAATGTAAGGATAGCATAGTGGATGTCACTGCTGCTGGTAGTCATTTATTTGTGGCTGTGACTCCACTCCAGTTATAATGACACTCTAGTTCAATATCAGGCAGTTTTTGATGACAGGCGTAGCGCATTGGTTAAAACAGTCCGCACAGTCCGATACGCGTAAAGTCCGCGGATATTTGCTCCGGGTCTGGTTGTCTAAGAGTGATAGACAGTGTTGCCCAGTCTGTCGATTCGGGTTAGTACCTACCACTACTTACAACTATACGGACCGTACAGTGGTCATTTGCTTATTCTTCTGTGGTAGTATAGTACCACAGCGTGTCGCGTTTCGGGATC
This sequence comes from Tinea trinotella, assembly GCA_905220615.1. NCBI lineage: Eukaryota > Metazoa > Arthropoda > Insecta > Lepidoptera > Tineidae > Tinea > Tinea trinotella. The sequence continues at coordinate 2,494,515 of HG992307.1, read as the reverse complement.
ATCAAAAAGTTGCATTTTCCAACTAGGCTAGCACAGTGAATACGAATGCTACTTACAGTTATTAAAATGCAGTAGCGGTCGCTGCTTAAGTGCATGTGGAGTGTTGTCGTATAATATGTTAAGCTTCAATAAAAACAGTTGAAATTAAATGAATTAACACGAAATAGATTATACAAAATATGTATGTTATTAATTTTGTATTCGTGAATCCAAGTTCACAAACGAGAGGTGAAGTTGAACGGCACTACTCCATCAGCAGAAATTCAATCCCCGCTTACAATCTAGAAACTGTATTACATTTATTGGAAAATCTATACTTAAGTCTTTAACGCAATCCTCTCAATTCGATGACATTTCATTTTCTATCTTATCGTTTTATATATTTAGTAAATAACACAGGACAATATTTTTTGATCTTCTATATATCTACGCCTCAATTTTCACAGGAATAGGCAGAGACAATAAAGCGCCAAATTCCACAATCCTGATATATATTTTTTTCGACATCTGATGTCGACTAAGTCACGATAATAGAAAACATACAGGCCTAGACCTCCGAGTATGATTTTGTCCCATTCGGTGTCGAGACCCTTGGTCCGGGGGGTCCTGGCGCTTTAAGGCTTTTTAAGGAAATATCAAAAAGGTTAGCCGACATCACAGGAGACCGAAGAGTTGGCAGCTACCTCGGACAAAGAATTAGTCTAGCTATTCAAAGGGGGAACGCTGCCAGTATCTTCGGAACCTTGCCTAAAGGGACTCCTTTTAATAATGTATTTTAGTTATTTTTTTTTAATCAATATATATATTAGAGTTTAATGTAAATATGTAAAGAAATATTATAGAAAACAAATATATAACTTTATTTATTTTAATCGTAGGTAGAGCCTGTATGAATTGTGGATGTGAGGGACTAATGTCAGGATCGTGGCAAGTGGCGCCCATCGTCTCTGCTTTGCCATGTGGGGTAAAGGAATAGCAATTTAATTTTTAAAATTAATTTTCGCTTATCGAAAAAATATTGATATCTGACTAAATATATATATCTGACTAAAAATATCTGACTGAGCAAGAGGAGGCCAAATAGCGACTATAACTTTGGACCTCCTCTCCCGGCCATGCCGTCCAGATTTGCGTTTTTTAGTTTCGCTTGAAGAGTTCAATGTAAGCATTCCACTTATTAGTTGTTCTACAAGAAACGACGCAGAGTTAGGTTTTTTTTTGTGACACGACATTTGACCACGACCCGCCTGATGATAAGCAAGACGACTGAAAAAACTGAGTCAGTTCACGGCTACCCCAGTTGCCATCACTATACCGGCCGAAGGTGCTTCGCCTCGCATTGCTTGAAGGATCCAAGGTTTTAGGATATCGATACAAGTTAATTCGATAAGGGAATCGAAAATAGAGATTAAACCAAGGCCGAAATAAAGCTTAATTAAGAAGTAAAACGAGAGAATGCTGCATTTCAGTTTCAACGCTCATTCCGGCTGATAATGGAAGGTCGTGTACCTGACATAGAGTAATTAATCAAATGTTATCGGACTCGATCTGACGGCCCGCAATGAAGCCTTCACCCCACTCGCTTTTACCAACAATTATATTATAATAAAAAGGTTATTTACTAATGCTTATTGGAATAACGTGTTTCTTAGGAAATTTTTATGGTTGAATTATTTAAGTTATTATTTTTTTATTATTATTTATATTTCTATACTAAGCTACTAAAGTGCTTGTATCATAGAAATATGACAATCAAAGTACATATATCAAAGATACATTGGTACCGGTGCAGTGGGTGGTTTTAAACTCGTGCTCTCGGTTTGCGTAACCATTGCACTGCCACTACACCACGGTCGCCTTAATAGCTACAATTATGTATAAGTAACTTATAACATTTTTATTAAATTACAAAGAGTTAATGAAAATTATTGATAGCAGTTGGCGCTCTTTGTTTCTGCTCATCCCTGTAAGAAATAGGCGTGACAATGTGATTGATTGATATTAATGATGACACACGTATTTGACAACAAACTAGTGTTAGGTACCAAATCCCAGTTTAGATTTCCGGTCGGAGCATAGTTTTGTTTATTACTGTAGAATTTTTATTATAATAAAAATATTTGTTATTATAATAAAAAAGGCAGATATGAGCTCCAGCTTATTCCGAGTGGTAGGCAGTTGGTGGTCATTTCTCAGTCTGTCGATCCGAGATAGTACCACAACTTTTAAGTGTACAGACCATTACATAATTGACATAGTAGCGTAGTGGAAAGATCTTAAAAGATGCCGGTTCCAACTAAGCCGGTATAGTGGATGCGACTTAACATAAGGTGAGGTGCTGTCATATGTCGAAAGAATCTTCAAACACTAAATGTTAATTGGGTAAAAAGTACAATAACTTAAGTTGAGTAACATAATTACTACCACTTTATATAACTAAATCCAGAGCAAATATCCGCCTATTTTTTATTACAAATCTTTCCTCCGACCGGGAATTGAACCCGCGACTTTACGAGTAACAAACTGTGCTAACCTATGCGCTTGAGCAAGCTAATTTCGACACGCAATTGAGTTACTTTTTAAGCTTTGCACTCTTCAAATTAGTGGTACGTGGTACGGCGGATCTGATGACTGTACTACAACCACACTTAATTATTTAATCTAATTTAATCAAGCTACTGTGGTCTAATAGTAGTGCAATGGTCACACAACAAGAGAAGTCGTTTAACCAATGCATTAGGAGTTATATTTAATGTATTTAAAACTAGCGGATAGAATTTAAAATAGCACCGTGGTTTAAGTGGTTTGTAAGAACATGTAAAAAAAATGTAGTAACAAGGATTGACACATGCAAAGGATGAGTAAGTTACACAAGCCGAGAGCACGTATTCGAAACCACTCACCGGTACCAATGTATGTACTTTGGTTGTCTTGTTTCTGTGATACAAGCAATTTAGTAGCTTAGTATAGACATGTATAATAAAAAAATAAGGCAGGTTTAAGAGAGGCAGATCTCGGATACATCCTCAAGAAACCTGGGTTGCCTAGTGCCCATAATCGTAGAGTTTGTAAAAAAAATTGGGGACGTGAGGAAAGCGAGGGAGTTGTGCAGGATCGTGGCAAGTGGCGCTTTATTGTCTTTGCCTATACTTGTGGGAATAAGGCGTGATTTGATTGATTGATATTTAAAACTTATTCACAATATGTTTATTAAATGTTTATTTGAAACAGTAAGTACCTACTGTATTGGTGTATGGGGAGGATTTTGCGCCTCAGCGATTATCGCTGTAGAAAGATCACAGAGGGCAGTACTTAAAGCTATGCTTTCTTGTCCCCTACGCTACCCAACGCAAACACTATATCTAGAAGCCAAGTGTCTTTCAATAAGGCAACTCTATGTAGAAAAGGCATGTGTTACTGTGCACCGGCAAATTATGAATGATCCTATGCATGCCTCTTTGTCGAAAAGAAGAGTTTTCCAGATACCACATAATGCGGTCAAAAGCACATTTGCACAGCGTCTTCCACACTTTCTGTTAACATGCGTGTACAACAAAGTTATACGCCGATGTAAAATTAAAGACCAAACTGTCAAACAGGTAAAATCCATTGTTCGCCAATGGCTGTCAACACTAAATTATAATCAAACAGAAGACTTAATTAGAATAATGAAATAAAATATAACGTGTACACACACACACACACACCACAAACACACACACACACACACACACACACACACACACACACACACACGCAAACACACACACACACGCACAAACCAAAACCTCACCCTAAACTTTACCTTACCTTAATATTCTGACTTTCACGATACAGGCTTGACCTAGTGTGAAAGTCATAGTCATACAATGTGTCAGTAATCAATGTAAACAATGTAATAAATAAATAAATATATTTCGTATAAAATTCCAACTAATTTAAAACGAAATGCGTAAGTTGCTTTATTTTGCGTTTTAATTGCAACTTTAACCGAAAACTTTGAAACATCCAAATGTAGCTCAAACTTGCTTGTGCAGGGAGTTGGTGTAAATGCATTTTGCAAACTATGTTTTAAGCAAACTTTGCCCCGACAATATGCATTTGATCGAGATTGCACTATCAAGGGTTAGTTTCCGTTTACCTAGGATTAATAATTAAGTTATATTAGTTATTTCTAATAATTATAAAATTTTCAGAAGCTGTAGGCAGACAGTGGATGGGCATTTGCACAGTCTGCCGACTCGGGGTAGTACCAACACTTTTTAGTGTACAGACAATAGTGTAGATCCAATCGACAAGTGGAATGCTTTGCCAGCCCATGTGTTTTCTCCCTCCTATAACCTTGGATCCTTCAAGCGATGCGTGAAGAAGCACCTTTGGCCGGCATAGTGACGGCGGCTGAGACAGCCGTGTACTGACTCGGTTGTTTCAATCGTCTGCACTTTTGGATCTCCTCTTGCTTATCATCAGGCAGGTCGATGTCAAATGTCGAGTCACAATAAAAAAAAGAAAAGATTATGAAGTTACTTAGTCGTGTTTAGGAACAGCACGTGGGCAGGCGTAGTGGATGCGACTACTACTTGGACCACACTTTAACTAACATTAGGTGGAGAGCTGTCGTAAGTCAGGCGACAACTAAAAGTTATCTAACTGTAGTGACCAGTCAGCATATTGACAGCGAGTTAATTTTTTTTTTGTCTTAGACGCCTTTAGATTTCTTCTTGCTTCCTATCTGACAAGTCGAGTCTCAATAAAATTAAAAATAATGTTCATTCGCCTCCATTTACAAAGCGTTTCAGCCTAACATAAGGCGGTGTACTGACATAATGTCATCCATAATAAACATCGATTCGATGCATAATGTCGAGGCACAACAAATAAAGTAAACAGGGAACAATATTATCTAAACAGAGTTCGACATATATTCGATCATTGAGAAAACACGAGTGCAGCATAAATCGACGTAACTCTGTACACACAATTTCAATCCAATCGCAAACAAAATCTAACACCACTTTCCTGAACCAATGTGTCTTTAGTCGTCCAGTTATACAAGCAGTTTTAGTCATCGATGTTTTTAGTACCTTATTAATAAAGAAATGTAAAATACTAATGTAATGTAAAAAACTAATGTAAATATGTAAAAGCATTTATTTCGTAAATAAGTCACAATTCTGCTATGGAGGCTTACAGAAACTATGAAAAGGATAATCCGGAAAAGCGAAAAAGTCCCTTTACGGTCTACGGTCTGTACACTTTAAAAATTGCCTACCATGTTATAATTTTTTTCGATTGGATTATAGCTAAAGAGTGGTCCATAAGTGTTTACTATCATAAATTGAAACGTTTACTGAATAACTTCCTGACGTTTATAATAATTATACGCTGCCCTTCGCCCTTCGATGATTACATAATATTCACTAAGTAGTAACGCGTACTGCGTGCCAATTCACAGTATTTAATAGTAATTTCCTGTATCTATATAATAATAAAAAAACTAATTCAAGTAAATAAAAATTTATTTCCTTATAAATATTAACATGAACGCACCAGTGGCACAACCCGGTGCGCTCTTTGGCTCCTGTCATTCGCGTTTTCTGTGACGGCCATTTTGCAGCAAAATTGCCGCTTATTTTATTTTAATACCTTTTAGGTTGAAAGTTGTGATTAATTGTGTGAAATAAGTTGGTTTTTATAATGGGAAAGCGAAAGGCAGATGAGGAATAAGGTAAATATTATAAATTTTCAGAATCCCCTGATAAACTGGAAGACATACAGGCGCTGCCTGACCAGATACCAGTGACAAATGAGGTGGAGGAAGTGACTCTTTCTCCACATATTTTGGAGATTCTAGGAGAGGAACCTGAGAAAGAACAAGTTTTCACAGACAAAATACACTCTGACATTTCAACAAGATGGACAGATATATTAATTAAAGGTGTAAAGGAAGAAACAAGAGGAAAACTTAAAACATTCTCAGCGCCAGAAAACTTAAAATTGGCTATTGCACCTTTGTTAAATCCAGAAATCAGGGCTGCCAGCAGCGAATCAAGTTGCAAAAGGGACAACATCCTGAAAGAGAAGCAGAACCAACTCGGTTCAGCAATAACAGGGATAGCAAATGCCATGGATTTGTGTATCAAGGCAAGTGCAGATAGAAAACTACTTGCAATTTTAAGTGATGTTGGAAGGTCATTATGTGACCTACACTATGCGCAGACAGACACCAGAAGAATGTTTTTAATGACAAGCATGGATAAGGAAATAAAGGAGGGCTTAAAGGATAGCAAAAGAGACAAGTTTCTTTTTGGAGAGGATTTGACGGAAAAAATTAAAAGCATTAAGACATTGCAAAGATCTGGGAAAGAGATAAAATCTGTTATTAAACCTACACCTAAAGCTGCCCCAACACAACCGCAAAGGAAGCCGACTTTAAACTTCCGGGGCCCGCCGCACCGACCTTACAACACCAAGCCTCAGCGGGGTGCAGGCGGGCAGAGACAACCCATCAGGCAACCAGAGAGGAAGCCGCAGCGGAGACCCTACCACCAGGCGACACGTCGGTGAACTATGCTCAGGCTGGTAGATTAAAGTATTTTTATGATAAATGGTTTTCTATAACCAAAGATCCTAGGATCTTGTCTTGGATACAAGGATACAAAATAGTTTTTTCACTTTTCCCTTACCAATGTAACACACCCTGTAATAGGGTGACTTCTCAAAATGAGAAATGTTTACAAATAGAGATTGAAAAACTCCTCAAGCTAGGAGCTATTAAAAAGTGCGAACCATCTCCTGGGCAATTTTTATCAAAAGTTTTTTTAGTAGCCAAGCCTAATAGTCAATATAGATTTATTTTAAATTTAAAAAATCTTAATCAGTTTATAGAAACTTGTCACTTTAAGTTGGAGGACATTAGAACAGCAATTAATTTAATGACGCCAGGCTGTTTCATGTGTACTCTTGACTTAAAGGATGCTTATTTTCTTATTCCTATTCATAAGAGTTACAGAAAATACTTGAGATTTCAATACAATCAGCTTTATGAATTTCAAGTCCTACCTTTTGGTCTCAATGTAGCTCCATATGTTTTTACAAAATTAATGAGACCCATAGTCAATTACCTAAGAAAACTAGGATATATGTCAGTAGTTTATCTTGATGACTTGTTGTTGTTGGGAAGTACTTATGCAGAATGTTTAGATAACTTGAATGCCACCATCAACTTGTTGATCTCCTTGGGTTTTATTATTAACAAAGAGAAAACCAAATTTATTCCGTCTACTAATGTGAAGTTTTTAGGGTTCATACTGGATTCAATTAATTTAACAATCAATCTCCCAGTAGATAAAAGAGAGAAAATTAAGAAGAAACTCTCAGTGTTTAGTCAATTAAATAATTGCAAAATAAGAGATTTGGCTACATTAATTGGACTTCTAGTGTCAGCTTGCCCAGCTATAAACTATGGCTGGTTATATACTAAGAATTTTGAAAGGATTAAATTCCTGGGTCTACTTAAACACAATAATAGATATGAGTCCTTTATTAACCTCCCCACTTCACTTAATAGCGATTTTGAATGGTGGTTAAATAATATTGATAAGAGTTTTAGCCCAATCCGCACTGGTAATTATAAATTAGAAATTTTTTCTGATGCCTCTAAGACTGGTTGGGGCATAGAATGTGCAGGGAGAACAGCAAGTGGATGGTGGTCCAAGAGTGAGACTATTCAACACATAAATGTTTTAGAACTTACCGCTGCTTATTTTGGTCTAAAGATATTTGCAAAATCTTTAAGTAACTGTGAAGTTCTTTTAAGGATTGATAACACAACGGCAATAGCTTACATAAACAGGATGGGCGGAATCCAATACCCTCATCTAACCTCTGTGGCTCGGAAAATTTGGCAATGGTGTGAGTCAAAAAACATTCATGTCTTTGCATCATATGTTAGTTCATCTGACAATAGAGATGCAGATATAGAGTCTAGACGGATTCATAAAGATGTCGAATGGGAATTGGCGAATCACGCATTTTCTCAAATAAAAAATAAATGGGGCAATCCATGTATAGATTTATTCGCTAGTAGACTCAATACTAAATGTGAATCTTTTATCTCATGGCACCCAGACCCTGAGGCACTAGCCGTAGATGCTTTTACAATCCCATGGCCCAATAATTTTTATGCATTTCCACCATTTTCCTTAATCTTAAAAGTTTTAAAGAAAATAATTAATGACAAAACAGAGGGTGTTGTAGTAGTTCCCCATTGGCCCACACAACCTTGGTTTCCCCTCTTTAATAAATTATTAACTTCTGAATTGATAACCTTTGATCCTAATGAAAATTTGTTAACTTCTCCCTTTAGCAAGAATCACAATCTCAGCCATTGCCTTACCCTGGTGGCAGGTCACTTATCCGGCAGGCATGGATTAACCAAGGGACACCAGTCTCAGCCCTCGAAGTGATGCTGGCATCACTATCCCAGTCAACTATGAAGCAATATGAATCTTGTATCCGTGAGTGGTATAACTTTTGTACTAAACAAAATTGGAATTGTTTATTAGCATCTATACCACAAGTATTAAGTTTTTTGTCTAATATGTACAATAGAGGTGCGAAGTATGGCAGCATTAACTCTGCAAAATCTGCTTTATGTATTTTGCTGGGACCCAAAATTTCACAAGATAATACAATCAAAAGATTTCTCAAGGGAGTGTTTAAATCACGCACACCCTTGCCCAAATATGATCTCACATGGGACCCATCCATCGTACTAAATTTTTTAACCAAACAATACCCCAACACTGATTTGTCATTAGAGCAATTGTCTAAGAAGACAGCAACTCTTATTGCTCTGGTAACAGCACAGAGAGTTCAGACTCTGTCACTGATTAATGTTAAGCAGATTATAAAATTTGATGATAAGATTATGATAAGAATCACGGATCTAATTAAAACTTCTAAAGTGAACAGATCCCAACCCAGTTTAATACTGCCATATTTTAGAGACAAACCACAAATTTGCCCTGCGCAAAGTTTGGATGATTATTTAGAGATTACAAAATCAAAAAGAGACAGTGATACTTTGTTTATAAGTTTTAAAAAACCATTTAAACCAGTTTCTTCTCAGAGTATCAGTAGATGGATAAAAGGCACACTAAGCGAAAGTGGAATAGATGTGTCCATATTCTCCGCTCATAGTACCAGACATGCGTCAACTTCCAAAGCTAGTAAGCTTGGGGTCAGTATTGATACAATTAAAAGAACTGCAGGTTGGACAGGACAGTCTGCTACCTTCGCTAGGTTCTACGATAGAGAGATAACTGACTGTAACGATACATTTGCTAGAACTTTATGTGAGTCTTAGTAATCGTTGCAAGGTCTGGGTTATGTGTTTTTATTTTATAATTATTATTTTTTATACCAATTTTTTAATTATTGTATACAAATATCATTTCACAACTATTAACTCTAAACATCTACTTAGTGAATATTATGTAATCATCGAAGGGCGAAGGGCAGCGTATAATAGGAAGTCAAACGAACTTACCTGTAAGTGAAGTTCGACGATTATTATACGCTGCCCTTCGCCCGAGATGATTACAATCCCACATCCAACCCTCAGCTCACTTAACCCCAGGATAGTGGTGAAATGATAATATCTATGTGATTTAATTTGAGCTCTCAACTAGAATGACAGGAGCCAAAGAGCGCACCGGGTTGTGCCACTGGTGCGTTCATGTTAATATTTATAAGGAAATAAATTTTTATTTACTTGAATTAGTTTTTTTATTATTATATAGATACAGGAAATTACTATTAAATACTGTGAATTGGCACGCAGTACGCGTTACTACTTAGTGAATATTATGTAATCATCTCGGGCGAAGGGCAGCGTATAATAATCGTCGAACTTCACTTACAGGTAAGTTCGTTTGACTTCCTATTGTTGACATTGCCTTGTATGTTATATTTTGGATATTTTTATAGGATTAATATTTTATTTTATGCAGGATCAACGCTTAGGAACAATTTTGTAAACCAGAGCACCTACAGATGCCTTTTTTAATTTTATTGTGACACGACATATGACAGCACTCCGCTTGATGTTAAGCCAAAGTGTGGTTCATGAATGAATGTCACTGCTACTACAATTCAACAACTGTGAGTAGCAATCACATCCACTATGCCGGCCTAGATGGAACCGGCAACTTACAAGCTGATCCCGAAACGTGACCAAATCACTTCACGGTCTGTATATTTGTAAGTGGTGGTACTACCCCGGATCGGCAAACTGGGTACCACTGCCTACCACTCTTTGATAACCACACCCGAAGCAAATATTCATTTTTTTTTATTACCAATTTTTAACAAGACTTTACGCGCAACAAACCACGTGCTAAACCATTCGTCCACGCGTGCCGTCGGCGCTCATACTTTTATCCTTTTGCGTCATCAGCCCAGTCGAGGACACATACCCAATGTAAAGTTTATTCAAAAAATTAATTTGACCTATACAGGGCCAAAACGTCGGTCGAAGTAAATAAAATGTGAATAATATCAATCAACCAAATTGTCACGCCTTATTTCTAGTAGAACTTTGATAAAAAGAATTATGAATGTGAGGGAAACGAGAGAGTTGTGTCAGGATCGTGGCAAGTGGCGCCCTATGCCTATCCCTGTAGGAAAAAGACTTTTATAATTAATTCATCCCAATTTGCTACTTACAGTTGTTGAATTCATGAACCACACTCCAGCTTAACATCAAGCTGGGTGCTGTCGAAACTGTATTTAAGCTGTGTAAGCTCAAAACAATCAACTATATACCTATATATATTATATAAAGAAAAATATGTAATGAGTACTTAAGGTGTATAAATATATACAAATCTCCACATTACGAATCGATCACAAACTCCTGAATCTCGAAGCGTAATCCTCACCCCATGGCCATGACTGGAATTATACTCGTAGCTTATTTCCCCTAAAAGTTCCTACTGAAAGCTCACCTTTATTTACTAATGATATAAATTAAGAGCTTATTTCTGTTTGCTTATAGTACTGATGTTAAAACAGGAATAATATAAAGGAAGATACTAAATAAGGCTACTGTGGTGTGGTGGCAGTGCAATGGTTACGCAAACCGAGAGCACGGGTTCAAAACCACTTGTCGGTAACAATGTATCTTTGATATTGTATGTACTTCGGTTGTCCTGTTTCTGTGATACTACTTTAGTATCTTAGTATGGAAATGTAAATTAAACCCTTTACGGCGCAAGATTTGTTTTTTTTTTAATTAGAAATAGGTGAGAAGCAGTTTATAAATTATGGGAAAAAATAATTTAAAAAATTATACGTAAGAAAAAGTATTTATTTTTCACAAAAATCATGACGCTGCAGACGTGCAAAATGGTGTCAAACAAAGTGAAAAATTACGAAGTGAGAAAAGATTTATAACAATTATTATTCTTATTAAAAAATAAAGCTACGCCACACTTTTCACATTCTGTTTGGGCTGTTCCAGTACACAATAAAAAGCTATATTGAATTCGCACGCAAACTGCACAAACAGGTTTTTAACGGGTTTCTCAGTTCGAGTAGCAATTAAATAAAAGTAATGCCATCTAGCAGAAATTTGGGTAACTAGTTCGATAGAAAGCTTTGTTGTAAATAAGCATTGCTGCGTTATAAGGTGTTTATTTGTTTGTTTGAAGTACTATGAGAGTTCGAATAGTATGATGCAGAACTGCAACACAGCGCCGTAAATGGTTAAAAATAACCTAATTAGTATTTGCACCCAAAGAATACGTTAAACATATATTAGGTATATTAAAATTATCTTATGCATATTAATGTAAAAACTAAAATTATCGTATCTATTCCTAATTTAACACTTACTCCCTGTGTTAACATTTAATTAAGACGTTAAAAGTTTTAATAACTTTACTACTAGACCGCGGTCGCCCTTTCACCGAGACAATTCTTTTTATTATTAATTTATTGAAATATTTTATAATGATAGAAGTACCAAATACTCGTGTATTTTCTATTTCAAATATTAACAGTCAGTTAATTTTAACATCCATTAAATCATAAAATCTAACGTAATAGTTATTCTGACAACCGTTGCACCAAAGCTCAGTTAAGTAAATGTCATTTTTGTCTGTATTGATATGTTCATGTTTAGTTATTAACAGTTTGTTTAGTTAATTATATATACGAGTATATTTGTAATTAAGAGTTTGTTTAGTTAATCATATATTTGTAGTGATTAACAGTTTGTTTAGTTAATTATATATATTTGTTAAACATACGTCTAAAAAGGAACGTTTAAAATGTATATCCCATTTGTTTTTTATTGTGACTCGACATATGACAGCACCCCGCTTGATGTTAAGCCGAAGTGTGGTCCATGAATGAATGCCACTGCTACTATAATTTAATAACTGTGAGTAGCAATCACATCCACTATGCCGGCCTAGATGGAACCGGCAACTTACAAGCTGATCCCGAAACGTGACCAAATCACTTCACGGTCTGTATACCTGTAAGTGGTGGTACTACCCCGGATCGGCAGACTACCCCAGGCAGTGGTACCGGATCGGTACCACTGCCTACCACTCTTTGATAACCATAGCCGAAGCAAATATCCATCTCTTTTTTTTATTAACAAATATTTGCAATATTTATTATTATTAAATCAATATTTAATATTATTAAATTTTACAAATAAAAGCTATGAAACAAATATTTGCTCTGACCGGGGATCGAACCCGGGACTTTACGCGCAACAAACCAATCGCTAAACCGTTCGTCCACGCCTGTCGTCACGCCACGCGTCCCCTTGCAATTAATGCAAGTGTTAATCGTAGACGTTAGAATTGTTAGAAACGTGGACAGTGGCTGACTGTTGTCTCTGCGTAACTTTTTATTGTCTCCATTCATAATTTTCTTTAATAATGCAGGTTGTGTTTAACTAACAGTATGTCGCTAATTTTAATTGATTTGATTAATCCAATCTCTTATTTAATTTATCAAAGAATAAGTAGCTCACAATATATTTTTAGTTTAAACATGGAATACTTTATACAGCTTGCAGGAAAAAATATCCGTAGAAAAAAACGTGCTGAATATTTTCACGTTCAGGTAAAACTTCAGGAAGAAAAATTCCAAGTTAAAAGTTCAATAAAGAAAACCTAATTATATATTTTATACTAACGATTTTTCTCTCTTGGACTGGATTTTTATATATTCTACGTCCTTAAAATGTCTGCTTTATTATTAAAATTTCGTGAAAATATTTTTAATATTTATTTAATTGATAAATTTACAAAATAAAATTGCCTATATACAGCGGCTATACTATACTGTAAAACAAAAATTGTGGATAGGTACATCTGTGTAGAATAGTAGGTACTAAATAATCTATTAAGATGTAGGTTTGTAAGATGTAGATAAGTAAATAAATATTTGTAGATTGATAAATTCACTTTTTCAGCAGTTTACGTTTTTTTTGTGAAGAATTTCATAGGTAAAAATATGTTAGCGTGCTTTTCATGCAATTAACATAATATAAATAAACGTTGCATTAATTAATAAAGTTTCTTTTCACTTATTGAGGCGTAGATATTGATGATATATAAATATAGAGCGCGCACAACACCCTACGCCATTGCAATTGTTAGAGCCACAAAAGTTGTGCCACAAATATTTTTTTTTTTAAATAAACTTTTAATATATTATGTATCATCAGAACAGCCAATATCGTAGAGGTATCTAAAGTGTACATGGATATCAATATCAATTAGCTTTACTTGGACCCGATATATAAGATTGTTATGTCATTTACTGTAGCTAATGTAAGCTAAAAAAATCTATTATAATTGTTAGTATAAAGTTTTGTATACAAGAATATTGATTATATAACAACTATTTTTACGATCCGTCATGTCTGTGAAAATTTAACCAATGTTAGCTGCTTTGTAATTTGTTTATAGTTAGCTAATGCTATTATTTATTAGGCTGTTACTTGAGACAGTATTTAAGGATATAATTTAAGTAAGTAACCTATCTACATTTTCTATTTATATATAATATACATAGAAGACTAAAATTAGCGACGTCTAAAGTACTGACATTCATAAAAAATACGTCTATTTTGGAGGCTTATATTATGAAATTGTTTTAAATTTATGCTACTTAAATTAATATTAATCGTGGAACATTTGTTGATGGATTGCGTCAGGAACCGACGTGATAGGCAGTGGTTATTTAAAAGATTGGGGATTAATATTTGGAATGTTGGTTGCTGTAACAGTATATTAGCAGAGCCTGCTTTTGAGCAAGCCAAAATGTTATACAAATTCGTGGCGGTGTACTTAAACGAGAGAGAGCAAATGTGGCATGATGCTTTGGGGACCCTAACCCCAATGCATCATAGGTTTAATAATTTATTTTTGTTCGTTGTATTCTATTTTCGTGTGAATTGTTTCTTATGTTTTGTATTACTAGCCTTATCCACATTATATCTGTATGAGCTTGTATTTGTAAATAGTCTAGGTTTAGTTTATAATGGGAATGGCATCGCCATTTTATGTGCGTAATTCCCCTAATAAAATTGATTAAAAAAATTTATTAATATTATTATAGTATAAATATTCTTGTATACTACTGAAATGTCGAGATAAATAAAATACCTATGCTTAATAATACATTAATACTTATTTTAATTTATCGCGACTTTCATTATAAAGTTCATACATGAAACTACAGATCATACTCCGTCATAGGAGTTCTAGTTATTTATACCTAAAAGTTAATGCTAATGGGCCAGGATTCAGTATTTATAGAGCTCGTCCCTTTATTATTATGGGCACTCGAACAATACTCGCACTTGTCTATTGAATAGATTTGTTGTTTTTAGAACGTTTACAATTCAATGAATTTAGTAACATTTAAGTAGGGCGATCGGTCTATTAGCTTGCTTAACAAAATATCTATCAAATGAATTTTAGAGATTAATAATTATATTGTAAGATATTCTTCTTTAAATAAATTGTTTTTGAAATAAATTTTACAAATTCATAAGCACAACAATTACGCATATTTGTCTATTATTCTTTTCAAAATCTCTCATAAAGGCAAAGCTAAAGGTGTATATGTGACTATGCACGTCTGGTTTTGCAACAAAGAGTACAATACAGTCTGCTTTTCGTAAACTACCAACACAATGCACCGGGGCGCTATTATGAATGTTTAACCGATTAAGATTTTTTAATAAATAAAAAAGGTATTATGTAAAATGAAAATAAACTTCGCATGGACAATTGATTAGTTTTTTCAACTTAAATCAGGGTCATTTACAATTATGTATTTGTTGGCGTGAAAAATGTACTTATACTACGATGTACTTATACTACCTATACTACTGCTTATTATTCTACTTATTATACTACTGCTATTTTAAGGCTCCTTCTGTGTCTTAAGTCCAAATTCTTTGCTAAAAACAGATCATTAAGTAGTTTATGCGGTCATTTGCACCGCGGTGAAATTGCTTTTTCGTCGGCATTATGTATTGGGAGAATCGAGGCCCCGGTATATTCCAGTGTCTGAGTCATTTTTGTTAAATATTGATACTGATTCACTACATAAAATCAAATTATGCCGAAATTGAATTGTAAAACAGTTTTAAATCGTCATTTAGTAAAAGAATAAAAGGGTCGTGCCATTGTATGACCAATGCGCTCCAGGCAGATTGTGTTTCAGGCGATTGTGAATTCAAATAGGTTTTGAAAAATATTTCTGCTATTCATTCAGAGAACAACTGTCATAGACAGCTTCATCTCTTTAAAAAATTATGCCAGCATACCTTTGTTTAGAGTACACAATTTTAACTAAGTAACAATTTTAACTAAGTCGCTTTAATTTACTGTATGTTTATGCCCCTTTCTCTATGTTTGTTTGTTTCCCAGTGTTACTGATCCTTACTCTCGTTGATATTCTCCATCATTCTCCTCAACGTCGTCGACCTGACTTCCGCCGCCGCGTGGATCGCCTAGTAAACTACATGGTCCAACCACCTCCACTATCTTGGCGGTTTCCGGACATAAGTACATAGTCTTTCGAGATTCTCTGCATGTCTTCTTGAGATATCGCTGATGTATCATACAATGACTGAATGACCGATGAGGGTCGTTTATCAATTTTAATGTATTTCTGGTTCAAAGTTTTGTGTGACTTGCTGTTCACGATATTCTTAGCGTAAGTCGCCAATACATCTCAAATGCATCAATTTTCCGTCGATCCTTCACTTTCGATCCTCCGCGTCGAATCCTAGTCGAACCAACTTTTTTGTTTTCTTGCTGGTGTTACTGTATGGTCCACGAGCCAGGTAAAATTATTTCCTCTCAGGCGTAAAATGCTTCAGAAAGTTGTATAATGAAGCCTCGTGGATGTCAGCTGCGGGTTCTGTGGGTGGGATGAGTAGCCACACACGTAGTTTTTTTTTTGTAATTTACACACGAACATGAACAAAATATAAAATTAGATTTAGTGATGTTCTTATTAATAAAAAAAATGTCAAATGTCTCTATTGTGAATAAATAAAAAAGACAACTGACAGTCATTTAATTTTTAATTTATTGAAACTTATGTTTATGACATGGACTGACGACATAGTGAATATCACAAATAACCGGTGGACGCAACTGGCATTGTGTCGTTCGGAATGGCGTTCTAAGGGGGAGGCCTATTTTCAGCAGTGCCCGTTCTCTGGCTGATGATGATGATGTTTATGGGTACATAATAATAGATTTTTACCTATGATATTGCCGTTTTGTAGTGGCAGTTTATCAATGTCCATCTTGAAGGTAAATAAATCAGGTACAGACACCACTTTTTAAGATCTCGCTTCCTTCAAGAGAAAAACACAGAGGTAACATAGAGAAAATAATGTACCCAATTTTCTGTAACTATTAGAATGATAACAAATCAAGTACATAAATACGTATGTATTATGAGTAGTATATATGTACTTATGTACAATATATGAGTAGTATATACTTATGTACAATTCCTAATGAACTCGCTAAAGCACATAACGAAGCAAAGCCAATAATTAACTAATTACTAATCAACACTGTGTTCAATTTAATAAATTAAGTACACCGTATTAATTGGCTCAGACAAACAACAAAAAAGGCGCGTTGCTTCATGCAAACATAGTGGTGCATTATTTTAGCTTTGTTGACTGGCGTTTAAAATTACTTCATTTTCATTTATTGTTTTAGTTTTTTAGTGTCTTCTAGTATTTTTTTTTAGTTTTTGTTAATTGTTTTTTTTTATTCTTATTTGGCTCGACATATGAAAGCACCCCGCCTGATGTTAAGCTAAAGTGCGGCCCATGAAATGAGGTGAATGCTACTACTCTTAAATAACGGTAAGTAGCAGTCACATTCACTATAGCCGCCTAGTTCGAACCAGCAATTAACAAGCTGATTTCGAAATTCGATTAAAACGCGAAACGAAATTCAGAACGTAACGATTTAGTGTACTAACTAATTTGCCACCACTGTCGCAAAAAAATATTATTATTAGCGTATAAACATTTATATTATACGTGATCATGTCATTTACGTATCATCTGTACGTAATATTTTTTAACTCGTATATTTTTTTGAAAATATTGATTTTGTTACGATAAGAAAATAAAAAATATATATTATTGAGTAGATCGCCATCGTGTATGTTTGCGAGTGGATTGTGTATTTGAATGTGGGCTTGACAGGGAAATCTCGTTTGGACCGCGCTTTTAAGAAGGATACGGAGAAAATTTGGGTTTAACAAGTGTAAAAATAGTGGATGATACCGATCAGTTTCCTTCATTCATGGTTCCTTAGCTTTTCCCTAACAGTTAACATTTATGGTTTCATATTAAGTCAAGGGTCTTTAAAAATAATTTACTCTGTCTTTTTTGTTGGTCTGAGTAAATTGGTTGCTTCGCCTGTACATTCTGCGAGTAATTTTATTACCACTACCGATAATGCGGTAATTTCAAAGTGCATGCGTTCAATATGCATGCCTAGTTTCATTATTGTTAATCAAATTTTGCTGGGTTACTTTGTTATGAAGTGCGGTTTGGTTGTTGATCAGTAGGAATGGCATACTATATTCATTATACAGTACTCTCGTCAACTTTTTTGCAAGGATCGTGGATATGAACGCCACTTGCGTTCTATTTTTTTTTCTATTCCTGCTAGGAAAAGGCGTGATAAATAAATTTATAAAGTTTTTATAAATCTCATTTTATAAAAAAAATATAACGAAAAGAATTTATAAATCTCATTTGAATGGATGCGTTAAACCAGGAGGGTGTTTGCCGACCAAATCGGAGACATCCTCAAAAAAGCTAGCTAGGTTGTCTAGTGCCCATAACCATCGAGCTTGTATGAATAGAATTGTGAATGTGGAGAAAGCGAAGCAGTTGTGTCAGGATCGTGGCAAGTGGCGCTCCATTGTCTCTGCCTATCCATGTGGGAAAAAAGCGTGACAATTTGATAAATCGACTTTTAATCAAGTATACTTATCGTTACGCGTAAAGTCCCGGGTTTGATTCCCCGTCGGATTAAAAGTTTCTTTCATAGCTCTTACTTGTAATATTTAAACAATTTTTGTTTAAAAAAAGGCGTATATTTGCTCGGGGTCTGGTTGTCAAAACGTGGTAGGCAGTGGTGCCCAGTCTAGTGATCCGGGATAGTACCACCACTTACAAGTATACAGACCGTTTTTTATTAACAAATGTTTTATTAATAACAAATATTTGTTATAATTATTAAATATTACTATATTTATTAATTATATTAAAAGCTATGAAACAAATATTTTCTCCGACCGAGAATCAAACCTGGGACGCGTAACAAACTGGTGCGCTGACCAATTAGCCACGCCTGACGTGATTTCCATGATACAAACTCGTTTAGTAGCTTAGTACTCGTATAAAAATCGCATATTGTATAATAATAAAAACACTTTCATTAGCTTGGTATATTTCAATGTGTAAAAGAAAATATAGGTTACTTTTATTTTACTTAAGAACGAGATTTGCGTCCAAAAAAGTCAATAAAAATATGTCTAAAAAGCCTTATTTTGTATTGTGAAGCTAAACAGACTAATTCGCGCGAATTCATGTATTTTTCATGAACAACCTTTGAATAATGTTCGTATTATCCGTCCAATTCTGAACCTCGACTCATTTACAACATCCAGTCTGAATTTTTAGATGTTTATTTCTTTTTGACCGTATAATGAGTTGATCCTTGAGTTAGTACTCTCTATAGGAATGTTAGGGTAACAAGCATTTATGTATTAGTAAGAGAGTGACTTAACATAGTACCAAACATGATGGAGTAACTGTGGTACAGTAACAATAATAAGTTCGCTCACCTACTTCGCGCCCCACTATTTTTTTAATTTTTTTATTGATACGTTTGACAGCACCCCGCTTGATGTTAAGCTGGAGTGTGGTCCATGAATAGATGTCACTGCTACTACAATTCAATATCTGTAAGTAGCAGTCACATCCACTATGCCGGCCTAGTCGAAACCGCCAACTTACAAGCTAATCCCGAAACGTGACTAAATCACTTCACGGTCTGTATACTTCTAAGTGGTGATACCTACTACCCCGGATCGGCAGACTGGGTACCACTGGCTACCATTCTTTAATATATTGTATTGCATTTTATGTATTGCATCCATGTGACCTGGCTGGCATAGTTAATGTGAGTGCTACATACAGTTACTTAATGTTGTACAAGTCAACTCCATTAATAGACCGCACTCCAGCTTAGCATCATGTGGCGTGCTGTTATATGTCGAGTCACAATAAAAAGCACAATTTCTTCTGTTAATTCTCAGCCCTTAATTACTACCTAATATTAGCATGTAAAACTCGATCATATTACAAAACCAAAAATAAATCCACATAATTCACGATTTAAGCACATTAATTACATTAATTAACATAAAAGGGTTTAATCGTAAAAACATTCGTAAAGCATATAAAAGTAAATAATATGATCTTTTAATATGCGGTCCGAATTCACCCAGAAAATCTCCCTTACATCTGGTAATCCTACTATGACATGATACTTATCTGAGGGAAAAATACTCTTAAAAGATTTAAATATATAATTTTTGTGTCTTCTATTGCTACACTTTTGCATGTCTATTATTTATTTAATATTTGTATTAAATAAATAAATCTATGTCTATTGATTGATTTATTTATTACAAATATTCATCATATCATTGAATCATATAAGCGACGCATTTTTTCACGCTCTATTCTAAGCGAATTGAAGTGAAGGCGACTGTCAAGGCGAAGTCCAAGAGCACCGACGACAGAATGTGTCAATTGCGAACAAGAATAGAACCCGCAGTCTGTTGCTAATACGGCGTTCTCACGTATTAGTTGATTAACTGCGAAAACGTTCGCGATTTGAACCGTCTGAACAGACATTCAGTAAGTTAGAGCAATAAATATCGGTTCAACAAAAGATAAAGACCTTTCAACTTTTATTGATTCAATTAGTAGTTCACAGCGAATCAACTCGTCTGAACGTGTTCGTTCAACTCGCATTAAATAATCAGTCAGTCAATCAGCGCGATTAAGTATGTATTGTATTTCTCTGTCACCAACCAGTGTTTTGTTTGTTTGTAAAATAAAATGTGAATAAAATGTAAATTAAAAATGCTAAAAGGACAGATAGTGTGAAAATGGAATGACACGTGTAATATTGAGTCGATTATTATTGAACCGTGAGAACGCTACAGTCGATATTAACTTTCATTTTTTTGTTAAACGATAAATATTGAACAACTTAATTTGCCCCTTGAGAACGCCGTATTAACGACGCTTAACAGCTCTGCCACTAAGCTACACAAAACTGTATGAATTGAATGGTGCTTGTGAAGGAAGCGATAGCGTATCCTATCCCTGTGGAAAATGATGACGAGTTTACAAAGATATATCGCTAACGAAGAGTTCAAAGTGAGAGGACAACATATAATACATATAACATCATTGTATCTGTCTCTTTAATGGAGTGATATTTTTATTGTATTTTTCTGCGTCGTGAAAGACATATTCTTTAACAACAATGTCTGACAAACGTTGCTCTTGAGTTACAATTTCTTCAAGTGACATCAATCTTTGTTACTCGCACTTTTTTGTTCCTTTTTATTACTCTGGCTCGACATGTCATATGGACATGGTGAGCTGCAATAGCAGTCCATTATGCCGGCTTTTTTGTAACTGACAACTTTCAAGTTGATCCCGAAACGCAATCAAATCACTGCACGGTCTGTACACTTATAAGCAAGGATTGTACACCTAAAACTCCGTATTGACATAGCAAATGACCAAGTCTTAGTTTTTTAAGCAGAAGTAAATGTAAAGAATCATTACTTTGACACTAATTGTCTCTTTAAGTAGAAACTTAACTTTAGACGGAAAACATTTTCCGGTTGAAAACATTGTTAAAATAGACATTTTATTATCTGTTTCCGTTTGTACTGCCGATAGATCTACTGCTAGAAATTAAATTAGGATTTTGTCTCATTAGTCCTCATTTTTAATTCTATTGGGAGGTAGTCTTTGTCTACCTGTCACTGTAGAAATAGAAACGTGACAGTTTACGTCAAGTTAGTAAGTACTATTTTCTAATTAGTTATTACATAATATATTTTTAAATACAAGCAAGTAAATATTTCATATTATAGGCGTCCTTGATACGATCAGTGAAGAATTACCATAAAAACATCGGTGCGAGTGCCCTTTCTCCCAGTATTGCAGATCATGACGGTTTTATTCAGTCGTCGTTACTCTTGGACCTCCTCTTGCTTATCATCAGGAGGGTCGAGTTCAGATGTCGGGTTAAAAAAAAATTGATATTCTCCGTCGCTCTATCCTCCCCGCGTGGATCGCCTCATTTAAGGTGGCATTAAGACTAGACTTCTTGGTCCTACGTGGCTCCGCCCTCTCAGTTTTTATCCAAGGACTTTGCGAACACAAGTAGCCTTTTTCTTTACGAGTAGGTCTCGGTCGTTCCCACCAATTAGCGGACACCAAGACGTCTCGGCATGTCTTATTCGCAGCTCAATCCGCATTAAAAAGCGTAGCGGAATAGGCAAATCTTATCTTATGTATATCTCAAAATTAAATTAATATATGATTCATTAAAAATTGTTGCTGTCTAATGTTTATACTTCAATTTAATACACATTTATAATTTTTAATAACTAAATCTATTTGCATTTTAAGGAAAGTGTGTGTTTATTGTTATCGACATTTTGCATGTTACTTCACTATTCATAATAGACACGTGACCATGACGTCACAACTGCATTTCTCGCGCGTTCCTTTAACTCGTTCCCCTACTATAAGTACTATTTCCTAATTAGTTTACATACTATTGCATAATTATTTTTTTAAATACAATTTTTTCTTTACGAGTAGTTCTCGGTCGTTCCCACCAAATAGCGGACACCAAGACGTCTCGCCATGTCTTATTCGCAGCCCAATCCGCATTAAAAAGCGTAGCGGAGTAGGCAAATCTTGTCTTATATATAGATGGGGAACGAGTTAAATAGATTCGGGGACTAAGGTACGGTGGGGCGTCAAAAAACCCCGTAGTGGTTGTCATTTAATATCGATAAAAACGTGTCCATATTTTCTTAGTTTGATTATTGAAACATTAGTGAATTAATTAAATAAAAGAGAGTCGTCATCCGTAGTCAGGCTAGAATCATTATTAGAAACGTGATTATAACGTGTGAAAAAAAAACATGCAGTCACTATTCTCAAAATTAAATTAATATATAATTTATTAAAAATCGTTGCTGTCTAATGTTTATACTTCAATTTAATATACATCTATAATTTTTATTAACTAAATCTATTTGCATTTTAAGGAAAGTATGTCGTTATCGACATTTTGCATTTTACTTCACTATTCATAATAGACACGTGACCATGACGTCACAACTGCATTCCTAGCGCGTTTATTTAGCTCGTTCCCTTACTATAGATTGTTACGGAATGGCAAATAGAACTACCCGCATAACTAGTTGGGCCTAACCTTCGACTTCGACCCTTACTAACCCAAATAGGTAAATTTATTTAAGTCAAGCTCGTTTGATTTGTAAGTGGAATGGACCGTTTCAAAATCTAATTTAATACCTTCTTTGAGTATTTATTTTCTCGCTAAAAGCAAATACTATTTTATTTATTTAGGATAGTCAACAAGAGTAATAACAACAATAACACAATTCTTTGTTCTTTTATTTATTGGCTTATTTAAATTGATGTGAATAAAAATAATAATAAAATATATTTTTGGCCAACATAGTGACGGCGACTGGGGCAGCCGTAAACTAACTCGTTGTTTTCAGTCGTCGTCACTCTTGGACCTCCTCTTACTTATCAAATGTCGTGTCACAATAATAAATTAATTAATCAAAATTCACTACTTAAATTACAGTGAAAACATAAATGAAAAAAAAACTGGAAAGGATGAGTGAAAGTAGATTAACGAAAGGAAATATCTGATTTGGATGGATGCGTAACTCGACATGTGACAGCATCTGGAAGTGCAATCCATAAATGGAGGCGACTGCTACTTCGGTTAAATAACAGCAATAACGACTGCTCGCCTAGTTTTATCTAGCAACTTTTAATCTCAGCACAAAACGCATAAACTTATTAACTATTGAAAGCGATGTTAACTCTAGTGAAGTAAAAAATATAAGACGACAGGCGTAGCGTTTTGGTGAGCTCACCAGTTCGTTACGCGTTTTTACCCGGGTTGAACCGGTCGAAGCATAGATTTGCTTCATAGCTTTAATTTGTAATATTTAATGATTGAATAAAATAATACAAATATTTGTTAATAAAAAAGAGCTTGAAATTTACTCCGGGTCTGGTTGTCAAAGAGTGGTAGGCAGTTGTGCCCAGACTGCCGATTAAGCGACCAGACCATAAAGTGATTTAGTCGCGATCCGAGATCAGCTTGAAAGTTGCCGTTTTCAACGGGCCGGTTTTATTTAGTACATAAATTTAAGTTTACATAAAATTAATTTTGAAAATAATTAGAGCGCCTAACGCAGTAACAAGAGTACCCAATTAAAAATGTAGCGCGGACATTCCTAACTTTTTTTAGCGAGCTTTTTTTAAACAAAAAGATCTTACATAATTTACTATAGAAAACCGCAACAAACATGTATTCGGGAAAACCTGTAAATGAATCCCCCTTTTTTGCGGTTTGTCTGATATACCCTCCGGAGTGAAGCCTGAAGGCTCTTACTTTACGATGTTTTTTTAATTAACTTATTTTATCTACCTATCTAAATGAAGTAAAACGCTTTTTTACAGTGTTAAAACGTTCCAATAGGGTTTTTACTTCGATCGAAAATGAAGAGTGAATCGCTTTAGGTCTCTTTGTGATCACGGCTTACACTATAGTATAGTATAGTATAGTATAGTATAGTATAGTATAGTATAGTATAGTATAGTATAGTATAGTATAGTATAGTATAGTATAGTATAGTATAGTATAGTATAGTATAGTATAGTTTTATTGTCATTTTACTTTTCAGATATATGACCAAAGTACATAAAAGATACATTGGTACTGGTATGTGGTTTTGAACCTGTGGTCCCACCATTGCACTACGACTACACCACGGCAATTACAGCCTTAATTACAACAATCAACTTATTAAACGGATGTAACGACACAATTCATATTAATATAGCCTGAGGCTCTTCCTTTATAAGTCTTTATTGTTAGCAATTTGCTATATTTACGTGAAAATAATATATATGATATCGTATAGGATATTGTATAGGAATCTACATTTTTTTTATTGTGACTCGACATATGACCTCGACCTGCCTGATGGTAGGCAAGAGGAGGTCCAAGAGTGCCGACGACTAAAAAAACCGAGTCAGTTTACCACTACCGAGTCAGTGGCTCAATCGCCGTCACTATGCCGGCCTAAGGAATAGTGTTTCATTCAATCGAATTTGAATATTCAGAATTAATATTACTAATAGAGGCGGATATTTGCTCCGGGTCTAGTTGTCAAGGAGTGGTAGGCAGAGGTGCCCTTTGGTCTGGCGATCTGGGCTGGTACCACCACTTACAAGTATGTAGGAGACCGTCAAGTGACTAAGTCACTTTGTAAGTTTCCAGTTCCAATCAGGCCGGCATAGTGGATGCGAATGTCACTTGCATATATTTAACTGTGGTAGCAGTCGTCTCCAGTCATGGGCCACACTTAACATTAGGCGGGGTGCTGTCATATGTCCAGTCACAATAAATATGTAAACGGTAAGAGTAACCAAATATTTAGCTAAGAGAACTAACTCATCAAAAGTAGAAAAGAGTAGAAAAATAATCTATAAGAAGATTTTCATAAAAGTTTTTACGATACTTCGTCCGATATCGGAGGCTTGAAACAAAGTTAGTTACATCTATTATAATACTATTTCTTGAGGTATAAACTATTTAAGACTTACGATATTGTCCGCTAAGCTTCACGAAGTCTTTATCTCACTTCTTGTTTAATTGTAAACATTAATTTCGTGTTTTGTTTGCTAAAGTTAGTAAATAAAAAAACTCATAGAAATTATAAAAAAGACGTGCCACATTTTTATAAAGTTTTTTTATCCAAGGGGAGTTTAGCGCTTCTAGATCACTAACTGCCTCCCATCAGTCAATTAAATGTCAGACACCCATTGATTTAACAAAAGAAGAAGATACAGTACGAACACAATACGTATGGAACTGGCAATCTACGTCTAACTGACGCATTTGAATCCAAAGCACGACCTACTGCCATTAGAGCACACCTACTCTCATGCATTCTGTCTCGCACGCATCCCTCTGTGACAAAATTTTCTATCTCTTTTGTTAAATTTCTCGTTAATGAAATCTAAGATGCAACTGTGGGTGTGATTTTGCGTGTAGTGGGGGTATCGGTTCCACATTTTTTAGTGAACAACAATAAAGCGCATGCCGTATCCTCTCCTTTTGTTTTTATCCAAGAAGACACTGTATTTGATACATTACAAGCCAGGGGTCAACCGCGCAACTTTGATGGTGACAATGAAATTCATTTCAATTTGTCAAAAAGTTACATGGTCGCTGTTAGTGTCAAAAACAACTTTTATTCATTCAGACAATGAGTTTCAATGAGCTTAAACGGGTAATGAAAATAAAACCTGATTCTTAGTGTTGCGTGGTCCCAATTTTTTTTTTTTTTTTTATTGTGACACAACATCTGACCTCGACCCGCCTGATGATAAGCAAGAGGAGGTCCAAGAGTGACGACGACTGGGACAACCGAGTCAGTTCCCGGCTGTCCCAGCCGCCGCCACTATGCCGGCCTAAGATGCTTCTTCACGCATCGCTTGAAGGATTTTAATTTTAAAGCTCATTAATGGAGTGCCACTGTCTAAACGAGCCGACCGGGTAACTCCATTGAGTAATGCGGTCGGCTCGCAGAGAGAGGTTAAGTAATATGTTGTGTTGCCACTCAATATACAACAAATTCTTTTTCGATATCCATAACTTATCTAATTCTTGCAAAAATACGAGTACTACACGAGTAAGCTCTTTTCTATGCAACCTCTATCCTAGACTAATAAATACTAATGGCTAATTAGCATTGATAGTAGTCTTATTCATGTTAGAGTCTGTCTAAGCCGAAATGACGCGTCCCTCCACTGCATTTAAGCACACGTGTGAATATAAAATATGAATGCAACACACCAAAAATGCAATTGTAATTGGTCATTCAGTTACTGGTTGGACACAAAATGAGAAGCACGCTAATGAAGTATAATAGTATAGTTAGTAATATTTGCATTCACACATTTAAATAAACTAACAAAGTGGAGGGGCGCGTCATTTATAGTTAGTCAAGCTATACCTAGGTGAAGTCTAAGATCTAAATTTGTGCAACCGCAATGTCTCATTTGAAAACTCATTCAATAGACTGTAGAGGGGGCACTTCAAAAGCACAATCTGGAATTCTAAGCAGCTACGTTCTATTGACATCTAAGTTTTGTTCCTTATTCTTAAAACATATTAGGAATTAAGCTGGGTAGGCGTAGTGACGGCGACTGACCGTACAGACACCAATTTATTAATTACTAGTTTTTACTGTAATAATACTAGAATTAAAATAAGCAAAAAAATATACTTAAACTGATTCTTATTTTTATATATTATTATATATAGATATAATATTAGATATAAGCACCCTCCACATGTTTTGTCACCCCTCTCCCAAAGGTAAGCTGGTAGAAAATGCTATTTAGCATTAAGCTCGCCCATTGTATTGTTTTTACAGTGCAATAACGATTTTTTCATTCGTCTTAGCCCTTTGTATCTCCTTTTTCTTGCCACCAGGCAAGTAGAGTGGCGTCTCAATAAATAAATGTATTCTAATTTATTGAAAATCCACTTCTCCTGCTTTATTTAAATCTAGTGCATGGCGAGAGGTAAACTCGCTAGACCACATCATGGGTTTTTGTTACTCTAGATCTATATTTGACAGCATTTGACGATAAACTGAAGTGTAAGAATAGACTGCAAGTTAAATAACTGCAAGATTTTTTGTGGCCGGCATAGTGACGTCCAAAGATTAATCCGATTATAGATCCTTTTTTATATTAGGAAATATTATCATAAAACTGTTACAAATTATCTGATTAGATCAAATAAGAGGGTTAAAGAGGGAGAAATCCATCTTTTAGACGGTGCCTGTTAGAAAGGCGGGAAATGAGCTTGCTACCCTTGTCATGCTAATATGTAGTGAAACTTCTATTTCAAATGCAGTGAACATTCGTGATTTTAAAGTTTAATGCTGTCTAACATATACCAAGTATCTTTTTCAGATATGTAATAATAGGTTTTATTTATTTAAAACTTGCCGTACTATGATATTGGATGCAGACGGAAGAAGAAATAAGAAAGAACAATAATAGAGAATTGGGACCCATATAAATACATACACGCTGAAATAAATATATACAATATACATAAATGCATAAATATCTACCTAAGATATAAGAACTCTTTATTATTATGATGAAACACTGTAGCTTCAGAAATATGATAAGAAAGATCATTATTTAGTTGTAGAATAAGTAGGTACAGGGTTATTAAAATTGGATCACAACACTCAGTTACGGGTCGATTCCCGGTCGAGGCAAAGTTTAGTTTCATAGCTTTTATATATAATTAGATTGAATAATACAAATATTTGTTAATAAAAAAGTGGCGAATCTGGTGGTTTAAAAGTAGTGGTGCTCAGTTGCCGATCGGGGTAGTACCAACTTTTAAAAGCGTATAAATCGTGAAGTGACTTAGTAAACGTTTCGGAATCAGCTTATAAGTTGCCGGTTTCAACTAAGCTGGCATATTGTATGCGACTGCTAGTAACTTAACTGTAGTAGTAGCTTCCATGCATGCACCGCAATCCAGCTTAACTTTAGGCGGATGCTGTCAAAAGTACAGCCACAATAAAAAAAAACATTTATTAATACTTAACTCAGAGGTGATTGATTATAATGAACACTGTAAATTATTAAATAATTAAGTAATTTAATTAAATAGTTAAATTATTTAATTCACAGTTTGCGTGTTTCCAACCGCACTTTAATTAATTATTTCACTAATTGAGGTCGGACTTTAACTGTTTCAACTTTTTGAATTTTTAACTGAGAACGAGTACAGATTAATTAAAAATTAAAAATTCTTTATTAACATCAAATTTTACATTTTAAATCTGTGAATTGAAGTACTAGGTCTGCGTGAGACACTGTGTTACAGGACAACCCTATCTTTCCCTGACTTATACAGCATGTTATGAGATGTATATAAAAAAAAGTACAAAAGGAGAAAAAAAAACAAAACAGGAAATAACAAAAATAAAAATAAAAGATACATGCTAATCTTATATACAGTAATAAATGCTAATAAGAAAGTATGAGTATTTTACAATAGAAAATATTTATATATAATTTGTATTGTTGTGAGTGGTGTGGTATTGATGTATTTCATTTAATTACCTTTAGTAGGTTTTCTGTAGATTTGTAGTCTTTAGTATTTAACCATGTAGTAAGAGTATTTTTAAGTTTAAATGTAGGCATGGGGTATATGTTGAGTATTTGGTTTATTTTGTTATATAAGTATATTGATCTAAACAGATGCATTCTTAGTTTAAAATCCAAAAATTTAAAAAAACGATGTCGTGACATCAATTCAGAAAGCCACGTTGCATTTTTTATTGTGACATCTGATCTTAACTTGCCTGATGGTAACATAGAGCCATCGACAACGACTGAAACAAACGACTTAGTTCACGGTTGCTTCAGTCGCCGTTACTATTTTAAGAATCGCCATTATATTTGCCTATCCCTGGGGAAACAAAGACGTGATAGCTTAATTAAAGTATTATATTATATATTTATATATTTTGTGTATACAAATCTGTTAATGTAAATATTTGTACAGTATTTCAAGTATGAGAAATGTTGATGTTTATTCGTAATGTAAATTAGGTTAATTGGTTTATTGGCAAATATATTATTATTTGATATAAAATCAAGTATAAATTCAAAAATAACTCTTTAATATACAGAATATTACAAAATACCCCCTAAAGCCGAAAGGGGTTATATGATCTCATATAAAGAGTTCCATATTAGTATTTTGAAACCGCTTTGTGCATGTATAACTTACTGCAAAGAAAAAAATATTTATTAATTTTTTCAATAATGTGCCAACCCTGTTTCACTGAAATCAAAGAGTAAATTACATAGAACTTTTATAATATTCTGAGGAATACATAGCCGTTTTTAGAACATACGAGTAGTTGGAAAATGAACAAATTTAAAAACTTTTGCTAAGATGATTTGAATTTGACAGCATATTGTTTTATTTTTATTTTCAAGCCATTTTATTTTGAAACCAGTACTTTGAGCATATTAGGATGGTTGAGATAGCAAACCTTTGTGAACAAAAAAAAAAAGGAAAAATGTTTAAAAGAAATTATTAGAGGTATTAAGGAAGTAAAATTATTATTCCTCTGTAATAATAATCTTTGCCTTCTGACATGACAGATACTAGGGTTGGCAATATTTTTGGCTTAATAATTTATTATAAATTTTTCGGCTTATTCTGTAGCACCCAGTATAGGACTCAAATTTATTTTTGCGCGAAGTATTATACGCACCTCTGCGATGAGCTCTGCCGAATACCTTCTCGATGTTCTAAATTTATTCCAGCACTGAGCTGTCCGACTAAAGTCACGATAAAATAAATATCCTTTATGATTTATAATATAAAGTATCAATATTTTTTCTAATTGTTATTGCAAGAACAATTACTATTTCAATATTATTTTATTATTATTATTTATTTTTTATTATACATTTCTATACTAAGCTACTAAAGTGCTTGTATCATAGAAACAGGACAACCAAAGTACATATATCAAAGATACATTGGTACCGGTGGGTGGTTTCGAACCCGTGCCACTCGGCTTATGTAGCCATTGCACTGCCACTACACCACGGTCGCCTTAAATACTAAATATTATAGTTAATATTATTGTAAAAAATATACATAAATATTAACCGAGTTTTTTTTTTCAAATGATGAAACGACAACTCGATAACTTAGAATTTTCTTAGATTTTGCGCGAACATTAATGAATTAAATAAATTTAATGCGGCTTACTATCGCGTTTATTTTTAGTTATTGTTTTTACAGTTTTTGATTATTGCCACGTTTTGAGAGCTTTGCAGCCATCGTGGTTACGAAGAGTCACCTCATAAAAGGACATCATTCATTTTGTATGGGGATATTTTAAAATAGTTTAATGTAATTGGAATATATTCTTTATTAAGCATAGTTTAGGTGTACAAAATAATCAAACTATAATTATGACAGTTCAAAGCAGAACTGTTAATATGGCGTGTTTTTGTGATTGACAGACGATACAAAATCCATATCTTCTTATTTTCCCAATAACTTAATTGCACAGCAATTAAAAGCAAAATGTTATTACTTTTATCAACACAACTCTCGAAGCTACCATTGATATATTTTTTCATAATTGGACATTGCAAAAGTAGTATATAAAAGCCCAAAATGCATGATATCCTTTGTTTAATTCAATAACACGATAACTTGTATAAAAAATAAAAAAATGTTCTCATAAATATTAAATATTTTTGTGTACGTTTAACAATAGCAACAATCAATTTAATCTTATGTACGCACCACAGAAAGAGGTAATAAAACTTCATATTTGAAGCACACACAATATTATCCCAAATCCACCTGCCAAGCAATAAACAAGAGTGATTAATCCTTACCCTTGTCGGGCACCCTTACCCGGTCTCCCTCAAATCTAAGCGTATTAAAATAAATTCCAGCAAACTTTTCTAGTTTAAGTTCAAATCTATTGCGGATTAGGTTGTGTGAGTCAAGTTATAAAATAACGTTTCTATATTCTCTATACAAGCATTAAAAAAAAGATACTGAAACAATTTCTTACCATCCATGGATTCTCCGTGCGGGTGCCGGGTCCATCGCGTGGCAATGAAGGCAGCGTTCCGGACTTGTGACCGAAATGTAGGTTTTAAACCTTTATGTGACTTCACTATCCCCTCTACCCAACCAAATATTGCAAGACCCCACCAATGCCGCCTTTAATGACCGCAATAATTCTCAATCTAGTTTTTAAGTTGTACGTAAAAATGTAATTTGAAAGAAGCCCAATAAGAAGGTTAAAAAAGTGAAAGAATGGTGCAACCACATTTTTAAACAGACTTTTATAAAGTTCGTCTTTTTGAAATGTTGGATGAATGTTGGAGATTTACAAAAGAGATTTATAAATCAGGGAGTGGAAGGATAAATCCGGGACGACCAAAAAGATTGTAAATCGGAAAATTGTGTCAGCGTCGTGGAAAGTAGCGTTCTATTGTCTCTGCCTATTCTTGTGGGATCTAAAGCGTAACGAATTAAATAGTAAGATAATATTTTATATCTTTAAAAAACGCCTGACATATTGATAGATATTTATGTCTCTTGATCTACTTCTACCTGTTCACCTACTTCTTTGTAGAACAATCGACAAGTAAATTTACTTAAAAGTTACTTTTTTTTATTGTGACACGACATTTGACCTCGACCCGCCTGATGATAAGCAAGAGGAGGTCCAAGAGTGACGATGACTGAAAAAACCGAGTTAGTTCACGGCTGACCCTGTCTCCGTCACTATGCCGGCCAAAGGTGCTTAAAAACCCAAGGTTATAGGATGGAGAGAACACATGGGCTGGCAAAGCATTCCACTTGTCGATTGTTCTACCAAGAAAAGACGCACCGAACTTTTGAGGTTGTTTGCCTATTCGGTCGAAAAATGCTTCCCCCGACCAGTGCGGGTATTACTTTAAACTTGTATCCTTCAAGCAAAAGCACTTCTGGCTGGCATTATAACGGCGACTGACGCTTCTGTAAACCAAGTCGATTTTTTAGTCGTCGACGCTCTTGAACCTCCCATTACTTGCCATCGGGCAAGTCTAGATATTGAGTCGCAATATAAAAAAACACAGAAAAATATTAACCGGCAGTACTGACCCAAATTGGGGTATTCATAGCTTTATATGTTTTTCTAAAACACCCTTACTTTTGACCTCCGCATTAAAACGAACTTTACGAAACTTTTCTAGTTTAAGTTGGAATCCTTTTTCCTGGACCTTAATCTTTAAATCTAACAGATAAAACACACTTCATGTGTAAAGTGACTCGATCGGCTTTGTGTTTGAGTAAGCCGGCATAGGGTTTTTTTTTTAAATTGTGACTCGACATTTTGACTGCACTAGCCTGACGTTAAGCTGGAGTGCGGTCCGTGAATAGAAGTGACAGCTACTACAGTTCAATAAGTGCAATATCTGTAAATAGTGGTCCACAATGCGTCCAAGTTGAAACTGGCAAATGACAAGCTGATCCCGAAACGCGACTAAGTCACTTTACGGTCTATATACTGTACTACCCCGGATCGTCAGACTGGGCACTGCTACCTACCACTCTTTGACAACATGACCCGAAGCAAATATCTGCCTCTTTTTTTTTTAATAACAAATATTTGTAAATTTAATTTTACTGTTAAAGTTACAAATAAAAGCTATGAAACAAATATTTACTTCGACCGGAAATCGAACCAGCTTCTTACAGTTATTGAATTGTAGTATCAGTGAAACCCATTCATGAGCCACACTCCAGCTTAACATCAAGCGGGGTGCTGTCATATGTTGAGTCAAAAAAGATGCTAGTCATGTAACGCAAAAATATATATTTAATTAACCAATTTATTAAATATGTTAACCAATGTTAAGATTAACCCATGTTATTAAATATGTATTTGTAAAACAAACCTTTTTGGGAAAGTAATCACAAGTTTTTCTCCCATTCGTAGTTTTTCGTGAAAACCGTTTTGTATTTCGTGCCTAAAACTAAATGTATTAGTTTAGAAAAGTCTGAAATTACTTTGGCTACTTTTTTCGAATAAATTTACGGGCCACGGTATAGAAATATACGGTTCACTATACCGGCCAGTAGTGCTTTATTACGCTTAGTTAAATATTATTTTGTTTTATTAAAATATTTTATCTAATGAAATTTTAATTTAAAATAAATAGTAAAGCATTGTCACAGAACAGAGAAAGATATAGTTTCTCTGTTCTGCCTCTATGATCTATGTATGTTTCTATAGATTCTTTAATTTCTATGTTGTATAGTTTCTTAGTTTTAGTGTAGTATAGTTTGGTTTAGTTCTTAGTGTTAGTAAGTATAGTTCTAGTTTCTATGTTCTATGGTGTCTAGTATTATGTTTCTATAGTCTCTATGTTGCTATAGTTTCTCTGTTCTGCCTCTATATTCTGAGGGTCCTTGTAATTCATTACATATTCCTGATCTGTCGCTTAAATACTGCTTTAAATATTCCAAAAAATATTAATGAATATTTTGACCCCTTATTTTAACTCTACAAATTAGTAAGTAATGAAAATTGGATAAAAACTGATTTTTTCTATTAATTTTTTATGCCTATTTTATAAAGCGATACTAAATGCGGATTAAAGTATGCGGAAAATAAAAAAAATACAGGTACTCTAATTTGTCTGAACAGAAGTATTAACAGAAGTATAAGTACAGGTCCTCTTTATATTAATTTCTATTTATATTAAGAAACACATTGTTATTAATGGCTTCATAAATATAAACGTTACGACGCAACTTATGATTGTCGAAGTAAAAGTTAATAAATGTTTATCGCTAAACTCACGAAAATTATAAAACTTTTAATGTTGCAACGTTAAAAACACAATAAAATCAGATAATAATAATTAAACAGCCGTGGAAAGGTAACAAAGCGTTAAGATGAAATAGCCGTTTTCTGGAAGAGTTTTAAATGTTTTTATAACGATGTCCCAGAGGCATTATATCTGTCACTAAACATTATTTAATTTATTCCGCGGAGTAACACGGACAAAAGTTTGCTTTTGGGTTCCGTTTACTACTATTTCAAAACGATATTTAAAGAACATCATTCATTTTGGGCTTTTATATACTCTTTTTGTAATGTCCAATGGTTAAAAAATATATAAATGGTAGTTTTGATACTTGTTTTAATAAAACTAATTACAATTTTGCTCTTAATTGCTGCGCAATTGAGTTATTTGGAAAATAAGATATGGATTTTTTATTATCTGTCAATGAATGCCATATTTGTTCTGCTTTGAACTGTCATAATTATAGTTTGATCATCACCTTTGCAAAATAAAGGATAAATTATAATTACATTGTAATCTTCGTACATCAAACTATTTTGAAATGCATATTAAACTGTTATTACAATTAAGCCCAAGTCCCCATACAAAATGAATGATGTCCTTTATAGCATAAATTAAATTGGAAATATGTATGCGTGCACAATGCATAATCCATATGAACTCCGACCGGGGATCGAACCTGTTAACAATAACATGCAGCTCGCTCTGAGAGGTTTCTATCCAATTTTTTCATTCCATCTATTTTTATCCAATGGTCTTCACTAATGTATTATATATAGTAATAATAATATATATACAATGTTAAGGCGACCGTGGTGTAGTGGCAGTGCAATGGTTACACAAAACCGAGATCACGAGTGCGAGACCACCCACCGGTACCAAAGTATCTTTGATTTATGTACTTTGGTTGTCCTGTTTCTATGATACTAACCTACTTTAGTAAACCTACTAAAGTAGGTTAGTATAGTAACCTACTTTAGTAAACCTACTAAAGTAGGTTAGTATAGAAATGTAAATAAAAAGAAAAAGTGTATACGGAATTATTTATTTTGTTATTATGTATATATTTAAGTCTTAAAGACAGTGAACGCGCGTTTCTAAAGCTGTAAGGCAGAGCGGGGTCACTTGATCAGCATTTTGTTCAAATCAGTGTAAAGTGCAATCAAAGAAATAATTTTAAAAAAGTTAATTTAAAATCAGTAGTTTATTTATTGGACTACATATTGACATCAATTTTTTTTTAACAAATCCGTTGTTTACTATACTAAATTTACCTTAAAATAAAAACAGTCATATGGTTCATAAGACCCCACAGGTGGGGTCTTTTGAACCACCCAACGGGGTCACTAGAGCCATTGGGTTATACAACTTGTCACATTAAATATATGAAACATAGAAACAAAAACATAATGAAATATTAGAGATTTGTCATAGAAATGTAAACAAACTCAAATAAATTTCGTATTGAAAAAAAAAAACCACTTTAATAGTTTAGTCACTGTCACAGTTCATGCAAACATAAAATGCACTGAAACCAGAAGTGCACTTATCATGAGCCCAATCTCGGCAACTAGTGCAACGTTCTCCTGACGTAACAGAACCAACAGTATGCTTTCCTATTATTGTTTTACTCGGTTTCAAGACTGTCGGAACACCAGTCTCGTCGATGTTCCATATTCTTGAAGCTGTGAACTGACACTTGTCCATAACTGTATCCAGCTTGTCATAAAACAAACCTGATGTCGCCCTTCCTAAGCTGGTCTGTTCTGGTTTTCTAATAGACAGTTCACTATTTCTCTTAAGAAAAGTGGTGAGCCAATCCTTTCCAGCTAAGTTAGAAGTCATTTGAACATGGCTCATTCGACCCCAATTGTTTTGTCTCAAATGACCCCTTCCCCGATTTTCATTTAATATGTTAAATAACTAAAAATGGGTTGAAAATAATTTATTTATGAAACTTAAAACATTAACAGCAATCATGTTAAAATCACAATATACTTACTTGATGACCGTATGATATTATTCGTAGTTTTTAAACCAAATTTCAGTGGCACGGTGTTTTTTACTTTTAGCACCAAACTTCCATCATTACGTGCTCCTACCCAAAATAAATGCCGGCCGGTGAATAATGCAACAGTGGCGCGGGTCCCTCAACCCTTTGCTTCGTCTTATACCACCCGCCCGTAGATATCACACACCGTGTGCCTAATACTATAGGTGGAGCACTAGACCCCGCGGCTCAACAGACCCCGCTCTGCCCTACTTCAGAAACATTAAAAATATCTTTTTGTCATCTAACCAAAACATAAGTTAAAAAAATTATTTTACAATCGACTATGCCGGTCAAGCGTGATTTTCCATGCTTCGTTGATAAAGTATTCGACTTTAAATGTTCATCAACGAAACGATGCGCCGAACGGGAAAAGACAGATACATTAATCATTACTCCTACGGAACCCATCAATAAAATGACACTACACGCTTAACAATTTGAAGAAAAAAAAACATAATTCTGTTTGATACTTGTAAGAAATTTGAGCCTTAGTAAGAAAATTGAAGAAGTTAAATTGATCTAGTTAACAGGTAAGAGATATTAGATTTTATTTAGGAATCAAATTAGGTACTATTTAGTATATTATAAATGACTTTATGGCTACGAATACCTGGATGGGTTTAAACTTAATGAGTACTAAGTTTGGGCTTATTAGATTCGTCCTTACTGTATGAAATCAAGTGTAGAAAAGTTAGTGCCATGAAATAAAATATTCTGGATTTAAAAAACTGATCATGGATCCTGCCAGATTAGCAAATCAACAAGAAATGGAACTATAGTGCTTTAACTAAAATTGTTACTTACTGGAGCGTTATCAAATTGAAAACCGAGAGTATCTGATGATGCACCATCATGAATCCTCTCAGATAATCAGCAATCAACAAGAGATAGAACCGTAGTGCTTTAACTACAATTGTTACTCACTATGAGCCATTAGCTGAACCGTTATTAAATTGAAGACCTGGAGTTTCTATGAATGATGCACCAAGAGGATGCAAGGAATATAACTATTAAGCCAAGACTAATATTATTACTTTAAGGCTGGTGATATGTCTAAAGTGGTTTCAGGCGTTTCGGTTCAGTTTCAGGGTTCCTTTGAAATTTTAATTTTGATTTTATTTATGAATTAGATGCCTATATTCGTCTAAGAAATCGTTAAGTATTTAGTTAAATTAGTAATAAAAAAGTATAAAAGTATACGTATAAGTTATGAAACGACATGTCCTCATTTCTTGTTGGCAAACAGGTACAAGGTGGAAATCTAGAGCTCGTTTGCGTTCAGCAAATAATCAACACAAACTCACGTAGAGAGCTAAATTAAGGCAAACATCCTTTCACGATTGAATACCTATGTCACATAATATGTGTTTTACCTTTCAAAGTGGCTATACACGTTCGTAGGAATCGAGAACGTTATTCCAGGGTCGAGAAACTCTTTGGTTTGGGCACATGGAAAGGATGAGTGAAAGTAGATTGACGAAAGAAATTTATAAATCTGATGTGGATGGATGCGTTAAACAAGGCAGGCTCTGAAGGGCATTTTCCGACCAAATCAGAGACATCCTCAAGAAAGCTTGCCTAGTGCCCATAACCACAGAGCCTGTATGAAGAGAATTGTGGATGTGAAGGAAGCAAGGGAGTTGTGTAAGGATCGTGGCAATTGGCGCTCTATTGTCTCTGCCTATCCCTGTGGGAAAAAGGCGTGACAATTTGATTTGATTGATTGATTGAGAAACGTTTCCTTGTTTCTGCCTATCCCTGTGTAAACAGAGGCGACACAGTTCAGATAAATAAAACTAATTTAAGTAAAATTCATAATTTCTCGTATAAATACATAAATAATAAGGTTTAATAATTTTTAATTTACACTTCTATACTAAGCTACTAAACGTATCATAGAAACACGACCAAAGTGCCTTTATCAAAGGCACCTACATTGGTTTTGAAACATTTTAATACCACTAGACTACGGTCGCCTTATTAACTAATACATTTTTTTTATTGTGACTCGACATATGGTAGCACCCCGCTTGATGTTAAGCCGAAGTGTGGTCCATGAATGAATGTCACTGCTACTACAATTCAATAACTGTGAGTAGCAATCACATTCACTATGCCGGCCTAGATGGAACCGGCAACTTACAAGCTGATCCCGAAACGAATCATTGTTTCATCATAATATTGTTTATTAAACAATCCAGTGTCTGTTTTCAATTAAATATTCACAAGTAAACTGTTGGTGCATTTAGTTGAGTTGACACATCTGGTTAATCCTAAGAATATGGAGAAGATAGAATCCATGCTAAAATAAGAACTAATTCATTGATATTTGTCTCATTTATATTATGTTTATACCCGTGTGACTGAAAGAGACAACTACTTGTACTTCAATTCCTTTATTTTAAAGGACGGCTTAACTTTTTTGCAATTACAACCATTTGGTTCTAATTTAATACTGCCTAATTAAAAGTCACGTGGTAACAAGAGTAGCGGTATAATTGTTCCGTCATTATTTTTTGAAGTATTTTAATGTCAATTGTCATTATGTCAAATTGTGATCGAGTTGTCAATTAATATATTATAATAAATTAAACTTATTGTTTTTTGCCTAAAATTATAAAACACGATTAATTTAATTTACTTTAAATAATAATATAAAATGGCATCTGTAGTGCAAGGATGCAAATCGCATACATCCTGCAAAGAAAACGATAATATGCGGCTTTATCTTTTCATCGGTAAGTTTCATATTTTTTACATATTTCCATTCATAATAATGTGGTATTCAATCTAAAATAATTAAATCGAAGTCATAACTTTGATTGTACACAAAGTAATATATAGCTTTTATTGTTTCATACTTTTTTTATAGAAATAAAGGAAAAAAGAGGGATGTGGAAATGGATACCGATATCGATAAAGTTTCCTATATATTTCAGATTTCCTTGTGATGAAAATTTTAAAAAGGAGTGGGCACGGATTATTGGGAGAACGAATTGGACTGTAAAAAAAACAGACATATTTGTTCCAAACATTTCTGCACAGATTCATTTGTTCCGAATAAAAATATAAAATGGAGGAGACTGAAAACAGATGCTGTACCAACTTTGTATTTATCCGTTAAAAGTGTTGAAGAGGTAATATTTAATTTTTATATTTATAGGTGTAAAACATCTATTGACATGTAGTTTTATCTAATTATCTCTGCCCATCCCTATGGGAAAAAGGTGTGATAGTTTGATTGATTGATAATATCTAATGCTGTGACGCTGGCATTGTGTAACGCTGGGGGCAATTTTATCTTGGTGGTGGTGATGGTTTTGGTAGTGGCAATGATGGTTTTGGTGGTGGTGGTGGTGGTAGTGTTTGTTTTGGTGATGGTGGTGGCAGTGGCGATTTTGGTGGTGGTTGCGATGTCAGATTTAGTATGGTGGTTTTGGTGGTGGTGGTGTTGTAGTTTGGTGGTTTTCTTTGTGTTGGTTGTAGCGGTGGTGGTGGCAGTAGTGATTTTGGTGGTAGTGGCGATGGTAGTTTTAGTTATGGAAGTTTTGGTGGTCGTAGTTTTGTTGGTAGTAGTGGTGATGGTGGTGGTGGTGTTGTAGTTTTGGTGGTGGTGGTTTTCGTGGTGTTAGTTTTGGTGGTGGCAGTGGTGATTTTAGTGGTGATAGCTATGGTAATTTAGTGGTGGTGATGGAGGTGGTAGTTTTGTTCGAAGTAGTGGTTTCTGTGGTGGTGGTTGTGATGGTACGTTTATTTAGTAAATCATATTTTCATGCATATTTTTTATACTAAGTAGTTTTTAATTTTCATGTGTTACCAGGCCTGGCTCCTACACGGCTCCTACTATTACATGACTACAACTATGTCAGTACCGTACATTATATGTGCCATGAGAAACAGTTAATCCAATACGACGGTCGCTAGCGGACATTTTACCCTAATATTGTCGTAAAAGTGTTAATATATGAAATATAAATTAATATATTGCGTCTTTTCTTTGTAGATCAATCGACAAGTGGAATGCTTTGCCTGCCAATGTGTTCTCTCCATCCTATGACCTTGGATCCTTCAAGCGATGCGTGAAGAAGCACCTTTGGCCGGCATAGTGACGGCGGTTGAGGCAGCCGAGAACATACTCGGTTTTCTCAGTCGTCGTCACTCTTGCACCTCCTCTTGCTTATCATCAGGCGGAGGGAGGTCAGACGTCGTGTCACAATAAAAAAAAATTGCAAACTCAAGCTCCAGGTCCAGATGCAGAACTAAATGATAAAGTTATTCACTTTCAAGTAGCTCATCCATACTATGAGGTGAGATATTTTACATTTAACAGCTGTTAAAAATAAAATATGCGTTAAGTAAAAACTTTGTTAAAACTGCCTTCAATTTGAATATGTACTTACAGTAGCCTAATGAAAACTATCCTGTTTTAGAGGCCACTTTCGGATTTACAACAAGAAAACCCAGAAAGAAAACGGTCCAAACCAGCAATCCGAACTAAAGATGGAATTATATATCTGTAATAATATGTTCGTAAAGTTTGCGGTTCGTGCTCGCGGGTTGTAAATTCATAATCTTTAGAAGGAATTAAACTAAAAATATATTATATAATTTTTTGTGTTGATTTTTTACTACATCTGTAGATCTAATTAAAGTAATTAAATTTAATTAAATAACGAACGTCTTTCATTTAATAACCAAACAAACATTAAACCGTACACGTTGCGGTTTATTAATATTAAATATTATCGATCTCAATTGATTATAGATCAAAGGTTGATATGATTATTAAAAAAGGAACAGTTACGATTTAAAGAAATTTAGGTACCACCTTTACCGAGAAGTTTACCGAGTCATCTAGTGTGTTTGTATGTGCTTTATGTATTATGTTCTTAATGTTTATATATATTTTAATTTATATGATAAGAATACATTATTAATATTGATGAAAAATTACACTGCACTCTCTTTAACAAAAAAAAAGAGCAACATTCTCGTCCTATAAAATAGGACAAAAAAGTCGAACTATTCATACAGATGTTAAAAAATGTACACGCACCACGGGAGAATTCAGAACATCTCTTCACGCGTGTGTGGTTGCCAACCTCACTTTAGGCTCTGTAGTCAATTCACACGGGTTGATATGTCCTACTTTTTTATCCCTAAGTGCGTAAATAGTGTATGTATAATGTATTGAGTAGTAGCCATGTTCTGCGTTAAGAACTGCGTCTAGTAACGTAAGTAAATGAAAGGCATTTACTTACCTTGCATCTAACAGAATGCTCATTTGAATACTACACCGCAAAAACTGTTTTTTATGATAGGAAAATACTACAATTCATACGTTGTACTAGCACTTTAGTGTACGATTCATTTAAAATTTATCGATATTGACGTCGATCTTGTACATCACTAGCGATAAGTGCACTACTGACGACCTTGTTTAGCTCCGTAGCATTGCCTACCTTCAGCAGAAAAAAAAAGATCAAAACTAGGGACAACCTTCAAAATTACGGATGTAAAAATGTATATTTGTCTCTTTCTAACTAATTTTAATGCCATCAGTGAAAATAGTATAAACCGTTGTATTTTGTAGCTATTTTAAGGCTCTTTCTATCTCTTAAGTCCAAATTCTTTGGGTTAATCTCTCAAAGTTAAATCTATAGAGAATACTTATAGATTTAAGAACTCGGTAGCTCTAAGAAAGCATTCGAAAATTCCTCCAAAAAAAAAATTTGACATCCGGTAATCGCGTATTTTTAACTTACGAGTATTTTATGTACCCCTGGCTGACATTTTATCAGTCGTTAGCGCTATTGAACTCCCCGATCTTACTATCCTCTTGATAGTATAATAAGATCAAACAAATCTGTCATATGTCGCGTCACAATAGAATTAAACCTATTATTATAAGCCGACCGTGGTGTAGTGGCAGTGCAATGGTTACGCAAACCAAAAAAACACTGGTTCAAAACCACTTGCCGGTAACAATGTAACAATGTACATATTATGATTTAATATGTACTTTGGTTGTTCTGTTTCTATGATACATCACTTTGGTAGCCTAGTATAGAAATGTTAATGAATATATATATATGAAATCATGTATGAAATATATTTAATTAAATTATTTATTAGGTTGTACAGTTTATTAATAATATTATATAATTATGCATAAAACTCTTGACTATACATACTACCCCTCTAAAAAAGATATTATAAAACTTTATTGTCAATAATTTAAACCTATAGATTCGTGTAATTTTGAAATCAAGAGATCGAGAACATCTGATAGTCTGAATCAATTAGAAATATTGATAGTATAGCCATAACTATAAAAACTATATTGTTGAAATCAAATCAAAATTATCAATACTTAGTGACTAATCTAATTTTGAAATACATTTTAAATATCACATTTTACATTTACGTTTAACGGATATTTGATACAGAGCTAAAGGACATCATTTATTTTGGGTTTCAAAATAAATATTTACAATTAAATTTCATTAAAAGTAATAATTAAACTATAAATAGAAAATATCATCCAATGACGTCGCATCAGAGATAGTCCCAAGGAGACTGGCAACATTTCCCCTTTGTATAGCAAGGCTAATACGTTGGCAGAAATAATTGCCAGCCTTCCTGTCTCCAGACTTCTCCGTCAGCCGCCTGGACAACTCCCTGGCCAGGCGCTTAGCTGATGGTCCCCAAGGGCCCATCGTCTCGACCCCAAACGGCGCAAATTCGTAACCAGTACCGAGGTTAGCGTATTTGCGCAACTTGAGGTTCTCAGCAGAAATCGCCGCACTTCCCGCGCTTAACGAAGTCGCTTGGATGTGAGATGGGGCTAATGTGTCTACACAAGTCGCATACCACACCAAAGACCTGCCAAGCTTCCATGGCCCAACAGTCATTCCGTCAGGTCTCTTGCCATCGCTCCGCGCAATACCACAGGGTTCTAAAATTGCGGGCACTCCAACAGTGACAAGAGCCCTTCGGATGATATCGTTGAGTGCCGCGTGACGGGGAATGCGACCGGCACTTCTGGAACAAGAAAGCCCGTGGTGTCCAAGATTATCCACCGGTTCTCCGCACCGACACTGGTGTTGATGGACAGTCCGGGCTCCGAGACGAAGACATACCGCCAGGGTCAGGGTATTTCTGTCAAGGAGTGTCCCAACCGATGCAGACGGAAAAGCCTGCAACCAGAAACCCGACTCCCTAGTAGAGACGGCTATGAGGCGAGCCCGCTCTCTCATGTTACTGGAAGATAATATATCTTCCATTACCATTTTGCAGAGCGGCTCGTCCCATAGTCGTTGAAATTTAGGTGAAATTGGTAGCAAAATATTGGGGCACGCAACTGACCAGGCATCTCTGGCATCCGACATGTACGCCGGCTCCACGGAACCCAAAGATGGGTTTGTGATGCTCCCGTAGAGCTCGACAGTACTATATACTGACGACAGAAACGC
This sequence comes from Tinea trinotella, assembly GCA_905220615.1. NCBI lineage: Eukaryota > Metazoa > Arthropoda > Insecta > Lepidoptera > Tineidae > Tinea > Tinea trinotella. The sequence goes on along the minus strand of HG992307.1, from coordinate 2,450,555 downwards.
TGGCAGTGCTACACTAGAAATTTTGCGAGTTCCCAGACCTCCAAACCGAATTGGCAGTGAGGCCTGGATAAATATTAAATTACTAGTTTATTTTTTTCTTTTATTTAGACGCGACATCTGACTTATATTAACATGATGGTTAACATGGGGAAGTCCAAGAGCGCCGACGCTGAATAAAACAGATTCAGTTTACGGTTGCCTCGATTGCGGTAACTATGCCGGCCAATGGTGCTTTTCACGCCTAAAACCAATACCTACGTTTAAAGAAGAATCATGTTATGAAGGATCACTTTATTTCTTTCAGGGTTTTTTATTAGACCTCAAATTTTGACAGCACTCCGCCTGATGTTAAGCTGGAGTGCAGTGCATGAATGGAGCCGACTGCTACTAAAGTTAAACTAGAGCGAGTAGTAGTCGCATCCGCTATCCCGGCCTTATTGGAACCGATTACAATTAGGCTGATTCCTGAATGCGACCAAGTCACTTCACGGTCTGTAACACTTTTCTAGTGGTGGTACTACTCTCGATCGGCAGACTGGCACGACTACCTACTACTATTTGATAACCAGGTTCTAAGCAAATATCTGCCTCTTTTTTTATTAAGAACTATTGTAATATTCAATCTAATTGTAATGTTTCTGTGATTAACCTAATAATTATTAAATTGAACAAAATAAAAGCTTATTGCTTCAAAAAATATTTTCCGTAGCAACGCCTAACATAGTCGCTGGCTGACTGGGCTTATACATGAGGCCCATAGTTATATAGACCACGTTTCAGCACCACTTTGAAAAATAATGGCAAATAAATAAGATTTTGCCTACATAAAAAAATATTCCGCATTTTCATAGGCTTTTACAAAGGCATCGGTTTTATTGAATGAATGACAAAATTTGCAAAACATTGCAGATTCCATTGAAGTTCGAAATAAATGAACCATTCTGCAGAAAAATTTAATTATCGAGAAAAGAATTCCTACTTGAGCTTTTGAATAAAGGAATATAATTTGATTGCGTTATATTCAATTTGTTTTGTGTTGGCTCTTTTTAAATTTAAAAATCCACTGAAAAGTCTCCTAAAATTGGAAATATCCTATAACTTTTAGGGTTTTGTGTAAGCGCTCGCAATACTTGACACGTATTAAATGGATTAATATTCATATAACATCCAAGTGACCCGGGGGGGCATTTGGCGGAGGGCCATTATCATAAAGTTGCCGACCATTAGCTTGGGACCTTGTTTGGCTTTTAGAGGTAAATTTCTTGGTTTATGATAATGAGCTCGGTTTGTCTGATTTTACATCGTCCCAGACAAATCGTGTTAGTTTATTTTGTGGAAATAACACTTTCCGGATGTTCCTTGTGAATGATGTGATTGCGGTTTCTTGGCTAACATCCAATTTTTTTCGAACATCCGATTATCGCGATTATACGATTATGCGGCTTACTATCGCGTTTATTTTGGTTTTGATTTATATTTTTTTTTCTCTCCGTGATCACGATGTCTGTAAAGCTCTCGAAACGTCGGAATAATAATAGGAATAAGCCGCATAAAATTTGTATCATCACTACATAATATAAAACAAAGTCGCTTTTTCTGTCCCTATATCCCTATATCCCTGTGTTCCTATGTCCCTATGTACGCTCAAATCTTTAAAACTACGCAACGGATTTTTATGCAGTTTTTTTAATAGATAGAGTGATTAAAGAGGAAGGTTTATATGTATAATAACATCCATTAAATAGTGGAGAAATACTGTTATTTTTGAGGTTTTTAATGTGATGTCGTAAATAATTACATTTTTTCCGCTTACATTGGAAACGCAAGCTGAACCCTACGAGATTTATTAAAATAATGTACTAAGTATTGTACACATTGAAAAGGTCTACAGAAAACTCCGCGATGGTATATATCTATCTCTTATGGACATCCCACAATAACATTTTTTTTTGTAATTCATAAAAAAGAAATCATAAGAGTTAAAATCAAAATATAATTTTGTTTATATATTAATTTTTGTTCAGTAAAGCAATAATTGTCTAAAATCTTATTAATAACATCAACAGATTGCGTGATTTAATAACTGGGGCGATAGTAATCACGAATAATATTTTGTTTGTTACTGAAATAATTCTTTAGAAAGCACCCCGAAGGAATATGTTTTAGTTAAGTTTTATTCATTACACTTAGTTATTTTAATCAATCAATCAGTTTATGACGCGTTTTTTCCACAGAGATAGGCAGAGACAGAGCACATCCACAATTCTCTTCATACAAGCTCTACGGTTATGGGCACAAGGCAGGAGACATCACATCAGATGTATGAATTCCTTTCGTCAATCTTTTTTCACTCATTCTTTCTAATCGTTCTAACGTCCATCCAGGGCCGTCTTAAGCATATTCAGCGCCGGGGTGCGAAAGTCAAGGCTCCGCTCGCGTGGTCTCAATGTAGTAGGTACCTTTCGAAATTTAAGGCGGTCGACATGCGCCCCCTAGGACTCTGCGCCCGGGTGCACCGCACCCCTTGAACCCCCGGGTAAAGACGGCCCTGCGTCCATCCTTGCTCATTCTACTGCTACTTACAGTTCAATAACTATAAGTAGCAGTCACATCTATTATGCCGGCCTAGTTGAAACCGACAAGCTGATCCCAAAACGCGACGAAGTCTGGTCTGCACACTTGTAAGTGGTGGTACTACCCCGGTGGTCCTACCTATCGGTTGGGCTAGGCTCTTTAAAAACCAGGCCCGGAGCAAATACCTGCCTTCTTTTTTAAAAACTTTATTATATATTTATTTGTAATATTTAATCAAATTAATAAATATTACAAATAAATACCATGAAACAAATATATGTTCCGTCCGGGAATCAAACCCGGGACTTTCCGCGTAACGGATTGGTGTCCTAACCAATACGCCACGCCGCCTGTCATCTACGCAGTACCTACTATATATTATATTCTTGTTGGGTAATAAATAAAGCTATCTACAGCCATTAGCCGAGATACCCTTTAAGGGAAAATTCCTTACGAATTTCCACTCTTAATATTGAAATATTTTCCCTCGAATGTCACCTGCAAGTCGAGTCTTTGATCTCTTATCTATACACGAGTATGACGAAAGCGAAATAAGGTAATAACGCCTGTGATGGTCTCAATAAATATGTGATTCAATATTTCCGTCAATTTTCTTGATTTTAGTTCTTTTAAGGCTTATTCTTGTGATTGAATTACTATTTACATGATAACGAAGTAATATTTTGTAAACGTAAGATAGAATTATATCAATCAAATTTTCATGCCTTGTTCTCACAGGGATAGGCAGGGACAATAGAGCGTCACTTGCCACGATCCTGACACAACTCCCTCGCTTCCCTTACATCTACAATTCTCTCTATACAAGCTAGAATTATAAATATATTAATATTATAAATATAACGCGAATTTAATGCAGCTAGATATTCTCCGCCATTTAACTTTAGGAACAAAAGAAATCTCTTTAATTTTGCTATTTTTAATACATTTTAGTGCTTAAGTTTATCTAAGCATCAACATGTCAAAAAATCCTAAAACTGTCAGTCATGGTCGCCATTTGGGATCTATTTAATGTCAAATGGATGTATGTCAATCACTTTATCAATTACCAAAGTTGACCCTTACGACAACGTCCAAAACAATGTACAGCGGAGTTTTGTTTTGGGTTCAAATTGTTGTTTCTTATGGAAATGTGTGTAAATTATTAATTTCTCAGATTAATTTCATATAATAATATTTTTATATATATATTTTTCACATTTCTATACTAAGCTACAATAATGTTTGTATCATAGAAACAGGACAACCAAAGTACATACAATATATTTAGTAAACATAAGGTAGAATTATACCAATCGAATTGTAACGCCTTTTTCCCACAGGGATAGGCAGGGACAATGGAGCGCCACTTGCATCGAAGATACATTGGTACCGGCAAGTGACCAATGTATCTTTTGAACTCGTGCCCTCGGTTTGCGTGATCATTACACTATAATTTAAATAGTTTCTTGTACTTTTTTCTAAGGCATGCTATGACGAAAGGGTTGTGTCAGGATTGTGAAAAGTGGCCCCCTATAGTCTCTGCCTGTCTCTATGCAAATTGAGGTGTTGTTCCAGAATATTTATATATTTATTCTTTTTTATATTCTGTTTTTCTGACATGTACTAGTTGTCAAATAAATATCGTACCAAACCTAAGAATATGGAAAGAATAGAATATGTGCTAAAATAAGGACTAATTTAGTGTTATTTATCTCATTTATACTATGTTTATACCACGTGTGACTGAAAGAGACAACTACTTGTACTTCAATTTCTTTCTTTCAAAGGTTGTCACTACTTTTTGCAATTACAACCACTTGTAATTGTGTTTGACTTTTATTACTGCCTACTTAAAATTCACGTGGTAGTAAGAGCAGCGGCATAATTGTTCCGTCATCCTTTTATGAAGTATTTTAATGTCATTTGTCATTCTGTCAAATTAAATTGTCAAATGATCATCAAAACTAGTCACAACCTTCCAAATTACGAGTGTAAAAAAGTATATTCATCCCCTCCTGACTTCTTTTTAATGCCATAAGTGAAAATAGTATAAACGGTTGAATTTTGTAGCTATTTTAGGGCTCCTTCTATTTCTTAAGTCCAATTTCTTTGTACCAAATGGATGTGATTTTGATAGTGTAGCGTATCTAACATTATTAATTAAACTAGTATTATATAATTTTTTTATTCCTAAATTGAAAACTTAACAACAATAAAACATGAAAACAACTACCTGCGTTAATGCAACGTAATAACAATTAGCTTAGGGCCCCATAATCGGGTCAAAGTTAAGTATGAATAATGTGTTAGGGCGGTAACATACGAATAACTTTATGGGGACTACCTGATTAGGGGTGACACAAAATTATGAAGTATTGGAATTTTAATTAATTTACGATTAAATTGGAAGTGAGATTATCTTCTTAGAACATTGATTAATGAATTAAACAAATTTTTGCGGCTTACTATCGCGTTAATTTTGGTTTAGATTTTACATTTTATTATTATTGCTGGCTTATGGCTGCAAAGCTCTCGAAATGTCGGAATAATAAATATTGTAAAAATAAAACCAAAATAATAGCGATAGTAAGCCGCAAAAAATTGACAACTCAGTGAAATTATTTTTATAAAAAAGTGGTCTAGATTTTGGCGTAATGAAAAGTAAAATAATCGTGGTATTTTAAGAGCGGTAGGCTGTGAGTTAATGGATATTTTTCTAGTCTGCCGATCGAGGTAGTACCACTCACTACTTTCAAGTGTATAGACCGCGAAGTGACTTAATCGCGGTTTTAGGATCAGAACTATGCCCTGTTACTAGAATGCTACTGTTACTTGCAATTATTTAAGCCTGTCGCCTTCATTTATGGATCGCACTCCTGCTTATCACCAGGCGACGATAAATAAAAAAAAGTTCGTCCAGTCTTATAGCACACAATAACATCAAACGTAAGAATACACATACTCATAGTTTATAATAAAAGTGGACTGTGGATTAAATTGTAAATATTCGTAAATCGTTCAAGAAGACTAAAATATATTTATTTCAAAATTGTAAAATAATAAAAACAGATATAAAACAAATTGTTGTTAGTAGGAGCATCCCTAGATCAACATTGTTCCTGGTCAATTCACAACACGCCGCTATTGTTTGACGAGGGTACATTTCGCCTCTCCCATCGTAACCAATCGGCACCACAAACTTAAAATACAGTTTGTTTAAGGTAAGGTAAAGCTAGGTTGCCTAGTGCCCATAACCATAAGGCTTGTATGAAGAGAATTGTTAATGTGAAGGAAACGAGAAAGTTGTGTCAGGATCGTGGCACTCTATTGTCTTTGCCTATCCCTGTGGTAAAAAGGCGTGACAATTTGATTGATTGATTTAATGTTACTTGAAAAAACTTTTTTTTTTATGAAAACGCATCAAGCTTTTATAAATATTTTCAAGAGTTCAAGAGCAAAAAATATATATAAAAACATATGTTATTTATTCATAATCCGAAAATACTTTAACCTCAATAAGTATTTTTTGAAATTTAAATTCCCATACTAAGCTACTAAAGTAGTGCTTGTATCAAATAAACAGGACAACCAAATTATATATATCAAAGATATATTGGTACCGACAAGTGGTTTTAAACCTATGCTCTCGGTTTACATATTTTATACGCAAACATACTCGTATATGATATTTTGAAGTCAAGATATTTTGAGTCACCACTTCAATGTGTCTCGACATATATGACAGCTCCCCGCCTGATGTTAAGCTGGAGTGCGGATGTCACTGCTAACTGTAAGTAACTGTAAGGAGACTGTTATTAGACGAACGAATCATTCTATTTTTATTCCCAAAAAGTTTAGGCTATTTTCCCTTATTCGCGCCACAAAAAGAAACTTTAATTTAATTTAAACGTATTAAGTAATAAAGAGAAATTTAATGAATGTTTAGTGCGTTTTGCTTTGAGACATCCTCAATGTTTTCATTGAAAACATACTTTTCAAATATTGTTACAAACTTGATTCTGTTGTTTTACCACATTGCTTACTCAGTCGATTATTTACATCACACATATTGTTCTCAATTACAAATAAATATTTTATTATTGACAAAATAGCATTTGTATTTTCATTCATGAAAAATTAAATAATATTATAAAATATGTACGTAGCGACTGCTAATATAATAGTTAAATAATTACATTCGCATCCACTATGCCGTCTAAAATAGAACAGCAACAAGTTAATTCCGAAACGCGACTAAGTCACTTTACGGTACTTTAAACATACAATAAAAACGCCCCGGCTCGGCTGACTGTCTAGTTGTGTCAGGGTCGTGGCAAGTGGCGCTCCATTGTCTCTGCATATCCACATGGGAATAAGGCGTGACAATTTGATTGATTGATTGAACTATCTATCTGGTAAGCGTCTCGATAGTGTGCTTGACAGGGTAGATGTGTGACATGCAATGTGTCATTCATACCTCACATGCATTGTCTCCAAAGTCGGGTTTCACTCGACTTTAGTTTCAATTCAAACTTTTTTCATGAACCACCCGCTAGACGGATGATCCACTTTTTTTTATTGTGACACGACATTTGACCTCGACTCGCCTGATGATAAGCAACAGGAGATTCATGAGTGACGACGACTGAAAAAAACGAGATAGTTCACGGGTGGCTCAGTCGCCGTCACTATTTCGGCCAAAGATGCTTCTTCAAGCATCGCTTGAAGGATCCAAGGCCATAGGATGGAGAGAACACATTCTGAAATGTCCGCAATTGTAGTTAGTTGTTCGCGGTTGTACTTAGTAGTCCGAAGTTGTAAATAAACCACAAAAAGGTGGCATTTATTCATTGATTTGGTTTCTTACCGCCATATTACTTGGGTTGGCTCTCATAGCAGCTGTTTCGATTTTCTTAATTCTATATTGTTATTTTCTGCCCGTATGCTCACCCACGTACTCGGAAATAATATAAGAGTCTGTTGGAATCTTATTATAATTGTTATATTTTTATTTTATTGTGAATATTTGTATTTTTTTAATCAGATGTCGATCTCGACCCGCCTGTTGTCAAGAGAAGGTCCAAGATTGCTGACGACAAAAAAAAAACATTTCAGTTCATTCCCCCAGTCTCGGTCACTGTGCCGGCCAAAGTATAACTAAAAGCGCACAATTTTTTACGCGCACACCAGTTTGTTACGCGTAATGTCCAGGGTTCGATTTTCAGCCGAAGCAAATATTTGTTTCATAGCTTTAATTCGTAATTATCATTTATTAGATTAATTATAACAAATCTTTGTTAATGAAAAAAAAAATGTAAATATTTGCTCCGAATGTGGTTATTAAAGATTTTTGTCCAGTGGTCGATACCACTACTTACAAATATACAGACCGTAGTCCTGTAAGTTGTCGGTTTCAACTAGTCCGGCAGATTGGATGTGACTGCTACCAACTGTTATTTAATCAATGAATGAAGGTGACTCCTCCATTCATTGACTACAACATCAGGCGAGGTGCTGTCATATGTCGGGAGATGTATATTCTAAAAAGCATGATTTATTAATCAGTTTAGTTTTTTAACCTTTTCTTTATAGGCTCATTTATTTTCAATAAAAGATTAAATTCTAAGACAAGTTTGAGGTATAGACTGAAACAAAGTTTCTCTTAGTTGGACGTCAATTTTCAAACAAAGCTAAGGTAAAAGCTATTGAACCTACAACTCCGGGAAACTAGCCATCAATTTCAGACATTGTTGTTTAGACTCTTTTGTTAAAAATTCGTTTAAAAGCTTGTTGAGTTTTGGAACATTCAATAATGATTGCGAAGGAACATTGTTGTTTTGACATTTTCGGAAATTGAGTATAGCTAGTCTAACTATAAATGACGCGCCCCTCCACTTTATTAGATTATTTAAATGTGTGAATGCAAATATTTTTAACTATACTATTATACTTTATCAGCGTGCTCCTCCTTTTGTTGACCAGCAACTGAATTATCAATTACATATGCATTTTATGTTTTTTCGTGTGCGCAATTGCGGTGGAGGGGCGAGTCATTTCGGCTTAGACAGACTATAACATGGATTTCTTTGAAAAATACGTATTTTATTCAATCAATCAATTTGGTTCAATGATTTTGACTACGCAGAGACATGGCGGCTCTGTGCCTCCTCTATCGCTTATACCACAGAGAATGTTTCAAGGAGCTTATTAACTATGTTCCTATCTCGTCTTTTCACAATCGTAATACCCGCACTGGTCGGTGGAAGCATCCGCATTATGTCGGTCGAATCGGCAGTCGAACTAAAAAGTTCGGTGCATCTTTTCTTTGTAGAACAATCGACAAGTGGAATGCTTTGCCAGCATATATGTTCATTTGCATCCTTCAAGTAAAGAAGCACCTTTCGCCGGCAATGCGACGGCGACTGAGGCAGCCGTGAACTGACTCAGTTTTTTCAGTCATCGTCACTCTTGAACCTCCTTTTGCTTATCATCAGGCGTGTGAAGTAAGCGAGAGGCGTACTTCACATTCATAATTCTCTTCATACAGGCTCTATGGTTTTGGGCACTAGGCAACCTAGCTTTCTTGAAGATGTCTCCGATTTGGTCGGAAAACACCCTCCTGGGCCTACTTTGTTTAACGTATCCATTCACTTGATATTTATAAAATATTTTCGTCAATCTATCTAGCTTTTATACAAAAATCTTCATTCAACAATTTAGTTATTCAGATACTAAAACATCTTAATCACATAGTAAGATGTACTATGTGATTAGGATGTGTTTTAGTTTAATAATTAATATGTAAATGCTAACATAATATTTGACAGAATTGATTCACAATCACCAAGTTGGCTGTCTCATGCATTTTAATGTCTTAATTAGTGAAAATTGTTTTGATAAAGCAATTGTTGATTTCACAAGGATTCCCTTAGTATCCTAATATAATTAGACAGCCGTACTTGTAAATAATAAACAAACAAACAAAATTACTAAATAATTTAAGGCGACCGTGGTGAAGTGGCAGTGCAGTGGTTACGCAAACCAAGAGCACGATTTCGAGACCACCTACCGGTACCAATGTATCTTTGATATATGTACTTTGGTTGTCCTGTATCTATGATACAAGCTCTTTAGTAGCTTAGTATAGAAATGTAAATCCTCAAGGAAGCTGGGTTGCCTAGTGCCCATAACCGTAGAGCGTGTACGAAAAGAATTGTAGTGTGAGGGAAGCGAGGAAGTTGTGTCAGGATCGTGGCAAGCGCGCTCTTTAGTTGCCGCCTATCCCTATGGGAAAAAGGCGTGACAATTTCATTAATTAATTGATGTTAAAATTTTGACCTTAGAGCTCTAAAACCGGTAACATACAAGCTGATCCCTAAACGCGATTAAGTCACTTCACGGTCTGTAGACTTGCAAGTTATGTTACCACCCCAAATCGGCAAACTGGGTGCCACTGCCTTACACTCTTTGATAACTCTCCGCCTCTTTTTAATGACAAATATTGTAAATAAAAGCTATGAAACAAAATTTGCTTACGCGTAACGAACTGATCACGTCAAAAATATATAAATCTATCCGAAGGTCTCCCACCTTATATCAAAAACAAATATTTCAATTGTCAAAGAAAAATGGACCTTATTGACACTTTATGTCATTATGTGTTGACCTAAATCGTACACATAAGGTATTTATTATATGTAAGTATTAATAAGCGGGCACCATAAACTTTTTTCATAACTGTTGCAGATGTCAGTTGTTCCCCCTTACAACAATAAATTGTTATTTGCTTATATTTTTGGGTAACAAAAATAACAGATATTTATTTCAATACAGATAACATTAATTAATACAAATAGCTTTACATACTCATACTCGTACATATGACATATTAAAATACAAGCTCTAAAGATAGGGGCACTAGGCAATCTAGCTTTCTTGAGCATGTCTCCGATTTGGTCGAAAACACCCTTTTGGGCCTGCCTCGTTTAACGCATCAATCCACATCAGATTAATAACCGTAGAGCTTGTATGAAGAGAATTGTGGGTGCGAGGGAGTTGTGTCAGGATCGTGGCAAGTGGCGCTCTATTGTTTCTGCTTATCCCTGTGGGGAAAAGGACAATTTGATTTCTTTGATTGACATATCAATATTATTTGATATTATATGTATTTGATTAAATTTTTGAGTTTAAATTTATTTATTAAGACGCGTTACGCGTAAAGACCGAGGTTAGATTCCTAGTCACAGCAAATATTTGTTTCATAGCTTTAATTTGTAATAGTCTGACGACAGGCGTGGACGAACAGTTTAGCGACTGGTTTCTTGCGCGTAAAGTCCCGGGTTCGATCCCCGGTCAGAGCAAATATTTGTTTCATAGCTTTTATTTGTAATATTTAATAATATTAAATATTGCAAATATTTGTTAATAAAAAAAAGAGAAGGATATTTGCTTCGGGTCTGGTTATCAAAGAGTGGTAGGCAGTGGTACCCAGTCTGCCGATCCGGGGTAGTACCACCACTTACAAGTATACAGACCGTGAAGTGATTTGGTCACGTTTCGGGATCAGCTTGTAAGTTGCCGGTTCCATCTAGGCTGGCATAGTGGATGTGATTGCTACTCACAGTTATTGAATTGTATTAGCAGTGACATTCAATCATGGACCACACTTTGGCTTAACATCAAGCAGGGTGCTGTCATATGTCGAGTCACAATAAAAAAAAAAATAAAAAAAAGTCGCGTTTCGGGATCAGCTTGTCAGTCGCCGGTTTCAACTAGGCTGGCATAGTAGATGTGATTGCTTTTTACAGTTAATTGACTCTAGCTTAACATCAGGCGGGGTGCAGTCATATGTCGAGTCACAATAAAAATAAATATTTGGTAAAGTAGTCCCAAAGGTGAAAATCTCAAAAGTGTAATCTCAAAATCTCATAGAGGGCTTTATATTCGAAATAAAAGGGAGTCTGCAGTCGTGAAGCGCTGCGTCAAAAGTCGAAGGGTGCCTAGTAGTAAAAGCGAACAATGTTAGGTCTTAATTAAAATAAGACTTATGAGGTTTTTAACTTGGGCTTTTCTTTCATTTCCTTAGTTATATAGGCTTTGACGAGGTAAGCGTGTTAATCGTTTAATTAACGTTCACTAATTTAATGATTACTTAAACGTTTTAGAGTACTAGCATTTAAGATTTTAATTATACCAGCGGCAACCTATGATGGCTGTGTTGACGTTTAATCTGCTCATGAAGTTTTTTATAAATTAATAATTCGGTTTGAAGGAACAATTACTGTTCTTTATAGTTCTAATAAAGAACAGTAATTTTCTCCTTCAAAGATAATTATTAATTTATACGAAATTTCATGAGCAAAGCAAACGTCAAAACAGCCGCTGGTATAACAATTATTATCCACAATTTGAAATTATTACTAATTCATAATAAATTATTATTAAAAGTTGTAGGTCACATTTTGGGGTAACTACGAAATTGCCAGTTATAAATAGGCCAGCATAGCGGATGTAGTCGCTACTTTTATCTGTGGAAGTCGTCTTTTAGATCACATTAGGCGTTGTACGAGTATGGTCTGGTCATATGTTTAAGTGACTTAGTGCCGTTTCGGGATCAGCTTGTAAGTTTACGTTTCCAATTAGGCCGGCATAGTACATGCTACTGCTACTTACAGTTATTAAACTGTAGTAGCAGTCACCAGAACATCTGACGGGGAAGTGGCATAATTTTGGGCCACAATACTTGGGCCAAAGTACTTCAAGCTTCTTTCGGATAACTGGTATTTTTTAAAATCTGATTGCAGTCTTTAAATGGAGGCCTTCTTGGACTTCCCCTCGCTAACCATCGGCAGAAGTCAGGTATAGAGTTCAAATTTAAAAAAAACAACACATATTTCAACATACATAACTTCAAGACAATAAGAAACTCTCCGTGGCATTTCAGCATAAGGCTTCATGTTTTCATATACCTGAAAATAGAAGCCCTAGTATCATTTCAGTGTAGGTCTTTGTTGTTGTCAGTCGCAATATCACTGAAAAATCATTGTCTTGAAAAATTGAAGACGAGATATGAGCTTTTGATAGCTTGGAGTCTTTTAGCATCTAGTCTTTATTAAAATGTTGCGTTCGGTAGTTTATGACTTCTAAACCCTTAAGTAAGCTAGGGTAAAATATATAAAATAAAAAATATCAATCAAATGTTTCTACAGGGTCCATCGCGTGGGAGCCAGAAGAGTGGAGCCAGCGTTTCCGGACTGGAAAATAGGTTTAGGGTTTTTTCCACATTTTTTAAATTTTTTATTGTGTCTCGACTGGAGTGTGGTCCATGAATGGAGGTCACTGCTACTATGATTCATTAACTGTAAGTAGTAATCACATCCACTATGCCTAGTTGGAACCAGCAACTTACAAGCTGATCCCAAAACGCGACTAAATCACTTCACGGTCTGTATACTTGTAAGGGATGGCACTACCCCGGATCGGCAGACTAGGTACCACTGCCTATCACTCTTAAACCAAGTCAACAGTTAGCTTCATAATTGTTTTTATTGTGAACATCTGACCCTGACTTGTCTGATAGTAAGCCAGAGGAGGCCAAGAGTGCCGATAAGTAAAATAACCAATTCAGTTTACGGTTGCCTCAGTCGCCGACAAAAGGCAACTGAGGTGTGGTGGTAGTGCAATGGTTACGTAAACCGAGAGCATGGGTTTAGACCACTTGCCGGTACAAATGTATCTTTGATATATGTACTTTGGTTGTCCTGTTTCTATCATACAAGCACTTTAGTAGCTTATATTGTATTAAAGCCTTAAATTGAGATGTCTTTGTGGACGTGCATCTTAACGTAACCTATTTAAAACATACTCGTAAGACGCATATGTTATCTCATTAGGAGCATTGTGAAGTTATTTTGAGGTTCTTAAGAAAATTACCATTTTCATGAAAAAGGTATTGTTTCAACAGTATTAAGTTACTGAGAACTTCACTAATTACTGGTATGTACTTGTGTTATTTACGACTTAACTTATTAAGCACGTGTTCGAGTCGCATACGCTGTTGTGAATGTAAGAATCGGCTGAAGGCATGGAGAAGGCAATGATGATAATGAGTTAAACAAATTTTATGCCGCTTACTATCGAGTTTATTTTTGGTTATTGATTTAACATTGTTTTTCATTATTCCGACGTTTCGAGAGCTTTGCAGCCATTGTGGTCACGGAGAGACAGTAAACCGCATGAAATTTGTTTACCTCATCTGAGAAAATCCAATTTTGGTAATGTTAAAGACAATGTTAAATTAATAATAAAATTATTTATTGCAGAGTAAATACAATACAATAGGCGAGAATAATTTTCTACCAGCTGACCTTTAGGAAAGGGTGATAATAAATGTTAATATTTCACAATAATATTATTAATATTAATGAAAAATAATATTAATATTAATTACAATCATTAAAAGTATTTTTTTATTATGCATTCATTATATCATTTTATTTATTTCAAGACCCCTTAATTAATTAAGATAGTCACTCACAGCTATAATGGAATAATGGAAACCTACAGTGGTTTTCTAAAGTGCTTGTATCATAGAAACATGATAATCAAAGTACATATACATTGGTACTGGTAAGTGGTTTTGAACTCTTGGTTTGCGTAAACATTGCGTTGCCACGGTCGCCTCATATAATACAAGTAAAATATTTTTTACTATTCTATCGTTGTCGTTTAACTTCATGTTAAGGGATTTTGTTTTTGTCGCCCTCCACATTGATTTATGTAGTTGGCAATAAGATTGGTTTTTGGATATAGGAGCTAAGTTAATGGCATTACAATATGCCTTCAGCGATCACAAATCGATATAAAATTGCTATATTCCTTTATGGAAAATTGATTATTTTATTATTTGTGACTGATGCTCTTAAGTTTACTTATTTATTTGATTGTATAGATTTTAGTGGTGGCACATCTTGGTGGCGTAATAAGATCCACTTTAATTAGCTTTGTACCGAAATTTACATAAGGAAAGAAAAACTTTCGTATATTTTAATATTATAATTATCTAAAAAAATATTACACACCAATCAATCAATCAATGGAACGCCATAATCTATTTATTTATTTTATTTATTTATACAAAATAGGCGCACCAACAGCACACATATTACACAGTTAAAATTAAAATCTAAAATATTCCTACACAATATTTAAGTACATCTTTCTTCACGTTTACAAATTTTACTCATACAATGATCTATTACTCATAATTTCTTTGGCCGGCATAGTGACGGCGACTGAGACAGCCGTGAACTACTCGGTTTGTCATCGTTACTCTTGGACCTCCTCTTGCTTATCATCAGGCGGGTCGAGGTCAGAAATCGTGTCACAATAATAAAAAAATGTGGCCGAACATAAGTGACTGCACCAAGTCTGATATTAAGCTAAGTCTATTTTTTATTTAACATTTCTATACTAACCGACTAAAGTGCTTGTATCATAGAAACAGGACAAACAAAGTACATATAGTATATTAAAGATACATTGGTACCGGTGATTGGTTTGAACCCGTGCTCCCGGTTTGCGTAACCATTGCTCTGCCACTACACCACGGTCGCCTTTACCCTACGGCCACACACTCGACGAGTGTCGAGAGAAATAGCAAGGGAAATGGGCAGAGACATAGTGTGGCTGCGTTATTCGTCCTGCTGCTCGTCATGCCGATCGTCATGCCCGGCGATCCATTTTTTGTCGGTTTTTTATTGCGATGTTACAATGTTGTCGTCCATCGGAGCAACGCAATGAACATCGCGAGTAGGGGAGTGTGTGGCTGTTAGGCCAATATTTACGGCAGCCGAGAAGCAACGCGATGAACATCGCGAGTAGGGGAGTGTGAGGCTGTTAGGCCAATATTTACGGCAGCCGAGAAGCAACGCGATGAACATCGCGAGTAGGGGAGTGTGTGGCTGTTAGGCCAATATTTACGGCAGCCGAGAAGCAACGCGATGAACATCGCGAGTAGGGGAGTGTGTGGCTGTTAGGCCAATATTTACGGCAGCCGAGAAGCAACGCGATGAACATTGCGAGTAGGGGAGTGTGTGGCTGTTAGGCCAATATTTACGGCAGCCGAGAAGCAACGCGATGAACATCGCGAGTAGGGGAGTGTGTGGCTATTAGGGCAATATTCACGGCAGCACGAGGAGCAGCGCGAGGAGCAGTGCGAAGAGCATAGTGTGGCTGGAGCATAACATATTTCATGTTAAATTATAATTTCATTTGTGTCAGTATAATTATATAAGATACAGTAGCGCTGAACATTCCCTGAAGCATCGTGTAATCCAGTACAAAGAAGTTACATGCTGTAAAAATTATCGGCTGTCGACGGATTTGTTCTAGTAATGATAATAAATGTTCCTTGTTGTCTGAGTCTGAAAAATACATTGAAAACTTTATGAATAATGTGATCAAATAATTTAAAATTCTCCTGCTTATCTAAATGTATATGCTTTTTAGGGTTCCGTAGTAAAAAACGGAACCCTTATAGATTCGTCATGTCTGTCTGTCTGTCCGTCCGTATGTCACAGTCACTTTATTCCGAAACTATAAGAGCTACGAGTACTTGCTGCTTCGGAACCCTTCATGGGCGAGTCCGACTTGCACTTGGCCGCTTTTATTTTCTTATATTGGCACAACCTTAACTAACGTCTCTGCCTAATTTACGTGACCCTTAACCCTTCTGTTTATGAGTTACAAGTGTTGGCGTTAACCTCTAAAAAATATTTTACGTTCTATTAAATTATTTCGTTCTTTAAAGTCCCGGGTTCGATTCCCGGTCGGAGCACATATTTGTTTCATAGCTTTTATTTGTAATATTTAATAATAATATTGAATATTGCAAATATTTGTTAATAAAAAAAGAAGGGGATATTTGCTTCGGGTCTGGTTATCAAAGAGTGGTAGGCAGTGGTACCCAGTCTGCCGATCCGGGGTAGTACCGCCACTTACAAGTATACAAACCGTGAAGTAATTTAGTCGCGTTTTGTAAGTTGCCGGTTTCAACTAGGCCGGCATAGTGAATGTGGTTGCTACTTACAGTTATTGAATTGTAGTAGCAGTGACATCCATTTAGCTTAACATCAAGCGGGGTGCTGACATATGTCGAGTCACACAAAAACAACTCCCATTCATACTTGTTACTTACCTAATGAAACAAGTGCCTCCTCTAGATGCATACAAGTTTTTATTCTATGCGCCATTATCCTTTCAATAATTGTAACCAAATACACCATCAAACCACCATCAATTAGCAATCGGAGTAATGCAATCACAACTAATCCTGCAAACTATGTATTTAATTAGATTTCGATTAACGCATAGTATTAATTAAGCAACCATATAATAGATGGAGCGCTGCAGTATTTAATTAGTATAATAATCTGGTCGGTATAGTGATAATGACTGGGGCAACCATATATTGAATAGCTATTTTAGTCGTCGGCTAAACTAGACCTAATTTAACAAAAAAAATACTTGATGGCACAAATGTGTGGTTGCCGTAAATACTGGTAATTGTAATCAATCAAATTGTCACGCCTTCCTCCCACAGGGATAGGCAGAGACAATGGAGCGCCACTTGCCACGATCCTGACACTACACCCTCGCTTCCTTCACATTCACATTTCTATTTATTGTATGTAAATAAACTTTATAATGTATTATAATATTATATATAAAATAAAATTTAATTATTATTTTAGAATATGTTTTTGTCTCTGCCTATCCCCATGGGAAAAGGAGTGACAATTTGATTGATTGTTTTTATAAGTGTTATTTATAAAACATCATATTAATCAATTAAATTGTCACGCCCTTTTCACATAGGGATAGGCCACTTGCCACGGTCCTGACACAACTACCTCGCTTCACTCACATACACAATTCTTTTATTACAAGCTCTATGGTTATGGCACTATGCAACCCAGTTTTCTTGAGGATGTCTCCAATTTGGTCGGAAAACACCCGACCCACCTGGGTCTGCCTCGTTTAACGCATTCATCCACATCAGATTTATAATTTCCTTCTGTCAATACACTAATCATTTGTATAGGTAGTTTAATTTAAATTACATCCCTTTTATAAATTTATGTCTTGTGAAAAGTTATGCATATATTAGATACTAATTGCTAATAACACTTTTGACAGACTATGTAGGACAAACTATGATGTCGAGTTTGTCAAGGCTACTTACTACTTGACGGAATCTTCCATCAAGTAGCTTTGACCATCGTAGTTGTAGAAATCATTAGTTTTTTATTTTTTTATTTTTCATTACATTTCTATACTAAGCTTCCAAAGTACTTGATCATAGAAACAGGACAACATATATATCAAAGATACATTGGTACCGGTGGGTGGTCTCGAACTCGTGCTCTCGGTTCGTGTAACCATTGCATTGCCACTACACTACGGTCGCCTTATAATTGTACAACTTAAGGTGGTCAAATTACGATCAATTTTAGGTATCTAATAATATTATAAATTTACCTTGTAACCAGTTAATCCACTGACGACAGCGCTATACATAAATCTAGTCAAACAAAGTAGTAGAAAAGTGCATTCCAGTAGTTCCTAAAAATAATATTATTTGAAACAACTAATTGAATACGTATTTTGATATTATTTGTATTACATGTCCTTCTTTCTACCCGTACCTATAGAAACAGAACTTTGTCATCCTAATAACTATATTATCGTTATTCTAATTGTAAATGCATTAATTACAGACCTAAATAGAAATAGTATTTAATGCAACAAGTAACACAGTCACAGCTTTAGCATTTTGTCGACCGAACTGGCAGTCGAACTAAAAAGTTTAGTGCGTCTTTTCTTTGTAGAACAATCGACAAGTGGAAGTGTTCTCTCCATCCTATAACCTTGGATCCTTCAAGCGATGCGTGAAGAAGCACCTTTGGTCGGCATAGTGATGGCGACTACGACAGCCGTGAACTGACTCGGTCTTTTCAGTCGTCGTCACTTTTGGACCTCCGATTGCTTATCATCAGGCTGGTCAAGGTCAAATGTGTCACAATAAAAAAGCTTACTTTGCAGAAATAAGAAGAAACATTCACAAATTTCTAACAAATAATTTTAAATCACACAGTTTACCTGCCATCCATGTATTTTATTCAATAAATAGCATTGCTTATTAAACAAAACGTAACACTCCTTGTACTTCCTCACAATATTTCTATCTCCAAATTGCTTAGTGAACTGTAATATACTTCGTTCGAACGCTGAAAATCTCTTCTCCAACATTATTAGTTTAACTAAGACGTGAAGAATTACAGTAAAATGTATATTTATAGTTATTAAATCGTTAATACTTGGTAAGAATTCTTTTAAACCATAAGACACACATGCAAGTAAAGGCTCCACAAGCAACTTCATTGAATTACTAAAAATCACTGACGTAAAGAATATTTTATTCACCGCCTTTCTTTCTCTCAAATACTCTGCAACATCCACATTTAATATCTTATCTATTACTCTATAATTTGTATAATAATCTTCAAAAAATTCTATATTTGTGTTGTATGTAGTTATAAAGATTGTTATAGAAAAAACTACGGATAAAATAGACAGGAACAATTCAGTGTAGGCTCTCTGATTCCACGGTTGCGTCCAGTATGTGCAAAAAAATCTTGAAGTCAAACAGACGAAAGTTAAAACAGTTATAATAAACATCATTACTATGAATTGTTTCGTTAATTTCGCTCTTATAATTTGACCTTTTCTATTTCGAGTCACTCCCGAAAGACAGATAAAGGTTAGGAATGTATTTATCTTGGAAGTAACATCGTAGGCGTCGAGTTTGTCATTTTTCATCAATAATATAGCTTTTGAAGGCTTTGTTTTTTGCATGTTTTTTTCTATTAAATTGCTTTTTGTGATGTTATGATTGTGAATCGTTCGCGAATACTGATATGATAGTCGTGTCCTTCGTTTTGTGTACGCAATTTAATTTAGTACTAATGGATTGTATTTGTAACTATTAAATTGCTTTTAGGATGGGAGCTAATGTTCAGTGTTAAAATTCTTTGTTACACGATAATATAATACAAATATTAAATTTACATATTAAATTCCGATTATTATTATTGGTATCCACCACGTTAAGCGGGTGTGCAACCTATGAATGGAGGTAACTGCTACTAGAGTTAAATAACTGCAATTAGCTGTCGCATCTAATATTTCAATCTAGTTGTTACCGGCAACTTTGAATCTTATCCTGAAATGCGACTGGTACTGACTTGACCGTCTGTACATCGCACCGGCACCGACAGTCTAAACATATAATATTATACCAACTTCCACTCTTAAGCATAAAGAGATGGAAGATAAAGATGGAGATGAGATGAAAGATTGCTCACAGAGTTAGAAATCTAATTCATTCTTAATCCATTTCAATTACTTTTTCAATCCCATTTAGCCCACCATAAAATACATACACTACTTGAATATTTAAAAATAAATTTAATATAATACTGTATCCATCATCTTCTTAGCTCAATATATATATTATGAGAAATGCGGATTATGAGCTTCGTGGAAGGTTCTATTAAAGGTTCATGTTTGCGGAATTCAATATCGAAATAGCTTTATCAGGTGCCTAAATCTTAGTTGTATATTGTTATATTCCTACTAGAAATATATTTTATCAGAAAACACCCTCCTGGGCCTGCCATCCACATCAGATTTATAAATTCCTTTCGTCAATCTACTTTCACTCATCCTTCACATGTGCCCAAACCATCGAAGCATTCCTTTGTCAATCCTTGTCTTTGTTTCTTTTATTTAATATGTTAATGTCCTAATTTTTATTTACTTTAGTTAATTTAGTGTTTTTATCATAAAATTATTAATGGGACCCAACTTTGATTTTTTAAATCCAATAAAATTTTATGTAAAGTGTCCGTCTTGTCGTGTATATTTTATAATAAATGAATAAATATATAATTATATTTTAATTATTTTTTACAAAACGTTATGCTACCCTTAGAGTATGCTTATAAACTTGCTTATTAAGTGGATGAATTGTTTTTATTAGCCTAATTGCTCCTCTGTTTGCCAATTTGTCATTATGCGAAGTATGTCATTAAATTAACATTTTGTTGTCATTTGGGGTGCTTTGTTGTCTCTACCTATCTCTCTGTGTTATATATTCACCTAGAAACTAATGATAACAATTGTTCAATCAAATTGTCACCTATCAATACTCATATTTTTTTTGTGGCTCGACATAATACAGCACCCTGCTAGATGTTAAGATGAAGTGCGGTTCGTCAATAGAGGTGACTGCTACTTACAGTTTAATAAGTGTAAGTAGTAGCAATCGCATCCGCTATACTGGCGTAGTTGAAACCGGCAACTTGTATAAGGATTGTTCAATAGTAGGTACATATAATTTGTTTAAATCGAAGGTGAGTGAAGGATGCAACAGAAACGACACAAGTTATTGTTCCTCGATCAAATTAGGAACAATAAAAAAGGGATCTATATTATCTATAACTATATAACCAACCAGGACAACCAAAGTACATATATCAAAGATACATTGGTACCGGTGAGTGGTTTCGAATCCATGCCGCTCGGCTTACGTAGCCATTGCACTGCCACTACACCACGGTCGCCTTCAATTTTCTTTATGCTTATTGAGCATAAAGAAAATAGATGTTAAGAAAGCGAGAGTTGTGTCAGAATGAGCTCCAATTTCAGCCCTCGAGCACCGACTTCTAAAAATATTGATTCCTTTTAGGCTGCCCCAGTCGTCGTCTTTATTTCGGCTATTCACGCTTTATTTAAAGGATCCAAGTTTGTAGGACGGGAAGAACATATAGGCTGATTTCCACCTATCCCTCTAGAAATCGTAGCGTGACAATTTGATTGATTATCACATGGAAAAACTTTAGTAATCTATATTAACTACTAATGAAAGTTTACCACTTTCCTAATTACTTTGCCTTTTGTCTATGAAACTAAGTTAGCAGTTACATTAGAAGATCACGCATCCATTTTCATCTTAATGGTGTATTCTGATTTTCGAACAAAATGTGAAGCGGAAAATTAATAATACAACGGTGGTTAAGAAAGCTAGGTTGTCTAGTGCCCATAACCGTAGAGCTTGTGTGAAGAGAATTGTGGATGTGAGGGAAGCAGTGAAGTTGTGTCAGGATCGTAGCAAGCGGCGCTCCATTGTCTCCCTATCCTTTTCTATCCCTGTGAGAGAAGGGCGTAACAATTTAATTGATTGATTAGTCAAAAAGTATTACCATTCTGTGTACAGACCGTAAAGCGTTTCAAGATCAGGTTGAAAGTTGTCAGTTCAAACTAGGCCAGCATAGTGAATGCGGCTGTTACTCGCAGTTGTTTAACTGTGGTAGCAGTCGCCTTCATTCATGGACCGCATTCTAGCTTAACGTCAGGCAGGGTGCTGTCATATGTCGAGTTACAATAATTAAAATAAAATAAAAACAAATATTAGTAAATATATAGATTTAGTGTATAGTGATAGTGATACAAGTGAGAATCAATGATTTGTACTTAGTAAAAATATAATCCAAATTAAATCTAATCCAAAACGTTATTTTATTAAGAGTTACAGAATAGCGAACATAGTTCGTAAATTCTTTGAACTATCGATACGTATTATTAATTGTTTTTTGGCCACTAACTATTTTGTGGTGAACGAAACTGACTTAGTTCTTGTATTGGCCAGTACAACCTAAGTTACAGAAACAATGTCAATATGAAGAGAAAAGTTGAACGTTTTTATTTATTCAGATCATTAATTCCCAAAGTGGTCCACCCTCAGGAGTCCACAAAAGACTCTACGTTGGCGTGACAAAAAAATTGTGGTTTGTAAATTCGTAAGCGGGGGTCCACGATTAATCTGATTTTGATATTGTAGAACTAAAGTGTTGTCTTTACTTCACCTATTAATGTAGGCAGATATTTTAAGAAGCTCAGCGACTGTTACTCGTAAAATCTTGCTTATTCCATATTCAAGACAACATGTCGAGACTTGCAAAGCGCCGCTAAATTTCCATTAGATCATATTTTCACAAGTTTTGGGAGTAAGGTAAAAATGTAGCCACCGAAACCTGCAAAATTTTGAAAGTGATCTATGTGAAAATTAAGTTTGGGAACCTCTGATTTAGATCGTCATATTATTCGGTCATGAACCCGGGATGTCCTAAAACCCAACTAGTCCCACCGAAGGTCGCCTGCCTGCCAAGCGTTTCTACTTACAGTTATTGAATTGTAGTAGCAGGCACCTGTAATCATGAACCGTACTCCAGCTTAACCTCAGGCGGGGTGCTGTCATATGTCGAATCATAATGAAAATTTAAAAAAATTGCAGGATAAATTAATAAAAAAAGAATAAAGAAATAAAGCCGTATCGGCAATGCCTATAACGGTAAAAGATAACAACTTTTTTGAAAAGGATTGTGAATATGAGAGAAGTTAGAGAATTGTGTCCCTGTCCCAGTTTGATTCATCATCATCATCAGCCAGAAGACATCCACTGCTCATAGGCCTTCCCCTTAGGACGCCATTCTGGATGAAAAGATGCAGTTTGATTAATTTAGTAGTATTCAGTGATGTAAATATTTTTTATTATGTACATTTATCAGAATAATTGTTTTTTATTTTAATTTAATATAAATTGTTGCCTTAAAATTCCAATATATATTGAGAACAATGTTTCTAAACTGAAACAAAAAACCTATACACATGTCTATCTTGAAAATGTTATATGGCTAAAAGGCAGCTGTATAAACCATAAAGCTGTTTAATGTCTTCAACTCAACAATATGCCCTACTTTGTTTTACAAAATACATTTTATGTTTGACGTAAAATATATTTTATGATTATTTTTTACTCGTATAAAAGCGACAAACATTATTATACAATTAAGTTTAATTATTTCAGTATTTATTTACAAGCTTTTGTTTTTTTTAATTAAATATTAATATTAGCCAAATATGAAGTTTTATTTATATCTAAATTAACAAGAGCACAAAATGGTTTGAAACCAACCACCAGTACCAATGTATCTTTGATATATGTAATTTGGTTGTCCTGTTTCTATGATACAAGCACTTTAGTAGCTTAGAATAAAAATGTAAATAAAAAATAAATAAATAAAAAACCTCTTTATACACGCTCTACGGTTATGGACACTAGGCAACACAGCAAGCTTTCTTGGGGACGTCTCCGATAGATGTGAGAAAAGCGTGGGAGTTGTGTCAGGATCGTGGCAAGTGGCGATCCATTGTCTCTGCCTATTCCTGTGGGAAAAGTGCGTGATAATTTAAAATACCGTATTTAATTTGTAAGAGAGGATTAATGTACTTGGGTTATTTTCCTTTATGATTTCGATAAACAAAACAAAAAATGTTTGCCAAAATAAATCCAGTGTTCAAAATAACTTCAAAGCTATTTATTATTTAAACTTCCCAATTCAGAAATTAATTCGTCATTTTAGGATATTCTGTTTCAGAAATCTTCTGATAAAATGAAAACACAAATTGCTAGTATCTTTCTTAAATATCTTTTAAACTGAGTTACTGAGACGTTTATAAATCTCTACTAAAATAGACTTTTGTATTCAGACGTTGTGTTTAATCTAAAATAATTTCTACATTTAAAAATATTTTAAAAATATACAATAATAAAAAAACATTCAAAAAAATCATTTATTCGCAGACTACATAGACCCAATTGATTGTTAGTATTACACACACTTATGGACTAATAAATTATTTCACAAACGAGGATATAAAAGAGATACAACTATACTTATTCTATTAATTAATGCAGTAGATCTTTTCAGCTTATGGGTTTATCAGGGCCGTTGCAACTTACTATCCAGCATGTCAACAAGCACCTTGAGTATACTGTTGGAACTACCCATTTTAGTATATTTCATTTCGAAAAACGTCGCTCTATAATAACATTGCCGTAATACTGGACTACACCACAATCAGCCTCAGTACTAACATTCCTAGTAACACCGCTCATTGACCCGTTTGACCGTTCAGTATCTCCAACAAACTTGCTATCCCACAGTCGCGAGACCATAGGACTACGGGAACCATTATATCACGCATTTTTTGCGTAGAACAAACACCATGGAAACAACCCACCGAACAAACCTAACGCACTACAGCTCACGGCCAATCCTTTTTTCTTAATATTTTATGGAGACGCGCATTGTTGGTAAGCAAGGAGAGGAGAGGTCCAACGACTGGAAAACCGTTACATTTTTCGGTTGCCTCAGTCGCCGTCGCTATGCCGGTCAATAACATCCCCAAATCCATAAACAAACTTTTTTACTACAGAATTTATAAATCTGATGTGGATGGATGCGTTAAACGAGGCAGACCCAGGGGGGTTTATTCGGAAACTACCTCAAGAAAGGTGGGTTGCCTAGTGCCCATAATCGTACAGCTTGTATAAAATAAATTGTAGATGTGAGGGACGCGAGGGAGTTATATCAGGATCTTGGCAAGTGGTGCTCCATTGTCTCTGCCTATCCCTGTGGGCGTGACAATTTGGTTGATATTATTATATTAATTAATAAATATTACAGGATAAGTTTAATTCATGATAACGTCATGACTTTTTTTAAATACTAACAAAATAATGTAAGCTCATTAATTAAGAAGCGAAAACACTTAAATTGTAAAGTCACGTCTTGTTTTAATCGGGGTCGTTTTTGTCCCAAGCCTGCAAAGTTTAATAAGGGTCTGCGAGACCTATGTGTGACATTTGTGCCTTTTATGTACACAAGTGAATTATTCCTTTAAATTTGAAGGGTTAAACGAGAGGTGGTCTTTACAAAATTGCCCGTTATTCAGCCGTTTATTGAAGACCCTGTTCGTACCTCGTCTTTTTACTCCCGTGATAGGTCAGTGATAGGTTGACAGAATTGGCAGTCGAACCAAAAGTTGCATAACTTATAGGCTTCTGAGTAATAATTGTGGCACGTAATTTTTTTACATGTCTATAATAAGCTAGTAAAATGCGTTTCACAGAAACATGGCTTTGCCTGCCCATGTGTTCTCTCCATCCTATGACCTTGGATCCTTCAAGCGATGCGTGAAGAAGCACCTTTGGCCGGCATAGTGACGGCGACTGGGGCAGCCGTGAACAAACCCGGTTTTCTCAGTCGTCGTCACTCTTGGACACCCTCTTGCTTATCATCAGGCGGGACGAGGTCAGATGTCGTGTCACAATAAAAATAAAAAAAAACTGGAAAACTAGTTTCCCTTAGTAGCGCCACCCGATCTCCTGTGTGTTTAGTCCTGTCCTGTCCGATTAGTTGCTGTCTCTAAGCCGAGACTATGTAACAAAATTATACAGATTAAATAATTTTACAATTAAAATTAAAAGACATAATTCATTCCAAATGGGAAATATACAAAATATCTCACAAATAAAATATTAAACTTTTGAAATATTGTATTTACCTGTTGAAAGGGGTTAATTGAAAACATTGGGGTTCTCTGGGAGAGGGCACGCTTTGCAGACTACCAATTAGAATAAGACTAATTAATAATAATTTGCAATGGACCTTTACGGAAGCATCCAGTCATAGTAAAATGTAAAGGTTTTTATATACATTTTGTTTATTGCAGCTCGTCATATGACAGCACTGAAGCGTGAACTTCAGCTGAAACGCGACTTAGTCACTTCACGGTCTGTGCACTTAAAACTGGTAGTACTACCTCGGATCGTGGTAGTAAATAAACTAAATAATTTTATCAACAATCTAATCAACTTAAAATTAATCAACAATTTTATTATCGAAAATAAAATCAATTTTAAGTGTCTCAGTTTAACTCAGTCGC
The DNA here is from genome assembly GCA_905220615.1 of Tinea trinotella. Lineage (NCBI taxonomy): Eukaryota > Metazoa > Arthropoda > Insecta > Lepidoptera > Tineidae > Tinea > Tinea trinotella. Next base: position 2,424,068 of record HG992307.1, on the reverse strand, counting down.
GTTTCAGGATTAGAATGCAAGTTATTGGAATTCAGCAAAGCTAGCATACTTGATACGATTCATGTTTGTAGTATCTAAAGTAACGATCACCTTCATCCGTTGATGAAACTTCTAGCCTAACAACAGACGGTGCCATAAAAAAAAAATGATGAATATTATAATATATATATAAAATACAATACAATACAATACAACAATAATAACAACAATGTATAAATATCTTTTAACTCATCACCAGGCTACTGTGAATGGTGTAACTTAACAAGTCGAAAATTTAGGAGTATAGGGAGCATCTTCATCATCATTCGCCAGAAGACGTCCACTGCTGAACATAGGGCTCCCACTAAAACGCCATTTCAAACGACAAAATGCCAGTTGCATCCACCGGTTATTCGGGACCTTTACTATTTTTTTTTATTTTTTTTTTATTGTGACTCGACATATGACAGCACCCCGCTTGATGTTAAGCCAAAGTGTGGTCCATGAATGAATGTCACTGCTACTACAATTCAATAACTGTGAGTAGCAATCACATCCACTATGCCGGCCTAGATGGAACCGGCAACTTACAAGCTGATCCCAAAACGTGATCAAATCACTTCACGGTCTGTATACTTGTAAGTGGTGGTACTACCCCGGATCGGCAGACTGGGTACCACTGCCTACCACTCTTTGATAACCAGACCCGAAGCAAATATCCATCTCTTTTTTTTTTATTAACAAATATTTGCAATATTTAATACCATTAAATACTACAAATAAAAGCTATGAAACAAATATTTCTCCGACCGGGGATCGAACCCGGGACTTTACGCGCAACAATCCAGTCGCTAAACCGTTCGTCCACGCCTGTCGTCAGACTATATCGTTAGTCCACCTAGTGGGAGGCCTTAGTCTAGAGACCGGTTCGTGGTCTCCACTAAGAACCTTTCTTCCCCATCGGTTGTCGGTTCTTTGAGAGATGGGAACAGATAGTGGTCAATTGTCCAGTCTGCCGAAATGCCAGTTTTCAACTAGGCTGGCCAGATGAATGCTACTACTATTTGCAGTTATTTAACTGTAGTAGCAGTTCCCTCTACTCCAGCTAAACACCAGGCAGGATGCTGTTATAATGTCGAGCCACAATTATTCAATCAAATTGTCACGCTTTTTTCCTACTGGGATAGGCAGAGGAAATGAAGCGCCATTTTCCACGATGCTGACACAACTCCCTCGCTTCCCTAACATCCACAATTATTTTCATACAAGCTCTAGGATTATGAGAACAATGAATAACATTAAAAATAAGATTTAAAACCTACCGTACTTGAACATTAAAATGCTAATGTAAATTGAAAATCCATTTTACCTTAAGGGTATTGTATGGATTGTAAAAAATGTATTTTTTTTGGTGAACATTTAAAAAAAATACAACGAACAAAGAGGTATGAAAATATTCTCATGAAATAAAATGCATTTTACACATTTACCCTTTAGAAATTCTGAACAAAAGGATTTTAAACGTAGGAATAATATTATAATCTTTGTTTACGAACCGATAAAATGAACATTTACAAAAAATTGATCTATTTTTTTCTTTTCTATGCTAAGCTACTAAAGTGCTTGTATCATAGAAACAGGACAACCAAAGTACATACAGTATATCAAAGAAACATTGGTACAGTTATCTCGAATGACTCTCCTTATTCCTAACAACAATGCATGTATTAATTTAAACTGATTTTAGTGTTGGTAAAAAACGGTGTAATAAACCTCAGTTTAACAATAAACTCAATACGCTTTTTGTTATACTATTGTACGGTAAATCCTAGTTAAACAGCAGATAAGCAGTGTTTTATCCATTCGATAACAATAATTCGCTGTATATTAATGACCTGTATATCCCAGATAGGCTATTCACAGTATCCACGGAGGCATTCAGAGGGTCTATTATCACCGTTTGTTTTTTTAAATATAAATAAATAAATTTAAATAAATATATTTAAATAAATAGGTTTAGCGTTACATAGAGCGATAGGCAGATAATTGGTGGTCATTTGCCCAGCCCACTAAAAATATGAGGCATTTGACGCTACGTGGTCAAAGACGTGATAAATGAAACGCATAAGTTGAAATCGAGAAGACTGTTTGATTTGACATAAGTAGAACAAAAACAAAATAATAAATGTGATCGTAAATGACAATGCTTTTTTAATAAAAAGGATTTAAACCATTTTAGTGCGAACTTGGAAAAGTTTGGCACAATAGGTATTTTTTTAATGTACATTTCTGTACTAAGCTACTAAAGTGCTTGTATAATAGAAACAGACAACCAAAGTACATAAATCAAAGATACATTGGTACCGGTGTGTGGTTTCGAACCCGTGCTCTCGGCTTACGTAACCATTGCACCACACCACTGCACGCCAATACGTTCGCCTTTAAAATAATTGCCGATGTGTGATTTATTTATATATAAACTTTATTATAAAAGATACTTTTAGTAGGCAATATTAACCATCTAAACATTCAGCTTTAATGTACCTTACCTTTAGCTCTTGGACCTCCTCTTGCATATCATCAGGCGGGACGAGGTCAGATGTCGTGTCACAATAAAAACGTTGAGTTATCTATAGCAACAGTCGTTTTGTTTTATTGGTCACAATCCAGCATAACATCAGGCAGTGTGCCGACATATTACGTTCATCATCATCAGCCAAGAGGCGTCCACTGCTGAACATACCTCTCCACCTTAGAACACCATTCCGAACTACAAGATGTAATTGCATCCACCGGTTATTCGTGACTTTCACTATGTCGTCAGTCCACCTAGTGGGAGGCCTACCTACGCTGCGTCTTCCGGTTCGTGGTCTCCACTCTAAAACCTTTCTTCCCCGTCGTTTATCGGTTCTTCGAGCGATGCCGTTACAAAATAAAATATATGTACATTTAAAACGTTCATAGTATGTCCGTTTACAACAGTGTTCAATGATCTCGCATACTGTTCGGAGCGCTTGTTATGAACCCTAGCTTTAAGATATTTATGAATACGATGTCTAGTTTAATATTGAAATGGTTTGTTATGGTTTGGTTTTGTTAATATTGCAATTTTGAGCTTTGCGTTGGTTTTATGCTTAGCTTAGCTCAGCATCCAAGCCTGGGGATACCTAAACCTGCTAATAACCAGCAAGGAGAAACACTGAGAACAAAGTATAGGAAAGACCTGGTACCTGGCAATTACTCGACGTGAAACACGGACCAACGGCACTAGCACTCGTTTAGCACTGCTTTGTAATCACGGCTAACTGCTTCGACTGTCTATTTTCTCACTTCGTTATTTAATTAATGTATTTAGTTAATAGATGTATGTTTCAACAATGTCACTTGCTAGGGCGACTGTTTACGTGCACACCGCGGCAACTCACACACAAGTGCACACTAGCGCCACACGCTATTGGCTGGCGTGGCGCAGCCCGCGAACTTTGAATTGCGCGGAATAACGGAAAGTGGAAGGAAATATAGGATGGGACGATACCAAGCCACAACATTTCCCCCCACTTGAAATCAGCCAGGGATTTCACAAGGCAAACCCTTTCCTGAATGCTAGGCCAAGAAAAGCAATTTGTGTTCGGATAAACATATGGACGCTATGTACTACCGAAGCTACCTAGTTTTACTACTAACTAATTAAGACTAATGTAACATTAATAATAAAACTACTTATGACTATGAACTAAGTCTAAATTAAGATTATTAGATAAATTATAACCTATGTGGCTATAGGAAGTGGGCAAACTTTTCTAGCGGGTCTAGTAAAAGTGCCCTTAGCCGTACGTATAGTCACTACGCGAACGTTTCCGTCTTTACCCGGAAATGTATTTTCAATACGGGCTAATTTCCACTCTGCAGTAGATAAATTTGGTTCCATAACGAGTACAACGTCACCCACTAGCGGGTTACGCCCAGTACTAGTCAACCACTTTGAACGTTGCTGCAAAGTGTGCAGATAGTCTCGCTGCCAAATGCGCCAGAATGACTGAGTCAGTCTCTGAAGCATCTGCCAGCGACACCTGAGCGAAACCTTGGAATCTTCATGCTGCTGCTCGGGCAGGGAGACCAAGGGACGACCTATAAGGAAGTGACCGGCAGTAAGTACGTCTACTTCCTTTGGATCCGAGGAAAGAACACAAAGAGGTCGTGAGTTGAGCATAGCCTCAACCTTTGTTAACACGGTAACAAACTCTTCGAATGTCAATAACTGGGTTCCGATAACCCGTTTAAGGTGATACTTGGTGGACTTTATGCCACTTTCAAAAATACCTCCAAAGTGAGGAGCACCTGGAGGGTTGAATTTCCATGTGATCGAACGTTCCGATAGTTTTCTGGATATGTGCTCATGACTATTATTTAAAAAAGTATACAGTTCAGACAAATAACGTTTCGCGCCTACAAAGTTTGTACCGCGGTCTGTAAGTATCGTGCTGCAGATGCCGCGGCGGGCGATGAATCTGTCTAGAGCTGCTATAAATGCTTGTGTGCTGAGGTCGGTGACCAACTCTAGGTGCACCGCCTTCGTGGACAGACACACTATTAGGCACACATACGCTTTATTCGATTTTGCATTACGTCGCCTACTTTCTTTGACGTAGAAAGGCCCACCGAAATCAATTCCTATATTTTGGAAACATCTTCCCGGCTGAAGCCTGGCAGCTGGAAGGTCTCCCATTGACGGTTGGCATGGTACCGGGTTGGCCTTGAAACAGGTCACACACTTGGATAACCTGGATCGTATTAGTAAACGTATACCAATTATCCAATATTGACGCTGAACTAAAGATTGTAGCGCACGTGGGCCACAATGTAAATAAGTTAAATGATAAAAATCAATTAATAAAATTGACAAATGACAGCTTTTAGGTAACAAAATAGGATGTAATGTATCATTTGGTAAGTTTGCATTTTTGATGCGACCTCCTACACGTATAATGCCATTCTTATCGATAAATGGCGATAATTTTTGGAAAGATTTAAGACACGGTAAACCAGAATTGAGTGCCTTTATTTCAGCGTGAAAACTTGTAGATTGAACCTGTTTTATTAGAATATTTAATGCGCAGGCTAACTCTTCTGTAGTTAGTGCGTTATAAACTCGCATTTGAGGCGTAAGTTTACAATTGTTCGAAAACCTGATGCAATAAGCTAACGTTCGTTGCATTCTCGTAAATGATGTAAAGCGAGTAAGAATTGCGTGAACCGAATGTTTTCCTGCTCTCTTTTCGTCGGTGCATGCGACGAATGATGAGGACTTCAGCTCACTCTGCACTTCCTGTGGCTCTGGTTCTTTGGTTATCGGCCATTGGGTCGACTCGCAGGTGAGCCAGTCGGGACCCGACCACCAATGATTGCAGGCAGCGAGCTGAGAGCAGCTCAGGCCGCGGCTACAAAAATCGGCGGGGTTCTCAACTGTCGATACGTGCTGCCATTGAGATGCGCGAACTGCGTCTGTAGCTTGGACGACGCGATGTGCTACGAATGTTTTAAGTCTGTGCGGTTCTGTGTGAAGCCAGGACAGAACGGTATTGCTATCAGTGAAGGCAATTTGATCAGTTATGTTGATTTTGTCCCTAAGTAGACTGAATAAATGTTTCATTACTCGCGAAAGCAAGGTCGCGCCGCACAATTCCAGTCTATTTACCGTAAGTGGTTTTAAGGGAGCTACTTTAGACTTTGCTATAAGAAGATGCAAAGTTACGGAACTGGTTGATACCGCACGTAGGTAAACACAGCATCCGTACGCCTTCGTGGAAGCGTCGCAAAAACCAATCAATTGAAAAGTGGTAGCTTCAGATGGCACCACTAAACGTGGGAGTTTAATCAGATGTAAATTATTTAATTCAGAAACAAATTCATGCCAAATCCGCGCCAAATCATACGGAACAGGTTCGTCCCAGGTGAGCTTCAGGCGCCACAGATCTTGAAGGAGCAATTTTGCTATAAGCGTTACTGGAGTTAGCCATCCCAGTGGGTCAAAAATATGAGCAACGTTGGACAAAATCGAACGTTTCGTACACTCGACGCTTACTGGTGAAGCGGAGTAAGTAAAAAAATCACCCACGGGATCCCATTTCACTCCTAAAATCTTCAGAGTAGCCTGATTAGCCTCTCCAGAAAATGATTTGGGAATTTGTACATGTTCAGAATGTAAATTGTTTAGAAATTCAGAAGAATTACTTGTCCATTTGTGGAGCTTAAAATGAGCACATTGAAGTAACTGAGTTAACTCATTTTTCAATAGAAGAGCCTGTTCAATAGATGGCGCCCCGGTAATGACGTCATCCATGAACACATCATGGCGTACCACTCTTGCAGCATGTGGCCAGGTAGCTCCATGATCGGCTGCTAGTTGTTGCAATGTTCTTATTGCTAAAAAGGGTGAACTGCTCACACCGTAAGTGACAGTGCGGAGCTCGAATTCTCGTACTGAGTCGGACGGTGACTCCCGCCAAAGAATATGTTGCCACCGACGATCCTCTGGTCTGATTAATATTTCGCGATACATTTTTGTTATATCGCTGGTGAAAACTACGGCATGGAGGCGAAATTTAGTTATAATGTCGGTGATATCAGCTTGAAGTTTTGGACCAGTGTAGACAAAGTCATTAAGAGACCGGCCGTTTGATGAATTGCAGCTTGCGTCAAATACAACACGTAGCTTCGTCGTTGTACTTTCTGGGCGAATGACGCAATGATGTGGTATGAAGTACTGACCAGCTGGGGATTCAGACTTCACACGTTGCATGTGATTAAGAGACTCGTATTCTTGCATAAATGCTGTGTAATCCTGCTTCAATTGTTCGTGTTTAGTGAGACGTTTTTCTAAATTTATAAGTCGAGAGACGGAGTGCTTGTATGAATCACCAAGCATGGGGCGATCCTTTAGTAGAATAGGCACTACATATCTTCCATCTGGATCTTGATAAACCGATTTTTTGTATAAGGCTTCGCATTCTTCATCCTCAGGAGCAGCAAGGCGGGTTTTTGGTGGTTCTTCGACTTCCCAGAAACGTTGAACTACCTCGTCTATGGCGCAGGTAGACGCAACTAAAGAAGAAACGAATGAAGGTGGTCGACATTTGGAGTCGAGTTTTCCTGTGAGTACCCATCCATAGATGCTGTGCAGGGCGGTAGGTAATCCGGGCCCTGGACACAGTCGCTGTCCGTCGTAGATGAGATGGAATAATTCTGCACCCAATAGTAGATCAACTTCGGATGGCTGATCGAAAGTTTCATCGGCGAGTTTTAAGTGACGAAAATGACGTCGAACGGCATGAGGTACTGCAGCTGTAGGCATATTTGTGGTTACAGCATCCATCACAATTGGGCGAATGTCGAACTGTGGCTCCGGTTGGTCCCGGGGTAAAATCGTGCACGCAGTGACACCCTTGACGTGATGAACTGTATTTTGGCCTAGACCAGAAACTGTGAGGTTGCAGCGACGCATAGTCAAACCAAGGCGTCGAGCGCAGGCGGTCGTCATAAAGCAATCTTGTGCTCCGCTGTCAATAAGGGCGCGAACAGGCTGCGGCGGTCCAGTGGCGGCGCGCGCCAGCAGTGTACACGTACCTAACAACACAAGAGAGCGGCCGTGCCCAATGTGAGCACTGGTACTGGCGTGACTCACTCTAGAAGGGTCTGATTCCAGAGAGGTAGGCGTGTCGCTATGCAGAAGTGTATGATGTTTTTCTCCGCATGTCAAACAACAGGTTTTGGAATAGCAATTGTTTGCGCTGTGGCCGAATCGCAAACAGTTAGCGCACAGGTTCTTTTTTGTTACAAAAGCTATCCTAGCGGACGAGTTGAAAGTCTGAAATTTTGGACATTTATATATGCTGTGCTGAAAGTCACAGCATGGACACTTAAATTGTTTAGAGAAGGCATTTTGAGTTGCAGACGAGTTGTAGTTTTTACTGGACTTAAAACGAGGCTCGGTCGCCTTATTACCAGATTTAGGGAATGCAGCAGCATGTGGCTGATGAAAACTAGTGATGGGCTTGTGTTCACTAGTTTCTAGGATCTTGACGTAATCCTGAAGAAACTTTAAAATATCAACAAAGTGAGGCATCTCCTTGTCATTTTGAACTTCGAATCTCTTTCGAGTATCGCTATCCAGTGCTCGAAATGTAAGATGAAATAAAATGTAATCGCCTAAATGATCAATATTCATACTCTGGAGTGCGCTTACAGACTCATAAAAAGTATTACTTAAAGTTAATAATTGTTCAAGAGAAGATGATTTTAGTCGAGTAAAATTTAATATTTTTTCTAAGTATTTTGCCGCTATAAGTCTTTTATTTTGAAAGCGGTCTATTAATGCCGTAAAGGCTATTTGATAGTTTTCTGTGGTCACCGGAAGACCCTTTACAATTGTTAAAGCTGAACCAGACAAACAAGAAATGAGGTAATGGTACTTTTCGACGTTTGATAAAGATTCGTTATTGTGAACTAAGGCAACAAACGTATCGTGAAATGTTTGCCAGTTTTCGATAAGGCTGTCAAACTTGGGAAGGTCAAGTTTGGGTAAACGCACGCGTGACGAAGCTGTGACTTTGCCATCAGCTGTTGTAGCTGAGGAACAATCGCTTGTAGTGGCTATGCTGTCGGCCGCGGCTATCACCTCATAATACATTTCGTCAAAAGATAAAACAGTCTGAAAGTCGACATCAGAATCTGGATTTAATTTAATTTTAATTTCATTTATTTTTTCCGTGACGTCCAGAAAATCGGATCGTACTTCATGTACCTTCTTGTACCTGGCATGGAAGCTCCTCAATTTATCCTTATTGTTCAACTTCTTTGAAAGGTCATACAAGATTTGCATACATTTAAATATGTATTCCCTTTGCTTAATATAAATCTTTTCTTTATCTGCCATAGCTATAGTTTAATAAACGATATAACTATGTAGTAAAAAATATAATGTAAATAATATATTATGTATAGATACTATGCAATATTCTGTTATAAACAAACAAATGAGTCATTACTCATTAGTGCTTGAATAAATAACAAAACATAAGTGAATTTAAATGTTAATGTTTTACTAATAGATTTGAGTATTTTGTTTTATATTTATTTATGAATAGTTTATTATATAAATAGGAATATTTTATAGTTTTTTGGAAATATCGAACCTACCTACCTATCCATAAAATATAATATATTTGTTGAATGCTAGGTCAACTGTTTATTTAAACTAACTAAATACCTATTGTAGCATATGTTTATCCGAACACTACGACACAAAACAAAACTGCAATATTTATATAATTTTTTGATTTAAAAAAAATGATTTTTGTTTAAGTTAGTTTTACCAACTTATTTGGACTGTATATTGTGTTATACTGGAATCAAATAATTACGAAGTTTTCATTTGTAGAAATTGAACTCGTAATTTATGATCAATATAATCACTCCATAGGAATTCGCGCTCGAAAGGTACCAAAAACAATGTTATGGTTTGGTTTTGTTAATATTGCAATTTTGAGCTTTGCGTTGGTTTTATGCTTAGCTTAGCTCAGCATCCAAGCCTGGGGATACCTAAACCTGCTAATAACCAGCAAGGAGAAACACTGAGAACAAAGTATAGGAAAGACCTGGTACCTGGCAATTACTCGACGTGAAACACGGACCAACGGCACTAGCACTCGTTTAGCACTGCTTTGTAATCACGGCTAACTGCTTCGACTGTCTATTTTCTCACTTCGTTATTTAATTAATGTATTTAGTTAATAGATGTATGTTTCAACAATGTCACTTGCTAGGGCGACTGTTTACGTGCACACCGCGGCAACTCACACACAAGTGCACACTAGCGCCACACGCTATTGGCTGGCGTGGCGCAGCCCGCGAACTTTGAATTGCGCGGAATAACGGAAAGTGGAAGGAAATATAGGATGGGACGATACCAAGCCACAACATGGTTAAACTACTATTTGTATGTCTGTGTGCAATGTTTGATCGTTAAATTAAAGTAGACAAATATGATACTGATACATGTAGAGTGTAGGGATACATGTATTGTATTTTTGTATCTACCCAGTCTGTTGATTCGGGGTAGACCACCACTTACAAGTATACAGACCGTAAAATGACTTAGTCGCGTTTCGGTAAGTTGCCGGTCCAATCGGACCGACATATTAGTTTCGACTGCTACTTACAGGTTTTTAAATGTAGTAGCAGTCCTTTTGATTAATAGACCACACTCCAGCTTAACATCAAGCGGGGTCAAATGTCGAGCCACAAAAAAAATATTAGGAAAATAGTTTTACTTATCATTATTATATTTTTTTATCGTGGCTCGACATGTTACCACACTCCAGCTTAACCCCTTGATATTAATTTAATGAATTAACAAGTTACCATCGCTTTTATTATGGTTTTAATTTTAGATTTTTTTATCAAAATTTTGTTTTATTTATTAATTAATGTTAGCGCAAAATCTAAGAAAATACTATGTAGCACCATTTTATTTATTAAATAAAGCAGCACAATATAGTTGAAAACTTTTTCGCCTCCATTCTCACGATAGGCAGGAACAACAGCTACTTATCACAAAATAAAAGAAGATAAGATAAAAGCACGGTTCACGGTTAAAGTTGCTAAAATGACAAATACTCCTGTAAATAGAAAAAAAACATTATCTTTCAGAAAGCAAACTAAAAATAAGCCCATTGTTTTCTACCAACAAGCAAATGGCACTACCATTTAACCATTGTCTTGTTTAGTAGGAACTGAAAGCTTTATGGCAAAGAGTATGCAGTTACAGAGGGGACACATATTCATAACAATGACAATGAAAAAATAACACAGCCACACAAAAAAAATTTTTTGTCGAGTCTGACAGTTAGACTATGCATACTATATGTTTTTGGGGTCGCTGAATTCAAATCTGACGTCAAAATACCCCTGCACGTCTAAATTTTGACATAACCTCAAAAAACGTCAAAACACAAAAACTGTGTAATACTTATAAATATTATTATTCAAATTTTCTATATAATCAATGTTTACATTATTCAATCAATTAAATTGTCACGCCTTTTGTCCACTGGGATAGGCAAAGACAATAGAGTGCTACTTAACTTGCTTTCCTCACATCTACAATTCTCCTAATAAAAGCTCTATATGGGAAATAAAAACTTCACTCCAAAAAGTGAACCTATTGTTTATATATTCTTTATAATTTTATTATTATCATCTCTAATATATTTTCACATTTTTACAAAAAAAAAACATTGGTAGAAAATATAGTTGTAAAGTTCTAAACAATTTTAGTATGTTTAGTATTTAATATTCTTTGCAAACAGTTTTTGTTTGAAAGTGAACTTAAGTAGGCTATGACTTGCAGCAACCTCGTAAATAATGCGTCGTCACTTTGGAAAATCTTAGAGCAGGCTTCGTAACGCCACTCTGTATACTTTGCTTTTGCTTTGACTAAATATATTGTCTAATATTCAGTTTTTTTATTTATAATCAAATATTGAATAAGGATTTTTTACTTTTAATCTTTTGAACAAATTGTATTTTTTAATATATTCTTAATTATATTTTAATATATTAAAAACTTTATGCACTAGGTACGAAGGCGGACTTAATGCCGCTAGGCGTTCTTACTAGCCTACCTTAGGGACAATTTAACGCACTTTTTTGTATGAGGTAAATCAGTATACACTAACATATTACATACTACAAATATAATACTAACACATATCAATAATAATACAGGAACACATAAATTTTAGTAAATTTTCTATTTTTATAGCAAAGTAGTTTTCAATTGAAAGTCAAATTTATTTTTAATTAAGGTTCTAGAAAACTTATAATAATGATATCACAGTTTAATTTGTTTTAATTACAAACACAGATATTATTCACAGATTTATTTCCAATTGAATTGTTTTGACTTTATTAAATTATTTTAGCAAGGATTGCTTATTTCAGTAAGCTCTATGTATTTTTTTGTCCAAGAAATAGTTAAGTAATCTGAAACATAGGTCCTTCCTTCATACCTAAGGGGGTTAATATGTGAAAGGAAGGAGGGAGGGGAAGGAGTTGTGTCAAGATCGTGGCAAGTGGCGCTTCATTGTCTCTGCCCTGTGGGGAAAAGGCGTGACAATTTGATTGATTGATTATGTAAAAATGTATTAAAAAAGGTAATGAATTATTTTATTGCTTTGCTTTTGTATATTCCAAAATAAAATCGCTAGTGTACTATTATTACTGTATAAATTAGTATAGAAATAATTCTCAAATCGACCAACTACGAGTTAATGCCAAATGCGATACATATTTTGCAAATACCATATGCAAAACCACATATTTTCCAAAACCGCTGGTACTGCTAGATACAGATAGCCGCATATCTATTTTGGTTAAATGGCGCTATATCGCATTCCGAATCCACAATACGACAATTCTACCAGTGTCAAGTGTTAAGCAGAAATGTGTGGAGAAATTTAACGCGTCGATTAGTAAAACATCTGAAAAGGACACAATACAAACATTAGGTTAGTCACAAGGAAGGGTAACATGTAAATTACATACACCAATAAACAATTATATGCATATTATACCTTAAACCTAGAGTTTAATTTTGTAAACAGCAATAATGCTGTTATTGAAAGCAATAACAGCATCAACCAGTAGGACGCCCAATACCTCAGTCTCTTCGTGACCACGTAGGCTGAAAAGCTCTCGAAACATCGGAACAATAAAAATAAAAACAAAATCAAAATAAACGCTATAGTAAACCGCAATGTTAGCATTTAAACACGATAATATAAAATTAATATCTATAGGGCGAGGAATCGAACGATGGAGCACATCATGCAGAGGAATGTTAGGGCAATTAAAGAATATGTGTGTAAATATTTTTGTGAATAAACTATGTTCGTGACTTGTCTAATTTATGATCTCTCGCTCTCTCTATGCGAACCCCGGTACTGACGTGCGAGTCTTCAATGCTGATTATACGACGCTTGTCAGGCGTTTTCTTTGGCCGTCATAGTGACGGCGACTGAGGCAGCCTTGAACTGGCTCGGATTTTTAAGTCGTCGTCACTCTTGGACCTCCTCTTGCTTATCATCAGGCGGGTCGAGGTCAGATATTGTGTCACAATAAATAAAAAATTCTAGTGCGTTCGGATTATTAACACGCTTTTATTACCTTAACTTGTATGTATGTAACTATGTAACGGAATCTTTCAAATTGGTTTTCACCCACTTCTACGAGTAGAAGTATAAATGATATGAAAATTTCTACACGTAATAAAAACCGATGACAATACAATACTTTCAGAAAATATATTTTTTGGACAGCATAGTTATGTCGACAGAAGCTACCGTGGGCTGACTTAGTTTTTTCATGCCGGTGTTCTTGGACCTTCTCTTGCTTACCATCAAGCGGGTTAAGTTCAGATGTCGAGTCACAACAAAAATAAATTACACTCTAGTTCTCATTGTTATATAGGGGAGATTTTAATTTTTTTTAACTAGAGTTTTGTTTTAGGAATGCTTTCGATTATAATAAACACGTGCAACGTAAATGTAATAAAAGTCATGTTTCTTAAAATATAATAATTAACGTAATCGCATGTTTTATTCCATAAACATGTTTTTAAATTAGTTTATAATGAGCAAACTTTGTTGAAATATGGAGCTTCACAACTTCCGGATAATTCGTTGTTATTCGTGAAGTTTGTGACATTGATTTCCTTTGTTTTATGATTAATAAAATGTTATACGTTAATATTTGAAAATTATACTTGGAAGGGTAAAATGTTTAGATACATTACACAACATACATGATACATACAAAACATTATATAGAATTACTAGCTGTGCCCGCGACTGCGTCCGCGTGAAATAGTTATTTTGGGAATCATATTAATTTTTTGTTTACCTACCTGCTCAGCTTTATAAATTACCTATAGCTGTTCTCCGCGACTTATTTTAGACGATTAAATTACGTAACTAATAGAATATATTTTAAAGTAGTTTTAAAAAGAATATATTTTAAAGTACTTTTGCGTCAATTATATTTTCAGTTTTATTTTCTTGTGCGCAAAACTCGCAGCCGCTTTGCAGCAGCAGTCTGCCGAGAACGCCGAGTCCTTTTTCTAGGCATTACAGTGACGAAGAAGGAACGAAGGAAATGAAAACTTAACCAAACTAACTGTATGCTTAAACTAAAACCTAACCTAATAAGAATTGTAAACCTTGAAAGAATGTAGATGACACCTACAGGTATTAATTACAACAAAACAAAAAAAGTGTTATTGTGAAAATATTAGAAACAAAATACTATACTTAAAACAAACACTACCTACTATAGAGAAAACTACTACAAAATGAAATTGTATAAAAAAGGATTTTGCACGATGATATTATATCGTAAAAACAAATTAACGCTGCATTCAACCGATCAGTAGGGAGCCGACCGCATAGTATACTTGTCTGTCTATAAATGACGCGCCCCTCTACTTTATTAGTTTATTTAAATGTGTGAATGCAAATATTACTAACTATACTATTAAACTTCATCACGTTCGTTCCTCCTTTGTGTCTAACTAGCAACTGAATAACCAATTACTGCACTTTCGGTGTGTTTTATCCATATTTTATATTTGCTCGTATGCGTAAATGCAGTGGAGGGGCGCGTCATTTCGGCTTAGACAGACTATACCTCGTAGAGCTACACCCCCCTCCGCCTCGCCCGCAAGCACCGCCTCTCCTCGCCCGCCGGTTAGCGCTCATCATGCGACGCGTGTGAATTTTGTTTCAGAGTTATTTTAAAATTGTATTATCTTATAAGATGTTTATTGAAATTAGGTGATGTCAATGACAATTTTGTTCACAGTTTAATACTCTTAATTAATAACACATTTATTTCGATAAAGAATAATATTATTATGTTAATACAACTCTGACAAATAATTTGTAATAATGCATTAATTTAGACCAGATTTGACTATCACAAAAACGGTTATTGCGAGTTAATCTTAAAAGATAGACATATACGGTCGCGGAATTTTTTTTAGATAATTTAAAGAGGAATAATTCTTTCATACATATTTTTTGGGTATCTCGAACGGTTTTAGCAGCGCACGCAACGGAAACACTCAAAGACGAATAATATTCCCCGTTTTTTACACATTTTCGACTGTTTCTTCGCTTCTATAAGTCGCAACGTAATGTTTTATAGCCTAAAGCCTTCCTCGATAATTGATCTATCCAACACAAAAAGAATTTTTTAATTCGAACCAGTAGTTCCTGAGATTAGCGCGTTTAAACAAACAAACAAACAAACAAACAAACAAACAAACAAACTCTTCCGCTTTATTATATTAGTATAGATAGTAATTACACCTCTATTCTGCTAATACTAAAAACCTTAATAATAATATATATATATATATATATATATATATATATATATATATATATATATATCTTTTCTTTGTAGATCAATCGACAAGTGGAATGCTTTGCCTGCCCATGTGTTCTCTCCATCCTATGGCCTTGGATCCTTCAAGCGATGCGTGAAGAAGCATCTTAGGCCGGCATAGTGGCGACGACTGGGACAGCCGGGAACTGACTCGGTTGTCCCAGTCGTCGTCACGCTTGGACCTCCTCTTGCTTATCATCAGGCGGGTCGAGGTCAGATGTCGTGTCACAATAAAAAAAAATATATAAAAAAATACATTATTAAGAGGAGTCCCTTTAGGCACGGCTCCATAGATACTGGCAGCGTTCCCCCTTTAAATAGCTAGACTAATTCTATGTCCGAGGTAGCTGCCAATTCTTCGATCTCCTGTGATGTCGACTAACCTTTTTGCTATTTCCTTAAAAAGCCTTATAGCGCTAGGACCCCACGGACCAAGGGTCTCGACACCGAATCAAAGGTTTTTTGGTCGATGACAGCAACTTGCCTGATGTCGAACAGTAATGCGACTGCTACTACACGTAAATAATGAATAGCAGTCTCATCCATCACTCACTACGTCGGCCTAGTTGAAACGCGACTTAGTCATCGAGCGATTGACGGTTTCAAACAGTACTTACATTGGTACTGTTTGAAACTGTCAACAATCAAACTTCATTCCATTCCATTCTTTGCCTATTTGACATTAATGTTTATTCATTACCACACATACCACGGTCACTATAATTATACCTGTAACTTTACTTTAAGAGTGGTAGACAGACAGTTGGTGGCCACTTGCCCAATATACCGATCATGTATGGTGTATAGGCATGTATAGTGGCCGGCATAGTAGAAGCGACTGCTACTTGCAACTATAGTAGCAGTCACACTTATACATGGACGACAGGAGGCTGTCATATGGAGTCATAATAAAGTAAAAAATCAATAAGGTTCATAGTAAAAATTCAATCAGGTTATCAATAAGTGAATACTTACTGTCCCTGGCAAAATGATCCCTTGATCACATCTACTTTTAATAAATTACCCTTAGATCAGCATAAATTCAAGTGTCAGAAAATATATAGAAAAAGAATAATATTAGAAAGTAATTTTGTGCATAATACGACACCCCAGGTCGTCCCTTATTTATCCGTATAACCTTTCAGTCATTTTCAGGGATGGCCAAAGGAACCACTAGACGCCGCCCGTTCAGACTTCAATATTAAAACATAATTCTTTATTAGGTATTTTCAACAGGCCCAGGCCGGGATGGCGTTTTAAGGGAGAGGCCTATGTTCAACAGTGGACGTCTTCTGGCTGATGATCATAGGTATTTTTTACCTTATGAAATCCTACATCTACATTGGGTTTTCAAAACGGACCCTTGTTTTATTTATATTATACGATTCAGAAATATACAAAAATCTATCTAGTTTACGAATATTGCCACTCGACATGTGATCTCGTTTTGTCTGATGTTATAAATGCATTGAAACTACGTAGTAACTTGTTCTTTTACCTACTTACCTCTCGTTCTTCGAATGTATATATTTTTTTAAATTTAATCAATTATTATTGTTACAATTCATTTTCATTAAAAAAGCATTGTCATTTTCAAACACATTTATTCTTTTGTTTTTGTTGTATTTATGTCAAATAAAACAGTCTTCTTTACAATTTCAACTTGAGCGTTTCATTTATCACGTTTTTGACCACGTAGCGTCAAAAGTACGACAGAATAGATACGCAGACTTGCTGTCCCAGTCGAACGGCGCTCTTCTTAGTAGCCCATCCTTATGCGCGCAGCTTAAAAGTCAGCGAGCGCTCTCTATGTTCTCTGGACGGAGTTTCAGAACACCGACAACTAAAAACATAGAGGCTTGTATAAACGTAATAAAAAAATATTTACTAATTTTTAAAAGTACAAAGAAAACACTGCCTTTTTACAAAACGAATATAACAATATGCGTTTATAACTAATCATAATAAAAATTATGTAGCACGTTTTGTTATCCCATTATCTTTTCATCAATTTTTTAAACAAAAACGAAGTCTATTCGTATAAGGTTTATGTTTTCATGAGAATCCAATGTCACAAAGGAGGATTTCTTTTGTATTTTTTACCTTACACGTAAATAAGGTGAACGCTCCAATTTCAGGAATGTCATTTATCACGAAGATAACGCTAATTTAAATGTAAGTATCTATAGTGTTAAGGCATTTATGGCGACCGTGGTGTAGTAGCAGTGTAATGGAATCGCAAATCGAGAGCACGGGTTCAAAACCACTTACCGGTACCAATGTATCTTTGATATTTTGGTTGTCCCGCACTTTAGTAGCTTAGTATAGAAATGAAAATTTATTAAAAAAAAAATATCTTTTTTTAAAAGTGCTGATCAGAATTTTCCAGTCTGTTGATTCCAGTGGCTGATCGTATGTCGTGATTTAGAATCCGACTCCGGATCCAACTAGGCCGGCATAGTATACGCTATTGTTACTTGCAGTTCCGTGACTGTAGTAGCAGTCGTCTCCACTTATGCACCGCACTTCAGTCTAGTATATCTTTTTAAGATTCAGAATAAAAATAAAAATATACTGAAAAAAATGATTTTTTGTTTGAAAATACTGAACCAATCACTTTATCAATCTCACTTAACAATATTCGAGAGTAGCCTCAAAAATATCAGACAGGAAATAACCGTGCAAAAATTGGAACATCCATGTTTATTTAAGAAAGATAACCTAAACCGTATTGAATCGTAATCCCGGATTGTTTCACTCATCATGAATGAAATTTAATAAAAACAATAGACCACGGCCGCCTTATATTGACGACAGGCGTGGACGAACGGTTAGCGATTGGTTTGTTGCGCGTAAAGGCCCGGGTTCGATTTCCGATCAGAGAAAATATTTGTTTCATAGCTTTTATTTGTATTATTTAATAATTATATTAAATATTGCAAATATTTGTTATTAAAAAAAAGAGGTGCAATACTTCGGGTCTGGTTATCAAAGAGTGGTAGACAGTGGTACCCAGTCTGCCGATCCGGGGTAGTACCACCCACCACTTACAAGTATACCGCGAAGTGATTTGGTCACGTTTCGGGATCAGCTTATAAGTTGCCGGATCCAACTAGGCCAGCATAGTGGATGTTATTGCTACTCACAGTTATTGAATTGTAGCAGCAGTGACATTCATTCATGGACCACACTCCAGCTTAACATCAAGCAGGGTGCTGCTGTAATATGTCAAGTCACAAGAAAAATATATAGATATTTTTCACATCATGTCTCAGTGATTTTCTTACAGATCATCTCGGGAACTTGCGTGAAGAGAATTGTGGATATGAAGGAAGCAAGATGTGCCAGGGTCGTGGAATGGAGCCTGGTTGTCTCGGTGAGATGTAGACGTAAGATTTTAATTTGTAGAATAATCAAAAAAACAATAGAACAATAAAGTGGGCTAATAATAATTATTATTTAATTCTTTTATAGATAGTTTTTACGTACACTTAGCTGTCATTCAATTTTCATTGGTTCAATGAAAATGCGCATTGTATTTCTCAACTTTCAGTACTTCCGTAAATGTCAAGATTTCATGACTTTCAGACATGAAGCTACGAGCCAACGGAATGCGAATGAGATACTTGTCTACGGCACAACTCAGGGCACGAGCCAAAATTCAATTGAATTTATCATAAAGTCCCACTAAATTGAGGTAAACTATATTAGAACGATTGTGGTGTAGTGGCAGTGCTCTCGGTTACAAAAACCGAGAGCCCGAAACCACCCACCAGTACCAATGCATCTTTGATATGTGTACTTTGGTTGTCCTGTTTCTATGATACGAGCACTTTTGTAGCATAGTATAGAAATGTAAATTTTAAAATATACTTATACCTTTGAGTATACGTATATCAATGATCTTGCCTACTCAGTTCAGGATGTCTGTGATATAGTATTGTTTGCAGATGATACTTCCCTGATCTTTAAGACTAAGAGACTAAATCTACAGCTTAACGCAACAAAAACAAAGTGTATAAATTTTTCTTTGTCGAATAAAAATGACACAAAGCCTATAATAAAGTTGGGTGATCAAAGTCTGGAACTAGTGCAAAAAACAACTTTTTGAGGAATCACACTTGATTCTAAATTGCAATGGGGTGCACACATAACGTCGTTGGCATCTAGACTGAGTTCTTCAACATATGCGGTTAAAAAGATAAGACATCTAACTGATGTCAACACTGCCAGATTAGTATATTTTGCATATTTCCATTCTCTGATGTCTTATGGCATCTTGCTTTGGGGTAATGCTGCTGATTTCAACACTATTTTTGTTTTACAAAAGAGAGCTGTCAGATCCATCTATAACCTGGGTGCACGTACTACTCTAAGAGGCAAATTTAGCGAATACAATATATTAACTACTGCTTCACAATATATTTATGAAAATCTTTTATATGTCCACAAAAATAAAGATAATTTTCCGAAAAATAGTTACATAAACACTAGAATTACGCGTAACAGTAATAAATTACATTTACGTAATTACCGACTAAGCAAAACGAGTCGTTCTTTTATGGGAATCAGTCTACGTGCATATAATAAACTGCCTGACGAAGTAATTATCCTTTCTCTAAATAAATTTAAAAGAGTCGTCAAGTCTAGACTAACCGAGAAAGCTTACTACACAGTGGATGAGTCTCTAACTGACAAAGAAGCGTGGACATAATCCATAATTATTTATGTTAGTATGTAATTTGACAATGCCCATTTACAGCAGCCAATTTAAGTAAATTGTGACATAATATTTAGCTATAAGTTGACAATGCCTTTTTACAGCAGCTAATGAACCACTGATATTTACTAACAGTGATACTTATTGTTCAAAGTTCGCGCGCTTTGTAACGATAATAAATATATGGTATCAAAATATAATGGAATATTTTTTATTAAATATATTTAATATATAACACGTGCGGACGTATACCCAAGATGAACTGATGACCTTCTTAAGGTAAGTAACATACATTTCCAGCAGGCCACTGTGAAGATTGCTGCAGAAGCCTATGTCCAGCCACAAACGACTAATGGTTGAAATAATAATGATTAATTAATCAATCAAATTGTCACGCCCTTTTCTCACAGGGATAGGCAGAGCCAATAATGATGATGTACAGTAATGGCAGATTATTTATGATGATTAAGAATACGCTTTGTGGCGGTTGTAAGTGTGTAGCGGTTATCGTCACTATGCCGGCCAGAGTTGTTTTTGCAAAAAACTCTTGAAGGATTCAAGGTTATAGTATAGCTATAAGTTTATTGTATCGAGAGAAAACTTGGGTTAATAAGGCATTCTACACATCGTTGGTTGGAATATAAACCTTTTAGTTCGCCTGCCGATTCGGCTGACAGTATGTGAATGCTTCCCACGGTCTGTAAGGGTATCGCAGGAGTAAAAAAACGACGAAATGAGCTCGTCAGAATTGTATTTTTCATAGGCGATAAAGGACGCATAGAGCCGCCATGAATCTAGAGTTATCGTATCCTCAGCATCGCCTATTAGGTACTCAGACAGCTCGGCGCTGCAATGAATCCAGTATACCTATCTTACATCACCATCAGCCAGAAGACGTCCACTGCTTAACATAGGCCTCTGCGGAGCTCCGCCTTAGAAAGCCATTCCGAACAACAAGATGCCAGATGCATTCACCGATTATTTGTGAGTTTTACTATGTCGTCAGTCCACCTAATGGCAGGCCTACCTACGCTTCGTGGTTCGTGGTCCTATCCTATGTGACTAGATAATTTAAATTTTCATACAAATTATACGTAAACAATACTTCTAAAGCTTAAAATATCTATTTTAAAAGCATTGTTAGTATAGTTTAAACAACAAAGTTTAATCCGTTTAAAACTCGGTTAAAAGGTTTAAGCTGGCTAACGTGACGTTAACTGGAATTAAATTTGAATTTACGTCAAAAGTAATAAATAATTGTTTTAGAATTTACCTTCGACTTTTTATTTATGTACATTGTTATTTTGTTTTTTTGTATTTTAAGTAATTTAGGGTACGGGCTCGTGATTAAGCTGGAATGTGCAGTCCATAAATATAGGTGACTTCTACTACTACATTTAAATAACTGCAAGTAGCAGTCTTATCTGCTGGTTGGATTTTGGAACTTTGAAACTGATCACGAAACGCGAAACTGTAAAAATGTCTGCCTGTCTACTACTATTAATACGGTATATATTAATATTTTAAAAATAGAACCATGATCCAAATATAAAATTAATAACAAATATTAAAAGACAATGTTTGATATTTTACTCAATAAAGGAAACTTTCGCTCAAGACGAATAAAGTTCAAAAAAATCAAGTATGTACTTGTAGATTCTTGTGAGATGAAAATTTGCATAATGTTATTTTTTCTTATATAACTTTTATATCTACTTGTATAATAATTTAGGCTGGTTTACTATTTCCTACTTAATCAACACAATAATTTTTAAATGGATATAATTGTTTGTATATTAAATTGGGACATTTGTTTTCATTGTGACTCGACATATGACTGCACCCCGTCTAATGTTAATAGGTCCATGAATCAAGGCGACAGCGACAACAGTTACATAACTGTTAGTAGCAGTCGCTTTCACGTTTACGGCTTAGGTAAAACTGTCAACTTTGAAGTTAATCATGAAACTCCACTGAGTCGCTTCACGGTTTGTACTACCCTGGGTCGACAGACCGGGCTTATGACCACCAATTGCCTCCTAATACTCTTGAATGCCCAGACAGAGACTAGTTATTTTAAATATCCAATCTATGAAATCTAAATATCTAATCTAAACAATGAAATAAATCTTTGCTGCTACCGGAAATCGAGCCTGGGACTTACGCGAAGCGGTTTTGCCTGTCTTCAATAGCCATATATAATTATAATTCTGGATGTGTACATTGTATAAAAGAATATTACGAGTACTTTGTCTGGTACGACATGTTTCTCACACGCTTGATGTCTGTATAGATTACTATAGATCTATACAGTATCTATCTTAAAGTAAATGAGGCATTTCTAAGTAATATTTAATTCAAGTAATTGTGATATCTCTTAGGCACTGTCTTTATATTACTATTTACAAGTATACCTAATAACTAAAGTTTTTAGCCGATATAGAGCCGACGACTAAGGCAAGTAAAATGGTGTAGTAAAATGTTTTTTTTAGTCGTCAACGCTCTTCGACCTTTTTTGCTTAGCTTACTATCAGGCAAGACAAGATCAATGTCTTAATAAAAATAATACATAAAAGTAGTTTTAACTATAAATTTAAACAAATTGTTACGTTTATTTATTATAAAAAATAATTTGACAAACCGGCCTTTCGATAAATTGGTTAGAAGTTATAAGTGAATTTGGGCTGAAACAATAGGCAAGAATTAAATTCTGTCACAATTGATTTTCGTATACTTTTTGGAGCTTTCTATTATTTTTAATTCTTATATTGACTTATTTAAGAATTATATAACCTCAAACATATTGTCATTTTTATATTTTAATTTAATGTAACATAAATTGATGATTTAAAATTATGGATATTTTCTTTTAATTTCTATTTTTTTTTTTTGTACAGTATCCTATTTTCCTAGTTTTTATATCTACCACAAATTGTATAACTTTTCGGCACTATCTGGTATTGTTGTAAAATTTATTTTTAAGTTACTTGTATGTTGATTACTGTTTGTTGGCTAAATAAATAAATAAATAATGTAATATTTTGGGAGATATCCTCAAGAAAGCTTTCATTATAGAAGAGCTTGTATGAAAGGAATTATGAATGTGAGGGAAGCGAAGGAGTCGCGCCAGGATCGTGACAAGTGGCATCTAGGAACTGATTGAATGAGTATTTATTAATCATTTATAACCTTTTTTTGTTAAGACTCGACATCTGACATTAACTTGCCTGGTTAATGGTAAGTAAGGGAAGCTCCAAGAGTACCAACGATTGAAAAACCGCCTTAATTTACGGTTGCCTCAGTCGCCGTCACTATGTTACATATTTAAAGCTGCATCTCTTACACATATTTTTAAATCAGGGTAAGGTTGGTATAGGGGAAACTGAGGACACTTGATCCTTACGGTAGTCTAGGTTCGCAAGATTTACAGAACTTCTGTGTGCAGTATTATATAATTTTTAGTGGCAATATCGGTAGTCTATGGCACCCAATAACTTTAAAAAATTGATACACCTGTCTGATTTAACACTTTTATAGCGGACGATTGAGTGATTTGTGTTGCAGCAAGATATTCTTCATATAAGATAAGATATAAGATATTCTTTTATTAAACAGTTATTTAGAAAATATGTTTTAGTATGAGTTTATGTTTGTAGCATTTTTGTTTCAGAGAAAAGTGTTAATAGTAATAGACACTTGTAAATTATTGTTTTATAACCTCTCAGGGTACACATAGTACACTTTATTAAAGAAAATATGAACCAGACGGATCAAGTATTCCTAATTAATTTTATTTAATTTGAAACGTAACCTAAATTTACCATTTATCCGTAGGTTCAAGTCTCACGTATATATGGTACACTGGATACCATTCTGTATCTTTACTTTTTGTGGGATGATCTCTGTTCATCACTCTTAGTATAGGCAAATAAATTCCACGTACGTCAGCACCAATAAATTAATTACCTGATCTATATTATGGAAATTAAGGATGTAAAACAAAAGGGTGATCAAGCGTCCACAGTCTCCCATGAGTAAAATAGGTATTAACTAAGTTTTTGCACGTTCCCATACGAATGTTGTAAAGGTTACCAAAAAAAGGCTACTTACTACTCACATCTTTAAAGATGACGGTTATATTTCAACGATATAATCCTCCAGCAAGATTAGCTGTGTTTTTTAAGGTAAGAGTTTTTGAGGTAATATTTTCAAGTGTAAAAAACAATGTTACACACCTTTATTGTACTCAATTTGCGTAAATTGGTATGAAAAACTTTATCCGTGGTTTAGGTTTTATTTTATTTTATTTTATACTTACTGTATGGGATCTATGTTTCATACTAAGGCGACCGTGGTTTCATACGTGGCGACCACTCACCGGTACCAATGTATCTTTAATATATGTACTTTAGTTTCCCTGTTTCTATGATACAAGCACTTTAGTATCTTAGTTTAGAAATGTATAATAAAAAATAAATTAAAAATATACTTTTATTTTATTGTGACTCGACATATGACAGTATCCCGCTTGATGTTAGGCTGGAGTGTGGTCTATTAATGGATGTCACTGTTACTACAATTCAATAACTGTGAGTAGCAGTCACACATCTACTATGCCGGCCTAGTTTGAACCGGCAACTTACAAGCTGATCCCGAAACGCGACCAAATCTGTATACTTGTAAGTGGTGATACTACCCCGGATCGGCAGACTGGGTACCACTGTCTACCACTCTTTTATAATCAGACCCGAACCAAATATCTATCTCTTTTTTTATTAATAAATATTTGTAATATTTGATATAATTATTAAATATTACAAATAAAAGCTATAAAAAGAAATGTAATAATAATAACAATATGAACTATATTCTCTACTTTCCTTAAGTCTCTGCTTATCCCAAGAATAAATTTATCACAAAAATTGGAGGCATGTTTTTTGGCCAGCAAAGTGACGGCAACTGAGGGAACCGTGTTTATTGACTCTTTTTTTGAATTAATTCCTTTTTTGTAGTCAGTACGTCAATGTGGTCAAGATATACTTAGATGTACAGTCACAATAAAATAATAATTAAATATAAATATATATCTCAGTCAAATTATTACAAATTTTTTTTACAGGGATAGGCAGAGTCAATGGAGCGCCACTTCCCATAATCCTGACACAACTCCCCCGCTTTCCTCAGATCCAGCTCTACAATTATGGACACTAGGCAACCAATATATAATATTAAAATGTATTTAGTTAGACAGAAATAGCGTATGTAATATAAAAACATATGAAATATTTTTTTCCTCTTCGGCACACAAATCCCTGGGGCACGTGGCTGCTTCAACCAAACATAATCCAGAGTAAATAAAAAATCTAAATAGGACGTGAATTGCCTAATAATTTAAATATTTTTATGGTTTTATTTACTTTTATATTTTATTTCAGGCCTATTTTATTTAGAGTAGTAGGCAGACAGTTGGTTGTAGTTTGGTTTATAGAAACTTTATTAACTCAAAAGAACAATATCTATATATCTATACTAATATAATAAAGCGGAAGAGTTTGTTTGTTTGTTTGTTTGTTTGTTTGTTTAAACGCGCTAATCTCAGGAACTACTGGTTCGAATTGAAAAATTCTTTTTGTGTTGGATAGATCAATTATCGAGGAAGGCTATAGGCTATAAAACATTACGTTGCGACTTATAGAAGCGAAGAAACAGTCGAAAATGTGGAAAAAACGGGGAATATTATTCGTCTTTGAGGGTTTCCGTTGCGTGCGCTGCGAAAACCGTTCGAGATACCCAAAAAATATGTATGAAATAATTCTTTAAATTATCTAAAAAAATGTCCGCAACCGTATATGTCTATCTTTTAAGATTAACTCACAATAACCGTTTTTATGATAGTCAAATTTGGTCTAAATTAATGCATTATTACAAATTATTTGTCAGAGTTGTATTAACATAATAATATTATTCTTTATCGAAATAAATGTGTTATTATTTAAGAGTATTTAACTGTGAACAAAATTGTCATTGACATCACCTAATTTCAATAAACATCTTATAAGATAATACAATTTTAAAATAACTCTGAAACAAAATTCACACGCGTCGCATGATGAGCGCTAACCGGCGGGCGAGGAGAGGCAGTGCTTGCGGGCGAGGCGGAGGGAGGTGTAGCTCTACGAGGTATAGTCTGTCGCGAAATGACGCGCCCCTCCACTGCATTTATGCATACGAGCAAATATAAAATATGGATAAAACACACCGAAAATGCAGTTATTGGTTATTCAGTTGCTGGTTAGACACAAAGGGAAAACGAACGTGATGAAGTTTAATAGTATAGTAAGTAATATTTGCATTCACACATTTATATAAACTAATAAAGTGGAGAGGCGCTTTATTTATAGACAGACAAGCATACTATGCGGTCGGCTCCCTACTGATCGGTTGAATGCAGCGTTAATTTGTTTTTACGATATAATATCATCGTGCAAAATCCTGTTTTATACAATTTCATTTTGTAGTAGTTTTCTCTATAGTAGGTAGTGTTTGTTTTAAGTATAGTATTTTGTTTCTAATATTTTCACAATAACACTTTTTTGTTTTGTTGTAAATAATACCTGTAGGTGTCATCTACATTCTTTCAAGGTTAGGTTTTACAATTCTTATTAGGTTAGGTTTTAGTTTAAGCATACAGTTAGTTTGGTTAAGTTTTCATTTCCTTCGTTCTTTCTTCGTCACTGTAATGCCTAGAAAAAGGACTCAGCGTTCTCGGTAGACTGCTGCTGCAAAGCGGCTGCGAGTTTTGCGCACAAGAAAATAAAACTGAAAATATAATTTACGCAGAATACTTTAAAATATATTATTTTTAAAACTACTTTAAAATATATTCTATTAGTTACGTAATTTAATCGTCTAAAATAAGTCGCGGATAACAGCTACAGGTAATTTATAATAAAGCTGAGCAGGTAGGTAAACAAAAAATTAATATGATTCCCAAAATAACTATTCCACGCGGACGCAGTCGCGGTCACAGCTATATATGAGTATTGTTAGATTCTTAGGTGTTAAAACCATGATATGTCAAACGCGTTTTTGTTTCATAGAAACCGAAACGCCTGGCCGACATAGTGGATGCGACTGGTGCTTGCACATATATTTTTGTGGCAGTAGTTACCTCCATGGATAGTGTGCCCATTTTATGTATTACTCATAATTTTATATTTGTCATTATTAACCAGGCCATTTATAATGCATCATCTTTTATTTGTTCTATGTGCTAAATATTATACTAATATGGTAACCAGGGCCGTCTTTACCCGGGGGTTCAAGGGGTGCAGTGCACCCGGGCGCAAAGTCCTAGGAGGCGCATGCCGACCGCCATAAATTTCGATAGGTACCTACTACACTGAGACCACGCGAGCGGAGCCTTGACTTTCGCACCCCGGCGCTGAATATGCTTAAGACAGCCCTGATGGTAACGATGTAATTTGTAATCTTCATTAATATTTCTAAGGCACTCTTTCGCCAACCTTTGATTTGTGCAGTTCACTCAAATATGTCAATTAAACTTTTACTTATAATTCTATGATTCATAACCTCACACCACTAACTCTTTATCGAACATAGCCGACAACAAAGGCAAAATACCATCTAACATTTGTCCGTTACGCAGAAAGTCCCGGGCTCGATTCCCGGTCGGAGCAAATATTTAACACGTAATATCAAAGGCGTCAGTTGACAATGATGGTTTATTTGTAACAGTAGTTGTAATCTTGATATGAACATTACAATAATAGTTTAAAATAAGGAGGCGGATATATATATAAAATAAGGAGCAAACTCCAGGTCTGGTTATCAAAGAGTGGTAGGCCACCGATCTACCGATCCGGGGTAGTACCACCACTTACTCACAAGTATATGTCACAATAAAAAATATATATATATATATATATACTTATCTAGTCGCGTTTCGAAATCAGCTTGTGAGTTGTATGACGTCATAGTGAATGCGACTGTAACTTGTAGTTGTTTAACTGTAGTAGCAGTCGCCTTCATTAATGGGCCGCACTCCTTGACGTCAGGCGGGATGTTATCATATGTCGTGCCACAATAAATAAAATAGATTAATTAGCGCCCGCTGGCATCATCAGTCGTAACGCGAGCGAAGACTAATCATTAATCGTAGTATTGCATAGAGTATTTAGTATTGCATTTATTTGTTTCATAGCTTTTTTTTGTAATATTCAATAACATTAAAATAATGCAAATATACGTTGATAAAAAAAAAGAGATGGATATTTGCTTCGGGTCTGGTTATCAAAGAGTGGTAGGCAGTGGTACCCAGTCTGCCGATCCGGGGTAGTACCACCACTTACAAGTATACAGACCGTGAAGTGACTTGGTCACGTTTCGGGACCAGCTTGTAAGTTGCCGGTTCCATCTAGGCCGGCATAGTGGATGTGATTGCTACTCACAGTTATTGAATTGTAGTAGCAGTGACATTCATTCATGGACCACACTTTGGTGCTGTCATATGTCGAGTCACAATAAAAAAAATACCTGTGAGGTAATGTGGGTAGATAGTGCAGAATTCAATATAGCATAATATCCTCTTTATGCTAAGCTATATATATATCTATATCTATATATGTATTGTGTCTTTTATGGAAATTATTAGAAGTAAAACAGCACACTACGTGTTATCAATGTATTCGATACTCGACTGCCGCATTCAGTCGTGCATCCACTGAATGCGGGCTCTTAAAACTACCCACATATATATCAATCCCTCCACCTATTTCCTAAATATAATTAATAAACAAACAACCCTAAATATTAACAAAACAAACAAATATAAAGCCTTATAAAACTAATACAAATGATAGTCTTTATATTTCGAATTTGGAATACGGGTCCGTCCACTATGAGAGGTGACGTCATTATTAGCACTCTGCTGTTGTGCAACCGGCGCCGTCACCATCAACGGCGCTGCCGCTAGCTGTTGAGCTTCGCTGTCCGAGCTAACGCCGCACAGCCCCTCCCCTGTATTTACTGCACCACCATACTCAGCTAACCAATGTGGATTACGCTTTTGTTGTATACAATCTTCTGCCATTGTTTTCAGCCATAGTTGATCGGCGTGCTTCTTCACGATTGTGTCATACTCATATAGCTTCACCCTGTACATTCTTGATCCAATTATGCTTACAATAATGCCAGACACCCATTTGTGTTTATTGCCGTTATTGAAGAATGTTTTAACCAACACGTTATCATTAACTTTAAATTTAATGTTCCTTTTCCTCGGTTTTTTGTTATTGTTCGATTTCTGTTGAGAATTATGGCACGTACTATTAGCGCTGGATATCGATGTATTATTATCGTACATATTATTGCGCGGCCGCAACAAGTCAAGTCGGCCTCGCAACGAACGACCAAACATCATATGTGCCGGTGACATCTTTGTGCTACAATGTATTGAATTTCTATAATCGAAAAGAAATTTTGCTAACATGCTATCAAACATCGGATTAGACAAATGAATGTTTGACGCTAAAATCTTTTTAATACCTCTTTTAATTGTGTTTACACTATTCTCCGCTTGTCCGTTCGATTCCGGATGATAAGGCGCTATTGTTAAGTGTTTAATACCATTTACGTCACAAAATTGTTTAAATTGAACTGAAGTAAAATTACTGGCGTTGTCAGTGACCAATGTACGCGGTAATCCAAATCTACTAAAAATTTGCCTAACTTACTAACAACAAAATGAGTGTTGGTTTTCGCCATGTGATAACATTCCACCCATTTGGAATGCGCATCGACCACTATAAGGAAATTGTATCCTGCCACAGCACACATATCGATATGCACTCTGTCCCAAGGCAAGCCCGCGCGCGGCCAACACTGCGTGTTACTGGGCGGGTCACTGCGCAGCGCATTACATATGGTACATGCGCCTACGAGCTCCTCAATATGCGAATCTATCTTAGGCCACCACATTCTAGATCGAGCTTCCGATTTAGTCTTCACGATGCCGAAATGAGAACTGTGTAGTTCATTTAATAATCTTTCGCGAAAAACTTGCGGTATCACAACTTTATGCCCGCGCATTATACAACCGTTCTCCATATTCAATTGTAGACGACATTTGTAATATGGTAAAAGGTCTACATTGTTAGGTTTGCGATGCCAGCCATTTTTAATAAACGACGCGACCAATTTCAATATATTATCGCGTGCCGTTTCTTCACGAATCTCGTTAGCGGTGACCGGCGATGATTCATTCATTAAAACATTAAAATTTATATACATCGATGAGTCATTATTTGTTGCATTCGAACTTAATACAACCTCATTAGTACACGATCTAGATAAGAAATCAGCCACATTATTTTCACTCTTAACATATTCTATTTTAAAATTATATGCAAATAAAAACAAAGCGTAACGTTGTAAACGGTTCGCGGCCATTTCCGGTACCCCCTTTTTGCAACCAAATATTGATGTTAAAGGTTTGTGATCAGTGCGTAAAATAAATGGTACAGCACGTCCATACAAATAGTGGTGAAATTTTTTAACACCAAAAATAATAGCAGTCGCCTCTTTTTGAATTTGAGCATAATTACGCTCGCTTGTTGTCAAGGAGCGCGAAGCGTAAGCCACTACCTGTTCGAGACCCGCTCCGGCGCTGCCTGGCTGACGCTGTGACAACACGGCGCCGAGGCCCTCCGGCCCCGCGTCTACTGTCAACACCGTTTCGTAATCAGGGTTATAATGCGCAAGCACACGTTCAGACATCAACTCACGTTTAACCCTACTGAAAGCTTCTAACTGAGCTGGTCCCCAAATCCATTTTACCCCGTCTTTAAGTAAAATATGTAATGGGCTTAACATACTTGAAACGTTTGGTATAAAAGCTCTATAATAATTGATCATACCTAAAAAAGATTTAAGTTCTGAAACGTTCCTGGGACAGGCCATATTTACTATTGCAGCAATTTTATTTTCAGATTTATGTAAACCGTACTTGTCTATTTTAAAACCTAAATATTCTACACTATCTTCAAACAATTCGCACTTTTCTTCTTTTAATGTTAAACCTGCCTCTTGTAACCTACTGAGCACCTGTTCCAGTCTCTGTAAATGTATATCCTTGGTGGGGCCCGTCACAAGTATATCATCAATAAAGCAACACACGCCCTCAATGTTATCTAATAACGATTCAATTGTTTTTTGGAAGATGCACGGCGCACTCGACAAACCAAACACTAATCTTGTATATCTAAATAGTCCTTTATGTGTGTTAATTGTCGTTAATTGTTTTGACTCATTAGCCAATAACAACTGATTGTAAGCACTGGACAAATCTAATTTGGAAAAATGCCGACCACCGTGTAATTTCGAAAATAATTCCTCAATTCGTGGTAAAGGATAATTATCTACAAATAATATTTTATTTAATGTTACTGAATAGTCCCCACATATTCTTATATTGCCATCACTTTTCAATACTGGAACAATGGGCGTGGCATATTCGGAATAATCAATTTTTTCTAATATTCCTAATTTTACTAATCTATTTATTTCTTGCTCGACTTTAGGTTTTAACGCTAAAGGTACGGGTCTGGGTTTAAAAAAAATCGGTTTAGCCTCAGACTTTAATATTAACCTTACTTTTCCTTTATTATAACATCCTAAAACATCCAAAAAAACTTTACTGTATTTACTTTTTAAATAACTAATATCAATGTTAACTTGCTCACAATAATTAATTTTACCTAATTGCAAATCAAACTTACTAATAAAGTCGCGACCTAGTAACGGAGTCTGCGCATGCACCGTTTTAATAATATAAACATTAATTAACTTAGTACAACCTTCATAGGTCACCGACAGCTTTATATAACCTATTGGAAATATTTTGCTTCTGTTATAACAACTAAGAGATGCCGAACAAGGGATAATAGTGTAAATACCTTTAAACAATTTATCATACAAATATAATGGCATAGCCGACACGGCACTACCACTATCAAACTCGCACAACACATCTTTGCCGCCGACAGACACCATCTGTTGCATAGGCCGACCATCAATGCAGCGTATATTATTAATATTGTACATACCATCGATATCCAGGGCTAACAAATGACTATTACTTTTACACATTCGTTTTAAATGACCTTTAACATTGCACTTTTTACACGTATAATTGCGAAAACGGCACTCAATTTTATTATGATTTTTATAACCGCAAACACTACACTTTGTCTCACTATTGCCGCCGCCGACTGCAACGCGCGCGCCGCCGACCGCCGCCGGCCTGCGCGCGCCGCCAAGCGCCGCTGGCCTGCCCGCTCCCATAGCGAACACCGGCGCGGCCGCAAGGAACTCGGCGTCCTGCTTCAGCCTTATAGAATTTATATCTTTCGGCAAAACTGCTTCTCTTTTGTACAAAATGTAGATCCAATGCTTCGATCACTTTGTTATAGGTTAAGCTATCCAAGAACTCTGGAAATACGGCCTCCGCTGCAACCCGGTAGGTATCTTCGGCGAAAAAGGACAACAATAGGGCTCGCTTCTTGTTATCCGGTTCCTCAGATAACGCATTGGCTTCGCAAAATTGCAGAAAACGGCTTTTGAATATAACCCAATTGTGCACGTGGTGATCAAAGTTTAAATTTCCACCAAACAGACATTGTTGCGTAGTCATTTTTATTACAATACACTTTTATATTGTAACCAGTCACGCGTAGATTCCTCGTCGCCAATTATTGTGTCTTTTATGGAAATTATTAGAAGTAAAACAGCACACTACGTGTTATCAATGTATTCGATACTCGACTGCCGCATTCAGTCGTGCATCCACTGAATGCGGGCTCTTAAAACTACCCACATATATATCAATATGCTCCTTATTCTATTCTATATTTAATATGTATAAAGTAAAGCATAAATTCATATTTCCTTTCAATTCCTAATAATCCAATAAAGTCTTGGAACGTAACGATTTTATTTTACGTAAAAGTTTGTTTGCGTCCTCGGGCTGGCGAGTATCATTATTCCTTAGATAATTTAACTGTCTAGATAGAGCATATCGTAGCGCACGGGCTAAAAAAAATACCGGCCAACTGTTGGCCGATACACTCTCCCGCGTTTGTCAGTTGCGTAACAGACACCGTTCGGACGCCACGCGGAATTTCTCTGCGATTTTTTCGATAATAATGACTGTTTGCGCCATTAAATTGTGCCGAAATTACAAAGGACGCTTGAGAACAACCAAGGCTGTCACTTACCATCAGTAAGTAGAGTTTAAATCACTATAAACATTGAAAATAATTTTTAAAAAAGTAGTTCAATTTTTTACCTAACATGTTAAGAGTGTTGCCAGGTTTTGAATCAAAATATTCCCGTGAATATTTTGGTTATTATTTTGAAGTAGATTTGTTGTATATAAATAAAACATAAGTATCACTTTAACACTGTTATTATATATAATAACATGTTATAACATTTATATTACATTACCAACTTAAATGTATGTTCTGTATGTACAACAATATGTTTAGTAATTACAATATTATTTACAAGTGGATACACTGTTTACCATTCATGACTGCACTTCAGCTTAACATCAAGCGGGGTGCTGTCATATGTCGTGCCATAAAAAAAATATCATGCTTAGACAAGGCAGCAATAAATTAAACCGTTGTTACAGACAGAAAACCGTTGTTACCCGTTGTTACCTAAAGATCCGGTTTTAAGGAGTCGTTGGATATAATAAGATAAAGCCGTGGAGAAGACCTCTGGGTACCTACCAAAACAAGTCATATGTTCTGCTGAATGCATAATTCGACAATTTTTAAAACAGGATTTTACTATGACTTCTTAAAAATATGCAGAAATAGTGTCTACTGTAATGAAACAATTTATTGGAGGCCCAAATTACATTGAGGTAAAAGCTGAGCATGTTTGTGGCCACCTCCATCAAACTAATTTGATTAAAAGTGTTATAGAAATATATCAAGATCTACGATATTATTACAAGAAAAAGTTAATAACAACAATCGTGATGCAGCATCAAAACGAAAGTTTTTAAAAACAAATTCATAGATTAGGTCACTATGAATTATTATTTGTATAAATAAATATACTCTAATTCTTTTTTTTTACTACACCTATCAAATATTGTGCATTGGACTATTAGAATAAAGTATATGTGGTATTTATTATCATTAGTAATGCTTATTCACATAAAAGTACGGTTTTGTGCAAGTAAAGTGCAATTTCTTGCACAAAACCGATAATTCTTCAATTTCGATAATATTGAAGAAAAGACCACTATCAGTGGTTTCGATAGTTTTATCAATTTACTAGGTCAGTACTATCAATAATATTACCGTTATTAATAGTTTGCGCTGTCTATAGCCCCATCGGTTGAGTAGATGATTTTGGTGTTTACTACCGATAGCAAAACTATCGATTTCTGGCAAATATTACTTGCTACTGTTTTTACATCCATTGCCTACCTCCCTATTGTTTTTCTCAATTCCTAGGTTTCATACATTTCTGGTAACATATACACATACTATAACAAATTAAATAGTAAACAAATCTACATTATTATTAATTTATGTACATATAAAACGCATATCAAAAGTGCATATTTTTCCCTACTTAGTGGGTAATATCGATAAGCTGGTATCATTTCACACACACAGGCGTGGCCCGACGCACTTGTAATGATATCGTAATGGAACGCATCTGTGTGTGTGACACGCACACAATCAGTTTAACGCTGGCCTATGTTTGCATTGCGATTGAATCGCGACACTCTATCTAGACAGTTAAATTATCTAAGCATTATTCTTACTGTCACGTCTTACGTATAGAAATAACTAGACATTTTCTTTTGGACCTGGCAATATTCATTTTAGTAGGAAAATAACTTCTTATTAAAGTGCTATTTATTAGTCACCTTTTCCAGGCTATTTTTTGTATATAATCATTTATTTATTAATAATAAATATTTACAATTAAACTTCATTAAAAGTAATAATTAACTATAATTAAACTATAAATAAAAAATATCATCTAATGACGTCGCATCAGAGATAGTCCCAAGGAGACTGGCAACATTTCCCCTTTTGTATAGCAAGGCTAATACGTTGGCAGAAATAATTGCCAGCCTTCCTGTCACCAGACTTCTCCGTCAGCCGCCTGGACAACTCCTTGGCCAGGCGCTTAGCTGATGGTCCAATTTGTATTAAACAAATTTTATGCTGCTTACTATCGCGTTTATTATGGTTTTTATTTTACATATTTTTATTATACGCCGTTTCGAAAGCTTTTCAGTCATTGTGGTCATGGAGAGACTGAGGTGTTGGTCGTCCTATTGGTTGATGCTGTTATTGTTTCCAAAACTACACGTTTGATGTTTTGATTTTGTTTTTCTGTTCCCGGTTTAATTCAATTTTTTGCAAAAATAACTGACGGTGTCATCTGGTTTGGCAGTTTGCTGGACTTAAGACTTGAGTTTGTGTATTATACTTTTCCCCACAGGGATAGACAGAGACGAAGAAGCGTCACTTGCTACGATTCTGACACAACTCCTTTGCTTTCCTTGCTTCATACAATAAAATAAATATTTAAATAAAATATATTTACCCTAATTCCTTATTAAAATATAAAACCTATTTCCAATCCCATAGATATATTATATAAAAATCTCTATTTAAAATACTTAGTAAAACGAACAGCGAACAAAAGAAAAGAAGCATGAAATGGTTAGATCGGAGGATTTCTTCTTTTGGACTATCATAAAGTGAGAAAATTCGTCTAAAGAATTATTACGAGTACAATCAACTATTTGTGAAGTCAGGAAGTATTTTTCTATATTACAACGAAAACGACTTTACAGTTTCGCAAAGGAAATCTTTGGCGAAGAAAATGTATAGTGAAAATTCCGGTTCGAGAAAACTGCTCTCTTTGTCGGTTGTGCCTTTAGGAAATGACAGGAAACGAACTAGCTCCTAAACGTGGACTTCCGATTTGAGCGGCCTTCACACTTAATATTGTAGTATAATTTGTCCTGACACAAATCCCTCGCTTCTTTCACATTCACAATTCTCTTTATACAAGCTCTATGGTTATGGACCATGGCAAGTGGCGCTCCATTGTCTCTGCCTATCCCTGACGTGACAATTTGATTCATTGATATAATTTGTATTACATTTTTGGAGTCTTTGTTATTGTAATACTAAGTTTAAAAATACACATAACGACGTGAACCAAACCTTTACGTCGGATAGTGAGGCAACCATCAAACGTTTTTTTCAGTCGTTAGCACTTCTAGACTTCCATTCTTGCTTAACATCACATATTTAGGTTAGATGTGTCCACTCAATTTTAAAAGAATTCTACCAATATTAAGGGGAATAAATACATTTTTATCAAATACACGTGTAATTACGATTTTTACCACATCTTGGATATACTCGTACCTAAAGTGTCGGTGAACTCGATCCATTACCCTAGTTAGGCACCTCAGACGTGGCACGTCTCACGAATTTCTCGTACACCTCCATCAAAAGACGTGATAACTATAACTGACTTTAAAAAATATTTGTAACTCTTTTTATTGGAAAATTTAAATTCTCCGTTCTCTGCCTATCCCTGTAGAAACTGAGAAGAAACACTGAGATGATGATGAAAGGTAAAAGAATTATTAAATATATTAACAAATCAATCAATCAATCAAATTGTCGCGCCCCTTTCCCACAGGGATAGTAGGATAGACAAAAGAGACATATAGACATATAGGTAGAGACAACAGAGCGCCACCTGTTCCCTAATATCTATATTTAAACAATATAATATATAACAATCAAACCTCTGCGACCTCCGAGTAACTATGGTAAAAATATCTTCCAGTTTTAATTTTTGCAATGTCACGCCTTCATTCTTACAGGGATAGGCAGAGACAAGGAAGCGTCAATTAACACGTTCTTCAAAAATAGAATATGTACAGTTTATAATTGGCAATCCGGGAGATGTATCCGGTGATTTCTTCATTGCATGAAGTGAAAGAAAAGATAATTAGTTTTAAATATGAAAAATAAATAGA
The DNA here is from genome assembly GCA_905220615.1 of Tinea trinotella. Classification (NCBI taxonomy): domain Eukaryota; kingdom Metazoa; phylum Arthropoda; class Insecta; order Lepidoptera; family Tineidae; genus Tinea; species Tinea trinotella. The sequence continues at coordinate 2,386,740 of HG992307.1, read as the reverse complement.
TTATATTATAATATATTATTTACATATACATAAATACACATACATACATAATTTGAATATAAACTTATAAAATCAAAATTAAAATTTTAAAGGAACCCCCGAAACGCCTGGAACCACTTTGGTCATATCATCAGCTTTATAGTAATAAACAACATTAGTCATGGCTCAATAGTTATATCCCTTTAATATCCCTTGGATCCTTATGGTGCATCATCAGATAAGTACTCTAGGTCTTCAATTTGATAATGGCCCAGCTAATGGCTCATAGAGAGTAACAATTTTAGTTAAAACACTATGATATTATCTGTTATTGATTTGCTGATCTGAGAGGATTCATAATCAGATACTCCCGATCTTCAATTTGATAACGGCCCAGCTAAAGGCCTAGTTAAAGCACTACAGTTCTATCTCTTTTTTTGCTGATCAATTGATATCAATTTGCTGATCTGAGAGGATTCATAATGGTGCATCATCAGATTGCCCGGTCTTCAATTTGATGACGGTCCAGCTAAATGCTCTTAGTGAGTAACAAATTTAGTGAAAGCACTATAGTTCTATCTCTTGTTGATTTGCTGATCTGAGAGGATTCATGATGGTGCCTCATCAGATACTCTCGGTCTTTAATTTGATAACGGTCCAGCTAATGGCTCATAGTGAGTAACAATTTTAGTTAAAGCACTACAGGTCCATTTCTTGTTGATTTGCTGATCTGAGAGGATCCATGATCAGATTTTTTAGATCCGGAATGTTTTATTTTATCGCACTAACTTTTCTACACTTAGTTTCCTACCTTCAAGACAAATCTAATAAGTCCAAACTTAGTATACCAAAAAAAGTTTGAACACATCCAGGATTTCGTCTCCTACCTTCGAGTTCCATCATCAGAGTAACTCAGTAGTACCAGTTAAAACACACATGTATTTGTATACGTTTTTATTTCAAATGTTAAGTCACAGATATGTTTAAAAGTAAATACCTATAAGGCTGGGAATACAAGTCCGATTTTTCTCTCCGATAGTCCGATCCGATAGTCACTCGTGCCATACATTTGTTTGAATACTTAATACACGTCAGATCCGATAGTCGGATCGGATGTCAGAATCGGAAACAACGCCAAGGCGCTTACGATTTTATGGCCGATCCGATTGTCTGAAGGTGCAGTTTTCATACAAAATACAGAAACAAAATAGACGTCCGATTCCTACTTCCGATTTGTAAATAATTTGCTCAGCAATATCGGACGTGTATTCCCAGCCTTATGCGTGTTCAGAACGGGCAACCCTTGTACGTCGCTATGCGACGAAGATTGTTATTTTATGTCAAATAAATATGCCATTGTTAAAACACGTAAAAAATGTTATAATTTTTCCCCTAAAATATTCAATCAAGGTAATCGATCTAAACTGCAAACCAACCTCGCCATATGAATATTTTAAGGGAAAAATTATAACATTTTTCACGTGTATTTACATTGGCATATTTATTTGACATAAAATAACAATCTTTGTCGCATAGCGACGTACAAGGGTTGCCATCCTAAACAGCGCGTCTAATATCGCTACCGCAGCTAACAAATCGAGCTGATGACCTTGAAACCCCTGATCAGATCTTCATCAATTGTAGCTAAGAACCATCTCGATCACGTCAGCTTTCAAATGAAACAAACCGCATCGTAATCGGTCCATTCGTTTAGGAGCTACGATGCCACAGACAGACACACAGATACACAGATACACAGATACACAGATACACAGATACACAGATACACAGAGCCACAGATACACAGATACACAGATACACAGATACACAGATACACAGACAAGTCAAACTTATAACACCCCTCTTTTTTGGTCGGGGGTTAATAAATTAAGGCCTAAGTAAATCATAGCTTTTATTTATGGATTGTTTAGTTGCATTCGCATAAAAATATTACTTAAAAATTCACTTTTGTAAATTTTGTTATTCAAAAGAATCAATCAAATTGTCACACCTTTTTTTCAAAATAACATTTTTAAATATAATACACATTGAAATTATTAGAATTTGAACTTTTTCTTTTTCAGGTGTCCCTGCACTTTATAATAAAATTCATTACAAAAATATTTTAATTTACATTCAGAATACTAAATAAAGTATTAAATGTTCGTTTACATCAAATAAACTCTTTATTAGGAACAATGTATTTTATTTACATAACGAGAAATCAGCTGCATAGCGTCAAACTACACTAACCAAATATAATAATTCCATAGATTTTGCGCGAACATTTTATGCGGCTCTGTGACCACGATGGCTGCAAAGCTCTCGAAACGTCGGAATAATAAAATAAAAACCATAATAAACGCGATAGTAAGCCGCATAAAATTTGTTTAATTCATAATAATTTCATTTAAACCATAGATAGTGTGATGTTCCGCCAATCAGACGAAGATTGAGACTATTCTGTATTCATTCCATGCAACCTATTATGTTCAATTTTTAGCCGAAAATAATCTTTTATCAGAAGTTTTTAATCAGAAAATAAACCGAGTCTTCACGGCTGCCCCAGTCGCCGTCACTATGGCGGCCAAAGGTGCTTCTTTAGGCATCGCTCGAAGGAACCAAGGCTATACGATGGAGAGAACACATGGTCTGGTAAAGCATTCCACTTGTCGATTGTTCTACAAAGAAATGACTTTAAACTTTTTAGTTCGACTGCCGATTCGGTCGACAAAATGCGGATGCTTCCCCCGACCAGTGCGGGTATTACGCGAGTGAAAAGACAAGGTAGGAACAAGGTTAAAGTCTATTGTGGGAAGCTTGTTTACGTTTATCTATGTGCATTGGGAAATTCCAAAAAGTGTTCTAGAACGATCTGATCTCCTTGAGGATGTCACTGGCAGTATGCAACAATAGTAATTTATAAAAAATCCTTTTTAATAATTTTAAAGTAATTTACCAGACGGGTTTTTTCCGACCAAATCCGAGATATCTTCAAGCAAGCTGAGTTGCCTCGTGCCCATAATAGTAGAACTTGTGTGAAAAGAATTGTGAATGTGAGGGAAACGAGAGATTTGTGTCAGGATCGTGGCAGGTGGCGCTTCATTGTCTCTGTCTATCCCTGAAGGAAAAGAAAGTGACAATTTGATTGATTAATTATTGTTTTCAATAATTATTTCTTGTTACCTAAAAATATATAAAAAACCGTATAATATATATTTAATCTCAAAATCCTAATTCCTACAAGGTGATTACGAATGTTGCATCAGAGCCAAAACGCCGGCGTAATTAAAATAAGCCCAATAACACAGTTCAGACCCATTTTAATTTATTTGGCTGGCATAGTGTCGGCGAGTTGGGCAACCGTAAACTGAAATAGCTTTTTGCAGTCGTCGGCGATCTTAGATAACTCTTTGCTTACTATCAAGTAAACAGAAGTCAGACGTCGCGTCTCAATAAGAATTAAAATCGCGCAAGATAATAAAACAAATGATTGATATTTTTGAAAAATATTCCTTTGCCAAATATAATTTAGAAAAATAATAATTTATGAACATTAAGACATTTTATTCAGTATTTATTATATATTTTAAGTTATGTCTCATATCATTTAAAAATATAGAAATTTAACAATATATGCGTATTTTTAATATAGCGCATATTGATTTAAGGCAACCAAAGTATGGAGTAGTATTTAAATTTACAAAATTAACAATTCTAAGACAACAGAGTGGGCTTACAAACCGTACTGTATTTAATTAAAACAAACGCCCAAACAATAGGAAAAGACTTCATTTAGAAATCTGATGCATAACCTAGTAAGATTGAATTTATTATAAAGATGGAAGTTTTATATTTAAAAAAACACATTAATTTACAGGTAAAGTATACCATATTCAAATTAAAGTTTTCATCAGGTACTTGAACTTTTTCAAGTTTGATTTTCCGATATATTCCTATAATAGTTGTGTCAGGATCGTGGAAAGTGGTGCTTTGTTGTCTTTGCCTCTGTGAAATTGAGACGTGACAATTGAAGATGATGATGTACTGTCTCAAAAAGCATATTGGGTCTAGAGAGCGGCTACAGTACACAGGCAGGTCGAGGTTAGATGTCGAGTCACAATACAATCGCGTTCTCTTTCACACCTGTTCCAATGTGTCTTGATGACACCGTAGTAAAAAAATGGCATCAAACATCGTCATGATGGTACAGTAAGTAGACTTGATACCACATTGTGTGGCAGTAATCATGATCTTAGTATCATTATTATCACTCGTACCTAGTGACCTACCTAGAGTCCAGGTTGCTTTCAGTAGGTCGTTAATCTATTTTGGGTGGACCGGGTGTACGTTCCACGCTGCGTTTACCTATTAGTAGCTTATGCGAAATATTTTTAGCTATCAATTTTACTAGCTATGTGTCTGTAGTAATAGTAAACAAATATACTTGCAATTATATTTTTATGCACAACTCCTTCGCTTCCCTCACCTCACACCTACAATTCTCTTTATTCAAGTTTAATGGTTATGGGCACTTGGCAACCCAGCTTTCTTGAGGATGTCTCCTATTTGGTAGGAAAACACACTTGTGGGCCTATCTTGTTTATTGCATCCATCCACATCAATTTTATAAAATCCTTTTGTCAATCGTGGCAAGTGGCCATGGCGCTCCTTTGCCTATCCCTGTGGGAAAATGCGTGACAATTTGATTGATTGGTATTTTCACAGTTTAATATAAATTATGTACCTACAATAAGTGTGAAATCAAGATAATATTTGTTATTAAACGTATTTATATTAAATGTTCTGTAAACAAAGTTATAATGAGATTAGAGAACTTGGTTATAAGTTTTAATAGAAAACAAATTATTAATACCTTATGTATACAAATATTATGTTTACAATGTACCTGCGCTCTTATTAAAGTAATTTTAAAGTATACTAAAGTTACAATTATTCGAAACCCGCTTAACCGAACGTACGGATTAACCGAATTGAAAACGAAAAAAACCTTTTAGTTGATGATGCAATGAATTTAGATTTATGCAAACGAATTTAAGCGCATACATTCGGTTTATCGCTGAAAAACAATGTTAGTAGAATATCCGAATTTTCGATCAGCCAGAGTCTAATTAAGTTAGAATAAACGGGACTTTGGTATCTACTTTCAGTAGCTCCTAATTATTCACATATACTTATCATAGGTGTTGAAAGGATAACCAAACACACTATTACGCCTTAGTTTCCACTGGAATAGGCAGAGACAATGGAGCGCTGCATGCCACGATCCTAAAACAACTCCTCGCTTCCCTCACATCCACAATTCTTTTCATACAAACTCTACTATTGTGGGCACGAGGCAACGCAGCATGTCTTCGATTTGGTCAGAAAAAACCCTCCTGGGTCTGTCTCGGTGTGGTATTTATTTCTTTTATTTTTATTACCTCTTACTGCTGAAGAATTGCTAAAGATTAGTATCTGATCGGTAGTTACTTTCGGAGATCATAAATGTTGAACCAACTTACATTGTTATTTATGTACACCATTTACATTGTCAGATTAAATTGTAGTTTGTAATATAACAGTTTTCATTTTTACTTTGTAATATTTTTCTAATAACTCAAGTGGTTGGAGCTCACCGCACCCCCTGCCATCAATTTTATGAGTATTACAAAACGTGAGATAGGTATTCGAACAATGTAGAAAATTGCAATTTTGCAACAATATCTATTTTGTTTTTAAGTAAAATTTATTTAAAGTAACATAGTAATAACTTTATTAACATAGTATTTTTTACAAACAAAAGCGTATTTTCTAATGATTTGTATAAGAAAATACATTATTTTTTTGTAATATAAGTATTTTGTGTCTTACTATGCGTTTTTTTAAGATTGTATTGTTTTAATGTTTCGAAAGCTTTGCAGTCATAGCTATTATGTGTAATGTGCTTTACCACCGATACCTAAATATATTTTTTTATCAATTGCAGATTTTAACATAGGTACTATTTTTTGCGCACAATTAAAGTTTAAAAAGCGTCCTATTTTTTTTCATGGGTTTCCAGTGGCATAGCGTGGCGGGGGCGGAGGGGGCTGTCCGCCCCGGGCGGCATATTTAGAGGGCAGCAAAATTTAAGAAAACTTAAATAAATCGTTGAAATTTGAACCTAATATTCATATTTTTGTTGTACCTATGATTGAAACTCCTAAATAAGGGGGCGGCAATTTTTTTTTTCGCCCCGGGCGGCCGACTTCCACGCTACGCCACTGTGGGTTTCGTTAACAAAATAATCGTTGTTACTCTAGTCCTAAGAGCTTATGGAAGAGTAGTAGACAGTGGTACCCAGTCTGCCGATCCAGGGTAGTACCACCACTTACAAGTATACAAACCGTGAAGTGATTTAGTCGCGTTTCGGGATCAGTTTGTAAGTTGCCGGTTACAACTAGGCCGGTATAGTGGATGTGACTACTACTTACAGTTATTACAATTGTAATAGCAGTGACATCCATTCATGGACCACACTCGAGCTTAACATCAAGCTGGGTACTGTCATATGTCGAGTCACAATAAAAAAAGTGTTTGTCGCATAAGTAAGCTTTCAAATTATTTAAACAGCTTCTTATGTTTTACTATCTCACTCATAACTAAAACAAAGGACATCATTCATTTTGTATGGGGACTTGGGATTAATTGTACTAAAAGTGAGAAATGCAATAGAAAATAGTTTGATACAATAATATTTTAATGTGCTTGGTAAATATCCTATATTTTGCATAGTTTAGATGTGCGAAATGATCAAACTATAATCATGACAGTTCAAAGCAGAAACCATTAGGTCCACTGCCAGTCATAAAAAAAGTAGTCAATCACTTTTTATTCAATAAAAAAAAATCATCAGTCAGCAGTCGTTCCATCGTAGCTTCTCTCGGTTTCGGTATATTTATTCTTTTACACATACGACCCTGCTTTTTCATAACGGACCTGGCCCTGAATAAAATTGTGACTTGCGCTTTGTATTACTGGACTACTGATTGCTTTACGATTTTGGCGGATTTATCTCCATACTCACAATGTCTGGTAAGTGACGCTATGATATACTTTACTTCAATTTATACCCTATCTATATTTATATCTGATTTTTCCGGCTATTCAATCTATTCATAGACAGATGCGTGAAAGTAAGTAAGTGTGGGATGAGAATGAATGACTTGGTAATGAAATGTCTCTTGTGCGCCGACGATTAAGTTATTCTTGCATCTTCGGCGTATGAGTTACAGGAAATAGTTATTATTATTATGAATGCCGAATCAGAAAAGAAAGGTATAAAAGTCAAAGTAAAACTAAAGTATAGTCTGTCTTAGCCGAAATGACGCGCCCCTCCAACGCATTGCGCACACGAGAAAACATTAAATATGGATGCAACACACTAAAAATGCAATTGTAATTGGTCATTCAGTTGCTAGTTGGACACAAAAGGAGGAGTACGCTTTAAACTATACTATTAAATAGTGTAGTTTAAAGCGTAGCTTTAAAATAGTATAGTTAAAAATATTTGCATTTACACATTTAAATAAATTAATAAAGTGGAGGGGCGCGTCATTTATAGTTAGACAAGCTATAATAAAGAGGATGGGAATAGAAAATGTGATGAAGATATTGAGAAAAGATGTCCGAAAAGTCACGGATGGCTGTTCATATTCCTACATACATTAATGAATGTTGGGTGGTGCAGGCAGATAAAGCATGAGAGTAAAATTAACACTAGAAATGTGGAGTGTATGTAGATAGATGATTGACGCTTCAATGGTTTAAACACATGAAAAGGATAAGTGAAAGTAGATTAACGAAAGAAATGTATAAATCTGATTTGGATGGCTGCGTTAATCAAGGCAGGCAGGCAAATTGGATACATCCTCAAGTAAGCCTAGTTGCCTAGTTCTATAACCATAGAGCTTGTATGAAGAGAATTGTGGATGTGAAGAAAGCGAGGGAGTTGTGTTAGGATCATGGCAGTGGCACTCCGTTGTCTCTGCCTATCCCTGTGGAAAAAAGGCGTGATAATTTTATTTGATTATCTTTTTGTTAACTTTCAATATCTATTTGTTTCATCATTTACAGATTCTACAGTAGACACTTGTCTGCATTGTGCCATAACAGTGCAAGGACAATGTTACAAATTGGCAGATTTAGGACCAGAATTATTAGATTTTGTATTATAGAAAAATCACATACTTGCATGGTAAGTGAAGTGCAATTCAGAATTATTTTATTATAGTTTATTCTATTTTATAACACCATCTCACTTAAAACTGATTGTTTTTAGGACATTTCTAAAGAAATACTGTGTGAAAGATGCTTTTCTGTATTTTTAAACCAACTAGAGATAAAACACAAAAAGGCTGAATACAGTCATTGCCATGTTTGTCAAAGGTCAATACAGCAGAAGAGATCTCACACATTGCACAGTGGACCGGAGAGGAATGAATTGGCAGCAAGGATATATCCGAGAGTGGTAAGATTAGGATATATCCATAGAATGCATTTATGTGATGCATTCTATGGATGACTTTAATAGGATACATTTTATTTATGGTATAACAACAACAAGCGTGATTTTGTCATCCCATAAACAATAATAAAGAATCTAACTTCCCTCCATGACAGGTCGTTTTGGTCATCTCATAACTGTGTTCTCTCTGGTATAGAGTATAGAGTACCCTCTCATAACTCTAACTTAATGTCCAACTGTAGATATGCCTGTAGATATCCAACAAGCCCCAAATTCCTAAATAGCTCCCAACAACTGTATATTTATGTGTATATATTTATTGTATTATATGTAAATAAATAACTTCTGCCACTGCTGAGACAGCCTGATGGCTTTCTGGCGTATATGGCAAAGGCGAAGAGCGATGTCTTTGCGAGCTAATTCACGGATCAATGATAATGGTGCTGGGCCACTCAACTTGCGGATAATTAATGTTCGCCTCACTTCCTACCTGGAGGGTCAACCACTAATTAATGACCGTCAATATGGATTTAGGCCATAATGATCAACTTCTGGCGTCTGCTTGAATGAATGGTTAAATGGTAGTCCATTGACTTGGACAAGTGTTTGACAGGCTCTGGCACAAGGTTCTTATTTTTAGCTCGAGGCATACAGTTTGCGTGGCTAGATGGCCGCTCCATATGCGTTGTTGTGGATGAAAGCGCAGGGTGTCAGTGAATGTCTGCTTTGTGTGTCCTCTATACCACGGAGGATGTTCAGAAGAGCTCTTCCATCTTGTTCCTCGTCACCTCGTCATTTCACACCTGTACAGGTTAAGGGAAGCATCCACATTCTGTCGACCGAATCGGTAGTCAAAATAAAAAGTTCTGTGTGTCATTTCTTTGCAGAACAATCTAAACAAGTGGAATGCTTTACCCAGCCCATATGTTTTCTCCATCTGTCATCGACACTCTTGGACCTCTAGGGGTTCGAAGTTAGATGTTGAGTCACAATAAAAAAAAGAATACAAGCATTTTGTATTTACTTTTAGATACCAAATGATGGACTCATCTGTTTTAATTGTTGGTCATATGCAAGACGTAAAGTTAAAGAAAGTGGTGTGTCAACATCAGGTAGCCATTTGGAGCATCCTAAATGCATTGATTGTGAACACTCACTTTCAAATAAACTATTCCAGGTTTTAATGGCTGGATCGGAAAAGGATATAATTGCCATAAAAATCTTACCACGACAGGTATTATATAATTATATTGGTTTTATAAGTATAAAGGCCTGTACAATTAATCATTTTATATTGATTTGCCAGATACCTGAAATAACTCGTATCTGTCGTAGCTGCTGGAACAAGGTAAGACGTACTGTGACATCCGGAGCTAGAGAAATTGAGTATGTTATTATACTAATCAGTCATCAGCATCTAGCAATGTATCTGTTGTATTGGCTGAGCATACACAAGAAGCTTGTGTTTGGTGTAGAGAACCACTGAATGAGAGACGAAGTCACTCTTTGATAGAGGCATCAGCTGTACGAGATGAAATTGAAGGGAGAATTTTTCCAAGAGAGGTAATTATTTGTTCTTAAAACTACTATTTATTCTAACACTTATTAGTTTTTTTATATACTAACATGTTGGTATAAAGTAGTAACAAGGTTGACAAAGGAAAGCTTTTTAATGGTTTGGGCACATGGAAAGGATAGTTGTTTTTTATTGTGACACGACATCTCATATCGACCCGCCTGATGATAAGCAATAAGAGATCCAAGAGTGAGGACGACTGAAAAAGCCGAGTTTGTTCAGAGCTGCCTCAGTCGCCGTCACTATGCCGGCCAAAAAAGTAGATGAATGTGAAAGTAGATTACTAAAAAGAATTTATAAATCTGATGTGGTTGGATGACAGACCCAGGAGGGTGTTCTGTAACCCAATTGGAGTCACTCCCAAGAAACTGGGTTGCCTAGTGCCCATAACCATAGAGCTTGTATTAAAAGTATTGTGGGTGTGAGGGGAAGCGAGGGAGTTGTGTCAGGATCGTGGCAAGTGTCGCTCCATTGTATCTGCCTATACCTGTGGGGGGAAAAAGCGTGACAATTTGATTAATTGACAATAAATATGTAACAATTTTAATTCAGAGATATTAGTTTTTACTGTTTTAAATAATTATAAATTGCAATTTTTTATATTTGATACAATATATTTATTTTATTCAGGTTGAGTTTGATTCTAGGGCTTGCCATGCATGCTGGGTTGCTGCTTATCGGAATATTCAAAGGCAGGGTCTGCCAGTTGACAGTAGTACTAGGTGGACTTTACAAAACTTTAAACGAGCTGCAGATTCTGTATCGTATTGTTTTGTGCCAGGCTGCATCAACACAGAAAGGCTGTGAATTCCAGAATATTTGCGTTACAAACTGTTTTTAGAATATAAAATATTTACGACAGATAATGCACGAGTTTGTAAAGTACATAAAAACTTGTATAATTATGATGGTATAGAGCTTCTTCCATTCAATAGAAGATTTACCAAATCCCAAGTTGAGGAAATGTTAATCTTAAAGACTCATGTTTCCGAGAACACCTCTATAGATTTTAATAATCTTCTAAACATAGATGAAAATGTTTTAAATTATTGGACAGGCCGAACTATAACAGAATTTTTAAACATGTTGAGTCTAGTTCCAACGTTAAAAGAAACATGTAAAAAGTCAGAGTTGAGGTGACAATTTGATTTGATTTATTTTGTATACAATGAATTTTGTTTTGTTTATGAAAATAATAAAGTGCTAAGAAATGTAACAATGTTGTTTTATTTTTTGCTCATTTATTTATCTTTTTATAATGCAGGCTGATGATCATGTTACCAGCCAAGTATGCAGCGGACTTAAAGAGGCTTCCGGTAAACTTTTGTGTGTATGGTTTACTCGCAGAAGTAGAGCATGGAACTTGAATGTATTCATGCATGAAGGGAATTATGATGTGATGGAAACAAGAGTTGTGTTAGAGCCTTAGAATGTGGTGCTCCATTGTCCCTGCCAATCCTTGTGGATGTAGTGGCATTGCAATTTTGATTGATGTTAGTGTAATGGAATTAATTAGAAAGAGCAGTATTTTGTAACGATACATCTTTTTTAAATGCTTAAGTTATAGATTTATAGTCATCGGACTTGCCAATAGATGGGTCGAGGTCAGATGTCGAGTCACAATAAAAAAAGATACAAAGAGAACTATTTATTTAATACAAATCATTATGCCTTTTTCCCACAGGGATAGGTAAAGACAATGGAGCGACACTTGCCACAATCCTGACACAACTCCCTCACACAGTTCTCTTCATACAAGTTCTATGGTTATGGGCACTAACCCAGCTTTCTTGAGGATTTGGTCAAAAACACCCGAGGCAGGTTTTTTCCAAAAAACAAGGCAGACCCTCCTAGGTTTTCCTCGCTTAAAACAACAGATTTATAAATTCATTTTATCAATCTTTCCATGTGCTCAAATCTTTCTTTTAAACCACATCTATTGCAAACTGTGCTATTCCTTATTGTATCCTCTATCATTACTCCACATACACTCCCTAATAACTGCATTGTTGCAACGGTAATTCTACTCTCATGCTTCTTCTGCCACAACATTCACTCCCATATATTATTATAGGAACAAGTACCGCATTATAAACAGCCATCCATTACTTTTCAGACATTTGTTCATTATACTACGGATGGCACTGTTAATTACATTACCCCTTTGTACTCTTTTCTTGATATCTTCATTCATGTTTATTGTCCCATCCAAATAAACAAATTGTTTTACTTATACCACTTTCTTTTCATCTATCATTATCTCACATTCTGTCATTTCATGCTATCTCTCGAAAACCATTACTTTAGTTTTACTTTTATACCTTTCTTTTCTAATTTTGTGATGCAATGGATACACTGATGGTAGGCATACAAGAGACAGTTGATCACAGTCATTCATTCTCAAACCATAATTCCCTTCAGGCAACCGTGCATGAATAGATTAAATAGCCATGGTGACGCTGCACATCCACCTGCACCTTTAGAGATAGCCAAACCAGTCAGATAAGTGCCCCCTTAATTCGAACGCCTGCACTGGAATCCTCATATAGATTTTAGCGCACGGATCAAACGTTTCCTTAATTCAAACACGGACAGCTGCTGTCACAATTTATTCCTATTCACGCTACCATAAGCCTTCTTAAGGTCAATAAAAGCACAAAACGTTTTTAAAGATGCTGATGCAATTTAGAGAAGAGTTGTTCCATACATCCCATCCCTTTCCTCTTCCGCTTGCAATACAACTATTCTGATTTGTTAATGTGGAATAAACAGACTTCGATAGAGTATTTGTTATATGGGTGTCTAGATTAAATAGGTAGGATCCTTTCATAACATAAATTCCTACGTTTGTCAATATAAAGTAACTATCAGTCAACTGTGTGAGTGACATTTATTTCTTAATATGTCTTTTCCGCGTGGCTTAGAAACTAAAAATGATCATTTTTATTTTCCAAATAACTCAATCATACAGCAATTAAAAGCAAAATTGGTATTAGTTTTGTCAATACAAGTATCGAAACTACCATTTATATATATTTTTATCATCAGCCGTGACAAAAGTGTTACAATAAAAGTCCAAAATGAATGATGTCCTTTAATAATATTGTAACTTTAAAACTGTGTACGCTGTGTAAACTGTGACTTTACTACAGACCAAAAACTCTCTGCGTAGAACTAATTTATGACATTAAGGTTCAATTTCATTTAAATTTGATAGGCTTATTATGTATATTAATCAATATAGTGTACGTAGGAAAGGCTCATAGTCACTGAAGCGGTAGTAGGTAAGGAGATTACTTAGCATTGCATGTACATAGTTAATTAAATTAGTTGTTGCTTCCTTAGGAGATGCAATATTCGCATTTTCATCTTATATATCAATCAATCAAATTGTCACGCCTTTTTCCCACAGGAATAGGCAGAGACAACGGAGAGCCACTTGCCACGATCCTGATACAACTACCCGCTCCCTCATATCCAGGATTCTATTTTTACAAGCTCTATGGTTATGGGCACTTGGCAATACTGCTTTCTTGAGGATGTCTCTTTTCGATTTGGTCGGCGCACACCCTCCTGGGTCTGCCTTGATTAATGCATCCATCATCCATCCACATTAGATTTATTAATATATCTTTCGTCAATCTACTAGCACTCATCCTACTTTATATTAAACCTCTTTTTTTTATATATAATATTTATTTTGTAATAAAATCAATAAAAAAAATATTATTCTTTTCGGCCAAATATAAACAAAAACCTACAAATATATGTTTTATTCTAAATGGGTTTTAGGTCCCACCATGTTAAAGTGTTATCAAAAGGCTTTAGTTGACAATGCCTCTTTACAGCAGCTACTTATTAATTAATTTATCTAGTTAAATAATTTGGTAATTTAATATATAAAGGTACAAAAGTCCTGAATTCAGCCTACTTGAATAATTTGAATTTAAATAATTTATTATATATTATAATTTATTATATATGTCAGATTATGTAAAAAAAAACTGCTTTGTCTCTACGTGTTGAAACTAAGACATTTTAGTTAGTAAATTAAATATATACTTAGTATTTTTTATGATTTTTTGCATATTCTAATATTGTTATTATTACTATTTAAATTAGTAATGAACATTGGATAAAAATTGAAAATTACAATAAACGACTGACCGTGTTCGATTCCAAGTCTCTGCTGGCCAATATGCACGCGTGTTTTATTTATTCAATTTATTAAGGTACCTAATTTAAGTCGTAATAATATTTTGATTAAATCATATTATAAAACTTCTCGTAATCCATTTATATGCGGGTTAAGTATGTATGTAATGCGATGATATATGAATGTTTTGGGGCTAAACGTTAAACCCCAAAGGGCCAAGGAAAGTCAGCGAATCATAAGATAAATTACATTCGGTCGTTACCACTAATTAAAGGGACACATGTTGCGTAAACTTGACTTATCACTTACATTCTGTACAATTTTATAACGATTGCGGTAGATTTATTTACCTTTATTATTATTAATTAAAGCCTGTCCATAATCTAGGAGCCTTCCCTTTACCGCTTACTTTATGAACGACTTTATCAGCAATTATCCGACTGATGTTAAATTACTTTAATTTCCAAAACTTCTTAAAAAACTAATTATCCTATAGATTATTAAGATTAATTCCAACTCATTTAAATTATTGTTCCTTTTCATTATTTGTGTTCAAGTTAAGCTTGAAAAGCACCTATTTTGCTCGTATCATAGAAACAGGACGACCAAGTACTTTGTATATCTAACATACATTGTTATCGGCAACCCGTATTTCTAACCCGTGCTCTCAGTTTGCGTAACTATTGCACTACCACTACACCACGGTCGCCTTTGAAAACGTAAACTTTGAAAAAGCGACCTTCTAGCCTGCCTCATCAGGAAAGTCGTATCTAGGATATTAATTTAATTAAGGATAGGATATTTTTGGCCGACATAGTGATGACGACTGAAGCAGCTGTGAACAAACTCGGTTTTATCATTTGTCGCCACTCTTGGACCTCTTCTTGCTTAACATCAGGCGGGTCGAGGTCAAATGTCGTGTCATAATAAAAAAAATAATCGAATTATTTAAATATGAATAATCACATTCATTGACTCCAAAGTCAGGCTTCATTTAATAACGATTCCATTTTTTTCTTACCTTAAAATATCATACTAAAATGTACGCAAATGGAATAAATGTTAAATTCGCGGACGGCACATGATTTTCATTTTACTTAGGTACTCTTTAAGTTACTTTTTTTTACTTTTTAATGGAAATATAGATCTAGTACAATAGAAAATTGTCTTGCCCTTCCAGTTTAATACCACTTTCCGAAACAAATGTATTTTTAAAGTGTACTTGAATGTAATTTAGTCGCCCAGTAACATTGATACAAGCACGCTTATAGTCATCATTATCATCAGCCAAAAGACGTCAAATGCCGAACATAAGCCTTTCCCTTAGAACGCCATTCCGAACGACGAGTTGCCAGTTTCATCCACCGGTTATTCGTGACTTTCACTATGTCGTCAATCCACCTAGTGGGCGGCCTACCTACGCTGCGTCTTTCGGTTCGTGGTTTCCACTTTAAAAACTTTCGTCCCCATCGGTTGTCGGTTCTTCACGGTTATAGTAGCTTAGTATAAATATACAATATAAATAAATTACAATAAAATTATTATAGTCGATACTTAACGTAAATGCTGAACGTATTTTTTCTTAAAACATCATTGCATAACTTAAACGTAAAAGCCTCAGCAATTAATATTGATACAGGTAAAATGTTGATTTGTTCCAGTAATCAGTTCTGTAGAGAATCCTCAAATTAAACTTTCGCACATTCATAGAAAGGTCACATCAAATAATATGTTATGTTTTTGCTCTGACCTCAGACCGTCAGTCAGTATGTATTATTAGTTGGTCATTGTGAATGTAATCGATTAGGATTTTATAGCTTATTAAGAGTACAGACAACAGAAAGATTAAATCTTGTTTTGCTTTCATACATGATCTTTTTCCTGAAATAACTTTCATAACATTTAAGGCGACCGTGGTGTAGTGCCAGTGCAATGATTACGCAAGCCAAGTGCACGGATTCAAATCTATTTACCGGTACCAATGTATCTTTGATGTACTTTGGTTGTCCTGTTTCTATGATACAAGAAGCTTAGTATAGAAATGTATATTTAATAAAAAAATACTCTAAAATTATAATATAATATACGTCGAATTATAAATTAGAGGTAAAACATGAATGATCAGAAGACTGTTTTTTGAACAAATCGGATACATTCTTGAAATACTCGTATTGGAGGTCTTGTATGGACCAACTTGTATGGAGAGAATTGAGCATATGAGGGTAGCGAGAGCATTATATCAGAATCGTGGTGCTTTATTGACTCTGCCTGTCTCTGTGGGAATTAAAGCGAGATATTTGATTGATTAAATAATGTTAAATAATTCAAATCTGGACTTGTCAATTTATTCACGTCTTGGAATTCTTGTCAAATACTTGTTATGGGATTCTTGTGGAATTCTTCTTAAAGTATGTGTGATTGATAATAACTTTACCTACGTCTGGAAGCAGAAGAAAAGTAAGCATTTTGTAAAAAAGTAAAAGAAGTTTTTAAATGTCCGATATCTTAACGTAAAGTGAAAATCAACTTAAAATTATGAAAGCAATTTTTACGATCATAAAGAAAGGGCGTTTTAAAACAAAACCCATTAGTCTGTGTACATACTCAAGTTTTCTTTAAATATTTTAGATGCACTTTAAACTCAAAGGTTTTCTTAAGTACTTAAAGGGTAGCTAGTGAGACTACTTTTTAGGTTTAATAAATTGGGAACTAAATAAATATATTTTCTTACACGACGTTATATTAGTTACTTTTTGGCCCTCATTGTTTTATATTTCTAAATTCAATAAGTTCTTATTTTTTATAGATTTCGCGTTTTTTTTTTCATGAATAATTTTAAAGCTTTTGAAACCTGCGATATGGCAACGGCAATGGCAAATATTTCGTAAGATAAACACCGCAAAAATCTCTTTGTTAAAGCTACAAATTTATATTTAGTATACTTGATTTATCTGAGCTTTACTCCATGATGTTTTTTTAAAATATTCCAACACAAAAAAATAACAAATTGGCCTTTAACATAAATTTTTACATTGGAATAAATTACTTCTAAATTAAGTAATTTATACTCGATATATTATCAATCAATCGATCAGATTGTCACTTTTTCCCACAGGGATGGGCAGAGACAATGGAGTGCCAATATATTATGAAGTAAACATTTTATATGAATTGTATTAGTATGAAATAAAAACAAAATTATTATTGAAACAAACAGGTTTCAATCCCGGAAATCAATTGACAATATGGTTACATTAGTTAAAATCCACTAAAACTAACTTTAAGGCTCGAATGGGAGCACTTATGTGATACCTTTATTTAAACACAGATTAAGCGGCGTAAAGCTAAGTTAAAACACCTGTCCAATGGTACTTTACCTCCTTCATTGCTCAAGGTAGTATAGTATGGTATAGTTTTGTTGGTATATATATATGGTATATATATGGTATATATGGTATATATATATATGGTATATATATATATATATAGTATGGTATAGTATAGTATGGTATAGTATAGTTTTTAATACCATTTAATTAAATCGCTCTTTGTCTGCTACTTATCCACTTACGTATTAATCGGACCCACGGGGATCATGTCTTTATTATGAATGCGTTTACAAGATGTTTTCTGTGTTTATGATCAGACCAGCGCAGCGGGTAAATAAACATACCGTACGTCCAAGAGTTCATACCCTATCCTATATTAAACTACTATTTTCTTTTAAATTGTGAATCGACACATGACAACACCCGTGTAGTGTGGTCCATGATTGGATGTTACTGCCACTACAATTCAATAACTGCAAGTAGCAATCACATCCACCATGCCGGCTTAGTTGGAACCGGCAAGCTGATCCCGAAACGCGACCAAATCACTTCACGGTCTGTATATTTGAAGAGGTGGTACTACCCCGGATCGGAAGACTGGGGGTACCACTGCCTACTACTTTTTAAGTACTTAGCTATAATGAATAATCTTAAGGAACATAAAAGTAAGATTTAGATAGGTGTGACTGTTGCTTTTTTGTTGGCAAAGTGGCGGCGACTGAGGACACGAATTTCAGTCATAGGCACTCTTTAACTTCCGCTTACTTACCGTCAGGCAAGTCGAGGGCAAATATCGACTTGCCTAATGGCGAAACCATTTTTCGCTAATTATTTTAATTTTAACTTTATTTTTTAATGCTAACTTTCATCAAATTACTATGGCCCCATTCTCACATTGAGTTCGAGTATAATATTTCGCGATCTCCTCTTTATAACTGATGAATATTTTTATAAAAGAAAACTGACGGAAAGTTGAGATGAAATAAATTGCATTTTGTGGCAGAACGTCGGTAAATACGCGAAGCATTAGTTAAATTAAAATCAGATGCATTTATTAAAGTGCTCAGATAGGGTATTTTTTATCTAGACGCGTTCTGAAAGAGCTTTAGAATAAATAGTCGGAAGACCGTGGATTAAAACAGTTTTTTTAGTTTTTTTTATTGTGACCCGACATTCGACAGCACCCAGCTTGATGTTAAGCTGGAGTGTGTCCATGAATGCTCCAATGTAAGGAGCAGTAACATTCTATTATGCGGGCCTAGTTGGAACCGGCAACTTACAAACTGATTCCGAAACGCGAATAAATCACTTTGCGGTTTGTATACGTACTTGTTAGTGGTGGTACTACCCAAGATCGGCAGACTGGGTACCACACCTACCACTCTTTGATAAGCAGACCCGAAATATCCAGCTCTATTATATTAACAAATATTTGCAATATTTAATATGATTATTAAATATTACAAATAAAAGCTATGCAACAAATATTTGGCCTGATTGGGAACTAAACCTGGAAACTATACGCGCAACAAACCAATCGCTAACCGTCCACGCCTGTCATCAGATATTATGATGACAGGCGATTTATAAATGTCTTTTGTCAATCTCCTTACATCCATTCTTTATATTTAAAACATTGGAATAATATCTAAGTCTTTAGAATGAAGCCGGGCTGAGTGTCTAGAGCACTGTTTAATGATTTAGTATGCCTACCTAACCACCCCACAAATGTGAATTAAATTGAACTCATGCCAACTATGCGCAAATAACTCTTCTTAGCTATTTCAATTTTCATTTACTCAAGAGAACTTAATTATATGTGATGAGGATGGATGCAGGATGGAGGCAGGCCCAGGAGGGTGTTTTCGAACAAATCTGACATCCTCAAGAAAGCTGGGTTGCCTAGTGCCTATAACCGTAGAGCTTGTATGAGGAGAATTGTGGATGTAAAGGAAGCGAGGGAGTTGTATCAAGTGGCGCTCCATTGTCTGTGCCTATCCCCGTGGGAAAGAAGCGTGAGAATTTGATATATTATAGATTTATTGATATATTATAAAAACCTAGAGGCCCATACTGGTTAGCACACTGGTGAAACTAGCGGAACTGGTTTTTTATTCGCGAAGTCCCGGTTTCGATTCCCGGAAGGAACAAATATTTGATTCTTAGTTTTTATTTGTAATATTTAATAATCAAATAATTAAACTGTCGCGCCCTTTTCCCGTAAGGATAGGCAGAGACAATGGAGCGCCACTTGCCACAATCCTGACCTGACATAACTCCTCGCTTCCTTTACATCTACAATCCTCTTCATACAAGCACTAAGGTTATTATTCAGCGGAGAAAATGATATAAGAAATAAAAGAATGAAATAAAACTAAACACAATCATATTTATTATATTTAAATACAAAGTACATTTCAAATGTAACAATCTTAGCATGATTTCTTTACAAATGTCAAATTTCCCCACTATCAAATTTAATGGGTCCGTCGAACTTACACAGGGGTTGTATTTTGCGGTTGCCGCAGCCGCAGTAGCCGTCACTATGCCGGCCAAAAGAAAAAAAAAGGAATACATTGATCTACATACAACATTTATATCTTAACATTACTTAAACTACACTTAAGTTATTAAGCAGCTCACAGTCGCTTAGCGGTCAATGGAGAAAGCTATGCTTAAAGTTTCTTTGCGCGAAAGAATCCGGATTTGCATCTGAAGCCCGTAGGATTTGCAAGTGGCAATGGGCTGACCAGATCGCTCGAAGAACCGACAAACGATAGGGAAGAAAGGTTGATAATAAACTCAGACACCAAGTCGCATCATTCTCTATGGGGGATGGAAAAGACCAAATGTCGCGGCGAGGAACTGTTTAACTATTTCCTTACTACCAAGCTGCAGCTCATAGATACAGGTTCAAAACCCACATTTGTAACAAAAAGATGCAGAATCATAATAGAAATAATACTGGCAACAGGAAGAGCTACGAAACTGATAGCTGACTGGAATATCTCAACCGAAGCATCATGTTCTGACCATCGATTGATTCGTTATAATATACAAGTAAATACCACGACACCTGCACCCAGACGCATTCCGCACCACCTTAAAAGAGGAACTCGCATCCGCTGAAGTCCAGGAGCCCCCAAATAGTAGGGACCTAATTAAAAATAGGTACAGCACTTGACCAACATACTCACCGAAAGCTACCATGCTGCATGCCCCCTCACCACGGTGAACCACGGGTAAGTGAGTGACCACTTGGAAACCAGATTCACTGGTGGGCTCCTGAACTGGAAAGGCTGAGGCGAAAGGTGAAAAAACTATTTAACAGAGCTTAGAATACGAGAGAGGACCACGTCTGAGACCACTACAAGGACGTGACTCCACAAACAAAGCATGCAGGGGAAGAAAGGCATAGATTTAAGACTGGTCTCGCTGACGCTTCGACTAGATAGAGCATTTACCCGTGTCAAACACGCATCGCAACCTACGATGAATCAGCGTAGGTTGATCTAATATGGCTCAGTGTTGTTAGCTACCACGTGTGACGTTGACGTATACCGCTCTTAAACTAAAACTCGAAAATATGCCGTCTTGCGTAATTCAATTGTGTAATAACAACACAACAAAAAAAATTGAATAAAGCTGGGATCACATATCATATGTAAGTTTTACGTTTTTGTATAAAATAAGTGAGCATTTCAATATTTTCAAAAATATAGTAATCATAAAATTTGCAAATAATTTCTACCTTTTTCCAAACTCAATTACGCACTTCTATCGATGCAAAAATAAATAAATAAATAGATATTTGAATATATTAACAACTTCATACCCAGCACCTGCAATTTATACTTGTAAGTGGTGGTACTGCCCCGGATCGACATACTAAGCAACACTGACTACCATCTTTGATAAACAGACCCGGAGCAATACATATTTATTAATTAGATTGTATATATTTGGAATATTTTTATTTTGACGACGGGCGTGGACGGTTAGCGATTGGTTTGTTGCGCGTAAAGTCCCGGGTTCGATTCCCGGTCGGAGCAAATATTTGTTTCATAACTTTTATTTGTAATATTTAATAATTATAATAAATATTGCAAATAATTGTTAATAAAAAAAAGAGTTGGATATTTGCTTCGGGTCTGGTATAATGTATATAAAATATAATATGAGAAAATAAAATAAAAAACATCATAATTAAAAAGAACCTTTCCCTATTTTATAGGTTAATAGTTTATGTTAGCAACATTATTTCGTTCACGCACACAGGCATCGGCCACGTAAATACACGATTACGACGCACACATCAGAGTAAACTGGGAGCGTTTATATCGAGACAGTTTGTATGACAGGATCAATCTAGTCGTAGCGCGACCAATCATTAATCTATGGAAGAAAGGTTTGAAAGGGGAGACCACGACCAGCGTAGGTAGGCCTCTAGGTGGACGTCTTCTAGCTGATGCTGATGATTAAAGATGGGACAATCTCAAATTTTTTTGAACCGAGTTAGGTCGATTTAAAAATATGGATAACCGGTTTACAAACCGAGTTGACGAATTTGGTGTCGTAATCTAAATTGCCTAATACACAGTATGGTTAGCTATGTAATTTCGGATGTCAAATATAACTAAATAAATATGTTGTCTGATCTAAAATTATATATAATATTGAATAAAACAAATTTTATGCGGCTTACTATCGCGTTTATTTTGGTTTTAATTTTTTTATTATTTCGACGATAGTAAGCTGCATAAAATTTGTTTAATTCAATAATCAATGTTCGCGCAATATCTAAGAAAATATATAATAGTTCAAACCGGTCTATTGTAGATGTTAACCGACCCAACTCGGTTTAGGTCTCAACTTGGATTAACCCGGGTTGAAAAGTCGAGTTGATACATCTCTAATGATGATTACTTAAAAATATTTTTCCAGTGGCTCCCCAAGTATTTGTTCAAGTTGTCTAATGGAGTCCTTTGTTGCGTTCTCAATCTTTTGATCACCATCTTCTAATAGCTCAGCTAAGAATGGTATGCTTTCTGCTAATAATGGCAACCAATTGCTGCCCAACTGGGATGCCATTGCGACCAAACATTGGAGCGCAATCAACCTGAAATTTAAGGAGATTTTTTATTTTTATTGTGACTCGACATTTGACAGCACCCCGCTTGATGTTAAGCCGAAGTGTGGTCCATGAATGAATGTCACTGCTATTAAAATTCAATAAGTGTGAGTAGCAATCCCATCCACTATGCCGGCCTAGATGGAACCGGAAACTTACAAGCTGATCCCGAAACGTGACCAAATCACTTCACGGTCTGTATACTTGTAAATGGTTGTACTACCCCAGATCGGCAGACTGGGTACCACTGCCTACCACTCTTTGATAAGTATTATACTATGTAAAAGAACTACTAAAAAGCATTATGACAAGAGGAAAATTTTGCACCGGGTGGAAGACACCAGTCAACGAATGGAAGACAGTGATGCCTAGTCTGCCTAACCGAACTGTTACAACTGAAGGTGATTTAGTCGCGTTTCGGGATCAGCTTGTAAGTTGCCGGTTGCAACTAGGTCGGCATAGTGGATGCGACTGTTACTTAGTGATTCAACTGCAAGTAGCAGTCGCACATGCCGGGGCAGTTGGGACAGGCAACAAACAAGCTGATCACGCAATGCGGCTCAGCCACTGCGTGGACCGTACACTTTAGCGTGGACAGTACTACACAACTATCCCGTCACTGAGAACCACTCCCTACCACTCTTAGAATGTGGGTGCTCATAAGCATAAAGAAGAGAATTGTGGTTGTGAAACAAGCAAGAGTTGTGCAGGATAATGAAACCTATTGAAGACAATTTAATGGATTAATCATAATTTACCTAATCTCAGCATCATTATGTCTGGTCTTCAACAAAATTTGATAATTCAATAACTTCCAAAGAGAATCATCTGCTATGGCGACAGCAAATTGTGATATACATGGAATCAGTATATCGGATGCTCGCTTCTTCAATTCATCCAAACCCATCAATGTATTCTCCAATTGATCAACAACCGGTTGTAACAACGTATCAAATCTCTCACGATTAATGAAACTCTGATTATCATACAGGAATACGATACGTAGAGTTTTTAATATGTGTTCTACTAGTGTGGAACATTTATCGTTGGAATCGAAGTAAAGTTGTTCAGTTTTACTTGAGTTGCAGCTGTCTAGAAGGTCAGCTGCGTTTTTGATGAAATGACCAGCGAATAATACGAATAAGCCCTTTAGTTTGTCTGCAATTGCGCTGCTTAATCTGAAATGCAAATGTTTTAGGCTTAGTCAAACTAATATTATCTAGGATTTGCTTAGGATTTGTGTGAATATTAATTATAAAAGATATATCATGTTACAATAACTTTATTTTTTAATGTGTCTTAACAACATATGACAGCACCCAGGTTGATGTTAAGCTGGAGTGTGGTCCATAAATGGATGTCACTGCCACTACATTTCAATATCTGTAAGCAGCAGTAACTATGCCGGCCTAGTTGAAACCGGTAATTTACCAATATCGAAACGTGACTAAACGTTTCGGGATTCATGGTCTGTATGCTTTAAGTGGTGGTAATACCCGGGGTAATACGCAGACTGGGTACCACTGCCTACCACCAGACCCGAAGCAAATATCCGCCTCTTTTTTTTATTAACAAACATTTGCAAATATTAAATATTACAAGTAAAAGCTATGAAACAAATATTTTCTCTGAACGGGAATCGAACCCGAGACTATATGCGCAACAAAAATGTATCAAATAAATAAACAAATTTTGATGTACAGCACTCACCTATAAAAAGTAATTGCCCGTTCTTTATGTCCTTCAACATTACTCCTGATCGCCCAGTCATATATCTTAAAATAAAATGGTCTAAAACTCGTCTCAGACAACTTAAGAACTAATCCAACGAATGCATTGACCACCTCCCCTTCAACATTGTCAATGACAGCGCGATCTACATTTTTTTCATCAGTCTCACTTCTCAACTGCAATGACGCCAAGAAAAATGCAGTCAAATCCTGTTGCACTGAAGTGATGTCAGCAGATGTGACGTTATTAAAACTTTGTGCTAAAACAGCGACCAATGGACCAACACTTTGATAGTATTCTTTTTCTAACAACATTGTATATGTTTCACTTATCACTGGTATTAAAACTCTCGGTGCTATCGTAGCAGCGATCTTCATTTTCAAATTACACAATTTCGTCACAATCGCTGACACCTTTGGATCGCTTTGATCGCAACCTTCCCATTTGGCTAACAACAAAGAGTATTCAAACAAAATTTTCGACAGGTATGGACTTAGAAATCTTGGCAAACTCTCAACTATTTTCAATATAGCTGTTACAGTACTCAAAAGAATTATTTCTGGTGTTTCAGCCTGTCTCTGTTTCTTCAACACTTTAATTAGAGTTGGCATGAATTTGCGAAGCCACGTTAATGAGTGAGCCTTTAGACAGCAACACAATTCTCCCAAACACAAAACCATAGATGACATCACATTATCAGACATATCCATATTGCATATATATTTTGTTATTTTTTCCAATACTTGTATAAAATCGTCTGAGTTACTTTGTTTGTCAAGTCTAACTAATAATTTAAGAGACAATAATGCTGTTTGTTGGTTTAATTCCAAATCCAACACAGTAGACTCACTCAGGGTTTTATTCTGCTTTTGTCCAGTTTCAATTATTTCAATTAAAAATGGTACAAGTGTGAATATTAAAGCTCTATCACATGTCTCAAAGAATTCTGGATACGATTGGATTTTAGTATTAAGTAATTCCATGGATTTCCTCCTGACAGTGTGTAAATTATGTTTCAGTAACCCTCTAACCACTGATATGAACATAGATGGTGAAAGAAGGTTGATAACGTTGTCTAATAAATCATAGCTGTGATGAAGCATCACTCGCCAATATTTGATTGTCTTCTCATCAGATATCTTCGTAATGCTCTGTATGAATGTTAGCATATTTATAATTAAAGACTTGTAATTATTTTCCATTATTTGCATTTCAGCAGCAGATTTACTATGTTCAATAATGTTTGAAGATGACAATGCTGAATTCATGAATGTTATTAAAACATATTTGAAATGGCGCAGTTGAAGCGCTGTGTGACCATTTACACTAAATATTTCACTTGGATTAAAATCAGTTGCCATAGAATTCTCTTCCTTTTGAACAGGCAAAGATTTTACATAAGTTATAAGATTTACGAGGTTTTCAAACACGATTTCGGGCGGAAATTCCATCAGTATGTTCTGTCCGAAATCAAGCCTATTTATTGGCGATTCTTGATCTGCTAAATTTCTGTTGTTCTTCTTGGTCTTGCCTTTATCTTCGTTCCAATGTCCAATATGGGTCTCTAGCAACAGAGCTAAGAATATCCAAAGGAATTTTCTAGCACCCAGGGTCTCTATAAGCTTCTTATACAAAGGCAACCTCCTATGTTCAGGCACATGCAGAACAACATCAGCGAATATCCTTAAAACAGGCACAACTCTACTTTGCAACTTTACAAACTCACTTTCCTTGTACTCCTCTATGTCTTTATCCATGTGCACAAGAATAGGAATTAGTGTTTCAATGATTTTGTTAATAATTTGGAAACTGTATGCATCGTCGTGCCGTAGTACAGATGAGCCCATAAATGTAAAAATCTCCATTGTATGATGTAAAACTTGATCAGGAAGCATGTATGCCGCGTGTGACAGTAGAATGAGCGCATGATGATGCGTTTGGGGATTCTGTGTGCCTCTAATACACAAAACAACACATTCAATGTCAAATATAGACTTAAGTGATCTAAGTTGTGTTTGATCATTGTCATTCGTGAATTTCTTGCAATAAGCCCATAATGATGACAAAATAAGTTGTTTTGGGTATTCAACATAGGACTGCTCATCAAATTTTAAACATTTCTTCAGTATATTAAACAAGAGTGCACCAAAACTGTTGTCAACTACTATATTAGTTTTGCTTTGAATATATTCAATCAAAGTAACACCTAATCTCCACTCGTTAGTTTCAGATAATTGAGAAGAAATCATTGATACTGTTGATTTGTTCTTTTTAGCAGAGGAAGCTGGATCTGGCACATGCACCATCTCTTCCAAAATTGGTTTAAACTGTGAAATAGTAATATGAATCTTCTTAAAGACTTTGGCAGCAACACTTGAGATGGTGGGATTATTACTAAAAGTGCCAGCTGAACAAATCAATCTAATCATATTTTTACACTGCTCTTCCGATATATTCTTGAAACTCTCTTCAGTTATTTGTTTCATTATTAAAACTGATGGCTGTATTGTGCTTTGATCTTCTAAAAGTATAACATTTCTATACTCCTTCATGCACAACGTTACGAAATTCCATACATTTACATTGCTAAATGAAGAAACTGTATTTTCATTTATTCGTCTAATTAAATGTTTTAGCAATTTGGACTCGTACACATTTAATTGATATGTAGCCGATTGATTGTCAAAAATTTTTTGCTTAAGTTTATCAGCTGCTTTTATGAGTTGAATAAATACTTGAGAATTATTAAATTTGCCAATGATTTTAAGTAATTCTGCACTTATATAAGGTGGAGCCTTTTCTGATATAGCAATAAGTTGGTTAAGACATTTTTTTCTGAATAACTTGTTTTCATTTTGTGTCAAAACTGTTTTTAAAACTTCTATTACTTGTTCATGATCCATAGATAATTCTTCTCTATGTTCAAATAATTGTTTTATTAATACATTTATATTATTTGTGGCACATTTCCGAGACAGCATATTTTCTATAATTTGTAAGGTACATTCCCTAATTATAGTTAGAGGGTTATTCAAATTAATTAATATCATGCAAATGACAACATCTGAATCAAATATCCATTTTGCATTTTGTTCTATGCCACAGGTGAACATTTTCATAGCTCTCAATTGTAACTCAGGTGTGACAATATCTTCAGGATCATTTGCAAACAATATATGACCACATGCCATGTTAGCTAGAAACTCCATTATCTCTTTGCTACTTGAGCATAATTTATTAAGAAGCTTTTGCAACAAATCAATGTAATATACATTAAAATCCTGATGTTGACTTCCAAGGTAACAAAATTCAAATAAACGTCTGCATAACACAGTTTCGGTTGATTCACAAACATTAACCCAAGGTTTTGTAATAGATAATTTTGAATTTGTAATAATTCTCTCAAGAAGGTAATGTATTATTGGAAAAGCAACATTTCCTTGCATTCCAGTCTTCACCACATTATGCATAAGCAAAGGACTCAAGAAATTCTTCTCTTCAGATAACATAACAATCTGTGACTTCTCAACAAACTCAATCAAATTATCCAATAGAATACTCACTTCATCTAAATTAGCTTGATGCAATGTTTGTACTTTTAAATAAAAGTAGAAACAAATGTTCAGTGGTTTTGTTTTATCTACTTTATCAAAATCAAGAGTAACATTAGCAGGCTCCGCTTCACACACATTATGAAACAGTGTACATATTTTCTCAGAGTTTGAATCGCCATCCAATTTGGAAGCAATTTTATTTGTCAAATTAAATCTTTGACCCCAATTAGATTTAATTATATATAATGCAATTGCCTTATTAGAATCATTGGGAAATAAATAAGGCATTAAATTGAGCACAATATCTTGAGTAACTAGAAATTTGGGTAAAGCACAGAATATGTTAATAATCTGTTTTATAATATGCTTCCACTTCTTATATTTCTTTATGTCTTTACTAACAAGATGCACAAATATACTTTCTAAATTATTGGAAGACAAAATATTGTTAAAATTGTCTGTAGATACTTTTAAAACTGCTTTCACTACATCAGGATCATCATCATAAAATCTACTAACAAGAGCATCTTTCAAAAATTCTGTATTTTCATTTGTCATTGAACCAATATTTTCTCTAATGTAATTCACTGCCTGTACTCTTAATTCCGCATTGGTATTGTTAAGATTTTCAAACAAATATGTGTTACCCAATTTATGACTGACTGCTGGATTGAAACTCAATATCTTTGTCAACATAGCATTACGTTTTTTAGATGTTTTACTGTTTGAATTGAATAGATCCTTTACAACCTTATCAAAGGCATCGGGATACTTTCTTTCGAGGTTCTTAAGGAATGTTGAATACCAAACTACTAAAGTTTTTGAGTTGAATTCATCTTCATCAACTATTTCCAAATCACTCTCATTACTTTCTTTTACACCATTCATTTTATTATGTGGTTTGAAAGTGTTGAAGACGCAACTGAAATTACAATTAGATAAAATTATTTTTTTATATTAAAGTGACTATGGTCTGAGGTAGGGAAATAAATGGCTTTTGGCCTGCATAGTGGCGACGACTGAAACAACAGTAAACTGTAAAGGTTTTTCAGTCATCGGCACTCTTGGAGAGGTCCTTGCTTCCCATCAGGCAAGTAGAAGACAGATGTAATTAATAAAGACTTAATTTTTATTTATTTATTGTGCCTCTTCTTATGACAGTACTCCTAATAATAAACTGCAATGTGGCACATAAATGGAGGCGATTTCTACTACAGTTTAATAACTGCTAAGTAGCAGTCACAAACACTATACCAGCCTAATGTAAATATAATCCACGCTTTGAGCTTATTGGAGAGATAAGGAATAATTCAATCAATCAAATTGCCTTTTTCCCACAGGGATAGGCAGAGACAATGGAGCGCCATTTACCACAATCCTTACACAACTCCCTTGCTTCCTTCACATCCACAATTCTCTTCATACAGCCTCTGTGGTTATGGGCACTAGGCAACCTAGCACATTGCAATAGTTAATAGTGCAATGTGACAAGCCCATGTAAATTATTAAACAAACCTTACCCAATAATTGTAGCAGGATGTTGCGAGCTTAAATCAACTTCATCGATAAGTAATTCAGGTAATAACCGAGACCTGCTAAACTCCTCAGAATTTTCTTGCATCAATGGCAAAACAGATGACAGGAAATTCAATACAAATGATTCAACACTAATATTTTGCAATATCATTTTCTTCAAATAACCACATATTTTATTCATTTGTTTGGCTGAAATACAATATATTACATCATCTGGTACCACTTTGTAATGACTTTGCCATGTATATGTCACATTTGTTAATAAAATCATATCATAGGAAACATCAACATCCGAAGTCAGTAATCTGATTATAATTTCATCCAAAGTACTCTTCTTAATATTAGTTCTTGTTAGTACAAAGCCCAATACTATATACACAGCTGAACGGAAATCTTCAATTGGGGAAGCAAGCCCCTTCATCAAAGTAGGTAAAATTGAATTTATATATCCCTCCTTCACTGGTGTCAGAATACTTAGTGTACCAACACATACTGAGGAAAAAAATGCAAACAAAGTCGAAAGTTGGTTTGCCCGTTCTCCAAAGTCATTTACATAGTCTAACACTATCTTTGATATAAACCTAAGTATATCTAAATTTCTTTTACAGTGTTTGTAGAGCACCAGTCTGCCTAAACGGATACCTTCTTTCTGTATTTCAATTAGCCAATGCCAACGGCCATTTGGATTTGATAAATCCAATAGTTGTAAAAATCTTACAAAAACATTAGTCTCGTGAAATGGCAGCATTGTTGCCATCATAGTGTCTGTATTATATTCATGTATGTGGTATCTGTTGACAAGCCATTCCAGGGCTTTGTGACAAGATGGTAACATCACATATGGAGAGATTTCTATTAAAAACTTCTCAATACTACTATTCAAGTTGTCATTTACTTCCTTCGTCTGCATAGCCCTTTCAAACTCTTTAGAAGATGGACTGAACAGAGTATCTTCATAAATTCTAAATCCTTCATGTAAATTAATGAGTTCATGTAAACCTTTAATCCCAATCTCATAGAAAAAATCCCGATCTTTGGTCGCAGCAACTTTTGGATCAAATAGCAAGGATGCTTTCTTTTTCTGCTGTTTATAAATAGAAGATTGAGGTACTGCTAACTTCTGCAGCTGCTGTGCTAAAGAAGACGTCATGATGAAATACTCTGAAAAATAAGGTTATTTTTAATTTAGTAATTTTTACCAACACATGTGTTGAGTATATACAGGGTTATCACGCAAAGTAGTCTTTTGATATGTGAAAAAGCGTTAAAAAAGTGTAGGTACAAGACAATTATGAACCAGTTTTTTTTACAAATAAAATATATTTTACTTACGCTAACAATAAGAAGAAATATATATTTAACTTAATACTAAAACACAAATCCAATAGCACGTGCGCATAGCACGCCGGTCATTATTTGACATTTGCTTGCAAAGTGCTCTCTATGGTCTGTGAAATTGATTATTCTTCTTCTTCTTCTTCTTGTTTATGGCTTTAGTATTTAACTTGCCAGTGGTGTCAATTCTCTTGGCACACGATTATCCTAAAATCCTTCTAAAAATAATTTAGACCTGTCAAAGGACTTTCGCTATTCTGTGTGTCCCATATTAGTCTTAATTTAGAGCTGTCAAAGCTTTGACAGGCCTAAATGTCAATTTAGTTACTTAACTTAAAATTTTAGGCAGTTTTCCTATTCTGTTGTACCAATTATAGGTGTAAAATTAGAAACGTCAAACTAAATTCGTTTAAGATTAGAAGACACCATTTTAGGTCCCGCTTAACCTAAAAAATGTAATTCCTAATAAGAAATATGAGTAATTATGTGGTTAATGCTCTAATTGAAAATGCCGAAAGGTAAAATAAGGTGATTTATGTATTTTTATTTATAGTAGCTCGCCATACGACATCATTCAACCTGATAAAATAAACTGGAGTGTGATCTATGAATGAAGGCGACTGCTACTACTTTTCAATAACTGAAAGTAGCAGTCGAATCCACTATGCCGGCCTAGTTGGATCCGGCAACTTGAATTATTTCGATTTTAAAGTTTATCTGAAGAAGTCTGGGAGGGAACAAAAAAAACACGTATCACAGCATTAGATTACTTGTATAACATTTACTTAATAACAATTTCACCATCATTATACAATTATATTCATGAAACACAAGTATTACAAATAATTAAAATCTGTCTCCTGTAATTACCGCCAAAACTTATCTATCCAACAAGATGCGTTCAAAAATTAATTGTGTTACTATTACAAAAGTACAAAGTTTTTCTATTTTTATTAATGTGAAATTAAGTTTTTATTTACTCAAACCATTATAACATTCAATATGGTACATTATTACTTATTTATTATTAATAATTATATAACTTTCTTATTATTTCATATTATTTTTCAAAAATATAAATTTTACGTTGGCAATAATTTAGGCCTGTCATCTTAAAATTGAGACACTTCTTATATTTAATTCATTTTCGACAACAGAATTGCGTTTTCTTTAAAAAAACTTATGTTTGACAAGTTTAAAATTTAGGATAAGTTAGTGAATGTGCCAAGAGAATCGACACCAGTGTCAAAGTAAAAATATAATGGTTCAATGTTAAAACATTGTCAAGTAAAGATGAAGATGAACCACGCGAGTGATTCATCAAATGATGATGATGATAGTGAGGTTGATGATGATCGTTTTAGTAAAGCGGCGGAAAGCCTTTACTAAAACTTTAGAAGGAGTCTTGGAGGGAACATGAAGAAACACGTTTCACAACTTTAAATTACTAGTTTATACTTGATCAACTTAAAAATTATTACTGGATAACAATTCCACCATTATTACACATTAATATTTTGAAAAACACAAGCTTTTCAAATAATTCAAAATTGCGCGTCCTGTCAGTTGCAGTTGCCCGCCAAAACTCAAATTGATTATTAATTAAATTAACTTGTAAATGGATACTAAAATCGACAATCATAATATTTAAAAAAAATATAGGATGCCTTATAAAGTCTTTCAATCTTGTGACTACTCAAATTGCTATTTTAATATACTTATGTGCATATAGAAAAATAGTAACATACATTGTAAGATTTTTCTTAAGAATAGAAATTGTAACTATTTTATCTTTAATGCAACTTAATTCTAGAAAATGGCGTCATATATTCAAACTGATTGTAGAATATAAAATTACTTTAGCATTTGCCGGTTGAATATTTTAGTATTTTTTTATTGTTACACGACATTATTGCGCAGTATATTGTGCGGGTATTTCGTGACGTTTTAATAGGTGGCTCAAAGAATTTGGACTGCTGAAACTTCTTTCCATATTCTTTATTCCATTTCCATATTCGGACTTCTTTCTATATTCTTAGCGTAGTACTCTCTGTCTGTGACATAACTCTCGTATATGGTTTTATGTTCCTTGCTCAAGAGACTGCGGCTGAAGAACTTGTATTCCAAATCCAAGCTATGATTTACTTAATAAAAAAAATTGCTCAACAAGAGGTAAAATGACGTGACAGCAACATAAAATAATATTTTTATTATGATAATTCGTTATTTGTAGTTTAAGATATGTTATTGATTCTATAGAAATTTATGTTTCCTATTTTTAGATTTAAAATTTATATAATATATGTATAAATGTGTCTTAAACTTGTATAATTGTTTATCAATTACTTGTTTGTTTACTTTATAAGCAAGGTCATCAAGAACTTTATAATGAAGTTAGGAATTCTTTTATTAATAATATTAGTCTCAGTAACCTTTACTTTATCATATAAACCAGTGGTTTTAATACACGGTTTTATGACCGGTAGTGGCAGCATGGAATTGATAAATTATAGGATACAGGAGGTAAGTAAATTTTTATTTTCTTTTAACATTTCTATTATAAGCTTCTAAAAGTGCTTGTATCATAGAAACAGGACGACTAAAGTACATATATCAAAGATACATTGGTACCGACAACTGGTATGGCTTGATTGTGGGCTTGATCATTGATAAACCATTGAGTTGACAGTTGTTTTTCATATAGTATCCATTTTATAATATGTCTGCTGGAGTAAATTATCATTATCGCGTAAAATGAAGACACAACTTCAAACTGATTTTCATTTCAAGCTTTTATGACTTTCCTAGTTCTTTCAGTGTGATGAAGCACCTTTGGTGGCCTCGGTTTTTACAGTTGTCGGCACTCTTGGACCTCCTCTTGCTTGCCATCGGTCATGGTCGAGTCACAAAAATAAATAAAAAAGTTATAGGCCTAAACAACCTAATCTATAGTGAGCTCTAATTAATTTTACAGAAGCATCCGGGCACTGTGGTTTACAATGTAAATCGGTTTGAAAGCTGGTCCAGTTTGGAGAACATGTGGCATCAAGTTTTAGAAATTGGCCAGGATGTTGCCAACATATCTTCCATGTATCCAGATGGGATAAATATCATTGGTATATATATTTTACATTTCTATACTAAGATACTAAAGTGTTTGTATCATAGAAACAGGACAAGTACATATATCAAAGATACATTGGTACTCGCAAGTGGTTTAGAACCTGTGCTCTTGGCTTGCGTAACCATTGCACTGCCACTACACACTTTTTATTCATATTGGTACAATATAATTATTACCTTATCAAATCAGGGACGTTATTAAAAAAGCAGAGGTCCATAGTGCCCATAACCATGGAGCATTTTTGGTAACAGCCCTGGGTTTGATTCCCAGTCAATGTAATTTTTTACATAGCATGTATTTATTAGATTGGTCATTGGTTATTATAAATATTGACTAGCTTGCATGAAGAGGATTGTGGTTGTGAGAAAGCGAGGGTATGTCAGAATCGTGGCCCTGCGGGAAAAAGGCGTCACAATTTGATTGATTGATTATTACAAATATTTGTTAATAAGATCATGCCAGATATTTGTTATAGGTGCTGGTGTTAAAGATTGGTAGGCAGACAGTTGGTGGTCATTTGCCCAGTCTGCCAATCTGGGGTACTTACAATTATTCTGTTGTAGCAATTTAACTCATTATGGACCAAACCCCAGCTTAACACCAAGTGAAGTGGGTGTTATCATATGACTTGCTACGAAAAAAAATAGTGTGTGTGGATCTGGAAAGTTTTTTAATTTTTTTATTGTGACTCGACATCTGACCTCGCTCAGCCTGATGGAAGCAAGAGTGATGACGACTGCAAAAAATAGGTCAGTTTACGGCTACCCTAGTCATCGTCACTATGCTGGCCAAAGAAATGCAATTACAAGTTTATGTTGGAAATAAAGATGTTATAGTTTGATTGATTTGTATGTTAATATTTGCAGGATATTCCCAAGGAGGACTCGTAGCCCGAGCAATTATACAGACATTTTCTAATATAACTGTGGACACATTTATATCTCTAAGCTCTCCGCAGGCTGGACAATATGGAAGTAATAACACTTTATATATATATATTTTTTGAAAAATATGCTTACACAGATGAGAAATTCTTTATAGCACAAAAACAAAATATGAAGAAAGATAATAAATCATTTTATTAATTTTTATTGTGACCGACATATGACATCACCCCGCCTAATGTTAAGCTGAAATACAGTCCATGAACTGTAGTAGCAGTAACATCCACTATGCCGGTCTAGTTGGAACTGGCAACTTACAAGCTGATCTCGAAACGCGACTAAGGCACTTTACGGTTTGCATACTTGTAAATGGTGGTACCACCCTATATCGACAGCCAGGGCACCAATACCTACCACTCTTTGACAACCAGAGCCGAAGCAAATATCCGCCTCTTTTTTTTATTAACAAATATTTATAAATTTAATCAAATTATCAAATAATACAAAAAAGCTATGAAACAAATTTTGCTCTGACCGGAATCCGAACCCGGGACTTTCCGCGTAACGGACTAGTGTACTTACCAATACGTCACGCCTGTCGTCAAAAAAGAACATATACATACAATTGGCTGCCTTACCACAACCAACAGAGACAATAGAGCACACGTTCCATACTCCTGACACAACTCTCATGATTACTTCACAATCACATTGACTTGCCACCATAATTATAACGGTGCGTCGTTTTTTGTAGAACAATTATAAGTGCAATGCCTTACCAGCCCACATGTTCTCTCCATCCTGTGACCTTGGATCCTTCAAGCGATGCGTGAAGTGGTCGGCATAGTGACGGCGGCTGAGGCAGTCGTGAAATGTCTTGGTTTTTTCAGTCGTTGTTACTCTTGGACCTTCTCTTGCTTATCATCAGGCGGTTCAAGGTCAGATGTTGTGTCACAATAAAAAAAATACTATTTCACTACCCTAGTGAAATGGTAGGTCGGTCGCCTTAAAAAAATCTGACATATTCTTAATTTTTATTGTTATACTTTCTAGCTGGTTTCCTCCACTTGGTATTTCCTGGCCTCATAAAAGACACGGCATATGAGTTGTTTTACTCAAGGGTTGGCCAACACACATCTGTCGGCAACTACTGGAATGATCCTTACCACCAAAACTTATTTATGACATACAGTGTTTTCTTGCCTTATATTAATAATCATCTTTTGTAAGTATTTTTTTATGTTTTTTTAATTGTCACTTGACATATGACAGCACCCTGCCTGATGCTAAGCTGGTCTATGATTAGAGATTCCTGGCTCCTGGTCCTTCGAGCAGATGACTTAAAAGTTGCTTCCGAAACACGGCAAAGTCACTTCACTGTCTGTATATTTGTAATTGGTGGTACCACCCGGAGCGGCAGACTGGGCACCACTGCCTACCACTCTTTCAAAAATATCAGCTAAAGGTCTTCGTAGTGATAGGCACTGTCAATTGGCGAATACTATCACCACCTCTATTGGAAGCGACAGATTTTGAAAATTTACAAGTAAAATTTCCCTTTTCGATTCCATCCAAGAGCTCTAACCACTAAAAAAACCGGCATAGTGACAGTAATTCAAGCAACCATAAATTAAAACTTATTTTTCAATTGTCAGCACTCTTGGGCCTTCCCTTGTTTACCATTACAACATCAAGTAATATGCCTATACCATGGAGGATGTTCCGAAGAGCTCTTTAACCTTGTTCCTACCTCGTCCTTCCACAGCTGTAATACCCGCACAGGTCGGGGAAAGCATCTGCTTTCGACCGAATCGGCAGTCGAACTAAAAAGTTGACAAGTGGAATGCTTTGCCAGCCCATTTCTCTTCATCCTATGACCTTGGATCCTTCAACCGATGCGTGAAGAAGCATTTTAGGCCGGCATAGTGGCGGCGGCTGGGGCAGCCGGGAACTGACTCGGTTATTCCAGTCGTCGTCATTCTTGGACCTCCTTATCATCAGGCGGGTCGAGGTCAGATGTCGTGTCCCAATTTAAAAAAAGTCGAGGTTTATTTAGCCTTAATCACAAAAAAGGTGTATGTACGGTTGCCTCAGTCGCGTCTCTATGCTGGCCAAAAAATTGACGTACTTTTAATATTTTAATAGATTACTGCCTTATCGGAGACCTTATCTGATTCCTTTAGATATATCCTAGGGAATGAGAATAAAAATTACAATGACTCAATTATGTATTTCAGATCAGACCGCTCAGTGGATTTCAAACTGAATTTGCTAAAGCTAAAAAGACTTGTTTTGATTGGTGGACCAGATGATCAAGTTATAACACCCTGGCAAAGTAGGTTAGTAATTTATTTATGTTTTTATATAAAGTAATACAGCGTCCTACAACAGTTTCAGAACTCTATCCTGAAGAAGCTATCCAACCCCCCATAGTTCATAATAGTTAGAAGGCTACCTGTTAGAATTACAGACTATTAAAGAAGAATATCATTTTTAGTGTTGCCCCAAGTAGCTGAATTATATATTCGGATACAGTTTTAGAATTTTCTCCGTTCCGTCTGCTGCCTAGGAAGAGAAAAGTGACAAAGAGGTCATTAAATCCTACTCAAGCAGGGTGAGACACACGCAATGACCAGCTAGAGGTACAAAATGAGTAGCTTACCCTAGCCCCCAGCTCTGAAAGGTCCCCAGCGTTAGTGAAATTCTATCTTTGCAAATAGATGTGCCTGACCAGAGCAATCTGGTAAGAAAGGAGAAAGGAAAAGCAGACGGTTTCTTTAACAGTCAGCAAATCATATAGGCAGCTGTCTAACCAACAACAGTCAAACTACATGGTAATCTGAAAAGATGGCAGATAATAAAGGCTGTACTGCTGATGAGCGAGGGCCTCTTTGGAGGTAACGCCTAACACGGTATACGATTACAAAATCAATAACTTTGTAACGCCTTTTTCTTACAGGGATAGGCAGAGACAATGCAGCGCCACTTGCCACGATCCTGACACAACTACCTCGCTTCCTTCACATCCACAATTCTCTTAAAACAAGCTCTACCGTTACTATGTTACTACTTATGTTGGGTACTAGGCAACATAATATAATATATATGATCATAGTCTAGCTGATTGATGGCAGATAGTAAAGATCTTACTTATAATCTCATAATCATCTTATAATCACAAGAGTGGTAGGCAGGCAATTGGTGGTCCGCACAGTCTGCCAATCTGGAGTAGTACCATCACTTTCAAGTGCACTGACCGCGAAGTCGAGTTTCAGGATCAGCTTAAAAGTTGCTGGTTCTAGTTTAAAGTTAAAACTAGACTGGCAAAGTGGAGGCGGCTGTCGCCTCTATTCATGGACCGCATGACATTTAAGATTTAACTGTTTTTTTTTTTACATTTCAGTCAGTTCGGTTATTACAGTCTAAACGAGACAATAATTGAGATGAAAGATCAAGATATTTACTTGCAAGATCGGATTGGATTACGAACTTTGGATGAAGAGGAACGACTCCATCTAGTCACCGTACCTGGAGTTAATCATTTTAGTTGGCATATGAATGTTTCTATTATAGATAGATATTTATTACAATATTTAGATTAGAGTCTATACCCTCTAGATCAGTGATTCCCAACGTGGGGCCCACGCCCCACATGGGAGCAATTTAAAAATGGACTCGACACGACTTTAACCCTTTCGCTTTGGGTTATTAAAATGCAATGCTAGATATGTTTTAGAAAAATGTGTTTTAATAACAATTTCATAGTGATTTCTTCCTAAAACTTACAATCTATATTTCTTAAAGGAACAAAACAATTTTTAAAGGTTAAAAATTATGTATTGGTGCATAAAAGTTTTAGAAATGTTAAGGTGAGGCATGGCCTAAAAAAGGTTGGGAAACACTGCTCTAAATCTAGATCTATTTTTCCGGCAGATAAAAATAGCGCTAGCATTTAAGCTGCATTCAACTTGCTATGTTTTCTACTTACTTTTTGTTTATTGAATGTAAATAAGTTCGATGAACCTCATCTCTCTAAGAACCGACAACCGATCGCAATGGTTCTAGAGTGGAGACCACAAACCGGAATACGCAGCGTAGGTAGGCCTACGCAATGGAAGCAACTGGAATCTCGTCGTTTGGAATGGCGTTTTAAGGGGAGGCCTATGTCCAGCAATGGACGTCTTCTGGCTTATGATGAGAATAAGTTTTATAATATTATCAATTAGGTGCACTTTTATCTGCCGAGCCTTATACTGCGCAGCTTAAAAGTCAGTGATATTTTTATCTCCCGGGATCAATAACCACTACCAGCCGGCTCAACCATTCCAAGTCCCAGGAGATTCTAATTTTCATTCCTCTTTTTTTGAAGATTTCGAGTTAGAGATTGAGGCATCCGTAGACACTTAATCGTGTATATTCACTCGTCGGCCTTTTGGACGTTCCCTTGCTTATCAAAGTGCTTTGCATTATGAAATTGCCTGATGGTAATCAAGGGAAGGTCGAAGAGCGCCGACGACTGACAATACCGTCTCATTTTACGCTTGCCTCAATCACTATCACTAGTGATCTGCGCTCGAAGAGGCTCAGTATTTATCCACGGCCAAGCTCTGCGTGTTGTCCAGTCGAAGTATTTAAACTGGTCAACAGCCAGCTAGTGTTCAGACTGTGAAGTCTAGCTTCAAATTTGCCGGTTCCAACTAGGCCGGCATAGTGTATGCAACTGTAGCAGTCGCCTCTATTTTTAGATGGTACTCTATCGCACGTTAATACTATTATGTGTCAAGCCTCTCCGTGCGCATTGATAGAACTGTAGCTTTAAGTAGAAAAAGATTTTTTTACACCATAAATCACATATCACTAGTGCCTTTTGGCATATGCCAACAGTGGTTTTATAAGGCACGGGTTCATAACCACTCGCCGGTACCAATGTATCTTTGATATATGTTGTTCTGTTTCTAGGATACAAGCACTTTAGTAGATTAGTATAGACATGTGAATCAGAATAGTAATAATTAGTATAGTTTTAGTTTATATAGTTTA
Source organism: Tinea trinotella (assembly GCA_905220615.1). NCBI lineage: Eukaryota > Metazoa > Arthropoda > Insecta > Lepidoptera > Tineidae > Tinea > Tinea trinotella. The sequence goes on along the minus strand of HG992307.1, from coordinate 2,346,856 downwards.
TAGCTAAACATTGGTCGGCAGTGGCCGGGAAAAAAACTCTGGCAACTAAGCTACGCAGCGTTTACGTACATTCTGGCTGCAGCCGAGCCATGTGCGCACTTGAATTTTGCTTCAATTTACTGGTATTGCTATTAAATCAAAGAGTGGTAGGCAGTGGTACCCAGTCTGCCGATCCGGGTTAGTACCACCACTTACAAGTATACAGACCGCGAAGTGATTTGGTCACGTTTCGGGATCAGCTTGTAAGTTGCCGGTTCCATCTAGGCCGGCATAGTGGATGTGATTGCTACTCACAGTTATTGAATTGTAGTGACATTCATTCATGGACCACACTTTGGCTTAACATCAAGCGGGGTGCTGTCATATGTCGAGACACAATAAAAAAAAAATGGGTAGGTAAGAGAGGTGCTGATTATCACACCTATACCCTTCCGTATCACCTCTCTCACACACTCGTCCTTTTTATTAAAGCGTAACCAGTGAAACCCATATTAGAAACATTTAAACATTAATTACATATATGTTAGTAGAAGTCACTTTAAGAGTTGTAGGCAGATAGTGGTCATTTCCCAGTACCACCACTTTCAAGTGTACAGTACGGGAAGCGACATAGTTGCGTTTCGGGGTTAGCTTGAAAGTTGCCGTTCCAACTAGGCCGACATAATGGGGACGACTGTTATTTAATTTTAATAGCAATTACCTCTATTCATTGACCAGACTCCAGGTTAACATCAGGTGGAGTCCTGTCATTGTCGATCAAATTTTATTATCTATGGAGAAAAGTTGCCAACTAAAAAGTAATATTTGCTCAGTTAATTTTATTATAAGAATTAAATGGATAATAATTATAGTGAATACCCATTTAGACTAAGAATAAACCATTACAAATTATAAATAATTAGTTTTAAGTATCTAGTCAAAATATATTTTTTATACACATAATTGTCTCTTTTACTATTTAATTATTCAATCAATCAAATTGTCACGCCTTTTTCCCACAGGGATAGGCAGAGACAATGGAGCGCCACCTACCACGATCCTTACACAACTCCATTAATTATTCAACAACTAATAAAGCACCTTTACGCGAGGGCCGCGAAATATGTCGCTCCTAGCGATATGGCTTGTCGCTGCAATCGTCAGCGTCGAGCGTTAAAAACAAACTATCGGTTTTATAAGGCAAACTCGTTCGCGGTATTCGCTGCGAGCGAATTCGGACGACCGTCAGCTAGTTTGTCGCGCTTTTCTAGATAGTTCAGTAAATGAACTTTTCCCGTATAATTTTGACAAACGACCTGATTTTCATTAAACAAAAGGGATTTAGGTTCTTATCCTCCACTACAAAGTTGATTCGTAAGTTACTTTTACATCCTCGTGGGCGTGGGCGAAAAATGTTTTATTGAAAGATTAAGGTGACGTGCAAACCGAGAGCACGGATTCAAAAACCACTTGCCGGTATGTATTTTTGATAATATACTTTGGTTGTCCTGTTTCTATGATAATGCACTTTAGTAGCTTAGTATAAAAATATTTTTTTTACTTAATTCTAAGCAACTATTGTTCCGTAAAGTTTTTTCTGGAAGTCAATTCTTTTCGATTTATTCGCGAGTGCGAATAAAAGTTTCAACTTTTTAACCAATATACCCACGATTTTAGACGAATTTTCTCGAAAAACTCGAAAAGAAATTATTTTATTGAAAAAAAAAAAGATACTGTGCGCGAATATGGTCAAGCGTTTCCGCTAGTTTGCCACGTTTTTCAAGAACAAATGTACCTGATACCTGGAAAATGGCTGACTGGCCATTACATATTACATATGACTGGATAGTACATACTAACACAAGGCAAGCGTACAGATTTTGCTCATCAGAAAATAAGTGACGTCTGGTGGCCCATACTGATACTTGGTTTTAATTGTACAATATAAACATTGGACAATGAAGAATATCATTCATTTTGGGCTTTTATGTACTACCTTAATGTCCAATGATGAAATAATATATAAATGGTAGTTTTGATTCTTGTATTGATAAAACTAATAACAATTTTGCTTTTAATTGCTGTGCAATTGAGTTATTTGAAAAATAAGATATAGATTTTGTATCGTCTGTTAATCACAGCCATATTAACAGTGCTGCTTTGAACTGTCATAATTATAGTTTGATCATTTTGCACACCTAAACTCATAAAAAGGATATATTCCAATTACATTACGATACTCTTCGTACATTAACCCGTTATAAATGTATATGCAACTGTTAATACAATTAAGCAAGGTCTCCATACAAAATGAATAATGTACTTTAAACTTACTTCAGATTTATTTATAAACAAAAAGTTAGTCATGCTATTGAGAAGTACTCAATAAAATAATTCGTAACTGATAAGATATCAAATCTCAATATTGCTATACAATTGCCTCAGGTTTTCCCCATAAAGGCCCCTAAAGTTGATTCACTTTTATCATTACATCAGCTTTATGTCACATTTATTTTACAAGAATACGCATTGATCGTCTAACTTACATTTTAATCATATAGATAAAAAGAGCGCTGTATTTTAAGCTGCGCAGTGTAAGGATCTGCAGATTCTTACACTGCATTTTTTGAGCATTTTTTTTTGTGACACGACATGGATGTTCGCCTGATGTTAAGCAAGAGGAGACCACTATGCTGGCCAAAGGGGGAAAGGATTAAATTTTATTATTTTTAAAATATTCAGCAGTATTGCTTATATTAAAACCTACCTATTCTCACCTCTAGACAACAAAAAAGAGATAAGTACTCGTAACTCGTAAATGATTATATCTATAAAAAATCATCTAAACAAAATACACTAAAATAGATCTATCATTTTTATTTATGTACAACTGACCTTGAAGCGAGTTAATTATCATTTTTGAATATTCCACGCTCGGGTTGGTTTTTTGTTACAATAATTTTAAAATCTATTAATCTCCATAAAGACTCCTATCCTTTAAAATGTATAATAAATTACATTATGAAGGAACAATGGTAGGCAAAATGGTTAAATTTGCCTTGCTGCCGAACGGTGCAAATACTATGTACAGACCGTAAGGTGGTTTTAAGAGCGGTAGGCAGTGGTGCTGAGTATGTCGATTTTGGGTAGTATCACCATTTACAAGTATACAAGACCGTGAAGTGACTTAGTCGCGTTTCGGGATCAGCTTGTAAGTTGCCGGTTCCAACTAGGCTAGCATAATAGATAGACTGTTATAAAAATGCAGTCGCAGTCACCTCCATTAATTGGACCGCACTCCTGCTTAATATCAGGCTGGGTGCTGTCATATATCGAGTCACAATAATAATAATAAAGTACATGAATTAAACAAATTTTATGCGGCTTACTATCGCGTTTATTTTGGTTTTGATTTTACAATTTTTTATTAATCCGACGTTTTGAGAGCTTTGCAGCCATCGTGGTCACGGAGAGACTGAGGTGTTGGTCGTCCTATTGGTTGATGCTGTTATTGTTTCCAAAACTACCCTGTTTGGTATTATGTTTTTCTGTTCCCGGTTTATTTCAAATTTTAATAACATCATGCATTAAACCACCTAAACTGTACGGACTACCAAAAATACATAAAGATAACATCCCTCTGCGTCCCATAGTGAGCCAAATTGACACACCAACTTACAAATTGGCTAAACACCTAGCTAACATACTCTCACAGCTACGGGGATCAACGCAGGCGTATGTTAAAGATTCATACCAATTTGTCAAAGAACTGAAAACCTTGAAGCTCGGAGACAATGAAACTATGGTCAGTTTTGATGTTCAGTCTCTATTCACATGCTTACCAGTATCAGACTGCATCAGAATTGTAAAAAGGAAGCTAACTGAACATGATTACCCTCAAGAATATGCACAACTTCTTGAACACTGTCTTACATCGGGACACCTGTACTGGAATGGTGAATTCTACAATCAAGTGGATGGAGTAGCAATAAGATCTCCCGTGTCTCCTGTGGTCGCTGACATCTTCATGGAGGACTTCGAAGACCTGGCCCTCCAAACAGCACCAGTTAAACCACGGTTCTATAAGAGGTATGTAGACGACACCTTTACTATACTGCCCATAGACAAAGTTGATGCATTTCTTAACCACCTTAATTCAATACACTCCAGCATTAAATTCACAATGGAGTTAGAGGAGAATCGTAGGCTAGCCTTTCTTGATGTTTTAATAATCAGAAACTTTAACAATACAGTAAGCCATACAGTTTTTTGGAAACCAACACATACAGACAAATGTCTCAATGGTGATTCACACCACCACCCGAACCAATTATCTGCCGTAGGCCTTTCCTTGTTACAGAGAGCACGTGGCATCTGTGGCACCTGGGAGAAGAGCTTCAATATGTCAAAAAAGTTCTTGCTGACAACAAGCTGAAAATCCATCCCGCTCGTCGCAGAGGACATGTGAAAACACCGACAGTGGATCGTGCCCCCCTCATCCTGCCATATGTGAAGGGTGTTACAGACAAGATCGGCCATGTATTGAGAAAAGCATCGGTTAAAACATATTTCAAGCCGCATAAAAAGCTACACCAATACCTGAGACCTGTGAAAACTAACATTCCTTTACAAGATGCAGGGGTGTACCAGTTAGAATGTGACTGTGGACTCTCGTATATAGGACAGACAAAAAGAAATATATGCACACGCGTACGGAAACATATCGCGGATATAAAACACCAACGTAGTGGAAAGTCTGCAGTTTGTGAGCATCAACAGGACGGCGCCAATCATTACATCCGTTTCGACAAACCGAAGATCCTCGCAAAGGAAAGTCGACTGATACCCAGGATGGTACGCGAGGCTATTGAGATTAAAAAACATCCTAATTTCAATAGAGAAGGTGGTTGGCGATTATCTAACACCTGGGACCCCATAATTCACAAACTCAAGTCCCAAGTCCAGCAAACTGCCAAACCAGATGACACCGTCAGTTATTTTTGCAAAAATTTGAAATAAACCGGGAACAGAAAAACAAAATACCAAACAGGGTAGTTTTGGAAACAATAACAGCATCAACCAATAGGACGACCAACACCTCAGTCTCTCCGTGACCACGATGGCTGCAAAGCTCTCGAAACGTCGGAATAATAAAAAAATGTAAAATCAAAACCAAAATAAACGCGATAGTAAGCCGCATAAAATTTGTTTAATTCATTAATCAATGTTCGCGCAAAATCTAAGAAAATAATAAAGTACATGCCGGTATTGATGTATTCTTTCGGCATACTCAAATGGACTCAGACAGAACTTGACGCCCTAGATAGACGGGTCCGCACACTGCTGAATCCAAATCGAATGCATCATCCACGATCATCGGTGTTGAGACTGAATATCCCGCGGAAGTGTGGGGGTCGTGGCTTGTTAAATGCTAAGACCCTACACAACCGTGAGGTATGCAGCCTTAGGAATTATTTCCTAGAAACTGATGTAGGTATGCATCGTGATGTGGTCGCTGTGGACAAGGGCCTCACCTCACTTTCATTGGCAAACGAGAACTGGAGCAAACCTGTGGTACGGGATGCTAATGATCGCAGAGAAGTATGGCAGAGTAAGGAGCTTCACGGACGCTTTTACCGGGCCCTACATGGGCCCGATGTAGATTTCTTAGTGTCCGTATCCTGGCTGCGCTTTGGTGATCTCTGAAACTGAAGGTTTTGTCTGTGCGATTATGGACGAAGTTATGATGACGAATAACTACCGGAAATATATTGTGAAGGATGGTACGGTTGACATCTGTCGGGCATGCCACCGTCCCGGGGAATCAATCCGACACATTATTTCTGGTTGTTCTCGTCTGGCTAATGGAGACTATTTGCATAGACACAATATTGTAGCCAGGATTATCTATCAGTAACTTTCTCTTAAATACAATCTTGTGGAATCAGAAGTACCGTACTATAGGTATGTGTCCGACCCAGTTCTCGAAAATGGAAATATCAAATTATATTGGGATCGATCTATCATCACTGATATAGGACTATTGTTGCCAACATTGTGGTAATAGATCGACTAAAGCGTCGCACAATGATTGTTGATGTAGCGGTCCCTCATGACGAGAACCTCGTGAAAGCTGAGAAAGATAAGCAAATAAAGTATCTTGGTCTGGCTCGCGAGGTTGTCGACATGTGGGAGGTGGATACAGCAATCATTGTGCCAATAGTCGTGACTGCCAATGGCTTAATAGCCAAGAGCCTCGACCAACACCTAAAGAGGCTCTCGTTAGGTAGCTGGATCAAGCGTTTGATTCAGAAAGCGGTACTCCTGGACACGGCGCGTATTGATAGGAGGTTCTGGAGCCCTGACCACCAGTGGCTTGGACACTGTTTCCGATGCCGGTGGACAACTATTTTCTATATTTTTAAATTATTTATGTTTTAAAAATATAAAAAATAAGAATTATAAAAAATAAATGGAATAATAAAGTACTAATATATGTATAATGACTAGTTTTGTTGTAGTCAAGTGCACTTCCTCTCTCGAGGTGAATTACCTTAATACGAGTAAGCGTACTGATAAATAGTTTTCCGTATTTATTTACGTTATTATATACCATAATTAAAATTATGGCTTTATATTTTCCTTAAAAATTCTTCTAGTTTTCCTGATGGATCTTTAGCTATGTTAAACAGGTCCATGATTTTTTTTTAATATCGTTTCTTATATAAAAAATCAAATATTACCCAATATGAATATGGAGTGAAAGTAAATTGAAGAAAGAAGTTTATAAATCTGATGTGAATGTATGTGCCAGGCGAGACAGGCCTAGAAGGGGGTTTACTGACCATTTCGGAGTCACCCTCAACAAAGCTGGGCAACCCAGCTTTGTTGAGGTGCCCATAATCGTAGAGCTTGTATGAAGAGAATTGTAGATGTGAGGGAAGCGAAGTCAGGATGGCAAGTGGCGCTCCATCATCTCTTCCTATCCCTGTGGAAAAAAGGGCGTGCCAATTTGATTGAGTGAATAATTGATATGAATATAATACTCAAATGTACAGACTGTAAATTGACGTTAAAATCAGCGTTTCGAGATCGGCTTGAAAGCTTGAAACTAAGCGCGGCATAGTGCGATTACTATTTGCAGTTATTAGTAGCAGTCTCCTCCATTAATGAACTGTACTCCAGTGACCATTAGCCGGGGTGCTGTCATATGTCGAGTCACAATTAAAAAAAACCACTTAACTTATTAAGACGCGACATCAGACCACGACTTGCAAGTTCATGAGTGAAGACGAATGATAAAACCGTTTCATTATACAGTTGTCTCAACGCCATCATTATGGCGGCTTTTTTTATTGTGACTCGACATATGACAACACCCCGCTTGATGTTAAGCTGGAGCGTGGTCCATGAATGGATGTCACTGCTACTACAATTCAACAACTGTAAGTAGCAACCACAACCGGCCTAGTTGGAACCGGAAACTTACAAGCTGATCCCGAAACGCGACCAAATCACTTTACGCTCTGTATCGGCAGACTGGGTACCACTGCCTACCACTCTTTGCAAGTCTCCATAACTTGAACAAACAGTAGTAGTAACTATAATAGTAGCATTAGTTAGATAGAGCCTTGTGGAACACCGGTTTAAAATGTTGGTATATTTTTTGCACAAACTCATAATAATTTTCTATTGTATTGAAATGTTAAATACAACTATTATAAAAATATTACAACTCCGTTAAAAAATATGCGATTTTGCTTAAATATCTGCATAAAATTAACTTAAGATCTAGATACATTATAAAATTCAAACAAGAATGGTTGGCAGTCGCGTTTCGGGTTCAGCCTGATAGTTGCCGGTTCAAACTAGGTCAGTATAGTGGATACGACTACTACTAGCAGATATTTAACTGTAGAAGTCGCACCTATTCACTGATTGCATTTCCGCTGAACGCTTTAATTGACCTCATTAAAAGTATAGGCCTTCACTTTATTGGACAGTACCCAACCATGGTCTAAAGCATCCTTTTATTCGGACATCCGTTTACCCTAAAAACATTTCCCCGAATCATCGTCCTACATAGTGTAACAGCGGCCGCCAAAGTTATTGACGTAGCTTATCGGGGATTCCTCACGCTCGGGCGCCGATTGCCTATATAAATGAAGCAGTAACTCGTCATCACTTCATTCATAACTTAAAACTCGTGCTGTTAACTCCAAAATGAAGAAGTACACCGTCGTTGGTGATAGTAAAAAAGTGACACTACCAGTCAACGAGACGAAGTTAAAAGTCGTCGGTAGTAAATGCGTTGTACGTGTGCCCAAAAATTTCGGTGAAATTGAAGTCATAGGGAACGAATGCCGGTTGGAAGTAGAAGATAATCATGGTGCTATACATGTGGTTGGATATAACTGTGTTGCTAATATACAGAGGAGATGGAAAGGCGACAGAGTGCAAATAATTGGTCAACGAACCGAACTCATAGTGAATGGAGAAAAGAAAGCCAATAGCGCGGATTCACAATTGTCACCGTTTAGTAAAGATTTAGATGACGTTTTAGAATCAATTTTTAGCTTCAGTTTTGTAGGTCGTTAGTGAATGTTTGAACTTTGTTTGAATTTGGAATTATAATGTAGCCGGTGAGCGGGGAATTCCTGAGAACGAGAGGCTGTGACTCTTGGAATTTGATTGGACGGCATTAGATCATGTTTGATGTTGAATATTTAAATAATTAGTAAATTATGTAATTTTATGAATTGTTATTTCTACTTGTAATTTTTTTAATTTATTTAATTATAGTAAATACTAATTAGGTAGGTTCTTATATGAAAAACATTACCGATATTTTAATTAAAATATCGAGAATAAGGTTCCTGACAAATAGACTGATTTGTTACGATTTACATTGACCTCTTACTCAAGAGGTGATCTGTAGACATATATTTATTTGTAATAAAAGAATTTACAAAATATTTTACTTCTTTCTTTTTTTTACCAGAATTTAAAATTTATTCTCCTGTTTTAATTTAGCTAACCTATCGTACCTACTTATACAATATGCGACCGTGGTGTAGTGACAGTGCAATGGTCAGGCAATCCAAAAGCATGGGTTCAATGTATCCTTGGTATAATATGTACTTTGGTTGTCCTTTTTCTATGATACAAGCACTTTAGTAGCTTAGTATAGAAATGTACAAACTAAAAAATATATAGGTTTTTTATAGTGGCACGACATCTGACCTCGATTTACCTAATGGTAAGTCCAAGAGCGCCGACGACTGAAAAAACGACTTTACGGTTGCCTCAGTCGCCGTCTAAAGGAGAATAAATTAAATATAGAGATTTGTGGTAATGTGTGTTGGGTTTGTAAAAAGAAACACCTCTGCCTAATCTTTTGAAAGATATTATCCTTTGCGATGTATTCCATTGTTTCTGCCTGTAGGAATGAGGCGTGGCATATTGATTGATTGATTGATTGTAATCCCTACATGCCGCATTTCGTCGACATTTAAATTCTTACATGCTTAAATTCTGTTGAAAAATATTCACGTATATTTTTTATTAGGTGATATCAGTAACAAAAACATGTTTTTATTTCGTCATAGATATCACATACAGTTTCATGGTTAATCTAAAATATGTAATAACAAACATATGGCTTTCTATATGTATGAAATACGTAATAATGCGAACATAACTTTGGCCGGCATAGTGACTGCGACTGAGGCAGCCGTGGACTGAATCGGTTTGTTCAGTCGTCGTCATTCTTGGACCTCCTCTTGCTTATGATCAGGCGCGTCGAGGACAGATGTCGTGTCACTATAAAAAAAATATGTATGCTTAGTATACAATATGTATTTATGACGTCACGTCTCATGCTTTGCTAACTAAAATGTGTATTAAAAGACGTAATAACAAACATATGGCTTTCTATAATATGTTTAAATTATAAAATAAATTCTATAATTATAGAATAAATTCAAAGAGTGGTAGGCAGTGGTACCCAGTTTGCCGATCCGGGGTAGTATAAGTATACAGACCGTGAAGTGATTTGGTTGCGTTTCGGGATCAGGTTGTAAGTTGCCGGTTCCAACTAGGCATAGTGGATTTGATTGCTACTCACAGTTATTGAATTGTGGTAGCATTGACATCCATCCATGGACTACACTCCAGCTTAACATCAAGCAGGGTTCTGTCATATGTCGAGTCACAATAAAAATATTAAAATGTATCAAATACGTAACAATCCGAACATATTTTAATTATGTATGCTTAGGTTAGTATACAATATCTATTGATGACGTCATATCTTATGCTTAACTAATTGGCTATACGTGTATAAATAGGTAGCATTACAAATCAGGTAATACAATAAAGACGTTTTTTTTTTAAATTGTGACTTGACATATGACAGCACAATGCTCGGTGTTGAATTTAATGCGGCTGCTACTACAGTTAAATGACTACAAGTAATAGTCGTATCCACTATGCCGGTAGTTGAAACCGGCAACTTACAAGCTGATCCCGAAACGCGACCAAATCACTTCACGGTCTGTAGACTTGAAAGTGGTGGTAGAAGTAGTAATTTCAGTTCCAGCAAACATCCAGCAGTTAGCACATACTGATTAGAATGGTTAGGTAGGCAGTGGTGCCCAGTCTGTATACTGTGTAACAAGTATACAGACTGTGAAGTGACTTAGTCGCGTTTCGGGATCATCGTGTAAGTTGCCGGTTTCAACTAGGCCGGCATAGTGGTAGCGACTGCTACTTACAGTTATTTAATTATAATTAATATTTATTAATAAAATAAATAACCGTAGAGCTTGCCTGAAGAGAATTGTGGATGTGAAGGACGCTAGAGAGTTGTGTCAGGACTCAGGATCGTGACAAGTGGCGCTCCTTTGTCCTTGCCTATCCCTGTGGAAAAAAGGCGTGACAATTTGATTGATTGATAATTATTAATTAATAGTATAATTAATAAATTGAAAGAAATACACGAAGTTTATATTAGAAGTTGTATAAGAAACACAATTTATAACAGGAAAAAGATTATAAAGTGATTCTACGAATAAATAAACTGAAAATTTGTTGTTGTCTATTATCTTAAATACATTCAGTCTAATTTTGTATCATTTTAGGCAAATTTAGTCATAGATAAGGAGTTAAAGACATTTATTTTGAATGGGGACTTGGGCTTAATTGTATTAACAGTTGCATATACATTTTAAAATAGTTTCTTGTACAAAGATTACAATGTAATTGGAATATGTCCTTTATTTTGCATAGTTTAGGTGTGCAAAATGATCAAACTATAATTATGACAGTGCAAAGCAGATCTGTTAATAAAGAGTGTCTTTGTGATTGACAGAAGATACAAAATCCATTATTATATTATCTTATTTTCCAAATAAATCAATTGCACAGCAATTGAAAACAAAATTTTTATTAGTTTTATCAACACTAGTTTTGAAACAACCATTTATATATTTTTCATTATTGGACATTTCAAAAGTAGTACATAAAAGCCCAAAATAAATGATATCATTTAGAACAAGACGTTATAACGATATTTTATAATTGTGATATTTAAAAAAAAGCGTAGATATGTTATACGCGCCCTGAATGAGGCACATTAAAACTATGTAATAAGCAAAACTAAACTCAGTGACGCGATGCAGAGCAACATATATTTGTCTCTTTTTCGCTCTCAATAACTATCATTCCGTCCTACTTCCACTTGTGTGTATGCCTAGTCGTGGTTGATCGTTCAAACTCGTGCCATTTGCGAACACTAAAACTCGTGTAGGTGAAGTATCTACCTCATTTTACTTAATATCATTGATGATATTATAGAGCTTGTAAGAAGAGAATTTTGGATGTGAAGGAAGCAAGATAATACTGTAATGATCGTGGAAACCAGCGCTCTATTGTCTCTGTCTATCCCTTAAAGCATAACAGTTTGAATAATCGATGAAGCAGAAGTTACTAAGGCGCCACTTAATAGATACCTGTTATATTTTTAAATCAAATTAATGACTTTTTTAATTTTTGGCTCGACAAATGACAGCAGCTCGCCTAATGTTAAGCTGGTGTGCGGTCAATGAATGAAGGTGACCGCTACTTATAGTTGAATAACTGTGTATCAACTGTGCTGGCCTAGTTGGACTATTTAAAATTTACTTCCGGTATAACTAAGACAATAATTCACTTCATCATCATCCTCAGCCAGAAGGTGTCCACTGCTGATCATAGCCCTCCCCCTTAGAACGCCATTTCGAACGACAAGATGCTAGTTGCATCCACTGGTTATTCGTGACTTTTACTATGTCGTCAGTCCACCTAGTGGGAGGCCTACTTACGCTGCGTATTCCGGTTCGTGGTCTCCACTCTAGAACCTTTCTTCCCCATCGGTTGTCGGTTCTTCGAGCGATTCACTTCCTGTCAGCAAAATAATCATGATAATTAAATGTTATAATCACGTTAAAACAAACATTACAAACTATGATTACATATATATTTTACAAATAAACAAAAGATTATGTAATTAAAGTAGTTAATTAATGAGTAATTTAGTGTATATGTACATATTTGTGATTCATACATACCTATCTAACTTTATCAAAATGATAATAATTATGTCAATAATGATAAAATTAATGCTTTAATAAAATAAAACACGTCTGCATAATACTTCGAAACATTAAATCACCTTACAAGGTAATAATGATATCGACGGTTTCCGGGCTATTTGTTTTAAGCGACATTTTGACCGATATTGACTTATATACATATTCGGAATCAGCGATTTTTTTTGCGTCGACTGAGTCGACTTTGGTGACGATCAGAGTACTTTTTTGGCGCTTCAAACAATGCCATTTTTTGGGGCGATCCGAAATTTCATTGTATGAACCGACGCGAAATATGTCCTTTTATATAGAAAGTGTACTTGAGCCACAAAAGTTTTTATTGGTTATTTACTTAAGCGTTTTTGCCTTACACACAAATCATCCAAACGGGTCATTTAAAGCGTTTTTCCTGAAGTTACATTCTATAGGTGATGTTTGTTAAAGCATTACACCTTCCCCAAAAAAGATATAGTCATGTCGCTTAAAACATTTAGCCTGAATCCCAAATTGGTATGCAATGTCGCTTAAATCATTTCGCTTGCATCTGTTTTTAGTAAAAAAAGGCTATTAAAACATTTTGCCCTGTAGTTGAAACAGTCTTTAAATGGCAAATCAACCTTTATTCCTAAATCGGTTAATTTTTAATTGGTCGCTTCAAACAAATTAAATCTACAACTACTATAACTTCATTCATTTTTCCTATACCGATTACATCGAAAACTTGACATTCAGACACTGCAAATTTTGTATGAATCGTTGTACCAAATGTCGGTTAAAACAAAACATTTTCGCCGCTCGCGTCCATTAAACAAGCAAGTTTTTATACTATATCCCCCTGAACGGGCGCTTCAGTCTACACCACATCGTGCCATGTACAATGTGTCCCAAAATTCAACGATAAAACTGCAACAGAGGGTGGCCCTGGTCATGACTAGACGAGAAAAGAAATTAAAAATATGTTTTTTTTAAGTTACGAAAAAAATGTATTTTAAAAAAAAAAAAATTTTTTGTATCAGTAAGCTGAATATATCTGCTATTTATCACAATCCTTGAAAACCCCAGAAAAAATATAGTTTTTACATAAAAATGATTTATATTACATTTTTTGCTTAATACTTTTAGCTATTTACTATTTAAAAATATAGCAAGTATTTTTAATAAAAATACTTTTAGTACACTTTCACTCATCGTGGTGTAAAAAAAGTATGAATACTACTATGGCAAGTTTTATCAAAAAATGACGCAACTAATCAAGATTCTAAAATGGTATAATACTCTAGGAAAACTAGCCAAATAAAAAAATACGAGTGGTATTTCTAAACAAGAACCAAATTTCATAAAATTGTTGTTTAAATTAATCACTTTTACTATGGGATCAAAACAGGTTTTTGTTAGTCAATATTATTTTAAAACTAGAGAAAGAGAGATTTTACGTTAGAGCGAGATAGACAGATGTTAATTTTTGAATATAACAATGGGGCAAGTAGAGAAGTTGCTGTTATCAGTCAGTATGCTCTGTTCCTTTGTTTACTGTGCGCCGTTCCGCATTAAATTGGCTCTCGTACTGACGACTTTTGGGTTGGCTTTTGGACTCGATTAAGTGATCTGCAAACTGGACTGACCTGGCATTATTTTGGACTGTGATTGTGAGTTTTGTGAGTTGGACTTTTGACCTAGTGGACTGTTTTGTATTTATCATGCCGCTACCATACACACCATGGGAATACGCTAATATGCACTTAATTTATGGTGAATGCCGAAGCAATGCAAACTCTGCTAGCAGATTGTATCGGGAAAGTACCCAAATGCTCAAAGATTTTAGAGTATTTATAAATGTACATCAAGCGTTTTCGGAGGATCGTTTACCATCTAATAGGAGAAACGCTGGAAGACCAAGATCGGATCGAGATGAAGAAGTTCTGCATGAAATAGAAATGGATTCAACTACCTCGGAAGCAGTTACGGGAATACCAAGAAGTTCTGCTCATCGTATTTTAAAATATCACAGGCTTTGCCCATATAATTACAGACGTGTGCAGACGCTATTACCGCCGCTACAAAAGCACAGGGAAGATTCTCAATTCTTAGATAAAGTTTTATGGTCGAATGAATCAACCTGCAAGAAAGATGGCTATTTAAATCTTCACAATCTACATAGCTGGAATTATAAAAATCCACACCTGGTGAGACAAGATAAATCCCAATACCAATTCAACCTTAACCTTTGGACGGGCATATTAAATGGAAAAGTGATTGGGCCTTTTGAGTTACACGGAAACTTAGATGGCAATAGTTATTTGAACTTCTTACAAAATAACATGTCAGAATTATTAGAAGACGTGCCTGTAAGTGATTTACGATACTTATGGTATGGCTCACTATGCCCGTCCTGTGCGAGATTACTTGAACAATGAGTTTCCAGGGCGTTGGATCGGGCGACTTGGTCCTATCTCATGGCCACCACGTTCAGCCGATCTATACCCCCTGGATTTCTTCTATTGGGGTTGTCTCAAAGACAGGGTCTACTCAAAACCCATTACAACATTGGACGAACTTCGCCAAAAAATCACTCGGGCTGCGGATCACATAAATGCTGGAAGTTATGCAAGACGAATAAAACGATCATTTTTAAGGCGATGTCGTGCTTGTATTAATGCTGGTGGCAAACAATTCGAACATTTATTGTAATTAAATTCAATAAAAAATTAAATGTTTTATTGTTTAAACTAGTTGTTTTATTTCATTTTATATCCATAAACCCATTTTGGATACAAAGTAACAGTAGGTAATTACTATAATATTCAAAAATTAACATCTGTCTATCTCGCTCTAAGGTAAAATCTCTCTCTCTCTCTACTTTTAAAATGATATTGACTAACAAAAACCTGTTTTGATCCCATAGTAAAAGTTATTAATTTAAACAATTTTATGAAATTTGATTCTTGTTTAGAAATACCACTCGTATTTTTTTATGTGGCTAGTTTTTCTAGAGTATTATACCATTTTAGAATCTTGATTAGTAGCGTCATTTTTTGATAAAACTTGTCATAGTAGTATTCATACTTTTTTTACACCACGATGAGTGAAATACTGAAAGTAAAAATCTTTCAACATTTTAAGCAAAAAATCAATCAAATTGTCACGCCCTTTTCCCACGGGGATAGGCAGAGACAATGGAGCGCCACTTACCACGATCCTTATACAACTCACTTGCTTCCCTCACATCCACAATTCTCTTCATACAGGCTCTGTGGTTATGGGCACTAGGCACCCTAGCTTTCTTGAGGATGTCTCCGATTTGGTCGGAAAACACTCTCCTGGGCCTGCCTTGTTTAACGCATCCACCCACATCAGATTTATAAATTCCTTTCGTCAATCTACTTTCACTCATCCTTTCCATGTGCCCAAACCATCGAAGCATTCCTTTGTCAATCCTTGTCACTACATCTTCTTTCAAACCACATCTATCACGCAGTATCTATCCACATACACTCCTTAACGACCGCATTTCAACAGCGTTAATTCTACTCTCATGCTTCTTCTCATATCCAACCTTCACTTCCATACATTAATGTAGAAACAAGCACCGCATTTGGAACAGCCATCCGTGACTTTTGGGACATTATTTTGCTGTTCATGATACTATGGATGGCACCATTCACTACGTTACCCTTTTGCACTCTTCTCTCAATATCTTCATCACACTTCCCATTCCTAGTAAACATACTTTCCAAGTAAACAAATTTTGAAATTTTTTTATTTTTTTTCGTCACTTAAAAAAAACAATGGATATTTTTCAATTATTTTTTTTCTTGTTTAGTCATGTCCAGGGCTACCATCTGTTGCAGTTTTATCGCTGAATTTTGAGACACATTATTTGCCAAAGTGATTCTTATTGAGTACAACACGATATTTAAGTAACATTATGTTAATAAATAAAAAATGGTAATTATTAATAGTTTTGTTTTATTAGTTTTAATTTTATTATTGAAACAACAAAGAGTTATTTCCCTTCTAACCAAAGTATTATTATGTTTTAACCGACTTTTATTTTGAAATTTACTAATTTATTGTCATTTCAAACAATTACTTTTTAAACACTATTTGCCTCTTTAGTCATTTATCCTGTATCTCAACTGTGTTTTACTAGTCGTATAAACTAATTTGCCTTTTTCTGTTTTATTCTTCACGTTGTAATTGATACAATTAGCCTTACTCTAAAAAATACAAAAGTTATACTTAAAGCGTTTTGCTTGAATCTATTACTTGCAACATTTGGTGCTTAAATCATTTAGCCTGATTCTACAAATTGATTAAGTATGGGCGTCTTGTATTAAGCGACACATATATCTGCTAATAGCGCCTTTTTAAAAGAAGTATCTTAATCAAATTATGGGGGATATAATATAAAAATAGAAAAACTTTACTTTTTTGAAAATAAACCAGGTTTCAAAAAGTTATGAATTTTTTTCTCGAAATCAAAACTTTAAATCGCTCTCCTGTAAAGTTTTAAAAATGTCGCTTAAAACAAATAGCCCGGAAACCGTCGATATGCATAGACGGAGGTGTGTGATAATGGGCGATAAAAAATATCATAAAAAAGTACCGTTATGAAATCATTCATCTTAGTATATTTATAAAGAGTGGTAGGCAGTGGTACCCAGTCTGCTGATCCGGGGTAGTACCACCGCTTACAAGTATACAAACCGTGAAGTGATTTGGTTGCGTTTCGGGATCAGCTTGTAAGTTGCTTGTTCGAACTAGGCCGAGATAGTGGATGTGATTGCTATTTACAGTTATTGAATTGTAGTAGCAGTGACATCTATTCATCAATTCAGTCACAATGATAATAATAAATACTAGCTGCGTAACCTGGCGTTGCCCGGGTCAAAATTAATTGCAAGCTTAATGGTTGTCAAACCATTTAAATGGATAAGGTTTAATAAATCATGATACCAATATCACCACTATTCGATTCCACCCGTACTTGAACTTAATAATTTAAACAAAAAACTGTTATTGTGGCCTAACTATAATAGTTAGACATTAGACATTTACCATCGAGGACTTTTTTGTGAGTGATCATGAGTACTATTAATATATAGAAAACTATTTTATAGTTTTGTCAATTTGAAAATATAATACCTATAGCAATTTTATTTGGAGAAGATGTAGCTTTATAACGGTCAAGGAATTTTTAAAATCCGTCGAGTAGTTTTCGAGTTAAATCATAATAAACATACAAAAATCTTCACTATCTATATCTACATAAAGGTATAGATATAGTTTTATATATACGTAATGACGTAGTCCAAAAATCTTTATACGCTACTTTGTGATACGCGGAGAAGGGTATCGATAATTTTGGCGCGCCTCGCAGCGGTTCCATGGTGTAATGGTTAGCACTCTGGACTTTGAATCCAGCGATCCGAGTTCAAATCTCGGTGGAACCTGCATTTTTGTTTTACCTAATTTATATTTTTTTTATTTATATATATATTTTTTATTAGGTTTTTTTGGTACGTTAACCTTGAATACGTGGTCAATTTGACCTATAGTACAATAAATAATTTTATTTGCCAACAATAAACATGTACACGCCTAACTAACCCAGTGGCAGCCAAGCCTTTCCTCCTGGGCGACATTGGTCACCCTTACTTTAATGAAATAGCCATCAAATGCCATAATTGATAAACACTCACCCGCATTTCAGTGACACGGTCACACCCAGTCCCAAAAGAGGTACAATTTATTAATCAGAAATAATAATTCACTGGTAATGACCGGTGTGTGTAGACATGTCAGGCGATAGTATCGGAAGGGTTGATGCTAAGGCTCGGTTCCCATTATCATTAGTTAACTATACATACATACGTATATTGTAGATTATATTGTGGCCGGCATAGTTACTAAATTGTTCTTTTTAGTCTTGACTTCCCTTGCTCCCATCGCAAGTTAGACAAAATATAAGCCCCGCAAATTGCTATTGCGTTGGAACCTTGTCTCATTAATGTCTACGTGACGTCATCCGAAACTTTAATATAATACACTTATACAATCAACAAACAATATTCAAAACCCGTTTAATAATTTAATTCTAAACTTTTTATTGATGATTATATAATATTATATAATCATCAAGTTCGGACCTGACGTCACTATGACGTCATCAAAATGGAGGCCACGAGCATTAAATATAGGCAGTTTAAATCACGGCTGGACGGAACTACGCTGGGATTGCTGATCACGTTTGGACGTCTTCATACTCGTCGACGTCGAATACTCGTCTCCGTACCCCTTTTTATCAGCTCTTTTAGAGGCTGTTTCCCATCTGATCAAAATATCTGGATATAGGGACATACCCACGAAAATTTTTGTAATTTTTTCTTTTAATATAATGTCACATTACCCTTTTTTTTTATTTTAAATTTCCTAAGATTTAAAGTCCCGTGATATTTGGACACAGTTTTTAAGAGTGGTAGGCAAACAGTTGGAGGTAATTTGCCCAGTCAGCTAATCCGGGTAGTACCACCACTCATAAGTGTAGTACATACAGATCGTGAAGTCACTTTTAGTCGCGTTTCGGAATCAGCTTGTAAGTTACCGGTTCCATCATGGACCGCACTCTAGCTTAACATCAGGAGGGTGATGTTATAAGTCGAGGTTGTCACAATATTAGTCATCGAACAGTCCTTTACTCAGAAGCGTAGCGTGCCTTGGCCCCGTATAAAAACTTGTTTGGGGGCTCTTAGGAAAGGTAAATATTTCTCAAAAAAGAAATATTTATTCATCATAATTGTGTGTCACTTTTTCCAATATTTTAATATTAACTCTTCTTGCCTTTTTTCGGCAAACTGATTTATTAAATCATTTATAGCTGATGAATAGTTTTTTAAAGTTTCTATTTGGGAAGTTTTTATTAATTTTTGCTTACGCACGTTGGGGGCCCCGTATAAATGATTCGGCAGATACGGTGGTAGCCAGGGCCGTCTTAAGCATATTCAGCGCCGGGGTGCGAAAGTCAAGGCTCCGCTCGCATGGTCTCAGTGTGGTAGGTACCTATCGAAGTTTATCGCGGTCGGCATGCGCCCCCTAGGACTCTGCGCCCGGGTGCACCGCACCCCTTGAACCCCCGGGTAAAGACGGCCCTGGTGGTAGCTACACCCCTGCCTTTACTAAATATCTTATACCATAAATAACTAATACTACACAATCACATACTGCATAAACAGAATAATCCTATCTTCGACAACGCTTTATACATATATATTAGGCCGGCTTAGTGACGGCGGCTGGGGCAGCCGGGAACTAACTCGGTTTTCTCAGTCGTCGTCACTTTTGAACCTCCTCTTGCTTATCATCAGGCGGGTCGAGGTCAGATGTCGTGTCACAATCAAACAAAAAATGTTTATTTAGGTATTTGTAGTGTGTATATGATTTTATATATTAAATCTATCTATTTATTTATCTTTTATTTTCCCTCAGGGATAGGCAGAGAAGAAAGGCTCTGAAAAAATCACCAGATACATCTTCCTGATAGAACTATAGAAACTGATAGAACTGATAGACTGATAGAAAATGTCTTACTTAGGGCAATAAGTTAGTCTCTTGTGTACTTTTGTAATTAATTAAGTACATGCAATAAAGAATTCTATTATTATTATGTCGAATCACAATTATAAAAATATAACAATACAATCTTTAAAAAAACGTTGTTGTGACCGATCCCCTATTAAGATTTTAATCGACAGAGTGGCAGTGGCGAAAGAGTTAATTCTTTTATTGTAATATTTAATCAGTTAATTAAATTAAATTAAGGTGCGCCATATGTCGGTTGGCTTATAATTAAATGAGCATTTAAATCGCTGGAGGTTACAACCTATCTAGCTTTCATGTTTCAACATTTGTAATTAAATATTAATATTTTTTTTATTTTCTATACTAAGCTACTAAAGTGCTTGTATCATAGAAACAGGACAACCAAAGTACATATATCAAAGATACATTGGTGGGTGGTCTCGAACTCGTGCTCTCGGTTTGCGTAACCATTGCACTGGCCACTACGCCACTACATTATATTTTTTTTATTTTGACTAGGTATATGATAATACCTCGCCTGCTGGAGTGGGGTCCATGAAATGAGGTGACTGCTACTAACAGTTCAATAACTGTAAGTGGCAGTCATATCCACTTTGCCGGCTGCAAGCTGATCCCGAAACGTGACGAAGCCACTTCACGGTCCTTATTTACTTGTAGGGGTACTACCCCGAATCGGCAGACTGGGCACCACTGCCTACCACTCTTAGATATACCTACGTTTTGAGTACGTCGTTTTGTCTCTTACTCTTGTTGATTTAATATTGACTTAATACTGACTTATTATTGATATGGATATTAAGTTTGAAAGTAGATTGACGAAAGGAATTTATAAATCTGACGTAGATGGATGCGTTAAACAAGGCAGGCCCAGGAGAGTGTTTTTCGACCAAATCGGAGATATCCTTAAGAAAGCTAGGTTGCCTAGTGCCCATAACCACGGGGCCTGTATGAGGAGAATTGTGGATGTGAAGGAAGTAAGGGAGTTGTGTAAGGATCGTGGTAAGTGGCCCTCCATTGCCTCTACCTATCCCTGTGGGAAAAAGGCGTGACAATTTGATTTTGATTTGATTTGATATTAAGTTTCTAATAACTTTAACGAATTTCTAATAACCTATGGCCGGCATAGTGACGGAGACAGAGGTAACAGTAAAAAAACTTTTTCAGTCTCTGCCAAGCCAAGTATATATTTCGTGAACTAAACTAAAAATCTAGACAGATAATAAGGTAAAAATGAAACGAAAATCGCATGAAGAGAAGTCTGTGTATTTTAGAACGATTATGAAGAAAAGAGACGTCAATAATTAAATTATCTGTGCGTAGGCACTACGAGAATACTCGCGTCGATGCTATTCTTACGGAATATGTAAAAAAGACGTGGAGACGTGTAAAAAAAACACAAATTTAACAGTTTATCTAAAAGTAGGTCGCTAAAAATTGCAATTCAAATTTTAGCTTATACAAATTTATCTATGAGAGTAAAGACGAATTTCGCGATGTCTCTTACTCGGTTCCATGGTGTAACGGTTAGCACTCTGGACTCTGAATCCAGCGATCCGAGTTCAAATCTCGGTGGAACCTTTCATTGTTTGTGAAACAGTTTTTTTTATTATTTTAATTTATTTTATTATATTATATGACGTACAATATTTTCTAGCATGTCTAAAATGTGCTTTATTAAATTATATATTCTTTTTACTGTTCACTCTGCCGACCAGAGGTTATATTTTTCGTTTAGATTTTTAATAAATCTATACGTACCTTATGGAAATTTAAAGTATACAGACCGTGAAGTGACTTAGTCGCGTTTCGGGATCAACTAGAAAGTTTTCAGTTCCAACCAGGCCGGCATAGTGGAGGCAACCGCTACTACAGTTATTATTAATGGAGCGCACTACCACGTAGGAACTGTCATATGACAAGTCACAATAAAAACAAAGAGGACTTTAGCCAACATAGTGAAAACGACCTTGACCTTTCAGCTATGGTTGATCAGGGCTCCGCTTACATTATGGCGACGAAAAAGAAGTGAAATTGCATTTTTCGAAGTCAAATCATAATCAATCAAATTGTCACGCCTTTTTCCCACAGGGATAGGCAGGGACAATGGAGCGCCACTTACCACGATCCTTACACAACTCCCTTGCTTCCTTCACATTCACAATTCTCTTCATAGACGCTCTGTGGTTATGGGCACTAGGCAACCTAGCTTTCTTGAGGATGTCGAAAGTTTACCTATTGATTTAATATTCGCTAATTGGTTACCAAATATTAGTGCAATTTCACTGCTTCATTGTCGCTATAATGTATTATAGCATAGATAAAGAGTTTCCAAAGTTGTCTGGGCTACGACCCATCTCATACAAGTTTCCAAAGTCTTACAAACCCACCACTAGGAAAGGACATAATTCATTTTGGGCTTTTATGTACTACTTATGTAATGTCCAATGATAAAAAAATATATAAATGGTAGTTTCATTAATTGTATCGCTAAAACTAATAACAATTTTGCTTTTATTTGCTGTGAAAATAAGTTATTTGGAAAATAAGATATGGATTTTGTATTATCTGTCAACCAACGCCATATTTGATTTGCTTTGAACGTCATAATTATAGTTTGATCATTTTTAACCCCCGATCAAAAAAGAGGGGTGTTATAAGTTTAGCGTGTCTGTGTATCTGTGTGTCTGTCTGTTCATTCGTTTGAGCATCGTAGCTCTTAAAAGTTACGGTTACGGATATCCAGTTTACGGTTGCCTCAGTCGTCGTCACTATTTTTTATACATTTCTTTACTAAGCTACTAAAGTGCTCATATCATAGAAACAGGACAACCAAAGTACATATATCAAAGATACATTGTACCGGTGTGTGATTTCGAATCCGTGCTCATGGTTTGCGTAACTACACCACGGTCGCTTTAACTATGCCGGCTAATTTTTAAAAACTCACTAATATCCTAAACGGCTAGACCGATTTTGGTCTTTTTTTATGTGAGTTTATGTAAAGTCGGCAACGGTTTAGATTCAGGAGTTGTTTAGGAGTTCGGTGACATACACACACAGAAGAATTATAAATACCATCTGAAAACGTTGGCATACTTCTATTGGCTCAAAGGATCCTCTTTTAAAGGCGGTAATGAAGATTTGTATTAAAATACGTAAAAATGTTTGTCAAACCGGGTTTTCGATCACAATGTGATATTATATTATATTATAAGTAAGAGGATGTAGTGACAAGGATTGACAAAGGAATACTTCGATGGTTTGGGCACATGGAAAGGATGAGTAAAAGTAGATTGACGAAAAAAATTTATAAATCTCATGTGAATGGAAACGTTAAACAGAGCAGGCCCAGGACGGTGTTCGTCGACAGAATCGGAGACATCCTCAAGAAAGCTAGGTTGCCTAGTACCCATAACCATAGAGCTTGTATGAAGAGAATTGTGAAAGTGGGAAGCGAGAGAGTTGTATCAGGATCGTGGCAAGTGGCGCTCTATTCTCTCTGCCTATCCCTGTGGGAAAAAGGCGTGACAATTTAATTGATTAATTGATATGTATGCAAAAATAATATACAATTGAACCTAATTAATTATATTGTAGGGAAAATCCCTTCGACGATTAGTCGTAAATATATTTTATTGAGATTATGATTAAATTTATTTTATTAACACCAATGTTGCGGGGATTTTTAGTGTTATCTCTCAAACGTCACGTCTATAGATTAATAATTGGTCTTCGAATCGTCAATGAAACCAATCATAAATCTATGGTCACGTCTTAATTCCTTGAGGGATGGGCAAACATATTTTAGGCACCCATTTTTATTGATTGCTACTTACAGTTATTGAATTACAGTGACATCCATTTATGGACCACACTCCAGCTCAATATCAAGCGGGGTGCAGTCAAAAGTCGAGTTACAATAAAAAAAGTACATAGTAGTTATAGACTAAATGATTCTATTTTATTTCGCACCTACCTCACACAAAAAAGTGCGTTAAATTGTTCCTAAGGTAGTAAGAATGCCTAGCGGCATTAAGTCCGCCTTTCTACCTAGTGCATAAAGTTTTTAAATAAATAAATAAATAAAAATTCTTCAAGCTAATAAAAGGGTGTTAAAAAAGAAAAAATAGTCTTTACTTCCGTAGTACAGATATGTTAGTACCAGGAAAAATAGCACCAAAAATTCAATTGTAACCCAATAACTTATTTATCGGCGTGAAACATTTGGAAAATAGTTTTGAAATATTCTTATAGAGCGTTCCCGTTTGTGGGCATCGCTTTGGGAATGCCACCAAAGCGGTTATCCCAAGTCAACGTAAGAGCCACACGTCGCTGTATTCTACATTTTCATTTTGTCAATATTTAATGTGATGCCCAGGAAAGGGTGCACCATACAAGAGATTCGTCCTAACAATGTGTCTGACTGTCAATATTTTTTACAGTGGCTCGACATAATGACTCGCATTTATAAGAGTGGTAGGCAGTAGTATACAGACCGTGAAGTGATTTTGTCGCGTTTCAGGATAAGCTTGTAAGTTGCCGGTTCCAACTAGGCCGGCATAGTGGATTGTAGTAGCAGTGACATCCATTCATGGACCGCACTCCAGCTTAACATCAGGCGGGGTGCTAACATATGTCGAGTCACAATAAAAAAAGTCATCATCTTCTGGCTGATGATGACAAAAGAGAGAAAGCCTAAGGCACGTTCTGGTAAGACGTTTCTGTAAGATTTCTCTTCAGTAAGCTGAATAAAAATCGTCTCATGTAATACCGTCCACGAATCATCTCAGTTTTGCTGGACGTCCTCTGGGGTACATTTGCGAAACCATCCTCCCCAAGCGTGTTGCAATATAGAATGTATTTTTTTACCAATAACTTTACAAATATAATATCTAAGTCGTATTTTGTTTGGCCGATATGTATTCAGTTTGTTTGTTTTTTCTTGAGACGCGACATCTGATGGTTTGCCTGGTTTGCCTGATGGTTCAGTATTGCCAAGACTTTCAGTTTTAGTTTAAGGTTGCTTTAGTCGCATCTACTATGCCGGCCAGAGGTGATTCTTGATGCTTCGCTTAAAGGATTCAAGATTATAGGATGGAAAGAATATATAGGCTGGTAAAGAGTTCCACTTGTCGATTATTCTACAAAAAAACGACGCGCCGTATCTTTTAGTTCTGCTGGTTCTATAACAATTGTTAATTTATAATTTTTTTTTCTGTTTTGAAGCTTATTTTAACTACAGAAACAAAAAGGCCACGAACTAAAAGATTGTTCCTCCATCTAAGCTAAGAGATTTTTTAAAACAAGGATCTGTAGTGCCTACGAGTGTTAACATAGACCCTGTGTATGAAGAGAACTGCGGATGTGGAGTAGGGCTAGAATCGTGGAAAGTGCGAGTTTCGTTGGTCCCCTAATTTCGAAGACAATTTAATTTTATTACATGTGATATATATATTATCTACAATTTAAAAATATAGATCATAATTTTTTACTTGACTACGACAATTATTGTAAAGAAACAAAACAGTAAACGAAACGCAATTCCAAATTCCAGTAACATACCTTCAAATGACTCGTGTATTTTAAGATATCTAAAAATATCATTATATTCCAAAAACCCCGTAAAAGTCCACCTGTCCCTCCAATCCAAAATGCACTTCAAGTCGTAGCTACGAAGGGGTTGACACGTACACATTTACCACGCCCTCATCCCTCGCGACAAGTATTTACGACCCTTCGGAGGGTAGGAATGAAAAAAGTTTTAAAAACTACCCACTTTTCACTGCAAATGTAATCTACGAGGCGACACGAAGCGGCCGCGAAAAATGGTGTTCGGACATGACTACAGACTTATTTCTCATCCAACAACCGTTTTGTGTTTTCTTTAGCTTCACTTTTATTTTGTTAATAAATCGGAAAAAAAAAGATTTAATATATTTATTTCAAAGACTACAATGAACGGGTTTCCAAAAGTTTGTAATTCGAAATAACAGAAAGTCCTTTTATCATCTTTCTTTTTAATTAATTGGAAGTTATGAAGTTTATATAAGTCTGGCCAATACAACAAGTCAAATCTACTTAGGTAAATCAAAACAAGTAAAATTATTACGCCGCAATTGCTACAAGGATTTGTAGAGACAATGGAGCGCCTTTATTCCCGATCCTGACGCTTTTGCTTCCCACACATTCACAATTCTCCTCATATAAGCTCCATTACAAAATCGTAAACCCCTGTTAATAGAATCATTTTTTATTTTTATTGTCTTGGAATTCTATTTTTTGCAATAAAGAATTTTGTCTGTTCCGGAATAGAACAACCAACCTCTAAACCACTAACCGTAAGTTGTTAAGAACACAACAGGACATCTGTACTTGAACGATTTGTTCCGAGTCGTTGTCGTGCCCCCGCGAAATTGCGACCAAGACTGATGGGCTAGTGAAAAATGTTTGCTCGTGTTTTAATAAAATATTTACTGCTTTTTTTGCAAAAGACAGATTAGGTGAGAACGCGACCCGTTTGTCGTGTTATTGAAAAAGTTTTTCTTTTTTTCCTTCTTGTAAAAAAGATATTTCTTAAATCTTTTCTGTTTATTTTCTTTTACGGTAGGATTTTTTAGTAATCTATGAACAAACTTTTTTGAATTTTTTCTATATGAGAAGTGAATGCTGGGTATGCCAGAAGAATGATAGTAGGATCTACGCTGTAGCAATGCGGTCATTAAAAAGAGTATATGGGTATATTGCGAATAGAGTGAGAGAAATGTGATTTGAAAGAAGATGAGGTACCTATTGAAGAAAGTATTGGGCATTGTCTTTATTAAGATAGAAGTAATTCTCAAAGGTTAGATATAGGAGCGCCAGCTTTTATTTTAGAACTGTTAAAACTCTTTTTTTTATTATTACTCCATATTTGACCACAATTTGCCTGATGTTTTACGCCGACACTATTCCGGCCAAAAGTGCTTCTTCACTCATCGCTTAAAGGTTCCAAAGTCTACTTAGTTAAGGACTTTGCCAATAACGCATCAGACATGAACTGCCCACTTCAGTTTAGCGGCATTTTTGGCTCCTTCGGCAATTTGTGTTTTTCGACGCATTGTGGTGTTTCGATAAATTATTTTATTTGTAATCTAAGCCCATAATACTGACCTCCATGGATCTTTGACAATCTTAAGCCCGTCTTTTTTTAACGTATTTTTACATTTTTAGGGAGAATATTTTATAAGGTAAAGTAATATTTTACAGATTCCCTTCAAATTGCATGCATACATAATAATTTTCCTATATTTTTGCCGTCACAAAGTGAAGTTCACTCAGCAAGATGAAAGGTATATATAGACCCAGATTTCGTTATACAAGAAACTTTTTAATTTCAACTTTATTACGAAGGCATTAGGGTTATTTTATATTGCGAATGAATAACTGGAATTGTGGTGATTTTCATCCAATATCGTGTGGTAGAGTGAAAATCTTAATTCAATATCCGGCGACAGCAAAATGATTTATATGTTCGGAACGTAACCGTTCGGTAGCCAATATACTCAGGTTTTTGAACGCACCTGTGAGCTTAAATCCTGCCAATGATAGGTACGTATACCTTATACCTACATAGAGTTACCTACAGAATACAAAGGGTAAAGGGCATCGCGGTCCTTTAAGAGTGGTGGACAGACAGTTGGTGGTCACTTGGCCAGTCTGCCGACCAGGGTAGCAACACTACTTTCAAGCGTACGTCCGTGAAATAACTTAGTCGCGTTTCAGGACCAGCATTTTTGACATAAAGGATGCGAATTATACTTCCACTGTAGTAGCAGTCGAAGGGAAACTTTTTATTACGTATCTCCTTGAAACCTGTCTTAGACCCGCCAATCTCACACAAAGAGTCCTAAATTAAATTAGTTCGCACAGAGATAAGCAGAGACAACATGAGCGCCTTCTTCCACAATCCTCACACAAGTCTCTTGATTTATTCAAGCTCTATGGTTACGGGCATTGCTTTTTAACTGTTTTTATTTATTGTGACTCGAAATCTGACCTTAACTTGCTTGATGGTAAGAAAGGGGAGGTCCAAGAGTGCCGGCGACTGAAAAAACGCTACGGTTGACGGCAGCCTCAGTCGAAGGGCTGGTAAAGCATTCCACTTGTCGATTGAAACGACGCACCGAACCTTTTAGTTCGACTGCCGATGCAAACAACAGAGTGCGGATGTTTCCCCTGACCTGAATAGGGCGTAAGATATGGCGGTAACCTTCCTGGTTAGTGTTATGCACAGGTCCAGGCTCTAATATGTCGGGCGGTCAGCTGTTAAGTGTTAAGTCTCCCTGGCCGACGGGTCAACACGTTTTCACCGGAATACTGCAAGTCAGCTGGATATTACTGTTCCAAACTGCATCCATAACCCCTAACGCAACTGGCATTCTGGTATTAAATCAAAATCAATAAATGGCCAATAATTTTAATTTAACCCTTGGCTTAATTTAAGCCACGTTTTCGGAAGGGCTAAAAGTACGTTGTACTCATGAAGGGGCGAGTACGGCATTTACTAATTGCCGACTGGAATTCGATGCAATAAATCAGAGGTTATAATATAGTTCGAGACGGAATTCCAACCAGTGACTTACCTACACAATTTACGTTGTTAAACGTTTTTACACGAGTTAATTTAATACGTTTCAAAAGGATTTTTCCACGACATATTATCTAGTGTTCTTCTCTATTTTAGCTTCCTATCTGGGGACTGATTATATATAAACTGTGGCCTCATAAATGTTTTTTTTTAATTTTATTTTAATTAATTACATATTTGGAACTTTCCTGTCATCTTGTCACGTAAGCACGTAAGCAGTGATGGGCCCCTGCCGATCTGAGGTAGTACCATTACTTAAGTATACAGACCGTGAAATGTCTTAGTCGCGTTTCAAGGTTTGCTTGTAAGTTGCCGGCATGGTAAATGCAACTGCTGCTTACTGTTATTTATTTTTTCAATGTGCCAAACCATCGCAAGTTTAAACTTCGTCAGAAATTACCAATACAACAGAAAAGTAGATTAAAAAATCAGGCGTTATTTGTAAAATGTTAGTAAATTGAGTTTGTATAAAATCAGGCGCCTAAACCGTACTGTCATACACAATTTACTTCTATAAACTGTACATACTATATAGTTGCAAATTTAAATTAACAAACTGAGGGGGTATATTTGACGCGAGCCACCGCTCTCCTCCCAACGGGTTATTTATGAACACTCACTGAGCTATGTAATAATCTGAAGAGCAGGATTTAATTTGTCGGACTGATTTCACACTACCAACGAAAAGAGATAGGCATATAAAACAGTTACACGTGCGGGTGAAAAGGAAGAATGAGCTTGGGAAATCGTTAGCGGTTTTAGCGGATGGAAAATCGCTGATGTGGATTTATTTTTGGGTTCTTTCTCTGGTAACTTGCTCGTAAATAAAGTAACGGATTTGTTGTGAAACGGACGCGGTTTAGGGGTTTCTGGAATTTCGTACGAATGTTATTGTTGCTATTTTGTAAAGAGATTTTTTAAGTCAGGCGCTTTTTATGTTAAAATGTATCAAAATAAAATACCTATTATTAATTTTCTTAGATTTTGCGCAAACAGTGATTAAACAGATTTTATGCGGCTTACTATCGCGTTTATTTTTGGTTGTTCTCTCTTTGACCACGATGGCTGTATAGCTCTCGAAACGTCGAAATAAAAATTGTACATTCATTACTCAAAAATAAACGCGACAGTAAGCCGCATAAAATTTGTTTATTTCATAAAACCCAAGGTTATAACTTCATTGTAAAGAAAAACCAATTTAGGTTTTATTTAGCATTTATTTTGTGTCCTAACATCCTACCTATGCCTATAGCTTACTATTAACTGTAGGAATGTCGTGTAGGATCTCACAGGGGAATCGTAAATGTTCCGGTTAAGCGGTAACCGATAATTATCGGTCGTTTGATAGACTCTAGTCGTTTCCTAAGTTTACGGCCTCACTCTATAAAGTAAGACTATTTATTACAGAGTTAGTTATGGACAACTCTTATGGGGTTTGACTTAACGCGTAGGTTACGAGGATAGATAGCCGTTTGGCTTATTTTTTAAGTCTCTAACCTCATTGTTAAATACCGAATCTTTTTCTTAAAACATTATTATCGCTAACTACCTTTGTTGTAAAATTGTCTCAAAAAACAAATTAATAAAATACAGAATTACCTAATCAAGTATATAAAAAATCAGGAAGTTATCCTCACTAGTGAGGTAAAACGTGTTGAGGAATGTGGCTTTCCGATGTATCAGCTGATTTATATTAGAATGAGCAGTGATTTTTTTACATTTCTATACTAAGCTACTAAAGTGCTTGTATCAAAGAAACAGAAGGACGAAGGTAATATACCAAAGATACATTGCATTAGTACCATTGCACTGCCACTACACCGCGTGGTCTATTGTCTCTGCCTATCTCTGTGGAAAAAAGGCGTGATAATTTGATATAAAGACTAGCTCCCTGATGCTAGTACAATTAATTTATTTGTGATAAAAGCATCGATGTTATAAGTAGGTACTCGCTCGAAGAACCGACAATCGATGGGGAAGAAAGGTTCTAGAGTGGAGACCACGAACAGGAAGACACAGCGTAGGTAGGCCTTCCACTCGGAGGACTGATGTGAAAGTCACGAATAACCGGTGGATGCAACTGGCTTCTTGTCGTTTGGCGTTCTAAGGGGGAGGCCTATGTTTAGCAGTGGACGCCTTCATGATGATGATGATGACTCTGGTTGTGTAAACTTTCAAGACACGCATATAAAAAATGAAATATAAATTACTTCTTCGGTAAATAAAATATATTTAGCTTAATAAGAAAGATTTTTAGGAGTGGTAGAAATTGCGCCGATCCTGGGTAGTACCACTACTTTCAAGGGAACAGACCGAGTTGTCACGTTTTAGGGTCAAATTAAAAGTCGCCAGTTCCAACTAGGCCGGTATAGTGAATCCGACTGCTATTGCAGTTATCTAACTTGCCTCCATACATGGACCACACTCCAGCTTGCTGTCATATATAGCCATAATAAAAAAATGAAGATACAATTATGTATAAATCTACAGAGGTATATAGTTAGATACCTACTCGTATGTAGATTTTAACACCAACCCAACCATAATATATACCAATAACTAATGATGTATTATTTAAATAATGATGTATTCCCTACTAATATTTCTATACTCGAAAGAGTAAATATTGTCGTCATAAACTTATTTAAGATCTGTATCATACTAACACAATACTAAGAAATAAAGAATTTGAATTTGAATAACTTAAATAAATATTTGCTACTACAATGAGCTGACAAAATTGTTTATTTTACAAATAAACATAAAGCAAATAACGGTTAATTAAATTTTGCTATATATATGCTCATTTATTACACAGGACTATACAAACCAAAGTGAAACGTCATAAAATCCAAACGAAAGTAAATGCAAAACAAATCTTTATGACTAAGGCCACAGAGCATACTTTTTAATTCAATTCATTATTTAAAAAACAATTCAAACTAAAAACGATCTTATTTGATGCGTGACAATGATCATAATAGCGTGTTAATATTCTAAGCCAGTTACACACAGGGGGAGAATAAAGCCCTTGGCATATTTGTGTCGGTTTCACACTTAGGACAATAGCGACATGATTCGTGATCCCGGATAATCCCTGGATTAGGTCATGTTGCGGCAAACAAATGGATCCAAAGTAACTAGTAGTTTGTGAACAAGTGTTTGTGCAACCGGGCCTTCTCCGATGACTAATGGGGATCCAATTGCTAATGCTGTTTTATTTAATCAATCGCAATCGTTTTTAATTTATTTGCACTTTTTTATTTAGTAATGGTAGGCAGACAGTTGGTGGTCGAATACCCAGTTTGCTGCTCTGGATCAGATTAAGTGTACAAACCATTAAGTGACTCAGTCGCGTTTTAGGATCAGCTTTAAAGCCGTATCTGCCGTATAATTGATACGGCAGATACGGCGGTAGCTACGCCCCTGGTTGTTAGGGCAATATTCAGGGCAGCGCGAGGAGCAGTGCCAAGAGCATAGTGAGGCTGTAGCATTAGTGACCAGTTAAAATTACAACCATTTTTTGTTGTGACATATAACAGCACCTCGTTTAACGTTAAGCTGGAAACGTTCCTGCGGTAGTATTATCATATAATGGTGGGCTCGTAATAAGCACTCCCTAAACCGGTACCTTTAAATAATGACTAGAGGCAGACTTAGTGTAGCCACTAACAATGATATGTGTTACAAATTACGTAGACTAAGTGTTCCTGGGGGATGAGCATAATTGATACCAAAGCTCCCCGAACGGACATCTCGACTCATCGCGTGCGTTGCCACAATATTCCACCACGTTTGCTGATTTAGATATCTTTTGTATAGAACTTGGCAGATTGATGGTAATTACGCTTGAGGTTTTTAATTGCCAATTCAGGGTTTTATATATATATATATATATATATATATATATATATATATATATATATATATATATATATAACAAAATGTTTTGTAAAATAATGTAGCTTTGATATTAAAATTATTATTAATGATATTAAGAGAATTAATATTATACTTGACCCGAAAGTGACTTAATCGCGTTTCGGGATCAGTGTGTTAGTTGTCGGTTCCAACTAGGCCGTTAATTAACTGTAAGTAGCAGTAACATCCACCATGCAGGTCCAGGTAAAACCGGCAACTTACAAGCTGATTCCAAAACGCGACGAAGTTACTTCACGGTCTGTAAACTTGAAAGTGGTGGTAGTGCTGTAACTTAGAACTAGAAACTGTTTCCTATACACAACTCCCATGCTTCCTTCACATCCACAATTCTCTTCACGCTGTAGAAATGCGGTCATTAAGGAGTGTATGTGGAGTGACGATAGCGGATAGGATAAGGAATAGCACACTGCGTGATAGATGTGGTTTGATAGAAGATGTAGTGATATGGATTGACAAAGGAATGCTTCGATGGTTTGAGCACATGGAAAGTATGAGTGAAAGTAGATTGACGAAAGGAATTTATGAATCTGATGAGGATGGATGCGTTAAACAAGGCACAGATCCAGGAGGGTATTTTCTGACCAAGTCGGAGACATCCTCAAGAAAGTTGGGTCGCCCAGTGCCCATAACCACAGATCCTGTATGAAGAGAATTGTGTGCATTTCTTTTCCTATAAATATCATTGTATAAAGTCTTTTGTAAAAATAACAGATGAAGTCGGTAAATAAACATTTCAATTATATGAGGGTGTTTCAGTGCTAGTTTAGTGTCTAAAGGAAAATTGGTAAGCAAAAGTGGGCAGATCAGCCTGCCTGTGGAGAAAGGCTGATATCCAGCAGAGGAGTTGGATAATACTGTAACACCAATATATGTTCCTAAGTACTAAATTAAAACAAAATTTACGTACTAGAAACCATTGAAATACTATTTTTCACAGACCAAAATACTTTAAGTCAAATGGCCAATAAAAGTTTTTAAGAGGTCTCGAGATAAGGGTGTTCCCTCTAGTCGTTAAGATCGACTTTATAAACAATTTTACTACGACATTTAAAAATTGCTCTGGGCACAAAATTTATGTTTTTACATCAAGTAAAATACTATTTACGTTGCCAACTTGTATAACATTCTTTAATTTTGTTTTGAAAATAGATTTAAATGCCTTTGCAATGTTTATGTTTTATAGATTTATTTTATTTAAGCTTGACGTATGACAGCATCCCTTCTGAAGTGCGGTCCATGAATGCAAGCGATAACTACAGTTATATAAAAAGGCGACCGTGGTGTATAGCAAAACCACTTGCCAATGTATCCTTGATATATGTACTTTGGTTGTTCTGTTTCTATGATACAAGCACATTAGTAGCTTAGTATAAAAATGTAAATAAATAAAAAAGGACTTTAATAAATAATTATATGATCAAACCGGATCAACCGTATAATGTGTTTGGCTGCCTGATCGCGTGACATTTTGGGTCTTTTCGGATAACTTAAAAGAATGAGTCTTATAGCAGATTGCGTACGCGGTGCTTATTGCTAGAAATATGCTTTTAGTGTTAAGCCAAAGAGCGTACTAAAGTTTATTTTACAGAACCAAGTGATTTACAAAATTTATTTCTGATAAAACAAAATATGCCGGTCACTTACTCGTGGACTATGCTCCTATCATATTATAAAAATATGATGATAATAAATTTATAGACACAAAAATAGTTTCAGCTATACGGGAACCCTTTACGACATTCATCCAAACTCATTTGAGTGACGTGCGCTATAAAAAATTCTATGACCCAAAGTTCCGATATTTGATATCACTGAATCGGTCTTGATCCTGAATTTTGTATTAGCATAAGCGGTAACGTCGTATCCCAAGAGACATTTTACGACAAAAAAAAACCTAACATCAACCCTGAATATAAAGTAGGAAAACGCGACATAAAATATTACAAATGATTGATTCTGTATGTTTGGCGTGGCGTCACATAAAATATTGATATGTATGAAACATAAATGTTATCCTTTTGGTAACCTCCAATGACCATTAAACCATTTTACTTATTTATGCGCCCTCTACATTGATTCGCTGTTATTTTGAATGGCTAAGCAAATTGTATTGGAATTGAAGACGATAAAATAACCTCGTAAATATACATCGTAATATTTCAAGAGACATTTTATATTATCCTAATAGAAAATGCGGAAACGATAAAGTATATTATGTACGAAAATTACATTTGGTTATAAGACGACAATTTAATTTTGTCTTGACAAACATTATATTCAAAAGTTAACCTAAAAACTTTAAACAATAGTTATGTATAAGTAAAAAACAATTTAACATTCAATACCCTTTAGAATTTGCGAAATTGCCGAAACATAGAAAAACGACAACGCCCACCCGCGCAAATTCTCCCGATTGGAAAGCGTAGCACGAGTTGAAAGAAATCATCAGAAACGCGAGGGGCGACAAGGCTTAACATAATTTACATAAAGATGACTACAGAACGAGTTCCCGACACATAGAGAATCGAGTTAGGCAGGAAGAAGAAAGGAATACTTTAAAACTGTCGCTTAGTTGAAATGTCGAATCCGTTTACTAACTTTTCTTTACTTAACTTTAGCTTTTAAGAGAGATGTGTTTTACTTAGTATCGGTATTATAATTATTAGCCTTTTTTGTCCCATTGCTGACAATTGAAGATAGGGAGGATCTTTTTTCCATGACTCGCGACATTTTGCCACGAACTATTGTAGGAGTCTATGCTGTAGCGTAGCGTGGAAGTCAGCCGCCCGGGACGGAAAAAAAATTGCTGCCACCTTATTTAGGAATTTCAATCACAGGTACAACAAAAATATGGATTTCAGGTTCAAATTTTAACGATTTATTTTAGTTTTTCCAATTTTGCTGCTTCCTAAATGTGCCGCCCGGGGCGGACCGCCTCCTCCGCCCCCGCCACGCTACGTCACTGAGTCTATGTCATCTCGCCATCTCCGTTAAGGCCTGCAGTCCGTTGTCTTCTGCAATCTGGATTCCACTCAGTAGTGGACTTTGCCCATATAACATCAGACATTAAATTTACAAAAAGGCCATTAATAAAAAAAAGCTAATATTTGCTCCAGGTCTGGTTGTTCAAGAGTGGTAGGCAGTGGTGCCCAGCCGATCGGGGGTAGTACCACCACTTACAAGTATACAGACCGTTAAGTAACTTAGTCGCGTTTCGGGATCAGCTTGTAAGTTGCCGGTTCCAACTAGGCCGGCATAGTGAAAGTGAGTGCTGTCATATGTCGAGTCACATGTCGAGTAATGACATGCCCAGTCCAACTTCAGTTTAGCAGCTAAAACCGGGCCTGTAATTGCGTCGCACTGATATTTAACATCTTCGTAACCAATCAGCAGATAACAAAACAATAGGAAAAACTAATATTTTCTTAGATTTTGCGCGAACATTGATTATTGAATTAAACACATTTTATGCGGCTTACTATCGCTTTTAATTTGGTTTTGATTTTATTTTATTATTCCGTCTTTTCGAGAGCTTTGAGACTGTCTCTCCGTGACC
Source organism: Tinea trinotella (assembly GCA_905220615.1). Taxonomy (NCBI): domain Eukaryota; kingdom Metazoa; phylum Arthropoda; class Insecta; order Lepidoptera; family Tineidae; genus Tinea; species Tinea trinotella. The sequence goes on along the minus strand of HG992307.1, from coordinate 2,310,525 downwards.
ACGATGACCTCAATAGGTAAACTATGTTGATTGGTCATTGCGGTATAACGTATTAAGAGAATCCGGGCCCAGTTATAAAATTCTGCCAAAAATATCGATAGAACAGTACAAGGCACAGCTCTATTAGCTACTTAGAGGGTGGCCGAGTTGTGTATTGAGTTACAAGATCTTAATACAGGGTCCAATCGTATCAACCGTTCGCGGAGGCCATTATAATATCCTATTCCTTTACTTACAATGTTCAAGAATATGATAATCTACTTATTTACATATTTCTTAACGTTATTGGATTTTATTCAAATGAAATGTTATATTGGAAGAAGATGTAGAGACAAATATTTTGAAAGCTATGATGCGTTGGTTTAGAGTTTTAGACACATTGCAATAATAGATTAAAGAAGAAACAATAGTGATTTAAAAGATTTTAAGGAAGACGGCATATTCCCTTGCTCGGCATAGGGACGGCGACTGAGGCAGCCGTGAACAAACTCGGTTTTCTCAGTCATCGTCACTCTTGGACCGCCTCTTGCTTATTATCAGGCGGGACGAGGTCAGATGTCGTGTCACTATAAAAAAAACGACTCAGAAGATAGGTCTTTGATCAAATCGTAGTGAACAACCTAAAAAAAACAGGAGAATGTAGCGCCTATAACCATAGAGCCTGTATAAAGAGAATTATGAATGTGAAGAAAACTAATATCAGCCGCCTGATATTAGGCTGGAGTGCGGTCCATGAATGGAAATAACTGCTACTACAATTAAATAACTGTAAGCAGCAGTTACATTCACGATGGAGTCCTAGTTAGAACCAACAACTTACAAGCTGATCCGAAACGCGACCAAGTCACTTCACGGTTTGTATACTTGTATACAAACCGTAATAATGTAAATTGTACTACCCTGGATCGGCAAACTGGGCTCCGCTGCCTTCCAAACTTAATCGTGGTAAGTGGAAATTGGCGCTCTCTTGTCTCTGCCTATCCCCTTCGGACTTGGGGCGTGACAATTTGATTGTCTGATTACCTTTTTTTTTAAATTGTGAGTCGACATATGACAGCACCCCGCTTGATGTTAAGCCGGAATGTGTTCCATGAATGAATGCCACTGCTACTACAATTCAATAACTGTGAGTAGCAATCACATTCACTATGCCGGCCCAGATGGAACCGGCAACTTACAAGCTGATCCCGAAACGTGACCAAATCACTTCAAGGTCTGTATACTTGTAAGTGGTGGTACTACCCCGGATCGGCAGACTGGGTACCACTGCCTACCACCTATTTTAGACTGTCACTATGCCGGCCATAATTAAAATGGTTTTGCCTTTCGTCGGCACTCTTAGACAGACCTCCACTTGCTTAACATCAGGCAAGTCGAGTTCAGATATCGCGTCTCTTTAAATACAACAAAACAAATAAAAAACGGAAAAACAAAGTAAAATTCATAAATTCATAGGTACCAGTAATATTTAATGCATAATAAAATGTATATCATGAAACAAAACCAATTTTATTTCAATCCACACTTCATCAAGTAATAAATAACGGCAAATCCAATTTCTCTCCAGCACAAAGACCATCGGACGGATTAAAATTCTTGATTTGATTTATGGGAATGCTTTACGGATAGGTAGGATATCCGGATAGGTATTTACTTCACTCCTTACAAGGGAGTCGTGCCAGCTCGGGCATAGTTCAAATCGGTCACTAAAATCTTCGTCACATCTTATATTTTTTATTATCTGATTTCGACTTTCCTGATAGTAACCAAGAGCGCTGATGACTAAAAAATCGAGCTGAGTTTACATTATCCTCAGTCGTCGTTACTCTTCCGGCTAGAGATGCCACTATATCATACCTATACTATAATCATATATTATGCTACTAAAATATACATACTTCTTCGTTTGAAGGATCTAAGGTTATAGGATGGAGAGAACACATGGGCGAATAAAGCATTACACTTGCTAATTGTACGTACAACAAATAAGGACGCTCCAAATTCTTTATTATTTTTATTGTTGGTCTGTGTCGATTCAGTCAACAGAATGCAGATGCTTTTCTCGACCAACTCAGGGTAAAAAGACAAGATAGCAACAAAAAGTACCTCAGATTTTTAAAAATCTATCTCTCCGCTAGTAAACACACTACTGACCGGGCCGTGCCATCCAGAAGTGTAGCGTGCTTAGGAAGAGTAAAGATTTCTTACGATAGAAAAAAATGTACATAAAATTAAAAAATATATTTATTATCTATCTTAATTATGTATCTCACTTTTTCCAAAACTTTTACAAACAATTCAAATTAAATATACACTCTTTTTGCCTTTTTTTCGGCTAACTGATTTATTAAATCATTTATAGCTGATGATGACTTTAGTTTTTTTAGTTTCTTTTTGGAAAGTTTAATTAAATTCTGCTTACACACTTTGGGGGCTCTAGTGGCCCGGTAGCCCCGTATAATTGATACGGCATATACGGCGGTAGCTACGCACCTGGTGCTATCTCAAGGTGATGATGGACGTCACTAAGATAAGCGTGGATTCCAGTTAGGATTATATTAATGAAATCAGCACCAGGCTCATCCAGCATGGGGGTTTTCTTTACCGCTGAAGAAACCTTACTACTTTTTATTTATTTAAAAGGTAAGGTATGCTATTTTTTTTTAAGAGACTCGACAACTTGATCTTGATGGTAAGCAAGAGGATGAGGCTATACCTAAATAACGATTTAGTTTAAGATTGTTTCAGTCGCAGTCACTATAATGGCCTTCGCTTGAATGATTCTACAAGCATGATATATACGGCTACACGCAAGGCTGTATATATTCCGGTGGCGGAGTGAGTCTTCTGAAGAGTGAGGCGAAATTTTCGTCATCGCATTATTTGAGTTTGTTATTTAGTTCTTTATAATTTCTTATATATGTATTTTTATTTGGACCAAGTCGAATAACCTATTATACTGCTTGATTAGGCATTGGAATTATTGTGTACATTAACTAAACTGGCACGACTCTATTCGCACAGGGATTGGTAGAGACAAGGGAGCGCTACTTTTTACCATTCTTATTTATTAATTTCTTTGCCTTCCTTATGTCCACAACTTTTTTCAAGGTAGGGTTTTGTTGTTTTGTCCAATAAAATATAACTATTTATAACAGTCAGTACGTTAAACGATGTGACAAAATTAAGGTGTTTTTCATTGTATTTTCTTAGATTTTGCAACCATGATTAATGACTTAAACAAATTTTATGCGGCTTACTATCGCGTTTATTTTGGTTTTGATTTTACAATTTTATTTTAGTCTCTCCGTGACCACGGTGTTTTTCATTGTTATCGGTTTAGAGTGTGGCTTCATTGGCATAACCCGCGTCACGTTCTGTTCCCCATCATCCCCACGAGTGAGTTATATCAATTTAATCGTTCCAATTGAAATTCAAGCAGCGATGCCTCGACGAATCAATTACGGGGCAGCTCTATCGGCGCATTCAAAATAAGATCTCATCGATAGGTGCGTGTTCTTTTGTCCCTGTTTGTGCTACGTGGTCGATTCAATGCGACAGACGATTCGATATTTATTTTGTGTACACTTCTTGTAGGTATTGAACAATTTATAAATAATAAATATCTTATTTTTCAACAAAGAATAATGTACGCTCTTCTACAGACATAAGGTTTAACTTGCCACTTTAACACCCTTAATAAATAAACAAATTGAGAAATAAACAAGAATGTTGTGTTAGACAAATCGAAAGGATAGATAAAAGAGTTTGCTTAAAGAGGTGAGGTGACCAAACAAAGGTGAGCGAAAAGACAAAAAGGGAACAATTGAAGTTTGTTACTTCATGAAATCGGGGACATTCCTAAAAAGCAGCCTAAATGGGTTCTTTAATGTGTTTCTTAAAACATTTAATATTTTTGCGTAATATATTAAAAAAATAATACACAACACTGATATGTTGAATTGACAATCTTTGTTCTCTGTTATTTTAACGTCCAAAGCTGTCAATGTAACCTATTAGTAATCTAACTTCTTTCCTATCAGTGGCTGTTTATTATTATGACATTTATTCTTTGCAAACAAGATGGCATTACAAATAATATCAACTTTTGGTCTCTTTGAATTGTCTAAAATCAATCAAATTGTCATGCCTTCCTCCCACAGGGATAGGTGGTGGAGCGCCACTTGCCACGATCCTGACACAACTCCCTCACTTCCTTTACATTCACTTGTCTAAAATCACTACCATAATTTGATTGATTGACTAAACTTTTGGCCTTACGTAGGACAACAATTTAGTTTAGCGTCTTTTGTTGATAGAATGGTTACGAAAGAATGTTCGCTTTGTATGTGATAGAATTCATAGCAATATATTTCTGCAGGTATACCTGCCACTTTCCATAATTCTGTTTATTGCATCACTTTAGAATGTAATAGATAATTTTAATAAATATCATTTAGGATACATATAATTTTGTGGATGTGAAAGAAGCGATGGAGTTGTGTCAAGATCGTGCCGAGTGGTGCTTTATTATTTTTGCCTATTCCTATTAGAAAAAGGCGTGACAATTTGATTGATTGATTGATGATAATAATAAGGCACCACGCCTAATGTTAGGGAGTGCGGTCCATGAATGGAGGCGACTGCTAGTATAGTTAAATAACTGCAATTAGCAGTAGCATTCACTATGCCGGCCTAATTGAAATCGCTAATTAGACTATACATCTCTTCATGGTCTGTAACACTTAAACCTAGTGGATATGACCACAAGCTGTCTGCCCACCACTCTTAGAAACCATCTTGAGAAGTTAAAGCTAAACAGCTTAAAGGCGACCGTGGTGTAGTAGCAGTGCAATGGTAACGCAAACCGAAATCATGGGTTCAAAACCACTCACCGGTACCAATGTATCTTTGATATATGTACTTTGGTTGCCCTGTTTCTATGATACAAGCACTTTAGTAGCTTAGTATAGAAATGTAAATAAAATGAGATGTCACAATAAAAAATTAAAGTATATTCTATGTAATTTACATAAAATTTTAAATATTTACTTTAAAAAAAATATATTACAAAAAATTCTTTATTAATCCTTTTATTCTGATGTCTAAGGTTGACAAAAACAATGTCGCTTAGCTTTTAGCACGTTTATACAAAACACTACCAAGTTCCCAGACAATTCTTATCTATCTCGCAAAATACGTTACAAGTGAATTATCATCTCAAACAATTATAGGTTTTAAAACAAAAGGAGTAAGCTCAAAACCGTTTGCAGACATTTGGAGAATAGCAGTGAACCTCTGCTAAAAGGAAACGGATGTTATTTTGAGTGGAATAAGAATTTCTATCCATAATCATAGATTGCAATGTTCAGAATTGAAAACAAATTTTACAGACGACTCTCATCTCTAATAAGATACGTTAAGGTTTAAATTTGTTTGAATTTATTGAAAACCAGGTGCGACATGAGTGCGGTCGCGACATGGAACAATTTGAATAAATTTGATCGGGTCCTGAAAACGCAATGCTTGCTATACAACGTGAAAGTTTAATATTTTTATTCTAATCCTTATCTTTAAAAGCATAGAGTTCAATTTAGTATGTTAAAAATAAATTTGGGTAATTTTAAATGAGCTGTGGTAGAAAGGGGTGAAGTGAAGATCGAAAATTGATACTTTTCTTTGGAGATGAAATTGCGTTTGACGCTTAGATTATCTGCTATTGTATTATTTTTGTCTCCTAATACTTTTCGCGGGAATATTTAAATAGTAGGGTCTTTACCTGCATTTTTAAAACGTATCAAAGTTAGGTTTACGATTAATTACGATTAAAATTGTTCACAGTTCATATTAAAATTTATGATTTCAAAAATTAATGCCTCTGCCTATCTCCGTGGGAAAACGGCGTGACAATTTGATTGATTGATTGATGATTCAATCGCTGCACAACACAACAAAGGTTAGCTGGTAGATAATGCCTAAGGCATTAAGCTCGCCTATGTACCTTATTTTGTGCAATAAAGAGTTTATAAATAAAATAAATGATTTAAAAACCGCCTAATAATGTATAAGCTAGGTAACAAATTTTTATTTATACAAAAAATAACAGCATTAGAATATGCAAGAATAATAATTTAAAAAAAAAGAACTAATTTATAAATTATCCAAATTGTCACGTCTTCTCCCCACAGGCATAGGTTTATTTATCAATTATTTATTGTGACTCGATATACTCGTATAACAGCAACCCGCTGATGTTAGGAGTGCGGTCCATGAATTGAGGTTACTGCTACTACAGTTATATAACAGCAAGTAGTAGTCGCATTGTGACTCAGGGCCGTCTTTACCCGGGGGTTCAAGGGGTGCGGTGCACCCGGGCGCAGAGTCCTAGGGGGCGCATGCCGACCGCCATATACTACACATATACTTCGATAAGTACCTACTGCACAGAGATCACGCGAGCGGAGCCTTGACTTTCGCACCCCGACGCTGAATATGCTTAAGACGGCCCTGTTGTGACTCAAAAATTGACCTCGGCTAGCCTGATGGTAAAGAAGGTCTAAGAGTGCCTAAAATAAAAAAAAACTCAGAACATTTCAGGGTTGCCTCAGTCGCCGTCACTATGCCGGCCAAAGAAGAATCTTTTAGATCGTCCCCGTGTTCTGTTACCTCTGATTTACTCGTATATTGTAATTATATTGTAAATAAAATTATTTTGTCAAAAATGCAGGTTCCACCGAGATTTGAACTCGGATCGCTGGATTCAAAGTCCAGAGTGCTAACCATTACACCATGGAACCGCTGGTGAGAGTGTGCTAAATTTGCTTATTATTTCAATATGAACGTCTTTGTGACGTCACAGATTGTACGTTTATCGAGAGTTCAGAGTGAAAGGTCGAACTAGTTTGTAGACGTAATGTTGGTTAATGATGTTAGCGGGCCTTAACTAAAATATACAGTTATTCAATGCATTGCGACCGTGGTGTAGTGGTAGTGCAATGGTTACATAAACCGAGAGCACAGGTTCAAATCTTTGATATTTATATTTTGGTTGTCCTGATACAACCACATTAGTATCATAGTATAGATATGTGAATAAAAATATATATATCAAAATTGGGATAAGCAGATGTATTGAATGTATGGAACTAGGCAGAGACAATGGAGCGCCACTTGCCACGATTCTGACACAAGTCTCTCGCTTCCCTCACATCCACAATTCTTTTTATACAAGCTCTACGGTTATATAATTATTATCTTTCATTAATATTATTTATATATCTACATTGTAATTAATCCATTTATTGATTCATATTAATTTAATGAATGCTAGAGATAAGATTTTAGCATAAATAAAATTAGCACATACCAAGAAATATTAAATCAATCAATCACATTGTCACGCCTTTTTCCTACAGGGATAGACAGAGACATAAGATTACTAGAAATAAAGTATGTAAACATTCTAATGATCTTTAAAATCTATTGACAAACGAATCTTTTTATTAACACGTTTTAGGGTTCCATAGAAAAAACGGAACCCTTATAGATTCGTCATGTCTGTCTGTCTGTCTGTCCGTATGTCACAGCCACTTTTTTCCGAAACTATAAGAGCTATACTGCTGAAACTTGGTAAATAGATGTATTCTCTGAACCGCAATAAGATTTTCACACAAAAATATATAAAGAAAACAATAAATTTTGGGGGTTCCCCATACTTAGAACTGAAACTCATTCTTTTTTCATCAAACCCATACGTGTGGGTCTTCAAAAATGATATTGAGGTTTATAACCTTTCATTCAATCAATTCAATCAACTCAAATATAAAAATCGTTCAACGAACTACAAGAATTTTTATACTATGTTACTTGCTGCTACGGAACCCTTCATGGGCAAGTCCGACTCGCACTTGGCCGCTTTTATTATTAGCTTGTTAACTTAGTATAATAACTTGTATTAATATGTATGTAACTATGTAACGGAATCTTTCGAATTAATTTCACCCACTTCTAGAGATCTTAATAATATGAAAATTTGTACATGTATTAAAAACTAATGACAATCCAATAATTTAATTTAACATTTTTGTGGCCGGCATAGTGTCGACGACTGAGGCAACCGTGAACTGACTCGGTTTATTCAGTCGTCGGTATTTTTGATTTACATTGTCGTGTTTTTAACTATAGTTTTATTTTATTTTTACTAGGACGCGACATCAGATCTCTACTTATTTAATGGTAAGCAAGGGAAGGTCCAAGAGCGCCGACGACTGAAAAATCCGTTTCACTTCACTTAGTCGCCTTTAGTATGTTGGACATAGGTGCCCAGTATGTTGATCCGGTGTAGTACCACCACTAACAAGTATACAGACCGTGAAGTAATTAAGGCGAGTTTCGGGATCAGCATGTAAGTTGGCGGTTCCAACTATGCCGGCATAGTGAATGTGACTGCTATTTACAGTTATTAAATTGTAGTAGCAGTGACATCCATTCATGGACCACACTCCAGCTTAACATCAAGCAGGGTGCTGTCATATGTCGAGTCACAATAAAAAAAAGCACCCCGCTTCACGAAACGCGACCAAATCACTTCACGGTCTGTATACTTGTGCTGTCATATGTCGAGTCATAATAGACTAAATCTAATTAGTCGTTTTTTTTAGTTGATCGGCTCTCTTGCTTGCACCTCACAATGCTTATTATCTTCACAATAAAAATTGCCTGTCAATGGACAATTATGGCGGATCATTGTAATAAATCCTTATGTGCCGGACAAAGGGCTCGCAAATCTTGAATGAATCTCGCGGGGCAAGCCATCATCGCTCTCAGGTGGCACCCGGGGTGGATGGGCTCCTGTATATATTATTCACAATACTGATTGCACGCGGGTGCCTATGCATAATAAATGAATGGCTATCCCGAAACGACAGGGGCGGATTTGGTCAGCACTTTTGACATGATTAAATTTTAACGGTTTTTTTTTGTAATTAAATTCGTTATTTGGCACTTTTGACGACAGGCATGGCGTAGTGGTGTCGGTTACGTGTTTGTCCCGGGTTCGATTACTGGTCGGAGCAAATATTTGTTTCATAGCTTTTATTTGTATCTATTATTTATAAGTAAGATCTTTGTAAATGTTAAAAAATAGAGGCAGATATCTGCTCCGGGTCAGGTTGTCAAAGTGTGGTAGGCAGCGGTGCCAAGTGATTTAGTCGCGTTTCGGGAGCTAACCAGCCCCCATCCCATCCCAGCCTAACATCAGGCGAGGTGCTGTCACATATCATGTTGAGTCACAATAAAACAAGTTGGTGGCCTGGAAGAGATCGTTTTTGAGTGATAAGTTCGCAAACTGTGTATCATCATGTATATAACCATAGAGCTTGTATGAAAAGAATTGTGAATGTGAAGGAAGCGCTCCATTGTCTCTGCCTATCCCTGCGAAAAAGGCGTGATAATTTGGTTGATTGACTGATCATATTTCTTGGTTAACGTGACCATTGCATCACGGTTACCAATATATTTTTGAGACAAAGTAAAAATATAAAAAAGACAGGTTCCACCGAGATTTGAACTCGGATCGCTGGATTCAAAGTCCAGAGTGCTAACCATTACACCATGGAACCGCTCGAAAGTGATTGTATAAATCTCAACGATATTAATAGATAACAAAGTAACACTTATGTTTAAATTCCGAGTAATCATTTCTTAGATGTAATATGATCAATTAGTCATGGTCACTTATTACGTTACATAAACAACTGCACTAATATTTAATCAGTTTTATTTAGTATGCCTAATAGTCATAAAACTCGCCTACATATTTTCAAGTTTATTTTGGTGCAATAAAGGATTTAGATAAATAAATAAATATTTTCTTAGATTTTGCGCGAACATTAATTAATAAATTAAACAAATTTTATGCGGCTTACTATCTTGAATATTATTTTACAAAAAAATGTAAAATCAAAACCAAAATAAAGTTTAATTTATCAGTTTTCTTATAGTTCGTGTATACAAAGAAACATAGTGAAATGTATATGTTTATTTGTGGCTCGATATGACAGCACCTCTCCTGATGTTAAGCAGTGGTACGGACTACGGTCTATTAATGAAGGTGACTGCCACTATAGTTAGATAACTGCAAGTAGCAGTCCCATCCACTATGCCAGTCTAGTTGAAATCGGTAACTTTCAAGATAAAAGTGGTGACTGGTATACCCGGCAGATAAAAAGAGTGCTGACTTTTGAGCGCAGTACAAGGATCGGCAGATTAAAAGTGCTCTGGACGACTGCGGTGGAAGCAATATTCTATTACTAATAAGTATTAAACAAATTTTATGCGGCTTACTTGATTTTTCAATTTTTATTATTCCAAGGTTTCAAGAGATTCAAAGCTCTTGACTTTGCAGCTATCGAAACGTCTGAATAATAAAATTGTGTAATCAAAACCAAAATAAACGCGATAGTGAGTCGCAAAAAACTTTAATTCATTATTCAATGTTCGCGCAAAATCTAAGAAAGATAATAATAAGTATTTAATTTATTGGCATATGCGCAAAACTAAAAGTAAGTAGGTAACAAAACATTGGCGGGGTTTATAAGAGGTATTAAAATGTTGAAACACACCTATTAATTTATTTTTTGTATTTTAAACTAATTACTTTTGAATTAAATAAACTGAATATTCAATCAATTTGTGAGGCCTCAATTGGAACAGAGATGGATAGAGACGACGGAGCGCCACTTAAAGATTCTTACATAACTTCCTCGCTACCTTCGTTTTCACAGTTCACCAATATGGTTATAGATACTGTATTTTCAGGAAAATGGGTCACTTAATGGGTCAGTTATTGTAATAATAAATCTCGCATTTTAGTTGTCATAAACTTTTTACTAAAGAAAACACTTTGCATAAATTACATATCTACATTATTTTACATAAATTGTATTGCATAATATTTTTTACTAATTAATAGAAATATCACTGCTATCATACAAAAATAAATTAAAGTTGCCAAACGAAAACTGACAATTCCTTTTTTAATATCTTTATGGTTAAAAATTAAAGTTTCGGGACAAAAGCAATTTAAATTAAAAAAATTAACCAAGTAAATAATATTTTGTTTATATAAAAAAAAAACAACTGTTATAAAGCTTGGAGCATACTTTCACTTTTGTAGCAAGTCCGTCCCTGCTCCGTTCAAAGTGCGTGCTAACAGGCGTTTAAAGTTCGACCCTGGCCCCAAGAGATTCACGAGTCCGGCTCAGTTTTAGGGTATTGTTCCATCAGAGTTTATGCTAGTGGCTACGTGATACTTATCAGAAAATAGCACTGGTAGATATGGTAAACGGTATTTCAAACTGTTCCGTCAATTAGCTAGAGTGTATAGATATTTCAATATTATTATTTAAATAAAGTTTATAGAAAAAATCGTGTAAATAGGTACATGATTTACAATACAGAAACTTAAAATGGTTATTTGGCGCGCATAGACTTTTATAGAAAATATAAGTAATTAGTTGAAGTGGCCTACTGCAAAAAAACGATTCAATGCTTTTACTATGCCGAGTTTGAAGGATACTAGGTTATAGAATGTGAAGAACATATAGGCGAGGAAAGCATTCCAATCAATCAAATTGACACGCCTCTTTCTTATGGGGATAGGCAGAGACAATGGAGCGCCACTTGCCACGATCCTAACACAAATCCCTCGCTTCATTCACATCCACAATTCTCCTCATACAAGCTCTCAGGCTATGGGCACTAGGCAACCTAGCTTTCTTGAGGATGTCTCCGATTTGATCATAAAATTGCTTTCGTCAATCTACTTTAACTCATCCTTTCCATATGCCCAAACCATCGGAGCATGCCTTTGTCAATCCTTTGTCAATTGTCACTACATCTTCTTTCAAACCACATCTATTTTATTTATTTATTTAAATCCATTTTTGTACCATAATAAACTTAAAAATAGGCGAGTTTAATGCCTATTAGGCATTCTCTAACAGCTAACCTTTATCTATCTATAAAGCATTCCTCTTCCCAATATTTATCTCCTTCCAAGGATCGCACTCCTGTTATAGCAGTGCTGCCATATGTCTAGGCTACAATAAAATGCTATCTTGGTTATGTGTGAGAAGACACCCTTATTGGCAAATCTAACAATTGTTTTGTACTGACCCTATACGCAGGGTCATAATCAAATAAACTTCCCATTGATGTCATGCGAGCTACTGACTTAACAGAATTATTTTATTTACCTTTTTCTTTTGACGTTTGTTGTTATTCCAGTTTTTATTTTTATTTTGTTCGCCTGTATTATCTATTATAGCTTTTATTACTTGGTCTGTAACCATCGAGGTTGTGTGAAAAGGATTGTGGATGTAAAACAAAGCAGGATTGTGCCAGGGTGCTTGCCTCCCCCCCTAGCACGGCAATCCAATAATCAAGAAAAAGACCTGCAAGGAACATTATTGTCTCTCACGTAATAAGCCAACACATAAAATTATCAATAAAAATATTTATTAAAGCTTTTAACGTTGTTTTGTTCACACACAGAATCTGTTAAATATATTTTTTGGACATTTTGTAGGCTGACGACAGGCGTGGACTAACGGTTTAGCGATTGGTTTGTTGCGCGTAAAGTCCCGGGTTCGATTCCCGGTCAGAGCAAATATTTATTTCATAGCTTTTATTTGTACTATTTAAAAAACAATAAATATTGCAAATATTTGTTAATAAAAAAAGAGATGGATATTTGCTTTGGGTCTCGTTATCAAAGAGTGGTAGGCAGTGGTACACAGTCTGCCGATCCGGGGTAGTACCACCACTAACAAGTATACAGACCGTGAAGTGATTTGGTCACGTTTCGGGATCAGCTTGTAAGTTGCCGGTTCCATTTAGGCCGGCATAGTGGATGTGATTGCTACTCACAGTTATTGAATTGTAGTAGCAGTGTAGTTAGATACGAGCCACAAAAATAATAGTCCAATTATTATGTTATATTTGAAATTGAATTTTAACAAGCGCACCCAATATACTGATTGACCATTACAGTTGATGGTCAATCTATCATTACACTACAAACATGATATATAAAGTACAGTCGCGTGCAGAAATGTAAATAAATGTTGTACCTATTTGTTTTTATTAATTGATAAAATACTTATTTCAATTTATTTAAGAGTAATGTGAGAGTGACAAAGGAATGTTTCGATGGTTTGGGCACATGTAAAGCATGAGTGAAAGTAGATTAACGAAAGGAATTTATAAATCTGATGTGGATAGATGCGTTAAACAAGGAAGGCCCAGGAGGGTGTTTACCGACCAAATCAGAGACATCCTCAAGAAAGCTAGGTTGCCTAGTGCCCATAACCATAGAGCTTGTATGAAGAGAATTGTGAATGTAAAAGAAGCGAAGGAGTTGTGTCAGGATCGTGGAAAGTGGCGCTCCATTGTCTCTGCCTAACCCTGTGGGAGGAAGGCGTGACAATTTGATTGATAATAAACAGTTGGCGTGACCTTTTCAATTGTAAAGGCTGTGAAGTGACTTTCGGTTCCGCTTGGACGGCATGGTGGACACGACTGCTACTTGCAGATATTAAACTGTAGCAGTAGTCGCCTATTTTTTCTATGGATCAACCTACGACAGTACCTCGCCTGATGTTAAGCTGGAGTGCATTCCATTTTTTTTATTGTGACTCGACATATGACAGCATCTCGCTCGATGTTAATCCGAAGTGTTGTCTATGAATGAATGTCACTACTACTACAACTCAATAACTGTGAGTAGCAATCATATCCACTATGCCGGCCTAGATGGAACCGGCAACTCACAAGCTGATCCCGAAACGTGACCAAATCACTTCACGGTCTGTATACTTGTAAGTGGTGGTACTACCCCGGATCGGCAGACTGGGTACCATGAATAGAGGTGAATGTTACTACGGTTAAATAACTGCAAGTACTAATTAGTAAATGACTAAAATAAATAAAAAATGTTTTTTATTTTATAAAATCTACAAATACATTTAAATTAGATTTGCAGTCCTTGAAAGCACTGTCAAATAGTACATCTGTATTAGATACACACCATTTTGAAATAACACTTCTGCAGCCCCTTTACATAAACACTTATGCAGTGGAGTGTACAACAGGCGCGCCAGTAAACACAATTGTTTGTCCCTGTACAAAAGATTCAAGTAGATTGCTTAATTGGATTAATTTTTCATTGGGTGTTTTTTTAGTTAGAAAAGTGCATTAGTTGTTAAAATGTATGTATGGTTGCATTTGTTATTTTTAAGGCGTTTTTATTGTAAAGATTTTTGGTCCGTCTATGTACTCTCTAATTATTTGAACTCGGAGAAGACGGATTCGGTATTTGAGTCATCTTGGATGCAGGGCCGTCTTAAGCATATTCAGCGCCGGGGTGCGAAAGTCAAGGCTCCGCTCGCGTGGTCTTAGTGTAGTAGGTACCTATCGAAATTTAAAGCGGTCGGCATGCGCCCCCTAGGACTCTGCGCCCGGGTGCACCGCACCCCTTGAACCCCCGGGTAAAGACGGCCCTGCTTGGATGCGTCAAATTTTACGTTATTCTACGTATATAGGTTTTATATAGCATACTCACGTTACAAATTTTATTTTCACAAAGACTAATTTTTGGTCTAACGCGATAAAAACGCAGACCTTCATTATGTAATTCAAAATGAAGGTCATTTTTTATTGTACCATCAACTTGCCTGATGGTATGCAAAGAGAGGTATCTACTATGCCGGCCAAAGATAGGCTAAACCATATTTGTCTAAATCAATGAATCAATCAAATTGTCACTCCTTTTTCCACAGGGATAGGCAGAGATTACGGAGCGGCACATTCTCTTCATACAAGCTCTACGGTTGATAATAAGCAATAATAATGAATTGAAGAACTCCGTAACTATTAGGTAGAGTTAAGTTCTTTTTGTTTAAGTTTATTTCACACCTTTTAGTTTTTACTAAGGGTTCACTCAAATTGTTTAGTATGTTAATAAACCTATGCAATCTGTTTTATGTTAAGTTGGGTTTTACATCTCCATAATTTAAAAAATCTGGATTTGTAGGTAGAAATACCAGGACATTTCAATTTAAAACCAAGACGCCCTTAATAGGACGCTACAGTCGAATTAGCTTGGAGACGTTTTTGCATTTGTAGTAGTGTGTGTAGTAAGTGCGCCTAAGTGCGCGTTTCCATTATGCCGTAGCGGTAGATAAAGATGTTACGATCTCCTATCATTATGTTTAGTTTTAGCTTGGAGACGTTTTTGCGTTTGTAGTATAAATAAATAAAAAACTTTTATATTTTTTTATTTAAATATTTTGCCCGATTGCCCTTCGATATATGTCGCTTTAAACCTGAAGTGCTTCCACCTAATCAAGATTTTGAGAGTGTATGTGACGTATGTATGTATGTTTCGTTTGTGAAAATTATTGGTCGGTTTTGTGCACGATATTGCACGATCAAATAGTTCACGAAATTCGTAAGTACCGAATTTCGTGCTTTTCCATTAAAAGTTTCCGGTTATCTTCCGTTTGCTTCCAGTTAAAACCTAAGGACAAGACGTGTTTTCGTAACGTGTGTTAATAATGGAAACGCGCTCTGAGGCGCACTACTACAAATGCAAAAACGTCTCCAAGCTAATTTGACTGTAGTTTAATGTACTCGTATTACGCACTTAAACACTTTATTAGAAAATGTGAATGCTACTATTAGAGCTTTATAGACCGTGTTTTAAGTAAATAATGGAAAAAGTGACCATAAAATAAATTAATAATTCTATTAAAAACCCTAGGACATTCCTCAAAAAGCAGGATATGTCCTCGAAAAACAGGAAGGTTGGCGACCCTATGTTAAGCTAGTGTACCGTCCTTAGATTCATTTGCTGGCAGGCATAGTAAAGATGACTTTTTCAGTTGGCGGCGCTCTTGGATTTCCAAGGTTGAGAGCGCTTCCAAAGGTTTAACCATTAATTGTAGAATCAAATAGCAGCGTAATCGACGTCCGATGTCCATTAGCGCAACGCGATGAACATCACGAGTTGGGAAGTGTGTGGATGTTAGGGCAATATTCGAGGCAGCGCGAGGAGCAGTGCAAAGAGCTATGTAGGCCAGTTATTTACTGCGTCAATGAAAAGGTGGCTTAGAGATGACTGTACAAATATGATTAAATGATAGATTAATATATGTTAAATTATTAGTTACTAATTTGTAATTTGTAAAAATAATCTTTGAAATTTTTAATTTTTATTGGCAGTGTGTGCATAATTTTTGAGTTGCAATCGAGTTTGAAGTTGACAATGTTTTTTCAAGCTGAATCAAAGATTGCAATTTGTTTTGCACACCTATAAACCGAAATAAAAACAAAAATAAAATATTATAATGATAAATAAAACAACCAGTATTTGCATTTAATATAGTTTATTAGAAGTGATAATTAATATAGACATTATTTTACATAATAATAATAATAGGATTGCACGACAACTTTGGATTCGTCAAATTAAATTCGAATATTTACATTACGTTTAATTTATCATTAGACTACTTATGAAATTAAACTTAAAACTAAAAGTGAGAATGATAAAATATTAATTAAATTTAAAATTCAACGATATACAACATTCATAAGAGGAACAAATAAATAAACAATTCAACTTATTTTTTATATATTTACAATAACAATTAAATTTAAATGATATAACTGAACTTTAAAAATATTACGTAAAATTAGCTTAAATTCTTTGGTAATAAAAAATATATAGTCAAACCATTCAAAATGGAATGTTTTTTGGGAATTATTTGGAATTATATGTTTTGGAATTATTTATTAACAGCGACTTAAAACTTTGCGGTATGACATATTAATAATATCGCAGCAATAAATATGGTAGGTATGTGGTGCAGAACAACGCTTTTAAATGCATTATATTTTACTATACTTGTAGATTAGGTTAGAATAGACGACATAGTGTTTACCAATTAACTTTATTTAACCATCAGTCATCAAAACTGTCTCAAAACTAAATGCAAAATTGTCTAATCTCACAGAACGCATTTGTATTTATCTTATATTTCACTTCAAGGCGTGTATCCGATGGCGACCGCAAACTGCACTACTGGTTTGTATGAAAGCACAGAATCAATCTTATACAGATTCATACAAATCAGTAGTGCAGTTTGCAGTCACAGTCTGCGGTCGCCATCTGAATCACACCTTCAATCGTAAAGGCGGCTCCGAAGTTAGGCGCAAGTCGATGCGCAATACATATAATACGGTATAGCGGGGCTCAAAGTAGGTGGAGAGTCATTATTATTGTGACTGTACCTACGCAAAGTCGCGCTCGCAGCTAACTTCGGACACGTCATAAAGTTTGAAACTAATTTTCGAATTACAAATATGGAATGAATCAATAAAATTTCTTAATATTAAAATGTCTTTTACAATGAGATCACGAACGAATATTTTTTATTTACAAAGCGCATTTAATTTTGATTTTATTTTTAATTTATTTATTTTTATATTTATTTACATACTCGTATAATATTTTCAGTATAATTTATTGATTTAATTATTTTATTAATTATACTCGTAATTGTGACACAAAATCTTTGGTTTTATAAAAAATCCTTAACAATATTATTCGATTTTTGGTATACTTACTAATTATTTAATTTACACCATCGGCTCGATATGAACAAATTGCTGTTCTTTATTGTCACTATAAAGAACAACAATTATTCCTTCAAACGTAATTAATAATTTATACGAAACTCGATGAATGTCATCATAGCGTGCCGCTGATATAACAACATACATTCAACTTTACACAATGAAAACTTGATTCTAAAACAATTGACTACATACTAAAATAATTAATAAGTAGGTTCAGTAATTTTCGTTGACATCTTATTCTTTGGACATAACTAAATTTTATTATTTACCGCTAATTACCTACAGCTATCTAATTGAGTTTTTAATAAGGCTTTAAACGGAATAAATAATCGCAATAAGCAATTATTTAATCTGTTTAAATTATGCAATTATGGATGTGGATATAGTTGGCATAGTGACGGCGACTGAGGCAACCGTAGGGTTGATCGTTTTTCTGTTGTTGGCGCTCTTGGAATTCCCCTTGCCTCATATCGACTCTTAATAAGAATATTTTTTGATAAAACCCATTATTATCATTTATGTTGACAATTATTTAAAATTGTCAACATAAATCATCATTCATCACGATCATCAATTGTCACGCGTCTTAATTCTTACAGGGCTAGGCAGAGACAACGGAGCACCACTTTCCACGAGCCTAACACAACTCTTTCGCTTCCTTCACATCCACAATTCTCTTCAGACAGACTCTATGAAAATGGATCCACATAAAAAATGTTTTTTAATTGATGTTCGTGTTCCCTGTGACTTATTAAAATAACAAATAAAATAGTACTGTTTCTGATACTGATACACAGAAAAACAATAAAAGTAAAGGATTCCATCGACATTTTATGAAAACCGCAATGCTGTTTTAGGAAGAAAATGAATAACCTCTTAACCTTATTTTCTATAAATAATAATTTCAATACGAACAATTGTATATTAATTTGTTAAGCCTTAACGCCAAGTTGTGGGCGCAAAGGCAGACACGGTTCAAGAGGTCAGTGGTTGGAGCGAGGGCACGTTGGCGGAGAGATGAGGATTGCGGAAATCATGCTGTGGTCGCATTTCGGGGTGTGCAGCCCGTAGATCTGCTGAAATAAATATTTACATTTAATAAAATATAATTGTAACGCATAAATTATGCGTTGATATATAGTGGATATGAAATCACATCCTTAATGCGAGCAGTTCGATTCCCGATGCTTACTACTCACCTATCTTTGGTCGCTCAGTGTTTATGATATGGTAGTAGCTTAGTGTGGGTAGATTAAAATTATATGTAAATATTTTTTATTAATCATACAAAAGCTCTGTAAAAAGATGCACTTTTTTCATTATATTAATTTATTTGGAATAAATTATTAAATGGGTACTAAAAATAAAAATATAGGTACTATGTTTTTATGTAATATGTTTTTTATTTATTTACTTTTCCATACTAAGCTACTATCATAAAATATATCAAAGATACATTGGTACCTTTAAGAGGTTTTGAATCCGTACTCTCGGTTGGCGTAACCATTGCACTACCACTACACCACGGTCGCCTTTGTCAAACTTTTTGAAATATTGCACCTATGTGAACGTAATATAACGTTCCTATCTTGTCCTCAAGATGAATAGGCAGAGAATATTCGAGGGCATTAAAGGCAGCTATATTTAGTATCTAGAATACTTTCAATAAATTTTAAAATAAAATACATCTTTTGATATTATCAGAGATGCAACCCTATTTATAAAACGAGTACCAAGAGTTTAATCCCTTGGGAAGTATATAAATCTTGCTTTATATTTAAACAAGATTTAAAAATGTATCTCTTTTAAACAAACTCACCTATTCTATGGTCAGGATGTGTTGGATGCAATTCCGGGTGAGTGGGATGAAGCGTCGGGTGCACCTCGGCGTGGGGTGGGGGTAAATGTGTTTGTGGGCTCCGCATATCGGCATGTTGTGTCTCTCTGTGACGACGGAGGTCAACTTTCCGCTGAAACGCTCGCCCACAAAGTTCACAAGCGAATGGTTTAAAGCCGGTGTGTTTGCGTGAATGAGTTATCAGATTTGAGCTCTGACTGAACGCCTTCCCACAAACTTGACATTTATGAGGCTTCTCACCTGCGAACAAACAGAAGGCATACATTAAATACTAAACAGATTTATTATTGTTTAACTACATAAACATTTGTGGTAGGCAGTGGTGCCCAGTCTGCCGATCCTGCCCGGTGTAGTACCACTACTTACAAGTATACAGACCGTAAAGCGATTTATTCGCGTTTCGGGATTAGCTTGTAAGATACCGGTTCCAACTAAGCCGGTATAGTGGATGTGACTGCTACTTACAGTTATTGAGTTTTGTACCGGACCGCACTGCATGGACCGCACTGCAGCTTTACACCAGGCAAAGTGCTGACATCAATAAAAATGAACGTAAAATGAAAGAAAATACAAAACGGTATTCCTTAACAACCTAATCCCAAGAATGGCTAATAAAGTAGAGTAATCGTTCGATAGCCGACCTGATTCCTCTCCCAAAATTATCCGTGCCCGAGATATCCGCTCGGTATCGATCGGCGAGCCGAGACAGGTAGTTCACGGGAGCTCTAGACAAGCGGAGTACGTGTGAATATACCTCTGCTTCACGTATTAATACTCATCCGCGTAATCTGTGCGGAGTTCGCCACCGTCCGCATTACGCATTCGACTCGCGGCCATCCCTCCGGACTTATACAATTCATAGCTGATCTGACACCGGCCCTGGTGCTCTATATTAAAAGTTTACGGGTATCGTGATTCCTTCGCGCGAGGAATTTAATATTGCTCTTTATTGTCAAGCGGCCGGCTTTTGTTGTCTTCGCTCGAGGAAATCGGACGTTTATTGCTTTGTGTACTCGTCCGTGTTTACTGGGTCAAATACTGCCCGGGCCGCGTTTTATGGTTACTCCCGATGTTACTTAACTTTCACGACGAATAAAATTTATACTTAATTAACAACTACTTAATTATTATTTTTAATTCACACGTAAATTTTTATTAAAGCTTTCCTTATAGGTACTAGGTGAAGGAGTGAATTACAATAGGCGTTCTCCACCTGCCGCTAGAACAAATCACGGCCGAGGGTAATAACGAGGCTGCTATCGACACCTTCATTTACCTCCCTATAGGAACAAGTTTTCCAAAGCAGGGACGAATTCAGCGGAGTCCGTCAATCAAGGGGTCCGCGGCGACTGGCGACTTCATTAGAGCGAGCGGGAGGCCCGACGCTTCTCGTTCACTCTCGAGTGTCGCGACGTAGAGAGCAATTTATATCCGTCGTGCCATTGGGCAGTGATTGCGGCGGCTCCTCCCCGCGTCGCGTAGCAACCGCCCCCCTCTGTCTCCCTGCTACTGCCATATCTGCCTCCCACACCCCCTGCAGGTTATGGATCGCAATTTTCCTTTGAATTGGAAATCAGAGCGTCTGCCGCGGGCCCCGCTCGTTAGCCGTCGGGCCCGTTTCGCCTACCCATCTTTGCGATACTTCTTATTGCTACAGATTTTTACTACCTCCATTCGTAGAATCGAAAAAGATGTTTTCTTTGTGATCTCAATTGTTTGTTTTGCTATTTTTCGCAGAAAACAAAGTTGTTGCATTATTTTATTATTACACACAGTTATATATATATATTTTATAGTCTCTCACAACATTACGAAAGCAACGTTATTAAAAGTGTTTAACGTTTCATCTGAGGACGCGAATCCCTTTAAAAGGGCTGGCAGAGGGCGCGAATTGGGGAGTGCATAAAATCTTTGAGCGTTAACTGCGTAATTACGCGAGCACAGGGAGAGGTATCTGCCACTTAATTGTTTTGAGGGTACCAACTTCCAAGTTATGATGGAAATTAAATTCTATGAATAAGAACTTCTTGCTTCATTTTTAATATTATCTATATTGGATGGATAAAAAGAATGTTTCAAGTTCTTTGTTGTAGTAACTAACAATTTAGGTGCCTAAACTATAAGTCATACCATTTCGCTGATATAGTAGAAACTAAATTTTATATTTTATATTTTTATTGTGACACGAAATTTGACCTCGACCCGCCTGGTGATAATTAAGAGGAGGTCCAAGAGTGATGAAGACTGAAACAACCAAGTTAGTACATGGCTGCCTCGGTCACCGTCACTATGCCGGCCTATACCTATATTATATAAATTAAATCAAAGTATACCTACATTTTTGATGGAATCCGTTAAATTTTCCTATAATATTATATTAGAATCAGTTTACTAAAGACATAAAATTGCTTACTGCCGTTGTAGCACATTGCCAGATTTTTACAACAATCGTTACTTCACGAATGGCCACTTCGCTTTTACTATTACGACATATTCTTATATTGGCGTAGGTAGAGATACTTTAATTTGGAACAATATAAATACACAAAATTTTATTTTTTATGGAAGCGAGATAGTTTTATATTAGTCATGGCAAGTAGACGTCTATTGTCTCTGCCTCTTTTCGTGGGGGTAAAAGCCTGAAAATTTGAGTATAATTTTATTTTTATTATTATTTTTCTCATTCATCTAAATAATTTGTTAAAACTGAAAAATAATTATATTATGTATCGTATTGTAATAAACTGATATAAAATATATTTTTGTGAATAAAAACCTATTTTTATTATTATGTATATAATTTTACTTCAAGTAGTAAATGTACTTATAACTAATAATTAACACTTTTGGGCGCACAATGATCGAGTTTTTTTAAGGTTTCTTTTCAATAAAGTCTTTACAATACCATAGTGGTTGTAAAAGAGTGTAGTGAAAAGTAAAAGAGCCAAGAGGGCCAACAGCAATAAATGTAATGATTTTTTTTAATATAAAATATTTTTTCATGAACCCAAATTCCTTGAAAGTATAAAGTTTAATAATAAAGCAATGTTTGCGAGGCCGTGTTACCTAAGCAATAACTTCGAGGGTTGTGATTGAACACATCCGAGTGAACGATAACCGTAAATCTCACCCGGATGAAACAGGCACAAATGTAGAACTTTACTTTTAACCCGGTTTTAGCTTTTATGTATTCTATAATAAGTACGTTTAGTATTTGGTACTATAGCAAATAAAATAATAGTGAATAAAAAAGGGATAGACAGAAACAATGGAGCGCCACTCTTCACGATTCCGACACAATTCTTTTACTTCTCTCACATCCACAATTTTATTCTTCTTACAACCTAAACACTAAAACTTTTTTAGAATTTCCCCAATTTGATCTATATCTCCTGGGTCGTCAGCTATCTTATATCGAACTATCTCCTTCTGTTCACCTGTGATTTATAGATCAGGTATCATTACAAAATTATTATAAACTAATTAACATTAGGCACATTATATACAGTTTATAAATTATTAAAAAAACGTAAGACACGTATTAAAAATTACAAAAAACACGAAAACATATAAATTGAAATATAAAATTTATAAAATGTTGTTGGCTCAAATCCGGCCATGTCCATTAAGCGCGACTCATCTGTTCTGTATCACGGCTTTGCGGATTTTTATGGCGACGTTACTCGTAGATCCGGCCCTGAATTAAATATACTGCGCCTCGAACTTAAAGTGCTTTCGTACTGGCAAGATTTCACGAAATATGGTATAGCTGAAACGTTGCGAGCTTCCCCGGACACTGCTTTGAGAGGGGTTTTGAATTGAAAAATACTGTTATTACTGTTCTGTTATTTATTTGTGATTTGTTATTATAAATGTGATTATGACTTTTATGCAATTATTAAACATTCATTTAGATAATTAATAATAATAAGTTTTTTTTTCGTTATTAACCGTTATTAGTGTAATTGTGTATTATATTTACGTATTAAAATTAAAATTATATGTTAAAAAGTAAATCTCAAATGGATAACAGCCCGCCTACGAAAACATACACATTCACGAGTATGACTTGAAACAAAGGCTGATGCGCTTCGCGCGTCGCTTTTGGACTACCTCCAGGTTAGTCGAGGTCAGATGTTAAGTAACTATAAAAAATTATATAGGTAAGTATATAATTTTTATATAGTTTAGCATAAATATATTTTTAAACTTACATAATATTTCACTCTTTCTGTTTAGTTCTAAATCTTTATAGTTATAGCACTTTGCCCCGCTAATTTAATGTTCGCAATAATACTAAAGGTTTGGCTGGTACAATAAAAAAATGTAGGTATTATAAAGAGAAAAATCCAATATCAAGATACATAACAACGAATGTGCAATAAAAACGACACCCGCATAGCATGATTTCGTATCAGCACATTTGAGAAATCAAAAAATCTGCCATAACAATAATTTAAGAAGTCTGTGAAGCTTAATAATTCAGGGGCTTGTAAAAAACGAGCGGGGAAATTAGGGAGCGGGCGCTTGCTTCATAAATTCAGGCTGCATTTACATTCTCATGGAATATTCAAGCTCTGCTTAGAGAGGCACCATTCAAGTAGCAATGTATAGGTGCATTCAGGTATACTGCTGAAAGGTACATACATACTAAGAAACTTATTATGGAATATTCGGAATATGAATTTTAAAAATAATTGGATTGAATCGAGATCAGCTTGTCTTATAATGCAACTCAGCTAGGTCGGCATAATGTATTGTCAGACATTTATCTGGGTTAAATTATTTATTTAGAATTTATATAGGTTTTTGTGTTATTTATTTATTTTTTATTTTACTTTTCTACATTAAGCTACTAAAGTGCTTGTATCATAGAAACAGGACAACAGTTCATATTAAAGATACATAGTTACATAGCAAGTGGTTTTGAACCCGTGCTCCCGGCTTGCGTAACCATTGCACTGCCACTACATCACGTTCGCTATTTTGATAATATAAATCTATCCAACTTTCGATTAATTTACATCTTTTTTATTTAATTAAATATTTAAATACGATTTCCCCTTAAAATATTAGGCAATAACTATTCTTACTAATAATTAGGTAAAGGCATCTAAAAATGGCGTCTAAGACTAGGAAGATTCTACTAGATTTTGAAAGCAATTTTCACCAGATTTCCTTGTAACTCGGGATGCTTGTGAAAATGTTCAAAGATAACAAATTCCTTTGTGATGGCGAAGGTTGTTTGTTCTGCTCTCAACAACTGGAGAGATTCCATTAGTTCACTATATCAAGTGTTTTTGTAAGCCCTTACTCGTGATTGAAGGCACCGACCTCCTTTTTAATGGAGTTAGATGTTTCTAGAAGGTTACGTTGGAAGACTGAAAGTGTATGTGTTAAGTCGCAATTTCGTATTTTACAATAAGCTTGCAAAATTAAGAAAGTTGTATCAACTAAGAGGTGAAATTTTGATTGATAAGTTAATTATTTTTAGTTCAAGTTCGAGTGCTAATTACAAAAGTTTTTTTTAAATATATGCATATGTATTTTTTATATGACAACACTTACCTGAAGATGGAGAGTTGATTGAAAAGGTTGATTTAGAGTTTGGTCTACGAATAGAGACGAACGCAATAAATTTAGATTTTTGAATTAAGTAGTTGAAAGTAACAGTCTATATACTATGACAGCTCAATTGGATACGGCAACTTTCAAGCTGCTATTAAAACTTATCTGAATCACTTCACGGTCATACACTTGAAAGTGGTGATACTACTGAATACTACGCAAATCATCACAAACTGTTTACCTACCGATCTTAAAACTTTACTACCTATTGTATCCTATTTTTTTTACATATAGCTTGTCTAACTATAAATGACGCGCCTCTCCACTTTATTAGTTTATTTAAATGAGTGAATACAAAAATTACTAACTATACTACTATACTTCATCAGCGTGCTTGTCCTTTTGTGTCTTACCAGCAATTACAATTAGGTACAATTGCATTTTCGGTGTGTTGCATTCATATTTTATATTCGCACGTGTGCTTAAATGCAGTGGAGGGGCGCGTAAGTGCTTGCATCATAAAAACAGGACAACCAAAGTACATAACATAGTAAATCAAAGGTACATTGGTATCGGTGATTGTTTTAGAACCCGTGCTCGTAACCATTGCTTTACCACTAGACCACGGTCGCTTTATACAATAATATTTTGACTAAAATCACAAAATAAGTTACTATGACGAAAAAAACTAATAAAGTTACTTGACAGTTGACAAATTCGTTAATTCCACAACGCCTTCGTTCTTAGGGCAAATTCAGTCCGTCACCGTGATGAGGGTAAATCACAATTTCGCAAAGAAAAATCACCCTTACAGTATTATTCGTAGAGGTTAGATTTCCAAATAATATCATTTTGTTGAACTTCTCAAGTTGAAGTAAATGATGTTAAAGAATGGATTGAGATGTGATGATTAGATCTTTAGAACAAACGAAAACGAAATTGAAAACTTTAAGATACCTAATGTAATTTAATAATCCTTTAACTTATTTACCTAATGCTATTAGTTGTTCCTTTTAATTGTTCATGGTTGACTGGCAAAGAAAACCTTTGGGTTGTGCAGAGAGCAAAAGTAGGTAGACAGGGAAAAAAGCGCATAGTAATAAACATAACTACAGGATACCGATATTTTTTATATCAGTTCCTGTTTAATATGAGAAAAATTGTATCAATCATGTAAATATTGTAGATACTGGTAAAATGTTAAATTTAGTTAATTACATGTACGAATATTAAAACAATACTCTATGTCCATGGCACTATGCGTCCTATCGCCTATACCATAGTGAATGTTTTGAGTACCTCTTTCACGTTGTTCCTACGTCGCTTTTTTTCTTCCCTGGCTCAGGTTTGGGGAAGCATCTGCATCGAACTAAACGATTCGGCGCGGCGTCTCTTTTTAGAATAATCGACAATCAGTCCATGTGTCATTTCCATCCTATAGTCTTGGATCCTTCTAGCGAAACGTCTAAAAGTACTTTTTGCCGACATAGTGAAGGCGAGTAAGATGAGACGGTTTTGATTGTCGTCGGAGCCCTTGGACCTTCTCTTGCTTATCATCAGATAAGTCGCAGTCAGATATCTGGTATCAATAAATAAATAGCAATACCAGTTTATCACAATAATATATTAGAAATCATAGACAAAAGACTATTATCGCTTTCTCTACGCATCGGCTCTGAAAACAACCGGTCAGTAAATTCCTGAAGTGCACGAGATTGTCCGTACTTCACGGGGATTGTTCTCAACTATGCGAAAGATAGTTGGAATGTCCAAGTCATCGGACTTATTGCCGTCCATATTGTCAACAAAGAATTATTACTGTTTATTTACTATCTTAACGGTTACCCTCTTTTTGGTTCATTCTTGCAGTATAATTTTTCAATACTGTGTACATATTTTTTCTTTTCATATGGGATAATATATATACCTACTCCTTTCAACAGAAGCTTTAAGCCTCTTTTCAAACAGAAATAGGCAGAGACAACCGTCTATAAGTTATCATAACATTTTTTTTATTGTGGCTCGACATCTGAGAACTGCCAAATGATCAGCTGCAGAGCGGTCCATAAACAGAGGCGATTGCTACTACAGTTATAAATCGCAAGGAGCATCCGTTACTATATTATTTCACTAGTAATAATTGCCAAGAAAATAAACAATATAAGAAATATTAATATGGTTGATGAGTAATTAGAAATAAGAAGTTTAATCCAAAGTTCAAAGTCCTTCCGAAGTTTTTCAAATGCTTATTTCAATAATATATCCTTACATACCCAGTATAAGGTCATAAAGAAAAGATTTAAGACATATCCACTTTTTTATATCCACAATTCAACCATACAATATGCCACGTACACTAGAATCACGTATATTTTCAAGACAGAAAACCGTAAATGTCTAAATCGTAAACAACTCTCGGCAAATTCAAAAAGAAATCGTAAAAATATAGCTTTATACAACTACATATTTATACGAGTCCATCTATATAATTTAAATTTCTTTATTCTATGACTAAACGTCATATGTTGGTCTTTTGTTGACCTTGATTGGAATGGTTAATTAATTGAATGCAGAAAAAACATCTAGCAAATTTGGCAATATTGTCTTTAATAATTTTTCCTATTTTTATAGGTCAGATAAAGGATTCTGTTGATCTAATCGGCAGTCGAACTAAAACATTCGACGCGTGGTGTAATCGATTGGGCGATCGTGATGAATCGTTTTTTCAGTCATCGGTGCTTTTTAACCTCTCCTTGCTCACATCAGGCAAGTCGAGGTCAGATTTTTATTTCATGACCTTTTTGTAATTATTCCGATAATTTAATATTTTATTTATTAAATTTAATTTGTTATTTACACTGCTTCATTTAGTACCAACACAGACTGGAGCGGTCATTTCCACTTCTATAAGAGTAGATATTTCTCTGCGTCTAAATCTACCAAAAAAGACCCAAATAGACCTTTATTTTCTCCCAAATAAATAAGTCATTAAGATTACATGAGGTTGCAAATAATAATTTGAAAATGGGGTGTACCTAAGTATTGAGTATCTACGAGTTTTAAATATGATATAATTTTTAAATATTAGAAGCTTTTTCTTTTACCTTTTTATATATCTTTTGCTGTCTATTTAGGTGCTTTCGGTTGTACAGAAGCAAAATACCACGGACTATACCATGGAGAAAGTTCTGAGGAGTTTTTTGACCCTGTTTCTACATCGTCTTTTCACACCCATGATAAGATCGGGGGACGCATCCGCATTCAAGCGACCGAATCGGCAGTCGAACTAAAATGTTCGGTGCGTCGTTTCTTTGTAAAAAAATCGATAAATGGAATGCTTTACCAGCCCAATTGTGTTCTCCCCATCCTATAACTTTGGATCCCTCAACCGTGATCTGAGTTAGCAAGTCGCGGTCATATGTCGAGTCACAATAAATACATAAAAAAGTGAAAATGAAAAATGCTTGAAATTCGTACGAATATAGTGTCTGTGAATCGGGAGAAAATAAAAGTTAGGTTGGAAACTTGTTAGTATGTACGCCAGTACGGAATGCGAGCTCGTAAACCGTCCGGGATTCTTTCTGGGATTCTTGGCTATTCCCGCGACCTCCGGGTAATCACGTCGTCTACGATATTTGCGATGCGTTAAGGGATAAAGATTTTGTAAGTCGTACTTGATAATGTTTTATTATTATTAAATTTACTCATTTACATAATTCTTATAGTCAACTTAAATATGTGCTTATTTATAACATCGTTTTGCTGGTTTAAAAGTCCAAGGTCCAAGGTCTATAATAGAATAATGGAAAATATATACAAAATAATAGACAATTCACATTATTTCATTGGTATTAGGCCATTTAAATTGGTTCACTCTTGAGCAAAAGCCTTACTCTCTTTTTTCCATTATTGTAGGAGTCTATCTCATACTGCTATCTTTATTTGGGCCCAACAATATATGGTAAATTTGATAATAATAAAAATATAAATGTTGATAATAAGAAACCAGTTTTATAATATTATTTTTTCATTAGCTAAAATTGCAGGCGACATCGCTGGGTAAGGCCTATGTTCAGCAGTGGACAACTAATGGCTAAAAGAGAGAAAATGATACGTTTAATAGAATCGAGAAAATAAATCAAACAGATTGTTAATTCCTAGTTTGCACTTCGACCGGTCATTGACAGTGTGATAGAAATTATCAAGTAGCTATATAGTTAGGGAGTCAGTGGAGAAAAAGTATTTTTAATATTTTTGAGTACAAGTGCGTATATTGTTTTGAAGTAAAAATCTTTGTGGTTCAGAATTCACCTTTCAGAAACAAAAAAAGTTTACCAACTGTATTATTTACGAGTATAACTAAGTAATGAAAACTGGATAAAAAAACTCACGTACGCATCATCAGTCAACAGCGAGCTGGGATCAAACTCGTCTGTCGCTTAATGCGATGTAAATTTATTTTTAAAAGAAATATATATTTTTAATAAAAACCTGTGCCAATGGCTCTCAGAGTACAAAGGGTGCTTAGCGGGTGATGTTTAAAAACTAATATCAATTTACATAATTGGCCTTTAGTGCGCTCGCGCCATTTGGCAGGCGCGATCATCCTATTGTGAATAAAGTTATAGACATGTGTTAACGGAGCGGGTAGCAGAGCGATTGGCGGTTTATAGTTATTTATTATACCTAAAAATATTGATGTTTTATTTGGTTTTAATTCGTCTAATTTGTCTTTCTTTTCGTTATTCTAAAATATGGATTAGATTCAAAAAGACATAAGTAGTTTAATTTTGGTGGATTCTTTTTTTAATGTATAAAAAGTGTTTTTTAAGCTTGTAAATATTTTTACAATTTTTCTTTTCTGTATAATTCTGTTTAATTTCTATATAATTCATCGCTTGTAATGCCTCACGAGTCAGACAATGCATAGTGTGTGACCACAAGTACTTACTTATTGTTATTGAAAAACTTTTTATTAATTAACGTATTTGTAGACACGAATAAAGAGTTTTAACAATAATACTTTTGCCCTAATTTTTGTTAAATGTCTAACAGATATCTATTTGTAGCCTTCTGAAAGTAATATGAATTAAATCCCATGTGTTAATGATTCTTTTTTAGTTATTTACTTTATAATGAAAATAAATCCCTCATTTTTAAATCGCTCCATTCTCACAGGGATAGCTAGAGACTGCCTATATTTTAAATCCAATATGTAGAAAATATTAATATTAGAAAATAATGGCATAAAGTGTCCTAAAGTAAAGGGGTTCGTAGTTAAGGGATGTGGTTACATCTATAGTTATTAAATAAGGATTATTCGAATATAAATCGATGTTATAAATCTAATATGACATGTCCGTGTTCAGAGAGTAGTGATGTGCATTTGCAGATTTAAATATTTAGGTTTTATGATTTTTGGGCCCATCTGTTCATTTTTTGTAATCTTCATATTTTTATATTTCTTTTGTCCGTGTGTATGTTACTGAACTCCTCCTAAACGGCTAGACCGATTTTAATTACAATTTTTGTCTGTGTTTAAATGGGCCCATGGATGTTTTATTTTCACGATTGGACCCGGTAGATAGTGCTGCAATGTTTTATTACCTACAGGCAGGACAACATCTTGCGAGTATGCTTTAAAAGAAGAAAGATGAAACATACTATTTTTCATTTTATACTAAACTACTAAATGTGCTTGTATTATAGGAACATGACGACCAAAGTAAATACCAAAGAAAATAAAAGTTTTTGAACTAGCTCTCCATTTAATAATTAAATTGAATAGAAAAACTAACGCGGAACTGTCGCGCATTATTAGTCTGAATTGGAATATGCCAAAAATAAAAAAAATGTAGTATTTGCGGAGATCTTTTAGTTATGTTTTAGTAGATTTCGTCGGCTAAATGTACAAAGGTAAAAATTATATATTCTATATTATATTGTAGCTTATATGTATAAAAAGTAATTCAAAAAATCACTGCGATCAGAGTTTGAACTCGGTCGTATAATGCGCGACATTTTTTTTCTTCTCGTTTTTTGTTATTAATTCTAGTAGGTCCCAGCAGGCGTCTTTTACAAAATACCAATGCACGCGCAAATTCATCTATTGATACATTATAGAAAAATTAATTAAAATTGACTGAAAACTTAGTTGGATTACAAAAGAGTTAGAGTATACTTTTGAACTTGCTTAAGAGATGCTTTAGATATATGCATGTAAAGTAAATTTATACCTGTGTCAAGTAAAATTATACCTAATATTGAAGGAAATACTGTTCATATTTGCATTGATGCATACACTGACGTTACGAACCTATTATGGTGGTAAGTGGTACGTACAGAATGTATATCATAATTACGTTAAATCGAGCGCTCTCATTGGTTGATATCGCACCGTTACGCACTTCAATTGTTTTGATTTTAATATCAAGTGTGGTTGTGGCTGGCTGTGTCCTGTTTTGATGCCAAATGTTGATGTCACCTGGCGAAGGGAAAATATTTCCAAATGTTGTGTCAACAAGAAAAGTAGTTTGTGGTAAAATTAGGCCTAAAATAATTATAAGCGTTGTTTTAGGCCTAATTTTTAAGAGTAATTAATGAATATTTAACATATGACGGCGTCTGGGGCAGCCGGGAACTAACTCGGTTTTTTCAGACGTCGTCACTCTTGGAACTCCTCTTGCTTATCATCAGGCGGGTCGAATTCAAATGTCGTGTCACAATAAAAAAAATGTATTTAACGTTTGTACCACACTAATATTTTTAACACACTTCTTTATTTTTTATTTACATTTCCATACTAAAGCTAGAATAGAATCATAGGAACAAGACAACCCAAGTACATTCATTATATATAGATACTAAACCGGCAAGTTGTTTTGAACCCGTGCTCTCGGTTTGCTTAACCATTGCACTGCCATTATCACGGTCACCTTAGCAAAGTCCACGCACTATTGCTCTATGAGCAAAGTCTCGGGTTCGATTCCTATCGAAGCACAGATTTGTGTTATTAGACAGATATTTGCTTCGATTCTGGTTGTTTAAAAGTGGTGGGCAGACAATTGGGGATGCCAATTTATGTCTGTACCCTCGAAAGTAATGGTACACACCGTGAAGCGACTTAGTCACGTTTCAGGATAAGCTTGAAAGTTGCCAGTTGCATCAAAGCATGCATCTACTTTATGTGGGGCGGGGTGGGATGTCATGACAAAATAATAAAAAAAATAGGTTTGTTTTATATGTTATCAGAAAGGCGTCTGATGTGGATGGATGCGACCAAATCGGAGACATCCTCTTGGTTGCGTACCACCTCAACAGAGTGACCACTTACAAGTATACAGATCGTCAACTGATCTAGTCACGTTTCGGGATCAGTTTGTTAGTTTCCGTTTCCAACTAGGCCTTCATAGTGGATGTGACTGCTGCTTACAGTTATTGAATTGAATTGTTGCATATGTCGAGTCATAATAAAAAAAAACAATTTGATTGATTGATTGATATTGCCTAATAAACAACGAGAAAGGCAATTAATGTTATTGTTTTAATAAGTATATCCTGTGTGAGGCATGAGGCAAGCACGTGTCCTGTCTCTTTTGTAATTTACACAAATCTATTTTTATAGCAGACGATAATTAAATGCGTTTTTTATTTAGTTATGGTCTTGCTTTAAAAAGGATACGCTTATTAGTATAGATTGGAAATTATGGTTTTTGGTTGTCACGTCATTCTATAGTTAATCAATCAATTAAATTGTCAAGCTTTTTTCCCTCAGGGACTCTTGTAACTCGACAAATTACAGCACCCCGCTTGATGTCAAGCCGAAGTGTGGTCCATGAATGAATGTCACTGCTAATACAATTCAATAACTGTGAGTAGCAATCACATCCACTATGCCGGCCTAGATGGAACCGGCAACTTACAAGCTGATCCCGAAACGTGACCAAATCACTTCACGGTCTGTATACTTGTAAGTGGTGGTACTACCCCGGATCGGCAGGCTGGGTACCACTCCCTACCAAATTATTCACATTCGCCAAATTGAGTACAATTAGTATGACAAATAAAAAATAATTAAAATTATTTTATTTGTATGTTGTGTTCTCACCCCATAAATACGTCAACTCATTTGAATATTATAATTAATCATCGTAGTTACTTCGACGAGACAAAATCTGACAATCGGATGGCCCTATCGTTATTTCTTGGTCCTTAGGGAATAATTCCCGAATAGGTAGGGCTGGACTCCCGAGTGTTAAGTAGCTATGGAGTTAGAATGAACCCTGTTTAAGTTGACAATTTGACCTTACTTTAAAAAGCGACCCATTATTTTAAATTCATTTTTTATTTTACATTTCTATACTAAGCTACTAAAGTGCTTGTTTCACAGAAACAGGACGACCGAAATGCATGTATCAAAGATACATTGGTACCGTGCTCTCGATTTGTCATTGCACTACCACTTCACCACGCTCGCCTGATTTGATAAATTGTTTTTGAATTTCATCGAGCATTTATCAGTGCAGGTTATGGGCATAGGGCTATGATGGGTCCTACCCAGCTATGAGACTTCTTTAGCTGGGCTATTTACCTGTCATTAATTAATGTTTCAGGATTTTGGGCGTTCTTTGTGACTTTGATTTTTTTTCATAAATCAATCAATCTCTATCCAAACAAGACAATAAATAGAGCGCCACTCACTTGCTACGATCCTGACGCAATTCCCTCGCTTCCTTCACATCCACAATTCTCTTCATACAAGCTCTATGGTTAGAGGCACTAGGCAACCTAGCTTTCTTGAGGATGTCTCCGATTCGGTCGGAAAATACCCAGATATTTTTATTTATAAATATAATAAAAATAACATTTAAAAAAACGTTTTTGAGTTTGAACACAAAGCTTATCTCTTTATCCTTCGTAGATGTAGTTCTTGCTATTAGGGCTTCAATATTATGATGTAGAATTGGTAACAAAACCAGTTATGAGACCCTGGTAGCTAATCGCGATAATGTGTTTATTGAATTAGAGGCGCGTGCGTTCGCCACGTGACCCCTCTTTGGTTACTTCGCCCGACGCAAGGGTATAACGCGTTTGATTTTAGTAATGAATGGTAAAAAATATCCGTGTGAGAATTTTTAGAGCTTTATTTTGCTAATGGGTAATTGAAGAATTGTATTTGTTTATACAAGAATAAGTGTTTATCTGATTTGAGCTTGGATGGGTTAATTTTAAAAATATTTTCATAATGAGACTGGTAATATCTACTGTATTTTTCTAAATAACTTTTAGAAAAATGCAACTATACAAATAGTAATAGGAGAATTAGTATATCTGATTTATAAATTTATTTCGTCTATTTCCTTTTAGTAAGTTGAGTGAGATAAAACGAGGATGACAAAGAAAGCGGGTAATTTTAAAATTTTGATTAGAAATTGTATAAAGAAAACATTAAATATTGACGACAGGCTTAGCCAAACTTGAAGTGATTTGGTCGCGTTTCGGGATCAGATTGTAAGTTGCCGGTTCCAACTAGGCCGGCATGGTGAATGTGATTGCTACTTAAAGTTATTGAATTGTAGTGGCAGTGACATCCAATTAATGGACCACACTTCAGCTTAACATCAAGGGTGCTGTCATATGTGGAGTCACAATAAAAAAAAGGAAGCGAAGGAGTTTTGTTAAGAACGTGGAAAGTAGCGCTACGTTTCCACATGAATAAGGAAATTGACAAAAATAAGAAGTATACAAAAAATAAATAGCGAACAGATAGGTTCCACAAAAGGTAGAGACAACTACATGGGAGGGACTATCAGGAAAAATGAAAAGTGGACGTCCTAGAAAAAAGTGGATAGAAGACATACAAACATTAGCAGGAATCGAATGGAGAAAGAAAGCAATAGACATAGAGGCTTGGACCAAGCTGGAGGAGGCCTGTTCCGATCAATGGTGTGGATGAATAAAATTAAAATGCATGTAATTTAAAATTGGAAATAAATGCCTTATTTATTATTATTAAGGAAATTGACTGAGTAGTGACAATCATTACAACTTTTCATAGAATAGAAGAAAGTTGTAAGTTCAGAAGTCTAACTTACTCCATATAATTAACACTTATTAAATTCGACGGTGACGACAGAAGGTGAGAATCTCAAGTGTTTATAATTAATTTTGAAATAAATGCCATAAGACGGTCTAAGTATGAAGTATTACTTAGAAGCTCAAAAACAATGCAGGTGTTAGATTACAGAAATACAGAGCGGAGGAGGCAAAAGGAGGGCTGAGGACATTAATTTAATTATCTATCTCACTTGGGAAAAGCTAATATTGTGTGGGTGTGAGGGAGACGCCACCTCAATGATGGTGAACAAAAATACATACAGTAATATTTTTTTATCGTGAGAAAAAATCTTGAAACTGATTTGTTGGTTGTGATCCCAAAAGAGATCATGTTACGTTACGTTGAGAAATAAAATAAAAATCTCGCGAAATACAATTTTCACTTGTTTCAACGACCCGACTTTATTATTTTGTATATGCTATATCTACCTATACTTGTATAGAGCTACCTAGTATGTATTCTAACGGAGGTCACAACTATTATTTATAATTATAATTATAATTATATTTAAAATTACCTGTTTAAATCGTGACTTTAAAACTTATACGACTACAATTTAATTCTCGAAATTTATTTAATACATAAGCTAAAAAAGTCAATATCACAAATTGTTAGTCGGCATAGTGACGACGACTGAGCCAATCTTAAGATGAGATAGTTATTTTCAGTCTGCGGCGCTCTTGGACCTACTGTTGCTTACCATTTGGCAAGTCAGAGCCAGACATCGAGTCTCATTAATAGAAACAAGTTAGTAAAATTTTCGCTCTTTTAGTAATTTAAGAAAATATAGCAATAAAGCTGAAATAAAATCAAAATTAAAATTTTAAAGGAACCCCCGAAACGCCTGGAACCACTTTGGTCATATCATCAGCTTTATAGTAATAAACAACATTAGTCATGGCTCAATAGTTATATCCCTTTAATATCTCTTGGATCCTTATGGTGCAACATCAGATAACTACTCTAGGTCTTCAATTTGATAATGGCCCAGCTAATGGCTCATAGAGAGTAACAATTTTAGTTAAAGCACTATGATATTATCTGTTATTGATTTGCTGATCTGAGAGGATTCATGATCAGATACTCCCGATCTTCAATTTGATAACGGCCCAGCTAAAGGCTTAGTTAAAGCACTACAGTTCTATCTCTTTTTTTTTGCTGATCAATTGATATCAATTTGCTGATCTGAGAGGATTCATAATGGTGCATCATCAGATTGCCCGGTCTTCAATTTGATGACGGTCCAGCTAAATGCTCTTAGTGAGTAACAATTTTAGTTAAAGCACTATAGTTCTATCTCTTGTTGATTTGCTGATCTGAGAGGATTCATGATGGTGCCTCATCAGATACTCTCGGTCTTTAATTTGATAACGGTCCAGCTAATGGCTCATAGTGAGTAACAATTTTAGTTAAAGCACTATAGGTCCATTTCTTGTTGATTTGCTGATCTGAGAGGATCCATGATCAGATTTTTTAGATCCGGAATGTTTTATTTTATCGCACTAACTTTTTTACACTTAGTTTCCTACCTTCAAGACAAATCTAATAAGTCCAAACTTAGTATACCAAAAAAAAGTTTGAACACATCCAGGATTTCGTCTCCTACCTTCGAGTTCCATCATCAGAGTAGCTCAGTGGTACCAGTTAAAACACACATGTATTTGTATACGTTTTTATTTCAAATGTTAAGTCACAGATTTGTTTAAAAGTAAAGTAAATACCTATAAGGCTGGGAATACAAGTCCGATTTTCCTCGCTGATAGTCCGATCCGATTGTCTGATCAGACAATCGGAAAGCACTCGTGCCATACATTTGTTTAAATACTTAATACACGTCTGATCCGATAGTCGGATCGGATGTCAGAATCGGAAACAACGCCAAGGCGCTTACGATTTTATGGCCGATCCGATTGTCTGAAGGTGCAGTTTTCATACAGAATACAGAAACAAAATAGACGTCCGATTCCTACTTCCGATTTGTAAATAATTTGCTCAGCAATATCGAACGTGTATTCCCAGCCTTATGCGCTGTTTAGAACGACAACCCTTGTACGTCGCTATGCGACGAAGATTGTTATTTTATGTCAAATAAATATGCCATTGTTAAAACACGTAAAAAATGTTATAATTTTTCCCCTAAAATATTCAATCAAGGTAATCGATCTAAACTGCAAACCAACCTCGCCATATGAATATTTTAAGGGAAAAATTATAACATTTTTTACGTGTTTTAACAATGGCATATTTATTTGACATAAAATAACAATCTTCGTCGCATAGCGACGTACAAGGGTTGTCGTTCTAAACAGCGCGTCTAAGATCGCTACCGCAGCTAACAAATCGAGCTGATGACCTTGAAACCCCTGATCAGATCTTCATCAATTGTAGCTAAGAACCATCTCGATCACGTCAGCTTTCAAATGAAACAAACCGCATCGTAATCGGTCCATTCGTTTAGGAGCTACGATGCCACAGACAGACACACAGATACACAGAGCCACAGATACACAGATACACAGAGCCACAGATACACAGATACACAGATACACAGATACACAGACAAGTCAAACTTATAACACCCCTCTTTTTGGGTCGGGGGTTAATAAAAAGATTGTTGAAGGAAAATAGGCCACCCGCATGTTAACGGGATTTTGTGCTGAAACGACGACGACATGAGCTTGCTAAATCTTGAAATACAGATGATATGGGTTGGGGAATAAGGGATTTATAAACATAAAATATAACAAACAAAAGATATATTTATGTGTATTTTAGAAATTAAATTAAACACGGTTTTCTTGTGGAGTGTTGGTGGCGAAGATTTTTATTATTATATTCTGATGATGTAATTTAAGGTTGCCTTATTCGTCGTCACTATGCCGACCAATTGAATTCCGTTCGCTTAAGGGATTCAAGATTATTGAATAGAGAGAACATATGGACTGATAAACCATTCTACTCGTCGATTTTGTACAAGGAAACGAAGCACCGAATGTTTTAGTTTGACTACCGATTCAGTTGACAGAATGCGGATACTTCCTCCAATCCTTCCTTATGGAGGATCCTTCCTTCCTCGGATACTTCCTGTAGCACGAAAGTAAAAAGGCGAGGAATACGGTAGGTTTAAGTATTTTATCTTTTGTGCTTATTAAAAAATAATAAAAATACATTCCCATATACCTCCTTACCAAAATAAATAATATGAAATTAAGCAAGATCTGAGTTGATCCAGAACCTTTCAATCGATAGACTAAATGTATAGAGTATATATGTAAAAATATATTCAAAAACTCTTAATAAAAGTGCCAAGAATAAAAATACAGTCAACGAAAATCGAAATCGGCGAGTGTAAGTGTCTGAGCTTAATTAAACTCGGGGCACGTAGCATTCTTGATTCCGCCCAACCCTCGGGGCCGACGACACTCCGCCCGCCCTCCTCTACAGACTTCCTTATGGACCGCTTAGATTTCCTTCTCTCGGTTTTATGTGTGGACGGAATACTTCAGAAGGTAGACTGGAATCTTGGAGAGTTTTGTGAGATTGCCCGTTCTACTTTTGTGGCGATTGATGTTTTCTCTTAATATTTATTTTAATATTTTTTATTTATTTACATTTTTATACTAAGCTTCTAAAGTGCTTGTATGATAGAAACAGGACATCCAAAGTACATATATCAAAGATACATTGTACCAACCGGTGCCAATGTACCGGTACCAATGTATCTTTGATATTTGTACTTTGGTTGTCCTGTTTTTATAATACAAGCATTTTAGTAGCTTAGTATATAAATCTATAATAATAATAAAAAATAATAAAATGTATATGTACATATTCGTTATGTATATAAATGTAAATTAAAATACGTAGCATTTCAAAGAGTGGTTACAGTCAGTATACTTGACGCGTGACTAAGTCGCGTTTCAGGATCAGCTTGTAAGTTTCCAGTTAAAAATTATAAAAAAAACGATTTCGTAATCAAAACAAAATCATGAGTTGTTGCAAAGAGTCATTGACATCGCCGCCTGACCATTACGCCTTCAAATTACAAAGTTAGGAATTAAATTAGCAATTTCTTCGTGTACTGTTCAACTCGAAAATGAATTCGGTGGAAGTTTTTCAGAAGAAAGGCTTTTAAAAGTAATCACAGGGGAGTGTAAGGGGGAAACTTGAGAACATTTGGCTCTGGAATGGCAATTATGAAGTGTTTTATATTTTTAATTCCGTACTTCGGTAGCTTGGATTCTTTTTAATATCTTTTTATTATTTTTAACGGATTTCTTTTTGTAACCATCTAGACATAATCATTTTGATATTAAGCTGAAGGCGACAGTATAGTTAAATAACTGTAAGTTACAGTCGCATCCACTATGCCGGTCTACTCGACTAAGTCACTTCACGGCATGTATACTTAAAAGTGGTGGTACGACCTTGTCTGGGCAGACGGGGTAAATGATCACTAACTCTTTTGAATATTTTTTTTAAATATTTTTATAAAAAATAATCCTTTATGTAAATAATTGCGTAATAAATTGATGCAATAATTTAAAATTGTTGCCAATTTTTTTTTAATTGACTACTTTAGACCTCGACCCGCCTTAAGGTAA
Organism: Tinea trinotella; assembly: GCA_905220615.1. NCBI lineage: Eukaryota > Metazoa > Arthropoda > Insecta > Lepidoptera > Tineidae > Tinea > Tinea trinotella. The sequence goes on along the minus strand of HG992307.1, from coordinate 2,270,675 downwards.
GCAAGAGTAGGTCTAAAAATGCCGACGACTGAAAAAACCGATTCGTTCACGGCTGCCCTATTTGCCGCCACTAAGCCGGCCTAAATATTTACATTGTATTTGTAAAATATTTACTGATAAGAAAATTAAGGAATATTTTTGATAAATCGTAAATTGTTATGTATTTAATTGGATATTGATTTTACTATAACTGCTATTTTTAGGAATTTTATCCTGGTATATTTAGTAAACTGCACAACTTTGTTAAAATATTTTTCTTTTATTTATTTATTTTTTCATTATATTATATTTCTATACTAAGCTACTACTAAAATGCTTGTATCATACAAACAGGACAACAAAGTACATATATCAAAGATACATTGATACCGGTGGGTGGTCTCGAACTCGTCGCGAACCACGGTCGCCCTTATAACATTATATATTTCTGTAATGTTATAAATTTATAAAGTATAATAATAAAATAATTAGTGCTGTCAAAACAGACATTTAATTTAAAAAGTAATTATTAAAAAAGAATACATTTTGAATAAACTTAAAAATGCTATTCAATTTTCTAAATGCTTTTAAAAATTTCCACCTCGACCGCGCACAAAGTTTTGGTAAAAAATGCAAAAAGTAGCCAGCCTGCGGTAATTATTTGGAAAGCAAATGTGCCAGTTTATCTCGTGCTTAATTAGCGACGGGAAGAAATTCCCTTGAAAAAAAAAAACGAAATGCTTTTTATGAAATCAAATATTAATTAGAAAGGACAGCAAGACATTGTTTGCATTTAAAAGCATGTTTTAAAAATAATTTAAGAAAAGTTTTTCAATTTTTAATTTATTTTTCATTGTTATTTTACCTTTCTATACTAAGCTACTAAAGTGTTTGTATCATAGAAACAGGACGACCAAAGTACATATCTAACAGATACATTGGTAACGGTGAGTGGTTTTTGAACCCGTGCTCTCGGTTTGTGTTACCATTGCACTGCCATTTAGATTAAAAGTGGTGGGCAGACAGTTGATGGTCATTTACTCAATCTCCCGACCCTGGTTAGTACCACCATTTCCTATGAAACAGGACGTGAAAGTCGCATTTCGGGATCAGTTTAAAAGTTAAAAGTTCCAAATAGGCCGGCATAGTTGGCTGTGGTAATATATTAATTTAAATTATTTCTGAATCGAACTCCAGTTTAACACCAGGCAGAGTGTTATCATAATAATAAGAACATACATTTATATTTTAAGTATCTTTGTATACTAATTAAAGGCAACCGTGTTGTAGTGGCGGTGCAATGGTTACGTAAGCCGAGAGCACGGGTTTGAAACCACTCACCGGTTCCAATGTATCTTTGATGTATGTACTTTGGTTGTCCTGTTTCTATGATTCAATCACTTTAGTAGCTTGGTATAGAAAGGTAAAATAACTGTGAAAAATAAATAAAAAATTGAAAATATTTTCTTAAATTGTTTTTAAAACATGCTTTTAAATGCAAACATTGTCTTGCTGTCCTTTCTAATTATTATTTGATTTCATAAAAAGCATTTCTAAAGGCAAGTTAAATTAGCTGATATTTTGAGTTGTAAAATTAGTATTGTGGCTTATATCCTTATAACTTTTCAGCGTCCATACGTATATTATTAGCTAATATTCGTAAATAATAATGATTAAACCCATTAGTTTATATTTGTATGCTTGAGCAAACATATGTAAAGTTTTGAACTAACAATTGTTATCCTTAGATATCCAAATGAAGTCTGCGGGATGAAATTACCCCCAAGTCCTCGAGAAGGCAGGTACAACAAAGTTTTAGACTCAATAACAAAGTTGGAGGCTCAATTAGTGGTGAATTAAATGGGGTTCGAGTGAGGTGACAAATCGAGAGTACGCTACTACCGGCACGGAGTTTCTGACGTTGAATAATTGCCGAGCGTTTAATTTGGCCCGACTTGCGTAATTATAAATAAAATTTCGGCGATAAATTTGTCTCCGGACCCTCTGCAGCTCATTAATCAAGCTTGTGGAAGTTAAGACACTGATTAAAATGCCGTTTAGTAACTATTTACGCCGTGTGTTAATAATTTATATGTGGCTGATATGTTGCGGCGAGGGGGGCTTGAAAGGTTCAGGTGTGCCTTTTGTACAGTTAATAGTGTACTGCTTAGAGCTTTTAGTTACTTACAGCGCTGTCACTAATGTTACAAAACTTTCTTCATACATTATAAGTACCTTTTGTTCTGAATTAATTATAATTAAATAAATCAATCAATCAAATTATAACGCACACTTTCCCACGAGGATAGGCAGAGACAATGGAGCGCCACCTGCCACCATCCTGACACAACTCCCTTGCTTCCTTCACATCCACAATTCTCTTCATACAAGCTCTAAGGTTATGGGCATTAGGCAACCTAGCTTTCTTAAGGATGTCTCCGATTTTTCGATCAAACACCCTCCTGGGCCTGCCTGGTTTGGGCACATGGAAAGGAAGGAAAGGAAAGTAGATTGACGAAAGCAATTTATAAATCTAATGTGCATGGATGCGTTATAATTAAATGCCCTAATATAATTACTTTATTGTTACATGTAGTTAAATAACAAGCAAATAATCATTTCTAAATGAAAAAAGTGTTTTTGAAGAGTTTATGTTTACATACGGTCAGAAAACGTTCCCCCGAGATTGTTGCAATAACCTCCGAAAAGGTTACATTCACGTTCCCTTCAACCTTCTTTCACATTAGACGGTTATTCACCTAAACTGCAACCCTTACAGCCGCCATTCTTAGTTGTATTGCCATCCTTTTCACACTTTAGTATAATAATGAGAGGACCGAATCTGCGTCGGAATCACAGACCTATATTGACGATCTCGCCCACCCTCTCGTCTTAAATGAAGTAAGGCTGTTATGTGTACCTACGTATGTATAAGTTGAATTTATGTAGGTTCTGCTTTACACAGGGGTTGAATGGAAAAAATTGAGACGCTTATTTAGGCACACTTTTTTATTTACATTGTATGAAGAACATTCTAGTTCTACAATAATTTTGGAAGTTTGGACCTATCTATTTTGATGATATAATGTATTTCTAAAACATGAATTGCTGCAGTTTTTTCTTAATGTATTTAAAATGATAGAGTATGATCCTAATATTGGCTAATGATCAATTGTTTTAAAGTCCCATGGAAATTGTTTGGAAAGTCTTTCTTCCCTCCATTAAAAGCATTGCATAATCACCGTAGCTTTAAATCAAACAGATACGATCAACGGATTACTCAAGAAGTTGGTACCTGTTTGTAATTAGGAATCCCTTCTCAATGCTATTATTAATAGGACCTCGGGACCCCACTTTGAATTATTTACCAGCTTCTATCCAACGGAGGTTTCTAAATTGTTTAACAAGTTTCTAATACGTATTCTGTCGTCACCAATTTATTTAATTGATACTCTTTCCTCTTGCTGATTTATTGTTCAAGATTAGTTTAGTTTGCAATTTGCTTGTTATTTTCCTCGCTGGATGAATTTAGGTTATAAAATCTGTGTGCTGTGCGTTATAGATATTTATCCCAAAATATTATTTTACCATTTATTTTGTTATTATGCATTTGACATATTGTTTGAATGTTATTTTAATATTTATAATTTAAACTGTAAATACCATATGTAAAAAGAGGGATTTTGTAAAACTAAAAACGTTAAAACATATAAAAACAAAGGGAATCTTGTCCAAATTCTGTTGTTAAGTGTTAGCGAGACAGCTCATCCCTATCCAACCGCAATATCTTATATTCATGAAGGGGTCTCGAGTAACTGAATCCGACCCTGTAATGGGCCCCACAAAACAGCCTTAAGGCATATTCACACTTCTCAAAGTGTTACGCGATTATTAAAATACCTTAGTTCGTAATCCGCAGTGTTAATGTAGATGAATTATGTAAGATATAATGTGGTATGAGATGGCCCTTTTTGGTATATGTAAGGGGATAATCTGTGGGTTTGTGTTTGTGTAATGTGCGTGAAGTTTCCTCAGCATGACATGGTTTGATATTTATTGTTGTCATGTTAAGTTACGTATTGTTTGTGGTTTTACTATTGTTTCCGTTATGTAACATGTTTAAATTATAGGGTCCTTTGTTACTCAAAATCCTTTAATATCTCTTGCAACTAAGAAAGTCTTAGCAATTGTTAAAAATAACTCACCAGTATGAATATAGGTATGTTTTTTCATATCAGATTTCTGATGAAACCGCTTGCCGCAGTACTGGCACGGATATGGTCTTGTATCGGAATGTATAAGTAGGTGAGTCGACAATGTGCTGGATCTCTTGAAAGTCTTACCGCATTGCTTGCATTCGAATACCTTTTCTACACTATGAACGGCCCTGTGACAAATGAAAAGACATTGTATTCTAGCTTAAATTACTGATTAGAGCAAGTTTGAATAAGCTAACCTGTGTTGACTGAGGCTTATTTCATGACCAAAAGTCTTGCTACATAATTCACAGGCAAACGGTCGCTTTCCATTATGAGATCTTCGAGCATGAACTTCTAATCCATGTGGTGTACTGAACATCTTTTCACATTTAACACAAGAGTAAACATCTCCTAACGGTAAAGGTCTTGAAAGAGGTCCAGGTGCTCCAAGTACTGCAGCTCGTAGTCTTAATAATTCTGGTCCAGCAGCTTGAACTGCATGTAAGTAAAGATTACTATAACCACCCCAACTTGGTAATCCCAAACTCCCAGCATCTCGTAAGAATTCAGCAAACGGTAATGCTGGGTACATGAAAGGTCTTTGAGGCGGCACTCTTGGTGCGTCTGGTCTTAATAATGCGCTAACGGAAAAAGCTTCTGATCTCTTTGGTGGTGGTGATAACTCTGGTGGTCTTCTTGGTGATGAAGGTGGCGAATCTACTTCTAATTCAGGTGAAGATGATCTTGTTGATCTGGGAGAATGTTGTGGAGATCCCGCCCAGCAAGGACTACCACATCGTGACGAGGGTGATGCGACCTCTGGTCTACTGTGTGATTCGTTATTGTGTGAATCATCTTCTTCTTCGTCTATCCTTTCAGCGACTAGACGATTGATTCCAAATTTGATTTCGTCTGAAAAGATAAAAAGAAATGAATTATTCATAAAGTATTAGAATATTGATTTAATTTCGAATAAAATAGCATCGTATGTTTCGTATGTTACAAATAGCTCCCTACAACATCCTTTTCACTGTGATTATAATAAAAACGAGAGTACAAAAAGCAATCGAATGTGAGGGGCCGAGTGAAAAAGCGCAGGTGTCGCACTTGTCGCTCCCGATGAAATGAGCCGTATCATGTTGTCGCTGGAGCAAATTGACTTTCATCTGGAACCCCTAACCCTCGCGTACGAACGTCCCCCGTAATTAACACATCGGGTCTGCCGCACCCCTCAGCCTTTTTTTACAATTCACTAATCCGCGGGCGCGACGAACTAAACTATTCGCTGTATTATAATCGTCATTCATTGTACACTTGTTTTGTTTAAACTTGACATATTGTTTTGTTTTGTTTTGTTTTCAATTTCACAATAATAAATTTATCAAAACATTAAATTGTGATCGAAACTCTGGATTATCTTCAAATTAAAATATTAACGACGATAAAAAATTGAAAAGCGTGATTTATTTTAAATCGATATGTACTCGTGTATCTGTAAAATATCTTAAAGTATTAATCGTTTATGCAATGACTGTATATTTATTTATAATTTTCTTATTCAATATAATTATTGTGTGCATATACAATGGAGCGCTACTTTTTACGATCCTCAAATACTCTCTCGCTTCTTTCACATATACAATTCTCTTTATATAAGATCTATAGTTTTGGGCACTTTGGACCTCTGCTGTTTCAAAGAATGTTCCCGATTTCATTAAGGAACAGCCATCAGGGTCGTCCTTGTTTTATCCTTCCACTCACCTTGATCAGTTGTCTCTGTCTAGTCTATGAGAATTGATGCTAATTATGATACTAAATTCATACAAATTTAAAAATTCTTTACAACCCATGTTAAACCATGTTAATAAAATTAGGTCCAGTAGATAAACATTCATCTTAGGAGTGGACAAGTTGCAGTAATGAAGAGCTACCCTCATAGTTTGAACAGCAGCAGCTGTTGTTCGCATTTGGAGCGGAACCAATCGCCCGTGCCTCCAACAGCGCCCACAATAGTTGTAATAATCCATAATGCCACGATGACTTCGCCCCTCGCAGTGTACGGGTCTCCGGGAACAATGCTCACGTTTAAGGGTTACTGAGCGGTACACTTGTTTGTTTGCCCGGAGGGACAACCAAGTTTTATTACCCCATAGTATTTATTACATATTAATGGTTATTTAGAATCATTGTTCCGGCTCGACAGTATGCTCGAATTTATGGCGTTGCAAAATATTGAACTGAATAAGGGTAATTGAGCGAAATGTAAAGATAGGGTACCTTATAAAATAAACACACGTATTGTTGGCATTTGTTATTATATTATTAGGTTAAGGGAATGTCTACAAAAGCTCTTATCGAGTAAAGCCATTAGAACAAACGAATAATTAGCTCCGACATTACAACTGCCAACCAAACACTGAATTTTGTTGTTTTTTTATTTTGCCTCCGAATGTAAATTGGATTACAAGTGCCAGTCAAGGCGGGAAGGCGCAATTCGCTTATTTCAGAACAAGGCGATGCATTTTTCTATGCACAACTCCACATTAGCAGTCGGGAATTACGTAGCGTCCGCCTATTTGCGCGGTTAATGCAATTTTAATTATAAGAGGCGCGGCGCACAGCAATTTGCACTGGCAATGTATTCAGATTGTTATTTTTCCGAGAGCTTTTAACAAATTAAAAATAACATTGCGGTCGGTCGCTTATTTGCATGCGAATTTGCAATCGCACGACGCAATCGCTGTCTCTATACGTAATTTCGAACAACTGTATTCGCGTAATTTTATTTAAAAGCTTAGTCATGATACAATCATTAATAAATATTGGATTTTATTGAAATAATTATCGAGGTAATGTATACGGGAAGCGAAGTTGATTGTAATTTAACAGAGCATAGCTACGAACCTCTGACGTCAACTATCGGACCCTTTTTATTTTATACACTTTTATCAGTAGCCATAAAACTTCTAAATTAATGTTTTATTACACAACTATGAATAATATTTATGTATAATATTATTGTATATATTTTATGTTGATCAGAAAAGATTGTATGTTTCGTATTCAATGAAATAATTATACAAATCTATTTCTTTTGAATATGGTTTGAATTTTATTTTAAAGAGTGGTAGGCAGTAGTACTCAGCAGCCGATCCGGGGTAGTACCACCACTTACAAGTAACTTACTAAGTTGCTGGTTCCAACTAGGCCAACTATCCACTAGTTGCCTGCTACCCACAGCTATTGAATTGCAGTAGCAGTGACATTCATTCATGGACCACACTCCAGTTTAACAATAAGCAAGGTGCTGTCATATGCCGAGTCACAATAAAAAAAATAACAGGCATCGAGACATTACTGTAATAATTAGGTATTGTTTTTATCAATAATAAATCAGACCATAAAGTTCATTTTAGTACATCGCGGCAATATTTGACTTCCAATATACATAAATCAAATATTATCATTCATTTTTAATTTCCCTTTATCAGTAGTAATGATATTTTTAATACATATTATCGGATAAGACGGATTATCGGTGTCTTAGATTTGAAGTAATGTTTAATCGTAATTTAATATAAAAACCAGGGCTTATTAATTTGGATTTGTTTGAATTTTTCACGTTAATGCGATTGATTATGACTTTTTATTATATTAAACGATTGTTTCAAGGTCTTTAGGTATTAATGGGTAATATTTTTAAAACATTTTATCGTTTTTATTGCTTTGTTTTTTAAGGAAACCATTACATTTTATTTTGTTATTTATGATAATTTATTACGTGCAAGATTTTATTGTTCGTTGATTTGGTTTTGGTATTAATCTGATATAACGTAGATTTCGTTTTTGGGATTAACTAGCAGTCATATAGAAATACTTTCTGAAAAGTTTTATTACAGTATCTATAAAATGACAGTTGATCTATATATCTATATTTATTGAGCAACATAATTTATATATATTCAATTTAAATATTTTGTTTATTAAATTCATTAACATCAGCCAGAAGACCTACTGCTGAACATAAGTAGAACGCTATTCCGAACGGCATGATGCCAGTTGCATCCACCGGTTATTCGTGACTCTTACTGTGTCGTCAGTCCACCTAGTCTTCCGGTTCGTAGTCTCTACTCAAGAACCTTCTGTTTATTAAATTAATATTAAACAAAATTAACTATTTTGTAATTATAACAATTTATAATCAGATTAGAGCAATTCGCAGTGGTCTAACATTAGTAGTTTGCGAGAATTGTGTGTGTGTGAAACGAAAAGCGAAAGGGCTGTAAAAGAATCCCTATAGGAATAGAAACGTGAAAATTAATTTACCTAATTATATCATAAGAAAGTACGAATACAAAAGATTACACGTTGCAGGCCCGAAAAAGTTAAACAACCTAATATTCCAAAACCAATAAGAAAACTTATAGATAAGAAAAAAAAATGGAAATCATTACAATTGAAAAGTCCTTAACTCTACTAAACTGACATTTTGTGAGTTTTTACTGATAATTTCGATAAATCAGGGCTTTGCGGTGACATTGCCGGCAAAGATCCAAAGATGATTGAGATTATATGTTCACTTCACACCCAAGACGTGTGGTAAGCCTTGTAAATATATTTATTTAAAAAAGACGGTACTTTTATTAACCTTGTTGCTACCTCGTGTTTTTATTACCTAGGCATTATGTAAAATTAACAAGCTACCGTGGTGTAGTGGCAGTGCAATGGTTACGCAAACCGAGAGCACGAGTTCGAAACCACCCACCGGTACCAATGTATCTTTGATATACGAGTATGTACTTTGGTTGTCCTGTTTCTGTAATACAAGCACTTTAGTAGCTTAGTATAGAAATGTAAATTTAAAAAAAATACCACAATTGATAATTGCTGCAAAAGCATTGTTAAATTTATTACTACGAAATTTTTATTTTATTTTTATCTGAACTCGACTCGCCTGATAATAAGCAAGAGAAGGTCCAAGAATAACGACGACTGAAAGAACCGACTGACTTAGTTCACGGCTGCCCTAGTCGCCGTCACTTTGCCGGCCAGAGGTGCTTTTTAACGCATCGCTTGAAGGATTCTTGGTTATAGGGTGGGGAGAACACATGGGCAGGCAAAGCATTTATTTCACTAGTCGATATTAAACAATCGTTGTTGAAACAAAGAATGTGTATTTTTATTTTCAAATTTTCTGTCAAAATGTAGGTAACTTCCAAGATTTAAAAATAGTCTAAAGGAAACGCCGATTATCTTAAGTATTTTCATTTAGGGCGTATCTTCAAAATGCACTGACAATCGTTTGACAATCATGATGAATTACATTATTTTTGGGAAAATCATTATAAAGTTAGTTTCGCGGTTAATATTTGCTAACACCTTATTTTTAATGCTCTAAATTATTTTTTTGTTGTTTTTATTTTTATTGCCGCCCCCGCCTGATATAGTGCTTTTCATAAAGAGAGTTGACTGCTACTATTAATTGAATGCACAATTACACATGTACAATTAATGTACATTATGTACAATGTAATTACATGTACATAATGTACAATTAAATGAAATGCAGTCTGTACACTTCAATGTTTAACTATTGTGCTAATGACTACCACCACTCTTATATTTTATTTAAAAATAAATTAATATTTCAACGACATGATTGAACCAAGAGTTGTGGATGTGAAGGAAGCGAAGGAGTTGTGTAAGAATCGTGGCAAGTGACGCTCCATGGTCTCTGCCTATCCCTGTGGGCATAAGGCTTGACAATTTCATTGATTGATTGAACCAAGACAAAATTATACATTGTACTTATTTTATTATTAGTATAGAAATCACTAAGATACTAAAGTGCTTATATCATAGAAACAGGACAACCAAAGTACATATATCAAAGATACATTGGTACGTGAGTGGTTTCGAACCACTTACAAAGCCATTGTACTGCCACTACACCACGGTCGCCTTATAAATAATAGACAATCAACTCATTGCAAAATTAAAACCCAAAGGTTATCTGCGAGCAGAAACGCTCAGATTTGTAGCACGACAAAACATTGAAACATTCTAGGAATTATTTGCCGAAACAATACTAACTCTTTACTAATATGTCGTTAGTAGTAAACAGTGTCGAAACAGCGCGCGGTCTCTTTGATCCTATGTGTAGATTAAATTCCTTAAGACAACGTTATTTACGGGTTAAAGTAAACATAAACAGAGATTGTGTTTGTGTCCTCGTCATTAATTAAGCTTCGCAGACTTGGGCGAAATTCTGCTAAAACTCGTCACTATGTTAATTTTGTATTTGATTTAAATCTTTGAAACTTGCTTTTGTTGTCTCAATCGGATAGATTTTGTGTTACTAAAATTAGTTAAATATTCAAATTAATAATAAAAAAGATAACTTTATAGTTATTTATTTATTTTTAAGTATTTGTTGTGGGCTGCTATTACAGATATATCCACTATGCTAGCTTATGGTATTTTTTTTATTGTGACACGACATTGGACCTCGACCTACCTGATGATAAGCAAGAGGAGGTCCAAGATGTTAGTTTGGAGAGTTATGGTTAGAATTGGCAACTTTCACGCTACTGAGAGCTTTACGGTATACTTAATTGAGGTGGTACTACACCGGGTTGGTAGACTAAGAAACGGCCACCGCTTTTAAATACCAATATCTAATATGTAAGGCCAGATTGACCGTGGTGTAGTCGCAGTGCAATGGTTACGCAAACCGAGAGCACGAGTTCCAATGTTTCTTTGATATATGTACTTTGGTTGTCCTGTTTCTATGATACAAGCAATGTAGTATAGAAATGTAATGTTAAAAAATATAAATATATATAAAATCAATTCTAATAAATACATTTTACAAATATACTGTCATAATTTAAATAGATTCAGAACATTAATCCAAAAGCGCACGCATTCGCTCCTATTTCTACCTATTGTAGTCCAATTTAGCACCTTAAATACTAAAACGCAGAAAGCATAAGTAATCATAAGTAATTAAAAAATAATGAACCATAATTGACAACCGCAAGGTTATCGAGTGTCCCAACGTGCGACATGGCTAAACAAAGAGCTGAATAATCGTGTAAACAGAGGAACAAACGCTTGCTTTGGCCGAATGTCGTGACAGCCGTGTACTGGACAAATATTGACATGGAACGACACGCACACCTAAACATGACCCTTTGATTGATTGTGGGTCTTAAATACCTAAGTGCGTATATCTTGCGTGAATTATACATGTTACAGATTAAGGGTTAAAAGTTTTAGTAATAACTAAATTTATGTTTAGGCTTAGTCAATCAAATCAATCATCAAATTGACACGTATTTTCTCCACAGGCAAAGACAATTCAGCGCCACTTGCCACGATCCTGATACAACTCTTTCGTTTCTCCCACATCCACAATTCTCTTCAAACAAGCTCTACGGTTATGGGCACCAGGTGGGTTGCCTTTCTTGCCTTGCCTTGCCTTTCTTGAGGATGTCAACGATTTGGTCGGATCACACCCCTCTTGGGTCTGCCTCGTTTAACGCATCCGTCCACATCAGATTTATAAATTCCTATTCGTATCGATATGTTTAGGTAATTAAAGACAGCCGTGGTCTAGTATTCACAAAATAAAAGCAGGCTGTTCCACCTTGTACATTATAAATTAACAATGAAAATTAGATAGAAAAAAATCATGCATGCCCATGTGTCTATGCATTTGCGTCGACATTCCTCTATCCTATTTTTTAATCGAGGTTTAATCGAGGAGTCCACGTCATATATTGTCGGGTTAATACCATATGCAATACTTGCAAGCTTTAAGTTGCAGTACTTATATTTAACGAACATTTTTTTAAATTGTGACTTGACATATGACAGTACCCCGGCTGTGTTAAGCCGGTGTGCAGTCTAAGAATGGAGGACTGCTACTACAATTCAATAGATGTAAGTAAAAGTAAATAAAACAAAAAAGCTATGAAACAAATAGTGGCTCTGATTGGGAATCGAACGTTACACGTAACAAAGTGGTGTTCAACCATTTCGCCACGCCTTTCGTCATTCTATAACATAGACAATTTAACTTTAAATATATCCATACTATTAAATGTTTGTATTGTGATTAAAGAACATTAGTCTTGATAGTTAAGTTTATTCGGTTGTCTAAAAATAGCACATCCATCACCATCACGTTTAGAGTCAAATGTCAAATCTAGATTATAATAATTTTAATCATGATTCCATTGTATTTTTGTGAACTCATCAATCTCAGCTATTAAATAAAAGCATTAAAATAAATAATTGGTAATTAATAAATGGCAAAGAGGTACAGGAGGCCTACCACCAACTTTTAAAAAACAAGCATGTTTCAAGACAGTACTGTTTGACGTATAAAACAAGATTACTCAATTTCGTACCACCATCTCTTATTTGCAATTTTGTTTTATTCCTTCAAATTCATTCCTACATTCGCATAGATTTTACGTTCAGAAACGTATTGCTGCTGCATTTGAATACTAAACCCTAATATTATCTTTTATAATTACCGCGGTGGTATAGCTTGTCTAACTATAAATGACGCGCCCCTCCACTTTATTAGTTTGTTTAAATGTGTGAATGCAAATATTAAAGACTATTCTTCATGATCGTGCATTTTCGGTGTGTTGCATTCATATTTTATATTTGCTCGTGTGCGTAAATGCAGTGGAGGGGCGCGTATTTTCGGCTTAGACACACTCTACGTTTTGGAATGAATATTGATGTGACGTCACAAAACTGCCAATAGTAATTTTTTCAAATAGCATATTTGACGTACGAATTGACATTTGACGTTTAAAACAATAATGCTATAAAAAATGGTGGTAGGCCCCCAGGTCTGCAGTAAATATAAACAAATAAACAACAGTTGCAAAAACAAAAACTTGCATGCTGATATACTGTATGTACAAGTACGAAATATATGCGCATTATTGTTTGGTCGATTTCCAATAAGGATTAAGCGCAAAGTGGGGGAAATAGTGGGGAAAACCAGGAATCCATTCATTTCAAACATAATATCAACAATAATGTATTGAAACGGCCTAAAACGCGTTATCATGTGTACAGTCTTGTAAACGTATGTTTGCTAACATAAGTACACATGTCCGAATCGGATTTACAACACTATGGACTGGTAACGACAGAAAAAAAAACGTTTCGACAGAAAAATGCAAACAATAAAAATTGCATAAATGACTAAAATCATAATTAGAATGTATGACCAATTAGGCGGCATAGTGACGGCGACTGTGGCAGTCGTGAACTGACTCAGTTTTTTCAATCGTCGGCACTCTTGGATCTCTATATGCTTACCATCAGGCAAGTCGACGTCTGAGGGCTAAAAAAATATATCCATAAAAAATTTAAAACATAGTATGTAATTAATCATGAATATTGTGTTTATTTGGTATTTTTCTTATTGCCTCGATTTGCCTGTAAGCAAAAAGAGGTCTATAAGCGCCGACGACTGAAAAAAGTTTCAAAAAAGTTTCAAAAAAGACTCATCACTATGCCGGCCAAAACACTTAACATATGTATGTATGTATATGTATGTTCTAAATACATACGTATTTAGAACATACATATAATCCAATAGGTAGGTGTGTCCACTTTTCTAATTTTTCGACAAAGAAAGGACGCGCCTAATCTAATGCCTGTGGATTCTGTCAACAGAATGCAGGTCTTCCCCGACCGATTTACGCGCTTTCTTATTATAAATACAACGTCGAGATAATTAAAATATGCTCAATAAATCGTTAAGGTCCTTACTCAAATCTAATATATTTTCCCAAAACTAAAAAACCTTTTTAAACTGACTGTATCAGCTTACAACGTAATCTCCCTTATCGGCTGATACCAAATTCGTGTTCGATACAAAAATTACGACTATAATAATATGGAGTGTAGTTTAACAAGTTGTTATCAGTAGATATCGCATGTTAAACCCCTTTGTGGATGCCGCCGCCAAATCAAAGTCATAAATACATAAAACAACTGTAATTTCGTGCCTTCGATACACGACTGACACTAGATAAGATATGTCAGCGCCAAATCTGGCCCGAGGATGTGGGAAGGGTGGTTGTACAATATTAATTATAGTGTAGTATTCGTAGATAACATTGTCAATCAATCAATCAAAGTCCTAAACCCCGATTCTGTTAATTACATTATGGCAAAAAAATCAGTGAAATTGCGTAGCTATTTTGAATTCTAGCAGGTGACCAATCAACGTAGTTTAGCTATTGATTTGTTATTCGGTGATTGGTCACTTGCTAGAATGCTAAATAGCGACGAAATTTTACTGCTTTTTCGTTGCTATATTGTATTAAGAGCACATCATATACACGAATGCAGTGGCAGTGCAATAGTTATGCAAACCGAGAGCCAACGAATGTATCTTTGAAATATATATTTTGGTTGTCCGGTTTCTATGATACAAGCACTTTAGCTTAGAATAGAAATGTAAAATAAATTTAAAAAAAATTGTTAAAAAAGAATACATTACTTAGTCTCATGCAAGAAAAGCGTGAATAAGCACCTCTGGCCGGCATAATGACCGCAACTAAGGCTCTTGGAACTGCCATTAGAGGTCGCGACACTATTAAAAAATCCAGCCTTTTTGCTATTTTTAGATTTGCACTAGTTTTGCAGTGAAATATAGAATGTAATTAAACGTTACCTCTCGAATTATAAGGAGTTTCCTGATGTGGAGGTCGTGGTGGTGAAAGTTGTCTGTATTCAGGACGATGGTTCTGTCCACCCCAAAATAATCCACTGCGCAATGCTTCACTTGCCGAAACACCTGTAAAATTAAATATCGTTTAGATTAATTATCCTTACAAAAAATAATGTAGAGCTGATGGCCAGCAGACTGAGAAAATGTCCACCAGCTACCAATCAATCAAACTGTCACGTCTTTTTCTCACAGAGATAGGCAGAGACAGAGGACTTGGTACTTGCCATCAGCTACCAATTTATGATTATACAAATACATGAGACTTTCATGGCCCAAAGGATGACTTTCTTGTTTACAACAATCAGGAGAATTGCGAATGTGAAGGAAGGAAGATAGTTGTTTCAGAATGATGAAGATCATTTTTCTGTGGTTGGAAGTCATGACCACGACATATAGATTTTATTATATCGTGGCACAATAAATAAAAATATTTTTATTTATTGTGCCACAACATTATAATTTTTAAGGCTAATTGAAGAAGGGCGTGACAGTTTGTTGTTGTTGAACAACAACAAAATGTCACGCCTTTTTCCTATGGGGATAGGCAGACAATGGAGCGCCACTTGCCACGATCCTGAGACAACTCCCTCGCTTTCTGCACATCCACAATTCTCTTCATACAAGCTCTAAGGGTAAGAAGGGTCATTGTACAGAAAAGTGTTTGTTATAATGTAAGTTATGTACATTTATAAAGTGTAAATAAATATTTGTATGTTAAATGATATTATATTCAATGTAAATACTTGTTTTAAATAGTAATAATATTTTTTATTAAATTGTATTGTCTTAAGAAGTTTCTATACTAACCTACAAAACACGCTTCTATGATAGAAACTGGGCAATTAATGTACTCATATTTATTATGTCAAAGATACATTGGTACCGGCAAATGGTTTTGAACAGGGTGCTTTAGATTTGCGTGACCACGGTCGCCCTGGATTGTGATTATTTGTATTAAAAATACTTTTCTGTTTTGGTGAATTTTTTCATAAACTAAATAAGATTAAGATTTTAGAACCTAATTTAAAAAAAATATGTCTTATAATAATATCTAATTATAAATCGCGTTAGTTTAAGCCATATATATACACTATACTATTCATGTCTTGTCTAGGTTATAGAGTCTTGTATCAACATAGACACATAAAATAGTTTGTATTAAATCAAAGAATTTGGTCTTAAGAAACAGAAGGAGCCCTAAAATATTGACAAAATACAACCGTTTATACTACTTCCATTAATGACATTAAAAAGAAGTCAGTAATTTAGAAGGTTGTCACTAGTTTTGATGATCATTTGATAGCCTAATTTGACAGAATAACAAATGATATTAAAATACTTTAAAAAGGATGACGGCACAGTGGCGTAGCGTGGAATTCAGCCGCCCGGGGCGGAAAAACAATTTGCCGCCTCCTTATTTAGGAGTTTCAATCATAGGTACAACAAAAATATGAATTTCAGGTTCAAATTTTAACGATAACTTTTAGTTGTTTTTCAATTTTGCCGCCTCCTAAATGTGCCGCTCGGGGCCCCCTCCGCCCCCGCCACGCTACGCCACTGTGACGGAACAATTATGCCGCTACTCTTACTACCACGTGACTTTTAATTAAGCAGTATTAAAAGTCAACTACAATTACAAGTGGTTGTAGTTGCAAAAAAGTAGTGCCAACCTTTGAAATAAATGAATTGAAGTAGTTGTCTCTTTCAGTCACACGTGGTATAAACATAATATAAATGAGACAAATAACAATGAATTAGTTCTTATTTTAGCACAGATTCTATTCTTTCCAAATTCTTTGTTTTAAATAAAACTATTAATATACCAATTCTGGTTAATAGCACCAGAATTGGTATACCACAGTTGAGTCATGTGCAAATCAAGACATTCCACTTGATTGATAAGACAAACTTTCAATTGTTCTAATAAATTGAATGACTCACAGTTGTTTATTTTACTATATTTACTTAATAATTAGCTAAACTATACAATAATTGCCAGTTCGTTGACTGTTATTTATTTGTTGTGTTTTAAATTGTATGGTAGTTTATCAATTACGTATAACGCCGACTAAGGCAATGAATTAAGTCGTTTTTTAGTCGTTGTCCTTGAAAAAAAAATGTAGAAATCAATACGAATTGATATGGCTAGAAAAACATAAACTTAATTTTACAATAATAAATATTATTTGACCAATTTAAAATCCTATAGTCTTGGATCCTTCAAGCGATGCGTGAAGAAGCACCTTTGGCCGGCATAGTGGCGGCGATTGGGGCAGCCGTTCGATCTCTTCTTGTTTACCATCGGCAGGTCGAGGTCAGATGGCGAGTCACAATAAGAAAGAATAAAAGGTATTGTTAAGCAGATAATTGGTAGGTTTAAATAATCTTTAAACAGAAGACTAATTTCTAAAATTCAAAATATAGTTAATTTGCTAATAAAATGTGATTGTTTGTTATTCGTCATTATCATTTCAGCAAAGTGTTTAAATTATTTCTACATTTGTAACACTCTGTCAGATATGTTTCTTTGGTTTGAGCACATGAAAGGATGGGGATAACGACCCAGAAAATTGTTCCTGGATTAAAGCTGGGACATTCCTAAAAAGTGTCCATAAACAAAGAGCTGTATGAAGATGGTGTAGAATCCATTGTGTCTTCTTATCCCTGTGGAAATACAATTACGGTTTTGTTTGTGATACTTGTATGTTGTTTATGTAATTGTAGTTTGTAGTATATTTGCACCCTGCCCATAATCTCTCATCATCCCAAAGGTTAGTTGTTAGAGAATGCCT
Organism: Tinea trinotella; assembly: GCA_905220615.1. Classification (NCBI taxonomy): domain Eukaryota; kingdom Metazoa; phylum Arthropoda; class Insecta; order Lepidoptera; family Tineidae; genus Tinea; species Tinea trinotella. The sequence goes on along the minus strand of HG992307.1, from coordinate 2,252,931 downwards.
AATAGGCATTTGTCTCGCCTATGTACCTATTTTTAAGTTTATTTTTATGCAATAAAGGATTTTAATAAATAAATAAAAGTCATCATATATTAGTTGGTGTCATCGAGTGGGACGTCAGCATGGCGCAAGCAGCTGTTACGTTGAATCATGCTTTTAATTGTTGCGTGATCATTACCACAATGAGGAAATGCCCCACTCACAAATTGTTTGTGGCAATTCTAAAAATGATTTGAAAGCTTTTTCTACTGTGTAACGTCACTTTTAATTGTTTTAATCTAATTAGAACATTTAGATCATATGTTCAATTATGTGACGATTTTGTAAATAGTATTTTCTTAGATTTGCGCGAACATTGATTAATGCGACCGTGGTGTAGTGGCAGTGCAATGTATCTTTGATATATATGTACTTTGGTTGTCCTGTTTCAATGATACCAAGCACTTTAGTAGCTTAGTATAGAATGTATAATAATAAAAAATAAAAATAATGAATTAAACAAAGTTTATGCGGCTTACTATCGCGTTTATTATGGTTTTGATTTTACATTTTTTTATTATTCTGACGTTTTCAGAGCTTTGAAGGCATCGAGGTCTCTCCGTGACGCGATAGTAGTACCTAAGCCGCATTAAATTTGTTTAATTCATTGATTTTATAAATGTAGGTATCTCGACATATGATTGCATCTTGCCTGATGTTAGGCTGGAGTATGGTCCTTGAATGGACTTCTAGTATTTACAGTTACAGTGCAAATAAGAAGGCAGCTTTGGTGTAGTCGTAGTGCAATGGTCACATAAACCGAGAGCACGGTCTCAAACCACTTGCCAGTATTATGTACTTTGGTTGTCATGTTTCTGTGATACAAGTTCATTTTAGTAGCCTAATATAAAAATGTATGTCGACACTCATGGACCTTCATCATGTATAGGCATTAGGCAGGTCGAGGTCAGATGTTAAAAAGGTCACAATTGAAAAAAATAACTGAAAATAATGTATATGAGTAAAAAATATATTATCTAGTAATACCTATTTGTATAATAAATATATATTTCACCTATATATTTACCTACAATACCAAATTAGCCCATAATAGTAGAGCTTGTATGAAAATAATTGTGGATGTGAGAGAAAAGGAAGGGAGTTGTGTTAGGATCGTTGCAACTGTCACTTCATAGTCTTTGCCTATCCCTGTGGGAAAAGGGCGTAACAATTTGATTGAATAATTGATTTACAAAGTTAATGTTTACTACGGTAATCATAAAAAGAATCATAGGCTGAATCATGATGAGTTAAAGTTTAAATGGCAGTGCCATTGATACATTGATACCGGATCAATGTATCTTTGATATATGTACTTTGGGGATCCAGTTTCTATGATACAAGCACTTACGTAGCTTAGTATGGTAATGTAAATAAAATAAACTAACGAATGTTCTTTTTGAATTCAATGTCAAGCATATGTACGTGTTAGAGGATAAGACGGGGCAAGGGCAATCAGTGCGCCGGGAATCGGGAGCCAACTCATCCTGTGGGAAGCGGACGATTGTCTGCGTGGCGCCGGCGCATGTCATTACCCAAGGTATCACTTTAATTGGTAATGATATATCGCTTTATTGTGGAAGCGATTTATTTTACGGACAAATTTTAGCCAAAATAAAAGCGCTATCGTTTTTAATTAAGATCGTGTTTTAAATTTTACGTTAAATAAAAACTTACGTTTGTTTGTGTGTACGTGTGTATTTATTATTATAGTTATCTATTTTAAGTAAATATATGTATGAGTGTGTATTTGTTTGTGAGTATTAATAAAACATTTCTGTCTTGTCCCCAGGGTAGACTGACAGAAAATGGACTTGAAAGAGAGAGTTAAGAGTTAAGACAGAGAAGTTAGTTATTAAATTAAAAAAGTATTAAATGAAAAATAAATCAAAATGTTTTTTATTTATTTATTTACATTTCTATACTAAGCTACTAAAGTGCTTGTATCATAGAAACAGGACAACCTAAGTACATATTACATATAAGTACATAATAACCATAGCTTTAATCAGAGGTAATCAAATAAGGTAAATAAGGTAATCAAGAGAGTTTTCAATCAATTTGAAAACTCTCTTGATTATCTAAAATGTCTATCGTGAAATAACTCTCTCGCCTTTTCCGATTCAAAACTCTTTTCATATTTCATCTTTACCGAAAATTGTTCTGGGTCGTCTTCGTCTTACCCTTACTTACATCCACACCTTATTTCTAAGTTACTTTTATTCATCTTTTCAATGCACTTAAACCAACGCAGCGTTTTTGGATTTTTTACTTTAACATACAATGTTAACCAGTAGGTAAACATATAGGTAATATAATAAACTAATGAACGTAAAAAATATAATACTCAAGATAGGGAGTCCAGAATTGTCATTGCAATGTCTTATTGTAAGTCTTGTGGATATTCTAAACCATTGATTCCCAAAGTAGTCCCACACCAAGGGGTCCACAGGAGACTCGATGTGCCAAAAAATGGGGATTCACAATTTGTAAGCGGGGGTCCACAATAATTTATTTGGTTTCGGCAGTGAAGAAATAAAATGTTGGCTTGACATCACCTATCAATGTAGCGACTGTAACTTTTAAACACTTGCATATTCCATATTCAGTACAACGTGTCGACACTTGCAATGGCGGTTTTAGTCGAGTTTTAGGAATATGGATGTAGCTGCAGGAGGTCCACCGAAAAAAGGAAAATTTTAAAAGTGGTCTATAAGGACAAAAAAAAAGGTTGGGAACAATTATAAACTTTTATCTAATATAATTATTAAACATGATAAACAAGAAATACAAAAGTGTACGTATGGCGCCATCCAAGTAGCAGACGCCAAAGAATCAATGAACGTCGTCCGGCGCGGGTCCGCTGATCGCTAAATTGCCGCTGACAATAGCAATTGCGGTCTACTTATTGCTTCCTGTTGCTTCCCGACTATTCGGCAACACACTTACAACCACGATTTTAAACTTTACCTATTTTCATGAATAGAGGCGAATACTACTACTGTTTAAATAACTGCAAGTAGTAGTCGTATCCACTATGCCAGCCTAGGTGGACTGGCAACTTTTAAGCCAATCCTGAAACTCGACTGAGTCCCTTCACAGTCAATAATTAAGAGTGGTCAACAGACTGTCGGTAGTCGCTAGCTTAGCTTACCGACCCGGGGTGGTACCATCAATCCACAGGGATAGATAGAGACAATAGAACGCCACTTGCCACGATCCTGACACAAATTCCTTGCTTCAGTTCCTTGATTTGGTCAGAAAACATTCAGGTGCAAAATCAGTAGGGAAACCAATCGCATTTCATGGTCAGCTTGAAAGTTGTCAGGTTCAACTAGGCCGGCGTAGAGGATGCGACTATTGCCTTTGTTTTAAATCAATAGCCTAAATAGTTCTCCAGGTTCAATCAATCAATTAAATTGTCACGTCTTTTCCCATGGGGATAGGCAGAGACAATGAAGCGACACTTGCCACGATCCAGACACAACTTCCTCGCTACTCTCACATCCACAAATCTCTTCATACAAGCTCTACGGTTATGGGCATCAGGCAACCCAACTTTCCTGGGGATGTTTTTTTTATTGTAACTCGATAATTGACCTCGACCTGCTTGATAATAAGCAAGAGGATATCCAAGAGTGACGACGACTGAAACAACCAAGTTAGTTCACGACTGCCTCAGTCGCTGTCATTATGCCGGCCAAAAAATGTCTCCGATTTGGTTGGAAAACTCCCTCTAAGGTTAACATCAGCTTAAATTCTGAATCATACACGGTCATCTCAAATTTATAATTTATTAAGTACTTATAGAGTAGGTATTAAATCTAAACAATAACAGGATGAATTTATTTCAATCGCATTACGCTGCTATCTTGCTCCTTTTTTTAAACGCGTGCTCTCAACTACGTCTTTATGATATCATTATTCAATTTGCATCCTCAACAACTCCGGCGCCTGTATTTTTTAACTACTAAATAAAGTCTGAACTAAATAAACTCTCTTCTATGTAACTTTTGATAAAATTGTCAATATAGTTGATGTTACCTTTTATTCTCGTTTCATTCAATGTCACTCAAAAGAACGGATGTTTTATTGAGATAAGCGATTTTGTTGCTACCGGAATTGGTGATGCTGATAACAGGTAACGGACAATGTTAGTAAAAACTAGACGTCTTATATGGACCACAATAGTTTTTGATAATCATCTAATATTCAAGAATCTGACCTCGACTTAGGATGGTTTCCTAGAGGAGATCTAAAAGCGCAGACGACTGAAAAAACCGACTCAGTATACAGTCGTCGGCCAGTAATTATCAGTGTGAAGGTCAGTGTTGCTTACAAGTATACAGACCAAAATGTGATTTAGTCGCGTTTCGAGATCAGTTTGTAAGTTGCCGGTTCCAACTAACAACCAAAGTACATATATCAAAGTTACATTGGTACCGGTGGGTGGTTTCGAACTCGTGTTCTCGGTTAGTGTAACCATTGCACTGTCCCTACACCACGGTCGCCTTGTACCAGTTCTTTGTAACACTTTACGTGAAAAGGGCGATAAAGGACTGATTAAAAGCTAAGTAGAAAGAATGTTCCATCCATAGAGTACCTAATAAAATCGTTAATAGATAGGGTAAAATAATAGATATTTATATCGTAAACTCAAATCGTTAATTGATGCAAAGATAAAAGCGGATAGAGCGCAATTAAAATTAATTCGTACTATTATTTAGATCAATTACAAATCAGTCAATGTATGAATGAACAAGCGAGCGGATATGATGTTTCGTACATAAATGAAACAATGAGACTTGAGTCTATTTCCAGAACAAACTTTTATTGATGCTGTGTAAAATGGTGACAGATAATCTTCGAGTGGTTGTAACGTTGATTACACGGCTGCGGGGTGTATTGAATGTCTTCGTGGGTGGTCCTCAAGTACTAATATACTTTTTATTGGAACTCTTAATAAAATAGAACGAAGTCTTCATTAGCTTTGTAATTGATTTGTAATCTATCTTTTATTGTTTTTATTTTTAAATTATCCTTTCATTCAATTAGCTATGTAGTTTAGAAAATGATATTAGAACATTTTTACGTTACATTTCTATACTTAAGTTACTAAAAGTATTAACTTGTATTGTGAAAACTCGACGACCAATGTACATATCATACATCAAAGATACAAGTGGTTTTTGAACCGGGGACACTTGGTATGGGAGACTATTTCACTAGCACTACACCACGGTCACTTTGTTTTTTATTTGTAAAGCTTTTGGATATTTCACTTTCTTAATAGAGATCGGCTACATTCCTAAAAACACAGGAGTCGGCAGTGCCCTTAACCATAGGAATTGAAAGGGAATTGTGGACGTGAGGAAGCGTTCGTGGAAAATGGCGTTCCATTACCTTTACCTATCTATCCCTGTGGGAATTGAGCCGTGACAATTTGATAGATTAGTTAAAACTTACACAATAAAGTGTTAGGTAGATAGTTAAGACACTTTTCATCAGAGTGATTATATAAACAGGTTTTGAAAGCGTTATCTTTTGGGTGACAAGCAGTCTACCGAGTATTTGTTATCATTTAACTATAATCGGCCTTTATGTTCTATAAAGTCTCTTTCATTTTTAACAATATTCGCAAACATCGGGTCATTCAGGTCATTACTTCCTCACTCTCTTGATTATGAATTATTTAATGGATAAATATTGTTTTAATGCCCCCGATAACATTATGTGTGGTGTATTTGTTATTATAATTCTAAGAATTATTCCTATCAGAGGAAATTGCTTTGTAAACTTTGTTATTCTGTCCCCGATTTAAAAAAAAATTAATAAAACAATGCATGGTTCAAAGGCGGATCTAATGCCAAAAGTATTCTCTACCAGTCAAACCTTTAGGATGTTGATCTGACGATGTAGATAGGTAGGGTGCTAAAAAAGTATATAAATACATATAGAATTTATGTCAATCTACTTTCACTCATCCTGAGATATTTTTTTTATAATTATTTCTGAAGTTCTGAAGTTCTCACACCCGTTATGCTGTATGCAGCTGGTACATTAAAACCTCCTACGCTTCTAATACGAATAACAAGCGGCGTCCGTGAAACCTAATCAAGGCTTCCTTAACTAAGAATTATTCGCAAATCACGTTGTTAAGGGCAGTCGGGTTTTTAACAAGATTATGTGGTCCGTTCGTATCATCTTATTTTAAGCTTTGTTATTCTGAATGGAATTTATTTTTAGAATACACACAATAGGTTCTGTATTTACTGAAACAAGCTTTGAAAATTATATATTTTTGATTTATTTATTTTTAATAATTCACAAAAGATAAAAGCTGTCTGCAATTCTCTGCCATTCAGCCTTTTGGTTTTGCAAAGAGCTAAAGTATGTAGATAGACAAAAGCGCTTAGTAGGTTATAAATTATAAATATTTATCGAAGCAATGCAATATAATAAACCAAGTAAGTAAAGGGTCAAGTTAGTAAGGTTTAGAACTAAATTCATTATCCTTTATGAATAACTACATTTGTAAGTATTTTTGAAGCCTAAATAACTCGTAAAACATTTAGACACTATAAGTTATTTTAAGTATTGCCTATTTATTTTTCTACTTTAAGTTTGTTACTTTTTTAATAGTCTTATTAGTATTTTTCGTTAATAATGTTTAAAGGATTCATGTTTAGTTTTAGTTTTGTTATTTGTTTTCTTGATCACAATTTTCGTACAAATGTTGTGTATACTTGTAATTGGCAGACATATACACCCATTTTAAATGATATTAATATTAAGTTACCGTTGATGTATATGTTATGCTGTAAGTGTACCTTTTAATAAATAAATAAATATAACTAATTTTAACAGTTTTTTGCCATTATATTTATGGAGTTTCTAGTAAATTGTCTAGTGGGTTTCTAGCGACTGTTACATGCAGTTATTTAACTTTAGTAACACGGACCACTTGCGGACTGCACTCTAGTTTAACATCACAAGGGGTGCTTTCATTATGTCGAGCCATATAAAAAAATGGAAGAGTATACTGAATTTTAGGTCTCTCTAATAAAATAAATCAGCTTAGGTATCCTTCTCCTTCCAGAGCAGATAAGAGAAAATTCAAGGACTAAATAAAAAATTCTGATCTTCGTTAATCTCCTAATCCTTGGGATTCAGGGCACTATAAAATCTAGGACAAACATCTTGCACAATCAAATTTCAACTCTTAATGATTACATGACTTGGTATTGCCACGTCATCCCAGCCAGATTCTCACGCGCGTAATAACCGTCACGTATCGCCTACGCCAGTCTAGTCTAGTTATTCATCCAGTGTCACTGTTTGTCATGTGGAACTATTTTAATTGACCTCTTGGAGTTTTGAACGTAAATTAAATTGTAGTTGTGAGAATATTTTTTTGGTAGCCGATGACTAATTCGTTTGATTTGGGAGTCTATTTATTTCAATGTCATGAGATTTTGTTATGCTATGTTATGTTATGTTATGTTATAGGATCTTGTTTTAGATATTATTTCTGTACCTATCATAAGATTACTTATTTTAATTTACACATGATTTAATTAACACATGACAGTCAGTTGTACCAAAAAAGTTTCAATTTACGAATTTAGTTTTACTTTATACTCATTCTATTACGTTTACTATTACGAAATCGTGAAATGGGTTGTCAATAATTTTATATCGAAACTACCTTTTATATATGTTTTTCTCATTAGAAGTAACAAAAGTAGACATAGAAAGCCAAAAAGAATGCTGTCCTTTAGCTCTGTATAAAATATCCGGTAAACGTAAATGTAAAATGTAAAGTTAAAGTGTGGTGCAACCCATTTTTCTTTTAGGTTACTTTTACTTTTTACGAATTTGTAAATTATAATTTTTGGTACCGGCTGTTAGACATTAGAAGTTGTAATGAATTAAACAAATTTATGCGGCTTACTATCGCGTTTGTTTTTTTTTATTCTTTTATTCCGACGTTTCGACAGCTTTGCAGCCCACGATGTCATGGAGAGACTTAAGCCGCATAAAATTTGTTTAATTCATTAATCAATGTTTGCGCAAAATCTAATAAATTGAAATGTTAGACTTATGTTAAGATTAGTACTTGTTTCGTTGTTAAACTAACTAAAAAAACTTAATAGAGTAAGTAAACGTCCACATACCGTAAACCAAAAGCGCTTATGACTGAAAAAACTGACTCAGTTGGTAGCCACAGTTACCATACTTTGCCAGCAAGTGGCCTTTTACGATTCTCTTGAAGGATCCAAGATTATACAGGTGAAGAGAACAAATATGCTGGTAATATACGAGTATTTGTTGACTCTTCGATAAAAAAAAACTATGCGCTGACTGTCGACAAAAACTTTGTTCGATAAGGATAAATTTAGGCAAGGATTCAAGGATACAAAAATATATAACACATAAATATATTATGATTATCCTTGATTTTAGAGGTCATCATTTAAAACTATCTGAGCGTATTTTAATATTTATTATCCATTGATAAAAGTGACTATAATGAATGAAAAGATTGCCGTTGGGGGCAAAAATGGTGATGGTGACTGGGCAACCGTGAACTGGCTCGGTTTTTACAGTCGTCGGCTCTTGGACCTCCTTTTGCTTAACAACAGGCAGGTGGAGGTGTGCCGGGCAACCGCTGGATGCAGGCTGCGATCTCACATCAGTACGCTTTGAAGATCGCTGCAATGTTCAGCAGTGAGAGAGAGAAATGTAACTATTATTTGATGAAAATATTTTTTTGTGGTTTAAAATAATTTTTTATATATTTTTTATTATACATTTCTATACTAAGCTACTAAAGTGCTGGTATCATAGAAACAGGACAACCAAAGTACATATATCAAAGATACATTGGTACCGGTGAGTGATTTCGAACCCGAGCCACTAGCCATTGCACTGCCACTACACCACGGTCGCCTTAAATATCAATTGCAAGTCATTCAATATATTGAAATAAAGATGGCGTTGCAATTAATTTATATAATTCGCATTACAAATGTACGGCTCTACCCCGATTGCTGATTGGCGTGCGAACAGCTCTGCGGGTTAAGAGGTGTTAATTGTGTGAGATTGAATGTTTTCTCAGTGCACAATTTTAATTGGACGCAATTGTTTTTTACGGATATATATTTTTTTAATGAATGAAATTTTTAAACATATAAGTGTTAAAGAAGTTTATTAATAAGTATGTTAGTATTGTTTGGAATTAGCATTGTGGGCCACAATATTAAAATAGAAATCTGCCGGCAATTCGTAGTGACGGCAACTGAGGTAGCCATGAAATAACTCGGTTTTTTCACTCGTCGTCACTCTTGGACCTCCTCTTGCTTATCATGAGGCGGGTCGAGGTCAAATGTCGTGACACAATAAACTGAGTGTTTTTTTTAAACCGTCAGTAATCTTGGAACTTTTCTTGATGTAATAATCAAGCAAGACAAGTACAGATGCCGGGTCACGATCTCGAAAATATCGTCGAAAATATCCGTTCTGATAAAACAATAATGATATTTTTTTCTATACCTATAGGATATTGAATTTTGAAATACAGAGAGAAACAAGTGTGTAATTTATGAAGAAACTGAAATGTTGCTGAATCAAAGTAAATTCTGATCAAATGCGTTATGAATTTTTCACAGCTTTTTGATTTAAAAAAGTAAATAAAATATAATAAATAACAGTAATAGGTCCATTAGGAAAAAAAAACAACTAATATACAATTAGAAACAGTGCTTTATTAATAACGTTGAAATTCCCAAATATCCAAATAAAAATTTCAACTAGCTTAATTTGAGGACTGGTGACCTAAACAGTCAAATCTTAACCTCCATTTCCGAGCTCATATTTGGAGCGCGGACGTTGCGAAATAAAAACGGTAAACATCAAAGAAACTCGAGCTTTATCCAATGAGTCCTTGTCAATTTGTAGATGCCTCCGAATCTTGGCCGTCAATAGATTTGATTGAGCGACTCTTTCATATTGCCGCTTTCGGAGTACTTAAAAAAGACTGTAATAAATAAAGATTGTGTTGCGTAACTCCTATCTGATTTTGTTATTATTTTTTAGATTTGTTTATTTTTTAATATTTAGGAAAATATAATCACAATTATAGGCGACTTAAAGCGACCGTGGTGTAGTAGTAGTGAAAAAACAAACAAATGCGTCTGTTAAAAACACTACAAGTACCAAGGTTTAGAAGCTTAGGATAGAAATGTAAATAGTAAAGAAAAATATATAAGATAATTTAAAAAAAGATAGTTGAAAACTCACTTGTTGAAAACTGTAGAACTGTCTGAAATTTATGGTTGCTGATTAGTATCTTAAATTGACTACTAATCTAAAATATAATTGTAAACATAAAACATTTTTAAAGTAAAAAATATCTCATTTAAACCCAAGCGTCGCCATTTGCACACGAATTAATCAGTCCTAAGTGAAGTGAGCGTGTACAGCTTTACATAATTTAAAATTCACTTGAATCAGAGATCAACCGGGAAAAATCCCTTCCCCTTATAATCAAGTAATCATCATACAATCCATGTTGAGACACAACCACAGGCTTCTCTTCAAAGGGGCCATTAATAACAAATTTGGGCAGTAAATCGCCTTTTATCGGGCGAAGGGATTTGGCACATTCTGCGAGGTTCGCCACGTGTGTCCCATTACCCTAATGGTTGGCGTCTGGCGGGATGTCCCTGGACTTCTAATCGAGTTTAATTTTTATTACACTTGCAATGATTTAATGCTATCTTACGACTGTGAGAATCGGATGTCGGATGTTGTCAAGGACGTGCGATTTTACACTTGTTGATCGTGTTGGTCAATGTTAAGAACATGTGTCTTAACGGATTTCTCATGTGGCTCGGTTTAATGGCGATACTTAATCGTGCAAAAAGAAAGCAAATAATTGCAAACGCATTATTTGTTGGGTTATGCGTTACGGTCTCTTGCATATTTTGTAATTTACTATAGTCTTTAATTTTTCAATGTAACCTATCTTTATGTTAAACACAGATAAACTATAAAACAGGATTTTTCAATATTTCAGTATATGTAGTTTAAAACAATTAAATATTAAAACTGATAACTTTGATTATAATTTACATGAATTTTGGGATAACTATAATTATTATAATAACAATTGGATATAGGATTTTTGTTTAGAGTGACAAATTCATCGATTGATTAAATTTGATTGAAAAGTTCCAAGATTATGTAATGTTAGAACTTCTTTGAAATGTAATAGTGTTTATTTTGGTATTACTCGTACCTTTATAAAATAAATAAAGAAACAATTTAGTTATAAAATCACTTTAGAGTGTTCCTAACGAAAAATCCTCTTTTTAGAAACGTAAGAATTTAGCAAAGATAGTGTAAGTGGGATTAGTACGTGCCTACCAGAAATCGGGAGGTCCCAGTAATCGGGTCGGCACGTGATGCCAGTAATTCATTTACACGTACATGTCACGAGACCGCTCGCTACTCAATGTAGCCAAATTAGATTTCCATCCAGAATGATCGATGGATGTGTAACTGCAACGATTGGAGTCTCTCGTGATAACTTACAAAAAAAATCGCTGTTTTTAATATATTTTGATTGATTTATTTTCAGAGAGATTGGAGTATGTTTAAAGAACGGATATTCCCCTAATACCTTGGAATATATGGCAATTGTTTAAAGCATATTATACTGACTACCTATTGGAAAAGCTACAATAAAGTTACAATATAATATTTATGCTTTGGTCTGTAATATACTAAGTAGGCTTCATACCTACCAACTGATTAGCTTACTACTGAATAAACACTAGCGTTTATAAATTATAAAGAAAATTATCTAGATATCATTAAATATTCTCCAGGAATAGCAGGGATACAATCGATTATATTTAAGACATGTACGCAGAGAAATCTTCAGACATAAACCAATCAAAATAAATATAACAGAAACAAGTTAAATCTTTTAGTAGCGAGGTACCAATTAACATTAGCAGTATAATCCGGATTTTGTTCCCGATATGATGGAGAAAGACATCTGATCCCCGAGTAATCGGATTTGTCTGATCGAAGGTTATTATTAGATTTGCTATTATTTTTACCGTAACACTACAACGCTTTTTTGTTATAATAATATTACGTTGATTTTTTATTTGTATTATTGTGGCTTTTATGGTTATATTTTTTACTTTATCTATTGATATGATGGTTTTAGGATCGTGGGATCTGGCGCCTCCATGAGCTCTGCCTAGCCCTCTGGGACATGATAGATGACAATGTGACTGATTGATAATTGTAACTCTTATATTTTCTAAAAACATAACAAATATTGTTGAATCTTAAAACAATACATTTTTCAATGAATTAAACAAATTTTATGCGGCTTACTATCGCGTTTATTTTGGTTTAGATTTTTTATTATTTCGAGAGCTTTACAGCCATCGTGGTCACGAAAATGTTCGCGCAAAATCTAAGAAAATACTATTTCCTTTATCATTTATTTTAAAATAACTCTTTTGTTCTTCTTTTTTAATCTAAGCTTTCTTAAGCTAGGATAAAATGGTTAAGAAAATAATAAAGAATTTCTTTGTTAGAAAAACTAGTTATGAATCTGGAATTAACCCAAAAATTGCCGTAGTCTCAAGTTGAAAGTTTTTTAATAGCCAGAACAATGATTAGAAAATTGACGGATTATAATGTAAAAATTGTCTTTTTTCTGTAGGACCTGCTACGGCACGTGTCAATGTTGCAACGTCGAGGGTTCATTCCCGGTTCGCGGTGGATTAGTGTTATGATGTTATTGTCTCCTATTACAACATCACCCCTCTTTTTAACAATGATTATAGACTATGGAACGAATGCAGTTGGTGCTTTTTACTGTGTATTAAATTTGAATTCTACTCTTATTATATTATTGTTATTGATATATTGTTTTGCAATCTGTTCAATTGAATAGTTGCCTTATGTTATTTATTTTTTGAGTTTTGAATAATATAAATAAGGTTTAATTATAAACACAGAATTTATTATAATTATTAATTTCTATATTTATATTTAACCATAAAGCTTCTATGAAAAGAATTGTGGATGTCAAGGAAAGATTAGAGTTGTCTCAGGATCATGGCAAGTGGCGCTTCATTGTCTCTGCCTATCTCTGTGGGAAAAAGGCGTGATAATTTGATTGATTGATGTTTTTCTTAAGTTGTACAATGAAGTTTCAGCAAACGGTTCGTCATATTTAAGAAAATCTATTTTCAAAATGTAATTATATAAATTAATAAAAGTAATTACATATAAATAAATAATCGCACTTGTATATCACAATAGTTTTATTTTTTAATTTATCTATCAAACCTAAAGTAACTTAAAATTTTAGATAATCCTAAAATTAACAAAAAAAAATCGATTGCTAATTGAACACCTTACATAATAATAATAATTCAGATCTATGTTTTCACATGAATGCGTTAGAGTTGTAACAAAGCTCCAAAGCTTGCACAAGAAAAGAAAGGAATATAGAGTGGTTTCGTTCATCAGGGACGGATGAGAATTGAAAATTAATATTTCAACTGACCGTAGCCTTTGACCAATCAGCTATCGAACATCGGGTTCCAACGCCTTTTGTAAGCAAGTTTAATGTGTAGGGAATTTTAGATCAAAGGAGTTTTTTTTCTTTTTAGAAAGATTTAGGTTCTTTTTGAGTATTAGAAGTAATTTTTTTATGACTTTAAAATATAAGGGATTTTTCATATATTTTAGATAATGCGATATGAATTCCTAGTTAGAACATATATATTATATTACCAAGTTTATACATTTTACGGTCAAATAAAAATATTTTTAATGTAATTTTAAGCTTATTTGTTTTATTATTATATATTATAACATTATTTGTGTTTATTTTATACAAGTTTTCTCGCAAACAGTTACGTTCGTTTTGTCTGGAAAAGCTAGGAAATCTAAAATATTAAGGAAATCGGTTGGAATGTAAAATTTATTTTAGTTTTATAAACCTTCCAATAGATAAGAAAGTAGTATTTCTTAGATTTTGCGCGAACATTGATTAATAATTTAAACAAATTTTATGCGGCTTACTATCTCCGTGACCACGATGCCTGCAAAGCTCTCGAAACTTCGGAATAATAAAAAATGTAAAATTAATAACCAAAATAAAGGCGATAGTAAGCCGCATGAAATTTGTTAAATTCATTAGATAAGAAAGTATTTAATAAAAAGATCAACAATGTAAAATTACACTGATACCCCAACTTAAGATAAAGTACATTCATACAGTCATTTGTCAAGAGGGGTGACCAGGAATGACAATTAAGTTTCACTTGACAGTTATATTGATTATTGTGAACTAGCCCATTGCTACGAGGGATGAAATCCATTTACAAATACTCATAAAAGGGGATGATATTAATTTTATTTGTTACCTTATTAATGCTTTCTTAATGATATAAAGTTTTTAGGTCAGTGGGAAGTAAATTATTTTATATATTATATAATACATAGTTCATTTTTTAGTAGTGAAAATTGTAGATTTTTTCTTATGCTTAACGCGAATAATAACTTAGTGGTCAGAACTGTCATGCGTTAAGCGACAGACACTTGATTTAATTCCTGGCGTAAAAAAATTCTATCCTATTTTCGTTACAAATTAATACAGTAATGCCAAAAAAATAACAAAATATATTATATGTAAAAGGAGTTAATTTTTCGTTTAAAAATAATAATTTAATTTTTAATCGTTCCTTTTGTTTGTCTTTGGGTGTATCAGTTTAATGCTACCAAATATATTATATCCATATTACTTTTGATCCAAAACGGGGAACCGAACCAGCTTCTGGATTTAATAAACCTTTAAAAATAAAGTACTGATTTTTTTTAAAGGTTACAAAATTATTTACGAAAACAAATGGACATTTTCATTTTAGGTAATTTATAATCTATCTTATCATTCAGTAGATTATAACTAATAATTATAATTAATAAAAAAGTTAGGAAACTTTTGAAAGTTTAAAAATGTTCTGAAACATAACTATTGTTTAACCCAAGTATACAATAACTTCTAGTAAGTTAAAAATATTAATAAAATAAATACTATATTATATAAAAAAGTTAATATAAATTTAAAAACAGTAGTACAATAAATAAAACAAAATGTAATATATTTTTTATGAACTACCATTTTATTGGGGTCCAATTAAAATAATAACTTAAAAAATAACCCCCCTTACCTTTCGGCGTGACAACTCTGAAAGCGCTGGACGAAACCGGCCTCGGAGAACTTTCCCTCAGCCCTGCAGCTGGAGAATCACCACTTCTAACCATAGAAAAGTCTAGAGGCATCGGCGGCATTGCACTTATTTCCATTGTCAATTCAAACTTAGAAATTAAACTAGCACAAATATTCCATGACCGTGCACACGAGGGTGTATGTCCGTATGTAATCGCGTTTTTAGTTAAGAGAGAGCGCGTGCGTCCGTCACGGGTTAGAAGTATGAATTGAAAACGGTTGTTCGGGCGGGCAAAGCTTGTAATCTCGATTGTGTGTACAGATTTTGAACCTTAACTCTATGGACGATTTTAAGTAGGATGTGGCTTAGATAACCACGCCCAATAGCTCTTCACCCCTTCACCGCCATGTGGTATTGTGACAATCACTTTGTATTGGTAAAGAAATAATCGAGTTTTTTTATCAGAAATTTGATGAATTTTGTTCGATATGTTTTCAGTATTTTTGATTGTATTATCATTTTTGCCATAATGGATGGAGTTTGTTGTTTCCGTTATTATTGTATTATTTTTTATTATTTTGTTTGAATCAGATAGTTTATTATTTTGTTAAGATATTTATTAATATATATGATTAAATATTAATTGTTGATATTTATTTTAAGCTTGTTTTTAATTTTGTTATATTAATTTATTTGTTTTTTTTTCTATTATATTATTCTATTAGATTACACAAACGTATTATATTTAGATTAGTAGTATTAGATATTTTATAAATATTCGTTGATTGCTTCATTTACTTTAAAGTTAAAATGTTAATTTTAAATACATATTTAGGTTTATATCTACTGTTTAGTTATTCATACAAAATAATACAATTCTGGTATTTATTTATTTAAAAACTTAATGCACAATAGTACAAATGCGGACTTAATGCTAAAGGCATATAAGAAAGCATATATAAGAGCAAATATAAGAAAGCACGAATATGCGTCCAATATTTATTACCAAAAACAATAAATTTAAAAGAGGTGAAAGTCATACTAATAAAATATTATGTTCACAATCAATTTCCAATATCATTTGATGGTGATACTTATGATTAAATTGAACCTAACAATTGACGCAGTTTTTCTCTCTTTCTTTTATATTTACTTTATGTACCCGTTTCATTTTTACATAGGCTTTATTAAGGTTTAATAAAGACATTATATGGAAACTGTATTATATAAATTAAACGTATAGATTATTATAGAATATAAATTTATTCAGCAAATTAAACTGCAGAAAACAATCGTCAAGAGATTTCTGTATATATTTAAGGAATATATATATATATATAAAGGAATAAAGATAGTAGTAATCTAATAAGATAGTAATCCTACTATTTTTATTATTATTACTTTTTATACGGGTCTATACTAAGTTATAACTATAGAGAAGCATCCTGGCCTAGTGACGACGACTGTAGCAACCGTAAACTGGGTAGAGATTTTTCAGTCGTCGATTTTTCAAGTTAAAGTTACATGTTGTGTCACCATAAAAAAAAATTATACCTATGCAATACAAGGATAGGTACTTACTTATACTATGTCATACTTATAATTTCAAGTAGGTATAAAGGCCGTGAAGTAACTCAGTTGCAATTCAGATTTAACTTTAAAGGCGTAGTTAGCCAGCATAGTGGATGCGAATACTACTTGCAGTGATGTAACTGTAATAGTGGTCGCCTCAATTCATGGATCGCATTTCAGCTTACCATCAGGCGGGGTGCTATCATATGTCGAGTACCAATAAAAATAAAAACGGGAAAATATGTATATTTTTATTCTTAAATAATAAGTTTTTTCCTATTACACGAACATTCCTAAATAAATACTATTATTATAAGGATTTTACTACCAAGATACATTTCGGTAGTAAAATCCGTTAAACCCCCAAAAACATATTTTTATGAAACAAAACAGAATTACCCCTTAATGTGGGCAAATTAACAACATCGCGGCGTCATCACGTAAAAACATTTATTTTAAACAATAAAAACCCCCAATTTTTCTCTTCTGGCAACCCCAAAAGTGGGGGGAAAAGCCGCGATAATCCCCGGGGCGAGTTTGCTTTGCAAAAACTAATTACACCAGAGCTTTGGAATGATAAAGCAAATCCGTCGTATGGGGATATTTTTATTCCGAACGAACCTGGCTGAATGAAATTCTAATGACAACACCGACACACAAATATAAAACCTATCAGTCTACAAATTGAGTTTATATTCGTTTGTACGTTTAAGTGGGAGTTCCTACATTTTCACACGTACCGTTTAAAATTTTTAGTACTCTGTATAATATAATCCTGATATAATCTTGCCTGAAAAATCCCATTATTTTGATGGCCTTCCCTCCCCAAACCCTCCCTCTCTTTTTGGGTTGTATGCATTATTCGTTCGCAGAGAAACAAATCATTTGAAATTACGATGGTTGAAATTACCTATATTTGGAAGTTTCAACTGTTCTTCATTCATTCATTCAACCTAAATCTTATGATACAAGCGTAATAGCTTAGTAATTGTTTAATTTTAATTATGGATCATATGACAGCAATGCTAATGCTATGCTGGAGTGCGGTCCACGAATGCGACTACAGCAAGTACCAGTCGCATCCACTATAGGGCCTGAATGGAGCTGGATTGAGTCACTTTACAGTCTGTACGGATCGATAGACTGTGAAAAATACCACTAACTGTTTGTCTTCTTCTACTAATAAATGTTATAAAAACTTGAAATAAAACAGCTTGTTCCCGGTTCAAATAAGGCCTGGTAGATGCGACTTCTATATTCAAGCTCTATTCAAGGACCTACTCACTATAGCTTAACATCAGTCGGGGTACTGTCATATGGCACAGCATGTAAAAATTATTTAGGTCGGATATTTTATAAACCAAAAAAATAGATACTTAGGTAATTAAAAAAAAAAGAAAAAAAAAATGCTAAGTAATATTACTTTATTTAATCACACAACAAATTAAAATAACAAATTTAACAAATTGAAATCCTAAAAGAGCTTCAATTTACATAAACAGCTTTTAGTATGAAACTTGGAATAAAATTGTACCCTCAGAGTTTAACATTAAAAGATCACGTACTATAACAATATTCATCAAACTAAACAAGACTCAATTGTATCTACTCTTTATACTTTAGTAGACGGCAATCATTTTTCATTGAATTATTTTTATTACCAACAATATAAAAATATTTACATGCGACTGTTACTGATATATTGATAGCGACTGTAACTGTAAAATTACTGCAAGTAGCAGTCGCACCCACTATGCCACTATGTTGAAACTAGCTATTAGATATATTTCTTAATTTTTGAAAATATATTGCATGGTAGGCATCATATACTTACAACTAAAAATTTAAAAAAACAATAATATTGGAGTCAAATAAATTAAGAATAAGTGAATATACAAATATAAAAATATGTAATTAAAAGGTGTTTAAGTTAATAATTTTTAATATATATTTAGAATAAGTAGAAACCATAGCCGTGACATATACACACAAGAACATATTTCCTGAAAACAAATAATATAAGTATATAGGTACAAAACTTTTTCTCTTTTTGTTCACTAATCATAATTTAACAAATCAATAATTTTTTAAACTACTACCCCTCCAAGTATAAGTCGGGTACTACATAAAAACCTCGTTAACCCTGCCGCTTCAGCCAGCCGGTCACAAAGGCCCCTACGAGCACCTTTCTAATTATGCCGAATTAATTAATACAAAACATTAACGGTACACTTAACCAGTGAAGCTTTGTTGCAAAATCCCTTACGATGAAACAAGTAAGAGTTTCAGAAAGTACCTTAGAGTAAAAACAATTTCTACAGCGCTTCTTGTTTACTTTTAATTCGACGTCAAAATTTTATTTAATATACTTGAAGCGTTTTCAACATTCTGATAGAACAGCCGCTTTAGCGCTGAATATTTATCTAATAAAAAAATATTTGTATTTTTTATTTAAAAAAATATATTTTGTCATTGAATGTAAATTTAAAATATTCTTAATAACTATCCTTTGTTATTTAAGGCTATTTCATAATAAATATATTTATTTAAATACTTAAGTGAGCTTTTACCTATTTAACATTAACAAAGGAAGTGTATTATTCGCAATGATAAGGTCCTTTACGACTCTCTCAAAAATATAAACTGGAAAAAAAAAGCTGAACAAAGCGCCATTCGCTGAACTGAATATTACAAGGTTGTGGTATTAACCGTGTAAAATTAGAGTTAAAATAAATACGGGGCCTTGTGAAACAATTTGCATGTAGATGTGTCATTAGCATGCCTTCAAATTTTATCCTTTTTAACCCTTGAGTGCAGCCTGGGTCTCGCACGCGGAGCACACTCCTTCTCACTGAATATAATAAAAGAAAATGTGTTACAATTACTTAAAATTAAAATACTACTTTAAAGTAAAATAACGTATTTAGTTCCTATTGTAGTAAGTCTAAAATATATTTTTTATTACTTAGGTATACTTAAATATTTATTTATTTGATAAGGTATGAATTAAACAAATTTTATGCGGCTTACTATCGCGTTTACTTGGTTCATTTAATTTTTTATTATTCTCGAAAAGTCGGAATATAAAAAAAAACGCGATAGTAAGCCGCATAAAATTTGTTTAATTTATTAATCAATGTTCGCGCAAAATCTAAGAGAGTCTGAATGTTACATCTATAGGTATATGTACATATTATTATGTTATGTTCTAGCTCTAGGCTTGTCCATTCGAAACTCAATTAGAGTAAGATCACTGTACCTACTTATGCTAATTGCTGCGAATACTTGGATCTACATACAGGCATCTACATCTACATTCAGTGTAGGTACAATTACTTATAAATGTAAAATATTTTTTGGCCGGCATAGCGACGCTGATTAAGGCTAACTAAATCCGATTTGTAGTCGTCGGCGCTCTTGTACTTTCCCTTGCTTACCAAGTTTCAAGTTGGCAATTTGAGGTCAGATGTCAAGTCTCACAAACGAAATTACAAAAATAAAAATTATGAATCGTTCTTTTGTTCTTTTAGGTAAATTAATATCTATTAGATTATTAAAATTCATAATAAAAATCAAAATCAAATAGGCAGAGACAATGGAGCGCCACTTTTTTATTTATATTTTTATTGTGACACGACATCTGACCTCGACCCGCCTGATGACGACCTGAGGGTGCTGACCACTGCGAAAACCAAGACTTTACGGCTGCTCCAGTCGCCGTCACGATCGCTTGATGGATCCAAGCCTATAGGATGGAAAAAACATGGGCTGGTAAAGCATTCCATTTGTCGATTGTTCTACGAAGAAATGATGCTCTAATTTTTTTAATTTGAGTGACGATTTAGTCGACAAAATGCGGCTGCTTCCCCCGACCTGTGCGGGACGGGAGTGAAAAAAATAGGTAGGAACAAGGTTAAAGAGCTCGTCAAAACATTCTCTAAAGGTCATTGTAACAAACTCATTTAAATAATATATTTTATCATAATGGTTATTAAAAATAATCAAGAAAATAGTGGACTGTATATGCGCTGGTTTTGTTAACGAAAAACCGTGTTAAAAGTGAATAAACACTAGATCAAAAACATTCTTTTGATCTGGTATTTATTTGACGACTCTCTTATGTCAAAAAACATTCAAAATATAAAATTGTAAATATTCTAGAACAATGGTGTTTCTTTTTATTCATTTGTATAATAAAATGCATCTTAATTATTCTTAAGAAAATTTGCATATGTCCTATGCATTAATGTCGATGACCTGAACAATGTGCGTTCCCATGGCTGTAGCACGTTTCCTGTGCAGGGTTTATGCTTAACTCTAAATCCTAGATGTAGACAGATGTCAGACATTTGGTTTAAAATTATTATACATGAGAATAAAGACTTTTATTATTTTTTTGTAGCTTAGACTTTAGGTCTCTTTGAATGGCTGGTATAGTACTAAATGCTGTTTTAAAAGAGTCGTAGGCAGTGGTACCCAGTCTTCCGATCCGGGGTAGTACCACCTAAGTGGTACTACCCTGGATCGCATACTACCGTGAAGTGATTTGGTCGGGTTTCGGGATCAGCTTATAAGTTGCCGGTTCCAACTAGGCTGGCATAGTGGATGTGATTGCTACTCACAGTTACTTAATTGTAGTAGCAGTGGCATCTATTCATGGACCACGCTCTAGCTTAACATCAAGTGAGGTGGTGTCATATTATGTCGAGTCACAATAAAAATAAAAAATGAATTAAAATTTTAATGCCTCACTGATGTGGAGTAGCTGAAGTGTGATCTATAAATGGAGGTTTCGACTATTTGAAACCGGCATATCACAAGCTGATCCTGAAACACGACAAAGTCACTTTACGGTCTGTATACTTACTTGTAAGTAGTTGTACTAACCCGGATCGGTAAACTGGGTACCACTGCCTACTACTTCTTGACAACCAGACCAGGAGCAAATATCTGCCTCTTATCTACCTATTTATAATATATTTTATTTATTATTTTTAATCTTATTATTAATTATTACAAATAAAGCTATAAAACAAATCTTAGCTTTGATCGGGATTTAAACCCAGGACTTTAGGAGTAACGAACTCGTATGCTAACAAATAACGTCTGTCGTCAAAATCAATGCAATCAAATGACTATAGTAGCAGTCGCTTCCATTCAAGGACTACACTCTAGCTTAACATCAGGCGGGATGTTGTCTCTTTATAATTTATTGTAGGTACATTCGCTTCGATGGCTTGGGCACATGGAAAGGATGAGTGAAAGTAGATTGACGAAAGGAATTTATAAATCGGATGTGGATGGATGCGTTAAACAAGGCAGGCCTAGGAGAGTGTTTTCCGACCAAATCGGAGACATCCTTAAGAAAGCTAGGTTGCCTAGTGCCCATAACCATAGGGCCTGTATGAGGAGAATTGTGGATGTGAAGGAAGCAAGGGAGTTGTGTAATGATCGTGGTAAGTGGCGCTCCATTGTCTCTGCCTATCCCTGTGGGAGAGAGGCGTGACAATTTGATTGATTGATTGATTGACATTCGCTCCATTGTCTCTGCTTTATACATATGACATTCATAGACAAATACAGACACTTAATTCATAATTATTATATAATGGAATGGTTGAACGATTCCCGTCGTCTGTTAGTCTGTCGTGGCAGATGTCCTAATGATATGTACAGAACTTGATGATATCCGTACCTCTATCATGTGTTACAAAAGTTAACTTAGATAATGTAACTCCTATAAAAACTTTATGGGATTGTAAACCCTATGCGGTTGTAATAGAGAATATACTATTATTTGTAACTGTTTATATCTTAATATATTTTAATTATTTTTTCATTTTTTTTACATTTCTATACTAAGCTACTAAAGTGCTTGTATCATAGAAACAGGACAACCAAAGTACATATATCAAAGATACATTAGTACCGGTGGGTGGTCTCGAACTCGTGCTCTTCGGTTTGCGTACCCATTGCACTGCCACTACACCACGGTCGCCTTAAATATGTAATCCTAAATGGCTGGATTTCATCCCATTTAGATAAAAGTTTGTATGTATATTTCAATAGGTTTCTATATGGTTTAAAAAAATGACCGGTAGGTGGCGCTGCTGTCTGTATGTCACCAAATTTCATTTGCTGAATTGTACATTACATTTTGTGCGATACTTTTTATTGCTTACCTAGAAAAAATAGAAAATTATAAGTAACCGGCCATACTTCCACCATAAAAGATTTAGAAGATTTAAATATATTTAACATAGATTATATATATAAGTATAAAGATATTTAAAAAGGATAACTCATCCTACATAAATTACATTTAGATTTCTAACAAGTAATTATAACAAGTAATAATATAATTATTAAATATTGCAAATAAAAGCTATGAAGGAAATATTTTTTCCGATCGGGAATCGAACCCGGGAGTTTCCGCGCAACAAACCAATCGCTAACCGTTCGGCCACTCCTGTCTTCTCATAATAGAGGCACCATTGAGACACATGGTAGTATGATATGTCGTCGTGATCTTCGAGGAGGTCCATTATTACATTTATACAAATATACTCATGTTACTTACCGTTCGTGATAAATATATATTAAATGCGATATAAAAATAGATTTAAATCTGCCATATGAATTGACGGTCATTAAACTAAACTGGAAGATAGCAATATTTTTTACATAGAGAGATATATGTTACATATATGTTGACAATTTGATATATTGATTGTTATTCTGATGTATAAGCTATATTATTGTAAAGTTTCATTAAAATCCATTCAGTATTTTTTGCGTGAAAGAGTAGGTAACAAACATCCACACATACTCTTAAACTATATAAGAGTTAACAAGTAAGGATGCTATAATATTTTAATGTGAATAAGTGAATGTCATATAATAAAACAAATGTGTACCAACATGTCCCATGTGTGTATGAAACCTGTTTTTTTTGCACACAAACGCACGCTCAATTAATGAATGGCCATGAATGACATCAGCGGATGTGATTATTTCAGTGAACGTGTAAATAAAAATAAATTATGGAATCATTGTGCCACCATCCCGGAACACAACAAGTATTCGCGACACATGGCTTAGTATGAAATTAATAGTACTTAATGAATTAAACAAAAGACATCATTCATTTGGGCTTTTATGTATTACTTTTGTAATATCCAGTGATGAAAAAATATATAAATGGTAGTTTGGATACTTGTATTGATAAAACTAATAACAAATTTGCTTTTAATTGCTGTAAAATTGAGTTATTTGGAAAATATAATATGGATTTTATATTGTCTGTCAATCACAAAGACACACCATATTAACAGTTCTGCTTTGAACTGTCATAATAATACTCGTAGTTTGATCATTTTGCACACCTTAACTATGCAAAATAAAGAATATTTTCCAATTCTCTTACTTTTCATTTACCGTCGTTTTTATTAGATTTAGGTCGAGTCGAAAACAGGCAAAGGAAAAGATTAGAAATACGAGTATAAATGCATAAACTGGGAATATGTATATATATTGTATGTATGTACATTATGGGAAAGTTTTTATACCGGCATAGTGACATCGACTAAGGCAACTGTAAACTGATTTTTTTTTCAGTTGTCACCACTTGTGGACTTGACCTTGCTTTTGGCATCAGGCAAGTCGAGGAAAATAAAAATTTCGGTGCGCTCAAATAAATACATTTCAAAAGGTCTGTCCAGTGAAAGTTGAATATATCTGTATTCAACTTAGCGTAAATTAATTATAGAGTAACGAAAAATTATTTAAAACTAGTTTTGATTATACAGCCAAATTATCAAGCCTCATTTCATAGAGATAGGCGCTCTGGACACATTTCACAACTGAAAAAACTCCCTTGATTCCTTGACAACAACAATTCTATTCATGCAGGTTATGGGCACTGCTAACTTCTGCTCTTTTGAGAATGGTCTCTGAGATTGGTCCACAGCACGACCTACGGAACACCGCACCGCAGGCTTCGTCAGATACCTAGGATCGTCACGGGGCGTAGTGAATCAACATCAATTAACTGTCATGCATTTGCCCACAGGGATAGACGGAGACAATAGAGCGCCTCATATATGTAAAAATATTGGCTAAAACATTTCCAAATTGGATTGAATAAATTATGATTTTTTGGAATAAAAATATCATTTTTTGTAAAAGATATTAAAACAAAAATAAGTTTTTGTCTAAGATAAAAGCCTACGTCATATGAATTCCACTTAAACCTATATAAACATCAATGCATAATAACTTATTATATCACTTATCACAGACTAATTATCTGCCTCCTAAAACATTCACTTCACTTAAGATATCATGATCGATTTGTAAAAAACGGTCTTGCAAATCAAAAGCCCCTGTTAAAAAGCCGCCGGGAACAATGTAACTTTAATGAATTAAACAATGCGGCTTACTATTGCGTTTATTGTGGTTTTGATTTTACAATTTTATTTTATTATTCCGACGTTTCAAGAGCTTTGCAGTCATCGTGGTCAAGGAAAGACTGAACGTCGGAATAATAAAATAAAACTGTATAATTTGTTTAATTCATTAATCAATGTTCGCGCAAAATCTAAGATAATATAATGTATCTTTAATATACATTTATGTACTTTGATCGTTTTGGTTCTGTTATACAAGACCGTTAAGGCTTAGTAAAGAAATGAACAAAAATGCTTTTCATGCTTTTCACGTTGCCGTTCGGAAGCTAGGCCGCCATGTTGGTTACGAATGTTGCTTTCAGAGTTATCTGTGGAGCCGTCGCTTTCACTAATGGAGGCTTCACCTAACCATCAGGCGGTATGTTGAGGTTTTAAATATTTTTTTACCTAATGATTGTTTTTATAGATTAAACTCAAAAAGCGGTGTCTAGTGGTATATGTGCTACGTTTATCATTGACAATAAATTGCATTGAGAACAATTGATGAGCGCAGGCTTTGATCAAATAATCTTGAACAGTGGTGCTCTTGTGTGCGAAGGTTATACGTGATATTAAATTTATTTTTATTTTTATTTAAATTACTTCCCAGAAAATTATGTAGGTTTTTTGTATATTATGACAGCATTCTGTCTAAAATATATTAATGGAAACGACTGCTACTACTGTTAAATAACTGAAAGTAGCAGGTTAATCCATTATGCCGTCCTAAGAGCAACATTCGCATTTGTCATTGCCCAAACGCGACTGTCTTGAATCGCCTAGGCAAATAACCACAATATCTGCCTACCACTCTTAAAATAATAGTTACCTAGAATGCGGTATAATTAAAACAAGAAAATAGTAAAAATAATTCAATGTCGCATCCATTTATATAATAATAATAAAACGTTTATTTCAAACAAAAAGTTCGTACATAATTACAAAATATTAGACTTTGTTAGTAACAATGAGTGGTAAACTATGTTAGTACCTAATAACTATTTATTTATTTATTACAACTAATGACTGTCTCCACCCAATGTTTTTGGATGGGACAGTCAAACTATGCAGCAATGGTTTTCAGAATGCTGTTTCAGACTACTTCTTATGCGCTGCAGCAGTGAGGCCGTCTTCTTGCGACGGGTCGCGTAGAAGTCGTCTGTCCGCGCCTTCGCGAAAATACCTGATATAAACATATTTATATTTAATTTTATATAATAGGTAGCTATATAATTAAAAAATCAATAAGTAAGTGAAAGGAGGAAAGCGATTAGCTTAAAAAAAGCAATATCAACACATAATAACAGTTACCAGCCAACTACTAAAACATAAAACTACAAATAACATCATAAATTCAAAAAATATTTCATTAAATATAATATCTCAATAAAAACATCGGATTTTATAACATAAAATCCAACTTTAGGAATCAATATAGGGTTTTAATACCGACATCAAAGTCGGCAACAACAAAGATACGCGCACCAAAATATGGATTACACTTGATAAGAATGCCTATGATAAAAACATTGTCGTCAGAGATTTTGATTTGTGACTCTAACACCTATCGAAATTAGATTCAAGCGATAAAATTTCCAATGGCTGACTTTTTGATATCAAATATTATATACCTATGTATTATATATATCCCAATCCACTGTATGGTATGGTTCTGTACAACAAAGATAATCTGATTATTTTTTTTTATATTCTGTAATTGAGTATTATTTGTTAAGTAATATTAAAATTTTAAGAGTTGTGTCAGGATTATGAAAAGTGGTGCTCTAATGTCTCTGCCTATCCCTGACACAATTGTCGCGTATGAAATTGTTTGAATAATTATTATAAATTACAATGTATTTTTTTTAAAGAAGATGTAGTGACAAGGATTGACAAAGAAATGCTTCGATGGTTTGGGCACATGGAAAGGATGAGTGAAAGTGGATTGACGAGAGGAATATATAAATCTCATAAGGATGGATGCGCGGGATAGGGGCATACCCAGGACCAATTGATTTGATTAATTGATTTTACCCAAAGAATATATTTAAACAAATTTTAATCGGAATTTGAAGTTATACAATCATTAACCAAAAAATAAACGCGATAGTAAGTCGCATAAAATTTGTTTAATCGTGTTCGCACTGTAAAAAAAATAGTAGTTGTATCAGCTATGCTGTCCTTGTTGCCATAAGGTTTCGGATGACAGTTTCACGTGATGCTTAAACGCTTATATAACATTGTGGCTACTGCGCGGTTTGAAACAGGTGAAAGTATAAAATCTTAAATATTGAAATGAATAAAATAAATTGAAATATGACACTAAAACATTAAATTGAATTCATTTAATGAATATGCTAAATATAAATCACATTGAGTTTGAATGATCAAAGGCGGATGCAAAGGAAAAAGCCAGATATCAAACACAAGTACTTGAAGTCTAAAAATGTGATATAAGAAAATCCTTAGAGCTCATACGTGATTTCAATGAATACTTGTGTTATCTGATAGGTTTCAAATCTAAAAACATTACGCAATTTCATATAATAAGTATCTAAAATTGGATAGAGCGGTAGATAATTTATTTTTGATATTACATAGTTTTGACTATGGAATATGTATGACTATATTGTACCGTATACAAAACATTAATAAATTTAAAATCTCAATATTATTTAAACTATCATTTATTTAACAAGTGTATTATAGAATAATAAATAATAAAAATAAATTACATTACAAAATTGTTTGTACTCCGTATGAGTCTGCCTTATTTATTTACCATTCAAAAACACATATAAACATATTTTATATGTAAAAACACACAAGAAAAATATGAAAAATGTCAAAATATATCCATTCGTTCGTACGATATCCTTCGGGAGCATTACGAAGCGAATGCGGGATTATAAGATGTCCCAAAGAATTTATAAAAGTGTTGTTAAGAAATAGATTATTGTCATAAAGACGGTTTAAACGACGCCTTCGAGCGGGTACGTTTGTATATAAAGTTAGCGAGAAATTGTACTCACTTTTACGAGTACATGTTGGGGTGCTTTCGAAAAGCGCTGTATGGAGGCATTGCTATTTATTTATGGTTAATGCCTTTTGTTCTTTCACGTAAATACGAGCGCTTCACAATAATATTTCTCAACTTATTTATTTAACCATACAAGTCCCCATGAAAACCCTATGAACGATCAGTTCCACCACACAGTTTTTAGCTATACCTACTTATTATAATATTATTAAATTTTATTGATAGTGAGAACGTATAAGGTTCGGGACATAAGAATAGCGACACATTTTTGACATAATATTGTAAATTAATTATGATTGACCTTTTTAAGAACATAATGTGATTTGACCGCGATAAATTTAATAAATTGGAACAATAAAAAAATCTCTACGGTTGGACTGACGGACGGACGGTCAAACCATAGCGCCGTGTTTCCCCGTACAATGTAGAAGCATAAAAGTAATAGCATTTTATTTAAAATCTTCCCTCAATAAAATGATCCAAATTGTCAGATAATCACAAAAAACATTAGTCATATCTTTTCGCCCATATAAATAATATCTATAATCAAACATCGAATTGTTAACAATCACATTGTTTATTAAACAACTGTTTAGTAAAGTACAAAAGACACAAAATCAACCCCAAGCTACCTAAACCGTACGGGCTTGACAAATTAGAGAGTAAAAAATAATTCAATAAACCCTTAGAGCTACGAAGCAATATCAATAGCATTTAACCCTAAACATAATCGAGTAGGAATCGAAACGACCTCGGGGACATCGGGCCGACTGTTTTGAGTTCGGCGTAAAATTACACAGTATTTTTTCCAGTAAAAGTTTCCCCTTTATCACTGGTTTAAAAATAAGGGGTTTGAGTGAGTCCATGTCGCCTGGGGCATCGTTTATGGGTTAAGAAGAGGACATTGGAGTATACTCAGTGAATAACTTGTTAATTATTTATTTTATTGTTATTGCATTCCGTTTATTATTTACAAATTTTCAAGCTTTCAAGTTTTTAGTCATTTCAAATGAAATGAAATTAGGCTCCTTTTTATGGAGATATTATATATGGATATTATATATATATGGGATATTATATTGATGCTTGGTGGTAAAAAAGAAGGTGTCCAAAAGCGCCAACGACGAAAAAATACCGGATTAATTAGTTTTCTTGGAATAAATTATTTATTTTAAAGAAAACAATTAAAACATCTGCTTCAATAAACTTGCACAATAATTCTATCTCATTATTCTAGCCAATGTTCCGTACAGCATTAACAGTAAATAACAATTCTCTTTATACATTATGGCGACGAAAAAACTGTGAAATTGCGCCGCGATTGCAAGTAACCAATCAATATAGTTTACCTGTTGATTTGTTATTCGCTGATTGGTTACTAAAATGTCAAATATCAAGCTCGTAATATTACGGTCGTGTAATAAGAGAATCAGCGCCCAGGTTAGAATAGAAATAAAGGATTTTAAACTAATTTAAAACTAATTAGGCCTAGACTAATTCTATTGAAGTATTTAAATCCTTTGACAATAATAGGGTTAAAATAACTATTAAGTTAAATATTTAACTTTGACGATTAACTTTACTAACCCAGCACCACTAGCAAGTATACATACGGACATTGAAGTGTTTTAGTCACGTTTCGGGATTATTTTAAAAGTAGGTACGATATTAGTAAAAAAGTAGGAGAAAATATTGGCATAGTTATATTAAATAAATACATATCTTACAGTATTTAACGCAAAAGAAATAAAACAAACATAAATTTCAGAGTATACAATTCAAAATTAAAACACATGAAAAGATACACAAGTATTTCTTGCGAAACTCTAAAATGTTTATTCACCCTAAACCCAACCCTTCGGCGTCTGCGGCATATTTTCACAGTCCGCTACCCGCCCGTGTCTCTACGACCCAGTAATTGATAACTAAAGGAAAAGAAGTGTACCACCTCATACATATTTATGAAGGGCCTAAATTGGCGAGGTACGATGCGAATGGAAGCACTTGTGATGTTCAACTGTTTCATTATGTTTTTAGAAGCCCTTTCGCGATTGCTTTGATCTTCTGTTATGGAGAAATCGGACGGATTTTTTGTTTCATTTCTCATCTTATTTCCTCTGTGTAGTTTTTGATTCGATTTTTTATTTTAATACTTGTGGACGTTTAGAAACCTTTTAGGTGAATTTATATACGAGTAAAATCTTTAAGGGTTTTTTTAATGAGTAAGACTTTAACATTTTTGAATTATAAATTTGTAATTCAAAGTACCTAGGTGATCCGGGGTAGTATTAACACTTTAAGTATTATTTTTTTTTTATTGTGACACGACATCTGACCTTGACCCTCCTAATGATAAGCAGGAGGAGGTCCAAAAGTGACGACAACTGAGTTTATTCACGGCTACCTCAGTCGACGTCACTATGCCGGCCAATATAATATACAGAACATGAAACAAAACGGATCATAAAACGAATCAGCCTAAATATTGCAGGTTTCAACTAGGCCGGCATATTGGTACGACTGCTACTTGCAATTATTTGACACTAACATCAGGCGAGGTGTTTAAGTAAAAAATTCGTGACCCACACTATTCCCTATCACAGTACATGCACGTAGGTAAAAAGTTAAAAAAAAATCCATTACCCGCATTAATAAAAAAGCAATCTTTAAACAATGCATTGAACAGTCACCGATAAACCGTAACGTACATTTTTACTAATTCCATATAAATTTAGTGCCGGGGTCTTTTTTACCAATTTACTGGCTTGGTTGTAGATCGTAACTGATTAGTGTTTGGTGAGCCCGCATCTCGTACACACGCGATGGCAACGGACGACTCATCCTGTAATTAATAATTCGTTATTAGAAACGTTAAATATTGCACCACGATTGTTTTTATTAAACGCAATGTTTTTGTAGGGTTAGTAAGTTTTATAAACAATTTAATTTGGAATCGAGAGAGTTTAGTCAGGATCACGGAAAGTGGTGCTCCATTGTCTCTGTTTATCCCCGTGGCGTAGGCGTGAGGTTTTTTAAAGAACATATATTAAATATGGTTTTGAACTCGGTTTGCGTGACCATTGCACTGCTACTACACCACGGTCACCTTAAATTATATAAAAATATAACTCCAAATGTATGGAGTTATATTTTCTAGTTATTAAAATATACCATGTCTGTCTAAATAGAAATTTCATTTTTTTAACTCTACCAAAATTATGTTTCTTTATATTCTTTGTCTCAGCAATATAAGCTACGATAATATTAAAACTCAGGCATAAATCTTCATTTCATTGAGTTTACGATAATTATAATTTATCGTTAATTCCTACAGAGATATGCAAAATATTTATCCATTTAATAAGTCTCAATAAATATCTGAGCTACAAAACCCGATTGTTTTGCTGATCGTACGTAAATATAAGGTATAGGACACACTGATTGCTTCATTAACAGTGTTTTATAATAAGGAATCTGACACAATTGTAATGACATGCGGGTAATCCTCCTGATGACAGTTTAATTACTATTGTTAAAGTTTAACTATTCACAGTTCAAGTACATTAATATTTAAAGTCAATAATTAAATTAAAAGTTTTGGGCGTAACTTTGTTAATTAAAAATATCCTGTGTCATTTTTAGTAAAGACTTTTTTGTTGTTAAAGATTACGTCGGAAGTAGTTCATTATTTTTTTCCACAGGGATAGGCAGAGAAAATGGAGTACCACTTGCCACGATCTAGACACAACTACTTCGCTTTCCTCTCATCCATATTTTCCTGCCTACAAGTTTTACGGTTATGGGCACTAGGCAACCCAGCTTACTTGAGGATGTCTCTAATTTGCATCTAACCACCTCAGATTTATCGATACCTTTCGTCAATCTAATTTCACCTAAATATGTACCTATTGCAATATTTCCCACGAAATTATCTGCCTATTCCTGTGGCGTGATAAAATAATTATGTTTCAAATATTACTTTCCTACCATTTTCTACCCACAAACAAACTTTAAGGACTTTTTCTTGCCTAGTGTTTCAAGGAGTTTCGGGCGAACATTGTTCATGAAATAACATTTTTTGTGCTTACTATCGCGTTTATTTGGATTATTTTAATCTAACGTTTGGAAAGCTTTTGGCCGAGATGCTTCGCGATTAAGATGGCTTCAATGAATTTTCATAACATTAGATTAAAATAATCCAAATAAATGCAACCCACAAACATTGTTTTTAATATTATAGTATTTGAAACTTAGTTGTCAAAAATTCATAAAGAAAAATAATAAATAAAAGACTTAAAATGGCAAATAAAATTCAATTCAACATATCGGTATAAAGTAAAGGCTCTAATTGATCTTTTCGGAAATGACCCTTTGGCTTGTCAATAGACAAAAGCAGTTTAGCCGACAGTTAAGAAAGTTGAATCAACTCCGCTCCAGATCAACTAATTACATGTTGTCCTCACTGATTAAAGCACAGCTTGTTGCTAATGAATGACTCAGACGATGCGATGGCCGTGTGTGAAGCTCATTTAGATGACACTACTTTTTTCTCTTTTACAAAACGTTTGTAAGGTTTTTTATGAAGTTAAAAAAAAAGATGGTTAATACGATGGTACAAATCTCGATAGTAATAAATGTTTATTGACGGATCAACACGAAGTCTGGCAACATATTGGGACAAATAACAATGCATTTTTTAAGACTTGCTCGATGGTAAGTAAAGAGAGGTCGAAGAGTGTCGATGACTGAAAAAACCTAGTCAGTTCACAGTTGCGTCAATTCAATAGTTGTCACTATGCCAGCCAAAGGTGTTTTTTCACGCATAGATGTAGGCTATAACAACCATCTAATATTATTTAAAAAAAATATACATAGATTTTAATAATCTAATCGGAGTTGGGTATTTTACGTACTTATTGAATAAAATCTTTAGCAGCTTACAACTGCATTCCGTATGCCTGCAAAACTCGATACTAGCCCTCAAAAATCTTATAATATATTTAGTAAACATTATTCGTGCAATACTTCAGTAAATACTGAAGTAGTTATATTTTTCACGCTTTGGTTATCTTTAATTTTATGTTCGTATGTGCTTAATAAAAACATGGAGTATGTTTAACAATATAAAAGAAATTAATTTATATCCAGAACAGTTAACAATCAGGGGATAAACATTAATTAGAACGGATCGCATAACATAAAAGGCAGTTTAATCTGTTGGAGTTATACTCACACAGTCATCTTTCTCAATCAACAGTACGTCGACCATGAGAGATAAAACGGAACATATACTCGTACGTACAAGCGTAACGTTACGCGACAACAGCATAATATGTTGTAGTGATAGAGAAATGGTCTTGCAAACTCTTGGTTACCGGTACATATGTATCTTTGATAGAGTCTGTCTAAGCAGAAAAGCGCCCCTCTACTGCATTTACGCACACAAACAAATATAAATTATGGATGCAACATACCGAAAATGCAATTGTAATTGGTCATTCAGTTGCTAGTTAGACACAAAAGGAGGAGCATGCTGATGAAGTATATTAGTAAAGTTAGTATTATTTGCATTCACACATTTAAATAAACTAATAAAGTGGAGGGGCGCGTCATTTATAGTTAGACAAGCTTTGGTCGCCTAGTTTCTGTGAAACAACCATGTTTAGGAGCTTAGAATAGAAATGTAAAAGAATAATACATGACTTTGTGATGAAGATATGATTTTAGCTATTAGTTTACTGTGACGAATATGCTGATGTTATCAAACATTGTAAAGAATTTAGATTTAAATAGGAAAAGAAGACAAAGAATAGGTATCCTAAAATAAAGAATTAAAAAGCCTTTGTTTAGTCTGCCAACACTATATTATAGGTGTTAAAACCATAAAATTTAGGCGCTTTACAAATCTACCTGCAGATATTTCTGTAGTAGCAGTTCTATTTGGTGGTAGTACCACGGTACCATATTACTGTGTATGGTCATTACCTCACGATAAAAATATTAGAAACTTTTTATTATTTTCCAAGCTAAAGGTGTCCTGTAGTTAATTAATTATAATAAGCAAGTTGCGTTTACGATACTATTTCATAGTAGGGTGACAGTTCACGCTTTTTATTGTTTTCACAATTCAACGGCCAATAGTACGGGTTACACGATGTACTATTTTAGTCCAAAATACGTCCGATTGATAATTAATTTTACAACCACTTGATTAAAGTTAACGGTCGAAACGTTAGGCGACTTTTGTACCAAAGTTTTATTGCTGTATTTTTTATTGCGAATTGATTACGCTGTTTGTATTATTATTATAGTATTACTCGTAAAAGATGATTTAGGTTAGTTTTGTAGTTGTTACGGTTAATTAATTCAATTATTTTAGATTTAGTTTGTTAAGCCGTTTTATTAAGCTTTTAATACTTTTTTTTTATTGTGACTCCACATATGACAGCACCCCGCTTAATTTTAAGCCGAAGTATGGTCCATGAATTAATGTCACTGCTACTACCATTCAATAACTGTGAGTAGCAATCACATCCACTATGCCGGCCTAGAAAAATGCTTGTGTATTGTAAAAGATTTTTTAGAATGATTCATCCATTGGCCCATTTCTATTTAGATCGGTAGATTTGTAAAAGAAGCAAGAGATGATGATAGGAATATTACTTTAGTTTGAAATAATTGGACCTCCTCTTGCTTATCATCCGAAGGGTCGAGGTCAAATGTTGTGTCACGATAAACACAAAAAAATGCGAAATTGCAGAGGCTCCAGACTCCAGAGTTCTTGTGACCTCAACACTACTGTTTGGCGCTGCAATAAATCCAGAGAATTAAGGTCATTATTACCCTAGATTAAGGATGAATTTCTGTTTACTTGCAAGCATTGGATTTTAAGTGTTTTTTTTTTAAATAGTAAAACAAAGTTTTGTCCACATTCGTGTTGTCGTAGTCCCGAGGGCGTCGCACCCGTCTGTCACTCCAATGTTTATTTTCTCTTTAATCTACATATTGTTTTTTGGTTTTTGCCTTTTTTCCAATTCCCATTAGACTTAGCTAATGAATGTTAGTCGCAGTCGGTGACAAGTGACGGCTTGGCGTTAAAAAATGGATAAGTTACGTGACTACGTTTTGAAATTAATTTGTAATTAAGGTTTTGAAAGAGTATTTCTATTGTGGTGCTAAAAAAATTAAATAATTATACAAGAAAACTTTGTTGTTGTTTTTTTAAATTAAATTTTTAGTTCGGTGTGCTAAATTTAGTTATTGTGACTTTGACGTGTCACCTAGTTAAAAATAACGCATGCTGGCCTAATTTCAACTAGGCCAGCATGCGTTATTTCAAGCTCATCCCGAAACGCAACTGAGTTTACTTTATGGTTTGTACACTTTAAAGTGGTGGTCGGTAGACTAGGTAAATGACCATCGCCTAGCCAACCATTTCCACCATTTATATCAAACCAAGGGTTCCGGTTCAAAACCACGGGAGAACTTTGATACAATAGGAGTAGGTATGTTGCCCAGTTACTATGATAAAATAACATTTAGAATAGAAATGTACAAAATAGATCATGATTGTTACGCAGTGGTAGAGGTGTTAGATCTAATTAAATGGCAGATGATAAGCTTATTAATGCAACCCTAAGTAGTTAATGGGGTAAACATAGGGGTGGCACATTTCACAACCATCATACACACACGTACATATTGACACGTATTTATTTTTTATAGCTCAGAGTCGCTCAGCGGGCAATGGAGAGAGCTATGCTTGAAGTATCTTTGCGCGACGTAATCCGGAACGAGGATATTCGCTGAAGAACCAGAGTTACAGACAGCTCGTAGGATCTGCAAGCTGAAGTGGCAATGAGCTGGCCACATCGCTGGCCAAACCGACAACCGATGGGGAAGAAAGGTTCTAGACGCAGTATAGATAGGCCTCCCACTAGGTGGACTGACGACATATTGAAAGTCACGAATAATCGGTGGATGCAACTGGCATCTTGTCATTCGGAATAGCGTACTAAGGGGGAGACCTATGTTCAGCAGTGGACGCCTTCTGGCTATTGATGATGATGATCTTTTGGGAAGGTGTCAACTTTAGTAACCAAGATCTCTAGATTGGATCTTGAATATAATCTTACCTTCCTATTCAGACGCGAAATCTGACCTCGGATGGACATATTCTCTGGGTCACGTTGTACTAGTGTCACTAATGTACACTAATGTACTAGTAATACTGGTACTTCAATCAATCAATTGAAATCCGGGGTAGTACCACTACTTACAAGTATAAGACCGTAAAGTGATTTAGTCACGTTTCGGGATGAGCTTTTAAGTTGCCGGTTCCAACTAGGCCGGCACAGTGGATGTGACTGCTACTTACGGATATTGAATTGTACGAGTAGTAGCAGTGATATCCATTCATGGACCACACTCCAGCTTAACATCAAGCTGGGTGCTGTCATATGTCGAGTCACAATAAAGAAAAAAAAATCTATATACAAGTTCTATTAATGATGACGTGTGATATTCTTTCCCAGATTGAGGGAAAATGTCGTGCGAGTGGTGGTCGTGATATAAATTCTGTTAATTAATGCTTATCAGAAGTTTATGTAAATTTTATTCAAATAAACATATCTAATTTTGGTAATCCATTTATTATTATTCTGATTTTTTGGGTTTTTCCTGTTTTTGGTTATTACTATTTAAAATTAGAAATTAATTATTCATACATTACACAAAGAAAGGACATCTCATTCATTTTGTATGGAGACTTGGGCTTGATTGTATTAACAGTTGCATATACATTTTAAAATAGTTTAATGTACGAAGATTAATGTAATTGGAATATATCCTTTATTTTTGTACTAGTGTACTAGTAATACTGGTACTTCAATCAATCAATTGAAATCCGGGGTAGTACCACTACTTACAAGTATAAGACCGTAAAGTGATTTAGTCACGTTTCGGGATGAGCTTTTAAGTTGCCGGTTCCAACTAGGCCGGCACAGTGGATGTGACTGCTACTTACGGATATTGAATTGTACGAGTAGTAGCAGTGATATCCATTCATGGACCACACTCCAGCTTAACATCAAGCTGGGTGCTGTCATATGTCGAGTCACAATAAAGAAAAAAAAATCTATATACAAGTTCTATTAATGATGACGTGTGATATTCTTTCCCAGATTGAGGGAAAATGTCGTGCGAGTGGTGGTCGTGATATAAATTCTGTTAATTAATGCTTATCAGAAGTTTATGTAAATTTTATTCAAATAAACAAATCTAATTTTGGTAATCCATTTATTATTATTCTGATTTTTTGGGTTTGTCCTGTTTTTGGTTATTACTATTTAAAATTAGAAATTAATTATTCATACATTACACAAAGAAAGGACATCTCATTCATTTTGTATGGAGACTTGGGCTTGATTGTATTAACAGTTGCATATACATTTTAAAATAGTTTGATGTATGAAGATTACAATGTAATTGGAATATATCCTTTATTTTGCATAGTTTAGGTGTGCAAAATGATCAAACTATAATTATGACAGTTCAAAGCAGAATTTTCAAAAGTAGTACATAATCTTTTAATAAACCTTTCAGTTTTTAGTGTTGCTTGACATATGACAGCACCCCGCTTGATGTTAAGCTGGAGTGCGGTCCATGAATAAAGGCGACTGCTAGCTACTACAGTTAAATAACTGCAGGTATTAGTCGCATTCATTATGCTGGTCTAGTTGAAACTGGCAACTTACAAACTGATCCCACAACTTAACTAAATTACTTTACGGTCTGTACACTCGGAAGTGGTGTTACTATCGCGGATCTGCTGACTGGGCATCACTGCCTTCCACTCTTTGATAACCGGACCTGAAGTAAATGTACGACTCTATTTTTATAATAACAAATATTTGAATATATCTAACTAATATTACAAATAAAAGCTATGAAACAAATATTTACTCCGACCGGGAATCGAACCCGTGTCTTTACGCGTAACGAACTGGTGTGCTCACCAATTGGCTTCTTTTCGTCATACGCCTTTTTGAAGCCATGATAGAATCTGCATGCGTAAGTTCATGCTAAGCCTATATCCAACTAATAAATTATTTCATAAAATAAATAAAAAAACAGGAAATAGTGTTGTGACCGAAGCTAATAAAATTTAATATTAAAAAATAATATATCGTACGTCCAACATAGGTAAACACATAAACAATCCCACAGCAGCAACTAAATTAGCATTAAAAATCTAAGTCAAACATCGTTATAGCGACCGTACAATTTACTTCAGAATATTATCCATTCTGTACACGTCATTATCGATGCCGCGTTATCGTGTGTAACGAATGCATATTGAATATGCATAACAAACTAGGTAAAACATACAGAATGAAGGTACAGAATTAAATATAACTAATACTATTTAAATTTCAATGATGAATAACTGGCATCTAGTCTTTCGGAATGGCCTATGTTCAGCAGTGCCGCCGTCTGAATAACTTAATTGAATATAAGAAATTATTAGGTCTGGTTTTAGTTTAAATCGATGACGTATTTAAACGTTTTCGGATAAAATCAATTTTCCCATTTATAGTTTTTTTTTGCCATTTCTTCGTGTATAACATTATACACGATTATTAATAATAGAACTGCATATTATATATAATAATCTGTAAATATGTATTTAAAAAATCGACTAACCTCATTATTGTAAAAAGTAGTACTTAATGAAAATTTAATAGAAAAAATGCACATGAACATCGGACAACTGCGATCTGGGGATCAAAATCATTGTCGGTCTTAATCGCGTTAAACAAAGTTGAGACACTGGATTTAACCGTTATTTTATACTAATTTGTACAGTAATACTTTGAAATAAGCAAAAAAAAAAATCAACTCACTTCGTTATGTCAAACAGAATAGAATCCTTAAACAAACACATTTAATTTCCGATTTTAACTGAAAACTCATAGCGTTTTCTAGCACGGGTGTTATTACGGGCAATATATCACAATATTGTAAAAATAGGGGTAATTACCCCTTGTTTGTATGTCGCGACGTGTTTACTTATACTTCGCGGTATGTGAGCATTTGTGTTCGTTTAAAAAGTGAACTGTTTATTAGGAAAAATGTGAAAGTTTTTGATATTTACTCGTACTAGTAGCAGTTATATGTCTATTTATGACTTCATTTGTAGGCATAAATATGGTTTACGTTTGTAATATAACGGTTTATATCCTATTATTCAATAAAAACAATTCTTTTTCCCACAGGGATAGGCAGAGACAATGGAGCGCCACTTGCCACGATCCTGACACAACTCCCTCGCTTCCTTCACATTCACATTTCTCTTTATACAAGCTAATAATAATAATAAAATCAATAATAATAGACGATTTTATAATTATGTACGTTATGTTAAAAAATATGTAAATTATCGAGTGATATACGTCTTGCCTTTCAAGTGTAGAGACCGTGAAGTGACTTAGTCGCGTTTTGAAACCAGCTTAAAAGTTGCTAGTTTAATTAAACCGGCATAGTGGATGCTACTGCTATTGTAGTAGCAGTCGTCTGTATTTATGG
This sequence comes from Tinea trinotella, assembly GCA_905220615.1. NCBI lineage: Eukaryota > Metazoa > Arthropoda > Insecta > Lepidoptera > Tineidae > Tinea > Tinea trinotella. The sequence continues at coordinate 2,212,978 of HG992307.1, read as the reverse complement.
ACCGCACTCTAGCTTAATATCAGGTGAATATTTGTCATTTATAGCTATCGAGCAATAATTAAAAAAACTATATAAAACCTATCATAGTAATTGCGTTGGGTCTGCTAATTAAAAACAGGCATTCAATATTCTTTTAAATTTTAACTTTATGGACCTAAGTCAATTCGTTTCATATACCTTTTAAAGTAATAATAAATAATAATAATTTCATACATAATAATTTTATTGTTATAAAAAACGTAGCGTAAATAAACTATAAATATAAAATAGCGGAAAAATTTGTGCGACCCAACAAGGCCCAACCCCCGACATTACGCCTAATAACTCAGATGGCTCTATTAACCCCCATCCCCTGTTCCCAAATTTTGTTTACCTAATAGAATAATGACCTATCATATAATAAATTGAGAGATTTCCATATTCGATAGCGACGTGCGTTTATCATTTTAATACTGGTAAGAGCCTCAAGGGCCGGCGTTGAATGACGTCATCATCGCAGACATTTATTATCGTGCCCTTTTCAAAGTAAGGCAATTTAGTTGCGGCGATACGTTTTTCATGTTTCCTATTTTAATTTCTGTACTAAGCTACTCAAAGTGTATTCTTGTATCATAAAAAAAGATTCATTGGTGCCGGCAAGTTTTGAATTAGGGACTCCCGGTTTGTGTGACCATTTTATTTGATTTTTTACTGTTATTTAAATAAACGAGTTAATAATTATAATAATTAACTATATAACCTTGGCCGGTACGTGACGATAAAGGTGAATTATGTAACCGTAGTATTAGACGGTTTTTTTCAATGGTCGGGATTCTTGAACCTTCCCTCGCTTACCAACAAGCAAGTCCGGTCAGATGTGCGCGGCTCCTTGTTACCTTGTAAATTAAAGTTTCTAAAGAATATATTAAAAGCTAAATTGGCAAAAGAGCTTGTTCGTGTCGTAGCGTCTAAAGGACATTTGATAAAAGGGGCTTGAATAAGTTTGAGTGAGGAGCCGAATGATTAAATTGTGATACAAATTACATAGTACTAAGGTATGATTAGTAATTTTATTATGTTGTTCGGCGTAAATTACTGTTTAGTTAGTTTGCTTGATGACTTAATATGATGTTTTATGGATAGGAAATTTGTTTATGATTTTTTATGTGTCTCGTTAGGCGTGGCAGCATGTTCATTATGATTTTTATTATTTAATTTATACACACACTGACTTACACTTAAGTGTGTATATGAGAATTCATGTTTGTGTGTATTTGTTTTTGATTTTATCAAATAACCTTTTGTCTGTATGAGATTCTGTCAACTTCAAAACATTGTTGCCGCAAAACAGTGGGTCTGTCGGCAGTACAAAGTCGAAAACATAGAAACCCAATAACATAAAATATAATTCCAGGCAACTAACCTTAAGGTTGTGAAACAGAAATGGGTGAAAACAGATGGGGCATGGGGTACCAATTTATCGTTGAATTATGTAGTTTGGACGCCCAGGTTTTAACAACGGAGCGCCACTTGCCACCATATCAATGGTTAAGGGCACTAGGCAACCCAGCTTTCTTGTCTATGATTGGATGTCCTGGGCCTGCCTTGTTTAACGCATCCATCCTTATCAAATTTATAAATTCCTATCGTCAATCTACTTTCACTCATCCTTTCCATGTGTCTGAACCATAGAAGCATTCCTTTGTCAATCCTTATCACTACATCCTCTTTCAGACCACCGTTATTGCGCACTGTTCTATTCCTTATTCTATCTGCTATCGACACTTCACATACACTCCTTAATGACCGCAATAGTATAGATATGTTAAATATTTAATAAAAAAATATTTTGCGTACTGTTTTAAATAATAATAACCGTTAGAAATTAGTGCAAACAATTAATTGAAAATTATACAGAATTATTCTACTTGTTATAGATATATTCTAGTTATTCTAGAATATATCTAGTTGTAATTTTATATTTAATAAAAATTCACGTAAAATAGAGCAGAGTTTCAAAAACGTAAACATTTAAACAGAAACTTAATTTTAAAACTGACCACACAGGAAGCGTTGTTTTTGCATCGTTCCGTCGGACTGTTCCTAATTCAATTTGGGGAAAACTCATATAGACTACAGCAATTTTAGTTAAACACTTCATTTAGTTTTCAAGCCTTATTAAAACAGGATAAAACCTATTTTTCTTTGTCACGTGTAATGAGTGTGTATGCGTGCTTTTTGTTGTAATACCAACACTAGCTGGATCATTTCAAACTGGCTGTTGCTTTCTGTTTTGGCTAAACTATTTTATATTAAAAGTTTTTCTTATTAATTTAATAATTGTTTATAAGAGTCATCGACATAATGCCCAATCTACATAATCCCGTGACCGTGAGAAGACTCATGGATCAGCTAGAACGTTACCGGTACCATCTAGGCCGGCATAGTGGATTGGAGCATCAGACCATCCTATGTCCTTGGATCCTTCAAGCGATGCGTGAAGAAGCACTTTTGGCCGGCATAGTGACGGCGACTGAAGCAGCGTGAACAAACTCGGTTTTTTCAGTCGTCGTCACTCTTGGACCTCCTCTTGCTTAACATCAGGCGGGTCGAAGTCAGATGTCGTGTCCCAATAAAAAAAGCAATAATGTTTAATGTAGTTTGGACATTTGGACAACAATTGGACATTTCGCAGGTTTTCCTTCCCATAACCACATTCCGCGTCATAGGCTATATTTTAGTGGCATTCATTTGTCAAATGTCATCATACCGTTTATGTGATAGTTCGCAGATGTCACCAAAACAAATGACTGCTACTCGCTATTATGTTTTTGTACGTATTAAGCTGATTTGATGACCAAAGAATATTAGGCCGGCATAGTAGATAGGCATAGTAAATCTGATGACATTGACATTGTATAATTAGACATAATTGAATTGTTGTTGTATGCCGAATTTGAATTTGAATTTGATTGAATGAATTTGAATTATTGTATGCCCGATGGGTGAAACATAGAGGAATATATAATTAAGTACACCTACATGTAATCCTATGTTTGCAATAAATGATTTTGATTTGATTTGATGTGAATGGATACGTTAAAGAAGGAGACATCCTCAAGAAAGCTAGGTTGCCTAGTGCCCATAACCATAAAGCTTGTATGAAGAGAATTTTGAATGTGAAGGAAGCGAGGGAGTTGTGTCAGGATCATGGCAAGTGTCGCTCCATTGTCTCTGCCTATCCCTGTGGGAAGGCGTGACAATTATGATTGATTGATTGAGTAGATACTGTCGACTATGATTTTTGTTGGTTGTACCAGTCACCTCATGGACTGCACTCCAACCTAACATCAGGAGGTCATGTCAGTATAAAAAAGATGCGAATCAAGGCTTTATGCGTAGTTTATTGCCATGCCCTTTGATTACTGGGCCATACCATACTGGGCACTACGACCTACTTCCTTTTCGCTCTCCGACAACTTTTCTTATTAATTCTATCAAAAGTAGAAGTGATTCAAGTTAAGTTTAACAGCCGGTTGTACTAAGAAGTTTCAATTTACGAATTTAGTTATACTTCATACTTATTCTATTACGTTTACTATTACGAAATCGTGAATTGGGTTCTTAATAATTTTATATCGAAACTACCATTTATATATGTTTTTTATCATTAGAAATAACAAAAGTAGTACATAGAAACCCAAAATGAATGATGTCCTTTAGCTCTGTATAAAATATCCGTTAAACGTAAATGTAAAATGTGAAGTTAAAGAGTGGTGCAACCCATTTTTCTTTTTATCTTTTACTTATACGATACTTTTTTCAAATTTGTAAATTATAATTTTTGGCACAACCGGCTGTAAGTGTGTTTATGTATCTCAACCTTTACAATAGAACAAAATACTTAGATGTTTATTTGGTAGCAGGTGTGGAAGACAAAGTTGCAATGATTTTGTGTAATCAAACTTAAGAGTAGGTAAAGGCAATTTCTTAAAAGCTGATAAGTGTATTGTCTCTTTGATATTGGTACATTGTTTCTCGCTTAATCTAATTACATTACTAGGAGCCAAAATATACTTTATGTACATTGGAATAAGGGTGTGTTTTGTTTGAGTTGACGTTATAAAGGATCAAGAAGTAAAGTTGTTGAATTATGTTTGTTATACAATTTTATATAAAGAAGCTTTTTATTGGGACTGAAGATATCAAAATAACATTAGGGCAAGTGTGGTGTAGTGGTAGTGCAATGGTCATGTAAATATAGGCCCTGGTTCAAAAACCACATCCCGGTACCAATGGATCTTTGTATGTAATTTGTTTTTTTATTTATTTTTTATTTTATTGTGACTCGACATATGACAGCACCCCGCTTGATGTTAAGCCAAAGTGTGGTCCATGAATGAATGTTACTGCTACTACAATTCAATAACTATGAGTAGCAATCGCATCCACTATGCCGGCCTAGATGGAACCGGCAACTTACAAGCTGATCCCGAAACGTGACCAAATCACTTCACGGTCTGTATACTTGTAAGTGGTGGTACTACCCCGGATCGGCAGACTGGGTACCACTGCCTACCACTCTTTGATAACCAGACCCGAAGCAAATATCCATCTCTTTTTTTATTAACAAATATTTGCAATATTTAATACTATTAAATATTACAAATAAAAGCTATGAAACAAATATTTGCTCCGACCGGGGATCGAACCCGGGACTTTACGCGCAACAAACCAGTCGCTAAACCGTTCGTCCACGCCTGTCGCCGGTCGTCATGTTTCCATGATACAAGCAAGCCCTTTTAGTAAAGTAATATTTAAATGTAATGAAACTTTGTTTTGCTTTTTAATAACAGTTAAAATTAAAGTATAATTCAATCAATCAATCAAATTGTCACGCCTTTTCCCCACAGTGATAGGCAGAGACAATGGCGCTCCACTTGCCACGATCCTTACACAACTCCCTTGCTTACTTTACACCCACAATTTTCTTCATAGAGGTTCTGTGGTTATGGGCACTAGTCAACCCAGCTTTCTTGAGGATGTCTCCGATTTGGTCGAAAAATACCCTTCTGGGCCTGCCTTGTTTAACGCATCCATCCATATCAGATTTATATATTACATTGTTTTTGTTTGTAGAGTATAAATAATAACGTGTAATTTTTTTTATCTAGTTTAAATATAAAGCAATTTACCTAATTTTAGAAACAACCCAAAACATGTTTTTCATTTTGCATCCAAACCAAAAAACAAAGCATTTACTATGCGCAACATAATTTCATTTTACCAAAATTTTCACTATGCCCCAGAGCAACAATTGAGTCTTTCCTTTAAAACAATTTAAACAATAATAGCATTTATTCCGTTAAAGATAAGGGTAAGAATTGAGTATTGTTCGTGTGTGTAACTGGTTGTGTTCTGAAGTGAATTAGCAGTGAGAAGAGAACTACGGTCAGTGTAACTATTCAGCATGGGCACACTCTCGTACGACACCCGCTTCGACCATAAATTAGATGGTGGTTTGCTGGCCAACATAGATATGACGCGTTTCCATTGCGCTCACATTTTTTATTTACTTATTTTTATAGTTCTTTTTTTTTATTGTGACTCGACATCTGAACTCGACCCGCCTGATAGCAAGCAAGAGGCAACCGAGTGTCCACGGTTTACCCAGTCGCCGTCACTATGCCGGCCAAAGGTGCTTCTTAACGCCTCGCTTGAAGGATCCAAGGTTATAGGATAGAGAACACATGGGCTGACAAAGCATCCACTTGTCCATTGTTCTACAAAGAAACGACGCTCCGAACCTTTTAGTTCTTATACCAATACGGTCGATAAAATGCGGATGTTTACCCCGACCTGTGCGGGTATTACGGAAGTAAAAAGACCAGGTAGAAACAAGCTACTAATTTTTTTTATTTCTTTTTATTGTAACTTGACATTATATGACAGCACCCCGCCTGATGTTACGCTGAAGTACGGTCCATGAATAGAGATGACTGCTTCCACTTTGTCTGCCTAGTTGTAACCAGCAACTTACAAGCTGATCCCAAAACAAGACTAAGTTACTGCATGGTTTGTATACTCGCAGTACCCCGGATCGGTAGGCTGCCTACCACTATTGCCTACCAGTACTTGTGTCATAGAAATAAGATGGCCATAGTAATTTCAAAGATATATTGGTACCGGCAAGTAGTATTGAACCCGTGTTCTCGGTATGCGAATACACCACGGTGGCCTTAAATATTGTTTTGTTATATAAAAGTAAAAATCCGTTTTAAAGTTAAGCAATCATAATATATTTTACAATAAATAAATGTCTAAATAATGTTGTAGAAATTATGAGAGCTTTATCTGAAAGAAAATTATACCTTTTTGATAAATAACTTTTGGTGCGCCTATTTTGTATAAATAAATTAAAAATAAATAAAGAAATAGTTAGGTATTTGGTATTCCGTAAATATTTAAATAAATATGTACTATTACAGGAATATCGCTCAACTAAGGAGGTTCGAACGGTAGTGGAGCGGTACGGGAGGGGTGACATGTGAAACTCTTTAGTTAGGCGCTAGTATAATAATATTCAATTGCCCAAATAAAATAAAACTATAATATATAATATTAAATAAGGTTACAAACACAATATGAAATTGTAGGTGATTTGTAATAAAATCCGAATCGTCGCGAACATTGAAAACAGATATAAAGCATGGACCATAGACTTTTAATCAATCTGCACGAGCCGCAGTCGTCCGGGACTGTAAAAATGGGCGGAAACTTTAGTACCATGGCGATGCTTAATTAAAACAATAAGGAAAATGTATTTCGGCAATGGGATCACCACAATGGTTTGTTGCGTTATCATTCTAAACTTGATTGTTTGGATTATTATAATTATATTTAACTACTCTTTGAGAATTAATTGCCTCACCTCGCATACGGAGGGTTTAACTATTCAATACTTACCTAGTTTTTTTCTTGTATTTTATCGTTAAGGCGACCGTGGTGTAGTGACAGTGCAATGGTTACGCAAGCAGAGTACACGGGTTCGAAACCACTCACCGGTACAATGTATCTTTGACCAAAGCACGTTTAGTAGCTTAGTATAGAACTGTATAGTAGAATAATAATAAAATAAGTTTAAACACCGCGTAACTCAATTTGCCTTTGCGGTTATGAGTTATTAGATATCTGATATTTGATAAAGAATCATAAGACGCATGGTTTTATCAATCATGATTGCCTTTTTCCCACAGGGATAGGCAGATATACGATCCTGGCACAATCCCTCGTTTCCTTCACATCCACAATTCAAATATAATTTATATTATAGTTCGATGTTAATCCCGGATTTAACAACTGTTTATATTATTAAATTGAAGTAGAAAAAATGAGTGACATCCTCAGTCAGCTGCGACCAGAAATCGTATTTTTATATCCAACTTTTATAACTAATACTAACAAAGAATAAGAATACTTAAAAAAATACTTATTCAAGCCCCATCTAAAGAATCATAATACACACCGTGCAAAATCTAATCTTTTATTTCCATACATTTTCTTTTAACGTATTATTTAAATTTAATCTTCGCAAGGAATCGTAATTCAAAATCTTTACACAAATTCTATGATAATACAATTCGGATGCAAGACATTTCACTGCCAAGTAATTCCGCACACCAAAAATGAAATCCTCCAAGGATAGAATTAAACATATTTTAGGAATATATAAGTTAAGATTTAGATCATTCTTTAAATTGTTTATTGGGTATAATATGGTTTATAGTTTTGTATGTAGAGAATTGTGGAAGCGAGAGGATCGAGAGAGGAGTGTCAGGATCGTGGCGAGAGACGCTCCATTGTCTCTGCCTATCCCTGTGGGAAAAAGGCGTGATAATTCAATTGATTGATAGAGGGTTTATATATTTGTTTATTATTCAAATAGAGCTTTTTAGATCTTGGTAGAGAGTTGTGTCACAGGAAAATGGCACTCCGTTGTCTCTGCCTATCTCTGTGGCAATTAAGGCGTGAAATTAATGATAACGATGATGAGATCTCGATATTAACTAAATCAATATCCTGTTTTCTTAGATATCTTTTTGACGTTTATTTTTGTATTTCTCTATCTGATATAGCTTTTGCAGCTATCTTAGTCCTAAATATATAAAAATAAACAAAATATATTTTCAGCTTAAAAAATCATGCCTAATATTTCTTTTCGTGACAAATAAATGGAAGCTAAACAAACAAAACTAAAATTTCCACTGTAAACCTCAGGTATAATGTAGGAGTGTAAACACACCTCTACTTATCCGCTAAGGTTAAGTACAACGGCCTTGTTTTAATGTTGACAGTAGTAAGCTTGTGCATGTGGTATACAACCCCACACTCGGGGCTGTTTCCATTCAGTACACTCTGAATGGAAAAAAACAACGTAGAATTCTAGAAATGAACGTGGAAGGAATAAGTAGGCAGACAGTTGGTGGTTGTTTGCCTAATCTGTTTATCCGGAGTAGTAGATACTTTCACATACTAAGAAAGTGTATAGACCACGGAACATAGTTAACATAATTGTTCTGTGGTAAAGACCATAGCGTTTCGGAGTCAGCTTTCTCAATAAATTTATATTTAATAACTCGTTAATTTACCAATTAATTTATAGGCGAACAATTAATTTTAGTTCATTTTTTTTTAAATTTTAGTTGTTGAGTGTTTTTTACGGTCTGTATACTTGTAAGTGGTAGGTAATACTACCCCGGATTGGCTTGATAACCATACCTGGAGCAAATAACTGCCTCTTTTTTACATTAACAAAAATTTGCAATATATAAAAGGCATAATTTTTAAATATTACAAATAAAAGCTATGAAACAAATATTTGCTCCCGAGAATTGAATCCGGGACTTTACGCGTAACGGACTGGTGTGCTAATACACCACGCCTGTCGTCAAATAATAGTTTGACTAAAATAAACCTAATATAAAAATAATTTCACACTATCTCAAAGTGTTTTTGTATAAAAGGTCACATTGAAGATAACATTGGAAGTTAAGACAAAGAGACTTTCAAATATCAATAAGGCTGAATTCATACAAGTGACAGATTAGCGATTTTTAGGTAACATTTGACCTCGACTTGCCTAATGGAAGCAAGGGGATGTCCGAGAGTGCCGACAACTGAAAAAACAACAACTGAGTTTACAGTTACCACAGCCGCCGCGCCGTTACGTTTTTTTTTATTGTGATACGACATCTGATCTCGACCCACCTGATGATAAGCAAGAGGAGGTCTAAGAGTGACGACGACTGAAGAAAAACGAGTAGTTTACGGCTGCCTCAATCGCCGCCATTTTGCAGGCGTAAGACTGGCTTTTCACGATTTACCTGAGGTACGTACTCTTATTATAGGATGGGAAGAACACATGGTCCAGCAAAGTAGAATACTTGTCGATAGTTTTACAAAGATATGACCCTTTTTTTATAATCGCCGACGAGAGACATTGTTCTTATTTGTTCAACCTAACCCTGCTGCGTATTAATATTTACCTTTTCCCACAGGGTTTTTTATTATTATTTTATAATCGATTTTATACAGAGTACTTGCACAAGAAGTTGGAGAAGTGTTTAGACGTCCGTCTGAATTCAGCCTTAACCTTTTGTTATTTTTGCTTTTTTTTGGGATTTGTCCTAAATGGAAATGGGCCGGGTCTGGCAGGTTATAGTTGTATGAATTAATAATGACAACCGACATTGCTGACGCCGATTGCGTGGCTTTTGCTGGAGAAAGTATCTCTGGACGAGTTTATTTTTTGAGACTCAGAATCGGACCTCGAGTTTCCTGGTGGTCGAGCATGGGGAAGTCCAAGAGACTGACGACTGGACAAACTGATTCAGTTTATGGTTGCCTCAGTCGCCTTCACCGTGCGGCACAAGGTGATTTTTTAAATTTAGGTATCCAAAAGTATACGAGTTTAGTGTTTGATAAAAAAAAAACATTTAAATATGTATTTTTTTGTGCCCTTACAATATACTCATGCGTAGAAAATACACATAATTTTAAAAACTTATTTTTTTTTTATAAATTAGGGCAATATTGTTATTTTTAAACAAGATTGTTTATTATTGCGTATTTTGATTATTATTTCATCAAAATTTTAGAAAGCTATTCAGTAAGCCGTAAATCATGTTTATGGACGCTTTATCGAAAATATTGTCTATGTATAACTACCTATATTTGTAATATTTCACCTCCTCCCACAAACAAAAGCGGTCTCCAATCCAAATGTCTTTGATCCACACACAAGCGTATTCAAAACAATCCACCGGCAAATAACCGATTCGGCCTCCCAAGGGTGTCGTTCTACGCCCGCTTTACTTTTTCACATTATACGCAACCTATGTGGGGTTCCCATAATAAAAGGACTCATGGAAAATGCTACCACAAAATAGTTCTAAATATTTTATTGATACTCGTAGTTTTAGTATTTTCTTAGATTTTGCGCGAACATTGATTATTGAATTAAACAAATTGTATGGTTTAAACGCGATTGTAAGCCTCATAAAATTTGTTTAATAAATTATATATCAAAATGGCTGACAGATCTATTATAAATATAAAAAAATATATAGGTACACATTAAAATGGGCACATGGAAAGGATGAGTAAAAGTAGTGACGAAAGGAATATATGAATCTGATATGGATGGATGCCGTAAACAAGGCAGACCCAGGACTTAATCGGAGACATCCTCAAGGAAACTGTGTTGCCTAGTGCCCATAACCATAGAGCTTGTACTCGTAATAGTGGATCTCTTCTCTGCCTATCCCTGTGGGACAAAAACCGTTATAATTTTATTGATACCCAGATTAGCAAAATGCCTACCATTCTTATTATGTTGTTTTAAAATTTTAAGCACTAGAACAAAGACGAACTTTTTGTAATACCGGTTTGCGGTGCTATAGAAGGTCAAAATGGGAAATATGGATCAAAAATCGCTCTTTTACACAAACAATATGACTTTGACATTAGTTCGATTTAAATCTCATTGCCCTCCCTATTAGGTTTTATTGCATTTTTTTATTTACATTTCCATGATGAACTACTAAAATTCAAATGAACTAGAAAAATGACAACAAAGTACATAATATATCAAAGTTGCATTAGTACAGGCAAATAGTTTTGAACCTGTGCTCTCGATTTGCGTGGCCTTTACGCTACCACTACTCTACATCACGGTCGCCTAAAATCCATTGATGTTGTAAAAATACTTCTAAATAAAAAAAAGTGTTATAAGAAATTTCGTGTCCTCAATTTAATTTTTTTGTTTTTTTTTACATTTCTATACTAAGCTACTAAAGTGCTTGTATCATAGAAACAGGACAACCAAAGTACATATATCAAAGACACATTGGTACCGGTGAGTGTTTTCGAACCCGTGCCACTCGGCTTACATAGCCATTACACTGCCACTACACTACAGTCGCTTTAATTGCTTACTTACTTTTTTTTCATAATCCTAAACAACATTCATGTTGTTGGTAACACGAATTTCAAGTTGAAATTGTTATTTGTCAGTGTTGCGTGCTATTCCCATTACCTAAGTGTTTATTCTTATGAAATGTGTTTGTAACGTGAGTTCTCTTTGAATACCTAAAGGGCTTGGGCGTTGATTTTTTATGGCTTCAGTTGTTTCAGACCTCCTTTCTGTTCCTAAGGGTATGAATTGGATAAAAATATGTTTTTGGATGCAAAATATTGTTATGGAATATAAATATATGGTTTTATATTACTAATGCAATAAAATGTTTCATGATTACAATAATTTATATTATTTTTAATTAAGACGCGGCATCTAACCTTGATGGTAAGCTTGCCTGATGGTAACAGTGGTAGGCAGTGGTCTGTCTGCCAGTGGCGTAGCGTAGAAGTCAGCCGCTCGGGGCGGAAGTCGGCCGCCCGGGGCGGAAAAAAAAATTGCCGCCCCCTTATTTAGAAGTTTCAATCATGGGTACAACAAAAATATCAATTTAAGGTTCAAATTTTAACGATTTATTTCATTTTTTCTAAATTTTGCCGCCCCCTAAATGTGCTGCCCGGGGCAGGCTGCCCCCTCCGCCCCCGCCACGCTGCGCCACTGCTGTCTGCCGATCCGGGGTAGTACCTTCACTTACAAGTATACAGACCGTGAAGTGAATAGTCGCGTTTCGGGATCAGCTTGTAAGCCGCCGGTTTCAACTAGGCCGGCATAGTGGATGTGATTGCTACTTACAGTTATTAAATTGTATTAGCAGTGAAATTCATTCACAGACCACACTCCAGCTTAACATAAGCAGCTTAATAACTGTCATATGTCGAGTCACAATAAAAACAAAAAACAGTAGTGTTATGAGGGAAGCGAGAGAGTTGTGTCAGGATCATTAAAAGTAGTACTGCAATAGCTTTGCCTATCCCTGTGGGAATAGAAGCAATTTGATAAAATAATTATTAATACCTAAATATAATAGATAATTTATATAAAAAGGTCAAAATGTTATTCAAGAAGCGATAGGTTACTTTAAATTCAGCTTATAAACGTAAATCGCACAAGATAGTAGTTTAACCTAGTTTATGCCGATTTGAATCTCAAAGATTTTGCTGAAAGCTGCTGAAAGGCGCCTCGGGCCTTATGCACGATATCGAATACCTCTTTGATCTCCTATTAAGGTTATATAGGTAAGGTGGGGTATACGAAAAACGCTTTAGTATTAGAAAAGGTATGTATATATATATAATGTATAATATTTATAAACTTATGTAATGTTAATGAAAACACTAAAATAAAAAACTCAATCACGCCTTAGTTCCTAAAAGAATAGACAGATTCTAACACACACATCTTTTACTTGCTTTGCTACTAAAATTCTCTTCATACAGACTCAAGAGTAATAACTCTTAATAGAGTCAAGCGAAATAGTTGTCAGTGTCGTGGTAAGTGTCGCTCCCAAAAGCGTGACAATTTGTTTGTTTGATTGATAAATACGGGTTTATTATACGTTTCTGTGACTTAGTACGTACATATGTATTTAACTCTAATTAAAGCGAGGGACGCGTACTACTAACAAATCGATTAATGAACGGTAGAAATCAATTAGGCGTCCATATCAATGATCCGTTAAGTTTAGTCGCCGACAAATGGTCTTTAAGATACAGTCAGTATAACAACATAGATTATGCAGAATATGTACATTACACGCATCACGCAGAACATATGCCTATAACTTGTATGTTTATATAACATAATGAATTTTCATTCTAGAATTTTTCATTCTACAGGTCGGTAATACAGATCGAGGGAAGCATCCGCATTACTTAATCGGCAGTATTAAGTGTGTCGTTTCTTTGTAGAACAATCGACAAGTGGAATGCTTTGCCAGTCTCTATGTTTTCCAATCCTATTCTTCACGCAAAGAATTGATACTTCCCTTAATCCAAAATTCTCTTCATACATGCTGCACTGGTGATCTCTTACTTCTATTTAAATGTCCCCGAAGGAATTCTTCTGGGTCGTCCCCGTTTTATTTTTCCATTTGCTTCTTTCGCTAATCTTCTTTCATCCTTTCTTTCAACGCAACATACTTCCACAATTTTAATCACTTCAACTTCTGACAAATCATATTTATCACGCACAACTCTATTCCTCAACGCACGTTGATAGGGTATCAGCAATTAATTTAATTTAGTTTTTTAATAGTAATTACTAATTATGTTGATGAGTGTACTGCACACAGTCCAAAGCTCGCGTCCGGATTATCGTCGTTTCCCGGAGATTTGTTATGATCGTATTAATTGTTCACATCCCGCACGAGGTTCGTTCCTTCCTCATTAACAGATCGCGCCCTGGATGCAATCGGCCTATGTCACTGCTGCTTATTAACTGTTAACCTCATGATAAATTATTACATGGACTGAGTATTGTTTTTATTGTGACGCGACACTGTGATCTCGGCTCGCCCGAAGGTAAAAAAAGGCCGATTCAGCTTGTCCGATTATCTTAGTGGCGACTGAGATGCCGTAAGTGCTAATTTTTTACCCTTCACTTAAAGGATCCAAGGTTATAAAATAAGGAGAATATACTTGCAAAAAAGCTGGTAAAACTAATTGTCGATTGTTCGATAAAGTAACAACGCATTAAGCGACTGACACATAGCGGACAATTTGATTTATTGATTCAAATTACCAGTGTAAAGTAATACCTGTCCGCTAGCATATTATTTTTTCAGTTTTGGGTAATGCAAGTGAAAATAATCAAAGATGAAACAAGACTATGTTGTTTTCAAAGAATAGAACGGTTTTATCAGTCATTGTCACTCTTGAACCTCCCCTTGCTTACCGTCAGGCAAGTCGAGGTCAGATGTCGTGTCTCAATAAAAAAAACAGTTTTAATATAAAAAATCTTATCACAAATCCTGAATGTTTGAACAAAAAATATTCACTTACTTACTGAATGTTAATGGTTTGGAAATAAAGGAAAACGGGTGTTTTCAACATTTTATAATAAATTTCAAACTAAAATTCCTAATGCTATCTCTTTTTCTAAAACTTATTAAACATATATTTATATTGTCACTCTTTGATTCACACAGGGATAAATAAAAACAATAGAGAACCACTTTCTTCAGTCCCGACTTCAGACCAACTCTCTCGCTATTCTCACACCACTATTTTCTTCATACAAGCTCTATGGTTATGGGGCATCGGCGAATCGGAGATTCAATATTAATCAATACTTTTTGTAGTTAGACCCAGAACGTTTTCGGACATAAAACAGTTACTACTCCTTCAAGTAGTCGGCCGACATAGTGAGGGCGGCTGAGGGAACCGGAGACTTTGTCGGTTTATTTCAGTAGTCGGAGTTTTTGGAACTCCCCTTGCTTGCCAATTGTAGATAATAATTTAGCATGATAGGTACTGTCTCTGCTTAGGTATCAAACCAAGAAATAATTTCGCAAATGCTACTATCCGATATCATTTAATAGCAGTAATTCATTTTATGTAACCAAAGTTTCACAGCCTCTTTCTAACCATATGTTTTGGTTGAGTTTTTCTCACAGGCTATTCTTTGTAAGCGTGAAAACCTCAGCAGTAAAGATTTCGCTGCTAACATATGTGTGAGGCATTAGATTTTAAGACCCTGCAAATGCTCCTTTTGGGAAGGCTTTTCGTGGTAACGTTTTGGTAAAAGAAACATTAAACAATAAAGTATGGAGCCTTTTTTACAAGGTAAAATATATTTTCTAACATAGTTTTTGTAATAATGAAAGCACTTTATATTTCTCTGATTATTTAAGTTAACTTTGTTGTTGCGAAAGTTACACGATAACATTTAATTGACTTCTGACGACGAATTTATAGTTGGGTCAAAATTATTTTTAAATATCTTTTTGAATAAAAATAAATATAAATGAGATGATACCAATCATATTAAATTAGGTACATATATTATTAGGTTCGATATTATGACTTTTAATTGTTTTTTTACTTTTACTACGCAATCAATCAAAATTAATAGAAATCATAAAATGGCGTATTTTTTTTATTCTGACACATCTGACCTCGACCCGCCTGATGATAAGCAAGAGGAGGTTCAGAGAGTGACGAGTTTTTTTTTGCATTATGACGTTTATTTTTCTAATAGGCAAGATGAGGTCAGAGACAACTGACACGATAGCGTTAGAAAGAAATCCATCAACAGAAGTTCAATAGAGATAGAATAGAAGTAGCAAGATATGCAACATATTAGGGACACTTGTCAGCTAGGTTATGCCCATAACCATAAAGCTTGTATGAAGAGAATTGTGAATGTGAAGGAAGCGAGGGAGTTGTGTCACAATTTTATTTGATTGATTGATTGCCACTTCAACTCAATTTTACTTTCAAATATGCCCTTAAGAAATTCCTCTACTCAACAAAAACTGTTAGCCAATAAAAGCAGATCAACCCTCACAAAGAGAAATCATCAAACAGATGTTTTTGTTCCCATTGGAGCTTGGACTCGTAGACTGTTACTCCATTTGATTTATGAGCCACGGTTGACGGACGCTGATTGCACGTCATTGTTTTTTTCATTCGCTAACAGGAATTGCATTTTCGCCAACTTTTATGGTTAAAATAATTATTTTTCCATAGTTCCTTTTTTTGTGACTCGATATAATACAGCACCCTGCCTAATGTTTAAGTACGGTCCATGAATATAGGTAACTGCTACTACTGTTAAATAACTCTAAGTATTTTAAATTATTTAACAGTAGTTAAATAACTTAAATAACTCCACTGTGCCGGCCTAGCTTGAACCGGTAACTTACACGCTTATCCCGAAACGCGGCTAAGTTACTTCACGGTCTGTATACTTGTATATAGTGTAGTATTACCTACCCTGGATCTTGGCATCACTCTGCCAGCCAGATCCGAAGTAAACAACCGCATTTATTTTAAATAAAAAATTGAAATATTTAATCAAATTAAAAAAAGTTACAAATAAAAGCTATAAAACAAATAGTTGCTCCGACCGGGAATAGAACCACGGGACTTTCCACATGGCGGACTAATGTGCTACTAACCAATACGCCACGCCTTTCGTCAACAACCTACAAACACGTATTTTTAAATTAATTAATGATATAACTAAAATAAAAAATACTGAATTTTACTCATTGTAGCTAAATTCATTTTGAAGCGTCACAAAACCACTTCAAAACAAATGAACGAGCCTGAGGCTGGACTTTTAAATTCAAATTTGTGTTTACACAGGCTGTATCTTTTTTCTAACCCTCTTTTTAGATGTAAATAGGTGGTAGGGTTAAATAACACAAAGCTGGCAAAGGGCCTATCACGAAGTGATCTTTGTTAGAAAACACTTTTTTGTTATTTTAAAGTAACTTAATTTTTTTTCTGGGATTAAATTGATTGAAAGTTAAATATTGTAAAATAATTATTTAAATTATTTAAATTAGCGGTTATGTTAGGTAATAGCAGTATTTAAACTAATACTTTTTCATTGTATATTATTTTTAAAATTTTTATGTTTATTTTTTTAAAGTCTATAATGTAGAAAAGTAATTTGTCATACTGAAATTTAACGCCGCTATACTAAAACCATCATCAATTGTAGTAAGTGATGAACATCAATTACCACTGAAGCTTAAAAAATTGATGCTGATGAACTGATTGAGGCTGTATGAACTAAGAATCCTTTGCCATGAAATAAATAGACATTAAAAAATTTAACGTCCTTTTGACAGGAGAGGTTTGTTGCTCGTATGGGGCGTTCTCACGAGGCGATTTGAGTTGATCAACTGCGAAATCGTTCGAGATTTGAACCGTCTGAACAGACTTTCAACCAAATTGAAGCAACAAATATCTATTCAACAAAAGTTAAAGACTTTTCAACTTTTGTTGACTCAACTGTCATTAATTTTTTCTTTCTTCTTGTTTATGGCTTTAGTATTTAACTTGCCAGTGTCAAAGTTAAAATATATAATATATATTTTTACTTTGTTTAACATAAACCATATTATGGTTTAATGTTAAAACATTGTCAAGTAAATATGAAGATGAAGATAAACCACGCGAGTAATTCATCGAATGATGACAATGATCGGCGCGAATGTGTATTGTTTTCCTCCGTTTCACCAGTTTTTTGTTTTTATAAATTATGGAATCCACGAAAAAAATGCTAAACCATCACAAATAAGCAATATACACTTCCTAATTTCTTCATTATCCGCCATTTCGGTCATGAATATTAAGTCGATTATTAGAGATTGTATTTGTAAATAGTCTAGGTTTAGTTTATAATAGGAATGGCATCGCCATTTTATGTGCGTGATTCCCCTAATAAAATTGATTTAAAAAAAAAAGAGTCGATTATTATTGAATCGTGAGAACGCTACCGTCAATATCTGCTTTCGAATTTTTGTTAAACGACAAATATTGATCAACTGAAATCGCCCGGTGAGAACGCGGTGTTACTAGTCTGTGGTTTGTTGTCTGCGGAAAGGGCGGGAAAATTTATAAGTGAGGGCGCGTTTTTTAAAACAAAATTTAAAATAATTAGTTTTAAAGCCCTTTTTCTGTTTTGTAAATAGTATATATATTTTATTAGGTGTATATTAATAGTGTAAATATTTGTATATATTGTTATTAAGTAAAGCAGGCGGGGGTACGGCATATGCCGGCACCCCCATGGAGGCCAACGAAATTAACAGTTTAAAACGGAAATCTACTGAAGATGAAAATAATATAGCTGTTAAAATTAAATCAAAAATGACGTTCATAAAAAACAATAGAGGTACGTTTAAGGACTATCATCCCATCTATACTGAAAATAAAAACGAATACCCAGTTATGATTAAAAGCAGCACTGAAGGTACAAAAATGGATTTACTCAAAGTTAATCAAAATTTAAAGTCCATCCCAGGGCTGAAATATGTAAAAACCATTGGGTATAATTACTTAAAAGTATTTTTCAAAAGTAAAGAAGATGCAAATAATTTTATACTAAATAAAGAAAAGTTGAACTCTTTGGGATGGTTGTCATAACAATTCCTTATGACAATATGGAGATACAAGGTATTATTCGCACTCCAATAGAACTAAGTGATGAGGAGCTTTTGACAGGACTGAAATGTGTTTCTGAGGTGATTGGAGTTAAACGATTTCAAAAAAAAGGTGACGATGGTAAATATAAGCCATTAGGGACAGTTTTGCTTACATTCCTTACAACAACCAGACCGGATCATGTGACATATGAACATTTATGGTTTGACGTATTGGATTATGTCAAGCCTTTAAAGCAGTGTTTCAAATGCTATAAATTTAATCATAGTAGTGTATCTTGTAAAAATAAGCAGGTATGCTCCATTTGCTCAGGTGAACATTTCTACCGTATGTGTGATAATAATAATAATCCCAAGTGTTGCAATTGTGGCGGGCCTCACGCAGCCATTTCAATGAGCTGTGCAGTCAAGGCTTCAAAAATAAACGAAATCAAAAATAAAATAGCAGGCAAGGTAACATATGCATCAGTCACAGCAAAACCTACCTCTTCAGTTCAAGAAATTAACCAGCCAAAGGTCTTGTCATCCATTTCTACTAAAACACCTCAAAAAAGAGCTATAATTACTGACGTCCTCAATTCTGAATTAGCAATAAATACTATCACTAAAACTATTATAGATGTTGTTAAGCTTAATATGAAAAAAAGTACAAGTAAGGAACCTATATCAAGCAAACTAATTAAAGAAATGTTTATTAATAATTTCAGTGATAGTAATGGATAATACAGCTAAAAATTTTAATATAATACACTGGAATGCCCGAAGTTTAATTCCTAAATTAGATCAATTAAAACACTTTCTTAGCAATTTAAAAGTTGAAATACATGCTATTTTATTTAATGAAACATGGTTAACATGTAAAATCCAAACAATAAATCTCCCTGGATATAACTTTTTCAGGTGTGATTCTGACAGACCTCATGGTGGTGTAGCTATAGCTGTTCGTAATAACATTAATTATAAACTCATCAACACAATCTCCAAGTATGAATTTCAAAATATGCTTATATCTATTCAACTAGACACTTTTGTTTTAGATATACTTTGCGTTTATAGCCCTCCTAACAGTCAGTTTGATGTCAATGATTTAATTAGCTCTTATTCTAAAATAACAACAAACAAATTTTTAATTATAGGTGACTTTAATGCACATCAACAATTGTGGGGTTGCAAAAACAATGACAGACGAGGTAATAATCTTCAGGCTTTTGTGGACAATAATAACCTAGTGTGTTTAAATGATCACAGTCTTACTACATTCCCTGGATATGGACGTGAAGGAAATGTCTTAGATTTAGTATTCACATCCTCTTCTCTAAGCTCTAGTTGTGATTTTGGTGTATTTGATGACCTGTTAAGTAGTGATCATTTTCCTATAAGTGTAAACATTTTGTATAATGTTAATAACCACAGTAACAACGATACTTCTTTTCTCGCGCGTTCCTCGTGTAAGACGTCTTTAACGTCATTAGCTGACATTAATTATAACAAAGTAAATTGGAAAAAATTCCATGATTTGTGTTTAGAAGCTTTCACTTCACTCGATTTTGTTTCCAGTCCAATAAACAACTACAATAATTTTATACAAACAATAAGCGACGTTCTGTTTACATTTCCAACTAAACAACCAAATTACCAGACTAAAAAATGCAAATCTGTTATTTGGTGGAATAAGACGTGTGAACGCGTTGTATATGCTACAAAAATTGCTTTACTTTCTTATAAAAAATTTCCTACAATAGAAAACTATATGTTATATAAAAAAATTGATGCTCAAAAAAAGAGAACAATTGCTGAACAAAAACAAATTAGTTGGTACAATCTTTGTTCCTCTTTTAATCGTATGACTTCATCTAAATTAATATGGGATCGAATTCGTAAATTTAAACACTCCAAACAATATAGCACAAATATATCAAAAACATTTCTGGATGATTCCATCAACGCCAATAATTTCCTAACTAAAATTACTTCAAATGCACAAGATTATTCTCTACCATCTGATATACAATCTTATTTTTCATCTGGTGGCTCTGATTGTGCTTTGTGGCTTTTAAACTCTTTTACGTTCGATGAATTTCAAGCTTCCTTACAAAACAGGAAAAATACATCTCCGGGTCCGGACTTCATTCCGTATATAGTAATTAAACATTTACCTAAAGACGTGAAACATATTTTACTCAAAATTTATAATCAATTATGGAATAATAACTATATTCCATTAAGTTGGAAATCTCAATATACTGTTCCAATATTAAAACCGTATAAAGATGTTAACAGTCTCGATGCATATAGACCTATTTCATTAAATTCTTGTTTTTCTAAATGCTTCGAGATTATGATTAAAAATAGACTTGAGTGGTTTATTGAAAATAATTTCTTAATTCCCAATCAACAATATGGTTTTCGTAAAGGAAGGAGCACGATGGATAACCTCAACTGTCTAGTAGGAGACATTCGCAATAGTTTTATTAATAACAAAATTACCATAGCTGTGTTTTTTGATATTACAGGGGCCTTTGACAATATTAATCACTCATATCTAATTAAAAGTTTATATGATTTAGGTTTACCTGGTCAATTTTTAAAATGGATTTATAATTTCTTGCATGATCGTCAAGTATATTTAAAAGTTAAAAATACATTATTTGGTCCAAAATCAACTTGTAAAGGCACGCCACAAGGTTCCGTTATATCTCCACTTATCTTTGTTTTAAGTTTGATTAACTTTATGAAATGCATTCCCAAAACTGTTAAGTATCTTTTTTATGCGGATGATCTAGTTATCTATACGGAATGTAATAATGTGCAAGAAGGCTCTATTATATTAAATAAATGTTTACAGATTATTCATAATGAATTATTTCATCACTTAAAGCTAGAAGTAAATGTCTCTAAAACGTCAGTAATATCATTTTCACAAGGGTCATATGAACGATCAAATATAATTTATAATCACAATACCGTTCCCAATCAAACACACATAAAATATTTAGGCATCATCTTAGACTATCAATTAAAGTGGAAGCTTCACATTGAGCATATTTGTAAAAAGGCAGAGTTAGGTTTAAATATCATAAAGACATTAGGAGGTGTACATTGGGGATCTGATCCTAAAATATTAAAAATCTTGTATATCACTACAGTTCGTAGTCACTTTGATTATGGCTGTGCATTGTACTCAAATGCAGCACCCTCCTTATTAAAAAAGCTGGATATTTTGCAAAACAAGGCTTTACGGATTATAACAGGTGCGATGGTATCATCCCCCATTAATTCTCTTGAAGTAGAAGCTGCAATAGTTCCATTAATTGTTAGAAGGAGCTACTTAACAGATAAACAATGTCTAAAATTAGTTTGTTGTGATAACGATATTGTAGCAAAATATCTAGAAAACTTTGATATTCCAAATTATAATAATACATCCTTAACAGTAGCCACCACCATGAGTGAATCTCTAACTTATTTGAATTTCCTGTTTCAAGATACAGTATACTGGTCAAAAACATTACCATGTTACTTATTTAATTTCTATGACATTGTAAATAGTGTGCCTGTTCTTATAAATAGATTTGAACATAATTTTGATTTTCTTGAATTTCTTGATACCAAAAGAGATTATATTAAAATTTATACTAATGGTTCTAAAACTAGTAATAGAACTAGTTTTGCTTTTTATGATTCCTTTGTTAAGATAGGGAAAGTTTTTAATTGTAACTGTTTATTCTCTATATTCTCAGCAGAAGCTTTAGCTATAATATATGCTTTAAAATATCTAATGGAAAAAAAGTATATAAACATATTAATTTTATCAGACTCAATGAGCGTATTGCAAGCGCTTAACAATATATTTTTTAATCGTTCATCTAATTATTTAATATATGAAATTAAATATTACTTCAACATACTAAAAAATAAACATGTTAACATAGAATTCTGCTGGATACCAGGTCACTCTGGTATCCTAGGAAATGAAATAGTAGATAAACTTGCAAGTTCAACAGAAAACCTCATATTGTGTTCATATAAAGTTCCATATACCGACTTATTTATTCATCTTAAAAATACAATGATTAGCCGATGGCAGTCACATTTAGACATAACCAGACTCACTAAAGGAAAATGGCTCGCCAAAATTGTACCCATACCATCCACAACATCTTGGTTTGAAAAGCACAACAAGTTTTTAGGTCGCAAATTCACAACTTTAATTTCTCGTATGAGAATAGGTCATGGCAGGTTTCCGGCACACATGTTTAGATTAAATTTATTAACTGACGATTCATGTACATTTTGTTACGGGGTGTGTGGCGACCTCAGCCACTTATTTTTTCAATGCCCACAATTTAATTTAGACAGATTGCTCTTTATATCCGAATTAACAGATTTAATAAAACCAATACCTAATGATGTTCAACAGTTATTAAAACACGATGAAATTTATCCTTGTTTGTTTAATTTTGCCAAATATTTTGATATTTAGTAATATTAAGCAAACATAATAATTAGAATAGGAATTATTACTAACAAAACGTATGTTGAAGTAATATTTAATTTAGGAGAATTATGTTTTTTTCTATTAATTGTAATTTTCAATAATAAAATGTGTTTTAGTTTTTAGAGTTGTTGAGTATATTATATTGTTAGTTAAGTTTAACAGATTGTTTTTTTTATTTAATTTTAATAGAAATGTTATCTTAAATTAGTTTGTTAATAATAATATAGTTTTAGATTTAAGTTATCTTTTATAAACTAGATTTAAGATTACAATTTGTTAGATTTAAGTTATTGATATAATGTTTGGCTGATGACCTTTGGTCAATGCCCTAATAAATAAATAAAAAAAAAAACCTTTTGACAGCTCAAAGTGTCATGTGCGAGCCGCGAGTTTGTTTTTGTAAAGATAACCTCTAATTTTAATAGTTTGTACCGCTTTTATTTGATTTATCGTAAATAATATTAAAATACAATTAATGCCATTTAAGTAATCATTAGGCTAGATAATTAGTCGTTAGTATTTGATACATAGTATTTCAGTAAATAATAGAAGCCTAAAATATATTTTAATAACTATTTTAGTTTTAGATTAATACATTTGTAATTAGTAGTTATTTGTGGGATTTCTATTTTTTTCTAGATCTGTAGACTGCTTGCATACATAAATCAAACGTAAGTTTTCTACTAAATTGTTAAATCAAATGTGAATACTTATTATGTTCAAATATTTGTCCAAATTAATTCAAATAAAACAAAGAGCTGTCTTTAAAATTTCCCCGTGGAGTTCATTAAAGAAAGTGCTTAGTGTCATAAAAATGGATGTTGACTCTCAAAAACTGGACAAAGTTCCAAGTGGGAAAATTAAAATGAACGAAAAAAGTTCTGATAAACGCACTGTGGCTACAATGTGTGGGGCTTGGAGGCCTGATGAGACTGATGGTGGCTTAGTGTTGGTTTTAAAGACCCGTGATCCTGGCCTAAGCCCCAATCCGAGGGAAGAGAAAGATTTTCCAGAGAACATTGAAGACGTCTGGATAGCTTCTCCTGACAGCGATGATAAGGTATTTTAAATGAAAATTAATACATGATATTATTTTAGTGTATAGGGCTGTAAAAATAGATTTATTTAGAATAAGTCGAAAAATATTATACAATTAATGTGAGGGAAGCGAGGGAGTTGGATCGGCGCAAGTGGTACTCCATTGTCTCTGCCTATCCCTGTGAGAAAAAGGCGTGACGATTTGATTTGGATAAATATCTAAATAAATAAATAAGATGAATGTTTGATTAAATCATAAAATTTAACATGATGCCTTAATAAAGGTACATAATACATAAGTATTAAATATACTGAAAGACGACCAAGAACATAAAACTTGTGTAAGAATTTAAAAAAATAATACAATTTGATAAGCATCACTGTAATCCAGCAACATTTTGTCACTTAAAAGGCTTTCTGGCAATCTTATTATTTACAAATACAAATAATCTTATTAATTAAAGTTTTCCAATAACAATTAGTACTTTATAAATGAATTAATAATCAATCAAATTGTCCCGCCTTAGGCAGGCAGAGCCAATGGAGCGCCACCTGGCACAACTGACATTCCTTCAAATTCTTTCATACAATTCTTTTCATACAAGCTCTACGGTTATTAATTACAAGCAGTAGCGACATCTATTAATGACGTGATTAACGTTTGCATTTCAGTTCTTGAAATGACTACTAGATGGGGTTCAGATATATTCAACAAAAATTCGACTAGAATATTTTTTACTAGCGCCATCTGTAGCCTACCTAGGGTATTATCTTGAATGTGACTGTTCTATTTTTCTTTGTAGTACGTCTAGTTGACACTAGAGGGCAATGTCTTTTTATCAACTTTTGTTATTTAAAATAGGAGAAAGCATATTAACATGTAACTTTTATTATTATTAAAAACTAGATAAATACATATAATTTTTATAATAATAGTTTAATCTCTTTAATTCATGATAATTTATATTTAAATTAAGTCTAATAATGTTGTTTTTTTACACGCCTTCTATATGTACAGATAGATAACTAAATTAGGAAATCGTTTTATGCTGCTTACTTATTTTAGTTATGAATATTTCCTGGCAATGAATTCTATTTTCTTAGATTTTGCGTAAACATTGATTAAAAAATTAAACAAATTTTATGCGGCTTATTATCGCGTTTATTTTGAATTTACGATCACGATGGCTGCAAAACCGTCGAAACGAAATAATAAACAAATGTAAAATGAAAACACACGCGGTAATAAGCCGCATAAAATTTGTTTGATTTATTAATCAAAGTTTACGCAATAACTAAGAAAATAGAATTCTTTGCCAGGAAATATTCATGCCTTTTTAACTCCTACATTGTAATTAAGAGTCCAAGTACAACCAAGCTATAGCTAGGCTTTACACAAATACTTACTCACCATAAAACGCTGCAGGGATAAAAGCCCTGCTGAGCTGTACAGAAAGGAAATATTGGGATTGTACCACTTACCCATGTTTGTTAATCCCCCTGCCCCTGAAAGGGTAAAAATATATTTTATTGTCACTCGACCCGCCTGATGATAAGTAAGAGGAGGTCCAAGAGTGCCGACGACTGAAAAAACCGAGTTAGCTTACGGTTGCCACAGTCGCCGTCACTATGCCGGATAAAGGTGTTTTTTACGCATCGCTCGAAGGATCTAAGGTTATAGGATGGAAAGCACACATTTGCAGGCCTATTTCACTTGTCGATTGTTCTACAAGGAAACGACGCGCCGAACATTTTAGTTCGACTGCCGATTCGGTCGACAGAATGGGGATGCTGGGGATGTGGGATTTTCACTCATGTTTCAGCGCTATCGTCTACTCACTTCGTCTTCTTCGCCGTCTCAATACAAAAGAGCAATTCTTTCAATTGAATGTGACACTAATTCAGAGAACTTTTAAAAATAAAAATAATAAACTAAATCGGAGACATCCTCAAAAAAACTTGGTTGCCTAGTGCCCATAACCGTAGAGCTTGTAAGAAGAGAATTGTGGATGTGAGGGAAGCAAGAGAGTTGTGTCAGGATATTAAGTAAAATGAGGTAGATAGGTCACCTATACGAGTTATAGTGTTTGCAAATAGCACGAGTTTTAACGATCAACCACGACTAGGTATACACACAAGTGGAAGTAGGACGGAATGATAGTTATTGGGAGCTCTGCATCGCGACACTGAGTTCAGGTTTGCTTATTAGCATAGTTTTAACGTGCCTCGTTCGGAGCGCGTATCTACGTATTTTCGTAAAATATTTTTGGTCTAAATTATTTCTATGAATCGTCCTGGTGAGGAAAACATATTCCCTTTTTCCCTGCCAGTGGGGATAAATCAGTGTGGAGATGTAGAATGTAGAATGTAAAGATGTATTGAACTTGTGTAATGGATAAAGGAAATGTGTAATTTTATATCCATTTAATATAATTACATGTTCAGTTCATTCACCACTAAGAAAAGCCTAACTCATACTATTTATATATTTTCTTTGGCCAGCATAGTAATGGCGGCTGGGTGAATTGACTCGGTTTTTCCAGCCGTCGGCACTCTTGGACCTCCTCTTGCATACAATTAAGCGAGTCGAGGTCATATCTCGAGTCAAAATAAATTAAATATATTATGGGCCAAAGTTATTTTGCAAAGAGCAACGATATATTTTTTTCATAAACTTATCTTTGCTGTTTGCAGGAAGGGGCACCTAAAATTTCTTGCGCCTGACACCTGAAATTCGTGTGTATCTTAATAAACTGGCGATGTGGGATGTAAGAGAAGCGAGGGAGTTGGGCCTGGATCGTGGCAAGTGGCGCTCCATTGTCTCTGTCTATCCCTGTGGAAATAGGGCGTGACGATTTGATAGATTAAATGATATATGGCGCTCTGTTGTCTCTGCGTATCCCTTAGGGCATGAAAATTTGATTAATTGATATAATATTAGAAGTAAAAACTTTTGAAAAAAAAAAACTTAGATCTAACGTTAGATCTTTTTGTTGTCAATGAATGGAGGCGACAGCTACTATAGTTAAATAACAGAAGTTGCAAGCACTATGCTGGCCTAGAAAAATAATTCATCGTTTGGTCTCTTATGTAACCTACTATCTTTTTAGAATAGATATATCTAGTTAACAGATATTTAAATAATTCTAAATATATGTGAATACTAAACATGTTTTTCTCTTTACATTAATGAGATTTTAAGCCAGATTGAGCCTTAAGGAAGTTCATTTTCCGGGAAAAGATTCTATATTATGAAAATAAATGAATTACGCCTCGAATTTATATTTCTGGATACCTGTTACCATTATATTATATCTCTTTTACTTATTTTGATTATATTTTTCTCTAAAAGTATTGTCTCGTCTTGGGTGGAAATAGAAGAATAATTTTATTATTGTAAGTAAGTATTTTTATTAAGTTAAAAGGTTCTTTGAGGGATAAAAGTATTAGGCCTTTTCCTTTTCTATTAACCCTTTTAGAAATATGATTTATTATTATTACTTAAAAGTAATTCGTTAATTTACTCGTATACTCGTATTATAAACCAATAAAAAGTTAATCACATTGGAGACATTCTTAAAAAGCAATGGTCTGCAGGGCCCATAACAATAAAGTCTGTATGAAGAGATTTGTGGGTGTGAAGAAAGCGAGAGATTTGTGTCGTGTAAAGTGGTACTCCCTAGTCTCTGCCTTACCCCAATGGAAGTTAAAGCGTGAAATTTGATGATGATGATAGCGTTTGAAATTATTGATCAAACCAGACGTTTACAAACTTTTTCTTCTCATAGACCACTTTTACAATTTTGCTGTTTCCGGTGGACCCCCTGCAGCTGTATTTCTACCATATTTCCAAAACTCGACATTAACCGCCTTCGCGAGTCTCGAAACGTTGTACTAAATATAAAATAAGCAAGTGTTTACAAGCAGTCGCTGAGCTTCTAAATTATTGTCTGCCTACATTGACATTGCAAATGTAACATTTTAGTTCTTCACCATCGAAACCAGATAATTTTTCGTGGATCCCCGCTTACGAATTGTTATCCGAGCCTCCTGTGGACCCCACTTTGAGAATCAATGGTTTAAACTATATTCTTAACAGTCATTACAGTATCGTGCAGAGGCGGTCTTTTTGGGCTATAGGTCAGAGCCCCGTGGATACATCGGCTCCCCCTTAAATACAATAGACGATATCTGTGTTGAAATTAATAAAAATATTTAATAATAAAATCTAATGTTACCTAAATCACTATAGAAAACAGTTTCTTGACAAAATGATAGTTACTTGAATGATTAGTAGGCCCCAAGTAGTATTACCGCAGGGTCCCACAAATTCAAGATTCTCCCCTGATCTTGTGGGTAGCATTAGCCTTGTACATGGTCTTCGTTCGAGAACTTAAACAAAAGGTGATCTAATGAATTAAACAAATTTTATGCGGCTTACTATCGCGTTTATTTTGGTTTAGATTTTACAATATTTTTTTATTATTCCAACGTTTCGAGAGCTTTGAAGCCATCGTGGTCACGGATAGTAAGCCGCATAAAATTTGTTTAATTCATTAATGAATGTTCGCGCAAATCTAAGAGAAAGGTGATCTGTTTTACAAACTACTCGTACGAGTATATTGATTAAAGTTAATTTTAATCACTCATTACCTAAAAAATATACAAAATATTTAATAGTTCTATGTATTTTATAAAACAATACTTCAATTAAGAATTCTTATACAATACGATATTGTACTATAATATTTAAGTAAATATTACTGCATACTTTATCCGTTGTTTCAATTATTTTAAATAAATGCAAAGCAGTTCTTCCACGATCCTTTGAATACAAAAGAACTAAGTTACTTTAAGCAATTTAAATATTTAGTAGAAACTATTTCTAAATCCTTTTTCAGAATTGTAAACATTCGACTTTAAAGTCTTATTCGTTTAGTTTAACTCTTTGTCATCTATTATTTATTATTAGCATTTTTAAATTATCTTCTGAGGTCTTTTACACTGTTCTGTAAAAGATCTAAAAGAGCGTGCGTCGTTTCCTTGTTTACCAGCGTGTATGTGTTCTTATCATCATGGAGTTCAACTGTAAGTTGAGTCGTTTTTTTCAGTCGTCGACGCTCTTCGTCTGTCCTTTGTTTACCATCATGCAAGTCCAGGTCTGATATCGACTCTCAATTAAAAAGAAATAATATTCGATAACTTTAATTTATCTGTAACATTATAGGTACCTTCAACTATTCCAGTTTGCTGCGTGTACTTTTTTACATTAAGTGGCGAGTCTTGTCTCTGCCTATCCCTGTCGGAAAAAGGCAAGACAATTTGTTTGATTGTTTGTGAAATTAGGTATTCTCTCATATTATTGTTTTAACACAATACTTGTCACAGCTTCGCGAGATTATCGGATTATCCGAGAGTGCATTTTTCCTAAACGAAGCATGTTGGAAAATCTGATTTATTCAATTTTCTCTGTAATTTTAGATGGCTCTTTTGTCTCCTTTGTTAGCTTTAACATTTTATCTCAAAGCCTTCTACGGATTATCTTTTATTGTATAATATGAAACATAAAATTCTAAACCTCGGGGGAGATATTTAAAATATGTCATTATTTAAATTATTTTCAAAGGCAGACTCTTAGAACTGACTTATGCGTAAGTTTCATCAGAAGAATTTCGATAATTTTCACTCACTAATTTTATTCAAAAGCTCAAAGTACT
Organism: Tinea trinotella; assembly: GCA_905220615.1. Taxonomy (NCBI): domain Eukaryota; kingdom Metazoa; phylum Arthropoda; class Insecta; order Lepidoptera; family Tineidae; genus Tinea; species Tinea trinotella. The sequence continues at coordinate 2,183,153 of HG992307.1, read as the reverse complement.
CCGTTAAGAATTCACCTTTGTCATCATGTTAAACAGAGGGTAATTTTAGCGCTACTGTCAACTTGCTTGAGCGACATTCTTCATTAACCGAGAATTTGCGCTCATTTCTTTCCCAACTTTATTGTTTTACATAATCTTTTAATCTGTTTGTCTTTTAAAAAGGTTTCTTGCGTCTTGATAATGAAATTTATTTGTATTGTTATAAAATATAATTAACTACTTTAATATTTTTATAATTAAAACTAAAAATATAATGTTAATAATAAATTATATTTATATAGTTTTAATTTTTATACTAAGCTACTTTTGCTTGTATCATTAACGGGGCGACCATATATCAAAAATTAGTGGTATAAACATTAGTACCGGCAAGTTGGTTTTCAATCTATTTTTATACCATTTTTAAAATCGGTGACATTCTGGGCAGCAGAACTCCACTCAGTGGAGTTCTGCTGCCCAGAATGTCCTTATCTTGAATAAAATTCATCATCATCATCAGCCAGAAGGCGTCAACTGCTGAACATAGGCCTCCTCTTAGATCGTCATTTCAAACGACAAGATGCCAGTTGCATCTACTGGTTATTCGTGCCTTTCACTATGTCGCCAGTCCAACTAGTGGACTGGTTGCCGGTTCGTGGTCTTCACTCTAGAACCTTTCTTCCCCATCGGTAGTCGGTTTTACGAGCGAGCGAAATAAAATTAACTTGAATTAAAAGAATTCTGGATGTAAAGGAAGCAAGATATTCGTAAATCCAAGAATGGTTTACCTACGTAATTATACAACCTCGTATCCAAGAATGATATACGTAAATTATACCACAGTTTGTGAAGTTATTTTTGAAATATTTTAGAATAATGTAATCATCCTTTTCTTATTATTAGTCAGAGATTTTCAGAGCGAAGAGGTTTCATTACTAATTAGAGCCATTTGTAGGGGTGAGACCCCACTGTTCAAGAGTTGGGTCAGAAGCAGCTCATTAATATCTGTCCCCGGAGACGGAAGCTTTGTGGCATCCGTTAAAAAAGTCCCTAAGAACAAAGGCTTTTTGAACTGTTGAAATTAAACTCATGCTCAAGTATGTCTTGACAGAAAATATTACAATTACGATGGTTTTTGAGATCGTCGTTGTAAGAATGTAAATGTAAAAGGACGAGAAAAGTTTCCATGGTTGGTATATTGTGAGAAATATTTGTAAGTTAAAAACGAGTAGCTCCAATTAAGTACTATAAGTAATACCAATGTATCTTTGCTTGTTTAGTCTGTATAATACACTTAGATTTATTTTCAAAAAAAAAAACAAGAGTACGAAATGCCCTAACCATGTAGTATGTACAAAGAAAATTGTAGATCATATTCATTATGTTTTTCCGGCCTAGTGACGGCGACCGACATAATTGATTCGGTATTTTTAGTCATCAGCACTGTTGCTTACAATCAGGAAGGTCGAGGTCATATAGCCTTGGATTCTTTAAGCGATGCATGAAGAAACACCTTTGGCCGGCATAGTGGCGACGACGGCATAGGGGCAGCCGTGAAGACTCAGTTTTTGCAGTCGTCGGCACTCTGGGATCTTCTTCTTGCTTACGATCAGGCGGGTCGAGGTCAGATGTCTATTCACAATAAAAAAAATTAACAAAAAAATCAATAAAATGAAGCGATGAGTTGTGTCAGGGTCGTGTAAAGTGGCGCTTCTTTGGCTCTGCTTATCCCTGTGTGAATTGAGGCGTGACAATTTGATTTGATTATTTTAATTAATTCTAAAGTTTCAAACTGTCTACAAATTCTATTTTGAAATTTCATCAAGTAAAGTGAAAATTGTATAAAGGCCGAGATTCAGTAAGGGTTTAATTTTGTGGTTTTCACCTCGCCTATTGACCGCAGCGTCTGTTTCCACTGATAAGAGATCCTTTTTAATTCTAAATGAGAGATTTATTTGTAGAATTGAATAGTTCTTTTAAGTAAACATTTCTGATTTATTTCTGATACTAGTTACTGTTTGAAAGGAGCTATGAAGAGAGTTCTGTAGCCCACTATTGTCTCTGCTTATTCTTGTGTAAATTTTGGCGTGGTTTTATTTAGTGCTTTGTTACAATTTTTTTTACATTTTTATACTAAGCTACTAAAAGTGGTTGTAAAATAGAAACAAGACGATGAAAGTAAATAATATTAGGCGAGTGATTTTGAACCGGGAACTTTTGGTTTGCATGACCATTTTACTACCACTACACAACGATCGCAATAATATTAATAAAATCGCAGCTTATTATTTTAGTTAGGATGAGACTTTGAAAGTTTACAAAATAAACTTTGAAATAAAGTTTCAGCCTTTGTTTAGTAACTGTGGGCGGAGTTATTTGAAGTCTATATCTCTTGCAAATCGCTTCTCCAAACTTAATCAATTTATCAATAAAATTGTTACACAGGGATAGGCAAAGACAATGGAGCGCCTCTTGCCATGACCCTGACTCAACTCCTTCACCTCTCGCACATGCGTGATTTTTTTCATACTAGCTCTACAAGGTTATGGGCAATAGGCAACCCACCAAAATGGTTCCCCCTGCCATCATGGCCTACCCTGTAAGCATGGCAATTGATGATAATGTATACATAAGTAGTTTAAAGATGAAATTTAAGAAATTAGCAAGTGATAAAATTAGGTATTATTTATTATTTTAAATTATTATGATGTAAATTTTATTTCAAATAATTTGATTTAATAAGACTTTTGCCTATTAAATCAAACATTTTCATTATAATTATATTAAAAATGTTGTAATTTTTTAATTAAATTTTATAGATGCTTACTTTAGGTAGATCGTTAACTCAAGTCTGAAAGTGTATTACACAATTTTGTAACTTTCCAAATTATTTTTCAGTTCACTGAAATATTATAACTGTCTTGGTGACAATGAATCATTAATATTGTATAATAAATGACAATAAACTAATCATAATAATAACAACTTTAAAGGTGTGATTCCGCTGCGACTGCAGACCGCAGACTGCAGACTGTACTACTTGTTTGTATGAGATTGATTTCGGGCAAGGCGACACTATAGCGACAACAGTGGAAAATGGCGCTTCGTTATCTCTGCCTATCCCTATGGGAATTAAGGCAGAAAATGATGAAAATGATCGAGATAATGACAATTCGAATTATTTATGTCTTATGTTATTTAAGATTTTTATTCATAATGTTCTAATGAGGCAAGGAGTTGAGTTAGGATCGTGACAAGTGGCGCTCCATTATTTCTGCCGATCCCTGTGGGAAAAGGGGCGACAATTTAATTGATTGTTCTAATAATCCTTAACACAAAGGAAAAATGTACAAACATGTCCTTATATTCTCTTGTAAATGATTAATACAACATAATTCTAAACGTTTCTGATGTGCTCCATATTACCTTGCGAACTGACATCAATCTTAACACGATGAATATACGATGACCGAGTAGCATCCCTAACATCCATCATCGAAGTAATCGATGTCGAATCACTTCAATCTGGAGTACATCCCTATTCTTGTCTGTCGTAATTTGAATTTGGAATGTTTATGCAGATCATTGAGTAACAGTTGTTAATTAAAATTTTTGAATTTTTAATGGGTTTCTAACATTATTCATTGTTAAATGAGACTTTATTTGTCTATGAGTATATGTAAAGTACTATAGTGGTATCTTCTTTCAAATCACATCTATCGCGCACTGTGCTATTCCTTATTCTATCCGCTATCGTCTCTCCACATACACTCCTTAACGACCGCATTTTTACTGTGTTAACTCTACTCTCATCCTTCTTCTACCACACCCAACATTCACTTCCATGTAGGAACAAGGACCGGTGCTTGTTTTTTTAGCACTATGTCTGTATAACAATGTGAAATAAAACGCAAATAATTTAATGATTTAAAGAATTGTAATACCTGTCAAAAGAAAATAAAGACTAAACATAATCATTAATATTAACGAGACCACCGAGTATCGGATGTCTGGAACGTGAAATACTTTAGGGATGATAGAAAAACTTGAGTTTTGCGTGTTCTCCCTTAACAGTCCATAATTCATGTAAAATAATTACTCTCTCATAAAAATGTATTAACGTATTTTCAAATACAGTTTCTAATTTCATTCTCATCAATATTTATAATTTATCAGTTATTTATTTTGTAAAATAATGAGTCCGCAGTGCCTAGCATAGAGCGTGTATCATGAGAATTGTGGATGTGAAAGAAGCGAAAGAATTGTCACTATTGTCTCAATTAATCAAATTGTCACGCCTTTTTCTAACAGGGATAGGCAGAGGCAATGGTGCGCCACTTGCCACTATCCCGACACAACTCCCTCACTTCCTTCACATCCAAAATTCTTTTCATACAATCTCTACGGTTATGGGCAATTGGCAAACTAGCTTTTTTGATGATGTCACCGATTTGGTCGGAAAACATCCTGGACCTTGTTTAACGCATCCATCCATCCACATCAGATAGATGCGTCTGCCCCTGCCCACCCTCTGTGGGCGACAATCTTATTGATTGACAAAACAATGGTTTATGAAATTTCTAATGAATTTCAAAACATTTGTTATTTATGCGTATAATTAAAATGAAGCTACCGCTAAAATATTGTGCCACGTCTAAACTTTAAGTAAGTTAATCGTTTGGAATAATTCCACTTTGTAAGTAAACCGACGTATCATTAATAAACTTTTATAAACATTAACATTTTTGACACATTCATCAAGGCGGACGATCTACAAATTTGGGCCAAAGTTCCGCCTAACTCTATTATTGCCAACTTCAAATTTAAAATAAGTTTCAGAAGGGCCAATTCGTTCAGTTTTATGATGGCGTGCGACCTTTCTCGCTCGGCCGGAGACGTTGTTGAATTTTAATTATTTATCATGCTACAACTTTTCTACTGGTTATTTATCAATGTCAAAATATTTATTTGCGTCCTTTGATTGTTTATTTGCTTTGATGAGATAAAATGTCTGTCCAAGTTTGTTTTTGATGTTGCCAACTTTGTTTCAAGTTCAACAAAGTTGTTTAATTAAATGTTAGCGTTATGTTTTAAATAATTATTTGCTACTCTATTGTTTTTTTTAAGGCTCGAAGCCCAGCCTAACACTCCGCCTGATGTTAGGATGTGGTGCGGTATATGAATGGAGGCAACTGCTTTTACGGTTAAAGTATCAGTCGCAACCACTATGCCGGCTTAGTGGTCAAGTAGCGTTTAAAGTTTTTGATGGAGATGTTTATTACATTTTCGAATATATTATAGTAAACTCTTATATCGAACTATGTATATTATATCAATCAATCAAATTGTCACCCCTGTGCCACTTGCAACGACTTGCCTAATGATAAGCAAAGAAGTACAAGAGTGCTAAATACTGAAAATAAACGATTCAGTTTACGGTTGTCGCAAATTTCGTTACCATGCCAGCCAAAGGTGATTTTGTCGCTTGGTTTGAAATATTTAAGATTATAGGATGGTAAAGTATACTTGAGAAAGCAATTTATTTTTGTGATTTCTAATTCGTTGTAGGGATTCATCAATCAAGAAGTTGTAATACATAAATGTGGTGTCGAGTTATGACTGACTGCAATTTCCGATGTGGCAGACGCTACCAACTGCCAAACTTTTCTAGAACACCAATTACCATAAAGATTTATTGAGAACAAAAAGTATTTAACAGCTGAGAATTGGATTTGTATTTTTAGCATTTGAATGATTAATGACCTTTTTTATAGTATTTTTTTAAATATTATTATATTATTCGGGAATCGAATCTGATGTTTAGCGCTTAACGCGCAAGTAGCGTTATTTACTTTTTTGAGCGACTAGTTATTATAAATTTTAGTACACACAAATAAATACTGTACATAATAAGTTAGTAGTTATTTAAGTTCATATTTTAAAAAAATAAAAATTTCACTTTTTAGGTTGCTGTAGTGTTTATTAAGCAGTTAGCAACGCAAAGCTAGAAACAATATCTGCCCCAAATGAGTTTTCCAAAACTGCTCATTAGTGGGCAGCGGGTCGCATTTCTTTATTTTGTTACCTCGGGTTCAATTAGTAGGGTTTATCTTCCCTATTTTATTCCCTACGCAGTATCCCTCCCGGGCCTTCCCTCATTTAGCTTTGCGTAGCTGACTTTCAAATGAAACAAACATTTTGGTCTCTGGAATAGATCAGTGATTCTAATTTTGACTTGAATAAATAAGACTTTCAAATTAGATCAATTTCGGGTCTTTCGTTTTTAGTGCAGCTCTCAATTTTGTAAGCTGATTTTCTTCACGAAGGAAAATTTTCGGAGGCATAAAATTAATATTCAATAGATGCGACAGAGCCGTTTCTTACTGCGGCGTAAACAAATTTAACGACTATATCCATTCTAATTTATGTTTTGATGTCGTTTGGCAATCCGTAAAAGGAGCTTTATGTCTGTTTTATAAATTTACTGTAATTGAATTCGGTCGAATACACGTTGAATGTGTTTCTGCACTCGCATGTTCAATTTGGTAATTGAAAATGCTATACTCCATCCATTTGTTAGTATGTAATTGACTGTAATTGTCTTTTTATTCAAATATATTGCTTTATGTTTATACTTGTACATTTTTATGTTGCCCTTGGAATTTTCTACCACAATATAGCTTTTATTTTGTTGGTTAAAGTTATTTTTTTAGCTTACTTTTACTAGAACGTTACTAAATCACATTACGAAACTAAAATATCTTTTTTTCTTTTATAATGAATATATTTATTGTTACCCTAACCGTTGGAATACATATGAATATAATTATAATCGTATAAAACCTTAATTTAAATTTGGTATACGTGTTTATTTTCAGAATGAAGGGTAAATTAAGAGTAGCTCGACCCGTCCGACCTCACTTGCACTTCGTTTTTCTTGTTAAAGTATGAATAGCGGAGCTCTAATGAGACCTTTAACCGACATTTACTTTTGCCTACCCTCCGTTCCACATCTAATGATTTAGCGAACAAACTCGGTATAAATTAAAACATATTTTTAGTAAAAATGCTACTGTTCATTAGGATTTTTTCTATTCCGATTTATCACTCAATGAGCACCACATTTGAACAAATTATTAAAGGGTTTTACATTAGTAGACTAAATAAACTTGGTCCAAAGTGTCATAATGTTATTGAACCGAATAGTTCTAATTTTGATTAATTAAGTTATGAATAACCTAAAATGTATCTGTTTAAAAGATGGTAATAACATTAAGTTAAATCAGCCATTTTGTTTAAAATTAAACACATGAAATAAAACTTAGCACATACAACATTAAAATAGATACGTTTACTCCGCATAATACAATTGTACATTGTATGAGTTATTTTCATGTTTCTAAACGAATTATGATAAACAGTTTGCACTTCATGTTGGCAGAGATTGATCGTTTTTCGAGCCGGTTCATTGCATATTTATTGGGCCGCTTAAGTCTACGTTCCGCAACAATCTTCCCTATACATTTTCCTAACAATTTATGTTATATCCGAACATTTTGTTTGAAGAATAAGATGCAGAGTTTTAAAGTTTAATGCTTTGTGTGTATAACTGGAGATGTTTGCAAGGCTAGCAGTTCGAGGTATATTGAATTGTGCAAATTGAATTCCTGCTATCAACTGGATGAAGATTGCTATAGACTTCGGAGCATGATCATGTCGGCAATAGCGGTTTGGAACTTGCTCTGATTATTGCGCCAGATATTTCCATTAAAGCTGAGGCTGCTTTAACACTATTTAAATCAACATTTAAAGCTGAAAACAGCTTGTCCACGGAATGTAACCTGTCTATCTTTTTAAGAAAAATTATTTAGTATTTAGTAGTTAAATTATTAAATTTAATAATAATGATAAAATTATTGTAACGTGATATTAAAACTTAGAAATTTTAATCAGAATTGTTAAATAACATTACGAAGTTTAAAAAAGTTGAATGTAGTAACAATTGGCCAGATTACGCTTGATAATAATCAGAAAATATAGGTAGCTATTCACATTGTAATGAGAAAAATAATCCAAAATAAATTATATATAAGAATGTTGTCAACAATGTAGTACTGAGTAGGTACAAGGCACCAATTTGCTTAACACGAAAGCTCCATTAGGAAGCTTCTGTTGTAATTGTCTGTGAATCTGATATGGTCTTGAGAATTTGTTGCTGTGTACTGTTTTCACAATTAGAAGGACTCTAATTGAGGATTCATTAGAGAGTTCTAAGTTATAGTTTGAGGATTATTTACTATCTATGTTTTTGCTGTTATTGGTGATGAATTCTATTGGAAACCCGTTCGCAATTGTCGGTCGGTGAGTACTTTGAAGACGATGCAATTGATTTCGAAAAATAACAATGATTTCGATAAACGAATTGTTGATAATCGAATTAGAATAATATTAATACAGTACTTTAAGAAGTTTGTGTATTATAGATTAATAAAATACTTCGTTTGAAAGATCATAGAAAAGACATTTTTGAAAAGAATCTTGGACTGCCTGAATTTTTTGGTTCTCAGGGTAATAAGTTGTATTTTCTATTTGAATAAATAAGTTTATTGAAATATTGTGTTTATTTCATGACTTCTAAAATACACATTTTGAAATATATGAGTATTATTTTTTAATTATAATAATTTTTAATGTATTTTTTCATCGTATAGGCAGTATGCGTGAGTATAAGGTGAACTATGACTTTTAAAGGCCTACTAACAGAAAATATGAAATAAAAGTTTATAAAAATATTCGGTAAGTGTACTGAATTTTTAAAAAGTAAATTGAATCTGAAACTTTTTAATACATAAACTCGAAAATTTGTACAATTTTACAAAGATAAGTGTTGTATTCGTGTCACGTAATGGTTGGCGATATTAATTTGATTCAGAACATTTTGGTCTTCGTCCGAGGGCCTCTTCACTTAATAATGTCTACGTGACCAAACGTGACGAGCATAATTTATATTAAATGATTTTGTATTTTATTTAAGAGTGGTAGACAGTGCCTCGTCTGCTGATACGGAGTAGTACCACCACTTACAAGTGTACAGACTGTGAAGTGACTTAGTACATACGGAATCAGCATGTAAGTTGCCGTTCCCTACTAGGCCAGCAGAATGCGATTGCTACTTTAGTTAGGTAAACATTAGTTACAACTGCAAGTGGTTTTGAACCGGAAGCACTTGGTTTTCGACAATATTTCATTATCACTAGACCACAGTCGTCTTTATAGTTAAAGTAAGATTATTCTATACATACTTACGGACGGCCATAGTGCATATCAATGATACATTGGTAGCTGCAATTGGTTTTTAAACGGAGGGCTTACGGTTTGCGCGTATTTATATATACTAGTATATAACGTATATATAATATTTGTTATATAACGTGTCTCTGCCTATCCCTGTTAGAAAAAGGCATGACAATTTGAATGATTAATTAATATACGTGTATTTTCATATAAAGTATTTTCTTAGATTTTGCGCGAACATTGATTAATGAAATAAACAAATTTATGCGGCTTACTATTGTCCGTGACCACGATGTCTGCAAAGCTCTCGAAACGTCGCAATAATAAAAACAAGTAAAAAATAAAAGCGATAGTAAGCTGCTTAAGTTTGTTTAATTCATACGTGTATAAAGTTATTTTAAAAATTATCTACTTTAGTTACAATAATTTTTAATTCGTGATATTAAAGTCTCTACCACACAGGCGCGTTATTGCGATAATAGATTATCGGATGCGTTATTGCGTCCCGATTCCTTGAACACAACTGCGTCCTACTTCTATTGCGTCGTTATTATCGCAACAGTGTGTCCCTTCGTGGCTGTCCTAATACATATTGTACTGAAGATAGATATCTCAATAACGCATCCGGTATTACCAACCGATAATAACGCACCTGTGTGGTAGAGCTTAAAGTATCCTTTTTCTATATGGTTTAGTTGCACGTGCGGGTATAACCTCATAATTCAACCAAGTCGGGTTCTGACGCGTGCATTTCTAACAAATTAATATTGGGTGAGTTGAGCGTGAGCGGAATCAAGATTAGAGTTATAAAAATCGAAGCTTTTACCGGTGAAAAGTGTGCGAATCAATCAGTATGTGTACATGAAAATGTTTTATTAGCTGAGTTTTCATTTTCGTTAAAATTTATTACAATATTTATAAGTGAGTTTCTTCTTAAAAACGTCGGATTCCGTATGAAGAGAATTATGGAAATGAAAGAAGCGAGAGAGTTGTGTAAGAATCGTGGCAAGTGGCATTTCATAGTCTCTGCCTATCACTGAGAGAATAAAGGCGTCATATGATGATGTTGTTAAATTTGTAAATCATAAACTAGTTCTTTAGTTTCTTATTAGGAATTTAAATATAGTTAAAAATTAACTATCCATTTTTGACAGGTCTTTATAATTAACTAAACTAAATGTCAATTAAGGCAATTTCCGCTGCACAAAATGTCATTAGAAACATTTAGTTAAAGTATGCAATGGTTATTAAAATAACTGCTTTGTTAGATTTAATAGATGTTAGAATTCACATTCTGTTTACACTCTGTAAAATGCGATCACTAGTAAAATTAGTAGATAGGAACACAGTCTTATGAGAAGAGAAGAGTGCAATAAGTAGTGCGAATTAGGTATAGTACTCGTATATATTATTATAATGTTTTAATAGTAAAAAAAATACTGGTAAGCATGTCACAAAACATTGCCAATTAAAAAATAATGATAAAAAATCAATCAATCAATCAAATTGTCACGCCTTTTCGTGGGAGTCAGACACAATGGAGCGCCACTTGCCACGAACTTGATGTTTTTGTGTGATAAAAAACATTAAAAGTTAAATAACATTAAAAAGTTTTATTCATACTCACTACTTATTGACGCCCATATTTATTGTTATTTCTATTATGTCACTGTTTTTTTTACTTATTGAGGCTTTATATATGTGATTTCAATTCACCTTAGTAATATATTTTAATTGTAATTTTGTGATAGTTCTTCTTGACATTTTAATATTGTCTCTTTAATAATGTACTCGTATTTGTAAAGAGCAATAAAGTTCGCGACTGAAGCATTCTTGCCCCATGGCCACGAAACATAACGCTCCAAGCATCAGCGCTGAGCGTCAAAAACAAACAAACGAGTTTATATCTGAAAGGCATTGCAAACTGCACTGAAAGTTGTAGCGTTATTAGCTGCAAGCGAATTTGGACTTGCGTCGCTTTATTAGTTTGTGATATAATATTCTATAGCGTGCACGGAACAATTGCGACATGTGCCTCTTTCGATTAAATCGTTACACGCGTTGGCGTTTTAATTAAAATATTTCGTTTTTATGTTAGACAGAGCTCGATTAGGGAATCTGTCCGGATCTGTCGCTGCACATTACCAATCATGTTTGGTGTCCTTAATTTTGACGCTGTGACATCAATCTTGTAGCCCTCGGTTAACGCTATAATTTGATTTTAATGATATATAGACATGAACAGTTTGTTTGTTTTTGACGTTAAACGCTGACTCTTCCAGCGAAAAGCGAATTCGCTTGAAGCGTCGTATTAGTGGCCCTCGGGTTAAGGTAAATATGCGAATCTTTACGACATATTTATTGTAATTTATGACATTTGAGAAATTATAATTTATTACACTTTAAATCGCTCATAAATGTTTTATTACGGCTGTTTGGTAAGTTTGTTGCAAGCTAAGTTATTCTAATCTCTCGTATATTATTCTATATATTAATGTCAACTTGATGACGACCAGCGTGTCGCGCGAATTATTTCCCTACACGTTTCCTTGGATTCGAACGCGGTCTATGCGAAGATTTTGGATTGGAAAATGGATACGTTAAGCAAGGCAGTCCCAGGAGGGTGTTTTCCGATCAAATCGGAGTCGTCATCAAGAAAGCTAAGTCGCCTAGTGTCCATAACCATAGAGCTTTTATCAAGAGAATTGTGAATGTGAAGGAAGCGAGGGAGTTGCCTCAGGATCGTGGCAAGTGGCGCTCCATAGTCTCTGCCTATGTCTTTGGGAAAAGGGCGTGACAATTTGATTGATTGATTTATAGCTGTCTTAACATATTTTATTATTAAAACAGTTTATATTTAAAAATACCTCAATAATTTTATTTACCTGTATTATCATTAAAATTATCGCCATTGTAAACGCTATACGCATTAATTGAAATGTAATATTCAGTTTTAATCCGTCTTTTAATGGATTATTAATTTTAATATGCATGGTTTTGTTTCGGTACCTCCATCTGATACGCCAACTAATTGTAGGATACTTTTGAGGTTTATTTCAATAGTGTTAACGTTATTACCGCCGTTAATTGGTATATATTTATTTAAGTATGTATTTTAAGAGTGGTAGGCAGTGGTACCCAGTCTGCCGATCCGGGGTAGTTTCCACCACATACAAGTACCGTGAAGTGATTTAGTCGCGTTTCGGGATCAGCTTGTAAGTTGCAGTGACATCGATTTATGGACCACACTCCAGCTTAACACCAAGTGAGATGCTGTCATATGTCGAGTCACAATAAAAAAAAAGTATATGTTTATCTATTTGTCTTATTTTCTTTTCATTGGGGCTGAACATAAGACAGCATCAAGCTCGAGTGCAATTTGCATTCGCATCCACTATGCTGGCCATATCGGAACCGGCAACTTTTAACCTGATTTAGAAACGTGCCTTAGTTACTTCATGGTCTGTACACTTGGGTACAGACCTAGGTCGGCAGACTAGGCAAATGACTACATACTGTCTGCCTTACTTTCTTAAATACCTAGACTTGATGCAACTATTATATATTATATTACAAAGCAAATATAATATAAATGGTAGGCAGTCTGCTGATCCGGGGTAGTTCCACCACTTACAAGTATACATACCGTGAAGTGAAGTCGCGTTTCAGGATCAGCTTGTAAGTTGCCGGTTCCAACTAGGCCGGCATAGTAGATGTGACTGTTTTAAATTGTAGTAGCAGTGACATCCATTCACGGACCGCACTCCAGCTTCACATCACATTTAGAAATACAAATGCAATGAAATAAATCTTTGCTCCTCTCCGACCGGAAATCGAATCTGAAAATTTTGTCTGACGCATTGGCGTGTTAATCGATGGACCACACGTGTCGTCAAAATTAGATATTGTCTTATGTATTTATATCCTTATTCCACAATATATCCTTATCCTCCTTATGGGTCGTTTTTGCGCTTTCTTCCCGTTTATCTCCGACTGTATCCATCTTGGACACGGTTAATTATGTATGTCTCTTGAGAATAAAAGTAATATTTGCCGTGTTAAATATATCTATTGAAAATGAAGGCGATGGTAACGCAAACCGAATATGCTTGGTTCGAAACCGCTTACCTGTACTAATGTATATAAGTACTTTTATCTTCAGCCAGAAGACGTCCACTGCTGAACATAGGCATCTCATTAAGACGCTACATGTATTCCGAACGACAAGATGCCAGTTGCATCCACCGGTTATTCGTGACTTTTACTATGTCGTTCGTCCACCTAGTGGGAGGAAAAAAAACTGCTGGCTGGAGTGCGGTCCATAAATGAAAGTGGCTGTCACTACACTGAAATAACTGTAAGTAGCTGTCGCATCCCTGAACGCGACTGAGTTACTTTCACAGTATGTACGCTGGAAAGTGGTGGTACTACCCCTGATCGGCAACTGTCTGCCTACCACTCTTAAAAGAACATACAATAGAGAAACTACAAATACTCGAATGAGCATATCTTTTTCTGTAAAGTTTCAATGTGTTTGTGTTTTTTTATCTCTTGAACGTGGCAGGATCTTGAATGTTCCACGCTCGTTAGATTTCATGCATCGACGCGTATAAAAAGGGAGGGAGTTTGTCTCAAATTTAGACGTAACCATCTCTTTTTTCCTTTATTTCTGTAGCAAACATTCTAGTCTTTTATGTATGCTATTTTCGTGTATTTTTATTATTATTAGGGCTCGACAGTTTCACGACAGGCGTGGACGAACGGTTTAGCGACTGGTTTGTTGCGCGTAAAGTCCCGGGTTCGATCCCCGGTCGGAGCAAATATTTGTTTCATAGCTTTTATTTGTAATATTTGATAGTATTAAATATTGCAAATATTTGTTAATAAAAAAAAAAGAGATGGATATTTGCTTCGGGTCTGGTTATCAAAGAGTGGTAGGCAGTGGTACCCAATCTGCCGATCCGGGGTAGTACCACCACTTACAAGTATACAGACCGTGAAGTGATTTGGTCACGTTTCGGGATCAGCTTGTAAGTTGCCGGTTCCACCTAGGCCGGCATAGTGGATGTGATTGCTACTCACAGTTATTGAATTGTGTAGTAGCAGTGACATTCATTCATGGACCACACTTTGGCTTAACATCAAGCGGGGTGCTGTCATATGTCGAGTCACAATAAAAAAAATAAAAAATAGTAGTTACATCCATTTTGCCGGGCTAGTTATTTAACTAGCTGCAACATATTTAGTCATATGTAGAGTCACAATTCACAAAAAGGAAGAAAAAGTAGCCAATGTGAAGCCTGCAAATTAAATATTAAGTTATAATATCTCAGTGAAGCCTGAATTCGAGTACATAGCTTTATATGGATATAATATTTAAAATATGCGTAATCAACCCGAAGAAAGGAGCTTTAGTTCTCAAACCTGCCAGCTGTAAAGTAGACCGTAAAGCGGAAGATTCACTCCCAAAAAGCTCAAAACTTAGAACACCCACTCCGTTTACTTAACACTAGCATAACCCGCAAAGATTCGTTCGGTCGACAATAGTCGATTTTGATATTTTATAAATTAATTTAAAATAATTATTTCTTAATATAATATTGACGTTTTCGGACCAAAACCGGAGACATCCTCAAGAAAGCTGGGTTTCCTGGTGCCCATAACCACAGAGCCTGTATGAAGATAATTGTGGATGTGAAGGAAGCAAGGAAGTTGTGTAAAGATCGTGGCAAGTGGCGCTCTATTGTCTCTGCCTATCCCTAGGGAAAAAAGTCGTGACAATTTAATTGATTGGTTGATAATATAGTTTAATAAATATAATATAGGTTATTGAATAATAATGAATCTGGGAACATTCTTAAAAATCAGAGGTTCGCAGTGCCTATAACCAGTGTCTCTGTATGCAAGGGAAGCAAGAGAGTCTAGTGACAAAATTTGGCGCTCCCATGTCAATGACTTTTCCTGTGGGAATTAAGGCATGTGAGATTTCTTACTTATTTACATGTCTATACTATGCTACTTAAGTGCTTTTATCATAGAAACAGGACAACCAAATGTATCCTTGATGTACATTGGTTCGCAAGTGGTTTTGAACCCGTGCTCTCGGTTTGCGTAACCATTGTTTGCACTGCTACTACACCACGGTCACCTTATATAATTGATTGATTTAAATGACTTATTGGAGACATTCCCTTTTGTGATTTACTCAAAGTCCTAATTAGGAAAGCGCCCTCAAAGAAATTACACGGAATTATTGTCGACTACATATGTTTTCTTATAACTTGGTTTGCTAAATTACTGAATATTATTCCAAAATTACGGCGTTAATTAACTGTTCGCCTTTGTAGTGTTAAGCGACGATGCGAGAGGCTTAACAAGCATGAAAATAGAACACCCCTTATACAGAGATCTAAACTTATTATTGAGGTACTTTATTAATGTCAAAGTTCTTGAGGACGTTTTGGTGCGCAGTTTTAGATTTGTTCGAAATTTGCATCTACTTAAACTTTGTTAAACATATTGGCGAGATATAGGAATCGTATTTATTATCGATTTTGTTAATTCATTGCCAGTTAAGGTAATTTGTGAGAAAAACATTATGCTGGATGGCCTAGAGCAGTGTTTTCCAACGTGGAGCCCACGCCCCACGGGGGGGGGGGCAATTAGATATTAAGGGGGGCAATTTAGATAGTTAAGGGGGGCAATTTAAAAATGGACTTGTCCCGACTTTAACCCTTTCGCTTTGGGTTTAAATAACCCAATGCTATGCTATGCTAGATATCGGTGACAAACTTAACAAAAAAGCAAATTCTTAAAAAAAGTCTGTATTCATTTAAATTTCTTCTTCGAACAAAACAATTTTTTAAAGGTTAAAATATATTTATGGGGCATAAAAATTTTAGAAATGTTAAGGGGCATGGCCTAAAAAGGTTAGGAAACAGAGGCTTAGAGCCTTAGAGCTCGTATGAAGAGAATTGTGAATGTGAGGGAAGTGAGGGAGTTTTGTCAGGATCGTGGCAAGTGGCGCTCCTTCGTCTCTGTCTCTATTGTTGTTGGCTATTAAGAAAGCTTTAAAGGCTTCGAAAATTGTTTACGTAGGACAACTAAACGTCGTAGACGCCGGTGATCAGAGTATGTACTATATCTAAGATACCTTTATTTTTTTCGTTATATAACCATCGAGCTACGATAGCCTTTTACGTCTATAAAAACACTTTTCATTTATTTAGGAAAGTGGTTCTCCTAAATAAAATAAGATATAAAAAAGATACTTTTGTTGACTCCGATAAACAAAATAATATTATATGTAACGCTTGGGTAAAAATAATCATACAAACTAATTGTTCTGTTATTGACTATCCAAACATGTATTAAATACGCCAAGAATTAAATGAGAATAAAACTGCCTATAAGTAGATACTTATATTAACTATTTAGACAGATATTTTCTTTAAAAAAAATAGGTTAACCTTCTCGTCTTTTCATACCGTGACCACAGATCCTTGGAAGCATCCACAATCTGACGATCGAATCGGCAGTCGTACTAAAAGGTTCAGTACGTTGTTTCTTTGTTCTAAATCGACAAGTGGAATGGTTTATAAGCCCATGTGTTTTCTCCGTTCTATGTGTATAACCTTGAATCTTGCAAGCGATGCGTGACGAAGCACCTTTGGCCGGAATTGTGACGGCGACTGAGGCAATCTTTAGACTTTAGTCGTTGGCACTCTTAGATCCTCTATTGCTTACCATTTCATCTATAATTACTAATCATATATGAAGTTGTATAGGTGTATAATTGTGGATGTGACAGAAGCGAGGGAGTTGTGTTAGGATTGTGTCGATTGACACTCCATTGTTTATGCCTATCTCTATGGGAAAGGTGTGACAATTTGATTTGAAGTGTGAATTGTAAAGTTTACAAAGTTTATTTAACAGCTTTATTCAAGTAAAACCTAATAGAGACTACAGAGAATATATTTACGATGCCTTTTAGACCATCTAGCGCAGTGTTTCCCAATCTTTTTAGGCTATGCCCCACCTTAACATTTCTAAATTTTTTATGCCTCTCATACAAAATTGTTTTGTTTTGTAAGAAATATAAATGATTATATTTTTTTAAGAATTTGCCTTTTTGTTAAATTTGTCATCGATATATAGCATTGAATTTAAATAACCCAAAGCGAAAGGATTAAAGTCGTATCGAGTCCATTTTTAAATTGCCCCCTAACTATCAATGGCCCCACTATTATGGGCCCCACGTTGGGAAACACTGATCTAGCGTGTAACATATGTATGAAATTGTGTCTCTTGCTCGTCAAGCTTTTATATACTGGATTTATTATTTAAGAGGAGACGTTTTAGAGTTAGTCTGTGAACTCTTGGACCTCCTTATGCTTATTACCAGACAAGTCAAGATCAGGGCTCCAATTCTCTTAACACGACGAAAAAGCAGTGTAATTGCGCCGTAGTTTACCTATTGATTTGTTATTCGCTGATTAATATGGTGTGTCTTTGTAATTGACAAACGATTTAAAATCCATATCTTATTTTCAAATAACTCAATTGCACAACAATTAAAAGCAAAATAGTTATTGTTTTTATCAACACAAGTATCGAACTATCATTTATATATTTTTTTATCATTGGACATTACAAAAGTAGTACATAAAAGCTCAAAATTAATGATGTCCTTTGACTTTTATTAAATTTTAAATTTATCATAATAAAAAAAACATAATTTTTATCATTATAAAGTGTACGAGTAAATATTTTGATAAGCTTATGGATAATACGAGAAGAGAAGCGCGTATTCGCTGCTCAGTGTCGGTGGCGCTTTGCGGCTGTGTTAGTTTATGATGTATCGCGTATTCCCTGGGCAATCCGTCATCTCTGAATTACTAGTCAACTGATGTACGTTACATAGTTAGAATATTTGGCCTAATTTCAAGTAATTCCATCACAAAGTTTGATATATTATTTGCAGCTATTAATCGTTGCTCGGGATTTTGGCTAAATACTTCGAATTACATTGTTTAATATTAATCGATCATCATAGTTATTTAATGTCATATACATTATTGTTAATGGAGACTATGAACCGGAAGACGCAACATAGGTAGGCCACCCACTAGCTTGAAACCGTGACTTTCACTGACGACGGTGGTTGCAACTGGTATCTTGTCGTTCGGAATGGCGTTCTTAGGGGGAGGCCTATGTTCAGCAGTGGACGCCTTCTGGCGATGATGATTCATTATTGTTAAATATACATGTGGATGTAAGGGATCCCTGCATTTTCTCAATAGATATTATAATTTAAATAAAATTAACTATATAAACTTGGTAATTCATTTTATTCCATCAAGGTTACAGAATCACTTTTATAATGTATATTCAGAAATGCCAGCATCGTGGATGCCACAGTTACTTTTAGTTATTTACCTGTAGTAGTAGTTGCCTCTATTCATGGTCCGTAGTCTAGCTTAACATCAGACGGAGTGATGTCATAAGTCGAGCCAGAATAATAAAATAAAAGGACATAAGATTGATTATACATTACAAAGCCAGATATTTACTGACACGTTACGTATATTTTTAATCAATCAATCAAACTGTCACGCAGAGGCAGGCACGCCGGGATAGGCAGAGACAATGAAGCGCTATTTGCTACGATCCTGACAACTCCCTCGAGTCCGTCACAACCAATAGATTATATGTTTAAACAATATGCAATAATCAATTAAATTCAAATACGTGCAATTCATTATTAAATACCTCATTAATAAAATATACAATTTCACATAAAGTTCATTGTAATTAATTTAGTACATGAAATATTAAATTTTCAATTAAATTAATACACTGCCATCAATTTATCTCTAATTCTGCATGATTGTTGTTAATATTAATTAACCAGTGCTACATTACGTGTGGGGTTGTCACTTGACACTGCCAACTTAATCCAACTGTCGCGCATCCTTAAGTTAAACAACCTACAGTGGATAAACATTTTGTAATTATCTTTTATTTTTGATTTTCTCATTGCGAAATGAAATTATTTACTCTTAATATATAGGTTATTACAGGTTGTTAAAACAAAAATATATTTATACGAGTATGATCTCTATGACCTGTCCTTGGTTGTCCTTGCAAATATTATTTGTATATGAAAACATATTTTATGTTAATAATTAAAAAAAAAAAGACATTTCAGCTAATGTGTGGAATAATAATGTCGGAATCTGACTTTTTATTACCAAAAAGTGTATTATATGGACTTGTTATTGAATCATCATCAGCCAGAAGGCGTCCACTGCTGAACTTAGGCCTCCCCCTTAGAACGCCATTTCGAACGACAAGATGCCAGTTGCAGTTGTTATTGAATATTAGAAATAAATAAGCGACCGTGGTGTAGTGGCAGTGCAATGGTTACGCATTGCACTTGGCACGGGTTCTAACCACTCACCCGTAGCACTGTATTTTTGATATAATGTTGTCCTGTTTCTATGATACAAGCACTTTAGTAGCTTAGAATATAAATGTATAAAAAATATATATGCTACGACCGGGAACTGACCCAAGGTCTTTACGCGAGAAAGACTGGTGACTGATGTGTTATCAATACGATGTACGCCACGCGTGTCGTAAAAAAATAAAGTTTTAGTCTTTATTTTGCCAATTCTCTTGAGTATCAGTAAAGATTTAATTCTGTATCTTTTTGACTGACGAAAATCCTTTTCCCAAAGGAAAACAGGTACTAAAAGCTTATCTCGTATCTAAAACATTTTCAACATTTATGATTTGTCTACTTACTTTACTCTACATTAATCAATGTATACTTTTGTATTCAGAAATACACTTTTCATCTCGTAACATAAATACTCGAAAATATAACCCATACTGTTAACGACAGGCGTGGACGAACGGTTTAGCGACTGGTTTGTTGCGCGTAAAGTCCCGGGTTCGATCCCCGGTCGGAGCAAATATTTGTTTCATAGCTTTTATTTGTAATATTTAAGTATACAGACCGTGAAGTGATTTAGTCACGTTTCGGGATCAGCTTGTAAGTTGCCGGTTCCATCTAGGCCGGAATAGTGGATGTGATTGCTACTCATAGTTATTAAATTGTAGTAGCAGTGACATCCATTCATGGGCCACACTTTGGCTTAACATCAAGCGGGGTGCTGTCATATGTCGAGTCACAATAAAATATATATTATTGTGACTCGACATATGACAGCACCCCGCTTGATGTTAAGCCAAAGTATATATATATAGCACCTTTGGCGACGACTGAGACAAAAGAGGTAGTCAGATGTCGCGACTGATTAAAACAAAAACTCTGATGATTTCGGCTTATAGTGAATCGTCAGAGCTTATAGCTATACCTTGAACCGTTGAGAGGAAAGGGACATTTTTGTACAAAAAAAATTTGGTAAAATATAAGCTCTGACGATTCACTATAAGCTGAAATCGTCAGAGTTTTTTTTTAATCAGTCACGACATCTGACTACCACTTTCCTTATGTCTCAGTCGTCACCAAAGGTGCTTCTTCAGGCTTGAAGCCTAGATTAGAGAATCGGGGGATCTGGGAATGTTCTAAACGTCGATTGTTCTACAAAGAAACGACGCAGCTAACCTTTTAGTTCGACTGCCGATTCGCATAACAAAATGCGGATGCTTTCCCCGGCCTGTGTGGGTATCACGTAACTACTAGTTTACGTGATATATCGATAGTAGGTACGGTTAAGTCCGAGGCGTTATTAAATTAGACCTTTATAAATTACTACTGAAAACTAGATAGAACAAATTTACGCATGCACACCGGTCAACAGCGAAATGTGGTTTGAAAGAAGATGTAGTGACAAGGATTGACAAAGGAATGCTCCGATGGTTTGGGCACATGGAAAGGATAAGTGAAAGTAGATTGACAAAAGGAATTTATAAATCTTAATGTATAAATCTGATATGATGTGTTTTCCGATCAAAGTATGAAGAGAATTGTGGACGTGAGGGAAGCGAGAGAACTGTGTCAGGATCGTGGTAAGTGGCGCTATTTTGTCTCTGTCTTTCCCATTGGGAAAAAGGCACGACAATTTGATTGATTGATTGACTCATTATTGTAGATATAATATACAAGTAAATATAATCTTATTAAAGCAAGTTTTTGTTATTGACAAGTTTCTTTGTTAGATTTAGAGTTATTTTTATCTTTTTGTTCTTAAAGTCACGTTATCTAGTGTGGGACTTATGTTCGTGTCTGGAATATAATAGTCACAGGTATTAGTCGTCACGTAAAATACACTTGACACTGTATCCTTAACTAAATATCAAGTTTGGAAGGAAAGTACTTTTTAGCTTATGTAATTTTAGTTTAAGGAAGCAAGGGAGTTGTGTAAGGATCGTGGTAAGTGGCGCTCCATTGTCTCTGCCTATCCCCGTGGGAAAAAGGCGTGACAATTTGATTGATTAATCGATTGAATGTTAGTTTGTGTTAAAACGAATCTTACACAACTCCCTTGCTTCCTTCACATCCACAATTCTCTTCATACATTTTTTGAGTATGAGATGTAATAAATAAACCTTTGTTGTCAATTGTGTGATGAAGAATTCTATTATTATTTTTATTATGCTTTCTAAGATAATTGTGCAATGTGTTTAACTCCATCTTGCATCTTCATGTGTTTAACTCCAATCAATCAATCAAATTGTCACGGCTTTTTCACGATCCTGACCCAACTCCCTCGCTTCCCTCACATCCACGATTCTCTTTATGTAATTCTACGGTTATGGGCACTATGGAACACAGCTTTTTTTGGCGATAAACTTATAATTAATAAATTATTTCTAAAGAATTTAAAACGGGTCTTAGCGCGTTACTACACATATTTTCTTTATCTCGATGTTTTGGCTTCTGCTATGCTGGTCACGACAAGATTACGGGTGGTTTTGTTGAGAACGCCTTAGTCCCTTTCTCTTTGGGACCTTCAACTGAAATATTCTTTTTATTCATGTATAATAAGCTACAAAAGTACAAAATTACATTGGTAAGTGGCAAGTGGTTTTGAACCGATGAGGCTCGGTTTGCTATTCCCACTACACCACAGTCACCATAATTTTTTGTGTTTTAATGTTTATTCTAAAAAATAATTGAGTTTCATTTTGTTTCAGGTACGTTTTCAACTTGCCAATTTCACGTAAATTAAAACATATAAACGTCTACGTTTAACACAGAGCGCTTGAAGTGCTTGGATATTGGAGCGGTGTTTTTTCATTACCTAACTGACAGCGTTTTGTTTCAATTGTTCTGTGAGTTGGCGAGTGTGTTCGCGCGCTACCATTGTTCTCATGTGCATGCCACTCACTCAATCACATTTCAATGGAGTCCATTCTTCTACAATTTACTTTGTGATGTATGGGTGCTGGGAGATTTTTTGATTCGAATACATACGAAAATATACACTCGATATTTAATCAGATATACTCGATATACTCTGTAAATTATATAAAATTATATATAAAAACTGTATATCATTTTGCTTTTTATTCAACAAGCAAAAAAGAACGCAAGATCAAATTAAATTATAACAAAATCTTTAAATATGTTCGAACACTTTTATTAGGGCCTGTATGAAGAGAATTGTGGATGTGAAGGGAGTTGTGTAAGGATCGTGGTAAGTGGCGCTTTATTGTCTCTGCCTATCCCTGTGGGAAAAAGGCGTGACAATTTGATTGATTAACTTTTATTAAAAGCAATCGAATTATTCGACTGACATATTAATTTAAATGCATCGATCCCGAGTATTCGAGTACTTGCCAATCGTTAATTGAATATGTATGTTACTTTAGTCGGTCATGGTGTTTTTGTTTTACTTTTTGTAGGATTACTTTTTGTAGGGTTTTAACGTTTTTGGACTGTATTAATGTACCTAATTTCATATTCATTAAATAATACAAATACTTCTTTTCTTTAGATTTTAGTAGTAGTTTTTGTAGTTCTAGGTTAAAAATTCGATTAGAACGGTTTATGGTTTATGCTAATACGAGCGTTTTGATATTTGTGTATGTGCATTTATTTGTTGAAAACTGGTACATTTCAATTGAGAACCCTAAAAACCCGCGAGGAAATAGCTGAATAATGTTAATATCACTATTGTTTTAAACTTTTTTTTTATTGTGACTCGACATATGACAGCACCCCGCTTGATGTTAAGCCGAAGTGTGGTCCATGAATAAATGTCACTGCTACTACAATTTAATAACAACTGTGAGTAGCAATCACATCCACTATGCCGGCCTAGATGGAACCGACAGGCGTGGACGAACGGTTTAGCGACTGGTTTGTTGCGCGTAAAGTCCCGGGTTCGATCCCCGGTCGGAGCAAATATTTGTTTCATAGCTTTTATTTGTAATATTTAATAGTATTAAATATTGCAAATATTTGTTAATAAAAAAAAATAAAAAAAGAGATGGATATTTGCTTCGGGTCTGGTTATCAAAGAGTGGTAGGCAGTGGTACCCAGTCTGCCAATCCGGGGTAGTACCACCACTTACAAGTATACAGACCGTGAAGTGATTTGGTCACGTTTCGGGATCAGCTTGTAAGTTGCCGGTTCCATCTAAGCCGGCATAGTGGATGTGATTGCTGCTCACAGTTATTGAATTGTAGTAGCAGTGACATTCATTCATGGACCACACTTTGGCTTAACATCAAGCGAGGTGCTGTCATATGTCGAGTCACAATAAAAAAAAAATTAAAAAAAAAAACCGGCAACTTACAAGCTGATCCCGAAACGTGACCAAATCACTTCATGGTCTGTATACTTGTAAGTGGTGGTACTACCCCGGATCGGCAGACTGGGTACCACACTGCCTACCACTCTTTCAAATGTATAAATATACCTATAACTTATTTTACTTATTTTAGGTAACTTATTTTAAACGTATAAATATTTACACTATCCCACGTGAATTCAGCGCCTCTTTTATTTCACGTGAACTCTATCTTGTTCAAAAGGTTTATCTGCAATAAATAGTGGAATTACGAGTTTATTCCCTCTTCCCTGGCCATGTTCCAAGACAGCAGTTCAGCATTATCAAATGAATCTTTGCAAAACAATCGACACTAATTAACTTGAAATACCCCAATACACATGTTGCCAACTGGCTTCCCCGTGATGCACCGTCCATTTGTAGGTGTGATATAGTATGACGTTGCCAATTTTTCTTCACTTCTGTTGCATTTTACTTGTAATTTGTGATGACATAGAGTATTTTGTTTAAGTGATATACTCAATTCACTTTAATTTGGAATGTTTTGGCTGGTTTCTTACAATATGGATGATTAAAAATAAGACGCGAAAAAAAAAAATTTATTAGTAGTCATATGTTGACTCTTTAATAAAATTATACTTAATTTATTTTACTATAATAAATAGAATAGGATTTTTTTAAATTTCTAATCAGATATATTTGTTCCTAATAGAAGAGTAATAATATTGTTCGATTTATAAGTTATTTCTTTACTTTTTATTATAATATTGTATTGTACACAATATAAACATAGAGAGTGCATGAAAAGAGTTGTGAATGTGAAGGAAGCGAGAGAGTTGTGTCAGGATCGTGGCAAGTGGCGCTGCATTGATTCTGCCTATTCCTGTGGGAAAAAGGCGTAACAATTTGATTCATTGATTTGACACAATATTGATAGATTGTTTCTTTTTACTTTGAAATGGACAGACAATAGAGACTGATAATTTCAAAGTGATTGTAAAATTCCCTTTGGCACTTAAGGTGTGTCAATTTGATTTACATGAAAATTATTTAATATATATTTTTTACTTTTACGACTAGGAATAATGTCAACGAAAAGAAAGAAAAAAAAAAACAGGAAATTGGGACACGATATTTTTCGTAGAGATACGAGTAGTCTTCATCAAGTTTTTTTTATTTCATATTAACCTTGTAACGTTTCCAATATTTCTTAAAGTGTGTTGATTATCTAATTTAAATAGTTTTTTAGTTTTCAACAATTTTATTTATTGGGTAGTATAACAATTAAACGGAAATAGAACAAAAGACTGAGTCACGAGACATGAAGGACTTGGCCTTGTTCCAGTACGTTTTTTCTCTGATAGTCAAAATGACATCAAACAGACAGCTCTGAGGCATATGAAAGTTTTTCAACAATGCTATTTTGTATGACGGAAATGTCTGTGATGTAGTGTTTGTTATAAGGATGTTTATATTGTATATGTGATATGAGATAAATAAGTAAAGTAAATATAGTTTTTTTTTTATTTATTTTTAGAAAATGTTCTTAACATTGCACTGACGCGGTTCGATTTCCGGTCGAAGCAAAAATTTGTTTTATAGCTTTCATTTGAAATATCAACCAATCAAATGTCACGCCTTTTCCTACGGGCGTTATAATTTGTTCACTATGTGACAACCAGTAACCAGACAAAGAGCATTTTTTTTATTGTGACTCGACATGCCTGCCTAGATGGAACCGGCAACTTACTAGCTGATCCCGAAACGTGACCAAATCACTTCACGGTCTGTATACTTGTAAGTGGTGGTACTACCCCGGATCGGCAGACTGGGCACCACTGCCCACTCTAATTAATATCCGCCTCTTTTTTTGTTAAAAATATTTGTAATATAATTTTTCAAATTTCAAATTTTTAATGAAACAAACATTTGCTCCGACCAGGAATCGAACCCGGGACTTTACGCGTGGTAAACTGGTGTGCTAACCGATGCCAATGCGGTTGATGCTTTCCCCGACCTGTGCGTTAGGAGTTAAAAGATTATTTAGAAATAGGGCTAAAGATTTTTTATTGTGACACGACATCTGACCTCGACTCGCCTGATGATAAGCAAGAGGAGGTCCAAGAGTGACGACGACTGAAAAAACAGAGTTAGTTCACGGCTGCCCCAGTCGCCGTCAGTATGCCGGCCAAAGGTGCTTCTTCACGCATCGCTTGAAGAATCCAAATTGGCTGGCAAAGCATTTCACTTGTCGATTGTTCCACAAAGAAAAGACGCACCGAACTTTTTAGTTCGACTGCCGATACGGTCCATAGAATGCGGATGCTTGCCCCGGCCAGTAATATGGGGTATTACAGGTGTAAAAAGACGATATATAGGCGATAAAAGACGCAAAGAGCTTCTAGTTACTAAAATTTTATAAAATAAATGAGTTTTAAAAGTTTATTCCTATTATATTTCTGCTAGATTTATATGTGAAGACTCGTAATATAATATCCCTTCGACATAAAAGAACTTCTGCGAAAACACGTCTTTGTAGTGAAATCTAAATTTACGATACAATAGATATTTTACGCTGCTGCTCTTCATTCATGTGTTCAGAGATACTTTCAATGTAAAGTTATTTAGAAGTTTTATTATATATTTTTGAAGTATTATTAATAAAAATAAAATAAAGTTGATACGAGAAACGAAAATAATTTTCAAACTTTTTTTAAGGATCGACGTATGACAGCACCCCGCCTCATATTAAGTTAGAGTGCGGATCATTAATAAAAGTGACTGCTACTACAGGTAAATATTTGTAATTAGCAGCCATATCCACTATGCTGGCCTAGAACCGGCAATTCAAGTACCATAAGTCACTTCAGAGTCTGTATATTTGTAAGTGGTGGTTCTCTCCCACCCCCGCTATCTCTCTTTAATAACCAATAAATAGCAGTCTTATATACCAGCCTACCTAGTGGCCAGCAACTTTCAAGCTAATCCTGTAACACGACTGAGTCATTTTACGGTTTATACACTTAATATTACCACTTTTTTGTGGATTGTTTTTAGTAATCGAACCTTAATGCAGATTACAAATCTCCAATTACGCCAATTTATATTCGAGTATCATCGAGGTGATTGACAAATTGATTCCCTTTGTCGTTTGTCATTGTAATTTGGGTACGTCAGTAGGTTTTACCACCATACACAAATATGATCGATGTGTTTTTTCTAACCAAATGTTTGTTCTTTTTCGCGATAATATTTGGTGACTTGATTTACATGAAAACAAAAATGCCTTTAGGATTTTCAATCCGTTTATTGTTAGGGTTACGTGGTTTTATCGATTGACGTTTAAAGTGTGTGTTTAACTAAAGCTTAAGTTTTACTTTCATCCGTTTTATTATTTGTTCCTAATAATTTCCCTAAGAATTTGTAGGCGCTCCATAAGACAATGGAGCGCCACTAGCAATGATCCTGACACAACTCCCTCGCTTCCCTCACATCCACAATTCTTATCATACAAGCTCTACGATTATGGGTACTAAGCACCCAGGCTTTTTGAGGATGTTTCCGATTTGGTCGGAAAAACCCCTCCTGGGTCTGCCTCGTTTAACCCATCCATCCACATTAAATTTAGATATTTTATTTATATATGTAGGTTTGAATTGTAAAATGAACATATAAAATAAAAACATCGTATGATAATTCGATTACCAACAATGGCTGCAATAACCTATCGGCACGCGTCAACAAATATTTCAATTACAAATACGCGAATGCAATAACAGTGCAAAGTTTCATTGTATTTTTATACCGTAACGTATTTAAATGGCAAACGAAATTTCCCTAGCGATATTAAATCCATCATAAAACACGGACGGGACCGTAATTTAATAATATGACCATTATGCGTTACTCGGAATAACTTGACAGCCAACGTTTTACAATTTAATATTGCCACTGTCCGAATTCAAAACACACTAGCTAATAGATGAAACGCGACTTAGTCACTTTACGGTCTATACACTTAAAATAATATATTTTTTAGTAAAGAATAGTTTATATTTCTTGGTCTTGATTTGCAGCATCCATCTACAGTATTTTCGCGATTAACGCTCTTGCAACAGAGCTGATACGTTGAGGTAAATGAAACATAATTATTAACGTGTTTAGACCCGTTTTAGCCTTTTCTATGATAATTAATTTTGCCGGTCTATTTGTAAATAGATCACGGTTATATTAACATTAAAAAAAAACTTACTCCGTATTAATTTGCGTCAGCTGATTGTTTTATAACATTATCCTTTGGGAGAATTCATTACAGTTTTACCTTTTAGTTAAAAGGTAGAAATGTCGCTTACATTATTAATTAGTAGACAAAAGTATTGGTTTAAAAAAAAGGGCTTTTGATAAGAAAACAATTAATAAACAATCAGAGACAGCCAGTTTTGAAGAGTGGAAGTGGCGCTCCATTAACTCTGCCTATCACTGTGGGAATTGAAGCGTGACAATTTGATTTGAATTTATATTATTTATTACCTTTGCGACAGGGCCGAAACAAAACGTTTTATTTTTAAAACTTGTTAGGCGGGTCCTATTCTTTTAATATATTCTAATATACCTTAAAATTATAAAATAAAATTCAAGAAAAGTAATCAATCAATCAAATTGTCACGCCTTTTCCCCACAGGGATAGGCAGAGACAATGGAGCGCCACTTGCCACGATCCTGACACAACTCCCTCGCATCCTTCACATTTACAATTCTCTCTTCATACAAGCTAATAATAAATGTAAATAAGGTTTATAACTTCAAGACATCAATTGTACTATAGCATATTTATGCACACGAACGTTTAATTTTGAAAGAATATAAAGAAATGAAAACCTCCAAGTTGCTTAAAGAAACGCAAATCTATTTACCATAGAGTACATATTCAATGAAGCGCGCGTGGATATTTATGCTTATTGTGGCGATTGTAAGCAGCTGGGAACTTATGTATTGCGATACTAAATAATGTTTTTTTTATATTTTTTTATTGTGACATGACATCTGACCTCGTCCCGCCTGATGATAAGCAAGAGGAGGTCCAAGAGTGACGACGACTGAGAAAACCGATTTTGTTACACAAGGTATAAAACGATGTTAAGTATTGACATCGATATCCCAAATCTTTATGTAAATAAGTTTATTAAAAACATTTAAAGATTTTTTTTTATAATAATATAGCAAGACTATAATTTAGAAATAACACGGCAATGATTTTATTTTAAAATAAAGAACCTAACAATAATTATGTTGGTTCCATGTATGACTAGTAAACACAATCTGCCTCATGTTAAAGTAAAGTAATGGAAGAAAATTGTTGTTGCCACGGACAGAGTTTTAAGGACAGCACTTTTGTGAGATGTATTTGATTTATAAATATAGTATTCGCAGTAGTGATTAGGTTCATATTTATTCTTATGGTTCATACTAACTCACGTGCGCTCTAATTATGTATATTAGAAACTATTTGCATAGAAAGAATATTATGTTGGCAAAAACCCGTTAGGTTTCGCCATTGTAAAAATGTTGAGTTCTTGAATTGTACACAAACACGAAACCTTGTAGTGACAAGAAATATAACACCCGCATTTATTTTAAATAAAAATATTCACGAGTTTTACGATTTATTTTAGACATACGAGTAGTTAGATATATACCTCATTTATTTATTTAATTGATAACAAGCATCTATCTACGGATGTCACTGCCACTACAATTCAATAACTGTAAGTAGCAGTCATATCCTCTATGCCGAAACGCGACTAAATCACTTCACGGTCTATGTGTATTGTTTATTAATGTTGTCGTTCTAAAAAGTAACACTATTTCAGCGTATAATAATATTTGTTTAGGTAACTATTATAAGACATAACAATAAAAAATATTACTTTACAAACAAACAATACAAAAACTTAAAACAATAAAACTAACAAAGGTGGATTTCCAAATAATTTACCTCCGACTCTTGAATATATAGTTATTACCTCCCCTCAATGGCTCACTAGAATGATACACGGCAGTAGCAGTTTTTTGATGCGTTTTACGCCTTTACAACATTTTATAACCTCTCGTCACGAACATCAAAACCCGCAATATTAAATTCACACGAAGAAAAGAAAACAATTTCCACCGATCACACTTCTAAAACCAATACATTGCCTCCCCAAACCAGGGTTGTGCAAATAAGTGTGAATAATAAAACGCAATCGACAGGAAAGTTTTGATTGCGGTCGTAAAGGTACGTTGTCAGGCACAAGTTGAAATTCACAGGCGATAGACTATTATTTTTCAACGTTCCTATTTTCGCCAACTTCGTTTCGTGTTTCTGAACGGTCAATAGAGTTATTGGAAGTTAGAACGCTAAATCGCTCTATCTATCAAACTTGCTTGTATTAGACGTTTTCTAATGGAAACTTTTAAATTGATGTGGTTTATGTGTAAGCTTTTGTTAAATTGAAAGACGCTTTGATTATTTTTCGTGTAAGTTATTTGGGTGATGAGGTTATTGTGTATCGACTGATATATTGCCTAAATAATCATTACAGACTTAAGTTGAACAGTTTGAAATCGTAGGTGAAAATTAATCCACCAGTAAGTAAAATTGGTAATAAACGCAGATTTTTTCATTAAGATACCTCGACTTAAAGCTTGTATGAAGAGAATTGTGGATGTGAAAGAAGCGAGGGAGCTGTGTCAGGATCGTGGCAAGTGGAACTCCGTTGTCTCTGCCTATCAAAAAAAGGTGACAATTTCATTGATTGATTGACTTCGACTTATGGTAGCAAGAGCGCCGACGACTGGAAAAACGCTTAATTATCGCTGTTAATATGCCGGCCTAAAATTAAAAGTTTATTGAATTGCAGAAGTAGGTATCCACTGCACATCACATGATATAAAGCTGAAGTCCCCGAGACGTTTGCTGCCACTGCAAGTAGCAGTCGTGTAGCATGCTTGCAGGTGTCTCTTAAAATCTCTCATCATTTTT
This sequence comes from Tinea trinotella, assembly GCA_905220615.1. Lineage (NCBI taxonomy): Eukaryota > Metazoa > Arthropoda > Insecta > Lepidoptera > Tineidae > Tinea > Tinea trinotella. The sequence continues at coordinate 2,152,087 of HG992307.1, read as the reverse complement.
AGTGCAATTGCTCAAAAACAACATTAATTTGAGGAAATTAAAATAAGAACGACGATAAAACTTACTCTGATTGTGAGTAAATTCAATGAATTATAAATTTGTTTTTATTGGAAATTAAATCAGACAGAAATTGTAGAACATCGTTATAATGAAGAACGATTGTTATTTTTAGCGAAATAACATTTTAATGATATTCATAATTATGTATATTTTTTCATTTATAAAGTATCAATTTTATTTGTTATAGCTAGTAAATCTAGGTGTGAATACTGCAAAGTTTGTCAGTCCCTTATCGGGATCAGTTAGCGGTGTATTCAGCGCGTAGCGGATGCAACTTCTGCTCGCACGCTCCACCGTAAAAATGTATTTGTATCTGTTAATAAATGATACGCCTCATCTCCTACAGGGATAAACAGAGTGCGGTCCTGCCTATCGCGCTACCCTTACAATCATAATTGTATTCATACAAGCTCTATGGTACTATACTTTACAATTGGCTTTTTAAATAATATTGTCAACTTGTTCAATCAATCAATAAAATTGTTACGCCAATTTGTCCAAGGAACAATATTCTGAGTCGTTCCAGTTCTGTTCTTCTGCTCAGCTCTGATAAACATTCATAACTAATTATTAGCGCTAATTCATTTTGTAAATTTTTTAATTTTTTGTGCTTTTAAAAATAATAAAATTAACTGATCAATCCTCTTGGTAGATACCTAACATTTATTTATTTCATTTTTTATTGTTATACATTTCTATACTAAGCTACTGAAGTGCTTGTATCATAGAAACAGGGCTACTAAAGTACATATATCAAATATACATTGGTACCGGTACTCAAACCCGGCTACGTACCATTGCAAAATATTATATAAAGTCCGAGTATTATTATTAATTTGTAAACGTACCATTTGTTTGCATATAGAACCAAATGTTTATACAACAATACACTTATGAATTTGTTTAGCTAAAACAAACAAGATAACACTTTGAATATTTATTCTAATATGCGAGATGGCGAGAACAGTCCTTGCTATTCGTCGTAAATATAGCGAATATGCACATAATTTCGCTTTAGGCGGGGTTTTTAGACAAAGTGTTTCGCTACTGTTGTGACTAAGCCAGTTTTGTGGTTGGGTGCTTCGTTTGTTTTGGCGTACAATATTGCCACCGGATAAAGGTTGAGTTTATGTTTATTGGGATTAATTAAAATTTGTTTATTTATTTTCGCCTGTTAAATTTAAGTTTTGTAATTTGTTTGCGGGAGCCTTAAACCATACGCTAATGGTTTTGTTTGACATTTGGTGTTGTTCTAAAGGTGGTACCACTTTATGTTTAGGCCCAGGAGGGTGTTTGCTGACCAAATCGGAGACATCCTCAAGAAAGCTAAGTTGCCTAGTGCCCAAAACCATAGAGCTTGTATGAAAAGAATTGGGAATGTGAAGGAAGCGAGGGAGTTGTGTCAGGATTGTGGCAAGTGGCGCTCCATTGTCTCTGCCTATCCCTGTGGCAGAGACAATGGAGACATTTTTTTGGATTTTGTTTACATAATTAATATTTTTTACTGTGGCTCGACATATGACTGCACCCAGTCTGATGTTACGCGAGAGTGTAGTTCGATGAAGGCGATTTCAACTAATTAACTACAAGTAACAGTAGCACCCACTATTCAGGCCCGACTTTCAAGCTGATCTCGAAACGCGACTGGGTCACTTCACGGTGTGTACACGTGTAAGACCCTTGGACTGTTTGCCTATTCATATTAGTATATACTTATTTGCGGTTTTGTAAGGCGACCGTGGCGTAGTGGCAGTGCAATGGTTACACAAATTAAGAGCACGAGTTCGAAACCACCTACCGGTACCAATGTATCTAAGATTGGTTGTTCTGTTTCTATGATACAAGCACTTTAGTAGTTAGTATAGGAATGTAAAAAAAAGATTTGTTTTACGCGATTTATTGTATATAACACAATTTATTGCTCACACTTAGGTACATAGCAAGCTTAATACCTTTAATATTATTGTGATCTAGCACAAAGTCGAGCACTTATGCCTTACTTTTAATAAACAATTTCACGGAATGAATTTGTATGCATTTTGTATGAGCAAACAACTTAAAATGTTGCCAACATAAAAAAGAGAAACTGCACAATTTCCCTCTTACTATGCCGGAATTTTAATTATGTTTACATTTCGCTTTAAAAACTCACCCCCGCTTGCATAGACCACGTATTAGTGGATACCGCACGGGGAGTGAGGGATTGCTGCTAGTAGGTATAAGATTAAAGCGCAGCTTTGAACGCCAGCTATGAGGGCAAATTTGGTTGTTCAAAAAAAAATTAAAACTAATATTGATTGCAACGTTCTCACGGTTCAATAATAATCGACTCAACAATAACACGATTATTATATTTGAGTCGATTAGTACACGTGTCATTACACTATCTGTCAATTTTAGCATTTTTCTCGTGGATGCCGACGCCATAGTTTACAATTTATTCATATTTTATTTTACATACAAACAAAAACTGATGACAGAGGAATACAATATACAATACATAGGTACTCAAACGCTGATTGTCTGACTGGTTGGACTGATTATTCAATGCAAGTTAAACGAACAAGTTTAGACGAATCGATTCGCTGTCAGCTATTAATTAAATCAATAAAAGTTGAAAGGTCTTTAACCTTTATTTTCAACAGTTTTGTTGAACTGATATTTATTGCTTTAACTTTATTTAAAGTCTGTTTAGACGATTCAACGCAGTTGATCAACTAAATTCGCCTCGTGTGAACGCCGTATTACCTGTAGTTTATGCTGATCTACATTTACTAGACCTACATGACACAGTCTCAAGCGCATCACACAGAACACGAGAGCCGTGGGCAAGAATGGTCGCTTGGCATACGTGTGCGAGCCTATGATTACAATAATCATTACTACTCCATGAGGTACTCCACAAACACTACAATACCAACTAACTTTTCGTTCTTTTTTAATTTGGGTACATTTTTATATATTATCTTATATGGAAACGTCTGCCCAGATGCGCTGGGTTTTAATTAAATAAATTCTGCATCAACAATCAATCAATCAAATTGTCACGCCTTTTCCCCACAGGGATAGGCAGATCCAATGGAGCGCCACTTGTCACGATCCTTACACAACTCGCTTGCTTCCTTCACATCCACAATTCTCTTCATACAGGCTCTGTGGTTATGGGCACTAGGTTATGCATCAACCATGACGCCGCTCTTAGATCTCCTCTGCAGCTTACAGAAGACCAGTAGAGTTTACAAGTCGCGCCCCAATAAATTAAATGACTGTGGCCTACCACTTGCCGGTATTAATGTGTCTTTGATATGTGTATACACTGGTCATCCTGTTTTTATGATAAAAGTACGTTTAGAAGCTTAGATGCCGATAACTATTATGTGATGTCTAGTAATATGTATTCTTTCAGTCTGCCATTTTTCTCGGCGGTTGCACTACATGTTTTCATGTTATTTAATTTAATGCTGGTTGCTTTTTCTCCATTTTTTTTGTAACAATTTTGAAGCGGATTGTTTTTAAGGTTATGCCTAATTGGAACACATAGTTTTCATAGGCCTTTTACAACTCACAAGGCGGATACAGTTCTACAAAATTCTTTTAGTAATTTGAAAGTTTACAAAAATTAGGTTGAATTTTTGCTTCAAACATGGATTTATGAAAAATAGAAAATATAATCGCGATTATAATTGGGTTTATGGAAGGGAGGATAAAGACTGCATTAACCTTTATTTATGGCACATTTTAAAGATTTTCTAAGGCGTGGTGTAGTGGCAGTGCAATGGCTACCTAAGCCGAGTGACACGGGCTCGTAACCACTCACCGGTACCAATGTATCTTTGATATATGTACTTTGGTTGTCCTGTTTCTATGATACAATCACTTTAGTAGCTTAGTATAGAAATGTATAATAATAATAAAAAAAGATAGGCAGAGACCATAATCTCATATTGACTCATATTGAAATATCCTGAAAGTATTGGGCATAAATCGGAGATATCCTTAAGAAAGCTGTGTTGCCTAGAGCCCATACCCATACAACTTGTATGAAGAGAATTGTGGATTTGTGGGAAGCGACGGAATTATGTTAGGACCTTGGCAAGTATAGCTCCATTGTCTCTGGCTATCCCTGTGGAAAAAAGGCGTGATAATTTGATTGATTGATTAACTCAGATTGGGCACAGTGAAACGACAAAGTCGCCTTTTACAGTCTAACATCATACTGTGTGTTGTGACTCGACATATGACAGCATCCTGCTTGATGTTAGGCTAGAGTGTGGTCCATGAATGGATGTCACTGCTACTACAATTCAATAACTGTGAGTAGCAATCACATCCACTATGCCGGCCTGATTGGAACCCGCAACTTACAAGCTGATCCCGAAACGCGACTAAATCGCTTCACGGTCTGTATACTTGTAAGTGGTGTACCCTGGATCGGCAAACTGGGTACCACTGTCTACCACTCTTTGATAACCAGACCCGAGGCAAATATTTACCTCTTTTTTTTATCAACAAATTTTTGCAATATTTTTATATGATTATCAAATATTACAAATAAAATCTATGAATCAACTATTTGCTCCGATCGGGAATCGAACTCGGGACTTTACGCGCAACAAACCGATCGCTGACCGTTCGTCCACGCCTGTCGTCAAAATTATCCGTAAAATTTGAACATCGCATTTGAATTATTATGATGTAAATGAGAGAGTCCATTTTGTTTATGCCAGTGCGAATAATAATAAAGTGTTAATTTATGTAATATTCTTGCATAATCACAGAGCACTTTATATTTAATCCAACTATAAACCGGAGTTAATCTTCCACTACTTCCATTCAGAGTGGTTTAAGTGTGTCTCCGCCGATGCTGGGTCCTCATAAACTCAGATTTAAGTGCTATATAAAATTTATAAAGTAACACACAACATGTGAAATGTTCATGAACATTGTGTTATTATATTTTGTTGTGGTAAACATTGTGAAAGTTATTTGCGTTGGTTTTTTTTAGTTGATACGCGTCATCTGATCTTGCATTGCGTCAGGTTTATGAGTGGCGAGGACTGAAAAAAGCTTTCAGTTTACGGTTGTTTCCGTCGCCGTCCCTATACAGTTCAAATTATGGGATGAAGGATATTTTTTAAATATATAATATATTATTACCCTAAAAAAATATCCACATCGCTCGAAGGTTTTAGAGTCGAGACCACGGACCGGAAGACGCAGCGTAGGTAGGCCTCCCACTAGGTGGACTGACGACATAGTGAAAGGCACGAATGACAGGTGGATGCAACGGGCATCTTGTCGTTCGTAATGACGTTCTACGGCTGATGATGATGAAATTTTCAAGATGATATATTACTTCTTCTTTCGCTATACTTTTTTTAAAAATATGTATTAATACGATGTATGACTAAACACAGAGGTCTCATCCACTGTAACGAAACGCAACCGAGCCACTTCAGTAGTTGTACACTAGAAAGTGGTATTACTTCGGGATGGCAGATTAAAATACTAAACATTTATCAATCAAATCATTCAAATTGTCACGCTATTTGGCCCCAGGGATAGGCAAAGTCAATAAAACTCCACTTGCCACAATTCTTTTCATACATTTATCATGTGGTTTTTTAAACATTCAGTATTTTTCATAAAATTTATCTTGTTTCAATGTGTGACAAGTTGAAAGGACATTTTGCAAAGCGAAAAAGTTGTTGAAAGCTTCAAAGTCATTGCACCTATACCTGCTCGGCGACGTCTCATTAAGACCTTTAAACAGCTTTCACATGTTAAAGCTTTTTGCTACCATATTCTCGACTTGTGCATTTTATATGGATCTTTTACAATGTTATCCTTTATTATATTATTTAGATCTGGTATTTCATTTTAATTACAGTCTAAACGAAATAACAGTTTCTATTATATACATAGTACCTAAGCTGTGGTAGAAGTGGTGGTTTAGCGTACTCGTAGGTCCTGCACGATCGAGCGTACAGACTTTCGAGGGAGCAAGCTGCATGGTGGGTGCTACTGATACTTGCGGTTATTCATTAGACGGGGTGCTGTTATATGTCGAGCCACAATAATGATAATAAAGCTACCTAAATCAGTTCTAATATCACTAAGACCCCTATCAAGAATCAGCTCTCAGGTTGTGGGTAAAACTACGACAGTTTTAACTTTAATGAGACTCTGTAGTAAATGTTTATGTGGTTACTGCTTCTTAACTTTGGCGGGTTGTTTCAAACGGTTGCTCGTTATTTCAAACGAGTCCTTGGATTTCTTCCACTTGAAGCTTAATTATATTAAAATTAAACACTGATATAGTTTTACTCAATTATATTCAGTAAAAAGAAACAGATATTGAAGTAGATATCGTGTAGCCACCTACACGGTTCAGTGTTCGCATATGGCACGAATTTCAATGATCAGCCACTACTAGTAGACACATAACACAACAAATGTTAGCTGGTAGATAATGCCTAAGGCAATTAAGCTCGCGTATGTATCTTATTTCGTGCAATTAAGAGTTTATAAATTTAATAAATAAAATACATACACGACGCGGCCTACGACCAAAAAAATCGGCTAACTTTACGGTTACCTCAGTCGTCGTCACCATACCGGCCAGCGATGCCTTTTACGTTTAGTTCGAAGGAACCTGGGTCATAGGATGAGAAAACGGTGTAAAGCATTCCACTTGTCAATTTTGTTCTTTAAAGAACCATGCGCCAAACTTTTTAGTTCACCTAAAGATTCGGTTGGATGCTCTTTCCTTCGTAAGACTATGTGTTAACAAGGTTAAAGAACTCCTCTCAATATTCTTCGTGGTAAACATGTACATGTAACATGTAAAATCGGAGACATCCTCAAGAAAGTTGGGTTGCCTAGTGCCCATTGAGCCTGTATGAAGAGAATTGTGAATGTGAAGGAAGCAAGGGAGTTGTGTAAGGATCGTGGCAAGAAGCGCTCCATTATCTCTGCCTATCCATGTGGGATAAAGGCGTGACAATTTAATTGATTGATTGATTGTTTTCCTGATTTATTAACGGAGGCGATTGCTATTGTTGCATCCACATGCCGGCTCTGATATAACTTATTAAATTACTTTTAAAACTTAAAATAGATCTTGATTGACGCGCGACGTCACAAAACATTATGAATTTTATTATTGGTGCGTTTTGTATGATGAAAGGGAGCAATATTAATAACCGTGTCGAGGATGGACGAAGCGTATCATGTTTTATTAGGTTATTTTATGGCGGTTGTTAAAATAATCGGGTTAAGGTCGATTTTAAGTATTATCAATTAATTTTGTTACACTTTTTTTTTCAGGGATAGGCAGAGACAATGGAGTGCCACTTGTCACGATCCTGAGACAACTCCCTCGCTTCCTTCACATTCACAATTGTCTTCATACAAGCTCTACTGTTATGGGCACTAGACAACCATAAAAAATGGTGGATAAATAAAATATTTATTGTTATACAAAAGTAATATTATATTTGATATCCATCTCTTATTATTAATTTATACAGTAATAAAACTAGCATTGAAATATGGCAAAATTATTCAAAGGTAATTTTTATCATGAAGTGTCAGGAACGCGATATAAAATGTCTGCATTTTTTACGTTGCATGTTAAATATTCGTTAGGTAAGTGAATTTAAATTGTATTAAACATAATGTAGTAAAACTTTTTCATATGCTAAATTACTTTAGACTGGCTGTGCCCGCGGTTTCACTCGCTGAAATTAGGTTTATTACACAGTCTTTAAATGGCGCGTCTCCCAAAAATTACCAAACAAAAAAAATATATATTTTTCATGCTTACCTACAACTTATCTTCTAAAACTAAATTTTTCAAAACGGCATCACGATAGCTTCTTCCAATAAAACTTTCAGTAGGGTTAGCGCAATTAGTATTGTCATATTCAATGTCTACGCAATCTGAATCATTATATTGCATTCTATTTTCGTTGTTATAAATATCTAAAGCTTTACTGTATAACAAATTTTTTTCAGACATTATGGAACGAATTTTACTTTCTTTAACAAATAAGGGACAAGTCTTGTCTAAAAAAAATTTAATCCTAAATTTAATTAATATAATTTAATTAATATAAAAATTAATCCATACAAATAAAACAAAATCGAGGAAAAAAAATAGGAAAAGGAAGACAAAACAAACAACTTCAGTCCCAGGTGAAGTGGTTATGTGCAGTAATGAAAAGAAAAAATCGGATAAAATAACACGACTCTACAAAAAAAATTTCGTTCTTTGTCCTAAAGTTTATTTTATGATTTTCCGGTTAATTATGCACAAAAATAAAAAGAAAGTACCTTTTTTTGGTATAAAGTTTGCTTTTGTGATAGTTATAGTAATAATAATCATTGTTTATTTTTTTAGAAATTTTAATTAATTTTAATACATTCACAAATACCGCGCGATCAGATTGGGGTTTTACCATTTACATAGTGCCAAGTAGATGGCACTCGAGTGATAAACAATGATCAGGTATTTTGTACAAATCTAGAATAACTTAAAATGTCGTCCCGAAAGTGTAAATATGATGCTGATGCATTTTGTTATATATGTGGTCAACTTATTAAAGTTCGAGACGTAAAATACGAACTAAAGACATATTACGTTCTCTGTGAAGCCTACGAAGCATATTTTTTCCTTTATCATATATTTTTCGCATATATTTATGTTTGGAATCAAGACAAGAGATGGGCTCCACATTTTGCTTGTAGTAATTGTAAAAGATGTTTGGAAGGTAAGCAATTTTTGAATAAACGAGGCATCATTAAATATAATAGACATATTAATTTCTATATTTTGGGTTGGTATCGAGGTGAGAAAAGGTCTATGAAATTTGCAATACCAAGGATCTGGCAAGAGCCAAAAGACCACGTTAACGACTGCTACTTTTGCATTGTGAATCCGAGTAAAAGACGTAGAGATAAAAATGCAAAACCTATCGAATATACCTTGAATCTTCTTCTGCTCCAATCGCACATGATCTGACACAACCAGTACCTGAGCCACCGAAGAAATTATCGCTGAAAAGTACAAAAAAGTATTTTTTCCGCAGTTATCAGAAGCAAAGCTGGAGTTTTTGTTGGTCCACAAATCAGACGGATTTTTACCGATGAAACATTGCCAACGTTGCTGAATAGTACTGAAAAATCGAGTGGGAATAGTTTCAAAGCAGTCATTTCTGGATTTTTACAAAATAACAAAGCTGAAAACTACGAACAGCTAGTTGAGAATATGCTAAAAAAATTAAGGCTATGGGCTGCAGGATGTCATTAAAAATACATATGCTGCATGCTCATTTAGATAAATTTAAAAACAACATGGGAGCGTATTCAGAAGAGCAAGGAGAACGTTTTTATCAGGACAATATGAACTTCGAACAACGTTATCAAGGCCAATAAGATGAAAACATGATGGGAGACTATATTTGGGGTTTATTAAGAGAAAGTATTTATGAACATAAAATAAAAAGTAAAAGCGTGCACTTTTAAATTATTTTCTATTTTTTTGTAAGTTGTTTTAATAATAAAACCTAATAAAAATAATAATAATGTTTATTTAAATAGTTTCATCTTCAATTAAAAATTAAAACCACAGATTTTGAAAAATATTGTTCAATCGGTCTCCTAAATACAAAAGCAAACTTATTCATGCCATATATTATTTTTTCGTCTAATTACGACCTAAAGAATAGAAATTTAATGCTTTAAAGTTAAAGCAAATTTTGTGTTGACCCGTGTAATTGATGAAGTAAAAAGAAGATTCGACATATTTAAACTTATAAGGAATATAAAAGATATTATATTCTCTAAGAGGCTGATGAGAGAGAAAATTCAGATGATATTTGATGAAATAATAGAAGAAGTCAAGACATATGTAATTGATTTATTCAGAGAAGGCGATATTTTTAGAAAATTATTTAATTATGGATAGGAAAACCAAGAAACATTCCTTATCCACATTATATCTGTATGAGCTTGTATTTGTAAATAGTCTAGGTTCAGTTTATAATGGGAATGGCATCGCCATTTTATGTGCGTAATTCCCCTAATAAAATTGATTAAAAAAAAAAAAACCTACAACTTTCGTTATATTTTAGACAATTCAATATGTTTATAAATTATATACATATAATTTATGTTTATAAAATGGACTTGTGGTCGTGGTCGTGGATGGAGACCCTAGTAAAATTTAATTCGATAACAGCCCAAGCAAAGGCTCATAGCACGAAACAATTTAAGTTATAAAAGTCATAGTTCTATCTCTTGTAGTATTATCAGGTTATGTCAATCAATCAATCAACCAAATTGTCACGCTCTTTTCCCACAGGGATAGGCAGAGAATAAGGAGCGTCACTTGCCACGATCCTGACACAACTCCCTCGCTTGACTATATCCATATAATATAGCTTTTGTGTTTTGCAAATTATCTTCTTTACAATTTTCATTGTGGTTATAGGTAGACAGACAGACAAAGATATTTTCACAATTATTATATTAGTACATATAGATTGTAGTTTCTTTCTATAGAATACATTCTTTCTATAGCGCCATGATATTTCTAGTGTTTTTACATGACTAAGTTATCTTTGCGCTCGTATTTTTGCTACAAGTTCGTGCGAATGTGTTTGCCTTTATCGCTGCATGGTTACATGGAGGTGGTAGGACCGATGACCTGAATGTGGACGACCTCCCCTCAATGTTTGCAGACAAGGTTTTTTTATTTCTCTTTGGGTGGAGTTATTTCATACTGTTATGGCTGACATATGGGAAAGAACTACACTTTTTAGGTGTTATTTTAGCAGTGGCTAGGTTTATTTATTTTTGATTTATTATCAAAACATTTATTTGACTATTGAACTTTTTGGAGTCAAATGATTTTAAAACTATCATGGTGTTGGAAAGACTTTTCCTAAAAGTTATAAGGAACTCAACATAATTATATGTCAAAATTATATGTCAACATAATTATGTGACCACGATGGCTACAAAGCTCTAAAATCAATAACGCGTTTTAACAAAATTTGTTTAATTCAATAATCAATGTTCGCGCAAAATCTTACAATATTCTATGTAAGAGAATACTCATATTTCTGTGTATTGTAATTCTTATACAATTATTTTATTCGTTAAAGTTACTTTAAATTTATAATATAGATAAAATTGTTACATATTATATTCACAAAATTGGTTAGCTCCTAATTACATTAAAACATGCACGAACATCGTTGCGGTCGCGATGTATCGTTCCATCTTGTTTTAAATATTATAATAATTCTATATTCATTTATTTAGTAGTTATTTAATTCAAGAAGCGAAATTAGAGTTTAGTTATTTATTTATATATTTTATTGAGACTCGATGGTAAGCAAGAGGAGGTCCAAGAGCGCTGACGACTGAAAAAACGACTCAGTTCACAATTGCCTCAGTCGAATTATTCTGTAATTTTACTGGATACTGCCTGATGCTGATAGGCTGAAGTGCATCCTAGAACGGAAGCGACTACTGCCTTTTAAAAATCTGCGTATTCTGAACAAAGACCGTGAAATGATTTAATCGCGTTTCGGGATCAGCTTCTAAGTTGCCGATACCAACTTGTCCGGTAATTCTTACAGTTATTTAACAGTTTTAGCTATCAACTTCATTCACGGACAGCACGCCAGCTGTCCATAAATGATGGGCCACTAAATAGTTCCATTATATCTGCTTATCCTTGTGGCATTGGAGAACATAACATTGTCTACGTTTACAATAATTAAAAGATAATAAATACATTGTGTTACGATATGTAATATCGTTGGCAATAAATATCATTTTGTTAGTTGGAAATTTTATTAGAACTCGGAGTGGTATTTATTCCGAAATACCACTCTATCCGTTATCGCTAATAAAATCTCAATTTACTGTATTTAATAACGTATAGCAATAAGCATTTGTAAAGCTCTGTGTACACCAAAGCAGTGGGACACTTTGTAGTATTCACTTTGTAGGGTTCGATTCCCGCTCAGAGAATAGATTTTTTGTAATATTGTACATAAAAATGGTACCCAGTCTGCCAATCCGGGGTATACAGACCATAAAGTAAGTTGCAGCTTGTAAGTTGCCGGTTCCAACTTGGCCGGCATAGTGGATGTGACTGCTACTTCATCATCATCAGCCAGAAGACTTTCACTGCTAAACATAGGACTTCCCTTAGAACGACAAAATGCCAGTTGCATTCACTGGATTTTCGCGACTTTTACTATGTCGTGAGTCCGCCTAGTGGGAGGCCTACCTACGCTGCCTCTGCTGGTTCCTGGTCTCCACACTAGAACCTTTCTACCCCATCGGTTGTCGGTTCTTCGGCCAGCCCATTGCTACTTCAGCATTCAAATCCTACGAGCTATGTCGGTAACTCTGGCTCTTCGGCAAATATTCTCGTTCCGGATTCTGTCGCGCAAAGATACTCCAAGCATAGCTCTCTCCATTGCCCGCTGAGCGACTGTGAGTCACGTCTCAGTGCCATATGTTATCACTGGCAACTACTTACAGTTATTGAATTGTAGTAGCAGTGACATCCATTCCAGTTTAACATCAGGAGGGGTGCTGTCATAAGTCGAGACACAATGAAAAAGTGCCACTAAAGTTTTTTTGTGGAGAATTGGGCATGTGAAGAAAGCAAGAGAGTTATTTATTTTAAAACTTTATGCACTAGCTACAAAGGTGGACTTAATGCCGCTAGACATACTAGCGGCAATAACTAGCCTACCTTAGGAACAATTTAACGCTCTTTTTGTAAGAGGTGGGTGCAAAATAAAATAGAACCATTTAACCTAAAGCTTACTACTAATTCTAATATACTTTATAATAAATCAGTATACACTAAACATAGTACATACTTAAAATATAATAATAATACAATAAATACATACTACTTACAGTTGTTGGGAGCTATTTAGGAAATGTGTGAAGACCATATTTTTAAATAGTGATCTATTTGGGGCTTGTCGGATATCTACAGGCAGGTTCTTATGTCAGTACCCTGAAATATGCGATCTATTGTCTCTGCCTATCCCTGTAGAAAATGTTTCAGTGTGCAAAGCGCCTTAATGCGGCCTGGCAATTGTTATTAGTGTTGTCACGCATTTTCTTCGTAACTCGTCAAATTGATAAATGCTTTTACAATAAGTGGCTATTTAGTTGCGACGTCAATTTGCGCCGACCTTTTGTTAGATAAGGTCTCTTTTATTCTTTTATTGCGTTGTTTTCTATAAACACGTATAGATGTATAGGTAGGTATAGATACTTCTATTATCCAGCTTTCTATATAATAGAAGTTATGCTTACTTTTTATTTAACACGCTTTTATTTATTTATTTATTATTATACATTTCTATACTAAGCTACTAAAGTGCTTGTATCATAGAAACAAGACAACCAAAGTACATATATCAAAGATACATTGGTACCGGTGGTACACGGTCGCCTTATTAGCTTATACGAGGATCAAAATTTCAAAGTCGAAATTATGAATGAAAAATACATAATTTCGAAAAACGGAAAAGTATGGATGTCCTACTTTTAGACATACTTTCATATAACGTAATAATACATGCAGGTTAAAAATATGAAGTGTTGTCAATTGTTTTATAGATACTTTATAGAGCCTTAAAAATTTTAGAAACCTCCCACAACGGCGAAGCAGTGGCGTAGTAGCTACGAAGGTCGTAGTGAAAACGTTTTCACTACGACCTTCGTAGCAATTTTCTGTTAGTTGCGTAGTTGTTGTGATTAAATTTATTTATCGTAATGCGTTTTTAATACTTTATTTTGTTATTTTACAAATTAAATTTTATTGTTTTACCTTTTTTACGTAAAAGTGCTTGTACCATAGAAACAGGACGATCAAAGTACATAAGTATATCAAAAATACTGACAAGAGGATTTGAACCAGTAGTCCTCGGTTTGCGTGACCATTTTACTAACACTACACCTAACAAATTTTAAATTTTAACAAATATTTGTAAAATTCAGTCTAATTTATAAATATTACAAATAGAAGCAATGGTAAATAAATTTACTCCGACCAGGAATTGAACCCCGGACTGGTGTCCTGATCGATGTGCCACGTGTATAATAAAATCTGTATAAGATTTTGCGCGAACATTGATTAATGAATTTAACAAATTTTATGCGGCTTACTATCGCGTTGATTTTGGTTTTGATATTGCAATCTTATTTTAATTTATTATTCTGACGTTTTGAGAGCATTGCAGCCATCGTGGTAACGGAGAGACCACGTTGGCTGATAAAATTGTAAAATCTAAACCAAAATAAACGCGATAGTAAGCCGCATAAAATTTGTTTAATTCATCTCTATAAGTAAGTGCGGCAATTAGAATAATAAAAATAAAGTACTTGGCATAACAAAGGCAAACAAACGTAGAGTAAGACAAACGATAAAGTTAGAACAAAAATATCAAATAAACTGCACGAGTTGTAGAAAAACACGTGTAGGTAGTATATACTGAATAACAGAACAATGTTTCATCAACTTTTAAACCAAGTGAAGAGATAAAAACTTTGCCTTTATATTTACACGACCATTGGACCTAACAAGTAAATACATTTAAATGTGTAAAATTAAATATAATTAAAGGACATTATTCATTTTGTATAGGGACTTGGTCTTAATTGTAATACAATGTAATTGGAATATATCCTTCATTTTGCATAGTTTAGGTGTGCAAAATGATCAAACTATAATTATGACAGTTCAAAGCAGAACTGTTAATATGGCGTGTCTTTGTGATTGACAGACGATACAAAATCCATTTATTATTTTTCAAATTACTCATATGCAATTAAAAGCAAAATTGTTATTAGTTTTATCAACACAAGTATCCAAACTACCATTTATATAATTTTCATCATTGGACATTACTAAAGTAGTACATAAAAGCCCAAAATGGATGATGTTCTTTGGATTTTATTATTAAGAGAAATACTTAATCAATTAAAAAGTTCGGTGCGTCTTCTCTTTGTAGAACAATTAACAAGTGGAATGCTTTGCCAGCCCATGTGTTCTCTCCATCCTATGACCTTGGATCCTTCAAGCGATGCGTGAAGAAGCACTATAGGCCGGCATAATGACGGCGACTGAGGTAGCCGGGAACTAACTCGGTTTTTTCAGTCGTCGTCACTTTTGGACCTCCTGTTGCTTATCATCAGGCGGGTCGAGGTCAGATGTCGTGTCACAGAAAAAAATAAAAAAATAAAGTAATTTATCACAGCCGTGAAATACGAGTAAGACAGACTTCTTTTTGCCTTCTATCAGGTCTGTTAATAAAACGCCTTTTTAAACTGCAATGTCCTAAAAAAACAATTAAAAGACCACTGTCTCAATGATTTCTCTTAACAAAGTTAATAATAGAAAGAAAGTTTAATAAAAGAAGTTACTGAAATTAACAGAACAATTACAAAGTTGTTCAGAAAATAATTCAGATCTTGAGCGTTATTAAATTTTAAAGACCTTTCATAAAAGAATAATCGATAAAGTGATTAATAAAAGTTGCACCGTTTGTGGATTTTCTTTGATAAAAACCTAATTGTGAAAAGTATAAAAGAAGTTCCATACACACAATGGTAGTTTCAATGTAACGTTGTTTTCTTTTGTGGTAGGCAGTGGTGCTCAGGCTGCCGACCTGGGGTACCACCACTTACAAATGTACGAACCGTGTAGTGACTTAGTTGCGTTTTATATTATTTATTAAACTGTCGCTTCCATTCATGGACCGCACTTCAGCTTAACACCAAGTGGTCATATATCGAGCACCAATAAAAATAAGTTAAGGTCAGGTAACAGGAAACTGCCTGGATGCAGGCAGCAATCAACAGGCTACTAAGGAGTTTGTTAAGGGAGGCATATATCCACCAAATATGATTAAAATTGATGTTTTATATTAGTTGCACAGTCAATATCATGAAGAATGGCGCTTCATTGTCTTTCTGTCTTACTATCTCTGAGAATAAGACTTGACAATTGAGTTGTCCGAAGAACCGACAACCGATGGGGAAGAAAAGTTGTAAAGTGGTGACCACGAACTGGAAGACGCGACACAGTGAAAGTCACGAATAACTGGTGGGTGCAACTCTCAACTTGTCGTTTGGAATGCCGTTCTAAGAGAAGGCCCATGTTCAGTTGACATCTTTTGGCTGACGATGATGATGATTGAAAAAGTACTGTTTCTTATCTCTACTCTGATTAATCTGGTAGAGACAGGTACGCTAAGAAGGGTAGTAACTAGTCCCTTTCGTATTAAAACTTTTAAAGATATTTACAATAAGGGTAACATTGAAGTACGAACATGAACTTAAATGTAAATTATTAATTCTAATTTGGTTTAGTAACAACTTATGTGGGCTTGTAATGTTATAATTATTAATTAGCTAATGGGTCCCAGGTGCTTCTAACAGATTAGATGCTTGGGAATAATTATGATTTAAATATTTTTATGTTAAAGAAAATGTCCTTGGTTATGTACCAAATATATGAAATATCATCAATAAAAAAGTATTATTTTTAATTTAGTTTTAATGAACCCAAATGTTTTTTTTTGGTATTTAAGGATAGGTATAGTTTGTGGTGATAGAATGCACCTATTAAAGAAATCAACACCAAAATGACAAACTCATCTTTTTTCTCCTATAATCCGTGAAACTTCAAGTACAGTGTAATGAGGCATCACAACAGGCCTTTATAATTTAGACCCCTGGACACAGCAGCAGCGTTTTCACTTCACTCTGTATGCGCTTCTTAGCTTGACGCATATGAGGTTATATGACGATCTAAAAAACTAAAATTGAACAACCTATCCATCGAAATCTGAATGGACTTGACAGGTCATTAAAATTAAAATTAGAATATATTTGTGCATGTTTTTAATTGTGTTTTATTGTACTCGTATTATAAGTATTATAGTTTTATTTATTTAATGTTTAGGTAATGGTATTATATATTCTCTATTCACATATAATGTAACTTTTCTGTTCTGTATCTATATATGTATAGCTTTCCTTTATTTGCTGACTTGCTCTCTGCACAACTCAAAGGATACTTTGAGTTGTGAAAAGGCAGAGGGAACCAGTCAACCTTTATGACTTCGCCATTTGTATATTTTTTACAATGAATAAATAAATGAAAAACTCACTTTTAGTTACGAGTATTATCAGCTTAAGGCATAGGTGTATATTTATTATGGTTATAATTTGTTAGTGGAAAGCAGACACTGAAGACACGGTTTATTTTCTGTATTTTGAGTTTAACATATGTGAAATTTATCACCAACTGAGCAAACTAAAACATGATGTAAAAATGTTGGGTATATTTGCCCAACCCCCTTGAAACATTGTATAAATCTTAGCATAAATTAAATTCCAGACTGGACATTTTAGGGATGTCCCTTAGCAGCAACCTGAATCACATGGACCACATTGAGCGGGCTATTAAGACCACCTCCCTCAAACTTGGCATTCTGAACAAGGTGCGGCGGTTCTTCGCGCCAGAGCTTCGCCTGCTCTTATACACGGGCTCAAATTCGCTCTTGCGCGGAGTACTATTCGCATCTCTGGGACGGCTCTGCCAAGTATCTTCTCAATGCCCTAGATTCATTGCAGCGCCAAGCTGTCCGAACTATAGGAGATGCAGAGGTTACACGAACTCTGGAGCCCCTGCAACTACGCAGAGACATGGCGGCTCTGTGCGTCCTCTATCGCCTATACCACGGAGAATGTTCCGAGGAGCTCTTTAACCTTGTTCCTACCTCGTCTTTTCACACCCGTAATACCCGCTCTGGGCGGGGGAAGCATCCGCATTTTTCGACCGAATCGGCAGACGAACTAAAAAGTTCGGTGCGTCTTTTTTTGCCAGTCCATGTGTTCTCTCCTTCCTATAACCTTGGATCCTTCAAGCGATGCGTGAAGAAGCACCTTTGGCCGGCATAGTGATGGCGACTGGGGCAGCCGTGAACTGGCTCGGTTTTTTCAGTCGTCGTCACTCTTGGACCACCTCTTGCTTATCATCTGGCGGTACGTGGTCCGAAGTCGTGTTACAATAAAATAAAATGCGTTGAACAAATTACCACCATGTTTTATTTGTTGTTTTTTTTCCTTTGGTTGCCTGGAAGAAATCGCCATTTTGGCGATAGGCCCATTTGTACATTGCATCTACCTATGTATTATTTTAAGCTGAAATTTTCACAATGAGGAGTATATCTATCTATTGGTCTATAACACGTAGAAGGCCTCTTTACTAAACCCATACATTTCTGTAAGAAAACACATTCTGTGATTTTACAACCTTTTTACTGCTAACTGAAATGCAATGTTTACAATGCAGGCTTTCGTACCGAGGCTGCAATGTCTCACTGACTTTACTATGTACGAGTTACATTTACTACTAGCTATCCAACTACGACTTCGAACGTATTTTTTACATTTCTATACTAAGCTACTAAAAGTGCTCGTATCATAGGCACAGGACTGTATCATAGTGCTTATATCTTAATTCCACTTGCTAAGAATAAGTAGATAGTTGCCTAAATTCTAAGAATAAATTTACATAATAAATATTTTCGCCAAATTATTTATATTTGTCACAGATTTATTGCTGACCAATAACGTAATATTGTGGCTAAGAAAAATACAAGGCGTGTCTCGGGTTCGACCTCTGGTCTAGCCGTCTTAAGAGTTCGCTAACCTTACTCAGAATTATACTTCAGGCGTATACTGAAATATGGATTTATATTATTATTGTTACCATGTCTTTGGTAACAAATAATTAAAATAACTTGACTTTCTGCATACATTTTTACCAATATTTTTATTTTACCTACTTATTTTTGTATTTAGTATCTCTATATCTGTTTAGCTAGGGAACCGTTTTTTTTACATTTTTATACTATAATACTTACACTACAAAACGTGGTTGTATTATAGAAAATTGGCAACCGAAGTACATCATCTTACAATATACGAATGAATGTGTTAACCACATGGGATCTATATAATAGAGTGCATAAGCTCCAAGCAACTTTAGGTTCACATTAAATATTTACACGATCGACGACCACTTAGATTTAGAAGACCTTTGGTAATAAAATAAAATTGAAAAATAATATATAATTTAATTTAGAAAACTTGAGACAATAGAGACAACGAAATAATATGTATTCGTGTGGTAATTATTTATAACACTAATTCGTGACAATAAACTGTAGTCTAAAACCCAATAAAACAAGAGTCCTCATATATTACGAGTATTTTTAATCAAATGAAACCTTTAACCCAAAACTCGTGTAAATGAAATAAAAGAGAATTCAATTTAAGTACAGTTAGTAATTGCGAAAATAAAGCTTAAATATTACAATGGAAAGTTTGCGCTAATAAAAGCAGATGGAGTAATTCCCTTAATCGAATTTAAGTTGTGTTGAATTGTAAAATTTAACTTTAGTGTTTTATGACGAAAGTTATCTTTGTGTTAGTCTGTTTAATTTTATTCGGGTTTTATTGTGTTAGTTATTATGAAGCTAAAGAAATAGTAGGGCGAATATGAATACGAGGTAAATGCGATTATTACTTACTGCTCAGCGTTCTTTATTGAAAAACAGATAAAATTAAAAGTTTATTAACTATAATTAAACTATAAATAAAAAATAGCATCTAATGACGTCGCATCAAAGATAGATCCAAGGAGACTGGCAACATTTCTTCTTTGTATAGCAAGGCTAATACGTTGGCAAAAATAATTGCTAGCCTTCCTGTCTCCAAACTTCCCTGTCAGCCGCTTGGAAAACTCCTTGGTCAGGCGCTTAGCTGAAGGTCCCCAAGGGCCCATCGTCTCGACTCCAAACGGCGCAAATTCGGAACCAGTACCGAGGTAAGCGCACAGCTTGAGGTTCTCAGCTGAAATCGCCACACTTCCCGCGCTTAACGAGGTAGCTTGGATGTGAGATGGGGCTAATGTGTCTACACAAGTCGCATCCCACACCAGAGACCTGCCAAGTTTCTACGGTCCAACAGTCATGCCGTCGGGTCTCTTGCCGTCACTCCGCGCAATACCACAGGGTTCTAAAATTGCGGGCACTCCAACAGTTTAGTATCGTTGAGAGCCGCATGACGGGGAATGCGGCCGGCACTTCTGGCATAAAAAGCCCGTGGTGTCCAAGATTATCCTCCAGTTCTCCGCACCGACACTACTCTAGTTTTATGGATTATTCACAAAAATTGATATTTAATAACAGTTTGTGCTTCCGATGGAATTTTGCAAAAACATGGCGGCTCTATAAATGTTTAGCCTTAGAATATTCTTAACCTTGTTCCAAATGTAACCTTCTATAACCTTGATACTAAATTGATATTTCACAAACTTTTATGTAAAGAAAAGCTAAGGGAAAGTTCAAGAGCGCCGACGACCGAAAAATTGTCTTGGCAGCCGCCTTTATGCCGGAGATTTAAGGTGAAAGTAACAGATTGGCGGGTAAATGTTTCCACTTTTTTATTTCATCGATGCGCCGAAATGTTTAGATCGGCTGTAGATTCGATTAACAGAATGTGGACGCTTCCCCTGACCTGAGCGGGTATCACCGGCGTCGAGGTAGAAACAACGTTAAAGAGCTCCTCGGAGCATTCTCCGTGGTGTAGGCGTTAACAAACGCATAAAGCTCTGCGGGCTTTAGAGTTTTTGAGACTAACTCATCGACTTTTTTATTTATTCGATTTCAGGAATTAAGTCATTGGATGGTTCATATTATTATGGTTGTGTAGTGGAATAGTTTTGTGGTATTATATTAAAATTGGTTCGTTATTATTGAATTACTTTTCCAATGAAGTATTCATTCTGCTTAAGATAGTGACTGCATTCACTGTCTTAAGCAGAATGAATATTTAATTGGAAAAGTAATTCAATAATAACGAACCAATTTCAATATATTTGAATTTGGTTCGTAAACAATCTCTTTGTTTATAGGTCTTTTAGATTCTAGATACAAAATCATTTTATGGTGAGGTTATTTTTCAATCAAATAATTAAATTGTCACGCCTTTTTCTCACAGGGATAGGCAGAGACAATGGACTTTCTACGATCCTTACAAAACTCCCTTGCTTCCTTCACATCCACATGATGTTTTTGCATGATTTGAAATTCCTTTTATTAGGAATTACTTTCTTTTGAATAAAATTATTAAGATATAATATTTTTCTTGTTTTTACGGGGAAGCAACATGTGACCTCCGCTTACCTAATGGTAAGCCTAAAGGTCAGTGAGCGCTGACGACTAGGGATCATGACTATTCCGGCCTATTTGAAGCAAAAATAACTAGAATCACTTCAACACTTATATGTTGTTTCTTCAGATAGGTGTACTCTACTATACTATACTCAATTTCATATAGGCAAGTATACCTGCAAGTATAAAGTCATAGTTGTATCGTATATGTATAAAGTAGCGAACACAATTTGAGGACTTACGATCGCTGTGGGGCTAGAGTCTGGGTTCAGCATCAATAATGAAAACTACGTGAAAGCTTCCACAACACACGACTTTACTGCTAAAGAAATCGCACTATTGCTGTTTGCTTTCAGCTGTGAATGGCGAATTTACTTTTTGGATTATATATTTTTAAATTTATTTGTTATTCAAGTGTAAAAAAGATTTTTCAAGTATATTTTTTTGATATAAATAAATCGTCTGGGCTTATTCCTTTAGAATAAGTAAGCACGTCGAGAAAGAAAAAAACAGACGACCTTTTTAATCTGACATGATTTCAATTTCTAAAAATCCGTTCTTCAACTTTTTAATTTTTTTATTGTGACTCGACATATGACAGCACCCACGATTCATGTTAAGCCGAAGTGTGGTCCATGAATAAATGTCACTGCTACTACAATTCAATAACTGTGAGTAGCAATCACATCCACTATGCCGGCCTAGATAAAACTGGCAACTTACAAGCTTATCCCGAAATGTATAGTTTTTAAAATAATATATTTTTAGCTTGTTTAAAAAGAATTGTGGATGTGAGGGAAGCGAGGGAGTTGTGTTAGGATCGTGGCAAGTGGCGCTCTATTGTCTCTGCCTATCCCCGTGGGAAAAATACGTGACAATTTGATTGATTGATTTGAGTGTTAATTTCGCCAATCGTCTTTTATTTTTATCATTAATATAATTAGTATTTAAATCTTTTATTTGATAGTTTTCTTAACAATTAACGATTGACAAGCTTAATAATTAATAAAAAGGTTTTCTTGCGAATCGTTAAAATGGAACTCGTAAATGATAAATAGAACTCTTATAAATTGAACTTTGCTCTTAAAAAAGCTCTTTATATAATTTTATAAAAATACAAAACTAGAACTTAATTCTAAATTCAATAACGTCTTTTAAAGGTTTTTAAGATGTCGTAAAAATGTCTTAAAATCTGAGGTAGGGGGTGAGACTTTAGTAGAGGTATCTTTTGCCTTTGGCAGAGGACACGTTACTAACCTTGGCTAACGTAACTTAAGCGATTGCTCTAAAAATACATCGTTCAATTTATTTGACTGATAATTTTTTTAACGTTATACTCGTGTTTTCTTTCTTATATAGTATTTTACTCATATTGTATTATTGGTATCAATTTTGAGAGTCTAGTCCTTGAACAATAACTTATCAACAAAGTGTCAATGTCGTGATCTATAAAGTCATCAGAAATCTTCAAAATCAAACAATGAATTTAATTTATCTATCACGCTTCATTTCTAAAAGTTATCGTTCTTCTACAGCATTGTTGGACAAGATATCTCCCATATTTCTCTATTTTCTTATTTGTAGGTTAGGCTGCTTCAGAAAGGGAATTCCCGCTTTCTTCACATCCTTCACACCTACAATTCCTCTCAAATTTTAGTTCTATAATCAAATAAAGATTTATAGTAAAAGTTTGTAAGGCTATTATCATTTATCTAACCAATGTGCTTGATATCGGATGTGTGATGTGCTTGTTGGCCGCTCGTAACTTTCCAATTTGTATGCTAATTTCAAACAGATGCTTCCATGATACGACCATGTATTTGTAGAGTTTCGAACTAATTTTAAAGCGTTAGATTGAAGATTACTTTGGTCTTGAGGAGTTTGGCTTTAATAGTTTCCTGTGGTAATATTTAATTACTGGTATTGCATACAGATTTGTGAATGTCAAGGAAGCAAGCGAGTTGTGCAAGGATCGTGGAAAGTTGTGTTTCATTGTATTTATCTATCCTCGTGGGAATTAGGGTAGGATATATTGGTTTATTGACTAATACATTGGTTGAAGTTTTATAGTCAGGGCAAGTTTAACATGAACCAAAATTTACCATAAAAAATTAAACTAGTCTTGAAGGATTAGGGTCTCAGGGCCCATAATCGCAGTGCTTTGTTTAAAAGGATATGTGAATGTGAAGGAAGCAAGAGAATTGTAGAAAACAGAGATGGCAGCCATTGTCTCTGTCCATGCCTGTGACAATTTAATTTAGAAAAAGTAGCTTATATCTTATATAAACCATCTTACAAGACATTTTTAACTTCTTTAAAAACATCTTCCAGTTATTCACATAATTTATTTCATTTATTTTTAATTCACATTTCTATACTAAGCTACTAAAGTGTAAATAGAAACAGGACTACTATGATTTACTATCATAGAAATAGTACAATATTAAAGATACATTGGTACCGGCAAGTGGTTTTGAACCATTGCTCTCAGTTTGCGTAGTTATTGTACTACCACTCCACTAAAATTTCTTTATTATGTGTAGTGTAGGTAAAACTGCGACATTTCCATAAAGAAAATGACTATTCAATAGTTTTGTGAGGCCGCCAACCATTGCAATATGATAAGGGTGCATAGCGTGAGGCACGCAATGAAAATATATTCTTACTGCATCGATATCGATTACTTGCTGATATTACCTTTGCCTATTTTTTATATTTCATGTAAAGTTAAATGATAAGGTATATTTAATATTGTATGTTTTGGTACTATTATTGAACAGATATTTGCTCATACTCTGTTTTTTTTTGAGAGAGTTCGCCAGATAGTCGTTAGTTTTCGCAGTGCCCATAACCATAGAGTATGTGTGTATGAAAAAAATTGTGGATGTAAGGGAAGCGACAAAGTTGTTTCAGGTTGGTGGAAAATAGCGCTCTGTTATCTCTGTGGAGATTGGGGCGTAATAATTGATGATGGCAATTTTGGAGATGCTAGTGAGTAATGTTAAAAAATAACGTGTTTTATAGCTTCTTTGTAGGATTTATTATTATACTTAAAGAGGTATAATAATAGCACAATAACACAGAAATCTATATAAGACTTGTATAGAGTACATGTATGTGAAGAAAACCAGAGACAAATACTTTGGTTTTATGGACGGTCAAGTGCAGTTCTAGTACTTATAAATTTTACTCCAAATTACCATCTATGGCTCTTGCCTAAACCGAAGTGACTGAGAATGACTTGTTAAGAAATTTACATCTTTCGAGCAAAGCGAGGTCAATTTCCAATTTTAATTTATTATGATGTATTTTCTGTTTTTTAATGGATCAGTAGTTGATCGTGTGTTAATTTTTTTTATTTTTATATATGTCGTAATCGATTTATTATCTGTATCAATTCTATAATTCATACAAAGACAATGAAGCGCCATTGATAATTGTCTTTGATACATTTCTTTATTATCTTATTTATTAAGATTTATATAAATTTATCAGTGTATTGTAATTTGTATATGTATGTAATTAAGGTATACTAAACATATAATTATTGCTTTATAAACAATATCCATGTACCAGGAAAATATAAGTTAAAAGAAGTTCAAGAAACTAAGATTATTCATGTGAATGATACGAAACTAGGATATTCTATAAATATAGACGAACATAATAAAGAAAATATACTACAATAATTAAATGTCACAGCCGAAGATGTTAACAACAGATTAAGTGCGATATGTGAATACAACACTGACGTCACATTACACTCAAAGAATGTAGAAAGGTCTCCGAGGCCATTTCGATTCATTATTAATGAAGCCCTCTCGCCTTTGTCGTCCGTAGCGCTATTTGGAGGCTTTTATGTCTCAGTAAAACAATTAGCAAGGTAGAGACGCGTAGTGTCTTTATATACAGGCTGAAGCTAAATTATACCGTTGTAAGACATTGTAATATTAAGCTGGAGTGCGATCCACGAATAAAAAGGACTAGTATATTAAATAACTAATTATAGGCGACCGTGGTGTAGTGGCATTACGATGGTTACACAAACTGAGAGCACGAGTTCGAAACCACCTACCGGTACCAATGTATCTTTGATATATGTACTTTTGTTGTTTTGTTTCTATGACACAATCACTTTAGAAGCTTAGTATAGAAATATAAATTTTAAAATATAAATATTAATGAATTAAAGGCGTTTTATGGTCCGTACACAACATCAGACGGGGTGCTGTCATGTGTCGAGTAAAAGAAGCCTACAAAAGCTGTTTTTTTATTGAAATATTTTTTTTTTAAATTGTGACTCGACATATGACAGTACCCTGCTTGATGTTAAGCCGAAGTGTGGTCCATGAATGAATGTCACTGCTAATACAATTCAATAACTGTGAATAGCAATCACATCCACTATGTTTGCCTAGATGGAACCGGCAACTTACAAGATGATCCCGAAACGTGACCAAATCACTTCACGGTCTGTATACTTGTAAGTGGTGGTACTACCCCGGATCGGCAGACTGGGTGCCACTGCCTACCACTCTTTGATAACCAGACCCGAAGCAAATATCCATCTCTTGTTTTTTATTAACAAATATTTGCAATATTTACATATTTTATTTGCAATAATATTACAAATAAAAGCTATGAAACAAATATTTGCTCCGACCGGGGATCGAACCCGGGACTTTACGCGCAACAAACCAGTCGCTATACCGTTCGCCTACGCCTGTCGTCGGTAAGTTTTATTTATTAGCAAAACTGAGGTACACAATTGAATATGACAACATAGGGGAGTGAATTGGATAATCGAAAATGTCATGTTTCGATTTTATCCTGGACAAATCCCGAGATGCCATGCTGTACATCCCTAAGCGTAGAGTCACGTATAAAATTGCCTTCCCAACCTTACCTGTACTCATAAAGAGTATATCTAATAGACACCGCATAGGAAAGTATAGAAAAGCTCACCACAACCAGTTCTACGGACTTTGCTTTTTGAGATTTTGAATAATGTGAGGTCTACTTGTATTTGATGTTAACCCCATACATTATTGTGTAAACGTCCTCTCCTATTTTATTTTCCGCGTAAAGAATTAGTCGTTAATATTATTATATAGTATTTGATGTTAACCCCATACATTATTGTGTAAACGTCCTCTCCTATTTTATTTTCCGCGTAAAGAATTAGTTGTTAATATTATTATAGAGTTAATTTTTTCATATAAAATAACAAAAAAAAATGTTTTATCAACTGTACTGTTTGAAGTTATTGTTTGTCTATTAAATTAACAATTTTATTGTATATACATAGAAGAACAAAGTTTTGTACCAACGTATCTTCGATTTTGACGACAGGCGTGGACGAACGGTTTAGCGATTGGTTTGTTGCGCGTCCTGGGTTCGATTCCCGGTCGGAGCAAATATTTGTTTCATAGCTTTTATTTGTAATATTTAATTATTATATCAAATATTGCAAATATTTGTTTAAAAAAAAAGAGATGGATATTTGCTTCGGGTCTGGTTATCAAAGAGTGGTAGTCAGTGGTACCCAGTCTGCCGATCCGGGGTAGTACCACTACTTACATACAGACCGTGAAGTCATTTGGTCACGTTTCGGGATCAGCTTGTAAGTCGCATCTAGGCCGGCATAATGGATGTGATTGCTACTCACAGTTATTAAATTGTAGTAGCAGTGACATTCATTAATAGACCACACTTCGGCTTAACATCAAGCGGGGTGCTGTCATATGTCGAGCCACAATAAAAATAAAAAATAAATATGTACGAGTACTTTAATTACCCAGTTTTTAGCACTTCTAGAATCTGTTATTGATATAAAAAAATAAACTTTACTTCGGTTTAATTTGAATTAAAAATAATTTATATCTCTGTAGTTGGCATCGACTATTTATTAAGAACTAGATGAAGGTAGTGACTGTCTTGTAGTTAAAAAAATGGCAAAATATCTATAAAGTTGCAAAAAAAAGAATTCAGTATTGAGTTATAGCTATGTACAGAAGTTTGTAGAACAAGCGTTAAAATATGTAACTTATGTTCGTTCTCGTGTACAAAATAATAAAATCGCAAATGGCAGATGATACATTTTAATGACGTCTCATCACTCACAATGAATCGAAATATTATTTCAACAATGGCAAAGCATAATCTTCACTTTTAATCTACGAGCACAAAGCCTTTATAGTTGTCTTTCACTATTGTTTTCAATATAATACGGTGAGGGTCGTATCTTTTTTTCAGAAATACATTTTATTTACACTCCTCGCTTCTTTTGTTCGTTATGTCACACGCAATATACGAGTATTTATCTTTTCTTTGGGTAAAACAATATTTTTTGGTTGTAAATTAATTATCTACTAATCTACGTTAAATGTATTTGTTAAATTGATATAAGTCTATTTACCTATTTTATCCGCTAGTGACGATAGCGGAAAGATTAAGAAATAATACAGTGCGCGATAGATGTGGTTTGAAAGAAAATGTAGTGACAAGGATTAACTAAGTAATGCTTTGATGGTTTGAGCACATGGAAAGGATGAGTGAAAGTAGATTTTCGGAAGTAATTTATAAATCTGATGTGGATGTATGCGTTAAACGAGCAGACCTAGGAGGGTGTTTTCCGACCACATTGGAGACATACTTAAGAAAGCTGGGTTGTCTAGTGCCTAGAAAGAGCTTGTTTGAAGTAAATTGTGGCGCTCCATTGTCTCTGCCTATCCTTGTGGAAAATAGGCGTGACAATTTGATTGGTTTAACTACAATAAAATCTATTTCGCTTATTAACAAATGTATTGTTGTGATCTAAGAAAAGTAAATTCCAGTGTTCAAAATTTAATCTAAGGTAAAAGTAACCTCGAAGACATACACGAATGTCAAACGAAATTCTATTCACGAAATGTCCAAAGCACATTGAAGCTCTTTATTACGGAGATTTGCTACGGGCTGCTGTACATTCATAAAAGCGTGGATTACCTTTACAATTTGGTCGGTGCACACTAGTTCGCAGTTACTAGCCTAACACCTATTAGCCTATTCGTCCACTATGCGAGTAATGGTATTTTCACTAAATGCTAAAGCTGCACTATGCCCGCTGCGCTGCTCCTCGCGCTGCGTTGCTCCAATGGACGACAATATTGTTACTTTGACTCGCAATAAAAAAACGACAATTAATGGATAGCCAGGCAGGACGCAGCATGATGAGTCACGCAACTGCACTATGTGTCTGCCCATTTCCCTAATTTCGCTAATTCTCTCGCTCCTTGTCGAGTGTGTGGCCGCGGTGAAACGTCATTTCCCTTAATCGAAATTGAATTGCCTATGAAATCTAGTCTCTATGAAATCTCGCATAGTCAAGGCGTCCTGAGTCGACAGCGCTCTTATTTCTTCCCTTGCTTACTATCAGTTAAGTCGAGATCAGACGTCCCTTAAATGTACTTTCATTTCCAAACACGTATTATGTCTAATCTAAATCCTTTAAGTGCAGTCTAAAGAGGCATCACACCAGGAGTTTCCATCGTTATTCCAATGAATGTGACTGATGATTGCAGATATTTATCTGTGGTTGCAGTCGCCTCCGCTTATGGACCGCATCCTATACCAGCGGCACGCTATGATGGCAGTTTTAACATTTGACCTTCTTTTGAAGGTTCTTATAAATTATTTATTACGTTTGAAATAACAATAATTATTAGTGACAATAAAGAACAGCAATTTGCTACTTCAAACGTAATTGTTAATTTATACGAACACAACTTTGACGACAGGCGTGGACGAACGGTTTAGCGATTGGTTTGTTGCGCGTAAAGTCCTGGGTTCGAGCAAATATTTGTTTCATAGCTTTTATTTGTAATATTTAATAACATTAAATATTACAAATATTTTTTAATAAAAAAAAGAGATGGATATTTGCTCCGGGTCTGGTTATCAAAGAGTGGTAGGCAGCGGTACCCAGTCTGCCGATCCGGGGTAGTACCACCACTTACAAGTATACAGATCGTATACTTGTAGTAGCAGTGACATTCATTCATGGACGACACTTCGGCTTAACATCAAGCGGGGTGCTGTCTTATGACGAGTCACAATAAAAAAAATACGAACCTCCATGAACGGTCAAAATGGCCATCATAGCGTGCCCCGCTGGTATAGGTTAACATCAGACGATGCGGTCTTCATACCTACCAATATTTATTTTAATAAAATAAGTTCATTGCATTGTGGACGGGGACGTCACATTTCAATTGAATCAGGTAGCTGACCTTTTGTTCTCAAATATGTTCTCAGTAAACAATTGCGACTTTTCCTTAACAATGTAGGTATGTTACTTCACAAAATTGTTTAGAAACTATTGTAGTAACAAACGACAAGTGGAATGCTTTGCCAGCTAATGTGTTCTCCTGTCTTTTAAGACTGGATCCTTCAAGCGACGCAAAGAAGCGACGCTCTGGCCGTCTGAGTTAGGGCGACTAAGGCAGCCATAGCGATTCTTTCTCGCTCTCTTTCGTCTCTCAAATGACTTTCAAAATCATCGTTCTTCCTTTATTATCTGAAGTTCGTATTAACCATTAGCATCATTAAATATCTTTAATGATGCTCTAATCCACATTAACCTGTCTTTAGCTTGTCTTAGGGCAGCTGAAGAAAGGTTAGTGTGAAGACAGGTTAAGATATATGAAAAAAAAACAGATGAAAATTCAACCACTTTGTACTATATCAATCATTTAAATTATGGCGCCTTTTTCCCACAGGGATAGGCAGAGACAATGGAGCGCACTTACCACGATCCTTACACAACTTCATATCCACAATACTATACCTCCTTAAAATACTAGAAATAATAATAATACTCATTATACAAAGGAGAAATGTATATTCTCTGCGGGAAGGTTCGTCTGTACTCGTATCGAGATAGATACACGTAGCACGTCTCACAATATGCACTCGACCGTGCATCTGCGGTTAGGATGCGCCTCGAATATTATAATGCATTAAATTCAGCAATGTAAGATTGTTAATGTTGCTTCAGCTAAGTGACGCCTTCCTTTATGGAGTATACATATATGTTTAACCAGTTATTGTGAAATTTAATAGCTGCTATAAAATGTCGTGTTGCTATGTATCCGATTAATGTTATACGAGTAAAACGATGCATGGTTTACGTCATTAATGCGTTGATATAAGAACTAGAAATAGAGATTTATTCGTTCAAAATTAAATGTGTGTTTAACATAATTAGAAACATGGGTGGATAAAGATTATGGCAGTAGTATACCTTCATCCGCGCCAAAATTAAAAAATAAATAAAAAATTTACATGTCACCTTCATTCACTCATGTCTTTAATTATTTAAAGTGATTGTAGTGTATAACATTTGCTGCTGAATTCAGCCTTTTGGGACTTTACCGTTTGTTACGCGTAAAGTCCCGAGTAGGATTCCCGGTCTGAGCAAATATTTGTTTTATAGCTTTTATTTGTAATATTTAATAATTTCGCGATGAGCTTGTAAGTTGCCGGTTTCAACTATGCTGGCATAGTGAATTGACTGCTACTTAAAGTTAATAAATTGTATTAGCAGCTGCATCCATTCTTGTACCGTACTCCAGCTTAACATCAGGTTGCAGACATATGTCGACTCACATTAATAATAAAACCTTGTATATTTTTTTTTTATATATTAATTAATGTTAAATAATACATTTGTACAGTCAGCATCAGATATATGTGAGCACGCAATGTGATCAAAAGTATCTATACAATCAGGGTGATCATAAATATCTACACACATTAGTTGTCATATTAATGTGAGCATTCAATGCGTCAAAAATATCTATACAGTCAAATAGTCAAAAATATCTACACACTCACTTGTTAAAAATATGTCAACAGACAATTCAGTAAATTTGTTTTAAAATATTACATATTATATGAGATATTTTAGACGCATTGAATGCTCACATTAATATGACAACTAATGTTGTGTAGATATTTATGATTACCCTAAATGTGTAGATACTTTTGATCACATTGCGTGCTCAGATATATCTGCTGCTGACTGTACAATTGAAAGTAAATCATAAATGTTACACGCATGCGAGTGCCTTAAATTACACAATTCATTCCACGGTCGCGTTATGTATGCAGCGCAACAGACGCTCAGGTATCCTAGATGCTTCTGAAGTCTAGCTTTATTGGATTTCTTCCCTCCATGTGCGAGTTATTGCACCTGCGTCGAGTGGAAAATTGCCCGTGAGCTTTTGGCTTTTCATGGCAAAATTAGAGATTGTGAGAGATACAGAAAAGTATAAATATTCGTAGCGACCGTGGTGTATTGGCAGTGCAGTGGTCACGCAAACTGAGATCGCGAGTTAAATACCACTTGCCAGTAGCATTGTATCTTTGATTTATATATATACTTTGGTTGTCCTGAATCTATGATACAAGTACTTTAGTCGCTTAGTATAGAAATGTAAATAAATAAACGAATAATATATAATGGCTTTAATCCATCAAAGTTCCGCAAAACATCTCAATCCAATATATCATTAGTCATTATATTGTATACCTATGCTATTTCCAATGTAACTTTATTATGGTCACCTTGTGTATGTGATACTATACAAGTGAGTTTAGTAATTTTGAGTGGGGATGTATTACAAAGTATTTATTCTTTCGTTTACGAATTTTGTTTTATTTATCATCAAAAGAAAAACTTTTATTTAGGGTTGCATTCCCGAAAATTATATGCGGATAGAAAACCACAATTTTGTTTCATTTCATAGCCGAACGTTCACGAAAACCACTATTTTATATCTAATTTAAAATTTATATTTTAATGTTTTGATACAATTAAACTTTCGTGTTGTTAAATATTAGCAATCTTTGTTATGTTCCTAAAGTTCCTACTACTATTTTCTTTTACTGAAAGAACCCAGAAAATACCAAAAAAAAAATTCAATTCAAATTGTCACGCCTTTTCCAGCAGAAATAGGTAGAGACAACAAAACAGCTTGACTAGATAAATCTTAAGCAAAGTGTTTAGTCTTTTTTTGTGGCTCGATATCACCACGCCTGGTTCATTTGCTCCACGCAACTATTGCTCGTTGCGTAGCAGACTGGAGTTGTGCCAGTCCGCTACGTCCGTTTAACTGAGTTTTGCCATACGATATCTTCAATATGCGCCTGTAAATAGAATATCGGGTAAGTTATTGGGAGCGCCTTGGATTATGTAGCTCATAACTTATATGGACAAATGCGTAGAATATTAAATACGACAAGATAGAAGTCTTCCGCCTTAGCACGGCAATCCAAGAAGCAAGATAGACTTTCAAGAAATATCATTGTAACTTATTCTTTATAACATTTTGTGCGCCTCAAATTACGACTGCCTTAGTCACCGTCACTATGCCGGCTATATATATGTATATTTTATAATACATTGGTACAGGCCAGTGGTTTTGAACCGGGAGGTTTTGTTTAGTGTGACAACTTCACTATCATCTGTAATTTTCTTTCTTAGATTTTGCGCGAACATTGAATAATGAATTAAACAAATTTTGTGCAGCTTACTATCGCGTTTATATTGGTTTTGATTTTACAAATTTTTATTAATCCGACGAAATTGTAAAATCAGAACCAAAATAAACGCGATGGTAAGCCGCACAATTTTTTTTTATTTCATTACCATTTATCTGTAATATAATACCAATTTACAAATAAAATGATCTTATTTTAATTTTTAAACGGCCCTAAGGTTTTTTTAAACATATGCATTTGATTTGTTCTGCATGTTTTGTGTTTGTCCTTATTTATTTGGACGTCTTGATTGAACTTCAAAGAAATGTATTGGAAACGATAACCGTATATTTTTAGGTCAGGTAAATATCAATCAGTTACGGTTACTTTGATAATTTCATAGCATGCCATTTGTTTTAGTTTTAGGCCTATTATATGTTTGAAAATTAAGAAATAACATTCTACTAAAACTTTAATATTGAACCTAGTATTGTTCACCTTAATAACCTTAAGTAAAATATGGAGTATGATGTTGTATTTTCGCCAATGCTAACGTTTTTACACCTGAACTATATATCTATTAACATAATATAATATAACTATAATAACTATATAATATAAACACAGTACTAACATAATAATTACATGCATATGTACGTTAGGTAACACAGGTATAAAAACACGCACACACACACACACAATCACACACACGCACAGGAAAAAGGCGTGTCGATTAGATTGATAGATTGTATCCACGTATTTATCATGAAATTTTAATGTTACATTTAATAATAATAAAACTGTAATCAATGTTTTATTATTACAAAGCAGAAATCATTATTTATACACTTAATTACGAAGTCTACTTGAGAATGTAAATGCTATTTCGGAAACCTTCACTTAATTCCTGCTACAAGTACTTTTTAAACATAATTTATAGAGGGGACTATTATATCATATTTTATTTATTTAATACTGAATATTTAATATAAATTGAAAATAACTTATTTTTACGATAAAGCGGAAAAAAGGAGCTCCGGCCCGCATATTGAAGACTGGGACAACCATAAAGTAAATCGTTTTTTTTTCAGTCGTCGGCGCCTCTTGATCTTAACATCAGCCAAGTCGATATAAGATGTCGTGTCTCAATAAAAATATATCTAAATATTGGTCGGAGAACAGCATATTAGATTTATATCTTATATGGGTTGATGCATTAAACGAGGATGGGTGTTCTTCGGCCAATATTTGGATATATTTTTTAAATTAGTAGTAGATTAATTCC
The DNA here is from genome assembly GCA_905220615.1 of Tinea trinotella. Classification (NCBI taxonomy): domain Eukaryota; kingdom Metazoa; phylum Arthropoda; class Insecta; order Lepidoptera; family Tineidae; genus Tinea; species Tinea trinotella. Next base: position 2,117,920 of record HG992307.1, on the reverse strand, counting down.
TTTCGCTAATCTACTTTCCACGTGCCCAAATCTTTGTATATAAAAAAATAAAATATTTTACACAAATATGAATAAATCTTGTAAGCGTCAGTCTTATACATAAAAACTGGTATAGTATGTAGTATAGTATGGTATAGTAACTATGAATTGCAATCAAAAAGTGAAGTAAGAGAGGGCAATTCTAAAGTTTGTAGAAATGACGGAAAGTTTAATTGCATCCACTGCGGAGTACATTTTCAACTGAAATAATCTTCATTTCAACAAGAAAATTTCTGCTTATTTTCACCAATATTCTGACCAGTTACTGCTTTGTTGCAGTTAACGAGCTTTTCGTTTGGTTTTCTGGAAGTTTATGTTGCATTTCGACATTTGAATTGCAATCAAACCTTATTTTTTTTTACATTTCTATACTAAGCTACTAAAGTGCTTGTATCATAGAAACAGGAAAATCAAAGTACATATATCAAAGATACATTGGTACCGGTAAGTGGTCTCGAACTCGTGCTCTCGGTTTGCGTAACCATTGCACTGCCACTACACCACGGTCGCTGTTAATAAAAAATAAGAGGTAAAGCGATCGTGGTCTAATAATTCGATTTGCGAGTTCGATCACACTCATGATATTGTTATTGGGGTCGACATAAGGCAGCACCCCGCCTGATCTTAGCCTAGAGTGCGGTCCATCAATTGAGGCTATTGTAGATAGACAAGTAGCACTCTACTACGCCTGTCTAGCTAGAACCGGTAACTTAGAAGCTGATCCTAAAAGTCATTTCAATTTTTTGCACTGGCCGGAAATCGAACCTGGGGGACTTCTGACGAACTAGTTAACCAATAAGCCACGCATGTCAGTGACATAAGCTGAGAGTTACGCTGCGTGTTCTAATTCTACTTTATCACTTATTTAGATCGGCTGGTAAGTATAGCCACTGCTTGACCCAACTCTGGACATTCACTGTTTATGAAGAGAAGATTTTTTTTATGTAACCCAAAATTGGAGCTTTCTGATTCGATCAAGTGGAGACACGCCTTACATAGCCCTCTCTATACCTCCATAGTACATGGAGACCACATACAGAGAAACGTAGGCAGCGACGTCCACCCTTAAGATGGACTGTCGACCTGCTGAAGATTTTTGACTCTTTGGAGATCGCTGGCGAAGGCCTATGTCTAGCAGTGGACGACCTTTCTGATTCGATCACGGTTGCTTCAGTCATGCCCTTATTCATATTCTTTCTATTTTTAATATTATATATTTGAACTATAGAGTTAATTTTGTGCCATTATTTACAAAGTCCTTCGCGATAAATTTTAAACGACTGACTTTTACGAGCTTGTGGATATTTCTATACTTCGACATTTTAATCGCAACAATGTTAGTGGTTAACATATAACCATAGAGCTTGTATGAAGAGAATTGTGAATGTGAAGGAAGCGAGTGAGTGGCAAGTGGCGCTCTATTGTCTCTGCCTTTCCCTGTGGGAAAAGGTCGTGACGATTTGATTTGATTGTTAGTGGTTTTACACCTCTTACTTTTCTCAAGCATGTGTTGTGTTTGTGGAACTAAGTTTATAATTGAAATGTATATGACGTATTAGTTTCCAAGATTTTTATGAAATAAAAGAGAAGCAAAAAGCTTTATGAACTGTTGTATTTTCTTTTATTAAGACGCGACATCTGATCTCGACTTGCCTGATGGTAAGCAAGGGAAGAGTCCAAGAGCGCCTACGGGTGAAAAAAACATTTAGTTTTATAGTTACCTCAGTCACTATGCTGGCCAAAAGAGAGAGAGAGTTGTGTTAAGATCGTGCGAAGTGGGGCTCTGTTGTCTCTGCCTATTCCTGTGTGAATTACATTTACTTAATTTGTTAACTAGGAAGTAGAAAGTTAAAGAAAATTCGGAGATATTTGCACTAAATCTGGGTGTTTAAGATTCGTAGACAGATAATTAAAATAGATCTAAACGTGCCTAAAACCTAACAATACTCATATAAGCAAATATTGTACTATGTTCTTTTGAGTTGATAAAGTTTCTATAAACCTTAACCTTCTAAACCTTTTATTAGAAATATTTTTATCTTACAAAAAGGGCAGATAATGAAGATCCGTCTAAAATTGCAATTATGAAGGTTAATCGCGTAAGTTTAAAACAATCTATAGTATACAAATAGTTGGTGGTCGTTTGCTTAGTTTTCCGACCCGATTTGGTACCACATTTAGTGTTTAAGAATGTAAAGTTACTCAGTGAGTTTCAGGGCCAGCTTTGGGTAGCTACGAGAACATTCATGTGTCTATAGAAAAGTCAAATAATAAAAAAAAAAACACAATTAATTATTAATGTATAAAATTTACATCTCTTTGTTGCTTAAAATGCGTATTAAGGCTTCTATTATACGTTTTATAACAAAGGGCGTTGTTTGGTGTTAAATTATTCCCATTTACTACAATGAACACTAGGGATGTGCTAGCTCAAGAGTGATTTAATTGAATTATCGATAAAAAATAAAGTATTTATAAAGATTATTTGTTTTAAATTTAATTTTTCTTAAAAATATTTGTCATCACATCATCGTTTAAATAGTAAAGATTTGTTGGTAAATAATACCTAAAGGCATTAGGCAATTTAAAGTTGTTTAAGATTTATTAGGCTAGTAAAGGTTTTTATCTTTACTTACCGTAATCATGAATGAAAAACTGTGTTAAAGCTTTAATCTTGTTCCTAACCATCACCACCAGGCAAGCAAGGTCAGGTCTTAAGTTACAAAAAACTTTCAATCTTCTATCAATCCTTTGTTATTTTTGGTATTAGACTTTCATAAGATATATTTATGATTTTGTTATTTAGTTCGTTTTTATTTCGGAGCCTTAAGGAATTATTTTGTTAGTAATTATTATGTCTTTAGCCACTTGTCTCTGTCATAGGTTATTAATGCTGCGTACTTTATTTAACGGTTTGGTATTATAATTCGAATTAATGTTTTTTTTTTAAATCGATACCACGTCTCACATCCCTTTTATATCTTGAATAGAAGTCGAATGTGTGTACTCTACTGCGTAAGGTCTTTGACGCAATTATTTTGGAGTGTTTATTTTGACAACCGCCAATTTTGCTACGGATTGCGGTGAATATAGAGTTTGTCACTGATAAATAACAAAATATTATAGTTATTTGTTTAATATTGTTTGTAATAAATATTTGGGTGGGTAAAGTAGGGTAGTATGTCAAGGGTTAGAAACGGTAAGATATTGAATCTGCTAATGGTGTTCTGGTTGATCCAGACCCTACTTTATTTATTAACTGGATCAATATGTTAGATAGATTTGATCCCGAAATGTTTTTTTTATCAAAATGATATTCTAGTGGCGCTCCATTGTCTCTGCCTATCCCTGTGGGAAAAAGGCGTGACAATTTGATTGATTGATTGATATTCTATTACACTTGTCAGTTGCAAAAAAAACTACATAAAAATAATAAGTCGCGTCAGTTTTTTTAGTCGCTGGAATCCTTGGACTTACTATCAGGCAAACGACTTATCTACTATCTTTCTAAATTAAATAATAAATTCTATTTATATTACAATACCACGGTACTGTACACGATTTCAGTAAATTATAGTACGTAGCCTTTCGTAGAACAAACAACGTAGTTAAATGTTGATATAATCTCGTAGTAGATCTAAGAGTGAAATTAATGGTAATAGACCACTGGAACGCCACAACTATGTATAGAATTACAAGATATTCGGTCAGGTACAAGTGTATCGTGTACAATCAGGGATATGTTTAATTGAAAAACTACGGATTTTTCCAACCATCAGCCTATAAAATTGGCGTGCGACAGTTTAAAAAAATGCATCGAAAACACGTTAACAATAAGCTACAGTTTGTGAAATAACTGCCGAACTATGCGAAATGCGATATCATATTTTGGCAATAGCAGTTAACTATCGAGCTACTCGCGTAAGCAAATAATCAATCGGGCATGACCCTACAAAATACCATCAATTTGAGCTAAAATAAAATAGTTTAAAAATTTATTTATTTATTTAATAATTAAAAAGTTCTTCCATAAAAAAATATGAATTTTCTATTATTTTATTATTGTGGCCCGACCCTGATTTGGCTAGGGGAGTAAGCAAGGAGAATTTAAGAACGTAGATGACTGATAAAACCGACTCAGTTAAGGTTGCCTTAGCCGTCATCAGTATACCGGCTAGATAATGAATACTTTATTTCTTTTATACATACAAAATTAAATCAAAATTATTAAAATAATATTGATGACTTTAGAGCAATTGTAGAAACTGTAGAATATCATCAAACCATTGATGATATTCTAAAATGTTAAAATGTTCTCCTATACCCAGGAAATTGAGGCAACCTTATACTCAGTCTGTAATTTAGTAGTCTGCGGTCTTACCTCCTTTTGTTTATCATCTGGCTAGTTCAGGTTAGATGTCTTGTCTCCATAAAAAAAAAATGTGGTCACCGTTATGTGTCTCTGGTAGTACGTCTACCAGGGTCACATAAAACATGAATAGTTAAAATCAGCCAACACGGTTTCGGGTGGTGAGCGATGGTAACTGAGCACGCGACACCAAGGAAGCCACCTCTTGTAAATTCATGAGCACTCGTCTCACCAACGATTTGCAATTGAAAGAGTCAGCCACTACAGGTCGCTGGCGAATAGCGAATTTACGTCTCTCACTTTATGATTCTATTCGAGGACGCTTTTGAAATTTCAATTCTTGTTATGGATTTATGTTTCGCTTCATTCTCCTACGTGTTTTATTATTATTATTATTTTTAATATGACTCGTTCTAATAATAATTTTATTTTAGGGTTTTTATTCATCGTTAACATTAATAGTTATGACCAAATTTCTCAGGGATCGGCAAACAGGTCCCTTTCTTTTGATTTGATCAAGAAATAAACTTCTTGGTCGTCCTTACAGCTGATTTTTAAACTTTTGTTAATCTCCCAGCTTAGGGGCGACATTTCAATGTATAATGCATCACACCTTTCTCAATCTTTATCACAACTTCTAAATATAATTACTTTTCTCCGTTTCCGATTGTACATGTTTAGATAATATTTGTTTTTAATTTCCAATGTCTACATTGTTGCTATTATTTATCAATTCCACCGTTCACCTCACTAATATTACTATTATTAGTGAGGCGACCGTATTGTAGTGGTTGTAAAATGGCCTCGCAAACTAAAAGCCTCCGGTTCAAAAGCCACTTTTCGCATGTATTTTTGATATATGTAATTTGGTAGTCCTGTTTCTATGATACGTAATTAAGTAGTTGTCACAATTCCTTACCCCAAACTGTAACCTAAAGTATACAAATCTATCTATCTTTACTATGCAAACTATTTAAATGTTTTAATATGTACGAGTATGTATAATATAATATGTATAATATAGTAATGAAGCGAAATTGGAGTTCGACAATTTATTATTATGACTCTGAATGTTATTTGACTGTAAGGTTTAACAGCTAAAATTAAATTTAGATTGCAACACATTGTTGCTCATATTGTTAGTCATTTAGGCTATTAGCGACAAATGAACTTTATTATCCCAACCTTCTGTTGAAGATCGTGCGATAAAAAAATGAATACAGATGTTTGACAACACACGGAGTGCATGAATCCTAGTCTACCCCTAGAATCATATAGAATCATAAATATAATAATGTGACCGTGGCGTAGTGGCAGTGCAATAGTTATACTAACCGAAAGCACGAGTTCGAAACCACCCACTGGTACCATTGTATCTTTTATATATGTACTTTCGTTGTCCTGTTTCTATGAGCACTTTAGTAGCTTAGTATAGAAATGTATATTTAAAAAAATAATGGTGATACAATAATAACAGTAGGATACATTCCTATAACTAACGAATATTTAAAAGCCTCAATTATTTTCTTGAATTCTATTTACGATTTGATGTACTTGGTCTTCATAAAAATGTTTTATGTGATGATGATACATTAACCTCCTGGTCCCGCCATTCGTTCATCCATCCGTATGCGTACGTGTGTGCGGGGCCACAATTTGGCATCGCTTTGATGTTACTAAGTGGTCGTTATTTAAATTTATTCGTTCATGCTACGCCCGTAGATGGAAACGACGATTAGCGTTTTCGGCCGCCCATCTCTATTGTGAATTATTATAGCAAGAGTTTGCTACGATAGTATTGTCATGTAAGCTGGAACAACTCAATTTTAACAAAAATTGTTAACACAACTGATTATTTGCAAATTAAATTTAATATTATTATTAAATCATAATCGTTTATATGTCGGATTTATTGTATTTTTTTAAATATAATTACCTGTATATTAGAATATGAATCTTAGTTTTAGCACAAATAATTGTCACGTATGTTATTTTATTATATCATATATATACCTACTCCTATTAGTTTAATAAAACATAAGGTAATCTGTGTTGAATGTAGGTATAAGGAATACATAAGGTTTTTTTTCATGAATAAGTTTAATTTAGTAATTTATTTGTACATTTGTTTGTTTACCCGGAAATAAATAAATAAATGATTCGCACTATGAATAAAATTAAATTAAAATGACAAGTATAGATAGTGATTTTTGGTTAACTGTACAAGAAACATTTCTTAAATTCGTATCAGACTGCGAGGAACAGCTTGTATTTAAATAAACAAATGCCCGAATGCTTTGGTTCTTTACTATTTGAAATGTGGGTCTGTGCCCGACATATTATCAAACTGATCTTTGTGATCAGAGTAACAAAAAAGAGAGCTGACATGTTGCTTCTAAAACAACTGAATTATTACAATGGCTGTTTATAATGCGGTAATTGTTTCATTAATGTATGGAAGTGAATGTTGGGTGTGGCAGAAGAAGCATAAGAGTAACGCTGTAGAAATGCGATCATAGAGAAGTATCTGTGGAGTGACGATAGCGGATAGATAAAGGAATAGCACACTGTGCGGTAGATATGGTTCGAAAGAAGATGTAGTGACAAGGATTGACAAACGAATGCTTCGACGATCGTTTGGGAACATGAAAAGGATGAGTAAAAGTAGATCAACGGAAGGAATTTATAAATCTGATGTGGATGGATGAGTTAAACTAGGTAGAACTACTAAACTACTAAAACTAGGTAACCTAGTGCCTATAACCTCTAGCGCTTGTATGAAAAGGATTGTGGGTGTGAGGGAAGCGAGGTAGTTGTCAAGATCGTGGCAATTGGAGCTTTATTGTCTCTGCGTATTTCTGTAGAAAAAAGGCGTAACATTTTGATTATTTGATAAATTATACTCTATGTTGAGCCACGTACGGTTTTAAATTGAATATACGAGTAATGATTCAGACGTTAATAAGACGTCACTCAGAGCTTCATGGTAGAGGTCCAGGTAATATTGTTACAATTACTTATTTGTATGAAGCGTACGGAAATCTGCTATCTTTGTAAGAGGGCCCATATATTACTGCTGAACGTCTCTATTAATTTATTTTCGCTCCAGTTTTGCAGAAATATTATCTACTTATTGAAGATTCCTGTAATGAATAGGGCTTTTTCCTACCTCGTTTTTTTACTTCCGTGATACCCAGGGTTAGGGAAGGAAACATACCTAAATATTGATAAATTGTAAATTAGAGAGAAATCTTATACAAGATGTAGCCTCGTTTATTAACAATTTTACCTATTGTCAGTATATCAATCAAAGATCCAATTGTTACGCCCTTTTCACACAGTGATATGTAGAGACAATGAATTGAATTGAAATTGTATTGAATAAAAATTGTATTAATATTTTTTCTGTAATTTATTAATTTTCAATAATCTATTAAAATAAATTAATGTAAAAGTCCTGTGTCCTGTCGTGTACACTGTATAATAAATAAATCAATTTTACAAAATATCTCCTTCTGATGGTATTTGCTATTTTCTCTTAGGATATACGAGTATGTAGGAAACAAATTCACACCCACACTAAGTTAAAATAATATGACTTAGCTTAAATAATACGAATATACGGCTTTCATCGTATCTCCACACGAGTACTTAGTTACATTGTTTCCAAAATAATCTTGAGTAAATTCAGTTAGATATATGAGAGATCTAAAACGGTTTATGAAAAGCGTTATAAATGAAGATGTATTTGAATAATTCCACATTAATCCTATTGTGTGAGAGTATGAACATGTGGACGTGATTTTCACCATTGTGGGCGAAATTTAACCTTTTAGGCATATGGAGTATTCTGATTTGAAAAGACTGTACTCTGTTTTTATTTTAAATGTGTAGGAATTCATAAATCTGATGTGGATGGACGCGTTAAACAAGACAGGCTAAGGATGTTTTCCGATCAAATCGGAGATATGCTCAAGAAAGCTTGGTTGCCCATAACCAAAGAGCTTGTATGAAGAGAATTGTGGATGTGATGGAAGCGAGGGAGTTGTGTCTAGATCTTGGTAAGTGGCGCTTCTTTATCTCTGCCTATCCCTGTGGGAATAAGGCGTGACTATTTGATTTATTGATTGATGTGTACTGAAATAGAAATGGAATTTGAAATGGCGTTTTGAGAGGAAGGTCTATGGCTGATGATGATGATGTGTACTGAGTATTATGTTATCCATACCAATATTAAGAATGCAAAAGTAAATCTGTGTGTTGGTTTGTTTATTTAATTTTCACGCCTAAACTGCTGAACCAATTTTGACGATTATTGGTATAGAGATAAATTGGGTCTTGGAGAAGGAGTTACATTTCGGATGTCCCAAAAGTAAAACTTAAAGGGAATGAAATAAGGGGTGAAGGTTTGTATGAAAACCAATCATCTTGCAAATATTATGCTTTAGAAAAAAAAAGTAAAGCGTGCTTCAGCGTTTTCGAAAAGTGGTGGCAAGTGTTCCCGGGATCTTTACGAAACTTGCAAATGCATTTAACTACATATTTACCCTTTAAAAACGTTTTGGAATCAGCACTTGATGTCAGTCTTTAATATGATATTTGACCAAACAAAAAGTTGTAATAAAAATTATATTCATATTATTAATCAGGGTAGGCAGAGAAAACCGGAGCTAGAGCTACGACTCTGACACAATCTTGCTCCTTACATATCCACAATTTTTGTATTATTATCTGATTATAATTTTTATCTATTTCTTTTTCTTTACAGGTATGTGGTTGCTATTTTCTTTATAAAGAATCGCTAAATATGTAAGTAGTCAGTATGTAGTAAATGTAGTTTTGATGTCATAAAGTTTACGAAAAACTTTTATAGTGAAGTTACTAGTTTTTCGTGTGTATTAAAAATGTTTGCTTTTATATAGAAAGAGAAATTTTTCAACTCGCTAATGCACGAATATATTTTGGCAAATATCAGGAGAGTTCATAAATCAGAGAAACTAGTTTTGTTAAGGGTATATTCTTGATTCCGATGCTCTTGTATTTACTATTCTCATTTTACATTCTACTACGTTTAGCTTTTTGGTGATAGCAAGGAATAAGGTTTTATATTTATGGACGTAATTCGTTTTCGTAATTAATTTTCTTAATGGATTGGTCGTTTTCACTCAAGCATAAACTCTACCTACATTGTAATGAGAATAAGCGTAAAGTATTACTCTGTACACCAGCATAACAATATGTGTAAAGCTTGTCCACAACTTCTCAAGCAGTACAACTTTTCGTAAAGTTTTGGCACCATTTCTATTTACATATGCGGTTAAGTAAGACGTATGAGCACAATTGTGACGTTGCCAAAGGATAACGATGCAAGTTTGAACATAATAGAATGTGATTTATTCTAAATTAAATAGTACGCTCCCTGTTTTAGATATTTGCAGACACAATAAAGCGACACAATAATAGCACTTTTTACGATCCTATCATTTTCATTTTTTATTATTGTGACTCGACGTATGACAGCACCCCGCTTGATGTTAAGACGAAGTGTGGTCCATGTATGAATGTTACTGCTACTACAATTCAAGTAGCAATCACATCCATTATGCCGGCCTAATGGAACCGGCAACTTACAAGCTGATCCCGAATCGTGACCAAATCACTTCACGGTCTGTATACTTGTAAGTGGTGGTACTACCCCGGATCGTGAACTGGGTACCACTGCCTACCACTCTTTAATTGTAATTCTTATAATTAGCATAAGGTAGCATTTCTCTTATTAGAAACTTAATGAAGCGTACAGATGTAAATTAATTCATGTATACCATTAATTTAATGTTCGCTCAAAGCGGTTGTCTTCACGCGACGGATGTTCTTAGTGCAGTGGTTTTACAGACAATTAACACACTAGACGCCTATTAGGAACGCAGTCCGTATTATGAAACAACTGCTGAACCATCTGAAACACTAGTGTACTCGTATTCATTTTTGGGAGAATAGCTCAATAGAAATGTTCTCCCTAGAAACATTATTATTTTCTTTCTAATATTGTAAAATACGAGTTGCTATATAGGTATTACAGAAGAAAAGTTTTTGTGACTTAATTGCAGAAAACTAGTTATTGAAGGGTTTTTAATAAGTCATATAAAATTGCGCTGCTTTATAAATGTATTAACCATAATATTTGTTTGCATTTGAGTCAAACTGATATACTTTTTTATTATAACTCGACATCTGGCCTCGACTTGCGTGATGGTAAGTAAGCAAGGCGAGGTCCAAATGTGCCGACGACTGAAAAGTTTTCAAAGAAGCATAGTGAAGGTTTCGTTTAAAAGATCCAATGTTATATGATAGGGAAATAAGCAAAAGAAAAGAACACATAACTTTTACGCAAACCACGAGTTTAAAAACACTTGCCCGGTACCAATGTATCATGGATATATGTACTTTGGTTGTTCTGTTTGTATGATACAAGCACTTTAGTAGCCTAGTATAGAAATGTATATAAAATAAAAATGTCAACACACGTGAGATATTAATTACATTTAGTAATTTAGAGGAGTCTAGTAGTATATGTTCTATGTGTGGTGTGCAATTTCTGTAACCCCTAAATGTTATTACATAAGCCCGCAACATCTGCTTCGTATCTTTGTTTGTTTTACAATGTTATTTCTGTATGGCTGATTTCCGTTATGCATTTAGATTTTGTTCTCTAGATTTTAGAACTTTAGGTCTTATGGTTAGTTATAATTAGTTTTTGCATGCACGTAGATATTTGTTTGCTCGTGTTGTGTCTGCTATTATAGTGTTCTCACTTTCTTATTCCCTATTTTGCGTGGGTATCTTTTCAATTTAAAATGTAATATCCTTCATTTTCTTAACATCCTACTTTTTTGATCCTACTAATTTTATTTAGAAACTTTATAGTTCATACGATACGTGAACTTTACCCTTGGGCATTATATACCAGTATTCCTCAAGGTCGAGATCATATAGTCTAGGTATAAGTCTGATGCATAAGCCAATTATTAATGTGCTCAGCATTCCAGCATTTATATTATAGTGATAAATATTAATGTTTAAAATTGTTGACATTGCAATAAATTATCATTTTCATTTAATATTTGACATGATGCTAGGTTGTATTTAATATATATATTTTATTTTTGTATACGAGGGTTTTTTTTTTCGATCATCGGGGACATCCTCAAAAAAGCTAGGTTGCCTAGTGTCTATAGCCTTAGAGCTTGTATGAAAAGAATTGTGGATGTAAAGGAAGCGAGGGAGCTGTGTCAGGATCGTGGCAAGTGGCGCTCCATTGTCTTTGCCTATCCCCATGGGAAGAAGGCGTGATTGATTGATTAATAATTTATTAAGGTTAAAGCGCTTTTTTGACTTATCTAGTTGTAAGTTTTAGTTCGTACTCTGAATAAATAAATAAAATTTATTGTATTACAAAAATGAATGAAATGAACAAAATGAATATCATCATAGAATATCATCAAATGAATATATCATATAATATTCCTTAAACATGTTTATAAGTCTTTAAAATGATTTATTTGTTGAAAATAGCTTTGATTACACATATTTTATATTTAATGTTAGCGTTACAAATACTTAGTCATAAATGGCATGAAACAATAGGAAAAATACTATTACTAAAATTCTGGACTTTCTGCACTTATTTCTATTGTTCCAAAGGTTGGCTGGCAGAGAATGCTAACTAGCGTTAATTCCGCCTGCGTTGCACCATCGTACGGCGTTATAAATAAATAAATAAAATTAAAATTAATGACTTTATCTGAAATTAAAAAGAACTAAGACAATTTCAGTCAACATTTGTGCAGTAACCATCTTGTTCACATTATTTTACACGACCCAAATACTCTTACTTTGAAGTTTATAGGTATTTTAAAATGTGTTCTCAGAATTATATAATACAAATTGTATTGGTTTTTTTTTTGTATTAGGTACCTTGTAATATATATCGACTATCGAATTATAATGATTTGCGTTAGAATGAAGCCTGTAGTGATATAAAAGGCTCTACATTTCTTTAAACTACACTTATAGTGTATTTTGATTTCTAAAGGTTTATTTGTACTATGCTTTAGGTGAGATTGTCTTTTATTTGATAATGTAGTGACAAGGGTTGGGAAAGGTATGTTTTTATTTATTAACACGCGAAATTTTTCCTAGATTTGCCTGATAGTAAGGTGAAGTCCAAGATCGTCGACGTCTGAAAAAGCTTTTTCATTTTACAGTTGCCTCAGGCATCGTGTCTATATTTGCGTTGGTTTGGGTAAAAAGATAGATGAAAAAAGGTTTAAGAAGGAGATTAATCAGATGTGAGTAGAAGTATTAAAAGGAACTATTCAAATGGAATTGAATCATTAAAAAGCTGGGGTTGGCAGTGGCAATACCCATAAAATTGAGGATGTGAGAAAAGCCAGAGAGTTGAGGCAGTTGTGTGTAGATGTATGACAAATAGATGATACATTGGATTCTACAGCTACTAATCACAGAAACGCGATTGATATATTAATTTACATTAGTGCCTGTAGAACAAAACAAGTAAGAACAAAACGATTCGTGGAAATGACCGCAGCTGTTTAGTAACTATTAAATAACAAAGGCGAATGCATCATACCAACATGCTCGTAGGATATGCATTCAAAGCTACTGAGTTGGCAACATTTCAAAATCTGATATATTATCATAATTTATGACGACGAACGGTGTTATCAATATGAATGCTATATGACAATTCACTCGTTCGAGCGTAAATCTTATATCAAGATATACGGGAAAATGGGATACAAAGTTTTCAAACGTTATGATATTGGAAAACATTTTGAAAGACGACAAATTTTGCATGTATTACGTGTTTAGAATTTATAAATGTGATGGTAGATATGTTTGAAATATCGAATTGTAAATGTCATTATTAGACGATCAGTCTGCCGGTCAGGATCAGTATAACCACTTACAAACCGTGATATTGCGTCGACCTTGTGGATGCGACTTTTCAATCAATTAAATCGACACGCCTTTTCCCACGGTCCTGACAACTCCCTCGCCGTCCTACATCCACAATTCTCATGATGCAAGCTCTATGGTTATGCGACTTCTACTTGTAGTTATTTCCCTATAGTAGCAGTTGCCTCCATTTATGAACTCGTATGAACTGCACTTCAGTCTAACATTAGCCTGATGTTAAATCAAGCGGGTTGCTGACATAAGTCGCGCCTCACTAAAAAATATATATTAAAAAACTTCAATATCATGTAAATTTTACCATTTGAGTTTAATTTAATATGTGGAATCATTAAAAGTCAATCAGATTTTAATTTTGTTATTAAGAGGTTCGGTTGGGTACGGTACATAAATAATGCAGGAAACAGTAAAAATAATTTAAATATCGGTGTTGATTACAATTTCGGAACCTCAAACGCGGAAAAAGGTAAAAGGGGTATTCAATTAATTTCTTGGTAAAGTTACTGGAGAAGAATTTCATGTCAGGTGCTCAAATCCCTTTAAGGGAAAGTTAAATTTCATAAGCTAATATTTCTCATTACCATATTGTTTATTTATAGCCCGACTCTCAGGGTTTTTATTAAGCTACGCATAAATCAATTTCTAAATTACACTCTTTATCCACCTACACAATTTATCCTCTGTATGTAAACATTGCGGTTTATTTTTAAAACTTTTACAAAAATGACAAATGTTACGTTTACAATGCGACTGTGGTGTAGTTGCAGTGCAATGGTTACGCAAATCGAGAGCACGGATTCAAAATCATTTAACGGTACCAATGTATCTTTGATATATGTACTTTGGTTGTCCTAGAATGTAAATAAAATTAAAACAAAGCTTTGGTTTTTCCACAACTTCGATGGCTGAAAAGTCTTCGACATGACAAATTAAAATAAACGTGATAATTTACTGCAAAATCCGAACCTAAACATATTTGCAAAACTTTTGAAAATATTTTTTTTTCTATTTAGCGTTCTTAACCTACTTTTGGATTTCAGATATCGGTTTTCTAGTTGCCATTTTGTATTCACAATAAAATTACAACTTAGTTATTTTTAATAGTTGTAATCTTCCGCCCTGAACTTTTATTGTTGTTTCTCGACAAAGGAGCATTCCGCCTGATGATAAGCTGGAGTGCGGCCCATGAATGGAGGTGACTGCTACTACAGGTAAATAACAACAGTAAGTAGCAGTCATATACACTATACCGGCCTGATTAAACCTGACAACTTACAAGCTTATCCCGAAACGCGACTAAGCCACTTCACGGTCTGTATACTTGTAAGTGATGATACTACCCTGGATCGGCAGACTGGCTTTCACTCTGATAACCAGACTCGAAGCAAATATCCAGCTCTTTTTCTTAATTTTTTTTAATCATTTTTTTATATTTGATCTAATTATTAAATTTCACAAATAAAAGCTATTAAACATATATTTGCTCCGACAGAATTAACCCGGGGACGAACTCTACTAGTATATAATTTATTATATTGTGTCATGTCTATTATAAATCTAAAATACTTCCCTCACATGTAATCACAAACCATTGAAGCATTTCATTATCAAATATTACATTCATGGAAAGGGCAACCATGATTTGAATGGTTAATCCCGCCGCGACTCCGATCCGTTGATAACTTAATTTTGCATATCCGCCACGAGAACGTATCGTATGCCAAACATTTGTAATGAATATTAATCGAATACGCGTCTAGTTACTGGATTAATGAGAAGTTGGTGACTGCAGTAATAGGTGAGGGCAATGACGCTGTGTCATTGATGTCTATACTTACTACCGGTACACCGCGAAATGCAGAAGAATCGTACGGCATTTATTTGATTCAAGTATATGGAATAAAATGTTGTAAATATATTAGGGAGTCCATCTATGAAAAACAAATTTTCGAACTACACTATCGCTAGAGGTATTAAAATTTGCGTAAATCTACACAGATAAAAACTTAACACCTCGTGTCACCTTGATGGCTACAGTACTTTGAAGTTCAAAAAAATTACGTTTTTAACGACTTAAACCGTATAGCTAAATTATTCCAAAAATTAGGTTTAAATCAAGTTGTATGTCCAAAATTTGACATTTCTGCTCAAGATTGCAACCTGTTTTTAATGAAGCCATCTCTAGAAATTGCGTCATATTCATATGAAGAGTTAATAAAGTGGACGACAGTTTTCATGTGATGGTTTACCAATCTGTTGACATGGCTCAGAATTGGCTTAACTTTTAATTTACTTTATAAACTATAGTATCAGCAAACGTGATTTCATAGAGCTAAAATTAACAATAAATGTTTCATCTCAGAATATTATTAATATGTAAATTGTGTCACGTCTTTTTGATATTTAATATTTGTAATTCACAATCTTTGACATACGTAGCTGTGTCGCCATGTTCGCCGCGTGGTTCATTAGACGCAATTAATTTGCGGCAAGATGGCGTGTAGTTCACGCTGCCTTCGTTAAAGTATGTTCCCAACATGTCTTTACTACGTTCGATATCAACATTCTACATTCTTGGCTTGATTGCTGTTTTAATTGTTTCAATCTCGCATTAACCTGAATAATTTTCTAGCTTTGACATTTGGGATATGCCGGTAGAGACACAGCAACATGTGAAATAAAAAAAGGTATGATACGTTTACTTAAAAGTAGGCAAACAGTTAATATTCATTTGCCCAGTCAATCGATCCGCGGTATCACCACCAATTTCTAATGTACGGACCGTAAAGTGTCTTGTTTTGGGATAAGCTTGAAAGTTTTCGGTTCTAATTGGGCAGCCTAATGGGTACTGTCACATCTCGAGACACAATAATAAGTAAAACACATTATTTTTCTGGTTTGTAATGCATAACATTCAGATACAAGCAGGTAAAACCGACATTCTTAAGTCAAATGAAACAGACCCGAAGGGAAATCAAATGAGTATTATGGTTTTCTATGGTATTATTTAAATTGAACTTTAACTCATACATTTACTTACAAGAGATTGATTTCAACGCTCACTCTTTTTAGAGGGACAATATCCCTTTTTTTACATTTTTTTGGTATCAAATTTAAATATCTATTTCTTGTGTAACTCTATACATCAGGTTTAGCTTATTCTATCAGGGTTATTCTTATCTCCGAGAATATTGTTATGATGTATGTTTTACGTTTGATGTGCGGATGCTGGTATTAATGAACTTCTATTATAAATTTTCATTTGACTTATATTCGCCTGAATCATTGCTAAATGGATTCACTTAAAACTAGAAGCTTAACGCTTCTTTGAATAATGTATTCAAATTTAATTAACTGCAACTAGTTAGCGGTATTTAAGATTAGATTCGTGGTGAAGTCGTCAAAATTGTTTGATCATACTTGTCGTTGAGACAATGAACTACGAAGGCACTATGAACAATTTTAATAAGTATCACTAACATGTTGTTGATTTTTTTTTGCATTTACAAAATATATTTGTAATATATTGTGTCAGGATCGCTCGTGGCACGTGACGCTCCATTGTCTCTGCCTATCCTTGTGGGATAAAAACAATTGATTGATTGATTTTAATATTCAGGCCACACAGTTGATCTATAATAAATAAATTTCTAATATACCACCACTTATCACAATTCGTCAATAATACTTTTTTTATAATGAAAGACTCATGATGAAGTCAAATCTGAATTAGTTCGATAGTAAGTCAAATACACTGAGCGTATTGCCAAGTACTAATTATACTGCACTCCTGTACTGGGAAACAATAGTGAAATTAATTTATGTAGTCCACAAATAGTGAATCCGGTGACGCGATTTAATACGTGCAAATAGAATTGATTTATGTATTTTTAAGTCATTTTCATGATTGAGGTTTACTACACTTCATTTAACTACGGATATTTAAGTTTATTAGTTTCGGTTGTAAATTATATATTACTCCTTTCATTATTACGATTATTATTTCTGTATTTACATTAATATTTAATATATTAAGCTACTACACGTTCTTGTATTGTATTGTATCGGGCAAGCATAAAAGTTACCTCGACTCTAGCTTGAGAGACATTTGGTTTTAAATTTCTTCGTTCGGCATATTTTCTATGATGTTACCTATTGTATTTTAATTAGTTATGACTTGCACGCTGTTTTGTATTCTAATCCATAATTCTTTCTACTGTGTTGTTTTTTACTTTATTATTGTTTCAGTTAATTTCAAAACTATTGATTGGTTCGTGTTTAGTAATTTATATTCCTCTGTCTACAATTTGTCATCGTTCGTTAAAGGATTGCATTTCGTAAATGCATTTACTATTATTGTTTTCCTTCATTGTATGTGCCAACTAAATAAATTCTGTTAGAGGTTTGATGTATTTCAATTTTCGATTTTATGTCTTTGGTTGTAGAGTTTAAATTTAAAACGTATTTTGTTTATTAAATTGTAATCTAAGATTGGTTTAGTAGATAGTTATAGACTGTAGTTACACAATTTGTTTTGATGCGAATTTTAAATTGGTAATATTAACAAATATTATTAGACAGTTATTAACTAAAACGCCTTCACTCGGGATAGACAAAGAAGAGATAATAACAAGTCATAATTCTAAGATATTACTAGTGACATTATACGATATTAGAATTAATTATAAAAACAAATTGTGGCTGGAATAAATAGACGGGATAATATTATCAAACATTTTAGCCCTTAATGTAAGTTTATTTTATTTTGATTACGAAAATGTCTTTTTCTTGTTCGTAGAGTTTAATGTAATTATAATATTGCTTATATAACATAGTCTATTTGTAATTGAGATGGATTACAAATGAAAAATGAAACCTATAGATATAGATTCGAGTGCGTACTGGATTTTCCGGGTGCTATTTCAGTACGAGCGCATCCATTAGAATTGTCAGCTTATGTTCCCTTTATTTTGTTTGTTAGTCGTTTGTACTCGTCGATGATAGAAATAACTTTGACTACGATTTCTTAAGATTAGTTTCAGATTTCTTAAATATATTTTTTATTGTATTTAAATAAAAAATGTGGCCAAAAAATAAGAACAATTATCGATATTTTGGGCAAATTAAAAATAGGAACAATAAAAAGAACATTGTATACACAATTTTTGCATACAAATGAAAATCTTTTACTACATATATCCGTTTATGTATTCTTACTGACAGAATTAAAGTAGTAAATTCAAAGTCTATTTTAAATTCTTCTATAATCACTAGATCATTTGACTTTGTCAAGTATAACAGAAAGTCTTTATTCCAAAATACTGGAGTTAAAATCTAAATTGAACAAAACACGTATACTTCGTATCTTAAAGCTCTAGTTATTTGTGTGGGTTGGTGAAAAAGCTTTTTATAGAAATGTTAAAGGACTCGCTTTTGTGAGGTATTACATATTCATTTAATGAAATTACACTCGTCACCTTATCGGTAGGAATAATCTTGACCCTTTCAAAATCCCTTGACTATCCTTGGGCAAATATTACATAGAACAAAGTTGTGGGTAAATAATCCCAAATATGTTGTACGGGCAGTAAAGAAAATAGTTTAAATTCCTATCAACATAACTGATCGCTAAGGTTTACATACAAATAGTATAACAATGAACTCAGAGAGATGCAAGTTAATAAAAAATGGTAATTCTCAAATTATTTTTGATAGCAAAATCATACTTTTTTGGTTTCGTAAATACTTATACATTCGAGTAAATATTGGTAATAAACAAATTGATCAACGATAATTATATACGGCTTTAACAATTTTATTTGATGTCTTTTTACTCTAATTTGTCTATTTAGTTATTTAATATTGTCGGTCAATAATTAAATATAACTAATTGTTTCGATTAATTCTGTAGTGTATTCACGAATAAATTATGCACTTTACTGTTTATATTGGGCAAAGTATAAAACAATAATTTATAATGTATGTTTATCTATGCATCTTGTGTTCACCGACACAAGTGAACGGTGGAAATAACTACATTTGTAAATTTCCAATAATTTAACCCCGCGGCGATTAATGTTCAATTTTAATGCATGACGTGTTAATTGCTATTTGACCCTTTCATGTTGGATCAATATTGTCGTACGGTTCTCGGGTTTCATAGATTTATTTGTGGCTATTACAAATGTCCGCAGTGAATGACCGATATCGTAGAATTAAATGGAAAACTCTTCATCATATTCATATATTTGTTATTCGTTGATACAATCGGATTGTGAATAATAAAAAATTGTAATTATAGTTTACCATTTTTCTTTTTCGATTGGATATATCATCATGAATAATTTTTAATATATATTTATTTACAAATTAATGAAGGTCGTTCGACGCTAGACATTGAGCATCTAAATTTCTATTTTTAGGATTATTATTGGTTTTCGTAGAAACCTTTGAAAGGTTAATCTAATATCGCCTAAGAATATATCATAACTATATATCCACGTACCTATCTTAAATTTGAAGGAGTATTCGTGCGTGTAAACTTGCAATATACCCTTTCCGATAAGAAGGAATGACCAAACGAATGATTCGGGTCAGTATATATCTACTCTTAAACGATTATTTTCAGAGTACTGTCCATCATATAGTATTGCTTGCTCTGTCTTATCCCAGACATTTGGCATTAGCTGGACAAAGATGTATTCTAGTTACGTCGGAATAGAAATTTCCGAATATGCCATTAGTTGCAATGGACGTTTATTGAAATTATGGTGTTATATCTGTGAATGGATCTCGACCCTTCTCGAGGGATAGAATTAAATGACGCTTAAGCTTTATATACTCTGGCTTAAGTAGAAACGTGAGACGTTGCTTAAGTATCCGACTATGAGATGCTTTTAAATAAAATTGTGTTTATACAAAAAGATAATGCTGTGAATGCCAATTATGAAATTCATTAGATTAATATCTAAGATCAGAATAAAGGCAAAGAAAACATGATTTATACGAAAGCTAATATGGACTTGTTTTTGAAACAAACTTTTAGTTAAAATGGGAGACATTCCTACAATAATACTTTGTTAGTATAGATTGTATAATTGTGATTGTGAAAGAAATATGACATTTGTGCCAGGATTGTGGCAATTGGTATCTGGCTATCCTTGTCGAGACGTAAGAATTTTTTTATTTTTATAATAGCAAATAATCTGTTTATTATTATTCATACAAGATATACGAGCTTGTATGAAAAGAATTGTGGATGTGGGGAAAGCAAGGGAGTTGTGATAGTATGGTGGCAAGTGGCGCTTCATTGTTTCTGCCTATTTTTGTAGGTAAAGGGCGTGACAATTTGATTGATTGGTCATTAATCATTTGTCATCTCTACTCTAGCTTTCCATTGTTATTGCGGTAAAGATAAAGTAATTCATAGAAATTTTAACAACATAAACCCTAAAGGTAAACTGATACATGTATTCGTAATATTATTATTACAAACGTCCAAATTTCAGATAAGGGATGCCAGTACATTAACGTAGATGTACGTATATTATGATGCGGGATTCAACCTTTGACCTTTCTGTTATATTGATATTCATCAGTAAATACAAAGTGTAATTAATACAGTCGACTAATGCTACCAACTATAATATTATTATTGGTTTCAAGTTTGAAAGCCCCGAGCTACTTTCTGATTAATTTCAAACAGATAGGACAATATAAAAAGGTTTGTAATATTTTAGATGAGTTTTGGTTATTGTTAGAATTTACTAGCTTGAAGTAAATAAATAGTTATAGTAAATTAGTAGTTATACCTTTGAATACTAGTACTAGTCGTAGGTTCTAATTATATGTCTATCATTTTCATATCAGCCATAACTCGTTATTTAACTGTTTCTCCTTCGATTTTCACAGTGATCCTCTGTACTTTAACAGATCATCAGTTCTTGTGGGTGGATGTCCTCGGCGTTTTATGTACATACCTAAACTTATTTTCATTACTTATAGTAGTCCAATCTTTATCACCTTTTTTTCATCAGCATCAGCATTATGACTTGACATCTTATCACGATCTGCCTGATGGTAAGCAAGAGAAAATTCAAGAGTGCTGACAACTGAAAAACGAGTCTATTCACGGCTGCCTCAGTCGCCGTTACAATCACCAAAAGAAACATGATATTTTGATTTAGTTATATCTTTATTTTCACTGGGCATCGGCAAAGATGCTGAAGACCATCTATTTTCCATGGCCTCTGTATAATTTTTTATTTGTTCCTTTTTTTTTTGACCTTTTAATTTATTGGCTACGTCACGTTTTTATCTAACTTTACACACATATTAACTTTTATTGCTAGGATTTACGGGTTTCTTATACTGCTCGGGCACGTTCCCAGTCGTGCTTTCAAAACGAACTGACCGGCAACAATTTAAAAAAAAACTATTGAAAATTTTACAATCTATCTGTGTTTTGGCTTTAAAAATATTCTTTAAACGTTAGAGCTCGTAGTCACCATTCCAGCCCAGAGTCAGTGCAAGTAGTAGATGGTGTACCAATTGATTATACGGCGTATCCCCACTAGAATAAAGTTCGGGTAGACCGACCTAGGTCGTTTTATTAAATAATGGCACAACCTTCCTAAACACGTCTTTCCTCTGACCACTAATTCTGGATCCTTCAAACGCTTTGTGGCGAGGCATAGCCGACAGGGCTGCTGCTAGCTCAGACCCCCATTCTCTCATTCCCAGATTCTCTCATTCACCACGCTCTCGCCTAAAACATCAAGCATGGAATTTGCCGTTTAATGATATCATAATTAGCTTAATATACTATACCCACGGGTATAGACAGAAACAAATACAATATACATTTCTTATTCACAAGTCCTATAGGTATAGAAAAGGAATGTTTTTTAAACTATTTTTGGGACGAAGTTCCTTATCGCGAGTTGTGAAAGTGGGCTAGACGGAAAAATATAAGACCAATAGTTGTAACGACACTTTTTTAGGGTTCCGTATTAAAAAATGAAACCCTTATAGATTTGTCACGTCTGTCCGTCCGTCCGTCCGTCCGTATATCACAGCCACTTTTTACCGAAACTATAAGAGCTATACCATCGATGCAGTTTTCAAGACTTTTAAATAAAATAGAATCCCAAACATATGTTTCCTACTTCAGTTACCACAAGCCAATTAATACTAAAATTGAGCCTACTGATAAAGTTTAGGTTTAAATTTAAAAAAATAAAATTTTATTACAATTCCTTCACTAATTAATCGAAAGGAACTTCGTTCCATCCGGGTGTCCCTTGACACCTCTCAAGTTTTTTATTAACTGTATTGTAAGAAAGAATGTAAGAATGAGTCGCAATATCTGTACGCTGTAGTTAAGTATCTAAGTAGGGATTGTTTCATAAGTGGAAAACAAAAAATGGAATGAAACGAAGCAGATTAGAAAGTTGGTGCTGATTCAAGAGTCTAAAGATTAAGAGGCTCAGGATTAACGAGTGGGAGGTAAGTGGGGAAAGCGAAGAAAACTTTCTAATTGGAGATTATGAAACAAAAATTAACTATTTTCCTTTCAAACTTTGAATCCACCCAAAGCTAAAGAGATTGTTGTAAATAATTATTATTTTGTAAAAGACAGCGTTATTTACGCCATTTTTTTAAATAACACAAAACGAACTATATTTAAAACTTGATCCAGAAAATGGTTTCCAATTAAATTAAGGACATTCTTTAATAAGTAGGGGACAGCAGTGCTCATAACTATGGAGAGTATATGAAGAGAATTTTTATTGTAAAAACAGCGAGAAATGTGTGTCAGGATCATGAAAAGTGGCGTGATAGATTTATTAAATAAATTTTATGTTGATTTATTTTTTAAGGAGCCTTACAAATTCATAATGTTTAAGAAGAATATTTTATTTATTCAATCGGCTGAAAATAAGTAATATGATTAAGATTTCACGTTCAATTTATTTCTACAGAGAAAAACTTAGTAAAATGTCTTAGCTTTGAGGGCCTCTTATTTCTCTTTAAAGATTTTTCCATATTTTTCCTCTATGTGGGGATGATGTAATGGAAAAATATTTGTTTTTCTTTCACTTCGTTTTTTATACACATCTATAAGTAATGTGTTTGGGCTTGGCGCTTCAATATTATTTCAGTATTTGGCAGCTTTTATCTTATTTAAATGTACTCTTTTACCTATTTATAGAAATCTCTAAATATATTTAACATGCTGATTTCGTATTCTCGTGCCTTTTCCAGGAGTTTTAACACTGAAGAAATTTTTAGAGGTTTTGAGAAAATATTTTTTTTATTATTTCTACACTAAGCGACCAAAGGAGATTGTATAATAGAAGCAGGACGACCAAAGTTCATCATAACAAAAATACATTGTCACCGGCTTTGAACCAGGATCTCTGCGAGACCATTCATCTACCACTAGACCACGTAGATAGTAAGCCGCAAAAAATTTGTTTAATTTAATATTTTTTTTATTATTATATAGATTCTTAACTTCGGATGAAAAACCTACCGATTTTAAACTCCAGTTCCATGAATGGATGTCACTGCTACTTGCAGTTAAATAACTGTAAGTAGCAATCACATCCACTATGTCGGCCTAGTTACAAGTTGTAAGCGGTAACTTACAAGCTGTTAATAAACATTCGACAAGTTCTGCTATAATTGTTATTGTTGAATAAATTAACGTACAATATTTTATATATGTAAATTCAAATAAATAAGTAAATTACATAAACTTTATTTAAGCTCGTTTATTTTTTGATAACCTTTCCTTTAACATTATAAATTTAAAACTTATAATTTTCCCCCGTTCACCTTAAAGGTTAGGTTTCGTGTTTTCGAAGCTCAGAGCGTTAATTTTCTGAGTGCTTTGCTAAAGTTTTAGTAAAGTTGCTATCAATTTTGTTTTATCTTTTACGAGTTTTACAACAAATGTAGGTGAAATCTTACTTATTTTGTTGTTTGCCAAGTTGAGGATATTTCAACGCTTGTCATCATCAGTAATTAGTTGTATCATTCGACATTTTGTTGTTGTATATATTTATTTGTATAGACGTCTTTGAATATATATTTTTAATTTGTATACTAAAAGTGGTCACAGGTATAGGCAGAGACAATGGAGCGCCACTTACCACGATCCATACACAACTCCCTTGCTTCCTTCACATCCACAATTCTCTGAAAAGGCGTGACAATTTGATTGATTTATTGTTTGAAGTGGTGTCGTAAACCAGGAGCTTCCGGTTGCTTGGTACCAATGTGTCTTTAATATATGTACTTGGTTGTCATGTTTTTATGATACAAGCACGTTTAGCAGCTTACTATTACGACTCTATTAATAAATTAAACAACTTTTATGCAGCTTACTATCGCGTTTATTTTGTTATTATTCCGACGTATCGAGAGCCATCGTGGCCACGGAGAGACAAATAAAAATCAAAATAAACGCGATAGTATGCCGCATAAAATTTAATTCATTAATCAATGTTCGCGCAAAATCTAAGAAAAGACTCTATTAATATTTATACACTTGCTAAATGTATGTGTAAAAACAAACAACGAGTGTTACTAATTAACGAAAACATCTTAAACTTGTTTGCGAAGAGTAAAATCTTTACAATTACGCAAGAGACGGTTAGGAGGGATCTGAAATGTCTTATTACTTTTTATCATTAAAGTTTATTTCGCTCTCCATTGTCGGATGGCAAAGTTCAAGAACTGCTGGGAATCTCGAAACTTGTTCTTGAAAATTCGATGGTTTTTTATTTCAAACAACGATATTAAAAGAGTTTCTGAAGATTTTCTTATTGTCACCGAGAACTTTGATCTTTCAAGTTAGTGAATATTCTATTAACACATTGTAAATAAAACTCTTTAAAAACATTACAAATAAACCTAATGGTATTCATCTTTGGCCGGCATAGTGACAGCCACTAGGGCAACTGTAAAATAACATTTTATTCATAATGTATTATAATATTAATATGAAATCTCAATTATGATAAATCAATCAAAAAAATTGACGGAGTTGTATCAGGATCGAGGCAAGTGGCACTCTATTGTCTCAGCCTATCCCTGTGGGAAAAGGCGTGACAATTTGGTTGATTGATTGATTGATGTTTTTATTATATTTTTTATTAAATCCCCGACTTTATCGAGAAACAGTCTTTAGGTTCGTCCTCGTTTTATACTTTGCTATATATCTGATTTATAAATATCCATACTTAATTTAATACTTTAATCTATACCTTCAATGTGCTCAAACCAACGCAATATACCTTCACCCTTCCTACTCTTTCCCTTCCCTTCCTACCCTAATACCCTTCTTAATTTTTCTTACTACATCTTCTTTTAAATAGCATTTATGACATCACTTAATAGTATTTATTTGCAATCGTAACCCCACATGCACTTTTTAATAACCGCCTACTTCTTTTATGTACTTCCTACACCTTTGCCTTACACCCAGCATTCACTCCCATACAATAATGTAGGAACGGAACAAGCACCGCATTATTTATAATTAATAAACTTGAGATTAATCAACATGGTTATCAAGGCTTACTAAGTCTGTGTATTTAATATAGAAGTAATTAAGTTTGAATTTAGTGTTAACACAAGGAGCTAACATTACACACAATGATTAAGGAGAAAATATGATTGCAATATTATCCAACTATACCTAAAATTTTGCAGAGCAAACAATATTGATCCCTTAGGACGTAGGTCACCAACCTGACTATGCACGATTATGAAAAGTTATTCTAGAAGATTCTTAGTAACATAAAATGCTTTTAGCGACTTAGTTATAATGCTTATTTGCTTAAGCATGATTTATACTCGTATTTACTTACGATATTCGTATATTTCTGATAGAGTTTACAATTCTCTTCATAACTTACTGAATTAAAATGTTACTGATTTAAACAAATTTTATGCGGCTTACTATCGCGTTTATTTTGGTTTTGATTTTACGTTGGTATAATAAAAAAATATTATTAAATTTGCCGCATTAAATTTGTATATTTCATTAATCAATGTTCGCGCAAAATCTAAGAAAATATTATTAAATGCCTCCTCATATGCTAATTTTACAAATTATTCATCATCACCGTGTCAGCTATTAGCCGTCCACTGCTGGACATTATTTCCTCCCAGCGATCTCCGCTTTGGTCTGACCTGGCTTTAGCAGGTCATTAGTCCTCCTGGTTGACATCCTACTCTGCGTTTTCCTGTTCCTGTTCCTGGTCTCCATTTAAGAACCTTTCCTTAAGACCCAGCGATCATCTTTATACGTCATTATATTTATGTTATTGGTTTTATTCTCAAATAAATAACAAGTCAAATTATTTAATTTAATTTATTAATTACAGCTGATTTTTTTATACAGCACCGACTTATGACACCACCCCGCCTTATTTAAGCTAGAGTACATTAGTGAACAAGGTCTGTAAGTGTAATCCTGGATCGGTAAACTGGGCACCACTGCCTAACTAGTCCTCGAAGTATTTTTTTATGTAAATAAATTATTGTTAAATATGTCAGTAATTGAAAACATATTACGAATATAAACCATGTATGAATTATTCATAAAAAATTAAAAGGAAAAAAATCAGGCTTACTACTACCAGGGATGCAACCCGGTGTATGTCGCGCGTCACGTTTTTTGACCAATTTATACAAACAGTTTTTATAGTTATTATACGACTATAGTCTGTCTAAGCCGAAATGACACGCCCCTCCACCGCATATGTGCACACGAGAAAACATAAAATATTAATGCAACACACCGAAAATGCAATTGTAATTGGTCATTCAGTTGCTGGTTGGACACAGAAAACCGATCACGCTCATAAAGTATAATAGTATAGTTAGTATTATTTGCATTCACACATTTAAATAAACTAATAAAGTGGAGGGGCGCGTCATTTATAGTTAGACAAGCTATACTATTTTATGAAATACGTTTTTTTTTCAAATAAACTTTATTATTTATTTATGATGTATTTATTATTATATTATATACGAGAATTTATCTTTGCCGTATACAAACTTAACGCGGTTATCGCGGTAGGCCCCAGTCGTCACTCGTCGATGCTCTTCAACCTCCCCTTGCTTCCCATCACGCAAATCCAAGTCAAATAAATAATATATTATCTAAAACAAAACCAAAATATCTATTCCAAAATCGCTATAATGTAAATTATAATAAAAAAAAACAAACAAACCCAGAGTTAGTTTTGTCTGTTTTTTTCTGTGTAGTGCTCTTACAAAATATTGTAGTGGCTCTCGTCCGTCTGTGTAATATGTAAATGTGGCCTACATTGTGCTTACTTCGCCTCTGTCTATTTTTTTTATTGTGGGTCGACATATGACGGCACCTAGCCTGATGTTAAGCTGGAGTGCGGTCCGTAAATGCGGTCTACTACAGTTCAATAATTTATTTGCAATCTATTATGCCGGCATAGCTGATCCCGAATCGAGACTAAATCATAAGAAAATAATTGGTTCTACTCTGGATCTACTGAATAGACAGGGCAAATGACTACAAATTGTCTGCCCACCACTTTTAATATTCCCTTGAGTGAAGGATTTATAATAGTTATAAAAGCAGGAGAGTGTTTGAGCATTTTCCACACTTATATGCGAGAGATTTAGACCGCTGAAACTGTTGCACAAAATCTTAGTTATCACGGAGGTAGACAAAACCAACCTATCTACGTGTTTCTCCAATAGCCCTACAACCCCGTCTCAACGCCAGTAGAACCCGCGACGTCGCGGACTGAGGCCGTATCCCTCGTCCCTCCCGCTCCAACGCACCCTCTCATCTCATCTCGTCTTATCGATCTCGAGACGAAATATATCGAGTTTCTTTCAAGAAATATACGCAATAACTTTCCAGTGACGTGGTTGCGTTACAACGTGATTTACTTTCAATAAAACGTGGTTTTGTTTCAAGCGACCGCTCCACCGATTTACGAGCTAACGACCGGAACTTTTTTCAGTCTCGTAGTCGCGATAAACGGTGAGTGTAATCGCTGTTTTATGCTTTGTAGTTCTGTAATGTTTATTTTGATTTTTAATTGCGTTACACCGGCAAGTGTTTACACCAAACAGTCGCCGTTGTTGTATTCGTATGATAAACCACAGGAGTAGCGGTAACAAACAGGTGGTTTTATTTGACTTTGAAGTCTTCGCGGAATGACGAACCACTTCAACGCCCTTGGCAATATAATGGAAAAATGAAAGGGAGAGTGATGTTCGTGTGATTGTCTTTTATATTATATTGAAGCGCCCGAGGGAATGATTGAGGAAGGGTTCCAGACGAGACAAATGTCTGCGTTGTGGTTTCTTTATTGTTGTATTATTCCTTTGTCAGAGTGGGATTTCTTGTGCTTTTCTCAAAGATAAGCTTTACGTTATTTTTCCTACTGAAAATATAACTTCATTTTTACTGTATTATCAGCTGGATCTAAATTTAATTATTTAGGTTTATCACTTCTTATATTATGAAAGTAGAAGAATGACATTCACAATCTGAAGTTTAGTCATTTGTTATTCCTTATAATCACGTATCTTTTATACAAACTCGTAATACTCTCTGAATTACATTACTGTATAAAGAAAGCTAAAAGAAATCTAAAAAGAAAAGAAAAATAATAATATAATAAAAATAATATTTGTACGCAAAAGGTTGCATATGGCATAAAGTTGTCAAAGCGTAAGCCACATAATAAATACAGCTAACTAACAAATGGGACTACGGGCTATAATTAATGTTCTTTTCACTTGTTTTGCGAATTTCGGTACCAATGTTACATTAGGATTGGCTCAACTTGTAATTTTATGCGGGTACAGTTCCAGCGAAACAGTTTTATTTACAGGCTAAATTAAACCTTATTGCGTGGTTGGTTAAAATATTAGTTTGAAGTTTGACTTTATATTTTAAAAGGGCAGATGAGTCAGTTTAAAGTTTACAACTAGTCAGCAATATAATTAAGGTGTGTATCTTGGTTAATGATCTTGTTAGGTAATGTAATGATGTTCAGAATTAAGCTTGTTTAAATTCATTCTCTCTTAAAACATAAAAAATATTTGTATTTATTAGTTTTTTTTTTTGTTGAGACGCGATATCTAATATCGACTAGCCTAATTGCAAAAAAAAGGAGGTTGAACAGCGTCGACGACTAAAAAAATCTTTTCTGTTTACGGTTCCCCCAATCACTGCCAAAGGTAATGTCATAGGTGAAGACCTATTATTAACAAAATCTACTTATATAATTATCTCGTATATTTGTAAATGATAAACTATAATATACAGTAATATTTTAGTACAACTGAGTAAAAAGTATTTGAAGTGTAGTTGGTAATTTCGACTTTCCTTCGTGTTACTCCATTAGTTGTTACTCTTGTTTCCGGTTTTCTACTAGTTAGTATTCCGATAGTTCGTCCACATGCCTGGTTAAACAATAACTTACTACTCGTATTTTCTCACACCCTTCGCCCCTCTCTTAATTAATAGTTAATTTATACACGTTGTTTGTTAGAAGTTTCTTCTTGTAAATGATTTATTAGATGTTTTGTATTTGCGGTTTCTTTTTTGATTACTGTATACTATATATAAATAACAGGGCCGTGTGTGTTTTCCCAAAGTAGACACTTAATGTTGGCGCTCTTGGACCTCTCCTTGCTTACCATCAGGCAAGTCAATATAAGCCTTAATATAAAAATACTTTTTTCTTTAAAAATCGGTCGCTTCGTATAGCAAAGGGAAACTTAGTGAGGAATATCTTAGCCCCAAGGATTAAAATATGACCATGGATATGCTTACCACTTGTCACTACTTACTTGTACGCTTACAAGTATTATTCGTATTATCCCATAATTTTAACACTAAATGGTTCTGTAACCGCATTCGTTAATTCGTTTCGTTTTTTTTTTTCAAACAAAATACAGCTATAGTATATACGTATAGATATCTTATATCTATAATATTTAAATTTAAATGAAATTATGTTACCCATTCGTAACGATAACGATCTTGAAAGTTTAAACCCTAGGGAGCTGTTTTCAGGTTAGATGGCTGATGGGTCGCGTCAACAGAACGTACATATTGATATTCTACTTTCAAAACTCTGGGTTTCAAAATTCACAGCTTCTTCTGCAGCTGGTCCCACAAAAACTGGAGCATATTTTTGTGGGGCTAGTTGTAGATTAGCTCCTCATAATTTATTGCAATATTTATTTAATGATTTTTATCATCAACTTTTGACAGTTAGCAGCAGTTGTAATCATTCGACCTTGTATCCTTTACTCTTTCAATGTTGAGGTGATTTTACTTCGGTCACCTTGATTTAAATCACTTAAGTATTAGCCTTTATTAGATTGGACAGTTGAACATTTTGCATTCTCCATCATGAAATTGAAATCGGTTTGTTATTTTAGGACCAGAAAGCAATCAATTTTGTCGAAAATTCTCTTCACCTCGCCCCGCTCCTACCTTTGATGTAACCTTAGCCATTTATTTAGGATTAATGCGTCGGTGGCGTGGATCCAACTTTTGTACCTACAAGGGGCTTAACTTTGCCTCACTCGTAGGATTTTGTGGGGTGAGAAAAACTTTGTACATTAAGACGGACAGGTGAGAGACCCTTCACGGAACCCACAATACACTTGTCGTTAATTCGTTTGAAATATACAATATTTTCTTCCCTTTCGTGTAGTACTATCGACACAATAAATATTGACTTTGAATAATGTACTTAACAGCTTAACTTTCGTTGTAAAAGTTTTCCCATAAATATTTTGTTACGAGTTCGTTTATAATGCTATTATTACTATTGTTAGTCGATTCTTGACAGATTCCCAATTACATTAGTTGTTTTTCTTGAGCTCGGGAATCGGTTAACGCCAATCAATGTTGCTTCTACTACACCCTATTATAACGTAATGAATTCGATCTATTCATTCATCTACTTTTCCCCTGTGTATTATTAGTTTCGCTTGTTTACTTATGTCGTCTTTATAACATGTATAATTATAATCATCAACAATCTATTCGTGTAATATTAAAATTGAGGGTTACTAAGCAGTCATTTAAACCCGCGGTTCTAAACCACTTGCCAGTGCTAATGTATCTTTGATTTAATGTACTTTGGCCGTCCTGTTTCTATGATACAAGCACGTTTAGTAGCTTAGTATAGAAATATGAGTATAAAAGATTTTATGAATACGTAGAAATTAAATTTATAATTTATATATATATATTTTTTAATAATAAGTGACTTTTAGCTTTAGAAATATTATAAAGAAAAAATATATTTTGTTTAACTTTAAACTGTTCTACTAAGAAATCACATTTTTAACGTTCGTGTATAGAACCTAAAGAAATATTTAAAGCATGAATATTGCCATTCGCCGAGCATACGAGTATTACACTAACACCTGCACGTACCAATGTTTCTTTAAACGCACTTTAAAACGATTTCTGAACACATTGTTTCGAAAAATATTGGCGACCGTGGTCTAGAGGTAATGAAAGCTTATGTTGAAAAGCGACCGCTGTGTAGTATTAGTGCAAACCGAAGCCACCAGTTCAAATACCACTTGCCGGTACTAATTTATCTTTGATATTTGTACTGTATTCGTCCTGTTTCTATAATAGAAGCAAGTTTAGTAGCTTAGTGTAGAAATGTAAAGAAAGAAACTGTTTCTTTAGACGCCGTTACTATACTAACTAGACTTTTATATTACTTCTTTAATTTAAAGTTATCAAAGTCGTTATTTAACTACTCCGCATGTAGGAGTGACGACCGTGGCTTGAATAAATAAAAATCATAAATTCCAAGAATATTGACATGTTGTGTATTAACTATAACAAAATATTTATACTGCGACAAATATCGAATAAAGGCACGAGTTTATCTTTAGACCTAATCTGAAATGTCGGCCCTTCGAGGAATTCCCATATCGGCTAATAATATGACACAAATAGTTATCTGAAAGTACCCTTTTCCAATAGCCCTTAATAGCGAGTGTCATTGAATCTAACAATGTCTAAAAATGGGAATTTCCCCGGCTAATCTTTGTAATTCCTCTCGTTGACATTAATTCAGTATATTATTGGTGCTATTAAGAATATCGGGATAGTACCTAACTATGGTGTAGGATTTTAATAAGAGTATAACAATTATATCGTCATCAGTTCGTGATTCTATCTTAGCCTGTCATTGCATTTTTTTTTATTGTGGCTCGACATACGGCCGCACCCTGCCTGATGTAAAGCTAGATTGCGCTCCATGAATGGACAAGACTACTAATGCAGTTAAATAACAGTTGCATCTACTATACCAGCCTACTTGGTACCGACAACTTTCAAGCTAATCCTGAAACGCGACTGAATCTTCTAAATGGTCTGTGATGATCTGTACACTATATTACTAAGCTATATTACTACCCCAAGTCGGCAGACTAGGCTAATGACAATGACTATTGGCCAATTAACCAACTATCTGCCTACCACTTTTAAATATAACGTTAATATATTAAATTAAATATTTATGACTATGTACTAAGCGTGTAAGACGAGTCCTAACGCCAATCAAGTTGTCACGCCAGGCAGAGAGGGATAGGCATTTGGCGACCCAGCTTTCTTGAGTATACGAGTATATCAATCCATCAAATTGTCACGCCTTTTTCCCATCGGGATAGGCAGAGACAAATACGAGTATATTGAGAAAGAAATCCAAAAGATAGAGAAGTAAACCCCAATATCACAAAATTTACAAGAATAATAAATATTATACGACAATACTTAGAGAGAGTATACAACTAAAAAATAAAAAGTTATTTATAACTTTTTCTCAAATATTAAAATAGATGTTAGCCATGTGTTCTCTCCATCCTATGACCTTAAATCCTTCAAGCGATGAAGCATTTAAGGGCGGCATAGTGGCGGCGGCTGGGGCAGCCGGGAACTGACTCGGTTATTCCAGTCGTCGTCACTCTTGGACCTCCTCTTGCTTATCATCAGGCGGGTCGAGGCGTGAGATGTCGTGTCACAATAAAAAAAAAGATGAAACTAAATGCTTCTATGTTTATACTTCAAGAAGTTTTCAACTAACTTTTAACGTGTGAGTAAATGAAATATATTCACATTGTCTTTCACACGACTTTAACGTTTACACTTACATTCATAATTATGGAACAGATGTCAAATAAAATACGTGGCATGTCGATGTGGGACACATTTGTTTTTTTTATTACTTCCTGTAGGTTATAATGAATTATTTAAATGTTTTTATAATCATTATTATTTGCGGTAGTCGGGAATATTTATCACGATTATTTCAACATGTACACAATTAAATAAAATTTTTTTCATAAGGAATTTATAAATCGGATGTGGATGGATGCGTTAAACGAGGCAGATCGGGAGACTGTTTTACAACGAAATTGAAGATATCCTCAAGAAAGCTGAAGTGCCTAGTAGAGCCCATAACTGTAGAGCTTATATGAAGAGAATTTTGAATGTCAGGACCAACTGGCAACTGGCGCTCCATTGTCTCTATCTATCCCTCTGGGAAAAGGGTGTGATTATCTTCTTCATTCGTTATATAAATAAATAATAACTTTCCTTAATTAAATATCGACATATTCAAATAAGGAAAGAATAACACTTAGCATTACAATAACTCACTAATATTATAAATAAGAAAGTTTGTGACGATGTAATATAGCTAATAGATCAAAATAACATACATAAGCAACCATCTGTTAATCAATTGAAGACATGGTGCACCTGATAATGGACCACGCGGGTCCTAGGAAATACGTTACGTTACGTGAACGTTTTTAAATGCAGATAAAAATATTATATTTTAACCCATTAAATGTGTACAAACGAGAATGTGTACAGCTAAGTTGATTTTATAATTAGCTAATGTATACTACTCCCAGTACACGTATTATGTTATTATTACGCCACTCTTTAATACCTTTAGTACAATTTAAATGCCACAATTGCCGCAAATACCGTTGGGACGCAGGTAAATATAAAATTAGACTTTATGTTATTATGGCGTTTAAATGTCAAAGGAATTTCACATACGTTATACTAATATTGTTTATGTGTGCAATACTTTCCTAATTTTTGGAATACTAAGTATTCCCAGAAGCTAAAGAATTAATTTCGCATTTTGGCATGTAGGTAATGTTGTTATAATTTCAAAATATTAAAATTCGTTGCTCTTATTTTGTTTAAGATTGTTCTTTTAAAAATACATTTCTAAACATTTATTGAAAAGTGTATTCAGTAGTTTTCTAAATTTATTGTGAATATTTTCATAAATCATTAGAATTCATTTAGAGCTTTAAAATTGTAGCCTGTTTTTAATTAAACGCTGTTTATATGCTGTAATAGCGTTTAAAATTATATTAATAATGTGTTCCTCTAATTTTGTTTGCAAGTGTAAATGATATCTCATCCCAATGTAAGCTCAGAAGATGGTAGTTTCATTTATGATGTGGAAACTTAATTAAATTTTGTTTACCACCACATAACCCCAAAGTTGTTTGCTTAATATACGCATATTATATTTAATCTATTAAGTTTGTTATTCGTTACACTTGTCATATGGATTTATGTTTGTTTAGATTACATAAAAAAAACTATATAGGATAGGCAGAGACAATGGAGCGCAAATTGCCACGATACTAACACTACTCCCTCGCTTCCTTCACATCCACAATTCTCTTTATACAACCTCTAAGGTGTTTTCCGATCGAATCGGAGACATCCTCAAGACAGCTAAGTTGCCTAGTGCCCATAACCTTAGAGCTTAGATTACATTGTTTTAATTATTTTTATTATCCGAACTCGACTGATCAGATGATAAGCAAGATCCTGTAAGGACAACATTCACGTCCTATAACCTTGAATCCTTCATGTGATGCGTGAAGAAGCACCTTTGGCCCGCATAGCAACGGCGACTAAGGCAGCCGTGAACTGACTCGGGTTTTTTTAGTCGTTAGCACTCTTGGACCTCACCTTGCTTGCTATCGGATAGGTCGGGGGATATGGAAAATTACTACAAAAACATAAACATAACTGTAACATAACTGTAGACCAGCATTTTTAAAGATAATTGTGGATGTGAAGGAAGTAATAATAAAGTAAGGTGTTGTCCCAAGATCGTGGACAGGGACACTCTGCCTCTCTGCCTCTCCCTGTGGGAATTCATGATAATTTAATTTGTTTAAAGTCCAGTATAATCCTAAAATATCATATTAATAAATCTACTTGAATACTTTACCTAAATAGCGTTAAATTTAATTAAAAACGTGAATAGATATCTATTTGTGTGCCGTGTCTGGAAATTGGTAGGTGGCACTTGAATCAAATGTATCTATCTAGCTACGTGTAAACAACTCCATCAAGTCGTAGGAACAAGTGTTTGATGCTACGAAACGCAATTACTGTACATTCGCGTCGCCTCCAACGTCTTCAGACAACTTTGTTTACAGAAAATAACTTGCAATTCCAATTTGCAAGCCTAATAAGTTTATCTGAAAATGTATTTTTAAGGCTGTAGTTTTATTAAGTTACTAATGTTTTCTTATTTATTTTTAAGTCGTTTTGTAGCTGTTTTTATGGTGACTTGATATAGACAAGGCGATTGTGGTCTAGTGGTAGTGAAATGTTTTTTTAATATGTGTACTTTGGTCGTACTGTTTCTATGTTACAAGCATATTTAGTAACTTGACTGATGCTAAGTATGGGAAGATCAAAAGTTTTTATTTACATTTCTATACTAGGCTAGTAAAGTGCTTGTATCATAGAAACAGGACAACCAAAGTACATATATCAAAGATACACTGGTACCGGTGGGTGTTATCGAAATCGTGCTCTCGGTTTGTGTAACCATTGCACTGCCACTACACCACGGTCGCCTTAGTTTCGTAATTTAAAAGGAAAATGAGGCATATTTGCCCAGTCTGGCGATCTGAGGTAATACGAGTACCACCACTTTCAAATTTATAGACCGTAAAGTGTCTCAGTCGCTCTTCGAGATAAGCCGGTTTCAATTGGACTAGTGTAGTGGATGCAACTGATACTTTTTTTTTTATTTATTTTTTTATTGTGACTCGACATTTGATATCGACCTGCCTGATGATAAGCAGTTATTTGTCTGTAGTAGCAGTCGCTTTCTTTTATGAACCACACTTTAGACGGGAGTGCTGTCACACGACGAGACACAATGAAAACAAAAAAGTTATAATATGAGAGAAAATCTTACAAATTATAAATTAGTACTGTGTACAGAGATTTAAAACAGATTTTAGCTCATCTTTTACAGATAAAATATAAATTATTAACTAGTTTGTTTACAGCACATGTGTACGTGTAGTTCAAAAGCAATGCTCGATTTTTAGGCAATTTATTTGTAGATTAAATCTACATTAATGAATTTCAAAGTTTCAACATAATAAAGAATTCATCTTTTCTCTCGCGGGTTTTGATAATTTGTTCAATTTATTTCTCAAATTTCAATTTGAAATAGTAAATTGGTTTTCTAAGAAATAAGGCCTGTTAGCCAATAAATTGACAGCGGATATTTTTTATTATTAATGAGTTTAGCTTATCTTAATTTGAATGATTGATTTTACATAATTTAAGTAAATTACTTTTTTTATTATTAACTGTCTAATCTGTCATCGAGTCACGATAAAAAAAAGTTTTATTAGCAAAGTTCTTTATTGTTTGCATCACTTAGTATAATACATATTTAAATATATCGTTATAATATTTAAAATTCTGAAAGTCAGTCAGACACGGTCATAATTTTCAAGTGACTAAGTCGCGTTCCGGCATCTACTGCCAGGATTAAGCACGGCTAGGAATTGGATGCAACCCCTACTTGCAGCTTAATCAATGCATTTTGAATTAAACTAATTTTATGCGGCTTACTATCGCGTTTATTTTTGAGTCTCTCCGTGACCACGATTGCGGCAAAACTCTCGAAACGGTCGGAATTAAAAATTGTACTTTTACTAACCAAAAATCACGCTAGTAAACCCCATAAATTTTGTTTAAATCTAAGAAAATTCAATGTATGTAGTAAGTACCCCGTTTAATCAAATCCTGCCTTATATACGTAGGTCTGTTTAAATATTAACGCGCTGTCTTATTTTAGAGACTTCATATTCTTACCCTTTGTATGACATTTACGTCTACATCCATTACCTGAAAAGGTCTTGCCAAAATAGAAACGTTGTGTTTATTGATTAGTTTCTTTGATATTTTGTGGTTTAGGGTGGTAAGCTACTAAATTCTCACGATTTTACTTTCTTTGTCTTTTGAAATAATTTATGTCTTTTGAATAATATTAGCCCATTTATTAGTCACTGCTGGGCAAAGGCCTGCTGCTTTTTTATGACTCACGAAACATTGCAGTCTCTTATTATCTATTGTAGTCTATCTTATCTTGCCGTCTACGTTTGGGCCCTACCGCGATGACTTCTGCAATCCGAGACATAGTTGATCTGCCCAGTCTTACTTAAGTCCCCAGGACACGGCAAGGACATTTTTATAATCTTCAAGTATTTATGTATATATGATACAGTAAACAAGGCAATTTCAGGAGGGTGTTTTCCAAACAAATCGAAGATACCTATAAGTTGGGTTGCCTAGTGCCCATAACCATAGAGCTTTTTTGGATAAAATAATTGATGTATTGGAAGCAAGGATGTTGTGTCAGGTAGAAAGCAAGTGGGGATCCATTGTCCCTGCCTATCCCTGTAAAAAAAGGGCGTCACAATTAGATTGATTCATTATGTAGTATGTAATTTATTTTTATTACATTTTCTACTCTGAATAAATCCACATACTCATCTTGCAATGATCTGTAGAAAATGCCCGAAGGCATTAAATACGCCTCTTGTTTTAAGTTTTTTTTTGTTTTAGGTAACAATATTTACGTTCAATAATTTGCACAATGTATATTTTCAAATTTCACAAGTTATACAATGTATATTTCAAAAACAAAGTTCATGAAGAAATGAAATCAAGCAATTAGTGTTAGGAATTCTTGGATGCTCGAGTATCATAGAAATTGATTAAACGAAGCCAAACTAAAGCTCAATTTATTAGGTTTCATTCAATTGACATTGGAGTTCCCAATAGATTTATAAATGTATACTTACTATAATTAAAACGTGTTACATTAAATAACTGCGTATAGTTTGCACTTGTAAACAGTTTATATTTGACAGGGGTTTTAACGTCCCAAATGGTTATACTTTCCTGCTAAATATTGGTCTATTATTAAGCTCTGAAACCGACTTTCTATTTGTTACGGTAGTGGCAGTGTAAATAGATTCCACGAAAACCTATGTAATGGTTATTTTAACACACAGACCAATTACAATGCGTCTACTTAGACTCTACTTCATTTTGACTTTTGCGTTCG
The DNA here is from genome assembly GCA_905220615.1 of Tinea trinotella. Classification (NCBI taxonomy): domain Eukaryota; kingdom Metazoa; phylum Arthropoda; class Insecta; order Lepidoptera; family Tineidae; genus Tinea; species Tinea trinotella. The sequence continues at coordinate 2,079,019 of HG992307.1, read as the reverse complement.
AGCTTGTCCGAAGTATTTTAGAGTATGAGATCGTGATTTAGCGTTCATAAGTACACTTTCATCATAGAGAGGGTACAATTTCAGATTCTTCTTAATTTGTGACAAAAATGGTTTTGATCTTGACAGTCTAAAAGTTTGTCACTGTGACACAGTGATTTAAAAAAATCACTGTGTCATCCATGGGAATTTTGTCCCTAATCGAGAAGCCCGTAGCGGTGGTACACAACAGCACCACGTAGCATTGACGTACTCGTTTGATGCAAGCTAGAACTCGCGACATTTTGCACGAGAAGTCGTTGAAAGTTGCAGATGCTGACAGACGTGGCGCATTGGTCAGCACTCCCGGTCGAAGCAAAAATTTGTTTCATATTTGTAATATTTAATAATTAAATTGAATAATACACATATTCGTTATCAAATGACTGATGTGTTTAATTTTTTTTAAATAACATCTTATTAAATTCAACAATATAGTCTATGTTTTAACTTGTAGGCGACTTGACATGACAAAATGGAACTATATTTCATTGTCAGAATATATCCGACACTTTGTTCAAGCTTTACAATGCTATCGATCTTTGACATCCCCTCAATACAAACAACATTAAAAGCCTCAAAGGAAAATAAAAATAGATTTTGTTGCTATATTAAGGTTGTTTTAGCGTATTAAATTATTTGTTCGATGCGTCGTTTCTTTGTCGGACAACCGACAAATGAAATGCTTCGCCAGCCCATGTGTTATCCCTATACTCTATTTTGGCTCCTTGGATATTAACCGTGGATCCTTCAAGCGAAGCTCTACAAGTAATCAAAAATATTTTTAAATTATTTTAAGAGGCGCTAATACAGCTAAACGGGCCGCAAAAGAAATTGGCCTACCCCATGAAGTAAGTCAAACTTCCAGCAGGTCACTGTGGGGATCGTTGGTGAAGGCCTAATAAGCTGTGATCTTTGTAGTGAGCGTTATGATTGTACCTCTATACGGATTGAAACTTATTTTTATACTAAGCTACTAAAAGAGCTTGTACCGGTAAAACGGGCCGACTAAAGTTCATATATCAAAGGTACACTGAAAACCAAGAAGTAGTTTTAATGCAAAAGAATTCTTGTTTTATGAAATCATTTTCCAGTCTTAAGAAATACAGAATTATTTTTTATAAGAAAGGCAATGCAGTACCTAATTTTTATAGACTTAATCTGTCTTGTATTTTTATGTCTGACTATTTACAAAAACATATTTACGTCTACTTTGTTACTCTGACAGTAACTCAAAGAGAAAACGCAATCAGGGTAATGAGATAGCTTTTTGAGAGATGCGTCGTTGTAAATAGGCGTAAGCTGTGTCAACATATTACGGTCGTGACTTGCAATTTCATTTAAAGCCTTAAGACCCTTTTTTTCTTGTTGCCCTATTAAATTCGGTGGAAATTTCTAATGGCTGTTAGATTTTTGTGATTAATGGTGTCTTTGGGTTTTTTTTAATCCTTTTTTTACTCACAGTCTTTGCACCACTTAAAATCACCACCAAAATGTCTATCTGCCCACCACTTTTATACTTTTTAACTCTCTCACTTACGACATGTATAAACTAGTATAATTCTCTTCACACCTCATTTATAACCTTAGATATTTTATATAGCTAATATACTTGAAGAGAATATATTGTTGAAAGTGAATTTCAATCTAAAAAGCAATATCCTGTCTATATGACTTTCCATGCGGGGCTGTAATGACAGCTTCCGTGAAACGACATTAAGTTTTACAATATTCTTCATAAAACTTATGTTTCGCGTAAGTGCCTAAACTTTATTTTTAGACTTATACGTGTGCTGCCCTAAAATACTAATAAAGAAACTTCGTAGCAATAAAGTCTATTTTTGAGCTGTTGCTTTACGATGTATGCCGTCTATAAAAGGTTCATTTTAGATGTAAAACTTACTTTATTTGTATTTCATTCTAATTACATCTAAAATAAATAATATGCATGTTGATATAGGTGTTGCTTGTTGCATATGATATAAGGAGTGACGATAGCGAATAGAATAAGGAATAGCACAGTGCGCGATAGATGTGATTTGAAAGAAAATGTATTGATTCCTTTGACAAAGATTGACAAAGAAATGGCACATGAAAAGGATGAGTAAAAGTAGATTGACGAAAGGAATTTATAAATCTGAGGTATATAGATGCGTTAAACAAGGCAGGTCTAGTATAGTGTTTTTTTGACCAAATTGGAGACATCCTTAAGAAAGCTAGGTTGCCTAGTGCCCATAACCGTAGAGCTTGTGTGAAGAGAATTGTTTATAAAAAAAATGGTTTAGTTTACGGTTGCTTCCGTCTTTGTCACTATGCCGGTGAGTGGTCCTTTAAAAATCCAATGTTATACAGGATGGGGAAAACATTTGGTTAAAAATCCACTTGTTTATTGTTCGACGCGCTGAACTCTCTTCTTCTGCCATTGTAGTACGTCACCAGGTTAGTTTGGGTTTTTCAGTTTTTTCTAATGGAATGTGGTCGGGCCTCCTTTCGAGCAATTGGCATATCCATTTTAACTTGCACCGCTGAAAATGTTCAACATGGGTTGCCTTGCAGGGTTTCTTGATGCGGACATCAGTTATTTTATCAATATATATTCGGTGTATTTTCAATATAATACCATAATTAGTGTAAGTTTTGAATATGCTTCTTTTATGTTATTTGTGTTTAATGACGGAATTTATGAATGAAGGAAGAAAGGACTAGATTGATCGTACCAATTGACTTCTAGCTTATGTTGTATAATATATCCAATAAAAAGGAATACTACATAACTAGACAAATGTACAACTATTAGTTAGGTATATATACTCGGGTGTTTTCGGCCTGGACCCTAAATTATATAACGATATCATCTGCCATCCGATGTGTAATAAAATACTATATTATTATTGTCGACCCACGCAATATGAAGATCAAGATGCTTGTTAACCTAATCTGTTATATCAATAGAATGACATCATATGTTTTACTACTTTGTGTTTTAATCATCATCCAATTTAGGGCGGTCTTTACTACGGTCTGCGCTGACGGTTTCCTGCCAAATCTGATGACTGCTACTTACAGTTATTGAACTGTAGTAGTAGTCACCTCTATTCATGGACCGCACTCCAGCTTAACATTAGGCGGGGTGCTGTCATATTACGAGACTATAAAAGATCGGTGCGTCTTTTCTTTGTATAACAATTGACAAGTGGAATGCTTTGCCAGCCCATGTGTTCTCTCCATCCTACGACCTTGGATCCTTCAAGCGATGCGTGAAGAAGCACTTTAGGCCGGCATAGTGGCGACGGCTGGGGCAGCCGGGAACTGACTCGGTTTTTCCAGTCGTCGTCACTCTTGGACCTCCTCTTGCGTATCATCAGGCGGGTCGAGATCAGATGTCGTGTCATAATAATAATAATAATAAAATTAGGAACAAAACAATAATTAAAATAAAATATTGCAAAACTGTAATGGTTTTGGTATATAATAGCCAAGATATATTTGTTCTGCTAAGGTCATCCATATATTGAACGTTTTATTCGTCTTCGGTCAATTCGTATCCCTTTCAATATGGTGAGTCAACAAGTGACAATCGTGATTTCATCTCCTATGACGTCACAGACGAGGTCGTGTCCTCTATTGTTCTGATCTCAATAACAATAGATGATCTGTATATCTAAAAGTTATTGCGGTCACTTCGAATAATATTATTGTTATCTTGAGTTGCTTGCACTCTGTAGTTCACTAATTGGTCGTGTCGTTTATAATACTTAGGAAATTGGCTACATATATACTTTTTATATATGTATATACCGTACGTGTTTATGTTTGATTTGAAGGACTTTGCAAATTGACTTAATCGACTTTGGGGATCAGCTGGAGTCGGCAGAATTCAGCGCGGCTGGTGTCAACATTAGAAAAAAGAAGAAGCGTGGTATTATGTATATATTTATAGTTGTATCGTCTCAATGAAGGCGTAAGATTTACACTTAAATATAATTTAAGTGTAAAAATTAATAATGCAGCATCTATAAACAAAGGTTTACGATCCAATAGTTTGACCGTAAGTGCAGTCTATCTCCTTTTTCCATGTTTACCCTTAAATTGTTTGTATTTTTTTTTAGTTTCTTAACGAGTGTACGTTTATAAGATACGACGACGTGTACTAATTTGATATTTCCCTTTTCAATGATTTCTACTTTTAAAATGTGCAATTAGAAAGTAAAACAAAAAAAAAATAAAAACAAAGAAAAATATTTTGGTATGTTTTGCGTTTTTCTTTTACAATTCTGGTTATTTCTTTTCACTGACATTATCAGACGATCAGCGACAGTTTGAATTGTTACTAAATTTCAAGTGTTCGTTGAAGTTGGCTTTTTTAATATAAAAGATTTATCATTTTTTTAATCAAATTGTAACTCTTTAATTTTTATAAGAATAGGCATAAATAATGAAGTGGTACTTTCCATTATCCTGATACAATCCCTCGTTTTCTTTACATCCACAATTCTTCTCGTACAATCTCTGTATTTATAGACACTGTAAATCAGGTTTTTTAAAAATATTTAAACTACCATCTGGGACGTCTGTCTTCTTCTTTTGATTTATTATTAAAGTTATCGTTTTTACAGATTTCTTCTAATTGTGCTAAAATTTAGGATTATAATTTGTTTCAGTACGTTCTTTTAATTTTTGATTGTTGTAAGTTTTTTTTTCTAATTAGATTAGTTCTTTAAAACATATTCTTAATAATTATTTTAAATGATTGCTATTAATCATATTAAATTATGTTAAAAAAAAAGTAGAAAATATATAAGATACATAGGTATATGTGGGAACACAAAGGATAGTTTTTTTCAGTATGATATTGTAGTTAAGGGCAAGAATATATTTCGTTGTAATGGTTGGCCAGAGTGCGGCAAAGGAAATATATCTGACAATCACACGTGTTCGGGTCCTGATTTACACACAAATTGCACATATAGATCTCGAACCGGCAAAGAATGTAGCTACATTTTTAAAAAAGCAAAAAGATATTTTAGGTGTGCTCGTAATAAAACTCGATTTTTTTCCACAATTTGTGTGTTAACCGTTTGAACTTATGCGACTCATCCTGATTCATTTCATTGACCCTCGTCGTACCCTTATTTAAACCAGATTTGTATTGCCTCAAAGGCTTAAATTGTCTATTTTCACATGCACCTTAATAGAATATTAAAATTCCCTTTTATTTACATCATATTTAATATGACCACCACAACGATTATCAATTTTAATCGAAATGTTTAATCTTTATTTCTTTTATTTCAGTCTTTTTTATAACATCGAAAGACAATTTTGTTAAGTGTATATTGCTAACCTATGTCACGCGGAACAAAGCATAGATTTTTCAGCAAGTTTAGCACATCCACCTTTCTTTGTCCTCCATAAAGACTATCTTTCACTGTGCTATTGAATAATAGAAACGAGGAAAGGTCTAAGAAACATTGTCGTAGTTCGGCCGTAAGAACGTGCGCGGTCGGTCCCTCTCTGCGCTTACCCGCTTTTCTAGGCTTCCACTGATTTATGGTCTACGTGTGTGAATTTCTGAATAGAGTGCGACAATTGTCCGAATAATGTCAATATCCTTTAGCTTTCTTCTATATCCGTGAGTTTACTGTGAATGTTTCCTTTTTATTGATTTCCCTTCTAACTTTCTTTGCACGACTCACGATTGTCGTAAATTTGACGTGTTTATTTAGCGATGATGTATTGGGAGTTTGTCTTTAGTAGTAATGTTTATAGGTTAGTTTAGGTAGATCACTTTCATAAAGACTCCCTGACGTTTAGATGTTTCCTTGAATAACTCGAAATGCTTTTCTTGCTTATTTAAATTAATTGTACCAATAGTATAGAAATCCCAAAGAGACAGATTCACACATCCGCGTTCAGTTTTATTTTTAAAGCTTTTTGAAATAGTTAATTTGATTGCATTGTGTCTACTATCTTATAACAATTATCTATAAATATTTTTTTGAAACAATACTTTAGGATTATTTATATATTTAGTTAAGATCCAGGGTGCATTTCAGAAATGCACTACTCGGTCCGTTAGAATGCTGTTTATTAACGTCGTTCATTGTGTCATTCATGGCAACAGGTGAAGAATTGGATTCAGGCCAAAAACTTAAAGCGAGAGCAACTCTAGGCTCTTTCAAAGATTTAATATTCTTGCTCGTCATAATGTAGAAGTAGCTATTTTGTTTAAGTGCTTATAAATTCTTGTAGTCTTATTGTGTTTCAAGGTGACTCTTAAGCAATATAATAAATTGTATAGTAACTATTTTGTCTTTTTCTTGTAATCGTAGTCGTGCTTTTGATTCATTTCCAAGTTATACGTTGGTAGTAGTTTAAACTCCCGACCCAGGGTGATACTTCCGCAGTCATCGTCATGATCATCAATTACACGCCAAAATTCAGGCGTAAAATTGGCACTCATACAGTCTCTATGGTTATGGGCCCTACGGATCAGCATTTTTAATAATGTCCCCTGTATAGTCAAGGAACAATCATCTAGGTCGTCTTTATTTTATGTTTCAAATCACCTCCAAAATAAACAAGTCATGTGTATGCATAGTAAACATACAAATACAAATGTTGAATGGCATTTACGTATTTAACCTTTTAGAGAGAAATAAAAAGGCATGAAAATAAAGATTTCATATGATTCAATGTTACAGCTCCGAAAACTCTATATGATTTCATGTTGGCTTATGTAGACGTTTATTTGTTTTGAAAAATGGAGACTCAATTTACTCATATTTGAGGATGGCGAACAAATATGGCCTGTCTTTCAAATATCATTTGTCTTTGCCAGGGTCAGAAAAATGTTCACATTTTATAAAATTGAATTCATGTTGAAAATGTCCCTGACTTCGGACCTGAACTTTATTTTATGGATTATTTGTCATTGGTTAAGATTATCTGTTATTGGATCTAAAGACTGGTTGCTTTTATTAGGTTTTGTAATTTATTTATTTTCATTGAATTTTTTAAATAGTACTTTATACCTTTCAATTTTCAAGAATTTATGATGTGATTATGGATGATGGATACCTTTAATAAATACTAATATGTCATTAGTATAATTATCAATATTGCTGTTCTTTTTTAATTATTGATACTTTGACTTGCTTGGTGTTAAGCAGTGGGTAAGTCCAAGAGCACTGACGACTAAAAATCTGATTCAACTTACGGTTGCCTCAGTCGCCGTCACAATATTAGTCTTATTTAATTAATAAATGATCATATAAAACTGAACAGTTCACAGTAAGCAATGTTATAGTCACACCACAACTCATCAATTGGCCTGATCTTACCCTGACTCCATTGCTTTTTCGTGTTCACTATATCTTTATACCTTCTCATACTATATTATAGGTAATACTAATCCCACTATTTGACATTCCTACTTAAGGTACAATGAGATTGTACTTGATACAAGGTGTATTAGATTTTGAGTAAAAATACATAATTCAGTTCGTAGTAGAAAATTAAACCATGAAATTCATTATATCTACTCGGTAGCATTTACTCTGTGTTTTAATTATCCTATACTTTGTATGAGACGCTTTTGTAAATGTAATTTTGTCACTTCAAATAGCTGTCGTTGTTTGAGAAAATGTTGTCAGAACAAAAAGGTTCTATGATTGTTAAAGAAGTGTATTTTAATAATAGTAACTATTGTTTATACGATTTCTAAATAGATTTACTATTGAACCCTTAATGGATCATTAGACACTTTATAGATGAGTTCGCCTAGTTTGAACCGGCCAATCTGATCCCGAAAGCAACTGAGCCACTTCACGGCATGTACGTACCTACACCTAAAAGTAGTGGTAATATTTCGGATCGGCAGACTGAGCGATTGGCCACCAACCGTTAGCAACCACTCTACAATATTTATTTAGTTTAATACTGCTTCGTATTTTTATGAAAATGTAGGTGGACGATTTTTTTTTTTTTTATTGTGACTCGACATATAACAGCACCCCGCTTGATGTTAAGCCAAAGTGTGGTCCATGAATGAATGTCACTGCTACTACAATTCAATAACTGTGAGTAGCAATCACATCCACTATGCCGGCCTAGATGGAACCGGCAACTTACAAGCCGATCCCGAAACGTGACCAAATCACTTCACGGTCTGTATACTTGTAAGTGGTGGTACTACCCCGGATCGGCAGACTGGGTACCACTGCCTACCACTCTTTGAAAACCAGACCCGAAGCAAATATCCATCTCTTTTTTTTTATTAACAAATATTTGCAATATTTAATATTATTAAATATTACAAATAAAAGCTATGAAACAAATATTTGCTCCGACCGGGGATCGAACCCGGGACTTTACGCGCAACAAACCAGTCGCTAAACCGTTCGTCCACGCCTGTCGTCCACTCATTCCACCCACTCATTGTTTTGTGTCGCGAAAGAAAATCCCTAACGCACAAACACCACTAATTAAAATGGGTCTTATATTGGTCTTGCACCGACTAAAAACCCTCACAGCGTTCCTCTAGTCATCATGATCTACGGAGATCTTTCGAAAAATCCACTAAACTTCATGGACGTATTGAAACTCCCTCATAGACTAACACAGACAATGTGTAACAACAGTCAAACTATTCGTATATACGAGTATAACTTGATGTTTAATATCTTATAAATTTTAATATCTTATAAATTTATCTTTATGCCATGTGTTTTTTTTTAATATTACACTATATTGTTCCAGGTACGTTTCTTCATATTTTGAATCTGTTTGTTTTATTAAAACGGTGAGTTAGTAAATTTCGTTTGTTTATTCTATAATTGCTTGATTTGCCTATGTTGAGTAATGTTTAATCAGATATCCGAATAAATATTGACGCCGAAGTGCCGATTGAAGCAATGTTTGTTTTTAATATAATAGAAGGTTTGAATATTTCAATTTATAGTTTTTTTTACTTTTATATACAAAGCTACATCAACGTTCTTAGTTCGGTGCGTCTTTTCTTTGTAGAACAATCGACAAATAGAATGCTTTGCCAGCCCATGTGTTCTCTCCTTCCTATAACCTTGGATCGTTCAAGCGATGCGTGAAGAAGGCTGGGGCAGCCGTGAACTAACTCGGATTTTTCAGTCGTCGTCACTCTTGTACCTCCTCTTGCTTATCATCAGGCGGGTCATGGTCAGATGTCTAATCACAAGATGTCGTGTCACAGATGTCGTGTAGACCTAGGGGTCTAGGGTAGTAAAATGGTCGTAAAAACTAGGAATTTTGGTCCTAACTACTAGTATATGAGTAAGTTGTGATACAGCATATCTGGCCGGCATAGTGACGACGACTGCAGCAGCCGTAAACTGAATCTCCTTGCTATCTTCCCCTTGCTCACTTAATGATAGTGGAGGTCAGATGTCGCATTACAATAAAAAATATTAATGTCAGGATCGTGAAAAGAGACGCTTCGTTGTCCTTCTGTGGGAACAAGTTTATTTATTGGCAACAGACCATGACGAAATAGATGTTACAAAAAGCACTTTAAATCACTTCAATTATTCAAAAAGTGCTATCTATTAAAATGAACGATAGTAAAACATGAAAGAAAGTCTAACCAATAAATGATAATAAATCAATTGTTCAAAGTTAAAGTAAGGTTATGTTTTAATCGGTGATTTAAATTTAAACACTCGATTAAAGTGAGACCTTCAAATGCTTTTTACAACTGTTTATATATCTTCCATTGTTTATCTTTGTTCTTTATTGTTATATACTCGTACATATAATACATGTCTTAATTTATATATTGGAGCTTTCGTGACGACCTAGTAACATGTTTTTATTTGGTTTATCTTTGGATACATTATTTACACTAAGTGATGTGAATATTATTGTAATACCGCAAAGTTTTTGAGGACAGGCGTGGCGCATTAGTTAGTACACCTGTTCGTTATATTTGTTTTGAATAAATTCTTTGAAACAAATATTTGCTCCGACTGGGAATCGGAATCGACTGGCGCTCCATTGTCTCTGCCTATCCCCGTGGGAGAAAGGCGTGACAATTTGATTGATTGGAAATCGAACCCGGGACTTTACGCGTAACAAACTGGTGTGTTAAGCAATTGGCCACGCCTGTCGTCAAAACGTCGTCGTCACATCTGATTAATAAATCTCTTTTCATGAAAAATATTACCAATATATATTTTTTTAAATTATAATTCTTATATTGTGATCCAACAGCATATGACAAATGACAGCACCCCGCTTGATGTTAAGCTGGAGTGTGGTCCATGAATGGATGTCACTGCTAATTCAATTTATTAACTGTGAGTAGCAATCGCATCTAATATTATACTGAACCAATAAGAGTGTATCATAAAAACTCTACGACCTAAAAACATATATCGTAAAATATAATAGTACCGGCAAGTGGCTTTGAACCAGGCTTTTTGGGTGACTAATGCACTACTACTAGACCACGGTCGCCTTAATACAATGCAAGCATCACCTGTTTGCACAATAAATTATAAATATATAAATATGAATAATAAAATACCTACGAGTACTTATCCATCGATGTGCAGTGAAAAAATCACTATCATTATCAATCAATCAATTAAATTGTCACGCCTTTTTCCCACAGTGGTAGGCAGAGACAATGGAACGCCACTTGCTACGTCACCTGACACAACTCCCTAAAGAACTTGACCATAGAATTTGTATGAAGAGAATTGTGAATGTGAAGGAAGCGAGGGAGTTGTGTCAGGATCACTATCATTAAAGCAAGGATCTAATCCAAATGTAAAGGTTTATTGTTCTTTTAATTGTTTATAAATACAAAATCTAGTAAACATTTAAAACAGATTAGATGTGATTAATTGGTGAAGAGCTATCATCTAATTTCGTTTATAGTTCGAAAAAGAATTATTGTAGTCAGCTGCGAGACAAAAATACTCGAAACTTTTTTTAAAGAAATGACGAGCTTTTGAAGGGCTCTTTCTCTTGAAGTTTTGAGTCTGTAAAACTTTTAATTGCTCGTAAAAATAACTTTTAAGATTTCATTTTATGAATATTATTTTGATATTTTGTAATGCTAAAGTTCTTTAATGAAATGGAATATTATTTTTACAGTCTATCCTTAAGTATTGTTTGAAGTTTAAAATTAATTATTAACTGCTATACTTTTGGGAATAGAAACGTGACTGTTCAATTTAAGTTTTTGCGTGTTAAATTATTATACGTTATATAAGTAAACTAGGCCGGCTTAGTGGATGTGATTGCTACTCACAGTTATTGAATTGTAGTAGCAGTGACATCATTTCATGGATCACACTCCAGCTTAACATCAAGCGGGGTGTTATCATATGTTGAGTCACAATAACTAAATAAATTTGATGAAATAATACGAGTGTAGGTATCTGCTAAACATGCGATTCGAATCCATAGAATGTCCCTTCTTTTATTTCTTTTGTTTAATTGCTTTTATCTACGAAACGACACGCTTTTACTTTGTACATCAGATTCTTGGTTTAGGTATGTATTCGTACATAGATATAGTTTAATATAGGACACGAAAATATTTAATATATACGTCATTTTGGTGTTGAACTTTTAAGTAGACGTTTTGGTCAATTTGTTCTTATTTTATTTTGACAGCCACTCTCCGGATGCTATGATGGAGTGTGGTCCGTAGTAAATGTGTCTATAGTGTGTCTATGTCGGAATAGTTGGAACCGCTAACTTTCAAGCTTATTCAGAAACACGACTGCGGCACTTCACGGGCTATATAGGCTTGTTAGTAATGATCCTAACCCGGATTGGCAGTCTGGACAAATGACTACGAACTCAGACCCGGAGCAAATTTCTGCCTATATTTGGTATTCAATCAATCAAATTGTCACGCCTTTTTCCACAGGGATAGGCAGAGACAATAGAGCGCCACTTGTCACGATCCTGACACAACTCCCTCGTTTCCATCACATCCACAATTTACAATCTTTATACAAGCTCTACAGTTATGGGCACTAGTCAACCCAAGCTATTTGTTATATCCAATCTAATATTTATTTATTTATATTTACATTTCTATACTAAGCTACTTAAGTGCTTGTATCATAGAAACAAAGTACATATATCAAAAATACATTGGTACCGGTGGGTGGTCTCGAACTCGTGCTCTCGGTTTGTGTAACCATTGCACTGCTACTACACCAGGGTCGCCTTATTAAATTAAATTTTACAAATAAATGATATGTAACATAACAAAATGCTCCGACCGTATGTCCGGAATCGTATGTCAGGTTACATGTTTCACCTAAATCAAGTAACCTCAGCAATTTTAACAAGAATTCAATGTAACATATTTTGACTAAGTAAATCCGGGTCACAAATTGTTGTGAAAATATTTTGTGAAGGTAAAAGGATTGAAGGATTTTCATGAAATCATACGGCCGTAATTGTTTTGACTGAAATGTGAAATGTATAATGATTTTACTTAATTTTATTATAAACATATTTACGGTGTTTTACCTTAATTTTATTTACGATATTATATTGTTAGATGCTTAATAATTAATTTTAACACTTTATTGTTTATACAATTGGTAAATTTAATCCCCGTGGCATTATCAGACAGTCTACCTTGGGCACAAGGGAAAAATGTTATATTTACGTATTATAAGGCTTAAATAAATGTCAAAACAATCATGTACAGTCAGCATCAAATATATGTGAGCACGCATTGTGATCAAAAGTATCTATACATTCAGGGTGATCATAAATATCTACACACATTAGTTGTCATATTAATGTGAGCATTCAATGCGTCAAAAATATCTATACAGTCAAATAGTCAAAAATATCTACACACTCACTTGTCAAAAATATGTCAACAGACAATTCAGTAAATTTGTTTTAAAATATTACATATTATATGAGTGTGTAGATATTTTTTACTATTTGCGTGTATAGATATTAATGACGCATTAAATGTTCATTATTATGACAACTAATGGTGTGTAGATATTTATGATCACCCTGAATGTGTTCATACTTTTGATCACATTGCGTGCTCAGATATATCTGCTGCTGACTGTACAATGCACTCATATTTATATATTTATATAGGTGAGTACAATCAGTAACAAATACACGAACATCACTAAAAATACAAAGTTAAATAAATTAATACATACATACCAAAATTTAATATATAGTTTTTTGAATAATACAATATCAGACAAATAAAATGAGGCGAAATATATATTTAAAAAAAAAACATAATCAAACGTAAGATTCTTAAGAATAGACATATTTTTATGTAAGTGGCTGGCGCTCTATTATCCCTGACTATCTCAGTAGAAAAAAGTTGTGACAATTTGATTGATCGATTCATGAAGAGATGATACAGACCCATATACGACTGAGTAATAGTAAATCGTGTTTATTAAATTTAATGTTAATATATTAGCAGCATTTAATAAACAAATATCAAAAAGGTTAGTCGACATCACAGGAGACCGAAGAGTTGGCAGCTACCTCGGACAAAGAATTAGTCTAGCTATTCAAAGGGGGAACGCTGCCAGTATCTTCGGAACCTTGCCTAAAGGGACTCCTTTTAATAATGTATTTTAGTTAATTTTTTATCAATATATGTAATAAATATATTATTTATTATATATAAACAAATATAACTTTAAAATAGTGAAACAAAATTATTGTGCCTAATTACTTTTAAATCTTGAAGAATTATTGTCTGGCATAATACTACTAATTAGAAAGAGAATATATTCAAATACAATCAATAATTAACTTTATGACATTGGAATAAATGTCAGTTCTGTTTTGTTGGCGTCTACTCCGACCTAAATTCTCAGACGACATCACGTCATACAGAGATGCCGTTACTGAATTTACAATAACTACTGTCGCGTATTGAGATCAGTTTGTAAGTTGCCGGTTTTAACTAGGACTACTAGTGGAACTTTTATTTGTTATTTTAGTAGCAGTCGCCACTGCAACAGCTTAACATCAGGCACACTAACTTCCTCCTTTTTGTAATAGTATTGAATTTACGCGTATCGGACTGGTATTGTTATCGGGCGTCAATCAATATTGTTATAATAACATATCGTATTATATGAATTGAACAAATTTTATGCGGCTTACTATCGCGTTTATTTTTGGTTATTAATTTCACTTCTTTTATTATTATTTCTACGTTACAATTATGCGATAATTTTATGCAATACTAAGCCGCATAAAATTTGTTTATTAGTATTTTCTTAGATTTTCAATTTTAGAATATTGATTATTGAATTAAACAAATATGCGGCTTCCTATCGCGTTTATTTTGGTTGTGATTTTACATTTTTTTGTTATTCGACGTTTCGAGAGCTTTGCAGCCATCGTGGTCACGAAAAGAGACGATGTGTTATTGTTTAATTTATTATTCAATGTTTGCCCAAAATCTAAGAAAATTATATCTTAAGTATATTTGTTTTGTATACGAGAAAGACGCTTTACGCTAATGATACTAATTACTGTCGTATTTTTAAGTGCATCCATTGTGCAATGGTAAACAACTTTTGATGCAAAAATAAAAGTAAGTCTAAAATTATTAGGTGTAAGTGACAAGGTCAACAAGTGCAAAATTGAAATAAACAAATTATACAATATTATTTACTAATTGTGAGCTTCCAGTTGCAATTTTTTGTTGAGACATTTAGGTTTATAACGATGTACTGTTTAATTTTATTAGTTCAATAGCATTGAAACATATTTATAAATTATGCTGGACTATTTTCGACGACAGCCGTGGCATTGGATAGCACACCAGTTCGTTGCGCGTAAAGTCCCGGGTTCGATTCCCGTGTCAGAGCAAATATTTGTTTCATAGTTTTTATTTGTAACATGTATTTATTTATAAATTAGATTTAATATTCCAAACATTTCTAATAAAAAAAGAGGCGGATATTTGCTCCGGGTCTCGTTGTCAATGAGTGGTAAGTAATACCACCACTTACAAGTATGCAGACCGTGAAGTGACGACTAACAAAAATATGTTAGTCGTCACTTCACTTTTTGTAATCACCGAATATTTTTTACAGGGATAAGCAGAGACAATGGAACGCCACTTGCCAATAATTAAATAGGTGTATATTTTTAAATTATAATCGCTAATGTTTAATGTAATTTGAGTTGGTGATTTTAATAGAATATCACGTGATAGACGCGTTACTAGAGAAAAAACAAATAAGTTAACTTCCGAGATAAGCTATTAGCGGCTAACAGTCGCTTGGTACAGCTTCGGAGCGTAAATATAAAAGCTTAGTATATGGATTTTATGAACTGTTAGTTAAAAGACATAAGATATTCGTATTGTACGATTTATGAGTAGTATGCAGACGTCATTTGAGGTAGTAATTTCTCGAAAGTCAGTAGCATTTTGAGATCAGAGATCGCCAAATACGGTCTTTAACTAGGCCGGCTCAGTGGATGCGACTGCTATTTTCAATTATTCAACTGTAGTAGAAGTCTTCCATACATGAACTGAACTTCAGCTAACATCAAGCGGAGTGCTGTCAAATTGGTGAGCCACAAGAAAATAGAATAAATATAAATTAAACCCATTTAATTTTACCACCGCTGGCCAAATTTTGCTTTTGTCCATGATCACTCGGTCATCGACACTCTTGGACCTCCTCTTGCTTACCATCAGGCGGGTTGAGGTCAGATGTTGAGTCACAATAAAAAAAAAGTCTTACTGATCTCGCAAATTCTCGCTTACTATGCGATTACGTTGTTTATCAGTATTTATTGCTAGTAAAGTATGTACAAGTTTGTGCTTAGTTACTGTATGTTTAATCTCGTATTAATATAAAAATTGTTTGTCGGTCATTACCAGTGTTAATTACATGAAACTCGAAATCTGTAATGTTTTTTTTAAACGAAATGTCACGTTAGAGAAAATGTATTGGTGATGTTTTTTTTACGATTATTTGGCATTTATCCAAAACGTGTCGATTATTTGGACTGGTGCCAAGATTAAAATTAAGGGGCAGAAACAAATCGGCGTAAAGTAATGATGTATGCGGACAGTTTATTATGTTAATGCATATTAAATTCTGTTAATGATTTGTCTGATTTTTTATTATTAGTGATATTTTAATTCTGAATAAAATTATTTTATATTGTAATTTTCTGTTATCATTTTTAAGTCGTGTCTTTGCGGTCTCTTTCTCACTTACCAAGTCTCTCGTGAGTTAGTGGGCAAACTGAAAGAGCAATTTACATGTAAAAAATTAAAAAAAATATATATTTTTATATTACCGTACATTACATAATGTAATTTATTAGTGGATGTCTGCAGATGAATTTTGGCCGACATTATGACATAGTCTGAGGCAACCGTAAACCGGAGCGGTGTTTTTCAGTCATAGGCGCTTTTGGACTTATACCCTTGCATAATCATTATTGTAATAGATTAATCAATATCAAGTCTCAATAATAATAAAATACACATATTAAAGCTGCAATCCCATCCACTATGCCGACCTAGCTAGACCCTTTCGCCAAATTTGTTTCAATAAAAATTTAAATGACTATCAACAGTTTCAAGTATAATGTATTTACCGCAATGTTTTATGTTTCCGGTTACTATATCTGAGTTAGTAATTTATTAACAGATGGAAGAATACTAACATTATGTTTTCTCTATTATATTTCTTAATGATATATTTGTAACATTCAATTTGGTATAACATTACAAAAGTTGTTATAAATTTGTTGATTTATAAAAAATAATAAAAGGTACTTTACGTTATGGTCAAATATATTATGACTGATACGTTATGGTCAAAATTCGCCACTGAGTGGATTGCAAATATAATCTCTGTAGGCCCAGACGGAAATGGCGAGATGAGATAGGCTCCTGGCTAAAGACCGCATAATGAGTCTTGGAAAAAAGAAAGAGAGAGGCCTTTGCCAAGCATTGGGTTTAATCAATGGTATTTGAACCTATTAGATTTTTAATGAATGAACTAAAATTCCACAGAGCCTGTATAAAGAGAATTGTGGATGTGAAGGAAGCAAGAGAGAAGTGTAAGGATCGTGGTATGTGGCTCTTCATTGTCTCTGCCTATCCCCGTGGGAAGGAGGCGTGACAATTTGATTGATTGATTGATCTAAAATTCCTAGATTTTTATTGTGACGAAATTTGACCTCGACGGGTGCCTGATGATAAGCAAGCGGAGGTCCAAGAGTGAAGACGACTGAAAAAAACGAGTTAGTTCACGGCTGTTTCAGCCGCCGGCACTATGCCGCCCAGTATTAATTATAGATTATTTTTAACTATCATTATAGATTCATTCATTTATAGTATAAATGTAAGGTATTTATTAGATTGTAAGGTATACATTCTTACATTCGATCTACAAATAAATCGTCCAAGAAGGATTTGAATAGAGAAGATCTGGTACAATTCAAAATTTCACGACATTTGCAAGTGAAATTGTTGCGAATGTTTTCATATTTCATATAGAATAACACTGTGGAAATGTATTGAATTTATTTAACATAATAATAAACGTAGAGTTTGGCCGGTATAGTGGAGACAATTACGGCAACTGTAGAATCATTGTGTTTTAGTCGTAGGCGCTCGTGGTCTACAGGAAAGTCGAAGTCAGCTATTAAATCCCTTTTTTTAATGAGACTCTACATCTGATCTCAACTTGCCCAATGCTCTTTAGTAATATGTTCGCCTTTTGTGTCTTTATGTCATTTAACAAAGAAACAAATAATATAGTATATTATATATACAAATAATATAATATACTGTTTAGGTTACATTCAAAAGTTCTTGTTAAATAACGTTTTTACAACAAACCGCTTGAAATTCAAACCACGATCTCATCGAATAATGTTCTAAACGATTTCCTTTTAGTTATACATCGAGGAAATAATGTAGCTTCTATGCAAACAGTTTTGAGGGAAAAATCTCTGAATAGCGACAGCCGATCGTTGGTATATATATCTACCTAAAGCGTTTGTTACTAAGTGTGAACCGTAGACACATGTATGAACAATATCTTCTCTAATGAATCAAACAAATTTTATGCGGCTTACTATCGCGTTTATTTTGGTTTTTATTTTACACTGTTTTATTATTCCGACGTTTCGAGAGCTTAGCAGCCATCGTGGTCATAGAGAGACAAAAGCAAAACCAAACAAAAACGCATGAAATTTGTTTAATTCATTAAACAATATTCGCGCAAAATCTAAGAAATTCTAAATATCTTCTACATTTAAACAATAGCAATAGGAACTTAAATAGTTAACTGTATTGTAGAGTTATATAATACTTTTAATAGGTATTGTGGTATAATAAAAAATATTAATTGTCAGTTCGTATTGTCTGTCTTGTCCTGTTGTTCCTGTTGGCGATGGAATTCAAATTTTAGCACAATGTCGAGCCAAACGGCAGAAAAATATTTTGTACTATCACATAAGCAAAATGTAACTTTGCTTAAAAGTGGTTAAACTGTTATGCTCCTGCCTGACGTAGAACTAGTATATAGTGTGGTGGTAACGAATAGAGTCAACAACTACTACAGTTTAATGACTGCAAGTAGCAGAAGCGTCTACTAATCTGACTTAGTGGAACCGGCAACTTGCAAGCTGATTTCAAAAAGCGACTGAATAACGACACGGTCTGTACATTTGAAAGTTGTGGTTGCCTACCACTCATAGAGTGTAGTTATATTATACACGCGCTTTATTAAATATACGCTCTGTAGATCGCTATTCAGCAGTTTGAAGGATTATACAAATACTCGATGGAAATCCAGGAAACAAAAGATTCTTACACAAAGAAAAAATGAAGCTTTCTGAATTGTAATAATGCTCACTGCTTGTTTGTTTGTGTAAGTTAGGTATAGATTTTGTTTAATAAAAGTGCATTTTAAAAGCTGATTTAATCCTTAATTGTTTTATTTTTCGTATAAAACAGAAAGGATCCAGAAGAATGGCCCCCGATCAAATTTAAAAAGCAGGAGTAGTAGTGCCCTTGCCCACTGTCCATTTTTTTATTGTAGCTTGACATGCCAGTACCCCGCCTGATGTTAAGCTGGAGTGTGGTCCATGAATAGAGGCAAATGTTACTATAGTTAAAAAACTGCAAGCTGTTACACTATGTCGGACTAGTGGGAACCGACAACTTACAAACTGATATCAAAACGCTAAGCAAAACCTAAAAATTCTTAAAAGTCTAAGCAGTACGTAAATATTTCATGTCATATTTCTCTGATAAAAACATCTTTTAACGCGTCGTTTTTATTGGAGATTTTAATAATAACAGGGTGACATTTGCATAAATTTCCATTTTGTATTTTAATATAATTAATGATGTTTTATTGGTGGACATGTATTTTATTTTATACATATTTCATTCAATGCAGCACCTCGCCTAGTAGTAAGCAACTTTTAACAAAGGACATCATTCATTTCGTATGGGGACTTGGGCTTAATTGTATTAACAGTTGCATATACATTTTAAAATAGTTTAATGTACGAAGATTACAATGTATATGGAAAATGTCCTTTATTATAGTTTAGGTGTGCAGAATAATCAAACTATAATAATGACAGTTCAAAGCTATGGCATGTCTTCGTGATTGACAGACGACACAAAAGCTATATCTTATTTTCCAAATAACTCAATCGCATAGCATTTAAACTGCTATTAGTTTTATCAATACAAGTATCGAACTTACTTTTATTTATTTTTTAATCATTGGACATTACAAAAGTAGTACAAAGAAGTACAAAATGAATGATGTCCTTTTATTATTAAATTTATAGACTACACTACAGTGCGCTCTATCAAAGTTGGCGACTGCTATACTACTCTTAAATAACTGTAAATAGCAGTCACATCCACGGTACCGCCCTAGTTATAACCAGCCTAGTTTTATTTCATAATCATATCAATGATACAGGTTTTTTGGCGAAGATTAATTTCTTTATTACATCCTAGAATTTGAACGAAGGGCGAGAATATTGTAAGAAACGTGGCAAGTAGCGCCACTTGCCACTATCCTGACACAATTTCCTCGCTTCCCTTACATTCAAAATTATTTTCATACAATCTTTACGATTATGAGCACTAGGCAACCCATTCTTGAGGATATCTCCGCTTTGGTCGAAAAACACCCTCATGGGTCTGTCTCGTTTAACGCATTCACATCGGATTTATAAATTTCTTTCGTCAATCTACTTTTACTCTTCCTTTCCATGTGTCCAAACCATCAAATCATTCCTTTGTCAATATTTGTATTGCCTACTGAAAATCGGATCGTGAAGTTTACTAAATATATGAGCTTAAATCAAACACATACTAGTTGTAGTTTCCCACAAATAGTGGATATCAAAGGCCATCATACCACCATTTATTGACATAAGCTTCTTCGTGTCTCAGCGAGCACGTTAAGCTGTTTGTGCCGGCTGTTATCGCATGATGGTTATCGTTTGTGGACCTTACTACGACAGGTGAGTGCCTCTACGGGTTTCGGAGTTTAACCTACACCTTTTTTTAATTTTTATTCAGTCGAGCTATTAATTATAAAATAGAATCGACAAAACTTAAAAAATGTCAATGTCTACATATTGTTTTGACAGGATAATGTTAAGTACTACTATTTTCAACTCGACTTTAGTCTCAATTCCAATTCACTCGTTGATCGTCTACAACTTCTAATTACGCTGAAAAGATCCGGAAAGAATGAAACGTTAGAGAACTCCAATGTCTCTCTCTCCCTCCATCTCTCTTTCTCTGTGTCTGTAAAAAAACAAAACCCCAAAAATATATATTTAAAATTAAAATAAACATATTTGAGGTAATAATTCGTTTCATAGTCCTTCAAATCTCAAATATTTTTTGATGTTTCACATTTTCTAATCCTTTGACTTTGTACAAGTGTACTTACTCAATTTCAAACAACCTTTAATTGTCAATCAATTCTATTATTGACATTGGCGTAATTATTTTATGAGCGCCATTGAGTCGAAAGTCTAAAGACGTCCCAGCCATCGTCATCGTCACATTATATGACCTTGATACAGGGGTCAAATTATAAAGGCGAGACTGGTTAATTTACTACACAGTGGATTATACAACTAGTCAATTTAGTTTGTAACTAATCCCATGTAGAACTAAAGCTATAATTTGCTCTAACCCCTTGAGAGTTAGGGCCAAACGTCATTGAACACACAAATTACTTTTTTTGTGAATATTATTGGTAAAACAATTTCGAAATGGTGGCATCATATTGATTAGTAACGGTAAGTCCAAGAGCGCAGACGACTGAAAAAAAATATTCAGCTTGCGGTTGTCTAAGACGCCGTCACTACTCCGAGATATTTTGGCTGACAAAATATCTCAGAGTGTTAATTTCACCCTTATACAAAAACTCAGGGTTTTTTCATACTAAAATTATATATCGTCAGCCTCACAATCGTACTATCTATTCTATTCTACTATTTACGGTTTTTTCTATGTGTAGAATAGAATGAACCTTTATTCTTTCTGAGTCTGTTCTATAGTATAACCTGGCCTTTATTCTATATTATGCTAAATATATACTTAAGCTTCTACGACTTGTATCAATTGTACTATGTTCAAGGTCGAAGATATACTAGTAGGCAGTTGATAATATTAAACGTAATTTAGTAAACTGAGACTATTGTTATGTTTTGGATTTGATTGGATTGAATGGAAACGTTATTTAAATATTATGGCAGTGCGGTAAGTGATTAAATTAAAACAAATTGTCATTTCAATTCCCACATGGATAAGCAGAGACAATGGAGCGCCACTTTTCACAATCCTGACACAACTCTCTTAGTTCCTTCACATCTTCATTCGTGCTCGTAGGTTATGGGCACTTCATAATCTTGCTTTTTAGGAATGTCCCCCGATTTTATCAAGGAACAAGGAATCTTCTGGCTTGTGCCAGTTTGCCTTTTTAATCCGATTTTGAAATATTTTTGCCAGTCTCGTTTTACCCCTTCTTTCAATACGTTCCCACTTTCGTAACATACTTTTCTCAATTCTTATTAGTACTTTCAAATCAATGTATTTCAAATCAAAGTGATAAATGTCACGCACACATTTGCCCCTTATTAATTGCATTTCTGTAACATTAATCCTACTTTCATGCTTCTGCCATACCCAGCATTCACTTCCATACATTAAGGAGCAAACACTTTATTGTGAACAGTCATCCGTGCCTTTATCGACATAATTTGGCTGCTCATTATATTATGAATGGCGCCATTCACTTCTCTTTTGCACTCGGCTTTCAATGTCTTAATTACTATGTTTACTATTACTTTAATTACTATGTTGAAAATCATTTAAAATTTACTGTAAATTACTTGTGTAGTTAAAGTTCGAGTTTTAATCAACATCAAGGAATTCAGTTCGAAAATCTAAAGGTCTTGAAGTACATAGCCCGTTAATTTTGTTAATTTCCTGAAAACGGACGCCCCCAGGGATGTGGCATTTGCAAGACGTTCAAAGTTCTTACGTCAACAAAACTATGTTGTCGACACATAACAAAAGCATACGCATAACTTTACTCTGTAGCTTTATCATGGATTTTTACTGCACGGGCGTTTATGACTACGGGTTGCTGATGCACCAAGATCATGATACTATTTTTTATATATATTGCTAAAATTATAAATTTGAATACTTTCTTTTATATTATTGGCCATTATGTAGTTGTCACCGTTGTTTTAGACGGTTAATATTTATGAATAATGAAGTATTTGTCACTTTAAAATTAGTAGCACTTTACAAATCGCAACCGAACGATGTGCGTTCCGCACCTAAACTTTATTTATTTGATTTTTATAATTGCAAATAATAAAGTATTAGATTGTACTGGAATTCATTGCTTGTGAAGGATGTGATGGAATTTTTTGAAAATTAAAACTAATACATTTTCAAATTTTCTTTTACGTTTTTATACTAAGCTACTAAATCTGCTTTTATCATAGAAACGGGACGATCAAATCAACATTAAGGATACATTTGTATTGGTAAGTGGTTTTTAACTGGGACTCCAGGTTTGTGTGACCTATTCGTAGACCACGGTTGCCTTAGATAAATATTTTTTTTATAAAATGTTGTTAATTTTAAGCTCACACGTTGTAAGAAGACTTCGTATAGGTGTTATGTTATTCGTGAATTCATGGTAGAGACACATTAAATCTACAACTTAACTTTGCCTTCGTCTTATCAGGTTTGTTGTGAAGTTTCCCTTCCAAGTAACGCAACTTGCTAAGAAATTGTGCATAGTTGCCTTTGAGTTGAATGGCATCACGGTTATTAGTATTAGTTGTTTTAAGATTTTTAAAAGATTACTGGATAATAATTTGGTATTAGGATTCATTTATGAATGTCTTCTTCAAATTTTTCTGTTTCCTTCTAAATATTACTACTAAATACTTTACAATATACTTTTATTTCTTTTGTAACCTATGCCTTTTTAGAATAATTTTGTTTTTTTCTTTCTATAGTCATTAGTAATATTATATCATGAGTAAGTATATTTTATTTTGAACCACGTTACACTTTCTTTAATTATATGTTTTTTTTTGTTAGATATTTAATGTACAGGCTATTATTGACGAGTTTCTTGTGGTCTTTTTTACGTCATACGCTTTTCCGGTGCTATGGTAGAAGCCGATATTAAGTAAGTGCATACTAAGCCAATGACTATGTTAATAAATTATTTTTATATTTTTACCGATATTGTCGTATTTATCTAAATATAACTAATTATATTTGAATTAAACATCGAATACAAAGAAGTTAATTTAAATATGCAGATAATTACTTTCGGTTATATACATATAAAAATCTCGGCAATATGACTTGTATTATAAGTTGGATTAGTCCATTATATTCCTTGTTTTTCATACAGCATTGTATTGTATGAAAAACTGGTGACCTAATAAATAGAAATATATTGCTGAGGAATAGCCAGTTTTTGTGACTATAGTGGTTCAATTTGAACCTTTCTCTCCCCAAACACTCGTTCATTAACCCGAGATGGATTAGGTTATTTCCCACCATAGAGAACACACTGCTAGACTCCGTTTATTTCATTTTATATGTGAAACAAATCACTAATGATTCATTCAATATGTGAGTCGAGAGACACCAAGACAAAATGTAATTTGACGTATAAGATATAAATAAATAGTTATTTTTGACTGTAATTACAATTATTCTGATAACTCTGACTCGATTAATTGAACGTTCGAAACGTTCGTTTTTCGTTCCGATGGCGATAAAATATCTTATCCAAAATAGAATCTAATGCTTTATAAGGTCTAGCAGGCAATGCTGCGCTGTTCCCTTGTAGACTGTCTGGTAGTCTATCTACACATAGTCTGTACATATGAAAATCCTTTTATTTGAGTCAGAAAACGAGCCTTTTTCGTTCTATACAACATTTATTCGTAAGAAATTGTTTCTTTTCATAATGTTGCTCCAAGTGTTATATTAGCTTTCTTTTTTTATATAGATAGTATTTCTCTACTTGTCTTCTTTATATATTATATAATTAGTTACATGGCTGTTCTCCAATCCGTTATACTTTCTCGTATACAGTGTTGATATCTTGCTCCATTTTTTGCTAAACCTAAATCTGGAGACATTTTTCTACGTTTATTTTAAAAAAAATGTTATTTTATTGTCGTTCTATCTGTAGCGTCCTGTTTATTATTTGTTAACAGAAATATGCAGATAAAAAAAGTTACTTTTAAAATAATTACTTTTTTCCGCGATATAAGATATTAAAAAGATTTTTTTGTTAATCAGTGCATTATAAACTTAAATACTTAATTGAATATGTTTTAAATATAATTATCTAATAGTCTTGATGTTAAAAATAAGCTAATTATAAAATTAAATTATGTTTCCTTATCTCTATTTAAAAGCGCTTTGCTCTT
This sequence comes from Tinea trinotella, assembly GCA_905220615.1. NCBI lineage: Eukaryota > Metazoa > Arthropoda > Insecta > Lepidoptera > Tineidae > Tinea > Tinea trinotella. Next base: position 2,053,957 of record HG992307.1, on the reverse strand, counting down.
TCTTGCGTTCGTTTGAAAAGGTTGTGCTGCTATCCCTTGAGGGTCATTATAACATTCTAAGTCCCTTTTTTCATTGTGAGATAAGCGAAGCAAACAAATTCCCTCGTGCAATTTCAGAATTAACAAAATTACGCTAAGATTTTTATTACGCTCCCATGCTAGTGTAGTTTACAGTTTAAATGTTGTGTATTTTAGCTACGTACTATCTATGATAGTATGACTGCCATACTATTTAAAGTTTCAGACATAAAAATTATCGTCTTAAGTATCAGCTATTTCACCAGTTGCAACAGGGTCTTCAGTGAGGGCAATCAACTGATCACAACACCGGGTTCATGATCGATCACGCGGTCCTTTTTCTTGACCACTACTACCAGTTTATGAAGGGTGTCTAGTTACAAATAACCGTCAATAGTCTTATCTTTATGCCAAGCTGTTTAGGCAATAAAATGTTTTTATTTTGGCCAAATATTCGTCTCCAACGACACATCTTGAATGCATCAAGTTTTATTTGTTTAATACGTTTTTAATAATTATACAATATAGCACTTGTATAATAATGAGGATATAGGCAGCTGAGGGCTTACATGTTTTTCCCCAGTTTCCAGTCGTACTCCATTCATATGCGATCTTGCAGCTTCCATTGCTTACCATCAGGAAAGTCGAGGTCAGATAAATAACTGCTTACATACAAAACACATCTGTAATATAATCTTACGAGAGGTGAAATATAAATATACGAAAGTCATTAGTTTAATAAAGAAAGAGAAAAACTTTAAACTTTTAATAAAATCTCAAAATTATGCTACAATTGCAGCGAATATTTGCTACGAAGCTTGCTAAATAAAAGCTTTCAGTCCAAGTTTTCTGTAGTACATAAAAATAACTAGTTAACGCAAGTGCCCCCTTCATAGCAAACGAGCAACTTTTTAGTGCCCACCGAGAGCAATCTAAACCGAACTAAAAGAGCAAAAAAATGTTTTAAATAAATGTCAGTTTTTTCTGTAAAACCAGTTTTTGTGGACAAGCACGTAGAGCCATTAGTCTACGAGAAAATATGGCTGGCTGACTTTTGCTTGTAATTGTTATCATTCGTCACATAGTAGTAGGAGCGTTATGCATTAATTTAACAATAAATACTCAAGTCTAAAATAATGTTATACAAAAGACGCTTATATTCAATGTGAACTAAAAAGTGAATACCACAGTAGTGTATTTTTTATTGTTACTCATATTATTCAGACCTCTACAAGGGGGTGAAAATTAATTTGATAGATTTCTTACAAAGTTACATACGATAGATACTATTGTCAAGCTATTATAATATAAAATCGTGTTAAATAAACATAGTTGTCTGCTAATATGCATACAATAAAAATATCAATGCTTTATAGTATTTTCTTAGATTTTGCGTAAACATTGATTAATGAATTAAACAAATTTTATGATTAACGAATTAAACAAAAATCAAAACCAAAATAAACGCGATAGTAAGCCGCATAAAATTTGTTCAATGATTTCTATCAGTCAAGTCGAAGTTATGTCACTATAAAAATACTAATAGTGCCTCAATAAATAAATTCCCGATGAATATTTAACAAAAATTTTGTTGCTACATTTTTATTATTTTTCATTGCAAAAATTTTGTTAGTATTTTGCAAAATTGTACTACAGGCAAATGGTTCGGGTTCCCAGTAAAACTCTATTCCGATGTTATATTCGGTGTTTTAGCATGAATCAAAAATTTTTTGATTTAGACCACAACTCAAAACATCATACATTCCGATATGCATATTATTTTTAAATATTGACGTATTTTATTCGTATTCATTTCAATGAAATGTTTTTCTACCCGCCTTTATCACACTTTTTATTTCTTGTGAATGTACTTCATAAAATAAAAAAAACCTGGGGTACTAGTTCTATATAGCCAGACGCAGTCTCGTTTTTGAAATAGCTCTAAAGCTACTGATTCCAACTAGGCCAGCATAGTGGATGCGACTGGTACTTGTAATTATTTAATAGTAGCAGCCGTTGCTCGTATTCATAGACCGCTACTAGCGGTGCTGTCATATGTATGTCGAACAACAAAAAACTTATAGAGCTTTCTAAGGGAAACTTCTGTGCCAAAGAACATTGTTTTATTAAAAGCATAATCTAAAGCAAATGTCAACAGAGACAAGCGTCTGTTGGGCTCAAATATAAACAAACAATATTGTTTACGCGCACAGTTATTAATTTTACATTATCCCACAACTATGTAGGTCAGAGCCATCATCTATTGGAAGTACTTGAAATGCCGAGCCAAGAGGGTGTGCAAATGTCAACAGAATTTAATGTCAGTCGCTGCATTTGTTCATGTCCATGATTTAGGGCAACGCAGTCAGCGAGCAATGAATAATGAATATTACTCGCATTATTACACATACAATGTTATTGATGGAAACATTGTCAGATTATAATGTAATTAATAACGCGGTCTATTGTCTGAATAATTGTTGAATAATACAATGACGTTTTTGGATTATTTGCTTAAGTAAAATAAGCTTTAGTGCTTTGATACAAAGTTGAAATTTATTTGGAGTATGTAGTGAAATTTTAATAATTCAACATTATTAAAATTTAACATTGTTTACTAAGTGTTCTTTATATATTTATTTATCGTATACTAAAAGCAATACATAACTAAATATTATAGTATCATTAAACCGAGAAATATTTAGGTTATGTTTTGCCAATTTCGAGGTACACACACATTATATCACTATTTTTATATACTATTCACAAGTTTCAACTATTTGACAATTATTTTACATTTCCTAAAACACTATTTTGACATTTTTTTTTATTAAATAATAATAAATAATAATAATAAATATTTATTCGAAGTTCCTTATAAAACATGTACCAATATAAAAAATAGAAATACAATTAAATTACTTTATACCTGGGCATCATAACAATTATAATAAGACATGTTTATTGTAATTTAAATTTTAGGAACATTTTAAAATCTGAATGGGTGGTGGACTGTGGACCCATACTAGGCAGAGCGCCTGTCTTATTGTTACTTGACATCAGACCTTGACCCGCCTGATGGTAAGCAAGAGGCGGTCCAAGAGTGCCGACGACTGTAAAACTGGAGTCTTCACGGTTGCGGCCTTTGAGAATATAAAATTTTATTTAATTCAACGTAATTAATCAATATTTAGTAAAAGTAATTGAATCAATTCAATCAATCGAATTGTCACGCCTTTTTCCACAGGGATAGGCAGAGGCAATGGAGCACTACTTGCCACTAGACTTGGGTAGTTCCGGAACGAGTCACTAAAATGATATACTTCCGATCCTGGTACTACACCACTCACTCGTTCACTGCAAATTCAAATGTGTCTCTAGTTCCTTTAGTTCCGAGTCATGCATCGCATATCCACTCACTCACCACTCCTATGATGGAACGAGATATAAACACATCGTACATTCGTACGGAATCGTACCTCGTTCGTTACTCGTACCTAGTATTTTCGCGTAATACCGTGAAAGTATATTTTGTATATCCATTGCTCTCCGCGTGCACAAGAAAATATTTACACCGCGTGCATTACGAGTAATGGTAGGAAAGTATGTTGAAGAGAGCAGCAACTCGTCGTCTTTTTATAACGTATTTTTCTAACGAATATTTGCAGTTTTAAATTATGCGAATTGGTAATTGTGATTATAATTATTGTTTATTTGAGTTTCTGTGTACATTTGTAAAGTGTATGATCTAAAATAATTCTATAGAAAGGATATCTTGATTTTTTAGAACAACTGGAGCTTTTCTTTACCGAATGAACTAACCGAATGCGCTTCCTTGAACTAAATGAACTAGTGAACTAGATGAGTGAACTAGTCCCGATGGAAAAAATATACATATCACTCCGTATCATTTGATGGAAGCGTTTTGCGCATGTATACTTGCCACAATCCTGACACAACTCCCTCGCTTCCTTCACATTCGAAATCATATAAACACCTACACAATTTGCTTTGCAACTATTAATGTAATAAAAGAGATATTGCATTTTTTGTGCTATCTAAAAAGGGGCAATTTCTTATTGATACACATATTTTTGTAGGAATAAAGGCAGCTATACTCATAGCTTTGAATTGATACGAGGAGCCAGATGCTCCTAATATCGTTACGAGAGAGGATCTGGGCTATATAAACTTATATAGTTTTTTTGTATACATGTATTTTTCTTAGAAGGCGTCCTAATGCATCGTTTTTGTAATTTTATTTTATTTTATCGATGTTTTGTCTCAATTTACCTATAAGAAAATTGCGTCTATACATCTTTTGTGACATAATAAATAAATAAATAACGCTGGGTTGCCTAGTGCACATAACCATATGGCTTGTATGAAAAGGGAAGCGAGGGAGTTGTGTCAGGATCGTGGCAAGTCTCTCTTACCTCTGCCTATCCCTGTAGGAAAAAGGCGTGACAATTTGTTTTTTTTTATTGTGACATTTGACCTCGATCTCGACAGATGATAAGCAAGACGAGATCCAAGAGTGACGACGACTGAAACAACCTAGTCAGTTCACAGCTGCCTCAGTCGCTGTCACTATGCCGGCCAAAGGTGCTTCTTTACGCATCGCTGGAAGGATCCAAGGTTATGGGATTGATTAATAATTTTGTTTCTTACTACTAAATAACTTTAGTATTTTAGTAGTATGTGGTATACCTAAATTAAATGTCCCTTGATAAGAGAAGATACAAGTAACTTCTTAATAGTTAATCCCTTAGGAACGAACTTAGTAAGTGGTCGAGACCACTTGAATTCTTGTTCGACCAATTTGGGTACATGGAGGAGATTAATTTTGCTATTCTGATATTTTATTTATTGTTTTTTTTATGTAATAAAGTATTATTAGCTCTAGAGCCAATATAGCTCTATTACAACAAATAAGAGGTCAATATTTAATAATCATTCTTTTATATTTAATATTTATTATTATGTATGTATTAAGTATAATAAAAATAAAAAATTTCTTGTTTTTGTTTCTTGTTTTAAATTTCTATACTAAACTACTAAGAGAGCTTGTATTATAGAAACAGGATGGCCAAAGTATATATATCAAGGAAACGAGTACCGTACATTGGTACCGACAAATGGTTTTGAACCGTATCTTCTCGGTTTACGTGACCATCGCACTACCACTATCGCCTTAATTAGATATTACGAAAGCACCTTCAACGTTTCCTTTCTCCCAAATGTTAACTAGTAGAAAATGCTCGCCCATCGTGCTATTTTATTAGTTTTTAGATTTAAATTTGTTTTTGTTCAAATGATGTTTTTACTCGTTTGATTTTAAATAAATAAACAATTTAGATTTTTTTTGAATATTGTAAATTTTGAGCTTTTATCATCATATGCTCACGATTGGAGACGACTGTCCAAAACCAAAGACAAATGTCTTCTACCAGCCGCAGCCTGGCTAAACTTCGGCAAATTTGATGCTGATTTCGAAACGCGACTGAGTCATTTCCAGAGAGGGCAAACGACCACCAAACTGGCTGCCTTTCCAAAAAGTATTCTTTTAAAAACATAATGAAACAGAAGAGAAAATCTAACTGAAGGGTATTTTAAAATTTTGAGCGTATTTTTTTGAATATTCAACTCCGTGCCCTAGATTTTCAATGCCTATTTTACACCAACCATAAAACCCCCCAGGCCGTAAGTTATGCTTTTACGTATACGACATCGTAACTCTCTCGTGCCTATCGATAACATATAAGGAATAATTTAAACCCTACGTTTAAAAGAGTAAGGACGAATATAGCTTGTAAAGTAGATTTTGTGTATGGGTAAGTTAATTGCAGTGTCGTTTGGCTTTGCCTTATGACATATAATTGATTTTACAATTCCTTTTGTTTTAATTGGCAATAAATACTGAATTTCGTATGGCGGAACTTAGATAAGGTGTAATTATTATTATTGCCTAGTGCCCATAATAGTAGAGCTTGTATGAAAGTAATTGTGGATGTGAGGGAAGTGTGGGAGTTGTATCAGGATCGTCGCAAGTGGCGCTCTATTGTTCAACTATCCTTGTGGAAAATAGGCGTGACAATTTGATTGATTGATTGTATTGAAGTTATTACATATATAGAACAAGTTATATTCTTTTGCCGGCATAGTGATGGCGGCTGAGGCAGCCGTGAACTAACTCGGTATTTTTCAGTCGTCGTCACTCTTGGACCTCCTCTTGCTTATCATCAGACGGGTCAGGGTCAAATGTGGTGTCGCAATAATAAAAAAACAAATTCATCTAATGTAATAGAGCGCCATTTTATCCTGACACAACTCTCTCTTTCTGGAGATTTGATACCTGAAGAAGCTTTCCGGGTCTTTCCTGTTTTGTCCTTTCACTCACTATTAATTTAAAAATTTCTTACTCAATACAGTATGTAAATGTAAAATAAAAGTTGACTTTACTTTTACATTCCTTCAAACGAAAATGTGTGTTACATTTACATTAAAATACGTGTACCTAGTCATGTGATTTCTTTATTGCCTTCATAAATGAAATTTATATCTCAAAGGAAACGTACAAATAAATTCGCTTCGTTTTATCTGAAACACTGGCCGTTCCGTTTGTTTGTACATGCTGAAATAAACTACTGAATCGTCATTATACTTTATTATGTTAAATTTTTATATTTTTATTTTATTTGTTTAATCCGAGGGAATTTTTAAACAAAAGATTTATTTTAAAATATATTTTTCAATATGTATAACCGCACGACTGACGTTAAACTGTCGTGCGATGAGTTCTTCCATAAGCGACTTCTGCCACAGAAATACTCGCCTGCTAGCAACAGTACACATCTTATGCCGGCCTCGCTGAAGTCTTTTCTTTTTTATTATTTATTAGCCATTTGAACTTGAAAGGCATAGAGAGGTCAAAGAGCGTCGACGACTGAAAGAACCGACTCAGTTTACGTTTGTATCAGTCCCCTTCACTATGTCGGCCAGATGTGCTTTTTAAAGCTTCGCTTGAAGGATTCAGTGTTGATAATTATTACGCTCATATATATGTAAAGAGCTGCTGTGCTCATAATCAGCAAGAAAATAAGTATGTAGAGAATTATGGATATGAAGGAAGTGGGGCCCGTTGTCTCTGCCTATCCCTGTGAGAATTAAAGCGTCACAGTTTGATTTATATAGTTTGTCAGTATTCGTGAAAAAAAAGTTATTCTATTAGGAACTTATACATGGGATGCAGCTATCAGCTAATATTAATTTGACTTAAAAAGTCGTATCTACTATTTTTAATATTATTGAGACTCTAGATCTGACTTCGACTCTGCCTGATGGTAAGTAAGCAGCGCTGACTACTGCAAAAAACGATTCGTCAGATGCGGTAATCGAGGCAGACCCAGTTAAGTGTTGGAGACCGACCAAATTGGAGACAAATTGGACCAAATTGGAGCTCAAGAAAGCTGGGTTGCCCAGTGCCTATAACCGTAGAGATTGTATGAAGAGAATTGTGGATGTGAAGAAGGCGAGAGATTTGTGTCAGGGTCATGGCGAGTGGCGCCGTGGGAAAAACGCGTGACAATTTGATTGAATAATTGATTGGCGTTCTGTTGCCTGACGTATGCGAAATAATAATAAAACATTTGTTATACTCGTAATTTGTTTGTACAAGTGTGTAGTTACAAAATTGTACGAGGAAATGTCCAGGTATGTTTGGTAAATGTATTCATATTTCATGTGCCTAATCGTCTCCTGCTTGTAAGATACTATTTCTGTAATTCTTAGTAGGTAGCTGTGAATGTTGACAGAATATATGTCAGAGTGTCAACTAAAACTTTTGATGTAATATCATGCAATTAACTAGGCATTCGAAATTGTCGACATTGATTTTATGCGAACAGGAAATTTAATGCAGTAAATTTATATGTTTGGATCCGTTAGTAAATATTGTGTTTTATGACTTTGATTTACAGTGATTAGCATTGTGAAAAGGCGTCTCCTGTTGCTATGAAACAAGCACACAAGTGTGTGACCTGTTAGGTAATCTTTATCCATAAACACTATAATAAACGCTGCATTAAAAAAAGGATTATTTTTGCATCTTTTGTATTTATTTATTTTTGTAGATTGTCATATGACATCTTCATGCCTGATGTTAAGCTGGAATGCGGTCTATAAGTAGAGGCAATGCAATTGCAATTACTACTACATCTACTATGCCGGCCTAGTCGGAACCGGCAATATTTGGCTGTTTTTGAAAAGTGAGTTAATATAAACTGGTGTAACCAATCAAAAAAAAAAGGAATATTAATAATTTCCTTTTATTAAAATCATTGAAATATTCAGTAAAATCAAGATATAACAAAAATCTAATCTATATGTTACGCATCAATTGCCACAGTAATAGGCAGAGACAATAGAGCGCCAATTTACACGATCACTTCAAAACTCAACACTCAGTCATCCCCCGTCCCTACAATTATGACAAAAGTTCTATATCCTTACTTCCTTACTTATATTATAAAGGCGAAAGTTTGTGAGTATGGATGGATGGATGGATAGATGGATGGATGTTTGTTACTTTTTCACGCAAAAACTACTGAATGGATTTTAATGAAACTTTACAATAATATAGCTTATACATCAGAATAACACATAGGCTACAATTTATAAAGATATTGTGTGAATTGTCCAAAATATGACGATAAGTGTCAAGTAAGTAGGATAAAATTCTACCATCTGCGAGCTATTCTGGCGTGCGCTGCCAAAACCGCTAGAGTTACACATATCGATACCTTAATTCGCAAACCGGCTAACTCCATTTTTACCGAATTTTAGTTTTTGATGCAGGATTTAAGACTGACATAATTCGCACATTTTAAAATAAATAATAACTCTCTAAACTTTATACTTCTTGAATAAATCACCACAAGAAAACCGAACAACTCCAAGCAATACATAAAGTCCACGATTATGACGGCTAACTCCAACAAATCAATTTTGTTTGGCGTATTACACGTGTGCATACAGTGATATTTAATCAAAAATCAGCAGAGACAATGGAGCGCCACTTGCCTCGATCCTTACATAACTTTCTTGCTTCTTTCATATCCCCAATTCTCGTCATATAGGTTCTGTGGTTATGGGCACTAGGCAACCCAGATTTCTTGACCTTGTTTAACGCATCCACCCACATCAGGTTTCTAAATTCCTTTTGTCGATCTACTTTCACTCATCCTTTCCATGTGCTCAAGCCATCGAAGCATTCCTTTGTCAATCATTGTCACTAGATCTTCTTTCAAACCACGTCTATCGCGCACTGTGCTATTCCTTATTCTATCCGCTAACGTCACTCCACATACACTCCTTAATGACCGCATTTCTACAGCGTTAATTCTACTCTCATGCTTCTTCTGCCATATCCAACCTTAACTTCCTTACATCCGTGACTTTTGAGACATTATTTGGCTGTTCCTTATACTATGGATGGCACCGTTCACTACGTTACCCTTTTGCACTCTTCTCTCAATATCTTTATCACACTTTTCATCCCTAGTAAACATACTTCCCAATTAAACAAATTGTTTGACTCGTTCCACTTTCTTGGTGACGCTACACAACCATTGGCAACGCTAAAGGTGTCTTACACTTTTAGAGATGCCAAACCAGTCAGATAGCGCCTCATTAATTTGAACCCATGCACTGGAATCCTCAGAGAGATTTCAGTGCACGGACCAAACGCTCCCTTAACCCAAACCCGGACAGCTGCCGCCACAATTCATTCCTGTTCACTCTACCATAGACCTTCTCAAGGTCAACAAAAGCACAAAACACCTTATGGTATTTTGCCAACATTTTTCGATGACGCATCTTAAAGAGAAGATTTGATCAATACATCCCATCCCTTTTTGAAATCCCGCTTGCGCATCCTAAATTTCATCATCTGTTTCATGCATCACCCTTTCAATCAATTCTTTTGCATACAACTTGCCAACAATACTGAGAAGGCTGATTTTTAGGTTCCTGATGTGACAAGATCTTACGATAATTTGCCGCATGACAGCTTAACTTTACAGCCAGCATAAATACAGCTTCCTCGACCAACAGAATGTTATTTAGCATGATCATGTATGTTTCACAAATGAACAACAAAGTATTAGTTTACATTCTACTAGAGGTAATGATTTATGTTCTATCCCTTCTACTTCATGTACTAACACAATGTTGATGTCTGACTATGAAATAGTTGAGAATATGGTATTGGAAAAAATATCTGAAACTGAAATGAACACTACATATTCTCCAAGTTTATTGAGCCACAATCAAGCTATAACTCATTTGGACATAACTAACAGTGAATGCATCCAAACACATGTTTTAGATAATTGCATATCAAACAATTCCTTAACATTAGATAGCAACATGCCTCAAGAGCTCTTTTCCCCAACAGATTTTTAACCAGATGTCTTTACTTCATTTTAGAATTAAACTACACACACCGGCAAAATTAGAGGAACATAACAAAATTCTCAATATTTTTGAAAATAATTTATTGCCTATGTACTTTTAGCACATTTATTTAATTATTTATATATCAGAAGCTAAAATAACACAAAATTAGGTTATAAAAACTTGTAACATAAAAAAACAGCAAAAAGTATAAATAAACAAAATCTTTGAAATATGAGTAACAAGAGTTGAAGTAAAATTATTACCATTTATAAAAGAAATTTATAAATGTTTAATAGCGTGTACTGCCTTCTCTGGCTCTTATAAGAGCCTGGATACGCCTTCCCATACTCTCAATTGTTAATCATTTCTTGTGGGATATTCTCCCACTCCTCCAGTAGCGCAAACTTAAGCTCCTGGACATTTCTTGGAGCTGGAGTTTTAGCTCGTACCCTTCTTCCAATGATGTCCCACACATGCTCTATCGGGTTCATATCCGGGGATCGCGCTGGCCAATCCATCTGGGCAATACCAACATTATTAAGTTAATTTTGTACGATGTTTGCGGTATATGGCCGCGCATTATCGTGCATAAAAATAAAATTTTGGCTACAAATAAGACAAAAGGCACACCATGGGGTTCTAAAATGTCTGTTATGTATCTCTGTACTGTTAAAGAACCACCGTCAACGATCACAAGCTCTGTGCGGGCTCCCAAACATATGCCACCCCAAACCATGACGGAGCCTCCAACATAAGCCACTGTTTCCGTAAAATTTGTTGGGTTATAACGTTCTCTGCGAAATCTCCACATTCTTTTTTGCCCATCAACAAAGTTTACACAAAATCAAGTTCTTCACTGAACAAAACTCGACTCCACTTACTTGTCCAATTTTGGTGTTACGTGCAAATAATAATCTGGCTCTCCGATGTCCTGCCTCCAGTTTCGGTGCTTTTGCTGGCACCCGTGAGTTTAATTCAATTTCTTTAAGTCTTCTTCTCACTGTACGTTCGCTTACACGCACATCTCGGACCTCCTCCAACAGATTTTGGGTCTGCACAGCTGTTTGACGGCGATTTCTTAAGGTTCGTCTCTTATAAAACGGTCATTTTCTATCGTTTTCGCCCGATGTCTGCCTTGTCCTCGTCTGCGAACGTAAGATCCAGTCTGCCTGTAACGTTGAACATCGCGATGGACCACAGGAACCGATACACCTAAGGCCTGACTGACCGAACGGTAGGTGTGATCATGGTTACAGCCCTGGCGAGTGTAGTTGCTGGCAAGTCACTCATTTTGTATTAAAACGATGTGTTCTTTTCAAAATCAAACGATAAAATGAGCTAAACTTACATTGCACTACACAAAACACCGTTTTTATCAAAAACACTTATAACGTCAATCATCGAAAACACTTATAGGGGTAGGATTTCAATTTAAAAAAAACTAACTTGCCCGTTCAATATTTTATTTCTTAAATGCGTCGGAAACTATAAAAAATAATTACACTTCGCTCGACCCACTTGAATTCAAGATATGGACCTTTTTACCAATGTTCCTCTAATTTTGCTGGTGCGTTTAGTTGATTATAGTAGCTCTGATAGTAAATCATATGAGTATCAACTTAACGGAAATAACGATGTGAAGTAAATAAGGAGAAATAGTCAAGTGAAAAAATAAATATGGAAAGAGAGAAAAAGAATACTGCGGCAAAAATAAAATTGATGGTACATGGAAGAAAGATATAAAGAAGTTTCAAAGATATCAAATTTTATAAGTCCATAGGACCAGGCAAAATAAAAAAAGATTCAAAGGCCAAAGGTGTGTGCAATTTTAATATTGTCTTTTTAGAAGAATTAATTGCTTACGCAAAGACGACATTCTTAAGTTACTGCTATAAAATAAATATTTGGATCTTCAACAACTCAAAACATGCCCATAGATTATGAAACCAACTATAAAAACTTACCTCATGAGAATTGAATAAAATTTAAGTAAAATATACTATTATTTTCATTAAATTGCACAGTTTTATTTTTCCCTATAAAAACATACAACTCCCTCTTCATTCGTATTTTGAATTTAAAAATCCGGCCAACTCCTAAATCGGGTCATTTTATAAGAATAATAAAAATGTTAACCTGTCTATTAATAAAAAAAATGTGTATTTACTTATTATCTACCAACGGGATTTTCATTTTTTCTAGATTCCTCATAGTTAAGATATAAATATGTTTTTAGTGTCTCCTGTAAAATTCACTAAAATGGAGTTGGCCGGATTGCGAATTAAGGTATCGATATGTAATGTATAATGAAAATGTTTATTTTAAATAGACCTACAAAAAAGTCCGCGACAGTATATATCTATATCTTATGTCAATCAAACAATCAAATTGTCACGCCTTTTTCCCACAGGGATAGGCAGAGACAATGGAGCGCCACTTACCACGATCCTTACACAACTCCCTTGCTTCCTTCACATCCACAATTCTCCTCATACAGGCCCTATGGTTATGGGCACTAGGCAACCTAGCTTTCTTAAGGATGTCTCCGATTTGGTCGGAAAACACTCTCCTAGGCCTGCCTTGTTTAACGCATCCATCCACATCAGATTTATAAATTCCTTTCGTCAATCTACTTTCACTCATCCTTTCCATGTGCCCAAACCATCGAAGCATTCCTTTGTCAATCCTTGTCACTACATCTTCTTTTAAACCACATCTATCACGCAGTGTGCTATTCCTTATTCTATCAGCTATCGTCACTCCACATACACTCCTTAACGACCGCATTTCTACAGCGTTAATTCTACTCTCATGCTTCTTCTGCCATACCCACCCTTCACTTCCATACATTAATGTAGGAACAAGCACCGCATTATGAACAGCCATCCGTGACTTTTGGGACATTATTTGGCTGCTCATTATACTATGGATGGCACCGTTCACTACGTTACCCTTTTGCACTCTTCTCTCAATATCTTCATCACACTTTCCATCCCTAGTAAACATACTTCCCAAGTAAACAAATTGTTTGACTTGTTCCACTTTCTTTCCGTCTATCATTATCTCACATTCTGTCATTTCATCCTCTCTCTCCAAAACCATTACCTTAGTTTTACTTACATTCACTTTCATACCTTTCTTTTCTAATTCCGCATTCATTATAGTGACCATTTCCTGTAACTCATACGCCGAAGATGCAAGGATAACTTGATCGTCGGCGTACATGAGACATTTGATCACCAAGTCATTCATTCTTAAACCATACTTCCTTTCACGCAACTCTTTCAGACAACTGTCCATGAATAGATTGAATAGCCATGGTGACGCTACACATCCCTGTCTGACACCTTTAGAGATGCCAAACCAGTCAGATAGCGCCCCGTTAATTCGAACACATGCACTGGAATCCTCATAGAGAGATTTCAGTGCACGAACCAAACGCTCCCCCAACCCAAACCCGGACAGCTGCTGCCACAATTCACTCCTGTTCACTCGATCATAGGCCTTCTCAAGGTCAACAAAAGCACAAAACACCTTCTGGTGCTTTGCCAACACTTTTTCGCTGACGCATCTTAGAGAGAAGATCTGATCCATACATCCCATCCCTTTCCTAAATCCCGCTTGCGCATCCCAAACTTTATCATCTGTTTCATGCATCACCCTTTCAATCAATACTTTCGCATACAACTTGCCAACAATACTGAGAAGGCTGATGCCGCGGTAATTTTTGGGTTCCTGTTGCGACCCCCTCCCCTTGTATAGTGGTACTGTTATGGTTTGGTTTTGTTAATATTGCAATTTTGAGCTTTGCGTTGGTTTTATGCTTAGCTTAGCTCAGCATCCAAGCCTGGGGATACCTAAACCTGCTAATAACCAGCAAGGAGAAACACTGAGAACAAAGTATAGGAAAGACAGGTACCTGGCAATTACTCGACGTGAAACACGGACCAACGGCACTAGCACTCGTTTAGCACTGCTTTGTAATCACGGCTAACTGCTTCGACTGTCTATTTTCTCACTTCGTTATTTAATTTAGTGTATTTAGTTAATAGATGTATGTTTCAACAATGTCACTTGCTAGGGCGACTGTTTACGTGCACACCGCGGCAACTCACACACAAGTGCACACTAGCGCCACACGCTATTGGCTGGCGTGGCGCAGCCCGCGAACTTTGAATTGCGCGGAATAACGGAAAGTGGAAGGAAATATAGGATGGGACGATACCAAGCCACAACATTTCCCCCCACTTGAAATCAGCCAGGGATTTCACAAGGCAAACCCTTTCCTGAATGCTAGGCCAAGAAAAGCAATTTGTGTTCGGATAAACATATGGACGCTATGTACTACCGAAGCTACCTAGTTTTACTACTAACTAATTAAGACCAATGTAACATCAATAATAAAACTACTTATGACTATGAACTAAGTCTAAATTAAGATTAATAGATAAATTATAACCTATGTGGCTATAGGAAGTGGGCAAACTTTTCTAGCGGGTCTAGTAAAAGTGCCCTTAGCCGTACGTATAGTCACTACGCGAACGTTTCCGTCTTTACCCGGAAATGTATTTTCAATACGGGCTAATTTCCACTCTGCAGTAGATTGAACATGTTTTATTAGAATATTTAATGCGCAGGCTAACTCTTCTGTAGTTAGTGCGTTATAAACTCGCATTTGAGGCGTAAGTTTACAATTGTTCGAAAACCTGATGCAATAAGCTAACGTTCGTTGCATTCTCGTAAATGATGTAAAGCGAGTAAAAATTGCGTGAACCGAATGTTTTCCTGCTCTCTTTTCGTCGGTGCATGCGACGAATGATGAGGACTTCAGCTCACTCTGCACTTCCTGTGGCTCTGGTTCTTTGGTTATCGGCCATTGGGTCGACTCGCAAGTGAGCCAGTCGGGACCCGACCACCAATGATTGCAGGCAGCGAGCTGAGAGCAGCTCAGACCGCGGCTACAAAAATCGGCGGGGTTCTCGACTGTTGATACGTGCTGCCATTGAGATGCGCGAACTGCGTCTGTAGCTTGGACGACGCGATGTGCTACGAATGTTTTAAGTCTGTGCGGTTCTGTGTGAAGCCAGGACAGAACGGTATTGCTATCAGTGAAGGCAATTTGATCAGTTATGTTGATTTTGTCCCTAAGTAGACTGAATAAATGTTTCATTACTCGCGAAAGCAAGGTCGCGCCGCACAATTCCAGTCTATTTACCGTAAGCGGTTTTAAGGGAGCTACTTTAGACTTTGCTATAAGAAGATGCAAAGTTACGGAACTGGTTGATACCGCACGTAGGTAAACACAGCATCCGTACGCCTTCGTGGAAGCGTCGCAAAAACCAATCAATTGAAAAGTGGTAGCTTCAGATGGCACCACTAAACGTGGGAGTTTAATCAGATGTAAATTATTTAATTCAGAAACAAATTCATGCCAAATCCGCGCCAAATCATACGGAACAGGTTCGTCCCAGGTGAGCTTCAGGCGCCACAGATCTTGAAGGAGCAATTTTGCTATAAGCGTTACTGGAGTTAGCCATCCCAGTGGGTCAAAAATACGAGCAACGTTGGACAAAATCGAACGTTTCGTACACTCGACGCTTACTGGTGAAGCGGAGTAAGTAAAAAAATCACCCACGGGATCCCATTTCACTCCTAAAATCTTCAGAGTAGCCTGATTAGCCTCTCCAGAAAATGATTTGGGAATTTGTACATGTTCAGAATGTAAATTGTTTAGAAAATCAGAAGAATTACTTGTCCATTTGTGGAGCTTAAAATGAGCACATTGAAGTAACTGAGTTAACTCATTTTTCAATAGAAGAGCCTGTTCAATAGATGGCGCCCCGGTAATGACGTCATCCATGAACACATCATGGCGTACCACTCTTGCAGCATGTGGCCCGGTAGCTCCATGATCGGCTGCTAGTTGTTGCAATGTTCTAATTGCTAAAAAGGGTGAACTGCTCACACCGTAAGTGACAGTGCGGAGCTCGAATTCTCGTACTGAGTCGGACGGTGACTCCCGCCAAAGAATATGTTGCCACCGACGATCCTCTGGTCTGATTAATATTTCGCGATACATTTTTGTTATATCGCTGGTGAAAACTACGGCATGGAGGCGAAATTTTGTTATGATGTCGGTGATATCAGCTTGAAGTTTTGGACCAGTGTAGACCAAGTCATTAAGAGACCGGCCGTTTGATGATTTGCAGCTTGCGTCAAATACAACACGTAGCTTCGTCGTTGTACTTTCTGGGCGAATGACGCAATGATGTGGTATGAAGTACTGACCAGCTGGGGATTCAGACTTCACACGTTGCATGTGATTAAGAGACTCGTATTCTTGCATAAATGCTGTGTAATCCTGCTTCAATTGTTCGTGTTTAGCAAGACGTTTTTCTAAATTTATAAGTCGAGAGACGGAATGCTTGTATGAATCACCAAGCATAGGGCGATCCTTTAGTAGAATAGGCACTACATATCTTCCATCTGGATCTTGATAAACCGATTTTTTGTATAAGGCTTCGCATTCTTCATCTTCAGGAGCAGCAAGGCGGGTTTTTGGGGGTTCTTCGACTTCCCAGAAACGTTGGACTACCTCGTCTATGGCGCAGGTAGACGCAACTAAAGAAGAAACGAATGAAGGTGGTCGACATTTGGAGTCGAGTTTTCCTGTGAGTACCCATCCATAGATGCTGTGCAGGGCGGTAGGTAATCCGGGCCCTGGACACAGTCGCTGTCCGTCGTAGATGAGATGGAATAATTCTGCACCCAATAGTAGATCAATTTCGGATGGCTGATCGAAAGTTTCATCGGCGAGTTTTAAGTGACGAAAATGACGTCGTACGGCATGAGGTACTGCAGCAGTAGGCATATTTGTGGTTACAGCATCCATCACAATTGGGCGAATGTCGAACTGTGGCTCCGGTTGGTCCCGGGGTAAAATCGTGCACGCAGTGACACCCTTGACGTGATGAACTGTATTTTGGCCTAGACCAGAAACTGTGAGGTTGCAGCGACGCATAGTCAAACCAAGGCGTCGAGCGCAGGCGGTCGTCATAAAGCAATCTTGTGCTCCGCTGTCAATAAGGGCGCGAACAGGCTGCGGCGGTCCAGTGGCGGCGCGCGCCAGCAGTGTACACGTACCTAACAACACAAGAGAGCGGCCGTGCCCAATGTGAGCACTGGTACTGGCGTGACTCACTCT
The DNA here is from genome assembly GCA_905220615.1 of Tinea trinotella. NCBI lineage: Eukaryota > Metazoa > Arthropoda > Insecta > Lepidoptera > Tineidae > Tinea > Tinea trinotella. Next base: position 2,036,277 of record HG992307.1, on the reverse strand, counting down.
AGAAGGGTCTGATTCCAGAGAGGTAGGCGTGTCGCTATGCAGGAGTGTATGATGTTTTTCTCCGCATGTCAAACAACAGGTTTTGGAATAGCAATTGTTTGCGCTGTGGCCGAATCGCAAACAGTTAGCGCACAGGTTCTTTTTTGTTACAAAAGCTATCCTAGCGGACGAGTTGAAAGTCTGAAATTTTGGACATTTATATATGCTGTGCTGAAAGTCACAGCATGGACACTTAAATTGTTTAGAGAAGGCATTTTGAGTTGCAGACGAGTTGTAGTTTTTACTGGACTTAAAACGAGGCTCGGTCGCCTTATTACCAGATTTAGGGAATGCAGCAGCATGTGGCTGATGAAAACTAGTGATGGGCTTGTGTTCACTAGTTTCTAGGATCTTGACGTAATCCTGAAGAAACTTTAAAATATCAACAAAGTGAGGCATCTCCTTGTCATTTTGAACTTCAAATCTCTTTCGAGTATCGCTATCCAGTGCTCGAAATGTAAGATGAAATAAAATGTAATCGCCTAAATGATCAATATTCATACTCTGGAGTGCGCTTACAGACTCATAAAAAGTATTACTTAAAGTTAATAATTGTTCAAGAGAAGTTGATTTTAATGTAGTAAAATTTAATATTTTTTCTAAGTATTTTGCCGCTATAAGTCTTTTATTTTGAAAGCGGTCTATTAATGCCGTAAAGGCTATTTGATAGTTTTCTGTGGTCACCGGAAGACCCTTTACAATTGTTAAAGCTGAACCAGACAAACAAGAAATGAGGTAATGGTACTTTTCGACGTTTGATAAAGATTCGTTATTGTGAACTAAGGCAACAAACGTATCGTGAAATGTTTGCCAGTTTTCGATAAGGCTGTCAAACTTGGGAAGGTCAAGTTTGGGTAAACGCACGCGTGACGAAGCTGTGGCTTTGCCATCAGCTGTTGTAGCTGAGGAACGATCGCTTGTAGTGGCTATGCTGTCGGCCGCGGCTATCACCTCATAATACATTTCGTCAAAAGATAAAACAGTCTGAAAGTCGACATCAGAATCTGGATTTAATTTAATTTTAATTTCATTTATTTTTTCCGTGACGTCCAGAAAATCGGATCGTACTTCATGTACCTTCTTGTACCTGGCATGGAAGCTCCTCAATTTATCCTTATTGTTCAACTTCTTTGAAAGGTCATACAAGATTTGCATACATTTAAATATGTATTCCCTTTGCTTAATATAAATCTTTTCTTTATGTGCCATAGCTATAGTTTAATAAACGATATAACTATGTAGTAAAAAATATAATGTAAATAATATATTATGTATAGATACTATGCAATATTCTGTTATAAACAAACAAATGAGTCATTAGTGCTTGAATGAATAACAAAATAGAAGTGAATTTAAATGTTAATGTTTCACTAATAGATTTGAGTATTTTGTTTTATATTTATTTATGAATAGTTTATTATATAAATAGGAATATTTTATAGTTTTTTGAAAATATCGAACCTACCTACCTATCCATAAAATGTAATATGTTTGTTGAATGCTAGGTCAACTGTTTATTTAAACTAACTAAATACCTATTGTAGCATATGTTTATCCGAACACTACGACACAAAACAAAACTGCAATATTTATATAATTTTTTGATTTAAAAAAAATGATTTTTGTTTAAGTTAGTTTTACCAACTTATTTGGACTGTATATTGTGTTATACTGGAATCAAATAATTACGAAGTTTTCATTTGTAGAAATTGAACTCGTAATTTATGATCAATATAATCACTCCATAGGAATCCGGCTCGAAGGACCAAAAACAATGTTATGGTTTGGTTTTGTTAATATTGCAATTTTGAGCTTTGCGTTGGTTTTATGCTTAGCTTAGCTCAGCATCCAAGCCTGGGGATACCTAAACCTGCTAATAACCAGCAAGGAGAAACACTGAGAACAAAGTATAGGAAAGACAGGTACCTGGCAATTACTCGACGTGAAACACGGACCAACGGCACTAGCACTCGTTTAGCACTGCTTTGTAATCACGGCTAACTGCTTCGACTGTCTATTTTCTCACTTCGTTATTTAATTTAGTGTATTTAGTTAATAGATGTATGTTTCAACAATGTCACTTGCTAGGGCGACTGTTTACGTGCACACCGCGGCAACTCACACACAAGTGCACACTAGCGCCACACGCTATTGGCTGGCGTGGCGCAGCCCGCGAACTTTGAATTGCGCGGAATAACGGAAAGTGGAAGGAAATATAGGATGGGACGATACCAAGCCACAACAGGTACAATGACAGCCTTGCGCCAGTCCCCTGGTACAAGACCGTTCACCCAGCACTTACTGAAAAGGAGACACAACCAGGAAGCCACCAGCTGACCACCGCCCTTCAGCATCTCGACAGTTATTCTGTCACAACCAGCCGCTTTTCCAACTTTCATTCTTTTCAATGCATTCACAATCTCTTTCACATCTATATCACATTCAGATTCACTTTCATTCAGCGTGGAGGACACATCGACACACTCTGGTGCTGTATTATCATCCTCCACAAATAAACTTTCAAAATACTCCTTCCATCGTCCTAACACTTTCTTCTCTTCAGTCACTAAATCGCCATTCGAATCCCTAACCACATTCACTTTAGACTTCTCCAGTCCTCCCCGGGCTATCTTAACCTGTTTCCAGAACAGTTTGATATTATCCCGGAAATTTCTGGAGAATTTCCTCTCGATATCCTCTTTCACCTCTTTCTTCTTTCGTTCTATACATTCTTTCACTTTAATTTTTATTTCCTTATATTCATTCATTACCTTACATACATCCTCATCGTTCTTACCCGCGTTTGTTCGTCTACTAGCTTTAACTGCTAGTAGATCCTGCCATTTTTTCTTCTTCTCGCATACTAATACTTCCGTTTCCTTATCCCACCACATGTTGGGCCTTACATTCTTCCTCTTGCTCACTCCACACACTTCTTCTGCAGCTTCTGTCATACCATTCCTCAATTTCATCCATACTTCCTCCACACTATCATTCTCATGATTACAGGCATCTCCTATTTTCTCACGTAACTTACTTACATACTCCTCTTTCACTTCTGCATCTTGCAACTTTTCTCCTTTTATTCTTGTCAACTGTGTTGTCGATTTACGACTGCGGTTTCTCCAACCCTTGAACAGACCATTTATTCTTGACATTACAAGAAAATGGTCTGTTCCAATGTTGACCCCAATAAACCCAATAAACCCTCGTATCGACAACATTGACTTTCAACCTTTCATCCACAATCACAAAATCTTATGTGTAAGCCATTATAGCCAAAATAGTGTAGCGTAAATCCTACGCACGGCGGGTGAGGTGGAGGAAGAAGTCGGTCATCATTAAGACCCGAACGCGGTTAGGCAGACGCGTGAGGGCAGACGTCATTGACGGTTGTGTCCGTTTTGCGAATTTTCAAGCTATTTGTTAAAAACGCATTGTACTTAAAGTAATATAGACCCAAGGTTAGTTATTGGCAGGTTTTTTTTTGGTTAGGAGTTACACGTACAAAAAAAACTTCATTTTTATTTTAGTTTATTCATTTTTAATATTATAGGGTAGGGTACTATAATACCATCGCACTATTTAACTGACAGTCACGTCAATATCCAATCCAATTAACTATACTATGAAGACTATACACTATACTTTCCATAGACTATACTTTCAGCTGTTTGGAATTTTTCTTTATTGTTATTTCCTTCTGTCACTATATGCATATCCTACTATTATTATAAATGTGAATGTGAGTTTGTTTGTTTCGTTTTCACACAACAACTACCTAACCGATCATCATGAAACTTTTTACACATATTTTTGGAGGTACTAGAAGTAACATAGGTTACTTTTAATAAAAAAAAATATTTTCTTACAATTTACTATATTTTCAGCTGTTTGGAATTTTTCTATATTTATTTTTATTTCAGTCTGTCATTTTTATATAAGTTATCGAGTTATAGATACAAAAAAGGCATATACAGTCGAATTGAGAACCTCCTCCTTTGTTATGACTGTGTTATAAACCTAATTTTACGCGGGTGAAACCGCGGGCACAGCTAGTATAATACTACGGACGGACTACTGCTTATTTTAAAAATGTCCCCCATTTGATCAAAGAACTAAAATCTATTTTGTATTTTTTTATGTCAGACTAATACTACCTGGGGTCCATGCTAAATATATAGAAACAACAGTCGCATTCACTATGCCGGCCGATATTAAAGTGTATGTAAAGTGTATAATGTGACTTATTAATACTCGTATCTTGAAAGCGAACATAAATAAGAAGAAACACTAAAAAGCTATTCTTGAAATAGGTTACCAAATCAGTGGCAAGTTCATTAGCCGAAAATACTACAGAAAATAAAATAGTGTACGAGTATATTGTTATTAAGTGTAAATTATTATGAAACTAACAACTAATTTACGTTTTCATTGCAACAATAGCAAGTGAAATAATGACAATGAATTAAATAACTAGGTAATTGTGGATAATAGATGTTGATAACCGACCCGAAGCAAATATCCACCTCTTTTTTATTAACAAATATTTGCTCCGACCGGGAATAGATCCCGGGACTTTACACGCAACAAACCAGTCGCTAAACGTTGGTCCTTGCCTGTCGTCATGAAATCTGGTTATTTTCCTAATTTCATTTGTATTAATTTAATTGTATTTATTTTCAGGTAAGCTTCATACACACTTTGCCGTTAGTTGTAAATAGGGATGAGGTAAGAGATATTCATGATTTTTGGCCGGTATAGTGATGGTGACTGAGATTTTATCAGTCACCTGCGCTCTTATATCTCCCCTTGCTTACTATCAGGCAAGGAGAGGTTGTGTTTTAATAAAAATATTAAGTACATACGATTTGCAAGTAAAATAGAATGCAATTTTACTGAAAAGGTTGTTTACGTTAATGTCCGAGTAACAGCTGTCAAGTTAGAGTTTTGCAATTTACTCAAGTAGGAAGTTAATTAAAATGCATTTTCTTGCTTTCTTATACACTCTTAAATTGTGAAATTAAGTGTTTTGGCCATTAAAACATAATTTACTTACTTTATTCTTTCTCCTTAGAGTAAGGCTTTTAAGGTTTTATGCAATTAGGTAAAAATAACGTTATTTTTTAAAAGAAGATATATATATTTTTACTATCGGTGCTCGAGCTATCTCTAATAGAATCATTTTTTTTTACATTTCTATACTAAGCTACTAAAGTGCCTGTAGTACATATATGTACAACCAAAGTACATATATCAAAGATACATTAGTACCGGTGGGTGGTCTCGAACTCGGTTTGCGTAAACATTACACTGCCACTACACCACGGTCGCCTCAAGGTAGGCTAGTGGTCATTAGAGGTATTTATAATTTACTTACGAAAACATTAACTAAACTTTTATAATTTTATTATGTATTTTATTATCTAGTTCAAAGAAAACAATATATTTGCTTGCTGAATCAAAGAATACAATTGGTTTTACACCTTATATCAATCAATCAAATTGTCACGGCTTATCCCCATGGGGTTAGGCAGAAACAACGGAGCCCCACTTGCCACGATCTTGTAACAACTCCCTTGTTTCTCTCAGATCCACATTTTTTTCATACAAGCTCTACTATTATGCAACCCAGCTATATTTAAAATTAATTTACTATACGCTTAGCTTTTTGAACCCTGGCCTCTACATTTAAGCACCAATTTTCTCCAGACAATGTATCCCAAAGTCGTTTTCATTTGCTAAGTTTATGGCGGCTATTAAATTCTAGGTTAGACCTAGCGCTTTCACTTGGATGCTGAACGCAATAAACTGTGAATATACTAAAATATTATTATTAAAAATGTTTCATTATTTTTTATTACATTCAATTCACTATACCAGCGGCCGTTTTGACGTTTGACTCGCTTATGAAGTTTCGTATAAATTAATAATTACGTTTAAAGGAACAATTGTTGTTCTTTATAGTGACAATAAGGAACAACAATTTGTTCCTTCAAATGTAAATATTAAATTATACGAAACTTCATAAGCGAGTCAAAAGACAAAACGGCAATCATAACGTGCCGCTGGTAGCCATCACAGGGAACGACTTGTAAATATATTGATAAAATTATAGTTTAGTACCTAAAACGGATTTTTTTGTATAAATATACATACTGTAATATGTCAAATCAATCAATCAAATTATCACGCCTTTTTCCTACAGGTATAGGCAGATGTATTGGAGTGCCACTTGCCACAATCCTAACATAACTTCCTCGCTTCTCTTACATCCACAATTCTCTTCATAAAAGCTGTACGGATATAGGCAATAGGCAGCCCAGCTTTCTTCATGCAAATGTTCCTAGAAGCTTCTTTGTGCCTACCTCGTCTCTTTACACCCGTAATACCTGCACAGGTCGGGGAAAGCATCCGCATTCTATCGACCGAATCGGCAGTCGAACTGAGTTCGGGGCGCCTTTTCTTTGTAGAACTATTAACAAGTGGATTGCTTTGCCTGACCATGTGTTCTCTCCGTCCTATTACCTTGGATCCTTCAAGCACGAAGCAAGAAGACCCTTAACCGGTATAGTGACGGCGATTGAGGCAGCTGTGAATAAACTCGGTTTTCTCAGTCGTCGTCACTCTCGGACCTCCTCTTACTTATCATCAGGCGGGGCGAGGTCAGATGTCGTGTCACAATAAAAAATACATTGGAACCGGCAAGTGGTAGTGAGCCGAGAATTCTCAGTTTGCGTGAGCGGCCCAACCACTACACAGGCATTCAGTCATTTTTTTTATAACAATTTATGGTTTGCAATGCAATAAAGTTTTAGTATAACACTTCTGTTTGCCCTACATAGGTAAATGCTGTGTTCGTAATTGTACATGAAAATAGCAGAATGTTCATGAAACTGAACAGCGAATAATTTAAACAAAACTTTATCATTACACTTTGTTTGGTAAAATTTCGCTTCATTAAAATGGGAACATCCACAGTTTTCCATCATACTCGTATTGCTTCTATTATGTTTATTGAAGTTATAAATGTAGGGACGGTTGACAAGTTTCGAGTTATATAGAAGAACTATCACGCCTCCATTCTCACAGGGAGCACAACAGCGGAGCGCCACTTCCACTATCCTGAAATAACTAATAAAACCGTAATTAACTAAATTTACGGGCACTACATCAATCAATCAAATTACTCTGCCTATTCCTGTGGAAAAAAGCGTTGAATGGAGCGCCACTTGCCACGATCCTGACTCAATTTCCTTGCTTCCTTTTCATTTTTCCTCCTCTTGCTTATCATCAGGCGGGTCGAGGTCAAAAGTCGTGTCACAATAAAAAAAAACATTCACAATTCTCTTCATACAAGCTCTATGCTTACGGGCACTAGGCAACCTAGCTTTCTTGAGGATGTCTCCTATATGGTCGGCAAACAGCCTCCTGGGCCTGCCTCGTTTACATAACCCTGTTTTTGTAAGATTTTTTTATTGTGGCTCGACATATGACAGCAAACAGCCTGATTTAAGGTGCGGTCCATGAATAGAAAAATAGTGCAAAATGATATCCACTCATTTGGTTTTTACTGGTGCACTTTAAAAATCATGATAGACCTCTTGTTTGCAACTATTTTACAGCTCTCATGTAGTCCTCTTTTACTGCCTAAATGTTAACGTTGACGGTATATTTTGTGTTATAAAACTTTGTGCATTAATGTGGACCGCTCTAAATACGTTTATTGTTTCATCTATCTATACTTAATGCAAAGATAACTGTCTGTCTGTCTGTTACCTTTGCACATTTAAACCACTGAAGATGTTCGTTGAAAATTGGCAAGAAGATAATTTGTATCTTGGAAAATTATTTATTTATCATTATCATCATTGTTATCAGCCAGAAAGCATCCACTGAACATAGGCCCCGCCTTAAGAACTCCATTTCAAACGACAAGATGCCAGTTGCATCGGTTATTCGTGATTTTCACTATGTCGTCAGTGGGAGGCCTTCCTACGCTGCGTCTTCCGGGTCGTGGTCTCCACTCTAGAACGTTTCTTCCCAATCGGTTGTCGGTTCTTCGAGCGATGTGGGCTATATAAAATTTCTAGATCTAAAGAACCTCTGGATCCTTTTAGTTTAGCAAAACTACAAGACATAGAAAAAACTATGGTGCTTTAACTAAAATTGATTCTTACTACATGCCTTTACTTGGGCTGTTATCAAATTGAACATCTGAATAAAGTACCTGATGTTCGACCATGAGGGTCCAAGGCATCTGTCACGTTACGAGACCCAGGTTAAAATGTGGGTGAAACCGCGAGGCACAGCTAGTATCAAATAAAAGATTCATAGTTAATAAACGTGAAACTTGTGTTATGATGGCCATTTGTGGCCTTTTTATTGTTTACAACAAAGTCTTTATTTAATTATTGTTTTACTAGACAAAGTTTTAACGTTTAGCTACGTTTAATGTTTAATAAACTTTTATGTTATTCTTCCTTATTTTTGGTAAACACGCTAGAATATAATATTTGGCAGACAGTTGGTTATTTGATCAGTCTGTCGAACCTAGACTTGTGCCACTATTTTTTTTATCGTGACACGACATCTGACCTCGACCCGCCTGATGATAAGCAAGTGGAGGTCTAAGAGTGACGACGACTGAAAAAACCGAGTTTGTTCAAGGCTGCATCAGTCGCCGTCACTATGCCGGCCAAAGAAGCTCAGGTGTAAAACCATGAAGTGATTCAGGACCGACTTGAGAGTTACGGAATTCAGCCTGATCGGTGTAGTGGACGCGACTACTAAACAAACAAACAAACAAATTGTCACGCCTTTTTCCCACAGGGATAGGCAGAGACAATGGAGCGCCACTTACCACGATCCTTACACAACTCCCTTGCTTCCTTCACATCCACAATTCTCCTCATACAGGCCCTATGGTTATGGGCACTAGGCAACCTAGCTTTCTTAAGGATGTCTCCGATTTGGTCGGAAAACACTCTCCTGGGCCTGCCTTGTTTAACGCATCCATCCACATCAGATTTATAAATTCCTTTCGTCAATCTACTTTCACTCATCCTTTCCATGTGCCCAAACCATCGAAGCATTCCTTTGTCAATCCTTGTCACTACATCTTCTTTTAACCACATCTATCACGCAGTGTGCTATTCCTTATTCTATCAGCTATCGTCACTCCACATACACTCCTTAAAGACCGCATTTCTACAGCGTTAATTCTACTCTCATGCTTCTTCTGCCATACCCAACCTTCACTTCCATACATTAATGTAGGAACAAGCACCGCATTATGAACAGCCATCCGTGACTTTTGGGACATTATTTGGCGACTACTACTCATAGATAATGGCATGTCAATATATAAAAATTACTTTAAATTGGTTATAAAAATTGGATAGAATATTTTTTTACGTCAGTCAACAGTAACGGTTTTTTTTTTCATATTAAGGACAGCATTCTTTACGGGCGATATAATAACATCTGAAATACGGTCCAAGAACGAAAGCAACTGCTAGTACAGTTAAATAACTGCTTGAAACCAGCAACATTCACGTTTAATTAATAATTAAATTGTCACACCCTTTTTCCACAACGTAAATTGATGAATGGACAGTAGACCGATCCTTGCCACGATCCTGACAAATTTCCTCCCTTCCCTCACATCCACAATTCTTTTCATACAAGCTCTACTATTATAGGCACCAGGCAACCCAGCTTTCTTAAGGATGTCCGATTTGGTCTGAAGAAACCCTTATATGCCTCGTTCAACGCATCCATCTACATCAGATTTATAAATTCCTTTCATCAATCTACTTTCACTCATCCTTTCCATGTGCCAAATCATCGAAGCATTACTTTGCCAATACTTGTTACTACATCTTATAATAACTACATTTTTTTGTGTTATATAATTCGGGACTTTACGCGTGGCAGACTGGTGTGTTAACAATGCGCCACGCGTGTCACATTAGAATAAACCAAAACCTAATTTATACATATATATATTATTTTAATTCGTACGCTACCACAATCTTATTAAGTCGAAACCATTTTTTTCCTAACGTACTTTAAGAAATTCCCACCGACCAATGTCATTACTCTCTGTCTTCAGTTGTTACGTCGCTAGTATTAGCGAACACGTTTTTGTATATTTAAAACACAATACAAATTCAACTCCAATCCTTTGCGATAAGGTTGAAATCGCTTGCAAATTTTGCTTAGTCCACGTGGCTCAGTCGTGAATAAAAATTTTAGCGTGGGCTGTTTTGCGAAGGCGTCATCACTATCGTCTGAAGTCTAGACTATTATCTATCTTTTGTGATACTATATGAATGTTAAACTTTTCCATTTTTCTATTTACTTTTTTTCACGTGAACTTTGTAAATGTTTTCTTCTTCTCTTTCTGTCTATGTTATCATTTGTTTAGTCTTTCGATCCGGATCCAGCCTTTCACAGTCTCGTTTTGAGATCAGTTAAAGATGCCGGTCTTAAACTAGGCTGGCATAGTGGTTGTATATGGTTCGTTTCCTCGGTTCGTACACTTCTTTCAATGTAGTGGCGCTCCATTGTCTCTGCCTATTCCTTTGGGAAAAAGGCAGAGACAATTTGATTAATCTCAACAAACCTTCATTTTGGTAGTGAAAAGTTTATTTTAAAACTTTAGCTTCGAATATTACAAAAACAAAATTAGTGCAAAAACCACTGATAATTTGTAGTCTTTTTAAATGACCTACATTTAGAGATAGACGTGCTGTCGTTACTATAAAACTTATTGTAAAAATAGATTAGTGGTACGCCTGTAGTATTGTACCTTAAAAATAAAAATGGAATTCGTGTTTAAAAATAATTGAGTCACACTATGACGTGGTAGCTTTTTTATTGCGGCTCGGACTTAGGACCGTATACCGCCTTATACTCCATGAATAGTATGAGTGCATATGGGTACATAGGCGAGCTTAATGCCTTAGGCAATTCCTACCAACTATCCTTGGGGACAGTGACACGAGATAGGCAGGTTGCTGAAGTTTGGATTAGTATAATAAACTAATAAAATGATTGTATCATAGAAACTGGACGACCAAAGTAGATATATCAAAGAAACATTTGAACCCAAAAATTAAAATTATTTGGCCTATTATCTGCCCTTTATTAGGGCCGCTGGTTAGACGTTTTATAGTTTAAATTGGCGAAATATAGCTATGAAAACACATAACAATTCGACCTAAATATTTGCATCGTAACATAGTTGAATCGGCCGTATTTATACTCAACTATGAATAAAGTTGTATCGGTTGCATATTATTCAAGTGCTGTGTTAAAGCGCTCGTAAAATCGGCGGCGCATCGGTCAGTTAACATTAAATTTATACCGCACTCTTGTTTATGAAAGTCACTCTGTAGATTTATTGAGATATTTGCAAACTATTCGACGATACTATTTTATCTTTATGGCTTTTAACTCGAATATACTGATTCTGTTTTAATCAATTAAATCAAATTGTCATGATTTTTTCCTACAGATTTAGCAATTTGGAGCGCCATTTGCTACGATCCTGACACAACTCCCTCGCTTCCCTCACACCCACAATTCTCTTTATACAAGCTTAGAATGATTCCATTTAAATTTTTTAATCTTTTTTTTTTGCATATTTCAATGCTATTTATTGATGAATTAGTAAAGGAAAATCTACAAGGAAACATCTACGCGTGCACATCAAGTCCGCTGTACGCGACCGTTACTTCAGTGGAGCTACAAAGCGCCTATGTGCTTGCGTCAAAAAAACGATACCCTCTTGTTTTAACTTATTGTCGTGCATTTCTTTCAACTGCTGGGCCCATAACGCATATTGCCGGATGCCATTTTACAATTAAAATCATTGCGAATTAACGTGCCTTTTTTTTAGTATTTTTTATTCATGTTTAGTAATTTTTTTATGCGACATTTGACAGCACCCCGTTTAATGTTAAGCTGAGGTGTGGTCAATGAATGGATGTCACTGCTACTAAAATTCAATAATTGTAAGTAGCAGTCACATTCACTATACCTATGCCGGCACCGTCAACTTACAAGCTGATCCCGAAACGCGATCAAATCGGCTAGGCAGACTGGGCACTGCCTACCACTTGGAATATTTGAGTATATTTCAATGACAGTATTATTATTTAAATAATCGAAAAAACATATTTTTTTCTTTTGTTTATTGTAACATTATTGGTTAATACAGCTCTTTGCTCTTTGGTTTAAAATTGAATTGAGTTAAAATCTGAAAATTGATTTGAGTATAGCGTTAAGACACGAAAGACTCCTTATTTTTTAAATTTGCACCTGGTATATATATACATACTTGATATTCTTTTAAATCGGTATAGTTCTAGCTATAAGCTTACTTATTATGTAGAGACTTTACTATAGGAATCCTATTTGAAATGGTCTCCATTGGAATGGACTAAACTATTTTGGCGAATGGCAATGATAGGGGTCGTGCTAAACAATATTCAACTTTATTATTCATGGCACAAAGTATAATTTGTTTTACCTGTGTTATTTTATCACTGGATTTCAAAGAATCTGTTTGTTTCGCCGCAATATTTCCCCTTGTATAATGCTTCTTGGTACATATATATTTTATTAGTTATGTTCCGTAGATAACATCCATTCTCAGCAGGCTTCTTAGTGAGGCATTTGTTTATATGCGACGACAGGCGTGGCGCTTTGGTTAGCACATCAGTCCCGGGTTCGATTCCCGTTCGGAGCAAATATTTATTTCATAGCCTTTATTTGTAGAATAAATAAAATAAAATGTTACAAATATTTGTTAATAAAAAATAGTAACCTAACCTAACCTGCGGATATTTGCTCCGGTTCTGGTGTCAAAGAGTAGTAGGCAGTGGTCTGCCGATCCGATAGTACTCATACCCAAACTAATTGCATAAACTGCAACTCAAGGAACTCCTCTTGTTTACTATTAGGCAAAACAAGGTCTTTGGCCGGCATAGTGAAGGCGACTGAAGCAGCCATAAACTAACTCGTTATTTTTAGTCGTCGTCACTCTTGGACCTACTCTTGCTTATCATCAGGCAGGTTGAGGTCAGATTTCGTGTCAAAACAAAAATAAATAAAAAAAGATTTCCAGTCTCAAACAAAAAGCTACTAAAATTTAGAATAAAACATTACTAACAAATCTTAGAGTACTAAACTGAATGAAATCCTTATCAGGGTTATAAAATAGTAATTCAGAAGCAGCTCACTGCTGACGTAGCACGAAAACATAAAAAAATCTTTTTAAAATCACATAAATCACTTGGCTCCGCTACCGTCCTGTGACGTCACTACTTGCGTAAGCCGCCATCAACCAAGAAAACTGTAGCTCTACCATGATTTTTTAATTGAAAGAATAGTATGGACCTAATTAATTATATGAAGACTTAATTTTGCATTCTGTGTATAATGCGTGAAAAAAGTTATGAATTTTTAAAAATATTTTCTAAACTTTAAACTAATGACATAAATTATAAATTAATTCTTTTAAGTCCAATAAGTATTTTTTTATTTAAATTTTTATTAATATTCAATAATAGTTTGTGTATGATTTAAAAACATATTGATACTCTGTTTTGTTGGTTAAAAAATCATAATAGAGTCATAGAATTTAAAGCTTTTTTTAAGAAACAGCTTCTATTTAGATTTATTATTATACAAGATTTGCACGTGACGCCTTCGAAGGCTATAACATAGCTTTGTCAGAAAAATACTAGGGCAGGCTGTCAGAGAAATTACATAAATAATGTTAAAAGAATAACAATTAAAAGGTCTGGCTATGATTGTTTGTAATATTATGCAATGAACGTCTTGTCCCTTTGTTTTTGTTTATTTTTATATAATTTGATGGTTTAGATAAAAATAAACAGTTATTTACAATATTTTGTAGGCTTGCAAAACAAAAATTCGAGCGTTTACAAGTGTGCTTTTACGAGTAATTACCTACTTTAATTAAAACAGTACTGATTACAGAATTGTCTATTTTTCACGCTCTTAGACCAAGAGGTTATTTGTCGTGTTAGACATTCATTAGTCGCGGCTGCACCTAAATGAGCGTCCGTATGTAGTACTATGTACTCATATGTTGTGACTTGTCTTACTAAAAGCAGCCTGTACTTAGCAAGCAAATTACATTTAATACTATACATATTGAAAGATAACTGAGAGCAGTTTGTTCTGAATGGTCGGCGGTTCGACGTCCGCTGAACCATCATTCAGTTGGTTGTGTGTAATTTATATATGTAGATATGTGTTATAAAAAAACGATTTATTTTCAAACAGCTTTACTCCAAACTGACGTCACTGACTAATAAAGATAATATTTTACGTTTGAAGTCTTGAATGAATTTTTTTTAACTCTTTATTGCACAAAAATAAGGTACATAGGCGAGCTTAATGCCTTAAGCTAACCTTTGTTGTGTAGTGCTGTGATTGGCGCTAAATTTATTATAAAGATTTAATATTATTTTTGAATTACATTTGTTAAATATATATATATAAGCAATACATACATTAGGCAACATATACATAAAATTAAACACATGTATGAGTTAATAAGGATGTTATAAGGTTTGTTTATTTAAAAATTGATTGGTAAGTAGGTGTTTAAAGTTGTTAATAGTTGGGGCTTGTCTGATAGTCAGAGGAAGCTTGTTCCACTTGTGAGCTGCAGAGACTGTAAAAGATTCGCCGTAAGCGGAGGAAGAATGAGTTGGAATTTTTAGTTAATTATTATTCATTTATGACGGTCTTGAAATTTGTTACATGCTCTTGTTTTTTAACTGATACTGAGAAGTATTATAGTACGGGGTTGATCTCCGTCTGTTCGAGAACATTTTTGGACTAGTGAAAGGCATTTCTAGGTTATAATATAAGGTCATTGTAGATATTGCTAGAAAGATCTCGAGATACGCTCAAAGTCGTAATGTTTAGACTAGTTCCTTTTCTCTGTATCGTAATATATTTACCAAAGATTTTATAAAACAAAAAACCTTTAAAACGTGCTTTAATTAAATTGCATAAATTTTCATACGTTGAGTGAGGCTTTAGCAACGACTTTACTTCGAATATGAAACCTGTACATATGTTGGGATATGCGCTTACTACATTAATCTAATTTAATGCCTTCAATCTCTACAATTTAAATGGGAATATAAATAATATTTGTTTTTAACGTTAAAAGGGTTTGGCTGAACTTTTGGAAATTACTTATATAATTTAAATTGAAGTTGAATTGAAAATCCTTGGTCATGGACTCTGTCTATTGTCTCTTTGTGAATGCGGACGTAATATTTAAAAAATAACAGTAGACAAAAAATATTATTTACTATTAACAAAAAAGGAAGATGGCTGATTTAATCAATCGGCAACGCTCATCGTCTCCATAGCTGCAGATTTCATAAGAAAAAGGAAGGATTCTTTGTTTTTCCTACCTGAAAATTGTGTACCCAGTCGCGCCGTGACTATGCCGGCTAAAATATACATGTACCTATTTTGTTCCTCCTAAAAGTTTGTTCCCTGGAAAGTATCGTTTTTTATAGTACAAGTAATACATATTAAGATTGCCAATTGTATATCATCCTGTTTTCTAAATCATTCTATGTATTCTGTTGTGTGCGATATCTGTCTATTTTAATAAGACGGACTTCTAATCAATATTTCATATTTTTAATATGAATAATTTATGATTATTTATTACCAGTCCTTATAAAAGATTTACTGTGTATAATTAAAAACATTCTAAAAAACAGCTTAAAGTTTTAACTGTGCTTTATATTTTCTTTATTTGAACCGCAATGAAAATGTCATTGAAAATCTGGGTCAGACCAGAGGCTTTGTGCTTTAATTCATAATAATCCAACGCTTAGCCTTAAGAGATTTTTGATACACCTGAATATTTTTCACTATACGAATTTAGTTTTAATTTTAGTGCATTCGTATTATTTTTATCAGTCATACATATTACTCTTTTTTCTGTTTTTTTTCTGGTTTAAGGAACTTGTTAACGTTTTAACAGAATATATAATTTTAGTATTTAGCTATTAGTTTGCAGAAAAAGTAGTGTACATGTATCAAATCGCTCGAAAAACTGACAACTGAAGGGGAAGAAAGGTTCTAGAGTAGAGACCACGAACCGGAAGACGCAGCGTAGGTAGGCCTCCCACTAGGATAACTGACGACATAGTGAAGGTCACGAATAACCGGTGGATGCAACTGGCATCTTGTCATTCGAAATGGCGTTCTAAGGGCGAGGCCTATGTTCAGTCGTGGACGCCTTCTGGCTGATGATGATGTATCAAATTAGGTATATGTATCTGAAATGCAGATATAGCAGGAAAAGTGACGGCGACTAAAACAGTCGGCTCTTAGACCTTCCCTTGACAAATGAGTTTATAATATAGGATAATCTATCTATACTATTTGTAGTATGACAAGTCCGAAGCGGGTAACGTCTCCGATTGCGTGGCAGTCAGAGACAAGAGAGTGTTGTTAACGAAGTATAATAATAAAAATATCAGATAATATAAATAATTAAGGATTGCGACATAAAACTGTATTTTGTGTTTAGTTTGTTTACAGATAAAAAATCCACAGTAAATCCAGATATTTAAATAATATAACCATATCATAAACTAAACATATATATTTAAATTTTGTTATAATTTGTTTATTAGTTAAGAATTAGTGCATGCTGTGGTTTCCTATTTTAAGTCGTGCACATGTCTATAATAATTTAATTTGCAAATAATCGTGATATGTGCATTAATTTGCTGGTAGCCCAAATAAATAAATAAGCTGTGTGACGTTGGTATTTCTAATTGTTGACTTAACAAGACATTGAGAGGAGACTAACACTTATACTTGCTTACCATCAAGCAAGTCGATGTCAGATAAAAATATCTAAAAAAACGCCGAGTATGAGTTTGGTTATTTCAAAGTGATTCAGTAGCTTTTAGTGGTATAGCGTGATTAGCTGGAATTCAACCTGAATACAGAAATTTCTCTGAGTCAGTAATCATATCTATTGATAGATAGGAAACATAAATATACGAACAATATATTTAATTTAAGGCGACCGTGGTGTAGTGGCAGTGCAATGGTTACGCAAACCGAGAGCACGTGTTCAAAACCACTTGCCGGTACCATGATACAATGATACAAGCACTTTAGTAGCTTAGTATAGAAATGTATAATGTATAATAATAAACACCTCATACAAGCTGGATATATATATATATATATATATATATATATATATATATATATAAGGTATTATGAATGTTGTAAAGAAATAATTTGGCAATGTGAAGCGAGAGGGTGGCTTTTGCATGATATTAAACGGAGATGCCTTTTATACGCCGCCTTTTAACTTTGGATCTTTTTTTAAATAAACAAGTATTTATACGACCGTGTCTCTTTTATAGCAGACCTTCATAACGATGTCAAAGTCAAGGCACTGGTTTAATTTTATGTTCCCTAACTAAGTTAGGTCAAAGCTTTTGTATACTTGGCAAGATTTTCTCTAGGTTATTCGGCTTTGTTATTTTTATTAATATTTTGTGGCTCGACATTTGTTAACCCCGATGTTAGTCTGGATAACAGAAGTAGCAGTTTTTTCACGATGCCGGATTTAGTTGGAACTGGCAACTTTTAAGCTGATTCTAAATCGTGACTAATTCACTTCACGTTTTTGGAAGCGGTTGTACTACCCCTGTCGGTCTACCACAATTTTCGATTAGATTATGAATTTAAAGAAGACTACCACTAGTAGTGGACCATTAAACCAGTAGTCTTAAGTTGGCCGGCATAATGGATGCAACTGCTATTTACAGTAGTTACGGTAGCAGTTGCATGATGTTAAGCTGGACCGTTCTCCAGCTTAATATCAAGTGCATCAGCTTAACAGGGTGCCGTCATATGTCGAGTTACCATAAATAAAAGATTATGTTTTGCTAGTAAATCGGTTCATTATTATTTTCTAGTTGGCAGCAAATATTAGCATAGTGAAAGGTGTGGGGGCTTTGCACACGGTTGCTACTGTAATTTTGTTCAGCCGTGTGGCAAGTAACGCCTCGATGGATACCAACCTGTTGCGTTTTATAACCTTATATATTATGTATGTATACATGTGCATTGAAATTTTAATTCAACAATCAAAAAAAAATGTCACGTTTTTCCTCAGGGAAAGGCAGAGATATTAAGCGCCACTTGCCACGATCCTGACTCATCTGCCTCGCTTCCCTCACATCCACAATTATTTTCTTATAAGCTCTACGGCTTGTATGCAGAGACCCAGCTTGTATGAGAAGAGAAGAGGCTTGTATGAGGTGTTTCCCAACATTTTTTAGGCCTTGCCCCACCTTAACACTTCTAAAATGTTTATGCCCCCCATACATAATTTTTAACCTTTAAAAATTGTTTAGTTTCATTAAAAAATATATTTGATTAGTTTTTTTAAGAATTTTCTTTTTTTGTTAAATTTGTCACCGATATCTAGCTAGTATTGCATTGGAATAACCCAAAGCGATAGGGTTAAAGTAGCGATGAGTCCACTTTTAAATTGCCCCCCTTAACTATCAAACTGCCCCCTGTGGGGCGTGGGCATTGAATTAATATTACTAACGTTAGTAATATTAATTAATGTTCATTCAATGAGTAGTATCAATGGTGGAATTAATAGTAATATTAATTCAATGGGCGTGGGCCCCACGTCGGGAAACACTGCGTGGGGAATTATTTTTATTAATTTATTATTACATTATTTAATATGTGTACTATTTATTATGATTATGAAGCAAGTAGCGCTCTCTGCCTATCTCTGCGGGGAAAAGTGTGATAATTTGATTGATTGATTGAAGTTATTAACGCTTAAAAGTATTTATACAACTCACCTTACGAAAGAAATATAATGAGATATTGTAATTTTATTGTATATCTTTGTGTTAAGATGTCTGTCGACCTAAAAAGATCTCTCTGCCTCATTAACATTGCGCGAGCTGCTCTATAGTTGTTTTTACGTTCTTAATGTTCCCTTAAATTAGTTATTACGACCTTTCTCTGTTTAAAAATACTTTCTTATATATATATGTTCAAGTTTCTTATAGAAACAAATTTGTGAGAGAATTAACCGTGACCACGATGTCTGCAAAGCCCTCGAAACGTCGGAATAATAAAAAAAATGTAAAGACAAAACCAAAATTAACGTGATAGTAAGCCGCATAAAATTTGTTTATTTCATTAATCAATATTTGCGCAAAATCTAAGAAAATACCATAATTGTGAGATTTATGATTAAATAAATGTTACATAATATTATTCAATCAATCAAATTGTCACACCTTTTTCCCACAGGATTAGGCAGAGATAGCGCATAATAAATATTTCATAAATAATAATTAAATGAATAACAAAAATATTTATTTTCAAAACGTTAAATATCTATCTACTACGAAATATAATCTGATATAGTTAATATTCGTTAATTAGTACAGACAGGAGATTTTCCAGCGATAAATTATACCAAACCACGAATTAATAAAAATTCATTAACGTATATTATTAATTCATTAGTGTTTTATAATATACGGAAAACCGCACAATATGTATTCAAAGAACAATACAAAAGCATTTTCAACGTGCGGTCAGCCGTCTCGCGCCATCTGTTCTGAAATCACACGTGTATCTATACGTTATAGAAATACTAACCTTATTGCGTTAGAAATAAGACGCAAGTTTCTGTTTTATTGTATAAAGTTTTTCGGGTTTGGCCATACAAACTAGTCATTCAATAAGCGTTGATTTATGGCGAAGCAAAACTATTCCTCATTCATCTGTCGATAGATTTTCACGGTATTTGTTCCCGGGGCTGTAGCGGGTAGATTTCTGATTTTATTTTCATGTAAATAATATAAAACTTTACGGTTTACAAGCAAATAGTCTCTCCGTGACCACGATGGCTGCAAAGCTCTAGAATCGTCGGAATAATATAAAAATTAAAAATCAAAACCAAAATAAACGCGATGGTAAGCCGCATAAAGTTTGTTTAATTCATAAATAGTTTAAATATAAAAAAATATGAATTTGAGAGTATGAATTTTCTGAATATCCTGATCTACATTTATGAATATTAGATATCAGCCACGAGAAATACCACACAAGTTTTGAAGATATATTCACTTACTGAATTTACCACATTCTCCACTAAAAGCATACTCGAGTAAATCCTCCTAGTATTATGTAATTAAACAAACATTGGAAGATATTTTATTAGGCTAATAATAATTTTAAGCTCTATGACATTGAAAATAAGATTGAAATTATTGTTTGAGTTATATTTTAATAATGTTTGCTCAGTTTTAATCTGGTGTGCGCTCAATATCCGATCAATGGCAGCTTCGATCGTTCACACTAGCCTCTGTTCTCCTTATCATAACTATATGCACTAATTGTATTTTTTATTGTGACGACATATGACAGCACTCCGCTTGATGTTAAGCTGGAGTGTGGTCCCTGAATGGATGCCACTGCTACTACATTTCAATAACTGTAAATAGCAGTCACATCCACATCCTAGTTGGAACCGGCAAGCTAATCCTGAAACGCGACCAAATCACTTCACTGTCTGTATACATGTAAGTGGTGCTACTACCCCGAATCGGAAAGCTGGGTACCACTGCCTATCACTCTTTTTAAATTGAAAATCTTACTCTAAATTGCAAACTATGCTATAAATAAAAGGTGATCTTAGTTACATTGTTAAGCAAGATTTTATTTTTTTAATAATTTAGAATCTACATCAGTCTTCGGCTTGGCAGGTGGTAAGCAACGGATCCTTTCCAAAAAGCCGACGGCAGAAAAAATAGAAGCTCAGCTAACGATTACCTCAGTTATCTTCACTATGCCGGCCAGAGGTGCTTTTTCACGCTTCGCCTATAGGAATCAAGATTATAGTATGTAGAAAACACATAGGCTTGTATATAGTATTTATTTATTTTTTAAAACATTTCAACCTACAACAAAGTCCATACATATAGTTAAGAAACAAAATATATATTTACAATTAAATTTCATTAAAAGTAATAATTAAACTATAAATAAAAAATATAATCCAATGACGTCGCATCAGAGATAGTCTCAAGGAGACTGGCAACATTTCCCCTTTGTATAGCAAGGCTAATACGTTGGCAGAAATAATTGCCAGCCTTCCTGTCTCCAGACTTCTCCGTCAGCCGCCTGGACAACTCCCTGGCCAGGCGCTTAGCTGATGGTCCCCAAGGGCCCATCGTCTCGACCCCAAACGGCGCAAATTCGTAACCAGTACCGAGGTTAGCGTATTTGCGCAACTTAAGGTTCTCAGCAGAAATCGCCGCACTTCCCGCGCTTAACGAAGTCGCTTGGATGTGAGATGGGGCTAATGTGTCTACACAAGTCGCATCCCACACCAAAGACCTGCCAAGCTTCCATGACCCAACAGTCATTCCGTCAGGTCTCTTGCCATCGCTCCGCGCAATACCACAGGGTTCTAAAATTGCGGGCACTCCAACAGTGACAAGAGCCCTTCGGATGATATCGTTGAGTGCCGCGTGACGGGGAATGCGACCGGCACTTCTGGCACAAGAAAGCCCGTGGTGTCCAAGATTATCCACCGGTTCTCCGCACCGACACTGGTGTTGATGGACAGTCCGGGCTCCGAGACGAAGACATACCGCCAGGGTCAAGGTATTTCTGTCAAGGAGTGTCCCAACCGATGCAGACGGAAAAGCCTGCAACCAGAAACCCGACTCCCTAGTAGAGACGGCTATGAGGCGAGCCCGCTCTCTCATGTTACTGGAAGATAATATATCTTCCATTACCATTTTGCAGAGCGGCTCGTCCCATAGTCGTTGAAATTTAGGTGAAATTGGTAGCGAAATATTGGGGCACGCAACTGACCAGGCATCTCTGGCATCCGACATGTACGCCGGCTCCACGGAACCCAAAGATGGGTTTGTGATGCTCCCGTAGAGCTCGACAGTACTATATACTGACGACAGAAACGCTGGCAGTGCTACACTAGAAATTTTGCGAGTTCCCAGACCTCCAAACCGAATTGGCAGTGAGGCCTGGGCCCATGTACGGTCGTTCATTGGACAATTTAGGATTTCTGTTAGTGTATTTTGTAAAAGTTTGTCTAGAAATAGTAGTTCATTGGGAAATTTCCAAAGTTGGGAGCATCGGAGTACATATGTAAATTTGGGGGCAAACAAACAAAATCGGATGATAAAAAGTGCCATGTGTGGTTGAATTTGGAATAAGCGTTCTGAAGTTGAGTTAAATTTTGTTAATTGTTCCTGAACGTAAATTTGAATCGATTCATCAAGGATTGGTGATCCTAGAAGTCGAAGGGTTTCGTCGTTTAAAATTTTTATATTGGGTGCCAGACTATTAAAAATGGAAATAATTTTAGATTGTTCGCCAGGTGTTAATAAATTAGAAAGATACAGTTCGCATTTCGTAAAATTTAGCTCTAAACCAATGGTCCTAAAATCGTTTATGATTTTTTTTAAATCGCCAAAAACTGTATCTGCATTTCCTGCAATCGTGCCATCATCGAGATACCATAAATTAAATTTTGAATTTAGGCTGCTTATGATCTTGTGAATTGTTAAACTGAAGATGGCAGGACGGAGTGGATCGCCCTGTTGGCAACCAACTGCTGATACTAAAGAGTGGTTTTTATAAATTAATTTAGAAGGGGTGCTGTAACATTGCCAAACATAATTGTAAATTTCAGGGGTGTGTTGTTTAATTTGTTCCAACATGGCACCTCTATCGACTGAGTAAATAAAATCATTTAAATATTATAATAAAACCTAAATACTCTTTTAGCTTATTGTTATAAGTAGCTTAAATCTAAAATATTCCTTTGCATCTTCTAAAATTTATTGTAAATGAAAATATACCTATGTTTTTTTTAATTATGGCTCGTGATATTACTGCAACCCGCCTGTGTTAAGCTAGAGTGCGGGCCATAAATGGAGGTGAATGCTACTACAGTTAAATAGCTGTAAGTAACAGTCGCATCCTATGTGCCGGCCTAGTTAGAACCGACTACAAGCTGATCAATGGCATTAAGTTCGTAGTTATTTATAAAAAAATATATTTTTATTGTAATTATTATAAATATACTTTACTTCACTTATAAATGAATAAATGCGAACGTTTTCCTAGTTTATACAAAGTGCAGAATCCCCAAGTACGTAGAGCGATGTAATACTTATTCAATTGTTTGAGTGAGTTGTTTGGTTCAGTAAGTTCTGACAAACAGAATGTTCAATATCGGTCTACGCCAGCTTGGGGCTTAATCCTTGAAGTTTGAACATGGGTGGAATTATTTTTTATTCTTTTTCAATTATGTCTGGAGTTTTGCGCGAACATGTTACGAAATATACGATTGTTTTTGTTTTTTTATTATTATTTAAATTGTATGTTATATGTTTATTTATTATTTATTTATGTGTTCTCCGACGAAATCGGAGACATCCTCAAGAAAGCTGAGTTGCCTAGTGCCTATAACCGTAGAAGAGAATTGTATGAAGAGAATTGTGATTGTGAGGGAAGCGAGGGCTTAGTGTCAGGATCGTGGCAAGTGACGCTCCATTATTTTTGCCTATCCCTGTGGGAAAAACGCGTAACAATTTGAATTGAATTGAATCTATGTTTTAAAGCAGGGATGCAGCGCCCATTTCCATTGAGTATGTTTGAATAGAATTGTGGATGTGAAGGTAGCGAGAAAGTTGTGTCCGGATCGTGTAAAGTAGCGCTTCTTACTGCTTATCCTCGTAGGAATTAAGGCGTGATAATTGATGACTATAATTCAAATGATGTAGGATGATGTTTTAGAGATTTTTTGTGTTGTAACTTCGTTCTTACGAACGCAGCATTTAATAGACTCCAATCTTGTTAAATGTATATTTTCTTAGGGTTACCGATATTTAAGGCCGGCATAGTGGCGACAGCTAAGTCGTAAATCCGTTTTATTTTTTAGTCGTTGGCGATCTTAAATTTCTTTACATAGACTTAAAAGTCTTTTTATCATACTTTATTTACCCAAACATATTGTAATAAAACTTGGATTTCAATACCAAAATAGTTTTCATGATTTTTTCATGTTAGAGTCAATATAGTTTTATATTTAAATTCTTTCAAGAATAACCCAACAGACAGCTAACCGGACAAAGTAAATAACACTGCCCGTAGACAAATTGTGTTCAGGCTGCCGCTTGCTTCAATGATTTTCCAGTAAAATTATTGAAATATTAAGCGATGGATCTGTTATACCCATAATATTATATTGTTGCAGAATTGTAAAATGAAATTACAGATTTTTATTTTGTGATGAGAGAAATTAATTAAAATAATAGGTTTTATTATTGAATAAGTTCGCATTACCTTAGGAAGGTTACGATGGAATAGGAATAAAAAAAGACGAAATAGCATGCTAAAATGTTTTATTATTTAACAATACTACTGTGGAAGATATACTACGAAAATATATATAAAGAAGGGTTTATGGTACAAAACAATTCAGAGTTTGACACTGCGTCTATCGTTAGTTTATAGATGGAAAATTTTATAGATAATAATAATAATAAAATTCTTTATTGCACAGTAAAAACACAATACAATGGGTGAGCTTAATGCGAAATAGCATTATCTACTAGCCAACCTTTGGGAGAGGGGTGACAAAACATGTGGAGGGTGCTTATATCTAATATTTGAAATTAAAATAATATATCAATATACGTACACACACACCTTTATATGTATTATAATAATATGTATATATTATACAAGTTATAAACCTTATACATATACCTATTATTAAATAAATTTATTTTATCAATGAAGTGAAAATCAGAATCTTATACCAAATTTAGATGTACTTTGATAAATACGTCCAGACGTACTTAGGACGGGTCATATTCCTTTTAACAGTTTTGCATTTCTTATTAAGAGCCGATTCGCCCAATTGTCCACATTGTGGTCATGTTGAAGATGTCATGCATATTTTGTGGGATTGTGACCTGTGTCGGTCTGAGCGAATTGCGTTAATTAGTCATCTTAATATTTTTCTTACTTAATGTAGGCGTCTTAAATGGCATACTGGCTGAACCAACTTCTGATTCCGCTAGAATTCTATTACATTACGTAAATGTATATATTATACAAAGAATAAGTCAGATTTATTATTGCGTTACTATAGATATAAGTTGCCAGTGTTATATCTAATGAGGATATACTCGTAATGAGACCGACATATTCATATGTAATGAAAAAAATTGAATAAAAAAAAAACAATACTTAAAAGATTATTAAATATTATTATTTGTGTTTAATAACAATCCTATCCAAATTTAACGCTTGGATACTTCAAAAAGTACCTCTGGCAAGTCTGACTTCGGTGCTCTTGGACTTCCCTTTGAAAAGGCAAGTCCAGTTCGGATTTTGCGTCTCAATAAAAAGAAATAAATAGATTAAAATTAAGTTTAAAATGCCAGCTTACGAGTATAAAGGTCGTAAAGTAACTTAGTCGCGTTCCGAGATAAGCTTTTAAGTTGCCGGTTCCAATTAGGCTGGTATTATAGATGTGACTGCTACTTGCAGTTATTTATTAGTCACCTCCATCCATGGACCACAGGAGTGTCCGACACGACCGACACGACACTCGAAAAGCTGGAGAGCTTTTCGAGTGTCGTGTCGAGCCATATTAAATATATATAAGCTCATCGTAATGAAAACCACTTAGTATTTATTCGTGAGTCACAAAATTATATTAAGAAAAAAATGTATTCTAGCTAAAAGTGTCCCACGTCCATTCGTAAGCCAACACTCGCACTGTCACTTTAACTTATCTGAGATAAACTTTCGTACCTAACTTTTGTTCTACGTATTAAGTAGCAGTATTAATTTCAATTTGCCCTAAACTCTGTCCGCCCGCCTTATTCCGGGAAGTCAGTTTCTTTGCAGTATCAGTATTTCCAAGTATTTTATTAATTTAGTTCCTTTTTTTTCTTACCTTTATATACTAGGCTACTAAAACTGCCTGCTTGTATTATAGAAACAAGTCGAGCAAAGTCAAACTTGGATAAATTGGACATCAAGAATAAATTGATACCGGCGCCGAATGGTTTACAGTCGCAAGTTCTCGGTTTGCATGACCATTGCGCTACTACTAGAACATGCAATTTATTCATCATCATCAGCCATCAGGCGTCCACTGCTGAACCTCCCCCTTAGAACGCCATTTCGAATGACAAGATGCCAGTTGCATCCACTGGTTATTCGTGACTTTCACTACGTCGTCAGTCCACCTAGTGGGAGGCCTACCCACGCTGCGTTTGCTGGTTTGTGGTCTCCACTCTAGAACCTTTTATCCCCATCAGTTGTCGGTTTTTCGAGCGATGCAATTTAATAATAATAAGAAAAAAAAATGTGAAACTGGGCAGGTTATCTCTGAACTTTGTTAATAATCATCGTCTGATGCATTATTAACAAAGTTTTTTAAAGAGTGGTTGTCCAGTCTGCCGATCCCGATCCTCACCACTTGACTAGTGAGGTGACTTAGTGGTGTTTCGGGTTCGGCTTGTAAGTTGCCGGTTCCAACTAGGCCGGCATAGTGGATGTGACTGCTACTTACAGTTATTTAATTGTAGTAGAAGTTTTACCTGGAATCATAGAGCTGTTGGTTTTAGAAAAATAAATAGTCGGGTGTATTAGTTGCTGAAAAATTGGTCGCTACCTTTACAATACAAGTCAGTCCGCCCTAGTTTCGAGCAGACGAAAGCGTGTGATTTGTGACGTCACTTCGCTATTTACTCGTTATAATGTGACATTGTGTTCCTTTTTTTAGAGGAAAGTTCTGTTCCGCGTTTTTTGGGATTTATGGAGTTATTTTAAGAATTTGTTTTTTTGTCGCTGTTCTCTTTCCGTGCTATTTAGTTTCGATTATTTTTAATTTGAATATGTTAATCACAGATGTGGAAACTACATTCTTATAATGCGTACTTAAATGTTTCGCTCGAATGTATTGATATTATTTTTTTGTATAAAAGGAATCGTGGATGTGAGGGAAGCGAGGGAGTTGTGTCAGGATCGTGGTAAGTGGCGCTCCCTTGTCTCTGCCGATCCTTGATTCATAATGTAAGAATTAGTGGTCATTTGACCAGACTGCCGATACGGAGAATGCTCGCCGTGAAGTAACTCAGTCGCGTTTCGGGATCAGCTTGAAAGTTGCCGGTTTCAACTAGGCTGCTACTTGCAGTTATTTACCTGTTGTGACATTTGCTTCCTGTACTGTCTAAACCCCGGTCCTGTTGTCAAAATAAAACGTCAAGTATAATTATGTATAATGAATATGAATGCATTATATTTTTATGAGTGTAAAAATAACTTTTAAAGGCTTTATAACATTATTCGTGTACAATAATTTTATTGTGCTAAAATAATTCGTTGTTTAAAATCACAGATAAACTTTTATTTTGCTTTTGGGCATGCAAATTTTATTATTTGATTCGTTTTGTTTTTTGATTAAGTTTTAACTGTACCTCGCGGAGTCATTGATGCGTTTATCTCGTTTTTCGTATGAAGTAACAGTAACATAGTACAAATATCACAAACTTCTGTTTATACGAGTATATCGTGTAATCTGTTATGCGATATATCTTGGCTTATTAAATTATGGAAATAAAACATGAGGGATACACAAACATTAATACTTTACTAAAAGACACTTAATAAATTTAACTAGTTGAATGTTGCCGGTTCCAACTAAGCCGGCATAGGGGGTACGGCTGCTACTTCCATTTAAATAACTACAGCACTACAGCTAGCGGGGTGTAGTCATTTTTTTTTATCGTGACACGACATCTGACTTCGACCCGCCTGATGATAAGCAAGGGAGGTCCAAGAGTAACGACGACTGAAAATACCGAGCCTCTGCCTCTCAGTCGCGGTCACTATGCCGACCAAAGGTGCACCTTAACGCATCGCTTAAAGGATCTAAGGCTGTAGGTTGGCAAGGATACGTGGTCTGGCAAAGCATTCCACTTGTCGATTGTTCTACTAAAAAAAACACGCACCGAACTTTTTAGTTCGACTGCCGATTCGATTAATAAAATGCGGATGCTTTCCCCGACCTGTGCGGGTGTAAAAACAAGAGGTCAAAACGTTAAAGGTCAAAGAGATTTCGAGCCACATTTAAAAATATCTCTCTCCTTGAAGAGAAAGCTCAAGGACACGTGCATTCTACCTGTCCTTACCACCTTATACAGTAATTTATTTAAAATATTTATTTTTAGTAACGTAACTATTTTAAATTACCGTGTAAATTCAATCAAAGTATACAACTTTGTTGATTACACGCATCAGTACAAATATTAAATAACTATACAACTATTTTTTATATACATGTGTACATATGTGTATGTATATATAGTAAATAACATTTTTATACAATAGTTAAGTAGATGGGTTACTAGCGCGCAATAACTAAGGCAATAAAATCAAGATAATTCTCGTAATTTGATTTAGTTCCTTGCCCTGAGTTGCGCTACTTGAAAGATCCCTTACAAGCGATCTCTTTCTGTTCCATTAGCGCATTGCTGTTACCTACTGTTACTGTTATTTGCGGGCTCGTTTCCGCACTTGAGTCCTCTGCGGTTTCTTTGTGCGTTCTTTAACGGTTCTTCTTTAGTGGAGGCCAGGAGACCCTTTTCGTTCCTACAGACCTCCGGAAATGTCCTTGCGTTGCCGAGGAACTTCTGCCTCGCTTCGGCTACATTAGTGCAACATAAAAGCACATGCGTAGCTGTCTCTTCCTCATTCAAGCTGCATGAGAGGCTTCCCGAAATGTTGAGGTTGTAAAGGTTCTTGTTAAAAGCACAATGTCCCGTTATGGCACCTACCATAATGGGGAGCTTAGCTCTGCTAAGATTTAGCAGTCGTCCGGTCAAGCGTCTATCCATATAAGGAAAAGCTTCCCGAGATGCTGTTGTTACCTTTAAGTAATACTGATAAATACACCCTTAAATAAGTTATGTCATAGCGGAATAATTTTGAACGCAGTATGAAGGAAACTTATCTTTCCTTTAATATCATTTTGTAATATTATATAAATAAAAAATCCATTTCTATTTCCGTATTAAAAACAACATGAATTGAAGATGATATAATGTGGTACGTGTCAGAATAGGACGTACGGATGTGTTGTTGACGGGCTCGTGTATATTCTCTCGCATACAAAATATGTATATTTGACAAAATATCTTTAAAGAGGAGCAATTTGTATGCACGACGGTTTTAGCTTTTACATTATGAAAATTTTGAAAGGAAAAATCACGTGCCTGTTACAGTCGCGAAGAGATATGGGAGTTTATTACTCCTTCTCCTAATATATTGTTTTTAACGTCAATTTATTATGACAGACCAAAGGAGAGTTTTTTTGTCTCTACCACGGTTTACTTGTTGGCATGCAAGGAGAGAACCGACCACTGATGAAGAAGAAAGCTTCTTGGAACCACGAACTAAAAGACGCAGCGTAGGTAGGCCTCCCTCTAGGTGGACTGACGACGTAGTAAAAGTCACGAATAACCGATGGATGCAATTGGCGTTTGGAATGGCGTTCTAAGGGGAGGTCTATGTTCAGAAGTGGACGTCTTCTGGCTAGTGGTGATGTAAGGGGAAATCAATGAGCAAACACAATTTAAAAAAACGATTCTTTCTACGGCTGTCTTAGTCACACCTATAGTAGGTTGGAACTGGCAACTTTCAGCACGTTTAGCACGTTCAATTCTACTTGCGGGAAATGTATCTTTGATATATGTACTTTGGTCCTCATGTTTCTATGATAAAACTAAAGGATACTTTAGTAGCCATGTAAATGTAATTTTAAATATAAATAGTACACTTGCCTACATAACTGTGTATATAAATAAATACTTAATCGAGGTCATATTTAATAGAATGCAGAAAACGCAATAATCATAAAGAAATCTAATAACATTTCAACTCAAGTAAAACATAACAAAAGTTTCTAATATAAATTGTTTTGATTATATTTCATAGATAAAAGAAATAGTTTTAGTTTTTTGTAATAACTACTTGCATATAGTTTTTATTTATAATAAATAGCACGAGACTCGATAAGAAATATGTTTAAACTTTTCCATGAAGCAAGATTGATTTTATGTACTTCCTAAATGTAGTACATAAAGTCAGTCAATCAGTGCGATTGAGTGCCTATGTATTCCTCTGTAGCCAGTTTTTCTCTGTTTGTAAAATAAAATGTTAATAATGGCGTCTGCATCTACAAGAAAAATGCTAAAATGAACAGACAGTGTAATGACACGTGTAATATTGAGTCGATTATTATTTAACCGTGAGAACGCTACAGTCAATATTCGCTTTGTGGAACGATAAATATTGAACAACTAAATTCGCCTCGTGAGAACGCCTTATAACCGTAGAGCTGGTATCATTAGAGTGGTAAAGAGTTATGACGGAATCGTGAAATGTGGCACCTATTGTCTCTGTCTGTAGTGAGAACGGTCACTAGTTTAGTTAGTTTTGTTTATTCATATTTATTTTGGGACTTTGAACCTAATTTGGTTAAGTAAGTCCCATCGTAACTTAATCTAATTAACAAAATATCTTAACATCTACCTTAAAATTATTTATTAAAACTAACTATTATTCTATTTAGTTAGTTAATTGTCATAATATTTAATTTACAACATCAACCAAGCTCCAATGAAATTGATATGAGTGCAAATATTTAAACTTTTCTGTTTACATGGTTTCAAGCATTATCTCCGCGTCACTTTGGTTTAAAAGATCGAAGTTCCATTAGTGCACTTAACGGTAGTGGCCTCATAGCAAACAATCGACGGCCACTTCGCCACGAGAATGTGGGGCCGATGAAGAACGATGCGATGTCAAAACATTTTATAGTAAAACCACTTTTATTGTTATACAAAAAGTTTGATTTATTGAATTATTGGCTTAAAACACTTTATGGTAATGAGCCTATTTAATCACGTTTAAAGTATAGATAGCACAACTATTGCAAATAGAAAATTGTTTTTATTTTATTTTTTTGTGACTCGACGCGTGGTCCATGAATGGATGTCACTGCTACATCAATTTAATAACTTAAAGTAACAATCACATCCACTATACCGGCCTAGTTGGAACCGGTAATTAAAAGCTGATCCCGAAACGCGACTAAATCACTTTACGGTCTGTATACTTGTAGGTGGTGGTACTACCCCGGATCGGCAGACTGGGTACTACTGCATACCACTCTTTGATAACCAGACCCGAAGCAATTTTTTAATAAATATATTTTTTATGATGTATACTAGCATAATTTATTATGTGCCTACAGATAAATAAATTATTATCAATCAATCAATCAAATTGGCACGCCTTTTTTTCTAGACAATAAAGAGACAAGACAAACAGAGACAATGGAATGCCAACTGTCACGATCCTGACACAACCCCATTTGCTTCCATCACATCCACAATTCCTAATTTATTAAAGTATGATTATAATAATAATAGACGTATAAGTAGTTGGTTAAATGTGGATTTTATTACAAGTAAAATTATTATAATAAAAGCTTTAATTGGTTTTCCTTAAAGTTCAAATTCCATTAACATGTAGCCTCATTTGTGGCTTACAGAGAGGGATATGCGTAAGTTACTCGTAAGAGAAGTAATTAAGATGTGGCATGCTGGAATATTTGCAAAGAATCCAGTCTCCTTAATAAGCAATTATATTTTTTTTTGTATTTAAAGTCTTTAAGTAGTGTATGTGGGTGACGAAAGCGGATAGAATAAGTAATAGCACAGTTCGCAATAAATATGGTTTTGTGGTGTAGTGGTAGTACAATGTTTACGAAAACCGAGAGCACGGGTTCAAACCAATTACCGGTACCAATGTATCTTGGATATATATATGCACTTTGGTTATCCTGTTTCTATGATACAAGCACTTTATTAGCTTAATACTTTTCTTTAAACATTTCTATACTAAGCTACTAAACGTGCTTGTATCTAAAAAACTGAACGATCGAAGTTCATAATACATATCAAAGATATATTTGTACCGGCAAGTACCACTACAAAGTTGGCTTTGCACTTTGGCAACTTTGAAGCTGGCTCAAGTCATGGTGCAACCCTGGATCGGCAAACTGAGAATCTAACCGCCAAATGACTGTCAACCATTCTGTATAATATTAATGTACATTATGTTTGTATGTACGAGTAGGTACATGAGCGTTTATTGTCTTTGTTCTAACACAATGTCTGGCGCTTTAATGACCAATTATAATGAAATTACTTCGTTTGTAAGCGAGTTCATAGTAAACTCATTATACATGAATTCATTATATTCTACGCTTTTAACAATTTTTCCACCAATTAACTTCATTATAATGAATTTTAAGCTTTATGCTTTTATAAACTTAATAATTTGGTTTTCATATTATATTATACATTTAATGTTGATGAGTAGTTTTGTGTATCTTTCGTGTGTAGGACAGTGGTACGCAGTGTTGCCTAAAACCACAGAGCCTTTATAAAGATAATTGTGAATGTGAAAGAAACGATGTTATGTGAAGAAGTTATATCAGAATCGAATGTCTCTGCCTATTCCGGTTGAGTGACTTCCGAAAATTTATTCCGTTCTATTTACAAATAAATAATTTTAAAAGTGAAATTTAAAAACATATTTTACTGAGCAGTATGAGTTAAAACCCATATGCCAGAAAATATTCATAATTTTATCTAAAAAGTCTGCGATTCCCATGCGAAAATACAAGCTTGAAGCATATTTATTTTTATTCCAATATATATCATGCAATCCATACCAGCTGCGAAATTGTGAAAAAGTTAGCGAAACCAGAATTTCCACAGCCATAGTTTTCACTTGAAGAGTTTTTTTTGTGTCGTCGTCGCCAGCTGTTGGCATTCGTCCATCTTCGACTGACACATTTGCAATCAATAAACTGATAGACTTCGTAAAGCGATAAGTCCTATTTTTTATCTCGATTTAATAAATTCCTAAAAATCCATTTGACCTCGTCTTGCCTCATGATAAGCAAAGTCTAACATTTAAATAAAAAAACAGTTTAGGGCTGCCTCAGTTGCCGTCATTATTCCAGGCAAAGGTGCTTTGTCACGCTTCGCTTGAAGGATTCAAGACCTACCATAAGCAAGTCCTAAGTTTAGCCGGCATAGTGACGGCGACTAAGGCAAACTGAATCGTTTTTTTTAGTCGCTGGCGCTTTCTAACTTCCACTCGCTTAACATT
This sequence comes from Tinea trinotella, assembly GCA_905220615.1. Classification (NCBI taxonomy): domain Eukaryota; kingdom Metazoa; phylum Arthropoda; class Insecta; order Lepidoptera; family Tineidae; genus Tinea; species Tinea trinotella. Next base: position 2,002,839 of record HG992307.1, on the reverse strand, counting down.
AGGTAAGTCGAAGTCAGATGTATCGTCCTAATAAAAAATATGTAACGGTATAGTATTAGTCGTGGTATCTATTAGTTTGATTGTCTGTATTCACAGTGATACAGGCAAAAAAGTATTATAACTTTTAGTTAGAACTTTGTTCGTGATGCTTCGTCATCAGCAGTGTGGCACGGTGTGCGTGATTATATAAGCGAGATGCGTGAACATTGTAATATATGAAGGGCTTTCAATAAGTAGTGAGAATTAATTAGACGATGACATCTTACATCTGGGACTCCATAATACACAAACTCAAGTACCAAGTCCAGCAAACTGCCAAACCAGATGACACCGTCAGTTATTTTTGCAGAAATTTGAATTAAACCGGAAATCAAATTTCGAACAGAAAAACAAAATCAAAACATCGAACGGGGTATTTTTAGAAACAATAACGGCATCAACCAATAGGACGACCAAAATCTCGGTCTCTCCGCGACCATGATGGCTGCAACGCTCTCGAAACGTCGGAATAATAAAAAAATGTAAAATCAAAACCAAAATAAACGCATACAATTTGTTTAACTTACTAATCAATGTTCGCGCCAAATATAAGAAAAATGTTTATTATTATTATTTTATCTAAATCGGAGACCTCACGAAAGCTGGGTTGCCTGGTGTCCATAATTGAGAGCTTGTATGAAGAGAATTTGGCATGTGAGGGAAGTGAGAGAGTTCATTACGATCGTAGCATGTAGCGCTTCATTTAATTTTTGGAAAAATATCTACGGATGGACGGACCACAGCTTTAATACTGCGTAAAAGCATAAAAATATTTTTGTTGTAAGCTCTTTTATATGAGCATAGGACAGAAAATGTAAGAGCTTTTACAGTCTTTGAGTCTATATGTTTCTTTCAAGAAAATACCACAATTTCATCTTGAGTGCAACTTTTAAGAGTTTAGGTTCCTTTGACGCATTAGTACTTTTTACAGTTTACTTTAAAATCAAAGACATAATTTAGAAAGCTCTTCCCAATAGCTTTTATTGGTACTTAAAAAATATGTAAAATATTAAATTTTCTTAGATTTTGCATGAACATTGATTAATAAATTAAATCTATTTACTATCGCGTTTATTTTGATTTTGCATTTTTATTATTACTCCGACGTATCGAGAGCTTTGCAGTCATCGTGGTAAAAAAATGTAAGATTAAAACCAAAATAAACACGATAGTAAACCGCATAAAATTTGTTTAATTCATTGAGTTTATTTAAATTTGGTTAGAGCATAGTAGATGCGAATGCTAATTGCAGATATTTAACTTGAGTAGTAGTCGCCTCCATTCTTTGACTGCACTCCAGCCTAACATATGTCGAGTCACAATAAATAAATGCATATGCCTGCAGTACACGGACCTGTAATCAGGAAGCTTTTATAAAGATAGTAGTTGATATGAAGAAAGCTAGCTAAACATTCGTATTAGGATCGTAGAAAAGAATCCGTTGTCTTTGACTATCTCTGTTTGAATGAAGGCGTAACAATTAAATTTGTTCATAATATCATAAGTACTTATTATTGCCCATAATCGTAGAGCTTGTATGAAGAGAATAGTTGTGTCAGGATCGTCTATTCTCTGCCTATTCCATGTGGGAAAAAGGCGTGTCAATTTGAAATATTGTTAAGAATCTACTTAAGAACGCTGACATAAGATCTACGGATAAATTACCAAAACATAAAATAATTGTTTATTATTTTGCATTTTATTTTTCTAAAAAGTTTCTAAATTTCATAACAGTTTCTTTTGAAACAATAAAAAGTCTATAAGTTATGAAGTACCAACTTTTTTTATATTCGGACAAAGATCTCAGTAGTTTGACCTTTCCGCGTTACTTACGGACTTTTATTTACATAAAATATTACATAGGGGACATAAAATATTTGAAGAACTATAAAAACATTTCGCGTTGACACCAAGGCCCATTTTACGGTGGATTAAATCGCTCTATGTAATAAAAAAGTTACTACCAACGAGGATCATATGACCCAAAGACGAGCTTTGCACTTAAACTGACCCTCGCAACTTTACACAGTTGAAAATAAATTTGCTACACGATTTATAACTTTACTGTCTTTGGTTTAAAATTGATTTTTGTTTCATAGTTATAAATGTGTGTGGCTACAATTGTTGTAAGAACACATTAAAGAAAAGCGGAAATTTACTAATGAAATTATAATTTTTATTGGTTAGTAAAATTGTACTCGTAGGTTAGAAACCTATGTTAGTACTTATGTTCATTGGCTGTAGTTTTTTTTTATTGGATATAGTATTTTAATTTTAGTTGTTAGAATTTTAACCCCATTTGTCCGCAATGCTTGTCAGATTTTATATCTAGGTCGTATAAATTAGCGCTCTATTGTTCGCTTTACACTGTAGAGACGTGACGGTTTGTTTGATTGAATAAATCATAATGACACAGGGTTTATACGGTATCTGGGCAACCGTAAACTTAGCCAGTATTTTTCTGTCGTAGGCGCTCTTGGACCAACCCCTTGCTTACCATCAGGCAAGTCCAAATCATATGTGATAATAATTAATAAAATACAATAATAATAAAACTTTTTTACACGGTCTTCTCAGTTGTCGTCACTCCTGGACCTCCTCTTGCTTATCATCAGGCGGGACGAGGTCAGATGTCGAGTCACAACATAAAAAAGCTACTTACTCGTAACTTGTGTTTTTACTAACATGACGACCTAATTTACATATATCAAAACCAGCAAGTGGCTTTGGACAGGGAGTTGTTGATTTGCGATACCGTTTATCTATTACTAGAATCAAATCAAATTAAATTGTCACGCCTTTTTCCCACGGGGATAGGCAGAGACAATAAAGCGCCACTTGCCACGGTCCTGACACAAATCCCTCGCTTCCCTCACATCCACAATTCTCTTCATACAAGCTTTACGGTTATAGGCACTAAGCAACTTAATCCATGATATAAAGTTAATATGGGTACCAAAAAGAACTCTCTTTTTGTAATAATTAAAATATTCCAGCAATGCATAAATACAGTCTTTAAGTATAACACATATTTCTATTATCCATTGGATGTTTAATTATAAGAGAGAAGACACGGATCGTTGCCAAAGAGCAATGTACATAAAAACAGATTACTGAATTTCATTAACTTCGTCTCATTAACAGAATATGACTTGTTTTCTTTACTGATGACCGTCTTTTAACACTTAAAAGATGAAAAAATGTATATGAAATATATTGTTAAATGTAATATCCTGATAATATTAAGATTCTCTTAAATAATATAATAAATGAAATTAAAGCGAAATGAAAAACAATTTAGCTGAACAATAAATCTTTAAAATACGCATTATTACTAATAAAACTCCTTTTTTAGAAATAAAGCATCATTTTCATTTAAACTACGACGCCATATTTTAATTTTTACTCAATATTTGGCATATTGGTATACAGAGGACTGACGACTCAAAAACCGATTCAGTTTACGCTGGCTCAGTCACTGGGTCGCACGAAGGATCTTAGGTTATAAAATGAAGTTAACATAATATGAGCTTGCAATGCATTCCACTTGTAAATTGTTTTACAAAGAAATGACGCACCGAACCGTTTAGTTTGACTGTTAATTCGATCGATGTTATGCTGAATCTTTCTCGACTGTCGGCTTTAACATGAGGAGCTTTGCGCTGCAATTCAAAGAATAAAAAAGATCGGGAAGGTCAAGGCCATGATTTGATGATTTATTTTGAATTAAATAAATAAATAATAAAAAACACAATTACAGCGAAATTAAAAAATAGTTCAACTAAATTTTATAATCGTTTAGGAATAAAGCATGAGTCATTTTTATTTTTATGCGTGAAGATGCACCTTTCACCAACATAGTGACAACTACTGAGGCAACATTAAAATAATTTAAGTCAATTTCAGTCGTTGGCGCTCTTGTATCTCCCCTTGCTTACCATCAGGTAAATCGAGGTCAGATGTAGAGTCACAGTAAAAGCAAAACAAACTACGACTCCTGTCTTTCAAGTGCTAATGTTTGCCGCTTTTCCCAGCGTATCATTTTACAAATTCATGGAGCCTTTTATTGAGGAGATAATTCTTCCGGCCCATTATAAGTTAATGTACAATATCGTTGTACAGTTGTATTTAATCTAGGCGCCCGCCCACGCTTAGTCTCATTTGGACACGAATTAGGGTTAAAGATATAAATTCGGAATACATTTGTGATCTTTCTGTGTTTATCCTACTGAAATAATTGTTGTTTTTCTTATTTTAATTTTTACAATGCAATGTGAATAATACTCTACAAAATATTTTATTGATTTGTTATTAAACTTTATTTTTGTAACAGTTTGTCTCTGCCTAACCCTGTGGGACTTTTTCCAGTGACATTTTTTTTTTCAGTTTGTTCAAAGGCGAATTTAAGTTACATCGCGGTTGAACCTTGTACCCTGGATTAGCAAATGACTATCAACTATCTATCTACCACTTTTAAACAGTGCGAATTGACGAAAAATGTGCTATACCTATGTCAAACCAACGTGGAATTTGTCAGATATAAGATGACAAAAATAGTATCAAACTTGTGAATTATTTTACTATCATACGAACGATCTTTTTGCTTCTTTTCAGATCATAAGATTCTGGTACTTTTAGGTGCCTAGGTTAAATCACTATTTTACTGTTATAAACATCAGGATAAATAAGAAATTTGTATTTATAATGTAATAGAATTCGTGTTTGTAATGTCATTAAAGTCACAGAAGGTAACTTTAATTAAACAAGTTGAAAACGTATCTACGGACGCCACTGTACCTAACTTGATTTAATTAAAAACTCACAATCTCGATTCGAACTGAATAGTTTTCACCTGCTCCGTTAGCAATCGAACAAAATGATAAAAGTATTTTTTAATTACGCAAAGTTTGTATTTGAAAAAATTCTATATTCAACTTTGCAATTTTCGCTCAATACGAACATACGATACGTAGCATATTATTGAAGTATTACAAGGTTTTTTTTTAAATCATATTACTCGTACAGTTTTATAGGTTTCTAATTGTTTGTTAAAAGTTTTATCATTGTATTGAAACAATAATTCACATAAATCTTTTATTTCTCTGTACGGTGTTGGTAGGAATTGTTGATTATAAATTTTTATTAAATACTTTTGCACATTTAACTCCTATAAATTAAAAAAAAGTATTGATTTTAATTTATGGCGGTACTTAAGACGTGGAATACATGGTCTACGTAGCCTATCTCTGATACTAATAAACGCGACCGTGGTGTTGTGGTAGTGCAATGGTGACATAAATTTAGAGTGGCCGGTTAAAAACCTACGGATACCAATGTGTCTATGATGTACTTTGATATTCCTGTTTCTGTTCTGATGTGTTCTGCGGGCATACCATCATTTCTTATAGCATTATTGTTTTAATTGTCAAATGTCAATTCGTACATCAAATACGCCTTTTTAAATAAAATTACTATTGGCTGTTTTGTGACGTCACATCAAAATTCATTCCTCCAAAGCGTACCACCGCGGTAATTACAAAAGATATAATATTAGGTTTTAATATTCAAATGCAGCAGCAATACGTTTCTGAACGTAAAATCTATGCGAAGGTAGGTGTGAATTTGAAGGGATAAAACAAAATTGTAAATAAGAGATGGTGGTACGAAATTGAATAATCTTGTTTTATACATCAAACAATACTGTCTTGAAACATGCTTGTTTTTAAAAATTAATAGTGGCCCCCTAAACTTAATGTACAAATAAAAATATTATGAAAATGTATGTTCTTTTATAAATTTAAACAGCGTTTTGTCGGCTATCCAAAAACGGACAAACAAAGACGTTACAATTTAAAATAAAACGGGTCACCTGAACAGAGCAAATGACGTCACCACACAACGTCACACATTCATGATTTATTACGAAGGGTCTCTTTCCAAAAATATTGTATCGCAACCGTAACCGCCCAACCTCTTGTCAAAAACGTTTAGAATGTCAGCCTGTGACTTTTTGAACGTATTTAAATTTGAAAATATTTTAAAGGAATTCAGTAACATATTTTCAGTTGTAAAACCTTATTTTTGTGAGAGCATCGTGACACTCACATGGGATGATTAATGTTCTTATCCGTTGCGACATATTGCATTGTGTATTTAAAATACACAAAAAATATAATGGAAGAGGTCGTAGATTTTGTATTTCGTGGTATAGACACGCGTTCCTAAAATTCTGATTTTAAATAATACCTAATTTATTTATTCAATGTTTTTTCTGCTATTCTAGTAGTTTTTTTATGGCAGGCGTGGCGTAGGGCTTGATTTCCTGTCAGAGCAAATATTTGTTTCATAGCTTTTGTTTGTAATATTTAATAGTGAGAATAAATTTACAAATGTTTTTTAATAAAAAAGAGGTATTTGCTCTGGGTCTGGTTGTCAAAGAGTGGTAGGCAGTGATAGCCATTCTGCCTATCCGGGGTACCACTTACAAGGATACAGACCGTGAAATGACTGAGTCGATCGTCGATCGTCATATGTCGAGTCACAATAAAAAAAATGTGTCGCCCATTTCGCCTTCAACTATGGTTCGCATTTCAGCTTGACTGAGTGGATATGTGGTCGTGATCAATACAACATTTTTAAAAACTAATTTGAATATCTCCTCTATCCTAATTCAGAAGAGATATAATGTTTTAATTATTTTACTGTTTAGCATAAGTAACTGTAGTCTAACTGTGTGATTTTCAGGGACACATAGTTTTATCGTAATAAAAACTTGGCAATATTCATGAAAACTCAATGTGAAATGTTTAAAACATTTCATCAGATTACGTCACTCACAATAAAAAAACAATAATAGCCCACGTTGTTGAACAATTTTAATTGTTTCAATGATAAATCAATCAAATCAAATTGTGTCGCCTTTTTCCCACAGGGCTAGGTAAAGACAAAAGAGAGCCACCTGCCACGATCCTGACAAAACTCCCTCGCTTTCCTCACATCCACAATTCTCTTCATATAAGATCTACGGTTATGGGCCTAGTCACCCAGCTTTCTTGAGGATATCTCCAATTATCTCGGAAAACACCCTTCTAATAAATTAATTAAAATGTGGTATGTAGTAGTGCCCAGGCTATCGATCCGGGATAGTATCGATAGTATAGGGAAAGTATACAGCCATTGAAGTGACTTAGTCGTATTTCGGGATAAGCTTGTAAGTTGCCATTGAAGTGACTTAGTCATATTTCGGGATAAGCTTGTAAGTTGCCATTGAAGTGACTTAGTCGTATTTCGGGATAAGCTTGTAAGTTGCCATTGAAGTGACTTAGTCGTATTTCGGGATAAGCTTGTAAGTTGCCATTGAAGTGACTTAGTCATATTTCGGGATAAGCTTGTAAGTTGCCATTGAAGTGACTTAGTTGTATTTCGGGATAAGCTTGTAAGTTGCCATTGAAGTGACTTAGTCATATTTCGGGATAAGCTTGTAAGTTGCCATTGAAGTGACTTAGTCGTATTTCGGGATAAGCTTGTAGGTTGCCATTGAAGTGACTTAGTCGTATTTCGGGATAAGCTTGTAAGTTGCCATTGAAGTGACTTAGTCGTATTTCGGGATAAGCTTGTAAGTTGCCATTGAAGTGACTTAGTCGTATTTCGGGATAAGCTTGTAAGTTGCCATTAAAGTGACTTAGTCGTATTTCGGGATAAGCTTGTAAGTTGCCATTGAAGTGACTTAGTCGTATTTCGGGATAAGCTTGTAAGTTGCCATTGAAGTGACTTAGTCATATTTCGGGATAAGCTTGTAAGTTGCCATTGAAGTGACTTAGTCGTATTTCGGGATAAGCTTGTAAGTTGCCATTGAAGTGACTTAGTCGTATTTCGGGATAAGCTTGTAAGTTGCCATTGAAGTGACTTAGTCGTATTTCGGGATAAGCTTGTAAGTTGCCATTAAAGTGACTTAGTCGTATTTCGGGATAAGCTTGTAAGTTGCCATTGAAGTGACTTAGTCGTATGTCGGGATAAGCTTGTAAGTTGCCATTGAAGTGACTTAGTCGTATTTCGGGATAAGCTTGTAGGTTACCTGCTTTAACTGCGCCGGCATAGTGGATGAGACTGCTACTTGCAGTTGTTGAAGTGTAGTAGCATGATCTCTGATAACGTTCAACCTGATCCTGATATACTTCACCCATTTTACGTGAAATTGATGGTACCACAACAGTTCGAGAATATTTGCCTAATCCACAATTTAAGGCAATTTTCTTGATGGAAATCATCATAAAATGAGCCCATCAAAAGTACATAATTTTTTACATTATATAACTTTTCACAGCCCAACAAAGGAGGCAATCACATCGTGCAAATAAAGGGTTGCCACTATAAAAACTGAATAGCATCATTAATGTACATACGATAACACAGAATTAATGTCATACTGCCCTATAATAAAACTAGGGTTCCGTAGAAATAAACATAATAATATGAACCTAGTGCTTTTCGTTGGGGGTGTTAATATTTTGTTTTTATTTTTTGCTAGTGATTTTATTTTCTGAGACAATATTCTAAGCATTCTAGGAGTTTCAACCTTACCAAAATTGATCTCTTTTTTATTGTGACTCGACATACGACAGCACCTTGCTTGATGTGATTAGTGATTGATGAGTGTGGTCCATGAATGGATGTCACTGCTGCTACGATTCAATAACTGTAAGTAGCAATCACATACGCTATGCTGGCCTAGTTGGCCTGATCATTGGAATGAAGAAGAGTTAAGGCATTGGAGTGAAGATATCAACGCTGGAGACCTATCATATCATCTGACAAGTCAAGGTCAGGTTAAGGTGCGTAATCTTCATATAGAGATGTATCTCCAATTATCTTGATCATGTCGTATATTCATACATTCATTCGCTCAATTATAATCAATTAAATCACGCCTGACGTCATGGCAGATGTGTTTGACAAACCGTGTAATGTGTCCAGATTGGAGAGCCAATGGACAATTAATTAAATTATTGTAAAGAAAAAGGTAACATAACGCAGAAATGCTATGCAATTTTCGACGCAATAAATATAAGCTAATAAGTTTAATTTACCTACAAAATAATAATTTGTATTTTTATTCACCTATTATTTTATACCGGAGTTGTGTCAAGATCGTGGCAAGTGGCGCTCCAGTGTTTATGCCTATGCCTATGGGAGAGGCGTGACAATTTGATTGATTTATTTACCATTAATCCTATTTTTTTAATTACTATTTAACAAAAAGTATTTACTGTACTTACAACTCGCTCAATCTTTAAAGCGTAAGTACTTTTAACATAAAGTTTAAATAGACTGAGTTTGATTCCCAAGATGTAAATGAGTGTTTTTCACAAAATTTGGCAAAATAGGTACCTTATTAATAAATTTGGACTTCATACGGACATTCCTGGATGTTACTAACTCTAAAACAATAATATAGATTATTAAACTGCATAGAGCAAACAAAATGCATGATAAAATTTTGTTTAAAATTCTATATTTATACTTTAATTAGAGCATAGATGTAAATTTGTGATTAGCACTTGTAAAACTCGTATTTTATCGATTTTCGAGAGCTATTTATTAGCACATTCACGTACATTGCAAGTGTATATATTACTAGTTAACCATGTTGCGCAACAAGAGAGGTCTTTTAAATTCTATAAATTATTTAGAGCCTTATGAAATGTCCGATCACATCAAGGACATTCTCAGTGGTATGTAAATAATGTAATAAGACGACCGTGGTCTAGTGGTATAAACGTGCCATTCATTATCATCATCATTATCTGCCAGAAGACGTCCACTGCTGAACAAAGATTTTCCCTTAGAACGCCATTCCGAACGATAAGATGCCAGTTACATCCACCGGTTATGTGTGATTTTCACTATGTCGTCAATCTACCTAGTGGAAGGCCTACCTACGCTGCGTCTTCCGGTTCGTGGTCTCTTTTAGAACCTTATTTTTTCCATCGGTTGTCCGTTCTTCGAGCGATGTGGCCAGAATGTTGTCACCGGCTTGCAAATTCTACGGGCTATGTCGGTAACTCTGGTTCTTTGGCATATATCCTCGTTCCGGATTCTGTCGCGATACTCCAAGCATAGCTCTCTCCATCGCCCGCTGAGCGACTCTAAGCTTTTTTCTCAGTGCCATGTCATCGCGAATCATTGTGTTACGCATCCATTTTCACAGTCTATCAACGAAGACAACTCACTACTCTCAGCGACAGGTAATATTTATTGATTAAAAAACATACACCAATAGTTACAGAACCATAAATAAACATTAGAATGATATATTCACATGAAAAGCGAAATGTAGTGAAAAGTTGCGATGAAAAATGAACTTATCGCGTGCAAAGATAAAGTATATTATTCTTTATGCATACACACATATAATATATATGTATAAATATACATGTAATTAATATAAATTCAATTTGACATAGTAGTATTGCGCTTCAATTTCTTTGAATTTCTATATCTGGGGATTATCTTTAATACGATAGATTAAGTTATAAGATAACTTTACCGAATGGCGCTGTCATAAACGATATTGAGGTAATCTAAATTATAAAATTATTTTTCATTGATAAACTGCTTTATTACTCAGTTTATAATTTAAAAGATAATCATTTATGTTTAAGTATTATTTTTTCGTATATTCCAATGATATTATTATTACTCGTACAAGGCAACCATGTAGTGCAATAGTCATGCTAACCGAGAGCACGGATTCATAACCACTTGCCGGTACCAATGTATCTTTGATATATATACTTTTTTATTATACTTAAGAAGCCTGATATACAAATGTAAATAAATAATTAAAGAAATAGTACTAAAAATTGGATAGAAAAATCGGTTAAATGTGGCCGGGAACAAACCGGTCAGCCAGCCAGACAGTCGCTTAATCGTTGTTATCACGATCTGTGCACTCGAAAATAGATGTATTACCACGGATCGGCAGACTGGCCAAATGACTACCAACTGTTCGTCTACCACTCTCAAACACCCAGAGCCGGATCAAAATCCGGATAATTCTCTGTTGAACCTAATCATAACTAAAAAGCCTTAGATATGGATGAAATGATTCCTTTCTTAATTCTTGACCCGTTTTCTCATATATTTTTTCTTAGTATAATTTTTTCGCTATAATTTATTTCTTATAATATCAGTATCGGATCTTATTGTCTTGTCGTAATTATTCTCCAAGTATTAAGGTCGACCTTGCATTGTCTGTCTGTAAGATGGTATAAGACGGATCTTGAATGGTTATTCTTTAAACTCGATCTAAAATTTAGATAATAAAATAAAAACTTTGTTTTTTACAATATTAAACTTTTTCCCGAGGAAATGAGGCGTAAAGAGATATTCTGGATTCTTAACGACGTTTGTTTGATGAGGTTTTATTTTCAAAACGCAGAGGTCTGCAGTGCGCATAACCAAAGAGCATGTAATATATAATGTGAATTGTGGATGTGCAGGAACCAACAGTTTTTTTTATTGTGACACGACATTTTACCTCGACCCGCCTGGTGATAAGCAAGAGTCGCCGTTACTATGCCGGCCAAAGGCATAGTGAAATTTTTGTTGTCTAAATTGTAAAAATAAAAGTTGTTTTATATTATTTCGACATTAAAACGGAAGTTATGTTCAGAGTTACCCACAAGATTCTAGATATAACAAGTGACTATAAATAAATTGAGGAAGTTCTGAAGTACTTCGCACATTGAAAGTGTTTATACATTTTAATTTGTTATTTTTTATTGTTCACAGCTAATTGATAATATTGTTCATTGTTATTGCAAAATTAATAAATCTTTTAATATATATATTTTTATATATAGCTCTAAATGGAAATAATAATATTGAAGTAATGATTTAAACACATTTTATGCGGCTTACTATCGCTATTTTTGGGTAAACGTCGGAATAAAAAAAATGTAAAATCAATAAGCTATAGTAAGCCGCAATTTTTTTTAATTCATCAATTTATGTTCGCGCAAAATCTAAGATAATTCGAATATTGAAATATTTACTTTTATGGAAACTTTTTATTAAACATGAATTCGTGATCGTGAATTACTGCTACTATAGTATGGGAGAGTGAAATTGTGTAGGACGTCAAGACAATTTTTCAGGATCGTGCAGGATAAGGAAACGTGAGAATTTATCTAGCATTGTTTATGGGTAGTTCATCTGGAGATGTCTTCGCTGAAAAAAAAAATAGTTAATCTAGTTTATATACATTTCAAAATAGCAGCCGTTTTCTTTCATACATAAAATAGTTCTTTATATTTGTTTCTACCTGCCAAAATAGATGTGTGAAGTTGTAACATTCTCATAATTACTTTAATACAAAGAAGGCTAAAATAATGAAATATATTTTAATATACATAATAATAAAATACATGTATTTCGCCCAGTTTTATAATACTTAATAAGCACGTATAGTGTGGAAATGTAAAAAAAAATGTAAACAAGAAAATAATGCACTCTACCAATTGATCAAAAAAGTAAAGCATGTTTTTTTTTACTAAAAGTGGTGTCTAGTTAGCTCTTCAAATTCCGGAAGCGTTGTTTTATGAAAATCAAAATTACCTATTTTACTTCGCCGACAGACTGTTCCTTGGGGGTGGGTGGTAAAGTTTTTTTGACAACATAATTGCATGCCCGAAATATAAGCAGTGGAATCCACCCGTTCCGTGTCACGGAAGGGATTTGCATAAAATTTACATTAATAACTGCCACCTATGATGGCGGCATTTGTCTGGCTTAGTTATATAACTTACGAAATACTTATGGCATACTCGGGGACATATAAACACACTTACTTCGTACCTATACTGAATTAAAAATACAACCTTTTAATGAGTTATTTATTAAAGAAACCTAATAGTGGTTTCATACAATATTTTTGTTTAGGAAAAGTATGATGAAATAAGGTAAGTTTCTTCCTACATGAGCGTATTCAAAGATAAAGGATAATCCTATTCTAGATGTACCTTTACCTTTTTACAGAGGTACCTCTATGTGTCCTTTTCTCTTCTGCTAATTACAATTTCCCCGGTTTTCAGCTCTAAAGCTGTCTGGTTTCACACGAGTATCGTGACCGGAGTAGCTTAGAATCATTTGATGACACTGATTCGGCCTCAATTTTATGCCAAGATGTGCACCGAAACGTTAATTCTTTTACTAGCCCACGGGTTTTACTAGCAATCTCGAACGCATAGGATTTATATCCATTCGTTTATAATTCAGATTAATGCAGGTATACAGAAAAGTAGTAAGCATAATATAATACTTACATTTTCATAATCTGTTTTTGCAAGTGCTGCTCCATAGTACATAATCCAATACTAAATTAATGAACGTAATAACAAACCTTATTTTTTCTATTATAAATCCCATGTATTTTATTATAATTAATCTTTTATTTAAAATGCTAAATATATAGAAAATTAATTATCATAAATGAATAATACTTTTTAGAAATAAAGTGATAATTATTGGTGCCGCACTATTTTGTTTAGTAAACAATATCTTTATTCAGGCCAATGATTGTGTATAGCTATTCAATTTAAATATACTTGACATAAATATATTATTCACAATACAGCATTTTTAAGATAAATTGCAAAACTACTTTATTGTAAATATATCGATATTCATATGCGAGTATCTTCAAGGTTTGCATTATATTGAGGTTTTTTTAACAATAGGATATATCTTAAAATAAGTATGCAATAAATAAAATTGCAATAAAAGTATGCATAAACCACAAAGATAATGGTGGTAAAAAATTATCATACTTATAAATAGAATAGAATACTATAAAACGAGTCTTAACGCGTTTTTAAGATTTTTCACATCGACGGTATCGGCTCTCTTGCAATAGCCGTCCAAGATACGAAAAAAGTTATTAATGCATTCAGATCTATTTAAATCTATTCTAATTATAAAATTTTAATAGCTTAAGTTTTAAAACATCTTATAATTTACGTTTAGACATTTTTTTAAATTTATATAAGCATTGAGTACGTAGTATTTATAAATATTCAATAAATAAATATTAGATATATCTTACTCTAATAAAAATATTAAGCCATTGTGTAGAATGAACAATATTGTACAACTAAGTTGGATGACTTAGTCGTCGGCGCTCTTGGACCCCTTTGCTTACCTCACTTCCACTAGTCATGTTTTGATAAGAATATAATCCTTAGTTGATATACGGCGTGATAATATGCATGATATTTTTTCTCTAATTACACTATAAAGTTAAATATTTCTTCAAAATTAATGTTCCAAAATTCTATAGTGAGCGAGCAAAGAAATCCTGTGTTTATGAAATAAATTGACAGACGCCCTGATTCGATCTTTCGTTTCAATATCTAGACATATTTGCCTGTTCATTAGAAAAAAGATAACGAGTTGAAACGTCATGGTTCACACAGCATTTCCTACTCAGATGGCCAGACAAAGGGTGTATCTTCGACTTCTATTGTCCAAACTGGCATTATGCGAAATACCGTAGCTATTCATTCGCGGCGCTGTAATAACGCGCCCCTTTTCCTGAAATGACGGTCTCACCCTGTGGGTGAGGTAACTACAAAACCACGTGTAGGCTCACCCATCTCTTTCTTTCAATCATTTTTCCGAGCATAGCCTCCTCTCGCTTCCACTAGGCCGATCAGCGCACGCATTGCAGGTGGAAGCGGCTCAAACTTGCTTCAGTCTTGCGGTGGATCTCGCGTGGGAGGGACGGCTTTTCGGCGCTAGGTTTTCCCGCGAAAATCACGCTCGTATTCTATCGAGATATATGCTTCTAAGTATTGTTATTTTATTTCTGTGACAAAACGGTTCTTCATATTTCTCCATTCCTACATGTGATTGGAATACTTGAATAATAGCTACTTTTATTGATGGTGTTTTCGTGATTTATTTTGCCAGAAACTGTTTTGGAACTTTTTTCGTTTTATGAATGTAATATATTTTGAAAAGTGATTATTTGCAAAGTGAGTACATAATTTTTTATCATATAATTTATGACTTGGATTTCCAATGAAAATGATGATAGATACCGCACATGTAATAATGTTTATAAGGAAATTTATGGCACCCCCGATTACGAAAAGTGACTGAATTTATTCATTTTAATCTTTATTAACAATGGAAATTTTGCCAGTATAATTATATTTATTAGTGCATATATACGATTACTTAAGAAAAGCTAATAGTTTTTCGATATTATATAAATTTGTAAAATTAATATAATTTATAATCGAGGATATGCTTAAAAAGCAGGGGTCTGCAGTGCCCATAACCATATAGTTTATATGAAGAGAATAGTTTTTTTTTTTAATGTGAAGAATAGTAAAATAGTTGTGTCAAGAACGTGGAAAATCGCGCTCAGTTGTCTTTGCCTATTCCTGTGGAAATCAAGGTCTAACAATTCATTATGATGATTATTATTATTGAAACATTGATTATTAAACATTGAAGTATCAAATTAAGATATAAAACTAATAAAAAAAACGACTTATATTCACTCACAATCCTAAAAAGAATGGGATATTTATATTTAATTTATTTAAATTAATGATTATCAATCAATCAATAAAAATATCACGTCCTGATTTTCACAGGGATAGGCAGAGCAACGGGGTGCCATTTTTCACTCACATTCCCAATTCTTTTCATACAAGCTCTATGCATTCATCCCCGATTTGATCTAAGATCTTTTGGATGATCTTCGTGAAATCCTTTCACTCCACTAATCTACTTTAAAATACATAAATATAATATTTTTAAAATCGACATCATTGTAAGTTGAAACTTATACGTAGTCTGAAATCAAAAATTAAATCCGATGTTTGCAAGCTTTTTAGTAGTTTACAAGTAGTCCGTTTGTTTCCGCGTGGTAAAGTTTTAATTATTTCATACATAGTGTGACATATAGACAATCACACACTTGGAATAGATGTGTTTCTATAAATAATCGCGTCCACGAAGCGACAGTTTGTTGGCTACGAACGTAGCTTTAGTATTATTTTTAAAAGAATCCTCAACTTTCGTTAATGCGACGTCGCTCTTTTGTCTTCCCCGCAGCTGTTGTAGAAATGTGTTTTATTGATGTTAATGCCTTACAGTTGCCAAATCTCCGACATTTGCCGGGCTCGTGCCGAACTATTCACTATCTAAAAGGTACACTTCGAAATCTAAAAGTGGAGCGTTCTATCTAAAGAGAAAGATGTCGACACATGTAGATTCTTACTTGTCGGGAGTCGGGGTGTGCTAAACTTGTCCAATCTCTACATCTAACATGCATACGTATATCTAGTAATTAGATGCTGTCATAATTGTATCCGACATCGTATGCTTTATGATTTATATTCTATACTAACGAGTATATTCTATTCTAAACGGGGACGTCCCAGGGGTGGTACTATGATCAAATGGAGCCCCCATTCTTAAAAAAGAGAGGCCTTCAATACCCATAACCCTAAGGTCTGTATTAAGAGAATTATAGATGTGAAAAAAGCTAGAGTTGTGTCAGGATCATTGAAAGTAGCGCTTGGTTGTATTAATTAAGTCGTGAAATGGATGATGATGATGACTTCTATTTCCAATTGGTGTAACACAATTTGTGAAAATAAATTCGTGTATTAGTGATACACGCCAATGATTTATAAAAGCTAATTTGGTAATAAGTGGAAACAATGAACCCTCCACATAATAAACCAGACACAACTCGGACGCTCGTTCACGTCCATAGTTCTGTTGCTCTACGGATCTATAATAATATTTTTTATAATATATATATATAGTACATGTCTAACTGTTTGTACTAAGTTTACTAAACATGCTTCGTATCAATCGTGTATACTAGGCGACCAAAGTACTTTTCGTTACCGGCCCTTTTGAGTAAGTATGTTCTTACGTGTTCTTTTTGTCATTTAAAAAAACTTAATTTAAGTAGATTTAATCATCTTCTTTCACCTATTGGATATTAATAAAAATAAAATAATAATACAATATTGTAATATTCTAAAGAAGAAATATATACCTATATAATTTATTAACTTTTTTCTGTCCATCAATATTGTCTTGACAGCTATTTGGTTTTGTACGGTACCAGGGTTTCCAGTCGCGGCTTTTAATTTACAAGACTACGCTTCTCACTCGATCTTTGGGCAGATTTACACGTTTAAATAGCAAGTGTAGGTGTTAAGTAATTAATAAAATCAATTTGTGGTTAATCAATCAATCAAATTGTTACGCCTTTTTCCCACAGGGATAGGCAAAGACAAAGGATCGCCACTTGCCACGATCCAGACACAACTTTTTCGCTTTACTCACATCTACATTTTTTTTACAAGCTCTACTATTATAGGACTAGGCAACCCAGCTTTCTTGGGGATATCTCTGATTTAGTCTGACAAATCCATCCTAGGTCTGCCTCGTTTAACGACGCATCCATCCATATAAATTCCTTGCGGCAATATACTTTCACTGATCCTTTCCACATGGAAAGAATCAGTGAGTATCTCACTTAAGTATCTTAAACCATCGAAGCATTCCTTTGTTAATCCTTGTCACTACATCTTCTTTCAAACCACAATATTCCTTATTCTATCCGCTAACGTCGCTCCATATACACTCCTTAATGACAAAGGAATGCTCTGACTATTTGGGCATATTGAAAGGATATGTGGCGTGGTTCAGTCATTTCTCGAGTCACAATAAAAATAGTGTTGATAATAGGATTCAATCATATTATACAAGGTTGTCTTTATTAATTAGAACTCTTTGCAGTTTGAAAGAACAAAATAAATATAAGTGTTTAGTGATAGCTTGTCACTTACACTGGATTAAGTGTAAATGATGTGTTAGTTTAAATTGTAACATTCACAAGGAAATCATAAATTCATGCTTTGACAGAGGAATGAAATATTGAAGGACGTAAAACGATGTTCCAGTTTCAATCCTTAGATATTGGCTACTGCTATACATTATAAAATCACGTCTTCATTCTGAATAGATATATAATGAAACTTAAGTTCTGTTATATAAAGTTCAAATTCAAATGATTTTTTTAAAGTATCCACATACGTGTAAGTATAAAAGATAAACAAACGTTTATTCGATTATAAGCAAGCATATTTCAAGCTTAAAAACAAAATATACAAAAGAAGAATTGATTGTTTGTCTTGATTCAAGATTGTATATTACAAAAATATGTTAATGAAAAAACAGGCAAATATTTGCTTCGTGTCTGGTTGTTTAATAGTGGCAGACAGTTGGTGGTTTGGAGTAGCATCACCACAGACTGTAAAGTGAGTTAGTTGCGTTGCGGGGTCAGCTTGTAAGTTTCCGACTTCAACTATGCCGGCATAGTGTATGCGACTACTACTCGTATCTTTTAACTGTAATAGCAATCGCCTAACATAAGGCAGAGTGCTGTCATATGTCTATCCTCGATAAAAATAAATCTATTGTATATTTACGTGTACGAAGTCTATTAAGATGGTTTGTTTGTTTTATTATATATTTTCATAAACATTCAACATTATAAGCACATTATTCACTCGTTGCAGAATTATGCTTCACCTGTTTCTAATATGATGGCGGAATCGTAAATTTTAATATTTTAGGGCCTCGCTACTCGCTTACCAAACACGACATGGTTTATATTATAATTTATGAAAATAGAATATTTTTTCCAGTTTAAATTTGTCACAAAACAAAGCACAAAATCGTGTTTATTTAAGACTTTATTTAATCCTAAATGTATTTCCTTAAGCTTTTGTGTTTTTAAATAACTGTTTTGGAGAAAGATGTCTATTGTCGGGTTTTTGAGTTGGTTTTTTCAAAGAGTGGTAGGCAGTGGTTTGCCGATCCGGGGTAGGACCACCACTTACAAGTATACATACCGTGAAGTGACTTAGGTGCGTTTCGGGATCAGCTTGTAAGCTGCCGGTTTCATCTAGGCCGGCTTAGTGAAGGTGACTGCTACTTACTGTTATTAGGTACCTTCATTCATGGACCGCACTCCAGCTTAACATCAGGCGGGGTGCTGTCATGTGTCGAGTCACAATAAAAATAAAAATAAACTTATTTTCGTGAGCCGCAAGTTAAATGTTAAATCAATTAAAAAAGGAAGTAAAGACGAAGAGATTCATGATCGTGGAATTTGTCGTTTTATTCTCTCTTAGAAATGTAAGGTGCGACATTTGGTAAATATTTACTTGCAATATCTGATAATGTGTTAAATCCTTTTAAAACAGTAGTTATTTTATTATCTATATTCACTCCGTCAATGATAATATTTATTTAAGATATTTGTATTTATTTAACTCAATTTATTCGTTCTTGTTTTTGACCTATACACCAGTCCTGAATAATTATCTAGAATTCATACTAATGTAATATTTTCTTAGATTTTGAGCGAACATTGATTAATGAATTAAACAAATTTTATACGGCTTATTATCGCGTTTATTTTAGTTTTTAATTTACAATTTTATTTTATTTTATATTTCGACGTTTCGAGAGCTTTGCAGCTATCGTGGTCACGGAGGCGTTGACGTAAATAATTTGGTCTCTCCGTGACCACGATGGGTGTAAGGCTTTCGAAACGTCGGAATAATAAAATAAAATTGTAAATTCAAAATCAAAATAAATGCAATAGTAAGCCGCATAAAATTTGTTTAATTCATTATACTAATGTATTTTTTATATTGGGAATAATTTACCTAATATCCAAATTCTACCTATTTTGTAGTTTATTTATGAACTTATCGACCGTGTTAAAATATTTGCTTATGCATGAATTTAGTGATAAAGCTGATGCGGGTATAGGGGACGTATCTGCAACACTAAATTACGACAAACTAATGTGTTAGGGGCTTGTTTATGTTTACCAAGGTGTTACCATACTGCTCATTTAACTTGGTCTACTTGAGGTACTATAGAGACCTGGTAGTTTTAGAGAACTAATCTAGAGTATGGAATATCTCAACTTCGAAATAAACAATGTCTAGATGAACATGAGAATAATGTTTTTCATATATATAAATATTGTGTTGTTTACAGGTGCGTTGTTTTAAATGAATTGCCATTTTATTCAAAAACAAGCCCTTTATAGCTACCACAACAATAAAATACGAAATAAGAATAATCTTAACCAGGTCCGCAGTTCTTGCCAAATATATCGTTTCCACACGTTGACAAAGTCCAGTCGTAAAGCCAAAATCTTTACGAATCTTAAAAACCTTGTTATTTATTTGCAATTATTCTCGCAGATATCGCGTTCGATATAAATCTAAACATTTATTAAGAAATTCGGATGTACAAAGCACTATTAAACGTTAATAAATCCATGGTATCGCTTCCGAATTTGTAAGAACTCGCAAGACGCTTTTATATTCGTACAAGAACACCAAACCACATCTATTGTTGTATTTTAGATGTTTTTCAGTGTTTCTTCTACTTGCCGCGACAATCAAACAGTTCTTATGAGCCTTCTAGACTGAGAGCTTGCAACAATATTCTTTTACACATTTGCCATAATTATAACATAAACATTGGTTGTAATGGATATCTAAATTGCTTATCTCAAAGAGTCACTGATGGTCACATGGAAGTTACCACATACAGTTCGGGCTGTCGTCTTAAATTCCTAATATGTCCCCCGTGAAGACACTTTATTGATAGACATAATAGATGTTGATTAAGTGACGATAGAGGCGTTGACGTGAATAATTTGGGGTGACTAAATGGTTAGATATTTGTTTGTAATGGTTTAAGAAGTGTTGTGGTTATTGACCGCTATTATAGAGGTGATTACTTAGTCATTAAAACCATTAAACTTAGTAATATGATGTACATAATTACTTTACCAATTTAGAGTCGCCTAAGTCAGGTGTTAACGAACAGAAGTAAAAAGAGAACAGAGTAAAACCATCCAACCGCTCTAGACCAAATACATTTATATAGTAAGGTATATTTATAGATATTTGTGTACTTTAGTGCCTAAGTGCATATGATGCTGGTAGTATCTTAATATGGACATAAAAAGATCTTTATATACTAGTATATTTTTTTGTATTTAAGAACATAATTGATACTATTAATTGTAATGAATGTTCTATAGGTTTTAACCGACGAACTTAAACTTGTTTAAAAAAACATAATTATGTTTAATTGAATTACCTCAATCCTCATTGAAAAATATATGGACAAGTAATCAAGAATCCGTGCGTCCATTTATTTTATTGCAATTAAATAGCTATACCGACAAACCAAAGATCTAGAGGAAAACAATCTCACAATTAAAGCAATACCTGGAATTTGCAGGCTCAGGATGTATTTACTTTTCCAGTTTATTAGCGTCCACCTATTGGAATACTTTTAAAAATTAGTAATTGTTAAGTTGGCAAGTTATGTTTAAAACGTACATAATATTGCATGTGATATTGTCCCGGCAGTATGTGACATGAACCCAGAGTTAAAAGAACTACACGATGAAAAGATAGACTAGAGATACTTTCGATGTGAGTGCGCTGTGTAGCTTAGTGGTCGGAGAAGTTACTTGTTAAGCGGCAAACAAACGGGTTTGATCCCTGGTCGTAGTTGACTAATGTGCCCACAAAAAAAACTATCCAATTTTCATTACTGATTTTAAATAACTTTATTTTTTTAATAAATATATTTTTTGAAAACAATATGAATGTGTTCTTATTTCTAAAATAATATGATTTTTTTACTTGTGACATAAAAATAATAAAAAGAAAAATTATATTATAATAAAGTTAAACATTTCAAGAAAAAATAGTATTCATTTTTTATGACGTAAAAAACCGCACGCTACATAAAGTATTACATTTACATTTTGAAGTTAAGCGGTAGAAATAAGTTACAGAGTCACGTTCCAACGATAAAGGGTCAGAAGCGAAACATAACATACAAATAAACATGGGTAATTAATAAGAGATCGCCTCATTGTGTTAGGTACGTAAGGATATGTTGTAGGTCATGTTTAGGGCATCCAGATTTTGTTAAATGTTATTTGGGACATTTTCGAAGACTCTAACAGCCCATTACTTTAGTAAATAACTTTCTGATTGTTTCTTTAGTTAATATTAAAGCTTCGAGTCTTAATATACCCTAAGTTATAAGTCCAATTTAAGATTATTGACAACAATAATCTATATCATATCAACAATATTCTATATCAATGTTGTAGAAAACGAGGATTTTTTTGGTACTATTTCTAACCATATTTTTTTTACCGACGCGGCGCGGGGCGACGCGACGCTGTCTGTGTCTAAATTAGTATTTTAAGTTTCAATATAATAACTCACCGTATTTGCGCAATCTTAATTGTGTGGTATCCTTACTATGCAAGTTAACCTAAGTATAACGATAGTATGAAATAAAATAATAATGTTTAATAGTGGTCAATATTATCCTGTTTTTGTTTGTTTAGCACTGTTTGTGTTATCATTATTTGGTAAAGCTTCATTGGGGTTTTCAATATAAATATTGCATTATTAATTATGCCTTAACTCGTTAACTGTTATACTGTGAATAGTTAATATTATTACAGTACTTTTTTATTTTCGTTTAGGAAATAATGGAAGAATTTGATGGATACTGTAGTCGCAATTGGCCTCCAAAATTTATGGTCAGAGGTAGATCGTGCAGGTTCTTATCATTAATCGAGCGCTCCACAGTTTTTGGGGTTGTAATTACCGACCTCAACGTTTCCCAAGCGTTTAGGTTTACGCGCTGTGTTACCGCTCTATTTGTTTTTTTTTTCTGAAATGTATTGGTTTTTTTAGCTTTTGTAAATTACTTTTAATTGGACTCCTTATTTTATTTAGTATCTGATCAATTATTGGATTCAGATACGGGATTTAGATTAGTAATAAATTTGTGTTTATCATAATACTAAAATTTGTTTATAATTACAGTCATGTGATCCAATTTAGAACATAAAATGCATAATCGTTATGATAAATATTATGCACTTTGTACTTATGCTGTTTATCACAATAACACGATATTCTGTCTATTGATATGAATATAATAATATTTTGTGTCTGTCTTATCTATTAATGTAAAAACCCAATAGTTTAACAAAATAGGCTCATAATTTCACTTATAAATCGACGGATTAGGGATAAGTTTTATCTATACTAATATAATAAAGCGGAAGAGTTTGTTTGTTTGTTTGTTTGTTTGTTTGTTTAAACGCGCTAATCTCAGGAACTACTGGTTCGAATTAAAAAATTCTTTTTGTGTTGGATAGATCAATTATCGAGGAAGGCTATAAAACATTACGTTGCGACTTATAGAAGCGAAGAAACAGTCGAAAATGTGGAAAAAACGGGGAATATTATTCGTCTTTGAGGGTTTCCGTTGCGTGCGCTGCGAAAACCGTTCGAGATACCCAAAAAATATGTATGAAAGAATTATTCCTCTTTAAATTATCTAAAAAAATGTCCGCGACCGTATATGTCTATCTTTTAAGATTAACTCACAATAACGGTTTTTATGATAGTCAAATTTGGTCTAAATTAATGCATTATTACAAATTATTTGTCAGAGTTGTATTAACATAATAATATTATTCTTTATCGAAATAAATGTGTTATTAATTAAAAGTATTTAACTGTGAACAAAATTGTCATTGACATCACCTAATTTCAATAAACATCTTATAAGATAATACAATTTTAAAATAACTCTGAAACAAAATTCACACGCGTCGCATGATGAGCGCTAACCGGCGGGCGAGGAGAGGCGGTGCTTGCGGGCGAGGCGGAGGGGGGTGTAGCTCTACGAGGTATAGTCTGTCTAAGCCGAAATGACGCGCCCCTCCACTGCATTTATGCATACGAGCAAATATAAAATATGGATAAAACACACCGAAAATGCAGTAATTGGTTATTCAGTTGCTGGTTAGACACAAAGGAGGAACGAACGTGATGAAGTTTATTAGTATAGTTAGTAATATTTGCATTCACACATTTAAATAAACTAATAAAGTGGAGGGGCGCGTCATTTATAGACAGACAAGCATACTATGCGGTCGGCTCCCTACTGATCGGTTGAATGCAGCGTTAATTTGTTTTTACGATATAATATCATCGTGCAAAATCCTTTTTTATACAATTTCATTTTGTAGTAGTTTTCTCTATAGTAGGTAGTGTTTGTTTTAAGTATAGTATTTTGTTTCTAATATTTTCACAATAACACTTTTTTGTTTTGTTGTTAATAATACCTGTAGGTGTCATCTACATTCTTTCAAGGTTAGGTTTTACAATTCTTATTAGGTTAGGTTTTAGTTTAAGCATACAGTTAGTTTGGTTAAGTTTTCATTTCCGTCGTTCTTTCTTCGTCACTGTAATGCCTAGAAAAAGGACTCAGCGTTCTCGACAGACTGCTGCTGCAAAGCGGCTGCGAGTTTTGCGCACAAGAAAATAAAACTGAAAATATAATTTACGCAGAAGTACTTTAAAATATATTCTTTTTAAAACTACTTTAAAATATATTCTATTAGTTACGTAATTTAATCGTCTAAAATAAGTCGCGGGTAACAGCTATAGGTAATTTATAATAAAGCTGAGCAGGTAGGTAAACAAAAAATTAATATGATTCCCAAAATAACTATTCCACGCGGACGCAGTCGCGGGCACAGCTAGTATTTATATAAGAATTAGGTATAACAATCATATTCATAAAATTGTCACGCAAATATTTTAATTATTAGTAATACTACCGATTGATTAATCACTTCTTTGGCACGTAGCAAAGAATCTCAATAAAGATTGTCGTCTCAATTGTACTAATTTAAATACTATTATAATTTACCTATAATTAGTGCACTTCTGTTTTAACCTTGTACACATATTTCATTAGCTCTTTAATTCCAATCATAAAGTAATATTAACGTAGTTGCTTATCATTAATGCGATCGTCACGTTTCACTTATTAAAGTAGTGATTTAGTGGAAGTTAGGTGAAATCATCGCATTTTCTGCCAGTAGTCCTTGGTCGACGTCATTAAAACACCCCTCGCTAATGACAGGGGCGCGTTGAAATGTCTTTTCGCGTGCCGTTGTACCTCTATCCGGGTCACCACTGAGGTTTAGTACTCATTTGAATTGTAATTTACAACCTTTCAAACCTAATTGGTACGAAGTTTCTTGTATTTCATCACTACTAGGAAACCTCAGCTGGTTTCTTAGTAAGTGATTCACTGATATTACTATATAAAATTACTTATAAAATAGTATACTGACGCTAAAACAGAAAATATAAGATCTACATGTAATATATAAAATGAGTTAACTTATAAAAACCTATTTATCTTTATTTATCTTTATTTCTATTTATCTTTTAAACTTGGCATCCTGAACAAGGTGCGGCGGTTCTTCGCGCCAGAGCTTCGCCTGATATTATACAAGGCTCAGATTCGCTCTTGCGCGGAGTACTGTTCGCACCTCTGGGACGGCTCTG
Source organism: Tinea trinotella (assembly GCA_905220615.1). Lineage (NCBI taxonomy): Eukaryota > Metazoa > Arthropoda > Insecta > Lepidoptera > Tineidae > Tinea > Tinea trinotella. The sequence continues at coordinate 1,977,253 of HG992307.1, read as the reverse complement.
CCAAGTATCTTCTCAATGCCCTGGATTCATTGCAGCGCCGAGCTGTCCGAATTATAGGTGATGCAGAGGTCACGCGAACTCTGGAGCCCATGCAATTACGCAGATACATGGCGGCTTTGTGCGTCCTCTATCGCCTATACCACGGAGAATGTTCCGAAGAGCTCTTTAACCTTATTCCTGCCTCGTCCTTCCACACCCGTAATACCCGCACAGGTCGGGGAAAGCATCCACATTTTATCGACCGAATCGGCAGTCGAACTAAAAAGTTTGGTGCGTCTTTTCTTTGTAGAACAATTGACAAGTGGAATGCTTTGCCTGCCCATGTGTTCTCTCCATCCTATGACCTTGGATCCTTCAAGCGATGCGTGAAGAAGCACCTTAGGCCGGCATAGTGGCGGCGGCTGGGGCAGCCGGGAACTGACTCGGTTGTTCCAGTCGTCGTCACTCTTGGACCTCCTCTTGCTTATCATCAGGCGAGTCGAGGTCAGATGTCGTGTCACAATAAAAAAAAAAATATATTTTAAAGGGTAATTCAAAAACTTTATTAAAGTTTTTGAAACATTACAGGTCAAATTATATAGGTTTAGCTAGTATTTCTGACGTTAGCTCATACTCGCACCTACTGCCTTTTCAATACCATCCACTTTGCTTTACGTAAAATTCTCTACTTTTTTGTTGATTTTTCTCGGCCACTGTTTGCAGGTCCTCTTTTCACGAGAATCCGACTTCTGTTCAAGCAAGTCATTGTTGATTGTAAATAATTCTTATTGGTGAATTCTGTTTAAGTTGTCAGTGTACTTTAGGTGTGATTCTTTATTTATTGTAAAGAAAGTAAAGTCGAAATTGCTAAAACTTTACCAATATTTTTTTACCAATTATATAGGTATTGTTATTTTTTATTATATGGTGGTAAACCATGATCTATAGCTACTCGTTGGGTCCTTGTTTATAAGCTTAAAGTCACCTAGTAAGCTATGGAGAGGGTTATGTTCTGTGTTTCTCTACGTGACCGAAACGAGGAGATTCGTAGACAAGGCATATTTCTCGTGAAATACCATTGACCATTGGGGCCGAAATAATTTCTAATGGAGACGATCGATGGATCCAGGATCCAGCAGGCCACTGTGAAGATCGCTGGGGCGCGGCCTATATCCAGTAATGGTCGACCAATGGTGATAATATTTTTGTTGCGAAAAGCTCGATGGTTTACGATACCACGTTTCACATCGACCTATAACAGTTTTACGAGTGCAATATGTTACGCTACTATTACTCTAATATCTTTGTTACATGTAGAAACTAACGAATCATTAAATTTCAATATGTTTGAAGCTAATGGGGCTTTTAAATTAATGGATTAATATCTGCAAGTAAATTATTGATTTTCATATCAAGCCAAATCATATTTCATATGTAGCCTTTTAAATTAAGTCTTTGTATAAGACTATACAGGTCTTATATATACTATACAGGACTATACTATACAGTCTTTTCAGGGAGTGAAATTTTTCAAAAAGGCTGCAACACTAATGGATCACGAAAATGGTGCCTCTTTTTCCGCCTTTTTTATTTTTTAACTACTTTGCATGGAACATTTTTTGTGTAGGTATTTTTTGTTTCTTAACATGGAGATTTTTTTTGTCAAGAATGGAGTCCTAATAAAATATTTGAATATTTTTAAATACATTAAAAGCACACCTAATTCAAGACTTTTTTTCGGGCTGATTTCGATAGATGTGAATCATTTAAATGATTAGCGCATTATTTCTATCCACTGTGAATACCTTATATGCATAAAATAAAAATACCATTATATTCATTAGATTATTATCATAAGTATATCAATCTGTGACGACTCGATCCTGATGAAAGGTGACACGATTCTGACACAACCTCTCGCTTTTTTCACATCCACTATTTTGTTTAAACAAGCTCAAAACTATATACTTAGTTATATTTTTACTAAGTCTTATGAAAAACAAGAATCCTTTTAAAGACATTCTTCTGTAAGGTCACACACAGTTCATATGTTTCTCGTTACACGTCACAAACCTTACTTTAAACCTCATTTTGCTTTGGAGCTTTGACATTATTTAAGTACAACTCTTAAGAAAAGTACTGAGCACTCGGCTCTTTTCGTGTTTCATCGGCTCAAGGCCCTGATCTACGGACGAGCAAAACCGCGGTTTTATAGTATTCGTCGGTAAAGCTCGCCTGTATATCATTGCAATACCGCGGTTTTACGTACCGACGAGCCTAGCTCGCGGCTCGTCTGGTTTGCTATATTTTTTTACTCGGCTCGTCGTGCAATACCGCTCTTCGAGTCTATGTCTGTCTATGTGGACTTAGCTCGAGAAAAGCTTGCTTTAATATTTTTATAATAGCCATGTCAGTTGTTGCTATTTATCTTTAAAATATTAAGGAAGTGAGCGCTCCAATGTCACTGCCAATCCCTGTGCGAAGTAGGGCGTTACAATCTGTTTTGATTTATCTAAGCCAGTTTAGAGATCTTTGATTGTTTACCTATTCTTTTACTTTACATCAGTCATGCTGTCATATAAAAGGGCCACAATGAAAAAGGTAATGACGTGACAAAATATTAGTACGTCTCAATACACCGGCTGGTTTTTAAATGTTGCGTACATAAAGTTTATTGTGAAATAAGTTTTGTTTTTAAATTTAGACATACTAGACATTTATTAGAGTTTTGAAGGACAAGATCTAGTCACGCGATATCCATATTAGTGTTAACAATAAGTACGTAATGATGTTTTGTACGAAAATTAATGTATACTATATACATATACATAAGGAGCATATTGTCGTCATTCACTATTACTCGTATAGTGGCAAAAATGAACCAGATATTTTCTCTAGGTCTGGGTTTTTAGGAGTAGTAGACACACATTTCATATTCATTTACCCAATTTGCCGATACGGGGTAGTACCACTACTTTCAAGTGTACAGTGTTAAGTGAATTGATTCGGTCGCGTTTCGGTATCAGCTTGGGAATCGGCAATTCTTACTAGACTTTTTTTTTTTTTGTGACTCGACATATGACAGCACCCCGCTTGATGTTAAGCTGGAGTGTGGTCCATGAATGAATGCCACTGCTACTACAATTCAATAACTGTGAGTAGCAATCACATCCACTATGCCGGCCTAGATGGAACCGGCAACTTACAAGCTGATCCCGAAACGTGACCAAATCACTTCACGGTCTGTATACTTGTAAGTGGTGGTACTACCCCGGATCGGCAGACTGGGTACCACTGCCTACCACTCTTTGATAACCAGACCCGAAGCAAATATCCATCTCTTTTTTTTTTTATTAACAAATATTTGCAATATTTAATATTATTAAATATTACAAATAAAAGCTATGAAACAAATATTTGCTCCGACCGGGGATCGAACCCGGGACTTTACGCGCAACAAACCAGTCGCTAAACCGTTCGTCCACGCCTGTCATCATAGTCATGTCGTCGACTGGCATAGTAGATGTAACCGCTGCTTGCAGTTAATAAACTGTAGTAGCAGTCGCCTCCATTTATAGACCGCACTCAAGCTTAACAACAGTCAGGGTGCTGGCATATGTCGAGCTACAATAATTAATAAATTAATAATACCTTTACACAAATCTCGTTTCGATTACATCCACATTTCCCTTCATACAGGCTCTGTCTTCAATTTTAACACAGAACGTTTTTCTATGTGTTAAAAATCATTTTCATTATTTCTGCCTATTCCAGTGGGAATTGAGGCTTCACAATTTAATACTATTTATGGTGGCAGTGCAATGGTTACGCAAACCGAGAGCACGGGTTCAAAACGACTTGCCGGTACCAATGTATCTTTAATATATGCACTTTGGTTGTCCTGTTTCTGTGATACGAGTACTTAATACGCCACTAGCTTAGTGTAGAAATGTAAATAATAAAAAGATACTGAACATGTTAGTATCATAGACACTGGGCGATAAAAGTATTTATATCAAAGGAACAATGTTAACGTGTTACGCATTTTAGCGATTGTTTAAAATGTAAAACCCAAGTGGTTGTTTAAGACTGCAGTACGCGTAACTCCGGCCTCGAGAACTTCTTTGAAATTGACTTCAAGTGGTTCGAGATGAGACCTATCCCGATCGGCTTTTACGAGTGTACGTAAATAGAAATGATTCGTGTGCGGTAATAACCGGACGATACCCGTAGATATTGATTTTGGCTACCGTCTGCTTTGATTAAATTACTTGTAGGTACATTACTTCTGTTTTTATTGAGATTCGACTGTTGACCTCGACTTCCATGATGGTAAGAAAGGGTTGGTGGTTTAGCGCCGACGACTAAAAAACGATCCACAACACGATTGTCACAGTCGCCGTCACTATTCACAGCCGATGTTATTTGCTCCGAAACTGGTGCTCTGAAGACGGTGCTTTCAAGACCATGAAGTGACGCAATCGCGTTTAGGGATAAGCTAGAAAGTTCTTGGTTCCATATAATCCGTCATAATGGGTTCGACTGCTACTTGCTGTTGTTTATAAAAAATACTGAATTAGCAGTAGCCTCCATTCAAAGACCGTATTCCAGCTTAACATTGGGTAGCGATCTGTTACATATAAGAAAAAATCTTTTTGATATATAAACACGGCTCTGTTATAACAAAATATTTGAAGGCGACCGTGGTGTAGTGGCAGTGCAATGGCTACGCAAACCGAGAACACGGGTTCAAAACCACTTGCCGGTACTAATGTATATTTGATATATGTACTTTGGTAGTCCAAGCACTTTAGTAGCTTAGTATAGAAATGTAAATAAAATAGAAAATAATTGCCTAAATGTATACGAGTAATGAGAGTTTCCGTGAGGCGACCATAGTCTAATTGGCTACATGGTCTCGCAAATCAAAAGCGAACCTTCAAAACCACCCTTCAGGTTCGGGGTATAAGTAATTGGGTCATCCAGCGTCTATTATACAAGCATGTATAAATAACAGCTTTATAGGTTAGGCAGCTATTGCCGGCATGGAACGTAAACGTGCGGACTGCGAACGTAAAATAATATTATCGGCGCTCTCAGACCTCCCTTCCTTATTATCATGCGTCAAGTGTCAAGTCTCAATTTTTAATAAAAGAAGAAGCTATTTCCTAATAGAAAACTATCAAAAAACAGATATCAAACACGCTCATTGTTGACAAACAAAGAGTGCAGCGAAACTACCCAAAAATAAACATAATGAGTAAATATTATTTGTTAAGAAAACCGTATTTTGCTGGTCAACAAAGATTATGTGATCCTACGCAATGATATATATATATGCGTACGCGCATTTAAGGCTGCGATACGTGGCTTTCGTATCCTTTGGCCGGCATAGTGTCGGCGACTGAGGCGACCGTTTTTTTTTTATTGGGACACGACATCTGACCTCGACCCGCCTGATGATAAGCAAGAGGTGACGACGACTGAGAAAATCGAGTTTGTTCACAGCTGCCTCAGTCGCCGTCACTATGCCGGCTAAAGGTGCTTCTTCACGCATCGCTTGAAGGATCCAAGGTTATAGGATGGTAAAGCATTCCACTTGTCAATTGTTCTACAAAGAAACGATGCACCGAACTTTTAGTTCGATTCGGTCGACAAAATGCGGCTGCTTTTCCAGACCTGTGCGGTATTACCGGTGTGAAAACATGAAGTAGGAAAAAGATTAAAGATCTCCTCGGAACAATGGAGCACCACTTGCCACGATGCTGACATAACTTTCTCGCTTTCCTTACATATACAATCCTCTCTATACAATATCTTATTAACATAATAATATATAATATGTAGTGTAGCCTATGGCAGCTTTATTTGACTACATTTATATCCAGCAATGTCACGTTTATATCCCCGCCATTTTTATTGTTGTCGACCTCGACATGTGCGCATCACGAACAAGATGACCCTGACCACTTTCACCAATATGGGTGCATTTACTCGTATGAGGTAATATTTGTAATAACTTGCGATAAAATTGACATAAAAGGTAAATGCTTAGTCACGATTAAAAGTTGAATTAACAATAAATATTTGTTAGGTTTGCAAATAATTAGTGGTCGGATGCGTAATTCGAGGCAGACCCAAGAGGGTGTTCTACCACCAAATCCTCTAGAAATCTACCCAACCCGCCTAGTGCCCATAACCGTAAAGCTTGTTTGAAAAGAATTGTGAATGTGATGGAAATAAGGGAGTTCTTTTAGGATCGTACGTAGCAAGTGGGGCTCCAATTTCTCTGCCGATTCTTGTGGAAAAAAGACGTGACAATTGATTGATTAATTGGTTGACTTTTTTGGATGGGTCATAAACTCATAGCGATTGAGCCTACTGTAAAATATAACAGTTTTCTAGTTTTCGGCGATCTTGGAGCTCTTGGCTACCATCAAATATCGTTTCATAATTTTAATATATATATTGGAATGATCTCACAGACATTTCTGTGAGATCTGTATATATATATATATATATATATCTCGTATGCGCTAATTTTGAGAATAAGAAGATATATTCAAAAATGAAAATGAACTTTTATCCTAATAATATGTATCTAGTTTCTATGATGCAAGCACGTTTAGTAACTTGGTATAGAAGTTATTAAAAAAATAGTTAATGGCTTTGTTAATTCGTAAATGGTCCTTATTTTGACAAACTTACATCAATAATTTGTTTGGTAGAATAAATGTCACGGATGCATGTTTTAATTTCCTCGACGTGACGGTTCATGCAACAGACCAAAAACGTTGGCAAGAAATAATAATTTATTCTTATTATCAATTTAAATCGCGTTAGTTTAAGTAAATCTACAACTTTACAATGATGTTAACTTGTATTAAGTTATGCTGAGTCTGACGACACAATATATGTGTTTAGTCGCTTTAATCGGAAGTGTGCCTATTCGTTACTCCACTCATACAACGTAATAAATGTTTAAAGAAATGAAAATATTTGCTTATGAACAATTTTGAATAATAATACAAAAAGCAAAAGTATTATAGATAATAATTATTCTAATAAATGAGATATTTTTAGAGTTTGGCCCATTTTTTATTTAGCGTCAGAGTTTAGAAGTTCAAAGGAAGACGCCGCCGCCTGCAGAACTATAGCATCTGGCGATCATGATTTATTTTTATAAATTTAATTATTTTTATGAATTTAGCTTTCAATAATAAAAATACAGCATTTTAACGTCCACGCATTATGTGGTATTTAAATAACGTGTGATAAATGGTGTGATACTAAATTTATTGTGACTTTTCTGTCTTTTTTCTCCGGTGATATTTAGATACACGTTGTGTTTGATCTTTGATTACTTCTACCATTAACTTACACTATCAACAAATTGATAATATTAATAGTATTTGATTATTGTTTTAAAGTATGTTGATTATTGATTTGATTTAACACGAATGCTGTGGTTAACTATAATTGAAATAACACTCAGACAATGGACATTGTAATGTTACTTATTTTACTAAATATTTACTTATTATACATCTTTGATCTTCGAGTCGGATCTGGTTTGCTACAATTTATTTTTTTGCGTTTTAATTGTTCACCAACATTTTTTTTATCTACTCGTATGTATTCATTCAGTTCCTAAAGTTTATTGCCGTCTACTCGAGTTTTGTACAGTTAATATTTTTAGCTTCATTTATATTTACACTTGGTCGTGTAACGACTCGACTTTTTAACCCGGGTTAAACCGAGTTAAGGCCTAAACCGAGTTGGGTCGGTTAACATTTACAATAAACCGGTTTGAACTATTATATAGATTAAACACCCAATTTATTTAGTCATACATACACATCCGGAATTCTATAGCAAATCATACTGTGTATTAGGCAATTTAGATTGACGCACCGAATTGACAACTTGGTTTGTGAACCGATTTGAATCGAATTCATCAATTCGGTTTGCGAATCGTGTTATCCACATTTTTAAATCGACCTAACTCGGTTTGATAAAATTCGAGATCGTCCCATCATTATTTTACACTCCAAAAGCGAGTATAATAATATCTACAATAACGTAACAACGTGACTCCTTTGATTGCACAGTGTCTACAAATACATATTTCATATATTATGTTCATAAAAAGGTTACACAGTAATTGGCCCGAGTAATTAATTTATTAGAAACATGTTTGCATGCATCGGTCTGTTTGCGAATGACATGTGGCCTTACGTCACGGCATATCTGTCACTGGATAATATACTATTAAACCATGTATAGAATATCCAGAACTTCAATCTAGTTTTTTTTACAAATAAGGATTTTTAAATATGTAGCATGATATAAAATTATTTAATTAAAGTGTACTTCTTTACCTTCTAATTGTGATTTGCCAAAGTTCAAGGTGTGGACGATTTATCCATTCCGTGTATACAATTTTTATTTAATTTTTGTAATAAATTATCACTTTAAAATCAACTGACCAAATTGGATTAAAATAATTGAGTAGTTTTACACAAACTAATTTTTAACAATGAAATTCTTTCAAAAAATTATGAGCAGTCTAATTATCCTTGAAGATATTTAGATCTGTATGAAGGTTTTTTAGTTGCGCAGCTGTTCACGTTTAACTGTATGGGTTTTAGTATTATCTCTTGAAATTAATTATGAACGTTCATCTCAAGGTGCCGTGGCGTTTTGTATCTCTAATATTTTTTATAAAAGCTTCTTTAGATCGAATACATCATTTGTTTTCTTTAGTTTACTACTTTAATAAGTTAAATGTAATATGTTTAACCCTGGAACTATGTTCAGAGCAGATTAATCAAATATAACTTAGACTTGGTATATAATCCACTCCAAATATAGTCAGCTTTGTCGTTCCAAAGTAAAACGAGGACAAAAACAAAACAAATGATATCCTAATAGTATTTCGAATAAGCATTAATCTGTATTGTACTGAGCTTGCCAATAAAAGGTCCATCGATCTTTTTATAGACGTTCCGGGTGTCATTCCTAATACCAAGGCGTTTGGCTCGGGCGAAATTAGCCGACCGAAATGTAAAGGAATCAGTTACACTACTCGTATAAGACACCTGCGTCATTCTAATTTCGGTCATATAACTTTTCCTTTGGCATACTCTAAAACATTTGGCTCGGTGCCTTTAATTTTTAACTATCATTTCTTGTATTGTAATGTATTTTATTGGTGTTGCGTTGATTATGTTATGTTGCAATGTTATTACCTTGGCGACGTTTTTTCAAGATTAAATTATTTATTGCGTATGCTAAATGTGCTAATTTTTTATTTGTTGAATATTTTATGCACACATATATGTAGTTAGTTACTGAATACCGTGGGGTTGATCCTACTTTAATAAATAAAATAATAAAGGATTCTTCCTTTTTTGTCAGGCTTGTGGAAAGTGGCACTCCTCGGAAAATGAGGCGGTAATACTTTGATTTAAATATAATATAGACATTTTTTGCCGGGTCCGCGTCTAACTTTATTCCGATGCACGTCAGATCGCGTGAGTTATTTATTAAATGAATTAATTTTAGCATGTTTGACAAAACAAGAATAACCAGTTGTATGCAAAGTTAATGAATTCTCTAAAGCATTATCAATACTAAAAGCTGATTTATCTTCTAATACATAAAAATCAAGGTTCGATGACAGGGAATCGAATTTTAATTTTATACATCTCGTTTGTAAGATTTTAATTGATTGATTGTAATTATTTTCTTGCAAAAATCACTTTTTTTAGTACATCATATGGTATTTATCCATTTGCTGTACTTCAATTAAAATTTATAACAATGGTGCCTTTGAAGTTTATTTTAGGTATGCACTTGGTCTGTTGTAAGTCGTAATGTGATTATTTGCGTAATATCATTGCTAATATGATAATACATTTTTGTATTTACGAGTTTCCTTATACAGACGTATGTTTAATCCATCATTAAATTCAACTACCGGCTGCTAAACCAAGGTCGAAAATTTTAAGCAGTTTCCTTCGCGATGTACAACTACGTAGCCTTGGGTGTAAATAGCAATAATGATGCATTCACAATTGCTTCTACATGGAAAGAACAGTCTAATTTTGATCTTTATTACCTTTGTAATAACTTTAATAATTGTAATTTATATAATCGCAGAGGATGTATAGCAACATATGCCCGTTAACATAAGTAAAATTGCAGAGGATGACCGCTATTTAAAGGTACTTTAGATGTTGTAGTGATCGGATACAGCACGTTAAGTGTAAGTTACTGTGAAAACGTTAATTCTGTTCTCAGAATCAAAAACTACTTTGTTTCAATGTTATTTTTCATTGTTATTGGGGACCACAAACGAATGTAATAACAAATATTATTTAAAATGAAACGCTTGTTGTAAAGTTTTACAAAGAAAAGCAGTAAAAAGAACCTATAACTCTCTGCGATCTGTAATCATATGGCGAAAATACATTAAATAAAGCATAATGCTTTTGTATACAATCGCAGAGTTTTGCAGTTTCGCTCTATCCAAACATATTCCCTTACAACTATTCTGTATACTTTTGAAGCGACATGATCTTTATTAGCTATAAAAGAAGACCTTAATTTATGTTTCGTTGTATTAAATTTATGACCAGAGGAAATAGTTTTTGCGGTTTTTACATCGTTATCAATAATATAATCGAGTTTGGTGTTGATTATTGTTGTGGCCTTCCGTAACCTTGCCACCAATAATTACGTGCCACGATGGCTATAATTGAAATAAAGTCTTTATGCTCGTTTTGTTGGCTTCTCCTAGGTGTTCACCCTAATTATTTAAACTTTAAATTATATAGTTGCGATAAACGTCTGCTCCACGTTAATAAAATCTCCAGAGACCGTAACAGGTTAAGCGATTGCCTTCTTTAGTATCATTACTTTGAGAAAAAAACTTGCGGACGCTCATTAGGTTTAAGATACCTATTCTTTGCTTCAATCGGTGCTGGGTCAAGGATGTCGGAACCTTAAGGCACCATATTTTAAATTCTAAAATGGTATTTATAGTCCTTGTTTTAAAAATTGGAATGCTTTTTCTGGTTTTGTTTTAAGTTAAGCTTGATCGATATTTTTTATTATCAAATATTAAATTAGCCGTCAATGTTTCATTACAGGCAAATTTGCTTTAGGCGTTTCTCAGTTCAAAAATTAGTTACGCCTTTGCGCGATTATACTCAAATGTTTCTTTGTACTTAGGTATAAAAAGCTACGATATAATTATGCCTTTATTAAATTTTTTGTATTATATTTTGTATCACGTATTAGTCATGCTATTATTTAGTAATTCATTGTCGATATAAGCAGTTAGTTTTATTGTGTCATCATGGAAATGTTTTCTAAATTATTCGTCGTTTCTTGTGTTTTTGTTGTATCTTTAGGAATGAGCGCTTTGCTTAAGACACGCCGTCATTAGTGAATAGGTTAATTTGGTTAATTACCTACTTTAAATTTTACAAAGAAAATGTCAAAGGTCTCACTCAGATTTAAACGTCCTTGAAAATGATTGAAGGTGTTAGGAATCAAGATTTTTTTTGTAGTTATTTAAGGATTTTTTATTGATTTCTTTTTTATTATTGTGGCTTGACATATGACAGCAGCCCGCTTGATGTTAAGCTGGAGTGCGGTCCATGAATGAAGGTGACTGCTACTACAGGTAAATAACTGTAAGTAGCAATCACATTCACTATATCGGCCTAGTTGGAACCGGCAAACTGATCCGAAACTGTATACTTGTAAATGGTGGTACTAACCTGGATCGGCACCACTCCATTGCCTACGACTCTTTGACAACCAGACCCGAAGCAAATATCCGCCTCTTTTTTTAATTAAAAAATATTTGTAATATATCATCAAATTAATGAATATTAGATGATATACACATAAAGCTATGAAACAAGTATTTGCTCGGACCGGGTATCAAACCCGGGACTTTACACGTAACGAACTGGTGTTATAAACAATGCGCCACACCTGTTGTCACGCCTAGGTGTTTAAATTCCAAAACATTAAAATTAATAAATTATAAAATAAATTAATTTAAAAGAATGCCTTGTTTTAATTTATATTTTATTTTGTTGTCTAAAGTTCTGCTAAAGTTCCTTTCGAACTCCACTTGTCCGCTTTTGTTTTTTAAACTGAGTCGAGTTCTATTCCAAAAAATCCTAAATAAAAAGTTAATTGAATTATTCAAGTCGTCCTTGTTTTGCTAACAGCAAAACCGTGTATTTGACAGCTTCATCCTGTGATCGTTGGAGACAATGAATATCGTGCGTTCTTTTTATTTTCGAGTCATAAAAAGATCTGCGGAAAAAGTAATTGGTTAAAAGAACTAGACCTTTTTCTGTTCAATCGTTAACAGTCTAGGTGGAATTTTAAAAATACGATGTCAATTAATCAAATTGTCACGCCTTTTCACACAAGGATAGGCAGAGACAAAGGAGCGCCACTTGCCACGATCCTGGCACAACTCCCTCACTTCCCTCATATCCAAAATTCTCTTCATACAAACTCTACGATTATAGGCACTAGACAACCCTGCTTTTTTGAGAACGTCTCCGATTTGGTCGGCGTCATTCAACGCATGCAGCCACATCAAATTTATTAATTCCTTTCGTCAATCTATTTACACTCATGTTGATGTTGAAGAATATATATATATATTTTTTTAATTTTACTAAGCCTGTACTAAAATACAAAATGTTCCTGCATTCCAGACAACCATAAACCAAAATATTTCCATCAAACAAACATTGGACCCGCACGAAGATCGAACCTTTGCCTGTTGAATTACGTTCCATCATAGTCACCTTTAATATATGTAAAGTCATACCGCATTTCGGGATTTCAATGAGAGTCTTTATTCTGATTCTCATTCAATTATGATTTCTCTATTGAAATAATTTTCAACATATCCTCTAGACTCTAGATTAAGTATACCTATTACTAATAAGTATACCTATTACTAAATGTAATTATTCAATTACATTCTATAAATTGACAGCTACAATGATTTGTATTTTTTTTTCTTAATTTTAAAACACTTTGGGTAGGATCCGTAACACCATTACTCATCCATCAATATGCCTAATCAGTTTCTGATTACAAAATACTGCATTAGTCCAGCATTTGAAGTTATTCTTGGATAAAATTTGAACTCGATTCAAAGACACCGCAGGTTATGAGTTTGTTTTAGACGAAAACTTAAGACTAATATGTTTTCGTCTTACATACAACAAACAGATATAACATAAGCTAGATATTTTATATATTTTATTTTTAAGAATGTATTTTAAATGTCTATTTATACGATGGTAATATAAATTCTAAATAAAATTGAACTAAATGCACATGTGACCCGACATATAAGTATCGAAATATGACAATAACATACTTTGCTACAAGATAATGGATATATTTTTTGTTGTGACTGGACACATGACAGCACCCCGCCTGATGTTAGGCTGTAGTGTGATCCATAAATAGAGGTCACTGCTACTACAGGTAAATAACACGCGGTCGGAAACATACAACCCGATATAAGGATACATTGAAATCTGCTCAATTATTAAAAGCAGAATCACATTAGCAATTTCCGTACGATTTGTATCATCTGTTACGAAGCATAGGTCCGAGCAAGTCATCTAAATAAATACGTAGTTACATAATGTAAGCCACAGCGGGATGGGATGAGTAGCTATTCTTATATTCTTAAATTGCTCGTGACCCTAATAGAGGCCGATCCCGACATGATTTTATTGTTGTACTTAAGAGATTGGGGAGCTGAGTACACTTATATCACGCGATATCTATTCATTGCACTTGTTGCTGGGCTTCTAGGATAGGTACTCTAATATATAAGTACCTTAACGGTAGATAGGGTTATTATAATTTTAATCTTGTTTGTCTTTGTACTTTATTTAATTCTAAGTTTTCTTTTTAATGTTCAAGATGACATGTTTTTGTTAGTTAAGAAAATTGCTCAAAATGTCTTGATCTTTCACAATCCTAAAAACCTCTTAGTTACTTTAGGCCAGTGGAACTCTTATTGTTTCCATGGATGGACATTCATTGCTATTCATTAATCTATTGAATTAGTAAATATATTTGTCATTTTTTTAGAGCAATAACTAACTATACTTAATAATCTGCTGATAATTATGATTCAAATATAACTTTGAATGTGTATTTGAACACGTACAGAAATGCGAGTTATCAATTTTATGGCTTTATGGTTATTAATTACGAAAAACACTTTTAATTATATTAATTGCAATTTGATTTATATCCATCGCTCTGCCGCCGCGATTGTAATCAACAGAAAAACCTTTATACGCTAATTTGCTTTGTTTTGGTACGATTTCTTTTTTGTTCGAGTAGATTAGTGATTTGTTTCTTAGAACCACCTGCTGAATTGGATTGATATTTATTAGTGTAATTTGTATTCGGTTTAATTGATTTAAATTATTATTACTTAGTATGAAATATTGCTCCGACTGAGTAAGTTAGCTTTTATGCGTCTACATACTGTGTAGACACGCTCTATGGTAAGTACTTCTTTATGATACGGTGCTGTCGATCATGTTACCGGTTTTTTTATATTGTAGTTTGACAGCTCCCGTCTGATGTTAAACTAGAGGCACTCTATATATGAAGGCGACTGCTACTATAGTTATATAACTGCGACTAGCATCGCATCTGTTATTTTGAACGGGCAACTTTTAATTTGACCTTGAAACACCACTGATTCACTTCACGATCTGTACACTTGAACTATTATAATATGTAATCTTTCAATTTTAGGGAGGTCAAGTTATAGGGATTTAATCAGAACTTAAGGCGTGTTACCTGTCCGTTTGATTTCCCTTCTTCATTCTGGAATGCTTTAAACTGACTAAGGTGTTAAAAAGCACATCCGATATCACAATGATGGCGACAGAGACCACCGTAAATCGCAGACCTCCCCTTGCTTCTCCATAAAACAAGTCTGCCAATATTTAATACTTGTGCCAATAAAAATAATTAAATACAAATAATAATTAAAAGTAAATATTACTTATAAATGCAAAAGGTTCTAATCAAAATTGAAGCTGGTTTTATTATACGCGTAAAAATTATATTTTTCTAAGAAATGTTGTTTGAGTTTCACCGTACAAAGTACGTGTTCTTTTTATGTAATAAGTAATTTATTTAGTTTTTAATTTTCATCATTATTGACGTATTTTGTACGATCTATAGTTAATGTGTGGTGCAAAGAGTATTAACAGGAAATTGACTTCTTAACAGCGTCGAATTATAATTTTAAATTATGTTTTTATTACAAATGTTGCAGCTTGGCCTTTTTTATCAACTATTTTTAGTCTCTATTTAACCATAATATTATTTTGTAATTTAGAAGAGTATGTTGGACGATTCGCCGCGTTCTTTCATTATCCTCACCATCCTAAAAACCTTGCATCCTACAAGCAAAGCATTATACCTCTCGACGGCATAGAGAAGGCGACTGAGGCAGCCGTGCCCAGTAGAGTCATTTTTAGTCATTAGCGCTCTTGGACCACCCCTTGCTTACCATCAGTAATATTGTCACACCGAGAAAAATAAGAATAAATTAAATGAAATTTAATATAAATACTTTTTAGTGAGACTCGACATCTGACTTCGACTTTCCTGATGGCATTCAAGGGAAAGTCCAAGAGCGCCGACGACATACCGTTGCAACATAAGGTTGCCTCAGTCTCCTTACATATTTACGAGAAGGCAGTCGTTTTGTTCTTAATGACGACTATAACCTTGAATCCTTCAAGCGATGCATGAAGAAGCACCATTGGCTGTCATAGTGACGGCGACTGAGGCAGACATGAACTGGCTTGGTTGTTTCAGACTTCATCACTCTTGGACCTTCTCTTGCTTATCACCAGGCGGATCGAGGTCAAATGTCGTGTCACAATAAAAATAAAAAAAAAACATGCAGACTTTTGTTTTGTTTTAATGTTCTTGAGACTTCAATGTGTTGAAAATTTAATAACAAAGAAGTTTTAAAAATAAGGCTTGTTTTTATAAATAAATGCATTTCTATACTAGCCAATAAATACAGCTGGAACCTCATTATTTAACGCCATATACAGATAATTTAATATAACCGTCCGTATTCGCAATTTATATAGATTTTGACTCAGAGCTGGTATTTTTTATCAAAATTGATTCTTTTACGTATTTTTTAACTGTTTTATTATTGAATTTTTAAGTTTATCTGATAGCTGTGTATTTATATACGTTATGGATCAAACAATCTAATTGTCAGGATAGGTTGAGACATCGAACCACTTCCACGATCCTAGCCAAACTTTATCGCTTTCTTCACAATCCCCAAATCTCTTCAAATAAGCTGCATTGACATTGTGTACTTAGAAGGGAAATACCTACCTACCTAAGAATGTTTTCAATGAATATTAAAGGCGACCGTGGTGTAGTGGTATTGCAATGGTTACGCAAACCGAGAGTACGGGTTCAAAACCACTTGCCGGTACCAATGTATCTTTGATATATGTACTTTGGTTGTCCTGTTTCTATGAAACAAGTACTTTAGTAGCTTAGTATACACATGTAAATTTAAAAAATTGAAATGAATAAATTTATATAAATTTTAAAACTATGAACCTTGGAAAATCGTTCCAGACATCAAACCACTGATCCATTCAGTAATATTCCAATATATAAGTATACTTAAGAACAATATATACTTACCGTTTCGCATATTAGCCAACAGCGTAATAACTCGTGTGTAATATTCAATATTAATTTCATACTTATTGGCAATATTGCGGAATATTGTATTGCGATAAAAATATTTAGGTAAAAAAGCGAAATAGGATATTAGGTTTTATGTGCATATTGATTGCGTGTTTTCGCGTGTCCTTATTGCTTAATTCTTAAGGACTATTTTAGACTGACATATATAATTTTAACAGTACTTATGTTTAATAGAGAAGTAGCGTTGATTATGTTGCTTGAATTGTTTAAGAGTTGCGTCAGGATAGTGAAAGAGACGATCTAGTTCTGTACATGAAAGTTTAAATTAATGTGTGCAAAACTGGCAAATAGAGAACACTATATGTATTTTTTTTTTAAACCTAAAAGATTAATGTATAAATTGCCTTTATTTAATAAAAATAAATCAAAAGCAATGATAATCCAAAAATGTAACAATTTTTTTTTATTGTGACACGGCATTTGACCTCGACCCGCCTGATGATAAGCAAGAGGAGGTCCAAAAATGACGACGACTGAAAAAACCGAGCTAGTTGCCGGCTGCCTTAGTCGCCGTCATTATGCTTCACGCATCGCTTGATATAAAGTACTTAATATTATATTTATACGTACGCAATTTTCTAACATTGTGTATAGTTTTCGTGAAGTGCAATACAGCCTTAAGTGTAGTTCTGTCATCACATTTGTGATTTAGCATTAACATTTCGTGACTGATCGTTTGCAAGTTATATTACCTCCTAATGATAGTATTTGTTTATTAAATATTACTTATACATTTGATGACGACCGTTTTGACGTTTGATCCGCTCATGAAGTTTTGTATAAAGGACATCATTCATTTTGTATGGGGACTTGGGCTTAATTGTATTAACAGTTTAATATGCATCTTAAAATAGTTTGATATACGAAGATTACAATGCAATTGGAATTTATTCTTTATTATGCATAGTTTAGGTGTACAAAATGATCAAAGCAGTTCAAAGCAGAACAAATATGGCGTTGATTGACAGATAATACAAAATCCATATCTTATTTTCCAAATAATTTAACCGCACAGCAATTAAAAGCAAAATTGTTATTAGTTTTATCAATACAAGTATCTAAACTACCATTTATATATTTTTTCATCATTGGACATTACAAAAGTAGTACATAAACGCCCAAAATGGATGATGTTCTTTATAATTACGTTTGAAGGAATAAATATTGTTTTATAGTGACATTAGTGACAATAAAGGTCAGCAATTTGCTCCTTTAAACGTAATTAATAAATTATACGAAACTTCATAAGCGGGTCAAATGTCAAAACAGCCATCATAGCGTGCCGCCAGTATAGTATTTAATATACTTATTAAAATATTGTGATGTCAAAATTTATACGATTTTTTCTATTTTGTTGTCTCTGCCTATCCCTGTAGAAAGAAGGCGTGACAATTTGATTGATTGTTGGCAAATGAATTTATATAGTTAATGAGAGTTCATATAGTCTGTATGAAGAAAGTTATGGATGTAAGGGAGGCAAGAATTGTATCAGGATCATGGAAAGTGCAGCTCTATTGTCTATGCCTATCGCTGTCGAAACAAAGGCTCGACATTTTAGTTGATAATAGTATTATTGTTAGAAGTAGATTTTATCGCAAGAATCTTTACTCATTTAGCAACAAAAAAATAATTAATTTTTAACTAATAAAAAAGATAATTACTATAATAAAACTAATATATCTACTTGTAAATTGATTGGGCTTATTTTTTGTTCAATAGTAGAGTTTTTTATTATGATATTAGAACGATATTATCGTCTAACGTTTTGTATTTCTATTGTTCTCTACATGGATTCTTTAACCATTGTTATATTGTACTTAATACATGTAATATGTCAGTCAGGTTTTTATATAGACAATGTTATGAGTAAGCATAATATAAAAGAACTAAAACTGATAAATCAATCAATCAAATTGTCACGCTTTTTTACCACACGGATAGGCAGAGACAATGGAGAGTCACTTGCCACGATCCTGACACAATTCCATCGCTTCTCTCACATCTACAATTGTTTTTAATACAAGCTTTACTGCTATGGGCACTAGGCAAAAACCCTTCTGGATCTGCCTCGTTTAAGGCATCCATCAGATTTATAAATTCCTAAATATATGTAGTTTTTTAATTGTGACTCGACACAAGAAGCTGGGGTGCAGACCATGAATGGAGGTGACTGCTACTATTAACAGTAAGTGGCAGTCCCATCCACTATGCCGGCCTAGTTGATCAAATAGTCACGCCTTTTCCCACAGGGATAGGCAGAGAAAATAAAGCGCCACTTGCCACGATCCTGACACAACTCCCTCGCTTTCCTCACATCCACAATTCTCTTCATACATGGTTATGGGCATGAAGCAGCTAAATTAATATACTGTACTAACTATTGATACGCGCTTATCTGCCATACACTCGGAAGTATAAAGGACATTATTCAAATATCTGTTGCTAAATATTTTGTGTCTGGAAATTTATGGTATACGAGTTTGTCTTACTCGTAAACAAAGCGCCACTTGGAAAATAATAATGGACACTGGACAACAATATAGCTCTTCGCACATTATTGTGAAACGCTAAGTACAATTGCTCGTTATATAGTTTGACAAAGCTATTAAACAATTTACTGTACTTTATTACATATCGCAAAAAGGGAAACGAGATAATAAAAATTCACAGTATGTAGAAATAATATTTTCTTAGGTTTGCGCGAACATTGATTAATGAATTAAACAATTTTTTGCGGCTTACTATCGCTCTCGAAACACGAAATAATAAAACAAACTAAAATTGTAAAATCAAAACCAAAATAAACGCGATAGTAAGCCGCATTAAATTTGTTTAATTTATGTATAAATAAATATAGGAATACATAATATTTATATTTTAAATATAATAGATTTTTTAAAATTTAACCTAATTCCCGAGAAAGCTGGGTTGCCTAGTGCCCATAACCGCAGAGCGCGTATGAACTGTATGAAGAGGATTTGGGTGTGGGGGCGAGGGAGTTGTGTCAGGATCGTGGCAAGTGGCACTTCATTTTGTCTGCTTATCCCTGTTAGAAAGAGACTTGACAATTTGATTGATTGATTCATTGAATAAAAATAACTGTACAATAATACAATAAACATATTAAATTATTATATCTTTCTGCCATCGATCTATGTAAAAAATAAATATTATTATCTGGAGTTGTCGGCTTCATGAATTATTTATAATTGAAACCAACCATAGCCATAATTTATTCAGCAGCTGAAACGGAGTTGAATGCAAGCGTAATCAAATATCAATAAAAGGTATTATTGTATAAAAATGTATGATAAAACATATGAATTTTTAATTAAAGTGAATTATTTTTAAATCTATATTGTTTAACAAGTGTATGCAGTAACTGTTGACATTTTTACATTGCTGCACTGTATTGTGTCTTCCCATCCTATAACCTTGGATTCTTTAAGCGAAAAAATCATCATTATGTGCTGTGGATGATTAAATGCACGACAATAAAAGCTTCTTACTTAAAATTTACCAACTACGAACAAACATTATCTAAGCCACGCGAAGATGGTTAAGAAGTTTTAACAATACGTCAAATGAAATCATCGGCTTTATGAGCTGTCTTAAAAATTTACACTAATGATCAAAATTAATTGGCCCTAAATAATTATTTATATATATCTACTGTGTAGTATACGAATAGTTAGGTAAAATAACTTGATCAATAAATACATCCGTGTTAGTTTACTCGCACTTTACTAGCAACCATGATCTTATAAGTTTGTACAAGTTTATATGATATTATGTGTTTCTACTTGAAAATTCATCACGAACTTAAGACCGCAAGTAACTTTTATATTTTTACAATGAAAATCTTATGAATCAGTAGCAGGATTTAAATTTTAAGTAAAAACTAGGTTACAATTTTAGGAGACAAAATAATAAAAAATATATCTTATAATAAAAAAAGTAATAATATAGTACATTACTCGGATTTTATTAAGTTATTCTTATTTATAAAAAAATATTTATTGCAAATAAATTAGAAATTAGGGCTGTTAAAAAAAAGAATGACAAAAACTGAGATAGTTATATTGGGTTGCTTTGGGCAGTTGGTAAACTTTAACGCGCTTATCTTGACAAGAGAAGTGGACAACGACATCTGTAGCTTAAACTAAGGCAATGTTTGACCTAACTCAATATCTCCTGCGGACTATTAGTTATAGATAATTATAATCCAATTTATAATTTAACTCCTTAACTATACACAGTTCATTCTGTGTATAGTTAAGGAGAATACAATTTTTATCATATTTTATTATTTGTTAATTGTTATTTTTAATTCAGAACATCTTTTCTTAGTAGTCTTATAAACATCAAAGTCAAGTCAATATGTCAGTCAGTATGTTACTAGATCCAATGTCAAAACTTGATTCTTACGCAAACATGCATAATTAAAGGCCCGTAGACATAACCACTTATTACTTTTACCTAACCAGTTTTCTTTGCTATGTTATTAAGTTAAATTTTATGCAAATAGAAGCATTTTATTTTGTTTTTGTTTACTTAGTTACTCATTTAAATGCAACATTTGTAGGTACTATTTTTCCCCTAAATTAGGGCAGTGGACAGTAAACACTTAATAGCTTTTAGTAAAAACCTATACGTATAGATCCTTTAATGTATTTATCTAATAAAATATTGGACTTTTATGTTTTGATCGCCTAAAACCTATTAGAAACTATTTTAAAATGCACTGCTGTGCTGCTGTGCTGTGCAAAATGCAACAGTCGCCTCTACCCTCAAGCTTACAATGATCAGGCAATTTGCAGTCATAATGTCAATATATAATTTTAATTTTCCAAATAATTATCAATCAAATTGTCACGCCTTTTTTCCACAGTTATAAACAGAGACAATGGAGCATCATTTGCCATGATCCTGACACAAATCCCTCGCTTTCCTCACATTCACAATTATTTTCATACAAGCTCTCCTATATTGAGCACATGGCAACCCAGCTTTCTTGAGGATAATTATTTGTCTAGTTAATTTTGTTGGCAAGTGTTATAATGTTATTTTATGGTCACGATTGTTTTGATTTATGTTCTGTTTATTATGTTTTTCGTTGTCACATAATACAACTTTAACCTATCATGTTATATGTTTAATAATATTATACTCGAATAATTATTATTATATGTTAAGTCGTTTGTTGCAGTTACACGTGTGAATATAAATATTATACATACGTACATATACACTTTAAATATATATGTACGTTTATATGTTTCAAGGCCTCAATTTCTAGTTTTATACTGATTTCGTGGATGCTTCACCAACATTATTAAAGAACTTTATTATATGAAAGTAATATAAAAAGGGCTGATTTTTTTTTATTTTTTAATATGACGACATATGACAGCACGCCGTGTGATGTTAAGCTGAAGTGTGGTCCATGAATCGATGTCACTGCTACTACAATTCAATAACTATGAGTAGCAGTCACATCCATTAACATCTACAATAAACCGGTTTAAACTATTATATACTTAAGTATATATAATTTTAGATCAGACACAAAATTTAAGTAGTCATATTTTTGACATCTGAAATTCTATAGCAAACCTTACTGTGTATTAAATAATTTAGATTGTCGGACCGAATTGTCAACTCGGTTTGTAAACCGTTTTGAATTAAATTCATCAATTCGGTTTGCGTATCGGCTTATCCATATTTTTGAATCGAACTAACTCGGTTAAAAAAATCGAGATCGTTCTATCTTTACTGTTATCATAAGGTGAGGTGTTGTCGTATGTCGGTCGAGACAGAATCGTATTGTATCAAAAAAAGATAATTGTATCATTATCCTTATTGTCGAGTAAATTTAAAAACTATGTTTAACTTTGTTTTTTACCTGCGACATGCTATGCAGTATATTTTTTTCTTTTATTAACACAAGCCAACATTGGTAGTTATAAAACTCGCATTAACAAGATACAAGTTTTGCATAGTAATGCTTTAATATTGGTAACTTATCTGTTTTTTTATTAAACACCAATTATATTTAAGTATATTTTATATTGTCTTTTTTATAAGACATCGAAACTCGCTGTTAGTTTAAGGGCGTAATTATCAGACGACACTGTAACGGCTTGATATGAAAATATATAAAATAATTAAACAAATCAATCAATCAAACACACGTAAGAAAAATGATGAAACAGAGATGGTAATTCTTATAAAAAGCTGAGGTCCGAAGACTCTCATAATATCAGGATCAGCTTGAAAGATGCTAGTTTCAACTGACCGATATTACAAACTACTACTGCCACTTGCAGGTATTTTGACGACAGGCGTGGACAAACGGTAAGCGATTGGTTTGTTGCGCGTGAAGTCCCGGGTTCGATTCCCGGTCGAAGCAAATATTTGTTTTATAGCTTATATTATAAATATTTTATTATAAATATTATAAATATTGCATTTTATAATATTTGTTAATAATTAAAAAATAGGTTGATATTTGCTTCAGGTCTGGTTATCAAAGAGTGGTAGGCAGTGGTACCCAGTCTGCCGATCCGGGGTAGTACCACCATTTACAAGTATACAAACCGTGAAGTGATTTGGTCGCGTTTCGGGATCAGCTTGTAAGTTGCCGGTTCCAACTAGGCCGGCATAGTAGATGTAAGCATTCACAGTTATTGAATTGTAGTAGCAGTTACATTCAATAATGGACCACACTCTAGCTTAACATCAAGCGGGGCGCTGTCATATGTCGAGTCACAATAAAAAACATAATAAAAGAATATAATAGTTTGTTAATAGAGATAAAAAGATATGAACATTACGTATGGCGACCTTGTGTTTTATAAATAATCGTTGCATTTATACAGTAGCATTATGACTTAAGCTTTTGCATCTCGTTTGTGATTATTCGTTCGGTGTTTTTCCACATTCTTGGTTAATGAGGATGTTTTTATGAAAATTGTTATTTTTGCTGCTTACGTGCGTTTTTTGATTGTATTAATCTGTGCCATAACCACCTGTATGAAGAGAATTGTGAATGTGAAGGAAGCAAGGGAGTTGTGTAAGGATCGTGGCAAGTGGCGCTTCATTGTCTCTGCCTATCTCTGTGAGAAAAGGCGTGACTATTTGATTGATTTATTGATTAATCTGACGGTTTTAAAGTGGGGGGAGCATCTGCATACAGCGCGTGGTTGACAAGTGGAATGCTTTACCAGACCTATTAACTTGACCTTGGATCCTTTAAGCGTGGTGTAAAAAGCACCTCTGGTTGCCTCATAGTAAAGACTACTGAGGCAACCATAAACTATGCTGTTTTTTTTGCAGATGTTGTGTCTATAGCATAGTCTAAACTCTAAAGCATAGTTAACGGGAAATAAAAAATATATTTTAACCAAACAATATTGAGACGGTACATCTGACCTCGACTTTCCTAATAGTAAGCAAGTGGAGGTCAAAAACCGTTTCATTTCATTGCTTCAGTCATCTACGCGCTTTACTTGTAGGATCCAAGATTATAGGATGGGGAGAACACATGGGCTTATATTTCATCAATAAATCAATCAAATTGTCACGCCTTTTTCCCACAGGGATAGGCAGAGACAATGGAGCGCCACTTGCCACGATCCTTACACAACTCTTTGTATTTATTTGTAGGTTTATAGGTAACTAGAATTATGTCGCTATATTTAAAAAGAGCGTCTCTTCCAAATTGCTTTTGTTCGAAAAATAATTTACAGTTTAATTTTGGAATGTAAATAAAGATGTCTTCGCTCTATGATTTATTATAAAGTTCGTATTTAACATTTGAAATTAAACAGACATTTTCTTGTGTCTTAATAAAATTGTAACTGTTATTTTTTTATGTAACGTTTTATACGAATTTTAATAGCGGTTATTTTACAACAATTTTAATTAGAATTAGGTCCACAATGCCCATAACCATAGAGTCTGTATGAAGAGAATTGTGGATGTGAAGGAAGCGATAGGGTCGTGGAAAGTGGCGCAGATATATGACTCTCATTTTAGTGTATCAATTGTTTTAACTTAAAATAAATTTAATTAATGTTACGGCTACATTAAAACAGAGATAAGTAGAGACAACTGTCTTGCTTCATTCACTACCACAATTCTCTTCGTTCAAGTTATGGTACATGGCATGGTACGGGTTATGGCTTACTTTTAAGAATTTATATACGAGTACTCATATGAAAAAAATAGTAAATTATTTGAATAAATATATTTTACGTAATTTCCTTTTAAATATTATATATTTGAAATATATTATGACTCGTGTTCCTAATATATTACTTAACTTTTATCGCACAACTATAAATTTACATGTACATAAATGCTGACCTGACCCAAGGTCATAAGTCGAGTGGACATTAAGTGAATCATCGTTAATTTTAACAAGTTAGCACTTTGCTTTGTAATAGGTGTGTCTTAAAGGTGGTAAATCAATCAATCACATTGTGACGCTTTTTTCCCACAGAAGCGCCAATTACCACGATTCTGACACAAAGATAAAACATATAAAATCCTAAAGATGGTAAAATATATAATAATTTAATTTTTTAATGGGATATATATAATATATTCTTTAACAATTATGCAATCCATACATTTGGTCTACATAGTGACCGCGGCTGAGGCAACCGTAAGTTGAATCTTTTTTCAGTCGTCGGCGCTCGTAGTTGCCCTTTGCTTGCCGTCAGATAGAACGATACAGGTCAGATGTCGAGTCTTAATAATAAAAATAATGAAATAAATATTGTAAAAGATGAATTGGTAATTGGTACTTGGTGGGTAATTGGGCAGTGCAAACCCATATACCCATATATATATTTTGGGACATCCCCCGAATTATAAATAATTATAAATCTTTTTCGTCAATATCCTTTTACCACCCTTTCATTGTGCTCAAACCTACTTATACTCATACCAAAGATAATACTCATCAATATTTTATACGTATTAAATTAAACATACTCAAATAAATGTATCTTATTGTATACGTCAATTTATTGGCAAATCATACGTCAATTATATAAAAAAAATGTATAATAAAAGTTCCACTCGCTCATTTTTCAATCCCAACGTTATTTGTCATTACAATTGTAATTTATTGCATTACAAAGTCTTTTTTTCGCTTTCGACAAAATCGTCCCAACCAGCATATTTCCATCGAAGAGACTAAATTTATGTTCATCTAATCAACATCCCATTACAGGCATCCCAAAACTCTTCACAAGCGGTCGGTTTTAACCTTCGCCCGTATATGGGTTTCAACTCACAATTTATTTGTAGCATTTTGCTTTCTGATTTGTGTCTTATTAGGTTAAATCATTATTATTAAAAAGAAAACGGATCCTAATGCTAATGCGCTTCGGCTCTATTTCAATCTAGTAAGCTTAAATAAATCAATTTAAATATTTGTGGGACGTTTACTAACAAGATGGACTAATGACCTGCTGGAGGTGGTAGGAAACCTCTAGATGCAGGCCGTTTTCAACAGACCCATGTGTAAATCACGGGGAAAGCTATGTTCAATATTGTTCAACAGTGGATAACTGAGAAAGAGAGAGAGAGATAGAGATTCACATTTAAAACATTGGTGTGTCTATTAAATGACAAATATCTAAAAATGGGGAAACATAAATTATCCTAATAAAATACTTGTAAAAATGTCACCAATGGTTTTAATAAACGAACGATTGGAGAACATTTTAACTCAATTCGTAAATTTTAATATTGACATACAAACTTCTTAACCTTAACCCTTAAAATCTCAACAAACCTGTAAGACCGGTTAGCGGATAATTAAAGTAACAATCGTCGCATATTTTGTGAGAAGTCGCAATCGTGTAACTAACTCCGAACGTGACCCAAACTGAATGTCAAACCTCAAATTTATTTTCGACCATTCAGAATCGCGTTATTGTAATTTATAGCATGCGAAATAAGTTTTGGAAAAAAGTCCGTCGTAACTTTAAGATCGGGCGAAGTTTCACTCAGTTAAAAGGACTCCCTTGGATATAAATCAAAATTAGTAGCGTTTATTTTTAGATTATTTACAACTAATACAAAATGCCTCGTTGAGGATTTTACTTTTCCATTTTTGATTCTTGACCCTGATATGAACTAATGAATTAAGAGCAACTGATATTAATAAAGCCAGATCTAACAACGCCACAAGGTAAAAAAATACGTATTTAGTACTAAATCAATAATACGTGGTTTACTAAATCAGTTTTCTTATATACTATGAATTGTACTATGAAACTATAATTTGAAGTATGAAACTATGAATCGCAGCCTTTCTGTATAAAATCAAACAATATCCAGGTTCCAATAACCTGTAATTTATTTTAAATGGACTTATTCACATAATTAAGATACCAATCATCATACAAACTCGTTGTAGGCTTGACCGGAAAGCCATAAACTTCGCTTGAATTGTCATTTTATCTGACAAACCGTGATCTGTCATCCGGATCCAACTAACAATAGGTATTTGATGAATATCTGACGAAGTGGTCAGACAATGATTCCTACAGGCTTGGCTCCAGACCACAGACTACAGAAAACTAGACACATTCTTATCAGTAATTTGTATAAATTATACATCGCATAAAAGTTGCAAAACAGAAGCGGACATAGCTTGCTACTCGTATTATTGAGCTAGCGATTAAACTGATTACGTTTATAACTTAAGTACGTTTATTTATTAAAATCAATCTTTGAATTTTTGACTATTTTGTTATTAGCCTAAAATTGATTATTCTAGTGGACAATTTGATAGATTATTTTACTGCAAACATCGTAATGTTAAGCTGTAGTGTTGATGAAATTTACCAATAGGTTTGAGCCGCATCAATGTCCCATACTGCTTAAAATATATTTGGTAATCTTTATCAGAGCGCCCTCTTTTGGTATGTGGGCTATCCACCGAGACCTATTTAGCATTTCTCAATAGAACAGGGACTATGTTGGAAACCAATTGTTACTATTTGGTATAATTACGCAACTGGGGTGATTATGTAAATTTGAATTGTTCTGTTAATAGTTGGAATGGACTGGGGAGAATAATATTATTTGGAGCTACTATGATTAATCCTATTTTATTTATCGATCTACTGCTCTTTGACCGACTTGTATTGTTTGAATATTCAAACGGGAAGTTACATTAACTTATTTTGAATAGTCATTTAATGAATCGAATAATAAATTATATTTTATTTTAAATAATACCTACTGAAAAGATTATTGAGTGTAACTGGATCACGAGTGGGAATCCGGTTTCTATAGTACAAAGTACTTTTAGTATCTTAGTAATGAAAATAAAATTAGTAACAAAAAGTTATGGAATCTCCTCACCAATTTTATTTCACCTTACAAAAGCAAATTAAAAAAAACTTTTTTTTTCTAAATTGTTCTACTAAGCTGCTAATTTACACTGGCTGCTAAATTACACCATTGGCTGATTTAAATTGTCTGATCAAACTTTCATTATAAACACTGAATTCCATGTTTCAAGTAACTCATCTAAAACGAAGATATAAATCGGTTTAATCTTTGATCTAAAACCTCTTCTAAACTTATTAGGTTAAGTTTTAGTAAATTAAAGTCGGTATGTAATACAGTACAAACATAAAGGATAACATAAAGGATATTAAAAGACACAAGTATCACAAAATGATGCTGATGATTTTTTTTATTATTATTAAAATTTATATTACAGTGACCTTAAATATTTTGTAGTTAAACTGGTGTAAATGTTTGCCTTTATCAAGTTCCTGGTTTTCTGTTTATACCATTTTCCTGCTTATAATAAAATACAATAAAGACGAACAAATAATTCTTAGAAATGATATTAATAGGAATCACGTTCATCAATATTATGACTATTTAAACAGTTTTAGTGGTCGTAATGTGCAGTGACTTTCTTGTTTAAACTTTGATTTGTGTTACTACAAAATCATATTATATTCGTACATAAAGCCGGCCTTGTTTCTTTTTTAATGCTGAATAGACTATGTGGAAATCGACCACCAACATTAAAATTCTATATATAGCAAATATATCACTTGGTTCGGGGAATAATGTTCACTGTTGCATAAATCAGTTTAAAAATA
Source organism: Tinea trinotella (assembly GCA_905220615.1). Lineage (NCBI taxonomy): Eukaryota > Metazoa > Arthropoda > Insecta > Lepidoptera > Tineidae > Tinea > Tinea trinotella. The sequence goes on along the minus strand of HG992307.1, from coordinate 1,948,277 downwards.
TACGAGTAACTGACTTTTATTACCATATGGATGATAGCAAATACAGCATGAAAATAGGTTTCATGAAATCAACATTTTTTGAGTATTAACTTGATCTGGATTCCTCCCGCAATCTCTTTGTCAGAATCATGCTGTTTGCTCTCTCGCTGTGTTATTCAAATGGGTGCCTAATCCAATTTCAAGGAAACGTTCGGTTTTTGGGAATATAAATGTTTTCATAGCCGTAATATTGCGATTTGCTAACTTGTTCCTCTGTGTGGCCTCTTTTTGATCATCATTCTGTTCGCATATTTCTCGTTTCCTCACATAGTTGTGGTTTCCAAACGCTTTTCGTGCTCCCAACTCGAACCGCAATGAATTTATTATTTAGAATGTTTGCCTGTTTTTACGTAAAAGCTTATTGGTATTTATCGCTATTATTCATGTCAAAAGAGTTGTGACAGGGTGTTCAAATTTCGTCATTATTAATGTTTGAACACACGTCGTCGCGGTCATTTGTTGCGTCCGCCGACACATTGTCATTAGTTTCGTCGTCTTCTTAATTAAATATAATTAAAACAATATTCTTAGACTTAAAGCTGTGCAATGGACACGTCTTATCTAATATTCCTTGAGTGTTTTCTTTCAATTTTCCGACCCAATAACTTCCTTTGACGGATACGTGACTTTCTTTGATCTATTCGTAGAGTTGTGACCGTCTTGTATCAGCGTCACACTTCTCGATCTTTCTTATTTTCCATGCTGTCGTGTTTTCTATCTGAGACCTGTCAATCTCTGAGACATTCTCAGATATTTCGCGTTACATCTCGCAGTTGCCATGTAGCCTAAATAAATACACGCTGTCACGTCGTGAAGGTTATTTATATGTGTACACAGGAAAAAACGAACCAGGAATCGAATTTTTGCAATGTTTTATTTTTTACTTTTTAAATTTTGTGACTTAATTGTATATTTTCTTTGTTCACAGGTATTAGCTGGTGTTACTAATGTATCAATAGTGTTTTAAAGAGAAAATTGTATGAGTGGTGTGTTCGGTGACATATGTAAAGTGTTACCTGTGGTGTTGGTGCCGTATGTTTGATAAGGGGAGTTGATCACTCACACTGGCGTGGTACGCGGGTGCCGGGGGCGGTGGGGGCTCGATGCAGGCGGGCGGAGGGTGGTTTGTTCCATGGGGGATGGGTATGCAGAAGTTTGCTGTGGCCCTACCCATGGGCGGCGTGGTACCACTGGTTCCACCGCTATTAGCAGCACTGCCTCCTGCGCCGCCACCGCTCAGACTTATTGGCCCACCGCGGCTTCCCACGCATCCCGCTCTATCAGGCAGAAAGGTAAGAATTATTAATAAACTTCTATAGTTATCTAAGGTATTTGTTTACCGCAAAAGTACGTTAAAAATGTAATTATTTAAAATAAATTTGATAATACTTAAAATTAAGTTACACTTTATTCTATTGCAATACGAATACACAGTTATTCATTACTAATATGGTACATATATATGACTACGTGACTTTATGTTTTGAGAAATGCACGTCGTATTTAGTTAATTAAGACAGTGTAGGTAGGGTTGGATTGATTGACGGGGATGGAACGTAGAGAGCAATGACACGTGTCGACTTTTGACGTGTTAATCAAGTTGTACGACATCAGACTGATGCAATTTAGGAGCACGTATTTGGTTTCAGAGCTCGTAAATTTGGTGCTACTGAAAGTATTTTACGTGACTGCGTTCTTACGCCCAATTTCTACCACCTATTAAACCAATTTATTGGTAACAATATTGTATATTGAAAATTTTATAATGTATCAATCAATAAATCAAATTGTCACACCTTTTTCCCATAAGGATAGGCAGAGACAATGGAGCGCCACTTGCCACGATCCTGACACAACTCCTTCGCTTCCTTCACATTCATAATTCTCTTCATACAAGCTTTATGGTTATGGAAAGGATAAGTGAAAGTAGATTGACGAAAGGAATTAATAAATCTCATGTAAATGGATACGTTAAAAAAGGCAGGGTGTTCGCCGACCAAATTGGAGAGTTATATGTTTTAGCTTAGCTTTCGAATATCTGAAGGAGTAAAACAAATTGATGTTAATATATTACTTCGAATAAAGTTTTAAAAGAAAATAATCATTTAAGCCTAGCAATAATAACTTTTTTTATTTTTCTATATTAATATGCTAAAAAGTGTCCGTCTCAAGACTATTTCTGCAAAACCAGTCAGTTTCTCATATGGTAATGTTTTTATGTCCAAGAAAAATGCACTAGTACCCGATATAGTGTCATGTTTTCTATTAATAACTCCACTCTAAGTACAAACTTGTTCTGATCCTTGTTGTTGTCAGATCCTTAAGTCCAGACGATGTCATCCTTTCCCGATCCTCGTCTCTGTATATTTAAATACACGCTTGTTTACACCACAGTAAGAGGTATTAATTTGGTATGCTAATAAGCGTGAATTTAATAAAAAAATTATATAAATTTTAATTTTATCAAAGAACATTTCTTATAGAAACACTTCCAAGACTTTAATTAGGAAGATGTCTTAATTATATGTCTACTTGATGGTGTCATCATAATTAAAGCTTACCAAGCCAAAGGTCTAGGGCTCGATTCCTATGTCAATCAAATGCTATTGTTATGTACCTAATTGCATACTAAATCCTTTCAAACAAATCATTGTGAATTTATGTTAATCGGATTAATAAAATCTAAAATAACTCTGTATTATATTATTTTTCATTTTTATTTACGTGTCGATCAATCAAATTGTCACGCCTTTTTCCCACTGAGATAGGCAGAGACAAAGAAGCTCCACTTACCACGATCCTGACATAACTCCCAACAACTTTATTTATTTATTTACGTGTTTAGTTGTTTATTCATTACATTTAGTAAAAGTATTGTGTGTACTCGATAGAAATATACATAAATATAACTAGATCTGGTTGATATTTTTAGATATATTCGTTCCATATAAGAAACAGCGATAATTATACCTTCATCAGAGTGGGGACACCTCTTTAATTACCGAGGAACTCCTTCGAGACCGTTCCCTTTTTATAAACTTATTTTTAATTCATACGGTAACATGGCGCTTGATTATTGAAATCGTCGTCTTTTTATCATTCGCTCTCGTTTTTGAACTCAGAAATGTTCTTTTAGTCATTTTGGAAACCCTTTGTTTGTGTCAAAATGAGGTGGTTGATTGCTCGCTTGATAGGGAATAAGAAATATTACGCTGTTAGCCGACAGTAAATATATTCGCATTTTTTTATTGTTTGTGTTTGAAGGAAAATAATCAAGAACCTTTATTCATAAACTGATTTGTCAAAACTTGCATGGTCTTGTTCAATCATATTTAATATCTATTCTTGGAACACTTTGCCATTTTATCTGTTGCTTGTAGCAACATGTCACCGGAAATAGAAGTCTATCCGAAAAGCGGAAACATCAACAATTAATGGATACTTTTGAAATTGTTGCCAAGACTATCGCAACCGTTCATTTTATAGGTGAAATAGCCTTAGGCTTTTTTGTCACCGGTAAAGGCAACTAGTTTTTGAGCAAGATCATTATGGTTTATTAAGCCATATAAAATTTCATGCCTTTGAAATAATTGTCTTTCATTATCTTCAACATTTTTACGTTCCTCACGATCCCAATGATCCCCCTATAACATTACTGTCTCTTTGTTTCTCTAGTTATTATTTATTATAAAATCATCTGCATTCACCATTTTAAACGTAGCTTTACTTTAATACAAACTAATGACCTTCTACTAAGATATATTCATTTTACTAGGAATATATTATTTGAAATAAAAAACACTAACGCCTAGTTAAAAATGTTTGATTAAAAAAACTGTCCTGTCCGTAAACAAAATGGATGGTTAAGATTTTAGCCATGAGCCTTATATTTAATGGTTTTTACATGATAATTGCTACCAAAAACTGGATATTATTAAAGTAAAATATTTAACAATCAAAGGGCTCGGCATTTGTAAGTTGTAAACGTTTACTTTAATTCGAGAGGACGTAAATTGTGTTAAAGTTGGGAAGAGCCGCTGGCCCGAGCACGCACTTGAATTATGTAGTACCTAACCAAAAGAAAAACAAAGAAATTTCTTCCCGTAAATTATAAGCCCAAAAATTGAGATGTTAGCCACATATAATTATAGCATTTTGGTGTTTTGATTCGCCTCTTTATTTATTATTGTGGGCAGATAAATCATTTACTAATTATAAGGGTTAGATTTGTTGAGGGATTATAACACTCCAATTTGTCGAATTTACAGGTTTTAAAAATTTTGGTTGGGTGAAATTATTGCTGTCGCCTTCGGGGTTGCGTGAAGTGTACCGCCTTAGAAAACGTCTGAATCAATAAATGCTTAAAGAGTGGAGATAATTCTTACGTCTCATGTATGAGTTTATGTCTATGAATATTGAAATAGGTTTAATATAAATTTGTTAAGATTTCATATATATTATAATGTCTAGTTCTTATTTCTTGTGGAGAGTTTATGCAGCCAGAGAAAATTTTCGTTTAAATGTACATATAATATGATGTTTCATAATTTTTTTTAATATAAGTTTGCAAAATTAATATCTTAATCTTTTTTATTTGGTCTTTAATTTGCAAACGCTAATTCGAAAACTTATCTTTAAACGAGTTTTGCATTCATTTGAATTCTTTTCGGTTGCATTACTTAATTTAATACGTCGTTGATGGCTGCGGGGCTTATCTGTATCTCCCATTACGCACGCCCGCTCTTTACGCTCCGGCGTAATTTTACAAAGTAGTAATGATATATTTTTATACGCCTCAAGTATTAATCCAAGACAAATCCGCTCATTTACACGCCAATGATTACTATTTCCCTTTTAACTAGTTTTGAATTTTATGTCCAGATAAGGGTTCGCAGATGAATTGATGGGAACCTTTTAAAACATTTTTGAACGAAATGTCATCTTTCTACAAGTATCAGTCACGTCACGCTTCTATTGCCACAGGAATATCCAGAGCCTAGGGAACGTCACTTTCCACGATTCCGACATCTCTTGTTTTTATCATATTTAATTCTACTTCTACCAACATCAATTAATTATTGTCACGCTATTTTTCCCACAGAGATAGGCAGAAACAATGAAGCGCCACTTGCAACGATCCTGACACAACTTCCTCGCTTCCACAATTTTTTTCATATTAGCTCTACGATTATGGGCACTAGGTTTTAACCCAGCTTTCTGGAGGATCTCTCCAATTTTATTTTATTTCTATTTAGTTTTACAAATAAAATAGGTGTGTAGTAAAGGAAAATACTTTAAAAAATATTCATAGCTGTAAATGATTCATTAGTTTTAAAAATATTTATGATTTGTATTGTTTATTGACGCATTGGTAAACAATTAATCTTACGTATTAATAAAAAGAACATCGTTTAGAAAATAATTGTTAATTAAATTTTATTAGGGTAAATTTAGGTTAAATAAAGGTACATAATTTATTGATTTCCGTAGCAGGTTATATTTTGAAAGTTAAGTATTATTATAATTTTTGTTGAGACATCTGGTCTCGACCTGTCCGATGGTAAGCAAGAGGAAGTCCAAGACCGCCGACAACCATAAAACCCGATTGAATTTACGGTTACTTCGGTCGCTGTCACTATACTGGAAAATGAAATAATTACTAAAATTTTAGTTAAAAGTAAAATGGCTAAATAATAAACTACATAAACTTTAAATCCGAAATATAAATCAAAAATTTGTATTAATAAAATAAACACACGACATTTAAGCGAATAACGTGTAATTGGAAATATGCTTCACATCAGTTTTTCATTGAGTAGCTTAGCAATTCTCACAGTGGCTAGGTACTTAAATCAAATTGTCTCAAGTATATTTATGTTAAAGAGATTACCTGTAATAGTTTTGTTTCATATACATTATACACATTACTTTACTATGATAAAGTTGCTAGATCTTGTTTTGGACTTATTAGTTGTTTAGTTTTTTTTTGCCTTTAGGTGTTTTATTTATGATAGCTTGTCTGAGTATCGTTGTATCGTCATTGTACTAATACAAACAATCATTAATTCAAACAGTCAATTCTCCATTTCCTCAGGAATAGACAGACAACGGGGCGCCACTTTTACCGATACTAGCATAACTCTTTTGCTTCTAATTCTCTTCTTTTACATCTATTTTTAACTCTCTATTTTTCTTTTTGTAACACTATTAAAAATATTTTTATTTCATAGTTTTTTTGTGTATTTTTATTTTATTTTTAGTTTATTTCGTATTTAGTCTAAGTTGGATTTCGCTCAACCGCATTACCATTTTGTTCGCGGTTAGTTCATTTTAGGTTCAACCTAAAGAGGAATTACTTTTAAATGAAAACATTTTACCTTTATGAGATTTTGTTTGGACTGAATGGACAGACTTCATTGCTTGTCTAGTCACTAGTTTCCGTATTAGTTTCCGATATAGAGGATCCGAACAGCTGTCTGCAAACTTATAAGCATTATAAGCAGCTTATAATTTTTCATCTCCTTTAATGTGGGGTCTTTTAAGCGAACCGTGACCTTCGGCAGGCATAGTGATGGTGACTGAGGCAACCGTAAACTGAAACGGTTTTTTTAGTCGTCGGCGCTCTTGCTCCTTCCAGATAAGTCGATGTCAAGTCATCATAAAAACTATATTAATAAAGTTCTGTTGTGTGCCGCTTATTAATTGCTTCATTGACTTTCTGGAATCATTACACATTAAAGGATGTCGATGTAAATAGTTAAAAAAATGTCAACCAATTATGTATTTTTTTGGCTTTTAGTCAAACGTATGTAGATAAATTTATGTCTTATTGCTAGGCTTTAAAGACTATTCTTGTGTAGTGGACTTTTATAATATTCCACATTTTTTTTATTATGTGTTTTAATTTATTTTCGTTTTCTTGTCCTTTTTGTTATTCAATGCATAATGCATGTAAATGTAAATTATGCTGAATAATTTACATTTACATTTGTTACTGGCCAATTGTGAACTTTGATCGGCTTTAAGTCTTTTTAGCAATTTATATCTATTAGAGAATTGTGAATGTGAAGGAAGCGAGGGTGTTTTGTCAGGATCGTGGCAAGTGGCGCTCCATTGTATCTGCCTATCCCTGTGTAAAAAGGGCAATTTGACAATTTGATTTGATTGATTGATATCTATAATTGGGTTACTAAGCAGTGTACAAATAATAAAAGGTTTTTTGTAGGTTTCATTGTAGAACAATAGACAAGTGGAATGCTTTACCCGCATGTACATGTTTTCTCCTCATCCCATAACCTTGAATCCTTAAAGCGAAGCGTGAAAAACACCTCTTGTAGGCATAGTGACAGCGACTGAGGTAGCTATAATAAAACGGTTTTGTCAATTGCCGGTGCTCATAAACCTCGCCTTGCTTAATTACCATCAGGCAACTCGTGATGGAAAAAGGTAAATTAAGCCTTAAAGTAATCAAAAACGTATAAATTCGACTGTTAGACAATCCCTTTAGTTTTTTAGCTCCACCTATGTGCATCATCTTTTTAAAAAAATAATCTCCGTTTTCCTTTGCAATGACGTAGGTGCTTTGACTCAGCACACTGGGTCAACTGTTTGTCCACCACTATCGTTTCTTATAATCCTGGATCCTTCAAACGTAGCGTGATAAAGTATCTTTTAAGGCGCCTGATTGGGGATTGTTTCCACCGACCGAGACCGTGGTAGCAGTTTCTCCAGTCATGAACCCAACCCCATGCCTAAATGATGCTAAGCTCGCACTGAAGCCTAACATTATTTGGTATGCATTCATATGGTCTTGGTAATTGATAAGATAAACTGTTAAATTCCCGGTTTCCCAAACTTTTGGCTAGTAACATCGATACCATTGCGTAAAACAGAATTATCCAACATAGGAATTCACATCACGTATAGAAAACGAATCTATGTAGAATAGGCGGTGCTATTTCTGTTTTATTGACAATTCAAACGAAATTGGAAGTGATATTGTTTCAACTTGAATTATTTTTAGGTGGAAAGAATTATTTACACTACTAATAATATTAAACCCATTGTTTTTCTTCTCATTTTTATACAAAGCTACTAATTCTAAGTGCTTCTATGTCATAGAAACAGAACGACCAAAGTACATATATCAAAGGTACCTTGGCCTTAACTACATCACTTTTTCAAGAGTGGACAAGTGCCCATAACTACAGAGCTTGTGAGAATTGTGGATGTGAAGAATGAGATAAAGTTATGTCAGGATCATGTAGAGTGACGCTCCATCGTCACTGCCTATCCTTGTTAGAATTTGGGCGTGACATTTTAATTTTATTGATTGATCGATTTAGACTTAGGGTATAATAAACAAGGGAAATAATAGTAGAGCTTGTATGAAAAGAATTGTGGATGTGAGGGAAGCGAGGGAGTTGTGTCAGGATCGTGTCAAGTGGCGTTCATTGTGTCTGCCTAACCCTGTGAGGTGACAATTTTTTATTGTAATAAAGACTATTACTACTAAAAACGCTCGAATTGGTTGTCGCTCAAAGAACCGACAACCGATGGGGAAAAAAGGTTCTAGAGTGGAGACCACGAACCTGAAGACGCAGCGTAGGTAGGCCTCCCACTACGTGGACTGACGACATAGTCACGATTAACTGGTGGTTGCAACTAGCATCTTGTCGTTTGGAATGGCGTTCTAAGTGGGAGGCGTATGTTTAGCAGTGGACATCTATTGGCTGATGATGATAATGACTACTAAAAACGACTGGCGACGACCCCATGAATACCGACACAGCGTCTGAGTCGCTATACAATTTGAATACAAACGTATTTCGTTCAAGAATCACAAAGCTGCGTTAAATCACGTGCCACATTATGATGAAATCATATTAAATACCTGATTATTTCACTATTATGGCTTTGATAGTGTGCACGACGCCTCACATGTAAATATAGTTTATTAATTAATACGACATTGCATTTTGTATATAGATAGGGTTTAATCCAAATAGTCAAATAGTTCGCAAAGTAGGATCGAGTAGGAGTGCCCCGTAGCGGCCTACCGTACGATAGAAGCGACACCGCGCGCTTATAAATAGGACGCACGGAGCGCGACCGGTCAATGCGCCGCCCGCACCCGTTGAGAGAGGACGTCGTCGCTGTGCCCATCGTCGCTACGCCCACGCCATAGAAGAACAAAGGACCCTTGAACGCCATAGAAGATCAAAGGACCCTTGAAGGATATCTTGAAGGCTTCACGTCGCGTCAAGAAAGAAACTGGGCACAGCATTCCTCTCTCACAAACAGCTCTTTTCAGAGCTACTACGCCTTATACGGGTGCTAAAACAGCTCTTTTCAGAGCTATCGACAGGACGGCGCATTTCTTCGGTTTCTGCTCTTGACGTCACTTCAAGTTTCTCTGCTCTGGTTGTCAATGTAGATAGATAGTCGCAATGTCATAGGTAGGCGTTTAGTTATAAGCAGTCGTACGTTAATAGGTAGGCGTTTAGTTATAAGCAGTCGTACGTTAATAGGTAGGCGTCCTAGAGATAAGTCGTCTTACGTTAATAGGTAGGCGTCCTAGAGATAAGTCGTCTTATAGTAATAGATATGTCGTTTAGTTATAAGCCGTCATATAATTAAATAGGCGTTTTAGATATAAGTCGTCTAGTTATAAGTCGGTTAAAAACATAGTTAATAAGACATATCTCACATAGTTATAAGTAGACGTCTAGACTTAAGTCGCGTCACGTTTAACCTAATAATCACACATAGTTATCACATACTAGATTAGCATAATATGATAGTGTCAATAGATAATAATATAGCTCGCCACAAACACTAAATGTTCGTAAGATAGATTTCGCCTGCTTCAGGGAAATATAATAGTTAGGGCTTAAATTATTGAGTTCGGTTCTTTCTAGAACAAATAGTTTATCTACCAGGGTCGATAAACGTACCGAATCACATAGATGTGTGATTTGGTAGCATAGTTTATCAAATCATGTTATAACAAAGAATAGAATACATGGATATGTGATTTTGATCACATATTTATGTTTATAGAACAGGAAAACCTGCAATGGCCGTTTTCTAGTACAGCGTGGTATTTTACAATAGAAATAGAAATAGCCAATAGAAAAATACCACGCTAAGGTGCAATAACGGCGCGCTGCTTTCACGCCATTGGCGGATAATGCAAGCGCTGCCATTGGTCGGCACAATAGACTAGAAACTTTGCCATTGCAGTACCAATAGTTCTTATCGTATTACCTATTATTTTATGTGGAATAGCATAGTTTTAATATAGAATGATAGACGAAGTCTCATTTTATGTAAGTACACTAAAATAAAGGTAATAATATATCATAGTCAGCGTTAAGCTTGCTAGAATGTTCGGGCCTAATTATAGAGTTTTCTACTTTAGGTCATAGTATTTAGATAGATTATAGCTCCTACTACACTTATAGATAGATAAATTGGTAAAAGTAACCAATGTAAAGTGTATAGAGCTACTTAAGCATATAGGATTATTCGGACGCGATTTAAGGCTAGGAATAGAGTTTATAGACATTGTAAATAGGAAAATAGTATAGATTTAAGCTCTTGGCATATAGGTAAGCACTTAGTTAATTATATTGTGTAATAATAGCCCGCTTAGAGCTTAGAATAGTTTTATAGGATAGATAGTTGGATATTACTAGATTTAGATGTAAAATAGACCTTTGAATAGTTTTAGATTAATTTATATTTAGTAATAATTGTAAATAGTTTAAGAAAATTGTTAGTATTAGTAAATAAATAGTATTTTCGTGCAATTTTCTTATCCCCATTCTTGGTTGATCGGCGAATACTCGACGCTCATTGGCTCTCGCGTCGCGGCATGCGAGAGTCACCGAGCGCCGGGAGGGGTGGCGTATAAATATAGGCGGCCTAGCACGCAAAAATCAGTTCGAAGTTTACCACCGCCGCACACGCCACCTCACCGCCATCCGACCAAGACTGGGGACTATAGAAGAGGAACGAAGCCTGAACTCTCAAGATCTGGTGTTTCATTTCATCGCTTCACCACCCATCGTGCACCCCGGCATTTCTTCGGTGCATCGGACCGTTCGTCGGCAAGCCCAAACTCACCGGTACTCTCCAGCTCTAGGCTAACGTACGTTGGTCCTCTGGAGAGACCACTGGTGAGCGCGGGAGTCAGCCTGCCGTAGAATTGGAAACCCGTAGATCGACTTTCGTCGTCACGGCTGAGCCCGTCTTTCGACGGCCGCGTTTCCAAGTTCTGCGGAGGTTCGATTTAGTCGACCCGGTCCCGCACATTTTGGTCCTTCGAGCCGGATCCGTGCACGATGCCGATCACCAGATCGAAGAGGGGGAGGGACCAAGGCGAGGCTTCACACGCAGAGTCATTCGACATCCCGTCGTCGCGAGACTATCGCCCTGTCAGACGCACGCCACCGATGACCCCTGCACCGCTCGCGCCGCGCGCTACGTCGCCGATGCCACAAGCAACCTCGTCAGCGCCGCGCAAGACCTCGTCAGCGCCGCGCAAGGCCTCGCCAGCGTCGCACAAGATCTCGCCCGCGCCGCGCACGAACTCGCCAGAGCTGCGCACAACCTCGCCAGAGCTGCGCACAACCTCGCCTACGATACGTACAAGCTCACCGACGCCACATGTTTCAAGACACGAAATCACATCTCAACACGAGCTACGTGTCGCACCTACGTCGTTTGAATACTACGCATCTACGCCGACCGCCTCAATACCTGCGCCGTTAGCCTCAACTTATGACATGGCCGCGCCGCAACATAGAAAAAAGAGATCATCAAAAGAGGGACGAGACGAAAATCGCCGACTCGCCCAAGCGCTAGAAGATATAGCTCTAGCTCAACTCAAGCTGTGCGAACTCCGAGCACATAGATTACAACTCGAGGCCTCCGAGTCAGAAGAATATAGCTCCAACGAGTCACAGCAAGAAGACGATATCTCTCAACACTCTGTCAACAAGTCTTGGTCGGATGACAGAGTCACGGCAGAAGCAAATAGAAGAAGCACCTCACACTCACGAAAAGAAGTGAAATCGCTTATTAAGGAAGAAAGGGACAAATGCAAATATAAGGCATCGCAACCGAAGTCGGAAGAGCTGAAGTCGACCGGACAACCTCCTACGAACCCTCACGGATCTTCGCAAGGACTCACAGACTTAGCTATGGCAATCACTCAAGCTTGCCGTATCAGTCAACCCACGCAAAATGTCACAAGATATACAATGGACCTCCCACCATTCAACGGTTCATATACACAATGGTTGACGTTTAAAGCAGCATTCGATGAGTCAGTCGAGCACTTGTCAAAGGTCGAGAACACGGCCCGTTTAAGAAGAGCCCTGAGAGGAAGAGCGAAGGAAACAGTGCAGCCCCTATTAATAGCGAATGCCGACGCTCGAGAAATCATGATAGAATTAGAAGAGAGTTTCGGACGTGCAGACGCCATCGCAAAGGCGGAGATGGCTAAACTACGTGGCATTGGGAGAACTACGGACTCACCCAGAGATATATGTCTCTTCGCAAGCAAGATTAGAAACAGCGTAGCTACACTTAAAATATTAAAGAAATCGCGCTACCTGTATAACCCGGAGATAATTCAAGACATAGTGGACAAATTGACGCCTGCTCTACGATACCGCTGGATCGATTTTTCAAGTAATAGAGCCGAAGACGAGCCAGACCTTGTTCAATTCGAAGAATTTATCAAAAGGGAAGCGAAGATGTGTGGAAGATTCGCCCCACCAGAAGTCATAACAGACGAAACTCTTATATCAAATAGAAGGTTTCAGCGGTCGAATTACATCGAAGAACAGACTACTGTGAAACAACAAAAGAAAGTTGAGAGTTGCGACAACAATAGGCATAGAGGACCCATAAAGGCATCGAGCTGTTTTCTTTGCAAGAAACAAAACCACGCAGAACACGACTGCGAGATATTTAAGAAAGCGGACTCAAAGACAAGGTGGGAATTGGCAAGGAAGAATAGAATGTGTTATCGCTGCCTACAATATAAAGCAGCCAAGCACACTTGTCCCAAGAAGAGGTGCGAGAAAGACGGGTGTCTCAGAACTCATCATTTTCTTCTACATTTCGACCCACCTAGCACAGAGAAGAACGAAGTAGTGGCTTCTACTTATTCCCGAACATACACATATTTGAAAATAGTTCCGATCAAGTTAACGGGACCCAAAGGATCCGTCGACACCTTCGCACTGCTTGACGATGGATCAACGGTCACCCTCATAGATGAACGCATAGCTCAGCGTATCGGCGCAAAGGGACCAATCGACCCCTTAAATATAGAAGCCGTCGCCGGGAAACAAACAAAGGCGACGCGCTCTCGACGAGTCTCTATCAATATTAGCGGTCAAAAGAAGAGTTTCGAGTTGAAGGCCCGCACGATCCAGGGACTCAAGCTGTCGCCGCAAACAATAAAACTTGAAGATATAAGAGGATGTCGTCATCTCAAAGAAGTGGAAAGTTACTTGCATCATGGGAAAGCAACGCCCATGTTGCTAATAGGCCAAGATAATTGGCACCTGTTAATGGCCCAGCAGACGAAGACAGGACCGCTTAACCAACCCGTAGCCTCCTTAACAGAACTGGGTTGGGTTCTGCACGGAGCAACGACTCGACAGCTGGGACATAGATTAAATTACGTGGTCGAACGAGTATACACTCAGAACTCAGATGAAGATATCAACGAAGAGATAAAAAAGTATTTCGCCATAGACGGATTGGGGATAACGGCCCGCCAAACACGCGCGGATCCCGAGAAACGCGCTATAGAGTTGCTGAACAAAGAGACCGTGAGGTTACCGTCAGGTTGCTACGAAACTTCGCTATTATGGAAAGAAAAGGAGTCTCGACTGCCGAACAACTTCGATAATTCTCTAAAACGACTCTACACGATAGAGAAGAAATTAGACAAAGAACCCAACATGAAGATCGAATACAACAAACAAATAGAAAACCTGTTAGCAAAGGGTTACGCCGAACCCGCCACCGCTGTTCCTACACCGGGAAAGACATGGTACCTGCCTCACTTCGCGGTTACTCACCCAGCAAAGCCAGGAAAAGTACGTGTTGTATTCGACGCGGCCGCACGCACAGGAGGGACGACCCTTAATGAGCACCTCCTTACTGGCCCTGATTTATTGCAATCGTTACCTGGAGTTCTAATGAGATTCAGACAACATAAGATAGCTGTAGCCGCCGACATAGAAGAAATGTTTCTGAGAATTGGAATAAAAGAGACCGACAGAGACGTCCTTAGATTCCTTTGGCGCGCTGACCGGCGGGAGGGCCCACCCAACGAATATAGAATGCGGTCAGTTATCTTCGGTGCGGCGTGTTCCCCCAGCATCGCACTATACATAAAAAACACGCACGCTGAAAAATATAGAGAAGAGTACCCGCTAGCTGTAGAAGCAATAATATCCAACCACTACATGGATGATTATCTACACAGTTTTAGAAGCATTGGCGAAGCCATCGAAATATCTAAACAAGTAAAGAAAATACATAGCGAGGCGAATTTCAACTTAAGAGGTTGGACCTCTAATAGCGACGAAGTTGTGGCGGAGTTTCAAGAAGTTACAGAAAGCCAAATAACAGATCGTCATCTAGAAGACGGAAATAGAATAGAGAAAATATTAGGCCTTATATGGCGGCCTAAATTGGATACCTTAGGGTTTAACCTGAACTTTGCTAGGGTACCCAAGGAGATCACCGATGACTTAAAGGTCCCAACAAAGAGGGAAGCTTTAAAGACAATCATGTCGGTATTCGACCCACTGGGCCTAGTTTCGCCTATCACAGTCCAGGCGAAGCACATTATTCAAGAGACCTGGCGAACAGGAACCGGCTGGGATGAGAAATTGCCAGACCATTTAGCTGAGAGCTGGAGACAGTGGGTAAAAGGCATTAAACTTCTAAAAGCCATCCATTTACCTCGCTGTCACCCACACCTAAGCGAGAAAAATGTAGTGAACGAGCTTCACACCTTTGTAGATGCCAGCGAGAGGGCATACGCCGCAGCCGTCTACTGGCGAACAATAGATAGCAATGGAAACGTTCATGTGACTCTAGCAGCAGCCAAGGCCAGAGTAGCACCACTGAAACTCCTATCCATACCAAGGCTGGAGCTCCAAGCAGCTCTGATAGGCTGTCGACTAGCCTGCACCGTCGCAGAGGAGTACAAGATAACGATAGAAAGTAGATTCTTCTGGACCGACAGTAAAACCGTGTTATCATGGTTGAGGGCTGGGCCTAAAACATACAAGTCTTTTGTGGCTCATCGGGTCGCCGAGATCGAGGAATGCACCAAAGTTAATGAGTGGCGTTATATCCCGACTCGACATAACGTAGCCGATGACGCTACCAGAGACGTGCCCCCGCACTTTGACCACAATCATCGATGGTTCACAGGCCCAGAGTTTTTGCGTGAAAATATAGAAGATTGGCCTACGGAGAAGATAAAGGTATTAAATCAAACTGGCGAAGAAAGGACTTGCCATATAACGACAAAGTCTTCAAGTATATTAGAGGCGCTACCCAAAATAGAACGATTTTCATCGTGGTTGCGTCTTATCCGAACAACGGCGAGAGTACTAGACGCAATAAATCGATTCAAGAGGCTTAACGAAAAAGTAAATTACAAAAGGACGGCGAGAAGGTCACAGGAAGACCCTACGTATGGGAAAGAGAAAAAGAAGAAGGTTATCAAACCACGCCCATCCTTACATAGTACGAGTACCCAGACCCCACTTGATACACATTACATCAAGAGGGCAGAGGAACTTTGGATACAAGCGGCGCAAGAAGAATCCTTCCCAGAAGAATTAAGCGCGTTAAGATCTAAGAATCAAATAGACCAGAAAAATAGTAAACTTCGTCTACTAGCAGTGGAAATAGATGCAGCTGGGAAAATAATCCTAAAATCAAGAATAGCCGAAACTCCGAGAATCTCAGCAAGTCAGCGTGAGCCATCAGTCCTCCATGGCGACCATATATACACTCGACTATATATGGCGCATATTCATGAAAAATTAAATCACGCAGGAGTTGAAACTCTAATTAACGAGGTTCGACAACACCTCTGGATACTTCGCCTACGACCAACTGCCCGAACTATAGTAAAGAACTGTTTGAAATGTCGAATAAGGAAAGCCGAACCAGCAGTGCCACAAACGGGCAACCACCCTAAGAGCCGGCTGGCTCATCATAAAAGACCCTTCACATATACGGGGCTCGATTATTTTGGACCACTATCAGTGACAGTAGGACGCCACCATCAGAAAAGATACGTGGCTCTATTTACTTGCTTGACGACTCGCGCAGTACATTTGGAAGTTGCTGCAAACCTTTCTGCTGACTCAGCAATCCAAGCACTAAGACGTATGATAGCGAGAAGAGGCTGTCCGACAGAGTTATACTCGGACAATGGGACTAACCTCCATGGCGCAGATAGAGAACTCCGAGAGGCGTTGAAACATGAAGCTTCAAAACGATCGATAGTGTGGAAGTACATTCCGCCCGGAGCCCCATTCATGGGAGGGGCTTGGGAGAGGTTGGTGAGATCGGTCAAGACAGCCTTATATAATGTCTTAGAGAATCGCCACCCCACAGAAGAGGTTCTACACACATTACTATGTGAGGCAGAATACACAGTAAATAGCAGACCACTCTCCCATGTATCAACAGACGCAGAAGACGACGAGTCCCTAACTCCAAATCATTTCCTGATAGGAGGATCAGGTCAAGTGCAAACGCCAGGAACCTTCGATGAGCGAGATCTGAACCATAAATCACACTGGCGCCGGGCTCAGCAACTCGCCAATCATTTCTGGTCGCGATGGCTCAGAGAATATCTGCCCGACCTGCAAAATCGGCGGGAGCCAAGGAGCAAGGGAACGGCGTTAAAATTAGGAGACGTCGTCCTGATCTGCGATAATACCTTGCCCCGCAATACATGGCCAAGGGGTAAGGTAGTGGCAACATATCCGGGCAAGGACAACATTGTACGAGCCGTGGACGTGCAAACTAAGGGTGGAGTTCTAAGGCGTCCCACAAAGAAGCTCATCGTCCTGCCAACCGACTACAAGCCAGACGTCGTGACACCGGTAGCAGAGGATGCAGCGCCATAGTCAACCAACAGCAGCCTACGACACTGCACGGCGGGAGTATGTGCACGACGCCTCACATGTAAATATAGTTTATTAATTAATACGACATTGCATTTTGTATATAGATAGGGTTTAATCCAAATAGTCAAATAGTTCGCAAAGTAGGATCGAGTAGGAGTGCCCCGTAGCGGCCTACCGTACGATAGAAGCGACACCGCGCGCTTATAAATAGGACGCACGGAGCGCGACCGGTCAATGCGCCGCCCGCACCCGTTGAGAGAGGACGTCGTCGCTGTGCCCATCGTCGCTACGCCCACGCCATAGAAGAACAAAGGACCCTTGAACGCCATAGAAGATCAAAGGACCCTTGAAGGATATCTTGAAGGCTTCACGTCGCGTCAAGAAAGAAACTGGGCACAGCATTCCTCTCTCACAAACAGCTCTTTTCAGAGCTACTACGCCTTATACGGGTGCTAAAACAGCTCTTTTCAGAGCTATCGACAGGACGGCGCATTTCTTCGGTTTCTGCTCTTGACGTCACTTCAAGTTTCTCTGCTCTGGTTGTCAATGTAGATAGATAGTCGCAATGTCATAGGTAGGCGTTTAGTTATAAGCAGTCGTACGTTAATAGGTAGGCGTTTAGTTATAAGCAGTCGTACGTTAATAGGTAGGCGTCCTAGAGATAAGTCGTCTTACGTTAATAGGTAGGCGTCCTAGAGATAAGTCGTCTTATAGTAATAGATATGTCGTTTAGTTATAAGCCGTCATATAATTAAATAGGCGTTTTAGATATAAGTCGTCTAGTTATAAGTCGGTTAAAAACATAGTTAATAAGACATATCTCACATAGTTATAAGTAGACGTCTAGACTTAAGTCGCGTCACGTTTAACCTAATAATCACACATAGTTATCACATACTAGATTAGCATAATATGATAGTGTCAATAGATAATAATATAGCTCGCCACAAACACTAAATGTTCGTAAGATAGATTTCGCCTGCTTCAGGGAAATATAATAGTTAGGGCTTAAATTATTGAGTTCGGTTCTTTCTAGAACAAATAGTTTATCTACCAGGGTCGATAAACGTACCGAATCACATAGATGTGTGATTTGGTAGCATAGTTTATCAAATCATGTTATAACAAAGAATAGAATACATGGATATGTGATTTTGATCACATATTTATGTTTATAGAACAGGAAAACCTGCAATGGCCGTTTTCTAGTACAGCGTGGTATTTTACAATAGAAATAGAAATAGCCAATAGAAAAATACCACGCTAAGGTGCAATAACGGCGCGCTGCTTTCACGCCATTGGCGGATAATGCAAGCGCTGCCATTGGTCGGCACAATAGACTAGAAACTTTGCCATTGCAGTACCAATAGTTCTTATCGTATTACCTATTATTTTATGTGGAATAGCATAGTTTTAATATAGAATGATAGACGAAGTCTCATTTTATGTAAGTACACTAAAATAAAGGTAATAATATATCATAGTCAGCGTTAAGCTTGCTAGAATGTTCGGGCCTAATTATAGAGTTTTCTACTTTAGGTCATAGTATTTAGATAGATTATAGCTCCTACTACACTTATAGATAGATAAATTGGTAAAAGTAACCAATGTAAAGTGTATAGAGCTACTTAAGCATATAGGATTATTCGGACGCGATTTAAGGCTAGGAATAGAGTTTATAGACATTGTAAATAGGAAAATAGTATAGATTTAAGCTCTTGGCATATAGGTAAGCACTTAGTTAATTATATTGTGTAATAATAGCCCGCTTAGAGCTTAGAATAGTTTTATAGGATAGATAGTTGGATATTACTAGATTTAGATGTAAAATAGACCTTTGAATAGTTTTAGATTAATTTATATTTAGTAATAATTGTAAATAGTTTAAGAAAATTGTTAGTATTAGTAAATAAATAGTATTTTCGTGCAATTTTCTTATCCCCATTCTTGGTTGATCGGCGAATACTCGACGCTCATTGGCTCTCGCGTCGCGGCATGCGAGAGTCACCGAGCGCCGGGAGGGGTGGCGTATAAATATAGGCGGCCTAGCACGCAAAAATCAGTTCGAAGTTTACCACCGCCGCACACGCCACCTCACCGCCATCCGACCAAGACTGGGGACTATAGAAGAGGAACGAAGCCTGAACTCTCAAGATCTGGTGTTTCATTTCATCGCTTCACCACCCATCGTGCACCCCGGCATTTCTTCGGTGCATCGGACCGTTCGTCGGCAAGCCCAAACTCACCGGTACTCTCCAGCTCTAGGCTAACGTACGTTGGTCCTCTGGAGAGACCACTGGTGAGCGCGGGAGTCAGCCTGCCGTAGAATTGGAAACCCGTAGATCGACTTTCGTCGTCACGGCTGAGCCCGTCTTTCGACGGCCGCGTTTCCAAGTTCTGCGGAGGTTCGATTTAGTCGACCCGGTCCCGCACAGATAGCTTTAGTTGGTGTTATAACACATTTCATTGTTTGTTTGCTTTTAGTACCGTGATAATGTTTTAAGTGACCCATATTGACTTATTGCTTAACAAGTTAAACTATAAAAGTATACTGTGACTCGACACTTGACAACCTGATGTTACGCTGGAGTGCGGTAACTGTGAGCAGGCACTTTCAAGGTGATCTCAAAACGCGGCTTAGTCACTCACTTCACGGTCCCAATACTAGACCAGTCAGGCCGGAAGATGGACAGTATGTTCACCGCAGTCCTCTTGACGTGCGGTGAGTATGCGATAGCCGGCGGGGGGGGATCATGCCTCCCCCATTATGAACGAGGCCTATGTTCAACAGTGGACGTCTTCTCAGTGAACTGACTACTAAGTCAGTTCAGGGCTGCCACATTCGCTGTCACTATGCCGGCCTAATGTGTTTCCTCACGCATCGCTTGAAGGATCTGGCAAAGCATGTTACTTGTCGATTGTTCTACAAAGAAACGACGACGCATTGAACCTTTGTTCGACTGCCGATTTGGTCGACAGAATGTGGATGCTTCTCCCGATAAAGAATTTATTTGGTCCAATAATGTATTAGTAGTATATTGTGCCAATTAAAAAGGACATAATATACGTATATACTATAGTTAGTAGATACAACGTGTTTACTCGCGCCTAATAATAAGGGATAAGCTTTGTAACCCATATCCTCAAAGGATTAAGTTTATACCACTACTTGGTAAAACCTTATCTTGTTTCGAATTTCCTATTTTTTTTGCTTGTAGTCGCTTTACTTAGTTGTGTACGAGTATATTTATTTAATAGCTTGTATGAAGAGAATTGTGGATGTGATGGAAACCAAAGAGTTGTATCAGGATTGTGGAAAGTGTCATCCCGTTTTACACCTATTTCTGAAGATGGATATATTGTCTTAGATGCACTCAAATTTGTAAGATTCTTTGAAGGAAAGCATGAAAGTTCTATCAGGTTTATGAAGGTCCTATCCTCAAGGATATATATATATATTACATTTCTACTTAGCTAACTACTAAGCTACTATTCGTGCTTGAATCATAGAAACAGGACGACAAAAATACATATATTTAAGATATATTGATACCGGCAAGTGGTTTTAAACCAGAGGCTCTTGGCCTGTCAGGCCATTCCATGGGTGGTCTTAAATTATATTACTATTTCCACACATTTTCCGCACTAACGAACACTTAACCAAATAAGCGTTGAAATTCAACCGTGCTCAAAACAGAGTCGTTTCGTCCTACAGAACTGGGAGCGAACTTACGCTTGAATGAAATCAATAATGCATTCACGACCATGATCCCAATTTTAATTTATTCGACCCGAGTCTGAGTCGAATGAACGCACAATCACAATAAAGCCGCTAACACACTATTGACCATGCAGAGGCCACACGCGTGATACTGGTCTCAGAAATTTTTTTTTTAGATTTCTATACCAAGCTACTAAAAGTGCTTAGAACAAGATTCCCAAAGTACAAATATCAGAAAATACATTGGTGTTGGCAAGTGGTTTTAAACCGGGGACTCTCTGTTTGCATGATTTTTTTCACCACCACTACACCTGTAGCACACTCTGTTTCACTACCTAAATATGGCTGGAGATGGCCAGATGAAATAAACTTCTACAATAATTTGTGGCGAGAGACCGCAAAGTGTCATGAGTCATAGAAAGAAGGTCGAGGAAAAGAGGGAGGTCTTTTCCCAGCAGTAGCAAAATTAAATGGGCTAATAATTAAAATAAAGGTTGGTTGCCTGGAAGAGATCGCTTTTTAGTGATAAGGCCGCCAAATCTACATTATCACGTTCTATACAATATTCATTGTATTTATACGTATTCTGTTTTGTGCACTAAATAATTTTGTCTGTGTGACTCAGTTCTGACGGTAGAGGTAATAGCGCGCCAGTTACAAATAATCCTTAAATAATTTTATTGCTTCCTTCACTATATATTGATTCTCTTCATACAAGCTCTATAGATTATGGGGACTTATTTTGATCAAATACCATCTGGGTCGATCCCGTCTTACTCTCTCTCTGCTCTGATTTATAAAGCTCTTTAATCAATCTTCTTTGTCAGCGTAAAACAGAAACTGTAGCCGAAATAGTGACGGCGACTAAGGCGGCCGCAAGCTAAGTCGTTTTTTTTTTCACATTCGTCTACACTCTTGGACCTCCCCTTCCTTAGACAAGTTCAGGTTAGATTTGATATAGGAATATAAAATAGAAAGAGATAACAGGTCTTATTAAATTTATTAATTGTTAAAAACTGTTTTTGATTTAAAAAACATTATAACTCGCCTTTCTACTATAAAATGTAATAAATATAACCCTGGATCAGGATGGATGAATGTGAATTTAAGTCCGTTATTGCCCGTTGTAAATGTTTTACCGACATTTTATTCCGGGGTCGATAAGATACACGTCTTTTACGACGAAACATGTTTACCGTCCAAATTATTAAACGTTTTATTACCAATAAACTCTAGTAATTAGTAGTAACGAAACCGAAACAATTATGACTACAAAGAGTTCTCATAGGAACAATATTCACTATTATTCGCCGTCGAACGACCGTGACTTACCATTAGTAAAAAAAAAACAATTATTGATTTAAATTTATTGCTCACCGATTCTCAAATAATTTTTTTGTTTTGGATTTAACTAATATGGTTTATGAGTGTAGTGCAATTCAAACATCAGTTGCATGCACTATTCCGTCCTAATTAGTTCCAACGGCAACTTTCTAGGTGATCCCGAATCGCGATTGAACAATTTATGGTATCTAAACTTGGATCACTATTTTAATGCCAATTTTAATGATCACTTATAATATTGATCAGATGTAATTTTAAATTCCTAATTATTCTTACTATTTTGACAAAGATTTATTTTGTCAAACTCGGTTGTCTCGCTATTAAATAATAATAATTTAAGATATTATTTCATCCTAAAATATAATGCCTATTTAATTACCTAATAAAAATATTAAGTAACTTAAAGTACAGTACTACTATTAAAAACCGTTTTGCGTCTGACGATGTATATTTAGAAAACTTTCCTTTGAAGAGGCCAAGAATTCTGCAGGATACCTTTCAAGATGTTAGGGTTCGTTATTTTTTTCCACGGACGGCTTCGACATGTGCCACGACAAGGCGACTGCGAAGGCTTTTGATAAGGGTCAAGCTTTGTCGTATCGCCCTTCAATTTGTTTTTTATTTATTTTCGTCTCCGGTTCCTGACGACTAAGTTTAACAAATTCTATCAAATTGGCCAACTCTGATTTGCGGGATAGCTGAATTTAAATGAGGACTTTGTTTCCCTTTTTAAAAAATTGAAGAACAAACCTGTCGTCTCCGCAAAGGCGTCGATAGAATCAATTGAATTTCCCTTTCAGATCGAGTCTTGCATATTTAAATAGCTTCGATTCTTTTGACGAATCTCTTTCAATTTACGCGATCGTATCTGTCGTCTTTTCATTCAATTAATTCTCGTTACTGATCATTCGCTATGGGAGTTTATTGCCTCTGTTTTGTGCCCCGATCGTTAACGACCGACGTTTTTGAGATTCTCAATTCGGACGTGATTACATTTCAATGTTGTGATTAAGGTGCCACGAAATTAGCGAGCGCATTACCTATCTCTAATTTCTTCGAAGATCCTCTTGAGTTGCCTTTGTGCATGCCGCAGAATGTCTACCAGTGCTTTATTTTCATTCCCATCTGGAAGCGGACTCAGTTTAGCATTGTTAGCTTTTTTCGGTGCATTCGTTAGTCCTGATTTTGTGGTGGACGTTTTGTTATTCAACGCTCGCTTGTTTTGTTCTTGTTTTTCGTTAAACACGGGATTAAATTTCTATTTAGTTGCGCATCGGTTTTGTCCCACTTTTTGTTAAAGAAAGACCTGTGCATCAAAGACATAACAAATATTTATAAATTGTTATTTTTTTGTAGACGAAGTCGTAACATTTATTATCTGATGCCATTTAATATCTGTAATGAGTCGTAACGAACGTTCGCGAACGGATAGATGGCTGTACGAGTGAGGACTCACGCCGGTGCCCAATATATTATGTCACGCAACACTTCTACATTTGTATAGTATAAATTCCCACATCCCTAATAATTTAACCTTATAATATCATGTACCTTTACGGTTTTAAGACAAATTAAATTAATGTACTTTATGAGTAAACGAAGCTATTAATTAACTCTTTATACGTCAATTTAGTTTTGCATTTTTATGTTGTTGCAGGAAAGGTCTGTGCTTTTTTACATTTATTTCCATAAGGCGTCGCGTAACAAAACTGTTTTTGTGGTTTCTCTGAATTATCGTCCCTTTGTTTGACCAAACGGACCTTCGGCCCCAAAATATGCATTGTTCTTTTATAGATTTCGCAGTAAAATGAAACATAGTATGGCGTCCAATGTAATATTTTTGAATTTAATACCATATTGTATGTTGTGGCTTGTAGCTTTGTAAAATGGCTTAGTGACCTCGCTTTGATCATATTTCGCCTAGCCGACGACATGCCTTTAAATTTAAATGAACCTTCCTTACCTTTGGTTGACTTGGACCTTAATTTTGGTTTAACTAATATTATTCGTTATTTTTCTCAACAAATTCTAAAACTTTTTTTTATATCTTCAACAAACTTTTAATGATGACAATACCCTTTATAGCAGGTTTGCTCTCGGTTTGCGTAACCATTGCACTGCCACTATACCACAGTCGTCTTTAATAAATTGTCTTGATTCATAAGGTATAAGCAGAGACAGAGGAGCGCTATTTACCATCCTGACACAATTCTCTGCTATTCATAGATGTGCAATATGATCGAATAACATTATTTTGTATCGGCCAAGCTTTACTCTGGTATTCTTTACACAGACAAGAGCACAGACGACTAAAATATCGTTTTAGTTAACGGTTAACCCAATTGCCATCACCATGCCGGCCAAAAATCTTTAATCGTTTCTTCACATAGTCCTTAATGACTGCATTTCTACCGCATTAATTAGGTTATAACGTTTAGGTGACATGGGTCCATTGCGCATTGCATGGACTCATGTCCCGAATTCGATTCCTGGTCAGAGAAAATATTTGTTTCATAAATATTATTTGTAATATTTTATACTTAGATGTGGTGTTCAGACTGCCGTTCCGGGGTAGTACCACTACTTATAAGTATACAGACCGTGAATTGACGGTAACTGTTGCAGTTATTTAACTGTAGTAGCAGTCGCCTCCATTCATGACCCACACTCCTGATATTAAAGGCAGGGTGCACATAAGTTGTAAGTTGTAGGTGATCATAAGTCGAGCTACAACAAAAATAATATAATAAAATTTCTTTAATTTATATTGGAATGGCTGGCACTCTTTGAAAACAAATTGTCGCTTATTACGTTTTAATTTTCGATCTTCAACATAGTTACAGACATGTTGACATTTAAGGCGGAATTATTTATACTTATCAATTAAACATTTTGGTCATAAAAATTTACGAATGCATCAGTTTTTGTTTTTGTTTCGTTCGTTGTAACTGGTAATGATTGAAGCGTGTTTTTATAAGGTTTTTGAGTTTCCTGTCGTTAATTAAGTAGTGTAGTGTTTGGTCTTTCTTCTTTAATACAATGCGTTTTTATTTTCTGGAACCAGTCTATTGTTTTTATGTATTTTTTATTTATTATTATTTTATCATAATTTAATAATTTAAGTCTAGACTTGTGTATGCATTTTTTATGTTTGAAGACTATTTTGTAATGAAAATCCTTATTCTTGAAGGGATGGCAGAACTAATGGGTTATTTTTTAATTTGGTTCGATAACTCTCCGCCTGTTCTTAAGCTGGAGTGCGGTCCATAAATGTAACCCAAAAAATGGAATGCAACTGCTACATTGAGGAGATCCCGAAACGCGTCTGTTCACGGTCTGTACGCTTGAAACTGGTGACCACGAACTGTGTGCTTACCATTCTTAAACAGCCACTAGCCTAACATATCATATTCACATTTAGCGAGACAAGGAAGTAGTGAAGTAATGACACATTTATTCCCAGAGAATTTATAAGCTGTGTTTTCCTTCATTTAACTCTATAGGGCCGTTTTCCTATAAGAAAAGTACACTAGAATAGTACATACACAAAATTTACTTATGCATTCTCCCCATCTATATAACCTAGGACCATTAAAGCGTGCTCATAGTGACGGCGACTGAGGCAACCGTAAAATTAATCGGTTTTTTAGTCATCAGCACTCTTGAACTTCCCCTTGCTTACCAAGTCGAGTCCATTTTTAAATTGCCCCCCTGTGGGGCGTGGGCCCAACGTCGGGAAACACTTGTCTAAAGGATACTTGAATAATTAAAAAAAATGATATTGTGTTATGCATTATTAGATCTTTGATACAATAATTTAAGAGTGAACAATTGGTAGTCATTTGTCAATTCTGCCGATCTGGGATATCACCATTTTTTAATGTTACTCTACATATGACAGCAACCTACCTGATGTGCTAGAGTGCGGTACATGAATGAGTTACTCAAGCTTAACATCAGGCGGGGTGCTGTCATAAACCAAGCCCAAATAAAAAACAAAAAAGGAGTTTTTTGGTAATTGGACATTTAGAAGAATTATAGAAATGGTATGTAATATTGTTAGGAGTGCGAGAACTTACTGCTTGTTAATATTTTACGACTAATAATGATCCAAAATAATGACTGTCAGAGGTTGTTGCTTCCTTCGTAAACGTAAAACAGCACCTTAACAGGTTCCTGTCACGCAATATACCATTTATTATGAATTATATGTCTTTAAGATTCGTATCTTGCATTGCTTTGTTTAATAACCATTGAACGTTAACAATCGTTGTTGAAAAAATGCCTAAATGTAAAAGCGGCAATGGATTGCGTTTAGAGTGTTCATTAATTGACGTACGGTGGGTCTTCGAACTTAAATATGCGTGTGTGACGTCACACCCAAATTATTCCGTCTGCCTTTTTTGCATTTCGTGTATGACATTGGCTCATTTTTTGTGTCAATGTTTGTTTTGAGTTTTGATTTATTTTTGGGGTTTATTTTCTTTATTGTGATTGTCTTTGTTATTTTGTT
This sequence comes from Tinea trinotella, assembly GCA_905220615.1. Taxonomy (NCBI): domain Eukaryota; kingdom Metazoa; phylum Arthropoda; class Insecta; order Lepidoptera; family Tineidae; genus Tinea; species Tinea trinotella. The sequence goes on along the minus strand of HG992307.1, from coordinate 1,921,465 downwards.
AGTAAATCCTTTTGCAGCTCCTAAACGGCCGGATTGATTCGGATGTAATTTTAAGTGTATTATGAGTTCCTGGATGGTTTGAAAAAACATTTGGGCCTATTGAGTGGTGTTGCTGTCACCAAATTTTATTATGCTGAAAAAATTGAGCGGTACTCTTTATTTCAAAGCTAGAAAGAATAGAAAAATATATGGTAGCCGCAATACTACTACTATAGAAAATTTAAAAGAAAATAATGATTTTAATAATTTAGACATAAAGACCGTAGTAAATAGTGAGAAATCCAAAAGGGTTGACTCATGCGTAGATTCGTTTAAAGTAATTATGAAATCGTAAAATGAAAGAAATGTAAATAATAAATACATTTAATGTGACGCTGCTTTTTCGGACAGGACAACTTTTGCTGGGTCCCGCTAGTTAGGGATATAAATTAGCAGATCCCATAACCATGGAGCTTGTAATTGAAGCAAGATAGTTGTGTTAGGATAATAGAAAAGTCCATTGTCTCTGTCTATCCTTGTGGAAATAATGGCGTGACAGTTTGTTGGTCGATATTGGTGACAAATAAACATCGGGATGAAGTTCTAACGTATAATTTGTTAGGCGAAGAAGACATAACGCGGTCAATAGAAACTCTTTGTTTAATATTTGATTCAGAGAATGAATAAATTTGATGACAAAGACATTAATTATTTCGCATTACAATTTTATCTCGAATGCACTTTTATCTTTAGGTTATCAGGTCAATAGATAGTTTATTAAGTTATGTATTTATCTTATTAGTAATTAAATATTTGTACTATTTGTCCTTAAAACTACTTGATTAGATCATTCAAAAGGTACTCGTGCAATTAAATTAAAATATATTTTTTTGCATAGAAAGCGATAGACACTGAATTTGAACCCTGTCGCATTGACCGATGTGCACAAGTGATTTTTTCTATCCAATTTTAACTATAAATTTATTTATTTCTTTAAAATGAAATATAAAAGTCGCGTCAAAAAATAATAAACGAAATGTTATTTAATGAATTAAACAAATTTTATGCGGCTTACTATCGCGTTTGTTTTGTTTAGATTTTACATTTTTTTATTATTCCGATTTCTTTGATTCATTAATCAATGTTCGCGCAAAATCTAAGAAAATGAAATGTATTTGCTTCTTTAGATCCGAATATTAGGTTATCGATGCGACTTTTTGCAATATTAGTATTTGATTTAAAGTTATTTTATGTCAGTAGTAACAACATAAACCCACAAATAACTAAAGTTCTACTAGACAAAATAATAATTAAAAAATATACATATAAACTAATATTATTAATCAAATCGAATTGACGCGCTTTTTCCCACATGTATAGGCTGAGACAATGGAGCGCCATTGGCTACGATTCTGACACAACTCCCTTGCTTCTCTCACATCCACAATTCTCTTTATACAAGCTGTACGGTTATGAGCACTAGGCAACCCAACTACTTGTGGATATCTCCGATTTGGTCGGAAAACTCTGGATATGCCTCGATTAATGCATCCACTCCATCTACTTTCACGCATCCTTTCCATGTACCCAAACTTAGTATTCCTAAAATATTTAATATATAGTTTGACTGGCAGAAAAAGCACCACTGCCTACCACTGGCGTGACATTTTTCTTGATTGTAATTTATTTATCCATTGACATTGAGGAATAATTAAAGAAATACATGATTTCTTATGGTAAAGTGCATCATCTACAAGCTATGTAACATAATTGCTGTAGTGATTAAAATACTCGTAGTTGCCACCGTGTTGTTTGCGTACTTGACATAGATTACTTGTACCTTTACCCTTCTATATCTTAATTAAGGTTATAGATAATTCAATGCTCATAAATAATATTGTATTAAAATTAATGTTATACTTAGTTTCAAATTAGTTGCAATAAATTGCGTTGTTTTTCTTTTACATTTCTTTATTTGAATTTGAATCTTATTATCTGTCGTATACGAATAAATGATATACGACATTGTTAGGCTTGCCTAAAATGTATTTTTATCCAGATTATAGTCAGTTTGTAGAGATTTGTGGATGTGAGGGAAGCTAGGGAGTTGGTCAGGATCGCAGCAAGTGGAGCTTCTTTGTCGCTGCCTATCTCTGTGGAAAAAAAGGCGTGACAATTTGATTGGTTGATTGTATCGACATATAAATAAATATAGGTAAATATGAGGCGGTATAATGAACCACTGCCTTAAACAAATTTTATGCTATCGCGTTTATTTTGGTCTTAATTTTACATTTTTTATTAACGAGAGCTTTGCAGCCATCGTGGTTACGGAGATACCACAATGGTTAAAAATAAATAAAAATAACTTGCCAATACTAATGTATCTTTGGTTTTCCTGTTTCTATGATACAAAGCACTTAAGTAGCTTAATATAGAAATGTATTTTTTTAATCATTAGAATATAGTTGATAATAAATCGCGTGGAACAAAATAATATTGAATAAACGCTCAACAAGTTTCATTAATAAAATATAATGTCGTCGTTTTATATAATTCACGTCGAAACATCGCCCACGTGTTTCTCATATTTACTTAATTTAATTACTATGTTGCTAATAATAACTTTAATTTATAATTAAAAGACATAACGGTCTTCTTGTAATAGTGGTAGGCAGATAGTACTACATACCACTTCCAAGTGCATAGACTGTGTTTCGGGAAGTACCTTTTTTATTATGACACGACATCTGACCTCAAACCGCCTGATGATAAGTAAGAAGAGGTCCAAAAGTGACGACGACTGAAAAAACCGAGTTAGTTCACGGCTGCCTCATTCGCCGTCACTATGCCAAAGAAAGTTGAAAGTTGCCGATTTCAACAATGTCGTTATGACTGCTACTTAAAGTTATTCAACTTTAGTTGCAGTCGTGTCCATTCATGGAGTGCAGTCCAGCTTAACATCAGACGGGTTCTGTCATATGTCAAGCCACAATATATAAAAAAACGTGTTGTTTAACATATTTAATTTTTCTGGAGGTTTTCTGTTGCAAAAGCCGTGATCTTAAGATGATTACGAGTGATTGTATTCGGTAAACGGTTTTTCTAACTAGCCGTCATCGTCATCCTCATCAGCCAGAAGGCGTCCACTGCTGAACATAGGCCTCCCCCTTAGAACGCCATTTTGAACGACAAGATGCCAGTTGCATCCACCAGTTCGTGACCGTACTCGGTCTTTATTTTTATTTAAGTCGAGACATAACATTAACTTGACATCAAGCGGGGTGCTGTCATATGTCGAGTCACATAATAATAAAAAAAAGTTAATATAGACACTAATATTTTAATTTTACATTTGTTTCTAAAAAAATATTTTTCTTCTTAGCATATTTTTTTATTACTTTGCAAAATAATAACATACTAATCCATTAATCCACTTTTCAACATCGTTAATTAAATTCAATAGGTCAAGGTTGGCTTTTTTTTTTATTGTAACTCGACATCTGACCTCAATCCGCCTGATGGTAAACAAAAAGAGATCCGAGAGTGCCGAGACTGCAAAAATTGAGGCTTCCCGGCTGCCCCAGTCGCCGCCGCTATGCCGTCTAAAGGTGCTTCTTCACGCATCGCTTCAATGATCCAAGGCTATAGGATAAAGAGAACACATGGGCTGGTAAAGCATTTCACTTGTCGATTGTTCTGCAAAGAAACGACGCACAGACATTTTTAGTTCGACTGCCGATTCGATCGACATAATGCGAATCCTTTCCCCGACTGATGTGTTTTTTACAACATCACCGTAAACGTCGTTGATTCTTCATTTAATTCCAAACAATAAACCGGGCATAGGTCTTGTATTTTTAAATAGAATACATTTTAAGAGTGGTAGGCAGTGGTACCCAGTCTGCCGATCCAGGGTAGTACCATCAGGCGAGGTGTTGTCATTTAACAAGTAAATTTTAAGTTGCCGGTTCCGACTAGGCCGACTTAGTGGAAGTGACTGCTACTTACAGTTATTGTACTGAATGGTAGTAGCAGTGATATCCATTCATGGATCGCACTCCACTCTAACACCGAGCGGGGTGCTGTCATACAATTTGTCGAGTCATAAAAAAAAGATAATTTATAACTATTATTAGGGTACAGAAAGCTGTGTGCGATCTAAATACATTTGAGATTGCGGCCACAGATAAAAGCGATACTGCGCTGACAAATCAGTAAGTTCTAATTTCAATTTTCTTATGAAACCAATGTATCTTTGACTTCGGTCGTCCTGTTTCTATAATAGGCACTTTAGTAGCTTGATAGAAATGTAAATAAATATAATATAAAAAATTCGAAAAAGAGATGGGAGGCCTTTGCCCAGCAGTGAAACAAATAAACGGGCTAATAATGATCAATCAATCAATCAAATTGTCACCCCTTTTTCCCGCTAAGACAATAGAGCGCTATTTGCCACGATCCAGACACAATTCCCTCGTTTCCCTAACATCCACAATTTTCTTCATACAAGCTCTGCGGTTATAATATTTTATAACTTATTTTATTTTTAGCAATTTAAAACTTACTAGAAAACCAGAGAAGTTTCTCTTTAATCGGCTTTTGCATTATAAATAAGTGTAACAGAAGTTTGTGGACGATGTTCGTGAATAACAAACTGCGCTGAGAACGTTAAAGACTTGTTAATTTTCTGAAATTATTGCTGAATATAAGTTAACGCATTTGGATTTCGATATTATTATGTATTTTAATATATTATTATTATACCTTTTTTACTATTTATTAAGATCTTTATACTAGATCTTGCACTTGGTTTTCTATTTGCCTGAAATAAGGATTTTTAAATCCTTCCTATTTATTTGGAAATTCAAGGAATTAACGTAAATAGATACATCTTGTTTATTTTCATATTATTAGACCTGGAATTATTTTTTTAATAAATAAAATAAATTACAATAATAATATTTTTTAATTATTATTGTGGCTTAAATATTTCACCGAAATATCGCACAGGAATATTTCACTTTGTACTAAAACCATAAAACTAACATCAGACACATTATGTGAGTAAAATCGGTGAAATTGCTCTCACATTGGCTTCGAAGGGGAGTGGAAAGAAATTAAATACACTTAACATCATTTAATGGTCTTATAAATCAGTAGAGAAGCCGCATCCGGCCAGAATTAAGACTTCGATCCACTTACTAAGATGTATTGCTCTAATAACAGTCGACTTTTTCAAATAATGTTTATGAAAAATTTATGTTCAAGTACATACCTACTCGGATATGAATGGTACTAACCAAATAGTCACTAAAAATAATTTAACCTCATGGTGATTTGCCTGATGGTATGGCTGATGATGAAGCAAGGGGAGGCCTAAAACATCTGGAAAAAAACTGGCTTGGCTTACGGCTGCCATATTTACAGGCCCACATTTTTCTTAACCTTTAATCCTTTAATCAAAGAGTGAAAAAGCATATTTGGCTGGCATATTGAAGATGACTGAGACAACAGTGAACTGAGCAAGATTTTTCAGTCGTCGAAGCTCTTGGACCTCTCGTTGCCATCATGTCCTGCTTATATGTCACAATAAACAACATTTTAAAAAGTATTGATTTAACATAATCAAATAAATTGGCTTGGAATTTTTTACGTTATGAAAATTTGGCTCATCAACTACTATTGAAAAGGCTCTGTTGAGAAGAAGCTTCAAGAAACTCGATATTCGTGTCATGTATATAAAAGTGTTACTGATTAATACTTGATCAGGTATTCTGTATTTGTAATTATTATTATAAATAAATAAAATGTTAAAAATTCAGAAATACACATTTAAACAATAAAAGTAAACCTACAAATCTGTATGTGGAATACACGATTAGGTAATTACAAGCTTGCTACAAAGTTTAAATTAAAAAAAAAACAAATAACAATTTAATAGACAGCACAATGTCGGTTAAATAAACATATAAATAAAGTCGGTCCAGTTAAAACAAATATTTGAATAAAACATAGTGACATTTCCTCGCAGCTGGAGTTAGCGCGTAAATTGTAGACTCAGAGCATGTGCCACTAGACGGCTACAGTAGGAATAAAAACGCTTTATTCTTTTCGAGTTTTCAGTTATTAATTTACAGTTAAGTTAAGTCTAGAAGCATGTGGTCTGTGTTTATACAGAAATTAAATCTATCGGGTTTGTGGTATTGCAATGAGCTTAACGATAGATGATTCATTCGTCCTTAGTTAATTTAAAAATATTGGATAAGTGATGAGTAAAGAATCTTATACATATATTAATTTCTAATCAGGCAAATAAATGTTTGTCTTCTTTTTTACTTTTTATTGGTATTAACTCTATACGATTGTTTTTAACAATAAAAATATTTGTCTTGTTTTATAAATCATTACAAGTTGTTAGAGTTATTAGAAAATAACTTCACTTGTCGAAATCAATATTATTTATTCTATGCTACTAACAATTTATCTTTGCTAATAGATGTTTTTCTATTGTTTTTCCCAAGAAAAACAAACAAATGCATTACTTAGACTGTTTATGTATTTTACATACATAATATGTATTTATTTATATATAGTTTTTTACTAAAATATGCTTCCCAACTACTGCTCACATGTAGCCTTGGTTAGCTTTAAGCTTTATGGCATTAAGACCGTCAATGAACTGTACATTTTTCTGCATTAAACAATTATATTATTTACGAGTAGATATATTTTATAGTAGACGCTTCGATTGGATGAATCTACAAACGTATCTACTCGCCTTTAATAAAAATAAGAAAAATATGTTTCATGCATGGAGACTACGGTATAAATCCTATTTTACTTCCTACTATTATTATAAATGTGTATGTGAGTTTGTTTGTTGCGTTTTCACGCAACTACTTAACCTATCATCATGAAACTTTGTACACATATTTTTGGAGGTACTAGAAGTAACATAGAATACTTTAGTTTAAAAATATATTATTTTTGACCATAGTTTTCAATTGACTATAGTTTCAGCTGTTGGGAACTTTTCTATATTTATTTTTATTTCCATCTGTCATTTTTATATGAGTTATCGAGTTATAGATACAAATAGAGATATACAGTCGAATTGAGAACCTCCTCCTTTTTTATGACTGTGTTATAAACCTAATTTTACCAGGTGAAACCGCTGGCACAGCTAGTAAAATATAATATAATAGTTTTAATAAAATTACGTCAGCTTCGTTCACGATTTTAATTCATGACCACGGCACAGAAGCAAAGCTAGGGGCGATCAGCCAAAAATAACAAAGAGAGTGACTTAATGACAGCGACATGACAAAACGGGTCAGACGAATGTTAACATAGATGTGTCTATTGTAAGATTACAAATATAACATCTCTCCTTGATCTATTAAAGTGTGCTTTTAAATAGATTATTTCAGCAAGGTTTCCTTTTGCTGATAACGTTAGAACTGTAAGTTTTTGTTATGTGAATATTGGAGTGGTTGTATAATTTAATTAAATACATGCTTCAGGAAAATATTTAATTATTTTGTAATTGTACCTTAGAAACATAACAATTAATTAACTTGTCTGTCTTTATTCCTACAGCAATAGTGAGAGATAGTGGAGCTATCTTTCTTGACATAGCTGCCTTCGAATGCATAATATCCACAATTTACATTTTCTTTATATTGATATATTGTTTTGTGTCTCGACATCTAACCATGACTTGCCTAATGGCAAGCATATGGACGTCCAAGAGTACCGACAACTAAAATTTAAATTACCAATTCAGTTTACAGCTGCCTTAGTCGCCATGACTATTTCATTGACTTATTATTTATTACTTTTTTTTACATTTCTATATTAAGCTACTAAAGTGCTTGTATCATAGAAACAGGACAACCAAAGTACATATATAAAAAATACATTGGTACCGGTAAGTGGTTTTGAACCTGTGCTCGCGGTTTGCGTAACCATTGCACTGCCACTACGCCACGGTTGCCTTAATAAACACTGTTTATTATTATTACATTAACCGAGCCTGAAATTCTCTCTAATAAATCAAATCAATCAATCAATCAAATTGTTACGGTTTTTTCCCACAGAGATAGGCAGAGACAATGGAGCGCCACTTGCCACGATCTTGACACAACTCCCTCGCTTCCTTCACATTCACAAATTAAAGCAATTAGATGAACAATAAAGGTGCTTGGAACAATAGCATGAGCCACACGACACACCGATCCGACTAGAAAATATATTATTCTATTGACTTCATAGCTTAAATAGAACTTGTATAATTTATTAATACATTATTAAATTTAATTATTCGATAAAATATATATATATATATATATATATATATATATATAATAGTAGTTTTATTTGTCTAGAATTCTAGATGGATAGTTTGTAAAGGAAATGTACAGTTGAATAGCACTTGTAGACTATATCCGGTTAAATTTGAACAGAATAAACTTGTTAAATCCTTTACAACATTGCCTCAACTAGGGTTGTGTTGTCCGGTTAGTAGTTCAGTTTTCATTTTCTATTTATTCCCGTGGGATGCCACCGACATGGCGGAACATATTAAGATATTGTACTGTTTATTAACTGAACAGTATACTTTGGTGTAGGGCTTTGTAGTTTATATAAAATATTAAATAGTTAAATTAGTAGTATACTAATGAAATAAAAAAAATTATGCGGTTTACTATCGCGTTTATTTTGGTAGTGATTTTTCATTTTTTTATTATTTCGACGTTTCGAGAGCTGTGCAGTGTGCAGCCATCGTGGTCACGGAAAGATTGAGGTGTTGGTCGTCCTATTGGTGGATACTGTTATTGTTTCCAAAACCACCCTGTTTGCTGTTTTGATTTTGTTTTGTTAAAACGTCGGAATAATAAAAAAATGTAAAATCAAAACCAAAATAAACGCTATAGTAAGTCGCATAAAATTTGTTTAATTTATTAATCAATGTTCGCGCAAAATCTAAGAAATTATTAGTAGTAGACTGCTTCAAGTGTCAGGGAAAAGGATTACTTTTGGGATCAACTTGAAAGTTTCCTGTTCCAACTAGGTCGGCATAGTCGTCTCCACTACACTCTAGTGCTATGCTACTCTACATTCCAGCTTAAGATCAGGCGGTAGTGCTGTCATAAGTCAAGCCTAATTTATTCAAATCCAATCCAATATAAATAGCAAAATTATGGCAACCCTAGAGCTCTGTCGTATATAAAATTATTTCCTACAGAATCTCCGGCATCTGAATATTGACGACGATCTTTTATTAATGCTGAATTTTTCAGTATCGTTTGGACTTTTTAATCTTGATCTTTTTGTGTTAAACTAAAAAAATATTTAAGAATAAAGTAAGAAAAGAAAATGTTTAAAAAAGAAATGTTTAATAATAGATAGCTTCTTTTATGTTGTACTATTTAAGTAAAAAAATTTTTAGGTCTTTATGATAAAATTAGACTTTAATGCTACATAATTTCAACAATATCACGACGGTATTAACGATAGGCGTGGACGAACGGTTTAGCGATTGGTTTGTTGCGCGTAAAGTCCCGGGTTGGATCCCCGGTCGGAGCAAATATTTGTTAATAAAAAAAGAGATGGATATTTGCTTCGGGTCTGGTTATCAAAGAGTGGTAGGCAGTGGTACCCAGTCTGCCGATCCGTGAAGTGATTTGGTCACGTTTCGGGATCAGCTTGTAAATTGCCGGTTCCATCTAGGCCGGCATAGTGGATGTGATTGCTACTCACAGTTATTAAATTGTGGTAGCAGTGACATTCATTCATGGACCACACTTCGGCCTAACATCAAGCGGGGTGATGTCATATGTCGAGTCACATTAAAAAAAAAACATTGGCTGGCATAGTGACGTCGATTAATGCAACCGTAACCTGAACAGTTTTTTAGTCGCCGGCACTCGTAGACCTCCTGTTGCTTACCATCAGGCAAATCGACCTCAGATATCGCGTCTCACAAAAAAAAACTGACGCTAGTTATATTTTCGGTGGCGTGCGTATAGCTTTGACGAAGGACTTTAGTTAAATAATAACTACATGAAGATAAGGTCGATACTGATTTAATTCTTATTCACAATGGTTTATATATTGGTGTCGAACAGTTACAAAAAAACATGGAAGATTCCATCCCATGATCCTAGCGTTAATACATTATTCTGATATTGATAACTTTAGTGATAAAAGTAATTTATTAATTTTAGTGATAAAAATATATTATTATTTCTCAAAGGATCCGAAGACTCAGGGCAAAGTTCACATTCTTTCGTATGTCTGTTACACTGACATAACTCCTCCCCCCTTAAGTGAGAGGTGTACCGGGGATTGCAACGACGGTGGTTGGAGAGAATCTTCAGCCCTACGTTGCTATCCTAAGGTAACCGATCGTTTTGGGGCCCACCAGTAGTACTGCAAAGCTGGAACCGGTTATGATGATAATGATCCACAACGTTATTGATGTCCAGCTCGGGCGTGTTCCTATTATAGGTGTTTCTTCATCTCGGAGGATATCTTTGATTCATTGAACTGCGTTCATCAGACTGTCTAATTGTATGTTTTCTTATCTGTAAATTTTCAGTATTTTTTTTTCAGTTATAAGCTTGCGGCAGGTATTGTTTTCTAAATATTATTATATCTTTCATGTATTTCTAGGGTTTGTCTTAATAATTCTACGCTACATCTGTTATCTATTGTTGCTATTACATCACTTGTATTCAGCATGTAGTTTTGGTTATTTCTTCCTTTATTATAGTTATCCAGCTATTCTCATAGATTTGCTCTATAATGTTGTTTGAGTACTCTGCTTTTGCGTCATTACAATCACATGGGTGATGACTGATGGTGTTGTATTAATTGGGCGATACAATCTTCGAACTCTCTTGTCAGTTTAAGTGTTTACAGATCATCTTCGGCGACTAGCTGACATGCTTCTTGGTGGTATGCAAATTCGTTACTTCCCAAGGCAAGGCAAGTTAAGGATTTATTGGTATTAGGATTGTGTTGTTATAATTGGTTATGCCATACAAGTATAGAAGGATAGTATAAATGGTTAGGTATTATAGGCATCTCTTATTGGAATCTTATTAGTATATACTGAAATCTTATTGGTATCTAATAACTGTATATTTTTCTAAAGTTAGTGAAGTATTTACGTCGATCTGAATAATAACTATTTCAGTAACGATATGTTGCGAGTCTAAAATGCTGGGGTATATTTTATTTAATTGCGAGAATGTTATCGCGTTTTCTAAGAGTTGTTATTTAGGGTTGCACGAAGTTAAGACATCCGGCGTGATATTTTTTTGCTATGAAGCGCGGTTGTGAAGGCAAGTTATGATTATTACTAATTACTATCTCTGTGAGTTGTTATCTAATAATTTATTAATATCCGTTTCGAGTCGCATGAAGTTAACGACGTTAGGCGTGTTATCTTTTTTCAAGTCTAGCGGTCTTAAGGGTAAGTGATAATTCTTTTTTAATCACTATCTCTTGTTCACCCTATTTTTGTTTGTGTTTTTATATCGCCTCTAATCGATATTTGGGTGTTATTGACAGATTTGGGTTGTTTGAAATGCGTTCGTATTTTGATTTTAAACATTATATTCAGTTATATTGTATTATAATATATTCAGCCAGTGATATTTTTAATGTAACTGTTTGCTTGTTTCCTTTATGTCTCTATGTTTAGTTAGTGTTTTTTTTATATATAAAGTTTATTTGTTTTGTCCTATTATTTACTAATGTTACACGGTTCATACAACTTACAAATTTTTGTTTCGCGATTATTAAATACGGTGTTATATACGATTATTATATAATATATATATTTATATATATTATAGGTGTTATACAATATCGGATAGTACTCTATATGAATAAAGTAACAATAGAAGGTTTTAACTGAGGTTGTAAATTCTTTAAACATTTTTATTTATTTATTTGTGATTAGATGTCGTTAATTGTAATAATTGTAATTAATTGTAATTTTATAGTAATAGTTATATGAATGTATTTATAAAGATACTAAGATTGTTCTTCATAAAACTTTCGTCATCATTTTCCATCGGTCTTTCTGATTAGAAGTGTATTTCAGAGGATCCTTTGATCGTGAGTTGTTATTATACGGTTCTTTTTTAATAATAACTATATTAGGATTGAACGGCTTCATTGTACGCGTCGACATATTTACGCTAGAAGGTTGCTTTTGCTCAAAGAACATTCTTCTGTTTTTAAGCAGTGCTTCCTTTTGTTTTGCCAGAATAATGGCACGATACAATGTCGGTTTTAGTATGTCGAGGAATACTTTGATTGCAATCGTTTCATAATATTCCGTTTTAGATGGATCTAATATTATTAATTGTATTACAAAACTTTTTCGCAATTCGTTTTTTAATAAACAAGCGAAGTACGGATAATACCGCTTTTTCGCTAATAAAAGTGCATTTTCTACTATTTTAGTATAGAATGCAAATTTATTATTATTACCATTATATATTGGTATTAATATTGACATTATCCCGCAATCTATCGAGATTAAAATGTCTTTTGATTTTCCTTCTAAGCCTTTTATTGCCATTTTAAGGTTAGTTGGATTAAATAAAACTTTTCTAAATTCGATATTAGAATTTAAGGAAAAGGAATGCCTTGAGGAAAACAGATTTTATGCTTACCTCAAAAACATATCATTTGGATTAAATGAACTTTTCTTAATTCGATTTTAGAATTTAAGGAAAAGGAATGCCTTGAGGAAAACAGACTTTATGCCTTCCTCAAAAACATGAAATAAATAAACTTTTCTTAATTCGATTTTAGAATTTAAGGAAAAGGAATGCCTTGAGGAAAACAGATTTTATGTCTTCCTCAAAAACATGGAATAAATAAGCTTTTCTAAATTCGATTTTAGAATTTAAGGAAAAGGAATGCCTTGAGGAAAACCGATTTTATGCCTTCCTCAAAAACATGGAATAAATAAATAAATAAACTTTTCTAAATTCGATATTAGAATTTAAGGAAAAGGAATGCCTTGAGGAAAACAGATTCTATGCTTACCCCAAAAACATATCAGGTGAGTATCGCCTCTTCGGTTTGCCTCTTATCGTCGTCCGACCACCAGGTTCTTATTTAGAATCACGTAGCGGTGATGAGCTTCTGCCTATCCCGTTAATTTATCCGTGATCTTACCACCAGGTTCTTGTTCCGAATTACGTCGCGGTGATGAGCTTCTTCTGCCTATCCCGTTAAATAATCCGTAATCCGACTACCAGGTTCTTGGTTAGAGTTACGTCGCGGTGATGAGCTTCTGCCTATCCCGTTAATACGTGATCCTACCGACTGCGCCAGTTATATTTTCGGTGGCGTGCGTATAGCTTTGACGAAGGACTTTAGTTAAATAATAACTACATGAAGATAAGGTCGATACTGATTTAATTCTTATTCACAATGGTTTATATATTGGTGTCGAACAGTTACAAAAAAACATGGAAGATTCCATCCCATGATCCTAGCGTTAATACATTATTCTGATATTGATAACTTTAGTGATAAAAGTAATTTATTAATTTTAGTGATAAAAATATATTATTATTTCTCAAAGGATCCGAAGACTCAGGGCAAAGTTCACATTCTTTCGTATGTCTGTTACACTGACATAACTCGCTACAGCTCAAATTCGTTGAGACATTCAGGATCATCATGTCAGTCATAACTAACGTTTTTATAATCCGCAGAAATTACTTTATTCAATCAGACATTTCAGATGAAAAACATAAGAATATTTAAAATATTATTATTTGTGTGGCTTAATATAACAGCACTCCGCCTTTTGTTAAGCTGGAATACGGTCCATGAATTAAGGTTCTGCGAATGTCTAGAAATGTCGGTCTAGTAACCAGCAACTTCCAAGCTGTTCCCAAAACGTGACTAACAGCCGGTTGTACCAAAAAAGTTTCAATTTACGAATTTAATTTTACTTTATACTTATTCTATCACGTTTAAGAAATCGTAAATTGGGTTGTTAAGAATTTTATATCGAAACTACCACCAGAAATAACAAAAGTAGTACATAGAAACCCAAAATGAACGATGTCCTTTAGCCATGTATAAAATATCCGTTAAACGTAAATGTGAAGGAAAAGAGTGGTGCAACCCATTTTTCTTTTTTTCTTTTACTTATACGGTACTTTTTACAAATTCGTAAATTATAATTTTTGGTACAACCGGCTGTAAGAAACTTTACGGTCTGTACACTTCAAAATGGGCTACCCCGAATCGGCAGACTGGGCATATTTTTTTTACTATACATTTCTATACTAAGCTACTAAAGTGCTTGTATCATAGAAACAAGACAACCAAAGTACATATACCAAAGAATACATTGGTACCGGTGAGTGGATTTAAACCCGTGCACTCGGTTTGCGTAACCATTGCACTGCCACTACACCACGGTCACCTCAAGTCATATGACCACCAACAGTCTTCCTACCACTTTAGCGTAGATGTATTTGATAAAAAAAAACACAGAATTTGAATAATTATAAAATTCTGTTATATTATTAATTAATCGAGAAAATGGGGGCGGCGGGCGGCCATCCTCTAAATTAAGACTTCGATAGCTTAATTGGCCAAATATAAAATCGTGGGGAACTTTTATTGTCTACTTCAATCAAATTAACGTCCCTTAGGAAAGTCTTTCAATTAAAAAGTTTACTGACGAATAAAACCTACTTTATTTTGTATTGAATTTTACAACGTTATTTTTAGATTTTTCTTTAAAAATTACAGAAATTGTTTCTAATTTAATTTAGAGGTATTTAATTTGTAGTTATATTCTAATCACCACTACATTAACAATAGGGCATAGTAAAGACGTCTGAGGAAACTGTAAATCAGTCGTCGGCACTCCTGGAGCTCTTGCTTACCATCAGGCAAGTCGCGGTCAAATGTGATGCCACAATGGGCAAAGTGTACCTACGTGTGTGTATACATAAAATAATTCATAAAATATTATTTTGTAATAATCTGTTTTCTTTTTTGTTTCAGGTAATAGAAACGTTCCTGAAAAGGTTAAAGTAGTATATATTCTGACATTTACTTGTTAATAAAATTTGGCATTCTTATAAAGGTTGTGGAATCCCTCTTGGAAGTCTTACACGGCGTTCACACGAGGCGAATTTAGTTGATCAACTGCAAAATCGTTTGCGATTTGAACCGTCTGAATGGTTCCTTGTTTACCCTAATTTAATGTTGATGCTTTACATAAATTGTTGCTTATTTCTCACGGGAACTATAACATCTAGTAACTAAAATAAATTACCGTCAAGTAAATGGAAGGGATGTGTTTGAATCCAGATTGATATCAGCGCGAGAGACTGACAAATTGCTTGCAATAGTGTTTCGGTGGGGCAGGCGGTTTGGGCGCGAAAGCCTTCCGGTTGACGAAGGGCGGCTTTTCGCACCGTGTATCGATCGCCTGAGTGGCTGACTCTTGATTATTTTGTAACTCAATTGTATTGCAATTTGAATGACTTTAATTTCCGATATTAAAATATTGTTCGATGAAAATATGATTTTATTGTCGATGTTTTGCGAAATAGATATTTTATTTTAATTAGGAGTTTTATGTTTTTTATATGTATACATTAGAAATGGGGTTTGGATTGGGATTTTATTTTAAGGTAATTATATTAAAATTTATTAAAAATTATGGGCTAGCAGGGCAAATTAGTTTCGAGAAAGTATTTTTAATACTTTTGTTTTTAATCTCACCAACAAGCGAACCTTTAGATACGTTTATATTAAAAGAATATTTTATACTTTTTCCCGAACAATATTGGAAAACTAATTTCCTAAAAAATATTCAGTATAATAAAATTATATTGTCGAACATATTTCTTAGAATACACCAGCATCTTTCGCCTTAAGGGCTTTACGGATTTTCAAAGTACTTCTGAATTTCGTCCTTTCTTTATTAAATTTATATTTAATTTATGTTTCATATTGAACTCCTAACATTAATTACATTATTTTTAAATTTAGAGTACTAAATCATGTTTAAAAGTAATTTTGTCTACCATTATATAAATGTATATAATATAATATCACGCGGTTTTATATATTTTCGTGACAAAAATTGGATACTGCATTCTGTGATGGATAGCTTACAGACAGCAAAACAACTTCTTTCAATTAAAGTATATCTTAAAAGCAGTTTTATTAAACTAAGTTTTATAACAGTAAAGCGATGCAATGTATATACACAATGTATATACACAAAGTGTATATGCTAAATATGTATTATACAAGAAATTTGGGCAATGTGCAAAAAATAAGATTAATTTTATATCTAACAGTTATTTTTATTCTGACATGACTCCTACCTAACCTTGACTTACTTGGAGAAGGTCAAAGAGTGCGGACGACTAAAACCTACCTCAGTTTATGGCGCCACATATAGTCACTATGGCTAGAGGTTACGCTATTTAAATACCTTCGTATACTTTGATGCGTGAAGATGCACCTTAGGCCGGCATAATGACGGAGACTGAGGCAGCCTCGAACTAACTCGGGTTTTTCAGTCGTCGTCACTCTTGGACCTCCTCTTGCTTATCATCAGCCGGGTCAAAGGTTAAATGTCGTGTCACAATAAAAAAAAACCTTGTTTAAAAATATATGTTAAAATAGTAATGTTAATGCTTATTCTGCTGACTGTACACCGCCGCTTTGGCATTTAGCATCAATCATAGGGGAACGTGATTCTCGCGTTGTCGATATAATCTCGTAGATCATGACAAGTGAAAATTTACATTTTTAACAAATTTCAGTAGCGGTTTGTCAGACGAATAAAATTGGAGGTTTCAGTTTATTGGCCGCAGTCATTCGTTACTGCGTAGTTCGTCTTCGTCTTATCGTATAGGTTAAAACTTCGGAGAGTTTTTTTTATTGTAATGTTAATAAAAGTTATAAAACAACTTTGATTGTACGTTAGTCCAAGTTATTTATGTAATGGATTATTTACAGATAACACAATTTTTTTATCATTAGCTTTTAAAAAATGTTAATAGTTATACAAAGAGACTTTTGCATTGTATGAGAGCCTCTTAATACAATCAGAATTATATTCAAACAATTAAATTGTCACGCCTTTATCCCGCAAGGATAGGCAAAGACAATGGCGCGCCACTTGCCACGATTTTTAAATTTATTTTTATTATGACACGACATCTGGCCTCGACCCGCCTAATGATAAGCCAGAGGAAGTCCAGGAGTGAAGACAACTGATAAAACCGAGTCAGTTCACAGCTCCCCCAGTCGTCGTCACTATGCCGGCCAAAGATCGATCCTGTCAAAACTCCCTCGATTTTCTCACATCTACATTTCCTTCATACAAGTTCTACGGTTATGGGCACTAGGCAACTCAACTTTTCTATTAGGTTGCAATATAGTAAAAATAAAAATTAATAAAAAAGTTGTTTTTTATTATCTTAAGATTAGGTATATCAATTTGTAAGAACTGTACTTTATGTACATTTCACAAGAAATATTGGGAATATTTTGTTATTATTGGATTATTAGAAATGGATGTGAGAGGAATTTGGGCATTCCCTGGGGGCCGCTTGTCCCCTCTACGAAAGGTCATCCCTTATTTATGCGGTGGATGCCTCGATATTTAAAATTACGTGCTCTCATAAAAATTCCTAAAAACCATTACAGTTTATTTGAGTTTGGATTTTTAGATGCTTATATTTCCCTTAGAGTGGTTCGGGGATGAACTTGTATTCATTCCTACGTACGCTTGTTTATATTTAGCCGCTCTTATGGGAAAGGAAACTTTGCGAAGAAATTTCCAAATTTCCAGGGTTGTGCTTGCTACTTATTAATACTTTAGTTTTTCAGTCGTCGTTCTTGTACTTTCCTTGCATACATAAGGCAAATCGAGGTTAGATGTCGAGTTTTAATACCTTTATTATTTTAATAATAATAATCTAATGTTAGAGCGACTTAATAAATAAAAACATAATGGAATCATATTTTTTTAGGAGGAGGGAGTTTTTGTAAGAATCGTGGCAAGTGGCGTTCCATTGGGTCTGCCTATCCCTGTGGGAAAAAGTCGTGACAATGAAAAGGATTTATTTTTTAAATGATATTTACAAATAACATACGACGAGTTGCTGACGTGCGATAAAAAATAAGTAAACATGCAAACATCGTTGTAATTTGTAAAGCAAATAAATTCAAAAACTTTCCTCGCGTTTTCATTCAAGCGAATGAACGACTGGCTAAAAGTTTGTTCATAGCAGCTCAAGTGTTTTGGAGTTCTGCACAGAAATTCACATAAATAGACACGTTATCATGCAATTTTAAACCTTATTTTTATGAGGAAAAACACGTGTTTTGTATAACTATTTATGTCATATTTAGGCCAACTTTTATGTTCCCTGTAAGATGAAAATTGGCGGATTTTGAGCTTTATTAACGCGCGTAGAAGTGTTATTAAATTTGTCGTCAAATATTTGCTTTTACATTTTTAATATTTGAAAATTTAGGGTGCTAGAAACAGTTTCTGACTTCGACTTGCTTGATAGTAACTAAGGGGAGGTCGTAACTAAGTTGCGTGCCGTGAGCTGACTCCTCTTGCTTATCATCAGGCGGGTCAAGGTCAAATGACGCGTCACAATAAAAAAAATTAGGATAATAATATATTTTTATGATAAATAATATATTTTAGTGAATAGTTTGCGGCAATCGAGGAACATATACCTTCTATTGTGTAACATAATCCCAAAGCCATGCCGAACATATTTCCACAAAGTCGTAAATATAATGTTGACATTACCAACAAAAACAATATTCCATACGGGGGACAAGTTTTTATGTTCAAACCGAAGTGAGCTAGACCATCAAAGTTTTTCCATTGTAGCTGTGTTTTATGAACATTTTTTATTATTATTATTTTTCTTATGAACTCTATTTTTCATTAGTTCCTTACTGGCTATTAAGGGATGGGCTGAATGGCGGGATTGGAGTAGTAACGTTTTGCTTGATCATTTTTTAGATTTTAATTTGGATTTTGCATTATTTTTACAAAATAAGCGTATATTATAATTATTTTACTTTTTTTATTTTATTCATTTACATTCTATACTAAGCTACTAAAGTGCTTGTATCATAGAAACAGGACAACCAAAGTACATATATAAAAGTACATTGGTAAGCAGTTTTTGCACCCGTGCTCTCGGTTTGCGTAACCATTGCCCAGCCACTACACCACGGTCACCTTATATTATAATATTTACATTACTTATATTAGTATATTATATATTAATATTTACGAAATGCGAATAACAATAAACAATTAACGAATCCGTTGTTCATAACCATTGGCCAAATTATAGACATGTGTTTTGTCCAAAAAGTAAGGATACCATCCACCACGTAATAACGTTTATTCACAAAACAATTTAGAAAAAGTATGAGCAGTTGAACTATAAGTTAATCTAGTTGAAACAGAAAAGTTGGGTAATAATGGAGGGATTTCCAAGTCATTACAACGTGCGGTTTGTTATCCATTATAGGTTATACTCGGAGGGAATCTCAAACGTCTGAGCCGACCTTCGTGAGTCGAAAAGGATAAAATGATAAATCAAATGGATATAGAGATCCCAGGAGTCATCCGTGCGGAACACTGCCTTGGTTATTTAGATAATTTATTTAAATTATTTTTGGAAACGTGAATTCGGTTAAGTAATTTTTTGAAGATACAACTTTAATTTGAAACGTTTTTTTTAATGTTTTTCATAACTTTTTTCATGAAAAAAATATAATCAAAAGAATATATTTTTTTTTATTTTTTATTGTGACTCGACATATGACAGCACCCCGCTTGATGTTAAGCTGGAGTGTGGTCCATGAATGAATGCCACTGCTACTACAATTCAATAACTGTGAGTAGCAATCACATCCACTATGCCGGCCTAGATGGAACCGGCAACTTACAAGCTGATCCCGAAACGTGACCAAATCACTTCACGGTCTGTATACTTGTAAGTGGTGGTACTAACCCGGATCGGCAGACTGGGTACCACTGCCTACCACTCTTTAAAATATCCACTAAATAAGACATAATTGTTCTTTGCTGATGGTAAGCAAAATAAAAATCCATGTTAACCCCCACGATAAGTGTACCGCAGTATGAAAAAAGCGGAATAAATCAATAAAAATGAATAATGTAAATTAACTTAATATTTAAAGCACATTGAAAGAAATCCATAATTTTGAATAAATTTCTCACACATTCAAATCAAAAGGAGATTCACGAAAGATATTTATAAATCGGATGTGAGTAGTACAATAAAACGTGGACGACCTAGAAAATTATTACCTATCGAGGACATCAAATAAAAAAGGTTCCAACATAACCGTAGAGAACATAACGTTATATGAAAAGAGGTGTGTATGTGAAGTGAAGGAAGCAAGAGAGTTGTTTGACCAGCAGAGTGACGGTGACTCAAGCTACCGTCGCGTCTCAAGAAAAGGACGTGATAAAATATCACGTTGCACTTTATTAAAATAGTAGTGAGTATTTGATACGTTCACCAACACATACACAATATATTGACGTGTATTTCAATTAGTTGGAATTGCTACGGCTTTACCCCATGACATGTCTTTGTCTGCCATTCGAGCGAAATCAGCAATACATTCCCTCAAAACCAATATAACTGAAGTATAAACAAGGGCGTCTATAACATTTTAAAGCTTTTTTAAAACTTATTGTTTACCGTTATAATTGGTCGTCTTACTTAACTGAATAATATTCGTCGATTTGTTATTTTAGTTTTACCTGCACTGATAAATCTATTTAAAAGAGTAGGTGGTTTAACGGTAGGCCTAGGAGTGCCAACGATTGAAATAGCCATTTCAGTTTATAATTACCTCAGTCACCATCATCAGCCAAAGGTGCTTTTTCACGCTTTACTTGAAGTATCATATATTGAAGGATAAGGGGATCACAATATTCCGTAATTAATTTACTCTTAAACATTTACAAAACTGCAGATAAATATGCCGAATAATTAATTGCTACTAACCATTCTAGGATATATTCGTATAGACATTTTTATTCTAAATATGGGCATCTTCCCATATCATATACACCTAATATGATATGTACGCCCCTGGGTGGTTGCTCACATAGAGTGTACGATACATTCCAGTTGCAAGGATTTGCTACGCTCTGGTTATTTCAAGTACAGTGTTGACAAACAGAACAATCAAAACTCGTTTGTTGATCGTCCCGCGAACAAATTGGCATGTGCTTTGTGAAGTAACTCTGTTAGCTTTAGAAGCAATACTAATTTGAGCTTTTGTGCTTTAATATGTGCTCGTTAGCGATATAATGAGAGTTATTGTTCTGTTAGCTCATTTTTATTACGAAGGTTAGTTTCTATTGAGGAGATTTAAACAATTTAAAACAATTATCCAAAGCTTTGTTTCGGATAATTGTTTTAAATTGTTTACAGTAGTTGTAAATTCATATTCTTTTGGTTTTTTTTAAATAATTACATACAGTAATTTAGTTTTAAAATGAGGCGGATTGTTTTTGTTTATAATTGTTGTTATAAATGCAAGAAAAAAATGTATTTGTATATTTATTTGGTAGGCGTAGGCAGAGACAACTTTCGACGATTCTGACATATAACATGACTTTTTTTTTAATTTTATCAATTACACTACGACACATCTACTAATGTGTACAGGCCTAAGGTAAGTATAAACTCATGTTATCAAAGGATTTTACTAGTTTTTAGTGTTTGATAATACTTATATCATTATATGATACTTATATAACCATAGAGCTTGTATGAAGAGAATTGTGAATGTGAAGGAAGCGAGGGAGTTGTGTCAGGATCGTGGCAAGTGGCGCTCTATTGTCTATGCCTATCCCTGTGGGAAAAGGGCGTGACAATTTGATTGATTGATTGATAATACTTGTATACGAGTATAAACTTGTTATATTTTTTCAGTCTTTCTATTCCAATTTTTTCATTGTGTCCTGAGTGACTTGCACGAGCCACGAATCAATATCAGACTCAGTTTATTATTGTCTCAGTCATCGTCACTATGCTCGCTCTAGAAGTGTAGCTAGCATAAAGAATCTAGTCCTTAATAAACAATTTACTGCTATTTCATGAACTCTTCATGTTGTTAATGTTGATACTTTGAAGTTATGAGTTTGTAGTTTATGCTGTGTCTGTTGTCAGGGAGAAACTTTAACCGTAAAGTTATTATAACATAATGTAGAAATTTCACTAATATTTCCTTATTCCTTTAACGTTATACTGAATAATATGTTACTTTGAGTATACTCGAGTTACTTTGAGTACTCGTTCTTAACTTCACCAAAATACTTATTAAGTACCACGTTTATTAGAAATATTTACTCGTAAAAACAAAAATGACGAATACTTTTATTTTCTTTATTGTGACATTTGACGTCCATTTGCCTGATAGTAAGCAAGGGGAGGACCAGGAGCGCCAACGACTGATAAGTACAACTCAATGTACAGTTGCCTTAGTCTCTATGTCGGTCAAAGATGCTTATTTTCAATCGAACAATCGACAAGTGGAATGCTTTGCCAGCCCATGTGTTCTCTCCCTCCTATAACCTTGGATCCTTCAAGCGATGCGTGAAGAAGCACCTTTGGCCGGCATAGTGACGGCGGCTGGGACAGCCGTGAACAAACTCGGTTGTCTCAATCGTCTGCACTTTTGGATCTCCTCTTGCTTATCATCAGGCAGGTCGATGTCGAATGTCGAGTCACAATAAAAAAAAAAATTACGCTACGCTTCAAGGATCACAGGTTATTCGAATGTAGAGAACACACGGGCTGATAACGCATTACACTTTATTTTTGTTTTATTATTTTATAGTTTGATGGTTATCTTATTATATTTAGCTTAATGCTAAATCAAAATGGTTGTACCTATGTTAGTTTGCATTGAGATGTTCGTGTACTCTCAATAAATTATAGTGATACAATAAAAATATATTTTAAGGACGACCGTGGTGTAGTAGCAGTGCAATGGTTACGCAAGCCGAGAGCACAGGTTCAAAACCACTCACCGGTACCAATGTATCGTTGATATATTATGTACTTAGGTTGTCCTGTTTCAATAATACAAGCAAGCACTTTAGCAACTTAGTAAAATATATTCATGTAATTAAATTAAAATAGTACTTTTTGAGGTTTTGCGTGAACATTGTTTATGAAATAAAAGAGTTTTGCGTCGTTTTTGAAACGTTCGTAGGGTTAAAGTAATCAAAACAAACGCAGTACTAAGCCGTAAAAATCTTTTATTTTATATAAATGTAATTCAATTTTTTTTTATTGTGACACGACATCTGACCTCGACCCGCCTGATGATAAGCAAGAGAAGGTCCAAAAGTGACGACAACTGAAAAACCGAGTTTATTCACGGCTTCTTCAGTCATCGTCACTATGCCGGCCAAAGGTGCTTCTTCACGCATCGCTTGAAGGATCCAAGGTCATAGGATGGAGAGAACACATGGGCTGGTAAAGCATTCCACTTGTCGATTGTTCTACAAAGAAAAGACGCACCGAACTTTTTAGTTCGGCTGCCGATTCGATCGATAGAATGCGGATGCTTTCCCCTACCTGTGCGGGTAAATTAATTTAAAAAGTGAATTAAAAAAGTGAATTAATTAATATGCTTTATTTTATTATAATTTATTTTATGTCAGAAGTTTTGAAATCATTTTCAATTGTTTCAGGGTGAAAAAGACAACAGTAAAAGCTGTATATTGTCGTGCGAGAAGAGGAAGGCCGATGATGCTGATTGCAATAAAGATCTCAAAAAAGTATGTATAATAACTTTTATTATTATGGCGCTACATATCATAGCACCCCTCCTGATGTTAAGCTGAGGTGCGGTCCAATGAAGGCAACTGCTACTACAATTAAAACCGGCAACTTGCAGGCTGATTCCGAAACGAAACTAAGTCATTTCATGGTCTGTATCCTTCTAAGTGGTCGTACTACAACCAGACCTGGAGCAAGTATATGTCTCTTTTTATTACCAAATATTTGTAATATTTAATCTAATTTTGCAAAAAATGCTGTGAAGCAAACCTTGGTTCTAACCAGGAATCGAACCCGGGACTAACGGACTGTTTTGCTAGCCAATGCGCCACTCGTGTTGTCAAATGTTATTTTATTAAGTAATGAATAAAATGGCATGCAGACAGTCGCCCGATCTACTACTGACCTGGGGTGTTGCTACCACTTTTAATGTTTAGCTTTTTGTTTTCAATTGATACAATAGAAAATCGAACGAACGTTTTATTAAAGTGCATGTAGAAATACAATAAAAACAAAAAGGTATTATAAAACAAAATAAATAAATAAAACTAACTTTATAGGAAGCATATTTTAATAAACTATTTTATTTAATAATATCAATCAATCAATCAAATGGCCTTTTTCCCTGGAGGATAGGCAAAGAAGCGCCACTTGCCACGATCTTAACACAACTCCCTCGCTTTCCTTACATCTACATTGTTTTCTACGGTTATGGGCACTAGGCAACTTAGTGTTTTTTTGGTAATAATAATAACATTTAACTATAGATATGGAATAAGATTGGTAATACCAACTAATTATAAAGTAAATTTGATACGTTTATTATAGCGTTGAATTACAGAACATTAAAGTATAATAACAATAACAGTATAGGAATAGTAATAAGGGAAAACATTCACCCTAAAAGTTTCTTTAAAATGTGCTTTTGACACGCAACTTTTGCTTTATTTCAAACACACGAAATTAACTAAATGAAAGCTTCAAGGAACACTAGGCTCTATTCTTGGTACCATTTAATTTTAAGCCTTTAAATAGTATAAACTACGATTTGAGTTAAGCGGTCATTAAGGAGTGTGCGTGATGTGACGATAGCGGATACGAGGTTTGAAAGAGGATGTAGAGTCAAACAAGGATTGAAAAATAATGCTTCGATGGTTTGGGCACATGAAAAGGATGATTGAAAGTAGATTGACGAAAGGAATTTATAAATCTGATGTGGACGGATGAGTTAAACGAAGGGTGTTTTTCGACCAAGAAAGCTGAG
The DNA here is from genome assembly GCA_905220615.1 of Tinea trinotella. Lineage (NCBI taxonomy): Eukaryota > Metazoa > Arthropoda > Insecta > Lepidoptera > Tineidae > Tinea > Tinea trinotella. The sequence goes on along the minus strand of HG992307.1, from coordinate 1,896,316 downwards.
TTGCCTAATGCCCTTAACCGTAGATCATGTATAGAGGGGGGGAGCATGTATGTGGATTTAAGGAAAGTGAAGGAGTTGTGTCAGGATCGTGGCAAGTGGCGCTCCATCTTTGCCTATTCCTGTGGGAAATATGCGTGACAATTTGATTGAATATATTGTTTTACATTTCTATACTAAGATTCTAAAAGTGCCTGTATCATAGAAACAAGACGACCAAATTACATTTATCAAAGATACATTTATGGTTTTAAACCGGGGGACTCTTTATTTCACTACCACTACACCGCGATCGTTTTCATATCTACGTTTTCTCTCGAGAGTACAGACCATAAAGTTACTGTTACTTTTCCTAATCAGTTTAAAAGTTGCCTGGTTGAACTAGGTCGTCACATGGCATGCGAATGCTACTTCTTAAATTTATTTAATGTTGTGGCTCGACTATGACAACACTTCACCTGATATGACATTATTAAAGGGGACTTCTACTACAGGTAAATGAGTACATCTTCCACACCGACCTAATTGGCACTAACAACATTCAAGCTTATATTGAAACGCGACTGAGTCACTGTATACTTGAAAGCGGTGGTAATTCGAAACAATTTCAAGAATCATTCCGCGCGCCGACCGCAACATCTAAATCTCGTCATTCCGCTCTCATTATTATTTCGCGAAATGTAAGGAAGGGACTCTATCAAGTTTATGATGTGCGCTAGGACATTTTGACACCCAAAATACCTCCTAAACGGAAACATAACGCCTTTTAAATGTACGAGTAGAAACAGTAGGGTGAGTAAATTATCTTGTTTTTAAGAACTGAACAACACGCTATCCTAGAAATAAATATAGTTGAATTATGTATAATATCATATTGCCCCTTTACCCTACTCGATTTTTTTTACTATGGATTAAATTATTTATTATTTTTTTTAATAAGAGATTAATTATATTAAACTGCTATTATTCTTCTGGTTATAACGCACAGGCTACGTCGAAAAGTAGATTTCAAAATGCTTAAAATAAAGCAGAGAGACAAAAACAACGGAGCGCCACTTGCCACGGTCTCGACACAATTCTCCCGTTCAAATCTCTTCATACCAAGTTTTATTTTTTATGAATGACCTCGACTTGATCGAATAAGTAGGAATATCTGTAGAATTTTAGTCGAAATTTGAAACGATTTATCCGTCTCTTGTTGCAGATGATTGTGGCAATATGTATAATAAAGCTGCTTATCTCTGATTATAAATAATATAGGCTTAAATGTAGTTCTAATAATATAACCTTGGATCCTTCAAGCGATGCGTGAAGAAGCACCTTTGGCCGGCATAGTGACGGCGGCTGAGACAGTCGTGTTCTAACTCGGTTGTTTCAGTCGTCGGCACTTTTGGATCTCCTCTTGCTTATCATCAGGCAAGTCAATGTCAAATGTCGTGTCACAATAAAAAAATAAAATAAAAAATATTGTATTTAAACAATTTAAAAACTTCATAATATTATAATAACAAAATAAGTTAATTTACAAACTCTAAAATTATGCTAAAATAATAGTTTTAATTATTGGATATAATATATTCAAATATTTGGTTAACAATAACAAAACATTAATTTCACTTATCATAAATTAATGAAAATTAAAGATTTTGTTTATACATTTTGTTTCCCAGGCCGGGACACTTTTTTTGAGACAGCCGTAAACTGAGGCGGGTTTTCAGTTGCTTACCATAGCGAAATCAAGGTCGCAGATGCGATTTCAATGGTTCTTCGGAGCGCATCAGTAATATAAGTTTTTTGTTCAGCCAGTTTTTATGATACAATAATGTTTAGTAGGTTATTATAGACATTTAAATAAATATATAAATAATAAATAACACGTCAAAAAATAATATGTTTCAGGCGGGTTAAGTTTTCTGTTTTTCAGCAAAGATTTATGCTTTTCCTTTTTAAACAGCACTGTAAAATCAAAAATAAATACATTATTTTTGCTTTAACCAGACCTTCAAGCAAAGCCCTTCCGATCGGCATAGTGACAACCACTAAGGCAGCCGTAAACTAGTATTTCTGCCGTACGGCAAGTCAAGGTCACAATAAAAACGTGTATAAATTACAATAGTAATGGCTACTTGTATATATATTACTCCAAAGTTACGCTACGCAGTTGAAAGTTTGTCTTAGTTTATAAATCAGTTGAGTGCGTGTGGAGGAGTACGAACAGTTACAATTAGTATGAACTGTCGACAAAGACTTTTTTGTATAGTGGACAAATATTTTTATTACTATTATTTAAGGTTTTGATGTGATAGAAATTTCCAGTTGTAACCAATGTGTAGTCAGATGTCAGATCTAAATCAGAGAAAATTTTAGAACACTTTACTTTTTATTTTTTTTTTTCACGTGATTAAAAAAACTTGTTTTATAAATGCTCTACTTACTGGGATTTAAATTTATTTTTTTGAACATATGCTATTCCTCTTTTTATTATTGAGACACGACATTCGACCTTGACTTGCCTGACGAAAAGCAAGGACCGACGACAAAAAACGTATTATCTTACATTTGCCTCAGTTGCCGTCTCTGCCGGTCTAAAGCTCTTTTTCGCTGTGTTTTCTTTGTTTCCGACTATACGGGCACATTTTCTATTGTGCCGAAAATTGTTATCCAAAGTTGAACTCTTTACAATCTACATGAACGTATATATGGAGAGTCATGCGTACTCTATTATATATGTACTATAAAAAGTTTATATTCCATATTGTAATTCAGTTTCCAAAATGCGAATTACGATTGTAACTACGCGTGGGTTGATTTAAATGCGACTCCCATTGGTACTAACTTTTCGAACTACACAAACTTTTTGATGAATGCATTACTGTATCGTAGTTTGAATGTGATATAGTTTGTTTCTAAAATTATACCCACGCATTATGTTGGATTATAAGATGGATTATGTTGGATTATTTTATCAACCTATGTTTTTTTATTGATATATGATAGCACTCTGCCTTAAATAAGCTGAAGTGTGGTTCATGAACGGTCGGGTATTTTACTGTAGCTGCAGTAGCCTCTACTATTACGACCTAGTTAAAACCGGCAACTTTCATACTAATGCCGAAACGTGACTTCACCATATGTACACTTAAAACTGGTGTACCACCACTACTTTTTATTAGTTTATCCAAATCGGAAACATCCTTAAGAAAGCTCTAGTGCCCATAACCGTACCGCTATACGTATGAAAAGAATTGTGGATGTGAGGAAAGCGAGGTAATTTTATCAGGATTGTGGCAAGTGGCAATTGATTATTATTAAGAAAAACCTTTTATATTAAAACACATTTTTATTTTCTCAGCTCAAACAGCGAAAATCACTTCAAGAAATAATTTTGACTTTGTACATAATGCAAATAAAGAATAAACACTTTTATAGTGTAATAAATAACATTACAATGCACGAGAAATTCCTAAATTGTTTGACAAAAGCCTTTTCTTTTTCGTTCTAGTACAAATTAATATTAAACGTCCGCATCTATTTACATTGTAAACAGTCTGTGTGAATTTCCATAAAAATTCATTGCTGTTCGAAACTCACGGGCCGAGGCGAGCGCGTGCCTTTGAGTTGGTTAAAAAAAAACTTTTCTCATTTCGCGGCAACTCTCTGCCAGCCTCCCATAGGTACTAATAGAACTTTTTTAAACGATTTTTAACGCAGCCTTTAATTTGTTTTTTTTACTTTAAATTAGATGTAAATTATAATATATGACCCCTTCACAGAGGTGGACTTGTAAATAATAGAAAATACGATAGACAACACCAAACCTCGACCAGGGATCCCGGTTCGTTCATATTCCTGATATCGACAAATATCACTTAACAGATAATAACCTCGGCATCGACACATGATGGCAAATTCGTGAACACCTGACCTTGGATTGCCTGGTGATAAGCAAGAGAAAGTCCTAGAACGCTAATGACTGAAAAAAAACGACTTATTTTACAGTTACCTCATTTATAGTCACTATTCCAAAGACGCTTTTTCACGCTTTGCTTAAACATAGATTGCTTAAATGACCGAAGGTTATAGGACGGTTAAAGCATTTTTTTCGTCGATTGCTCGACAAAGTCAAAGCGCGCCGAACTGTTTAATTTGACTGTCGATTCGGTTGACAAAATGTGCAAAGGCGATATAGGACGCACAAAGCCCATTTTGTATAAACTGTATAATTAATTGGATAAGAAGATCATTGGATATTTGATCAATTCTTTTATTATAACATTTATTTCTTGTTACAGGCTAAATTAGAAACGAAAGCCCTAAAAGCAAAAAGGCCTGGATTCACAGATGACAGATATAATGAGACATCATATTATATCGAAAATGGTAAGTCAAATAGAAATTATTATTTTTTCGTAGATCTTAGGATAACCATAACTTGTAGGTCTTTACGTTTGTCCTGATAGAGAACAATTTATATATTAATAGTCTCCTCTGCATGCAGCATAATGACGATATTTGGGCTCAAGATCTACATTACTTGTAAAATATAAAAATTAATACATTAGGCTGATATATATTATTTCTTTAACAACACTTTACTTCTAAAAGTTTACGCAAAAAGTTCTCGAATTGAAACCACATATAGACATGGACGGACATCTACCTATATGTTGTGGGTGGACACTGACGACCTGCAAAAGGCAGCAGGAACCGCTAAATGCAAGCCAATGTACCAATGTGGATATTGCTGGGATAGGCCTGTGTACAGGAAGGAACAACTAATAGCTGACGTGGTGAATTTTAAAAATATTAATGTTGATAGGAAAAAATACATTTAATTAGCCATGTACAGTAATTCTGTGGTTCTTTGCTAATGGTTCGCACTCTAACTTGACATGAGTCGGAGACATGAGATCATTTCATTTGAAAACATTTGTAATGACTATTGCAGAGCTATTGAATCTCTAGGACTCATGGCTACCCCAATTCCCACAGATTCTCTTACTTCCCTAACTTTCATAATTATTTTATACAAGCTCTATAAGAAAATTATTAAATAATTAAATTATTAAATTAAATTATAAAATCGTATGGATACATACGATTTTATGCGGATAGATCCGAGGTGCCACAAAGAGCTTGTGGAAACGGAAGCATGAGAGTTTAAGTAGTAAAATACAAGAAGCATTTCCTTCCTTGAAGACTGTCCATTTCCAGTTGCACAAGTGTTACTATTTTTATCCTATAACGTCTTATGAATCCTGCCAAGTCAGCTTGCAACAAAGGACAACATTCACAAAAGGTTTCTAATAAACATTAGCACGGTTTAACTATTGCCTGGAATTCTATGAGCTATTAGGCTTAGTCATGCCGCAATGCCGTGGTCTATGTTACTCGTTGTTTTTTATCATACAGTACTTTTTTAATTACTTTAGTATATCCCAAGACATGAATACGTGACATTTTTTTTTCTCTTCTCTTTGCTGAGGATCTTGATTCAACCAAGGCATTATCATTTTCCATCTGCCACGGTTTCAGACCTGACCTGATATGAACGTGAATGTTTGGCTACCTATCTCGGACTGAAATCTGTACTGCCAATAACCATGGATCTTATATGGAACCTTTATTTACTCAGATAGGGTATTGAAGATCATGAAGTCGTACTTTCGATAAGCACCAAACAATATTTTAATATTTTTTTGGCATATTCCAATGCTAGTATTACGTATTACCTATATTACCTAATAAAAATGGACCCAGTGTCTATGGCGAGCGTAAAATTCTAATTTTCTAAATTCCGAGTTCAATGTTTCATGTTATGTTCAATATTATGTTCAATGTTAACGAAAGATTTTAATGTAATTGAATAACGTCGGTAACAAATCTATCTGTCAGTCTCTTTTCTAGATAGTACGTTAGATAGATAATAAAGAGCCAGTCTAAGAGGTTTCCTAATCTTAAGTTTAAGTGATGTTAAAGTTGAGATGGACATTATAGTGGTTTACAAACCTTGTCAGAAGTTACAAGTGAACGTCTAAGGTTCTATCTAAGTTTAGTTTTACTCATTAATGGCCGTCCTTAACTCTTGAATATAGTTGTGAATAAATTTGTTTCGAATTTGCATGTTATTAGTCAATATTGGAAAGCGATCATTTTAATTAAGCTTAAAGTTGACGACACGCGTGGCACACGGTTACATACACTGGCTAAGCGTAAAGCCTTGAGTTCGATTCCCGGTCTGGGTGAACATCATAGCATTTATTTGTTTTATTAATTTATTGGATTAGATATATAATGTTATAAAAAAAAACACGACACATTTTTGCTCCAGGTCTGGTTGTTTAGGACACAGTTGGTGGTTGTGGTGACTTACACAGTCGAATTCGTGACCAGTTTGAAAGTTGCCAGTTCCAACTAGATTGGCATAGTGGATGCTAGTGTAGTTATTTAACTGTACTAGCAGTGAGCTTAAAAAAATAGAACGCACTTCAGTCTAACATCAGGTGGAGTGCTAAAATATTTCGAGCCACAATAATAGAAAATTTATATTGATTCAAATAAATGTAGGATCAGTGTATTTTTGTTTTTCAGGCAACCCTCGTACCGACAAGATCCATAAATGTATAAATTTTTGCACCTTTACCTTGTTACAGGGCTACGAAAAGTTTTTCCATATTACTTCACTTTCACGACATTTACGAAGGGTCGGTGGGTAGGGGAGCGCATTTTGGATGTTTTCGCAAGGGAGTTTCGTGCTCATCCCGCCGCCGAGTACGAGCGTTGTATCCGCGCTGGGACTCTCACTGTCAACTACGAGAAAGTCGATCCCGACTACAGGCTCAAGCACAACGACCTGCTTGCTAATGTCGTGCACAGGTATTACTAATCCGTCAAAAGGAGCCTCATATCATTTCAACAAAATACTTTGAATACAGCCACACAAAATACTATACAATTAGGCTAATTAAAATAAACTGTCATTTTGTCGACGTCTTGAGTATGTATATAACTATTAAATTTGTAGTTTATGTCAATTAACTGAACCTTAATAATAACCTTTTAAACTTCTCACACTCTATTGTAATATATTATCTACTCACTAAAGTTATCTACACTCTATAAAACGAGTGGTTTAATTTGGCTTAAATATTTCGTAAATATGCAATTACACTATTCTGAAGCCAGTGCTTTGTAAGAATATGAATTTCTATACTTAATTAGTAATGAATAATAATGAAGGAATTACAGCGATTGTATTTAGCACCGAATGAGCATGCGCGCGCACAAAATCGTCACTATTATGATCACATTCACTATTTTTGGTCCTTCCGTTCACGCATGTTCATTCGTTGTTATTGTTTCTCGTATAATTTCTTATTAAATTTTGTTACACGAGAAATTTGTTACGCCAATACGAGAATGTTGAGCAAATATTCTTAACTTTTAACTTTAACAATTGTGACGTCTCTTTCATCTAATCAAATTTGTTTACAAAGGTTTTGCTCAACTACTTGTGTTCGTCCTTGTTTGCCTGACGAATGTATCGTTACAGGCACGAAGTCCCGGTCACCAGCCAACCGATTACCCTCGTACATATCGACGAGGACATTGTGGTCGTCAACAAACCGGCCTCTATCCCCGTAAGTGGCAATTGAGACGGCCATGTTATCAATATGAACGCTTCCAACATTCTTAGCTAATATACACTTGTGTCTTGTGTCTTGCATGCATTCATGTTTATTAATATTTAGCACATTTTCATTAAATAAGTTATTGTCATTCAAATCTCATACTCGAATACTACGAGTTTTTAGTTTATGATTATTTATTAGCGTATTTGACTCATTAAGTCTTTATGTCTAGAAATTTTAAATCTATCTAATTAGAATAAACATTATATAAGTCCTAATAACTTATTTAACTAAAATATATATGTTATATGTTGTAACACCTATAATACATCTTATTATTTATAAGCGCCATTAACAATACTTACTAAGTTTTCATTTAAAACCATAAAACCTAATCCGTTTCATTTTACCAAACCTGTTAAAGTTAACATATGTCTATTAAACTTTTAGAATATTATAGAGATAATAAATGTTATATTGTAAAAATATGATGCTTACGTGCAAGCCTTTAAAACGATAGAGTCGAGGCTTGGGGGTATGTTTTCATGCATGGTAGGGTAGGGGCTTACATTCTGTGGCTGAAATGTTATGTATGAAATGTTTTTTAAAGTTACAGGTTTCTTTCAGCGCTTAAGTTCATTCTTTTTATTTATCTATTTATCTGTTAGGTTTGTATTTAAGAATAAGTCTGTTAAGAATTAAGTTCAGACTTTCAGAATAATTTACTGATAATAATTATGAATTTTATCTATTAATTATCTATATTTATTGTATAGATTATGCATACTGTACTTAACATAAATTCAGATAGGCTCACACACACATTTACACTACAATTTACGCTTCAAGTTTCAAACTATGTAATTAAAGTACATAACTTGACATCTTTGTTAACATTCTTGAAATATTCCCTTTAGATATAGAATCATAAAGCCGCCAATAGATCGGTGTGACTACTGTAGCGCTGGTCCAATTGCATTCGTGGAAAATTGCTATGATTACGATTTTCAATGGTGTTCTCAGCTTGCTATGAGCGCATCTTGTCGATGATGTTGCAACTCACTTCCATACACACAAATAGGTTGACATATAATTACTCAAAATCTAAATTGGCATTGTTGTTCAATAAGAAAATCTGTATCATAGCTTCCACCATATTATTATAATTAAAGTAACAATTCGATTTTCAAATTCACACACACCCGAGTCACTCACTTATAGTGAAAGCCAGTGAGTGTGTGACGTCACCGACGATATGCCAAGTGTCGTCCAACGTGTTGATTTGTCTGTTTTGGTGGGTGAGCACAGGCATGAAACACCGGTGCTCGCCAGCCCCTTGCGCATCATTCACGTAGACGACGAGCTGCTAGTGCTAGACAAGCCTTGCTCGCTGCCGGTGAGTTCATACGCGGCATGCCCGGTTCAACCATTATCTAGGATCCTCGCCCGGCCTCTGGGGAACGCATATACATTAACATAATATAAATTTTATCATTAAAACATTTGAATGAAATTTAAATTTTTACTTGATCTCTAACTAATACTTCCATTTTTCAAATTCAAACAAAGAGTAAAATATTCAACAAAGTTAGCCCTCAGAGTCTGACGCGAGCGTGTGATCTGTACAAACTTTGTGAAAAATGTTTTCCAACAGATCCTAGAAATCCAGCGGTTCTTATGGAGCTCCTTGTGTTTCGTTGAAATCCCACTTAAAAGCGGGGCAGAAACTTCGTTTTGAGCTCAGTCTTACATCTTCAAAGTCCGCTCTTTGATATTACAAATGGTTTTTGTTTTGTTTTTTATCTCATATAAATACTTTATGGGACGTGTGATTTGATTTATAACAACTATTACATACGAAATCATTAACAAATCATATTTGCATGTCACACTCCTCACACATTGGTATTCATAGTTTGCAGCGTGAATTTATGCACACTTATTGTAATTTCATAACTTATATTCAACATTATGCATGCTTTTGTTAACATTTGCTTTTTTATTTCTGAGTTCTATGTTATTTAGATGACCATATGTTTTTATTACTTTTTTATTTAATCTATTTAAATGAACGAAAAAGATAATTAAATTCTGTAATAGGCATGAATTTTAGACGTAATGTTTTATTTGTTTTTTATTATTATTATTTGTGTGTTCATTCTTGTGATACTATTCTGCGTTGCAGGTACATCCGTGTGGTCGTTACCGCCACAACACTGTGGTTTTCATTCTTGCCAAAGAATATAATTTGAAAAATTTACGAACCATCCACAGACTGGATAGGCTTACGTCAGGTAACTTTTGCATTTCACTTTTTTACCATATTTAAATAATCATTTAAGAATCCGTTCTTTGTGTGGTTCATAATACCTTATTTTGTTTGTAATTTACTATTGATTGATATTTAACCAAGTGCATTCTAATTATACAAAAATAGTCAAATGCAATAAGAAATTTATCAAAATACTAAACTGGAAACGTAGTCGCCAAAATCCATGGTCATAATTTATCAAACGTTTCAAATAATAAAAAATATTAACTAAATGTTTTGCACATGTAAATAGGTCTGCTGTTATTCGGGCGCAGTCCAAAGAAAGCGAGACAAATGGAGCATCAGATAAGAAACAGACAAGTACAGAAAGAGTATGTTTGTAGGGTCGATGGAGAATTTCCATTGTAAGTATACCCAATATTACAAAATATAGGTATAATTAGTGTTTTGGTATTTTAATAAGGTAATATTAAGGAGTACTTCGTCTATACTTACATGTATTTCTATAAGTTCGTTTATATAAGGTATTTTTTAGTTATTTGTGATCGATTTGTATAGTTTTTCTAGTTGGAATAATATAAAACAATTAGTACTATTTTACTTAATAATTTACAAAATTGAACACCGTGCCTGTTCTTATAAGTTTTGAAAGGGCATCCGTCGGGGGGTTAAACGGCGGTATTATTAAAAGATTATAAATTTTGTTCAAAGGGATGAGATAGAATGCACAGAGCCTATTGAGGTAGTAAGTTACAAGATTGGAGTCTGCAAGGTATCGCCGAAAGGAAAGGAATGCTCGACAACATTCAAGAGGCTGGGATATAACATTGGGACCAATACTAGTGTAGTGTTATGCCGGCCAAAGACTGGCCGGATGCATCAGATCAGAGTTCATCTGCAATATCTTGGTAATTATTTTTTACAATTAAGTTAAGTTGTTTTAAAATATTATGTTGTAGTTTGTAATAAAAAATAGAATGAATAATCTACTGCATGCACCGCGTAAATGCGACTGGGGATCGAATTCGGTATCTGTGGATTAGCGCGACGGCTCTGATCGAAGCTACATAGCTCCTATGGGGTTCAATTTACTTTCTTTGTTTGGAATATAAAAATGTCCATCAAAATTTGTTCTTCAAATTTTTTATGAAGCATTTCATAAAGTGTTATATTTATTTGATAACATTCTAAACATATATTGTGTTGTTGAAATATTATGTTGAATTGAATTTTGACTTTTAACGGTCGCTTAAAATTTTATTGTTTATTCATTAGGATATCCGGTAGTTAACGACCCTCTCTACAATCATCCTGTGTTTGGGCCACTAAGAGGAAAAGGTGGCGACACAGGTGGCAAGACTGATGATCAGCTCGTTCGTGATCTTATCGCCATACATAATGCTGAAAACTGGCTTGGGGTTGATGCCGCTGATGACGATCTTCTATTCTCCAAACCAGCTGTCGATGACAAAGGTACAAACATATTTTTCTCATAGTGCATATTCATTTGACTTCATGAAAATAACAGGTTTTATTCAAGACTGGATTATATAATTCATTTATTCATATTTTGTTTTTAATTTTGAATTATTTTTATTTCATGTTTGTTTGTTCATTGTTAATTTATTTATTAGTTGGAGAAGACGATTGTGATATGGGGGCAGCTTCTCGCGAATCGTCACCAAGACTCGCATCACCTGCACCAGGCCTTACACCGCCTACTATCATGACACGTAAGAAAAATAATGATATATATTTTTACATATATTATAAGAATTCTTATATTTTATTTTAATTATTTTTGCTGCAGCAACAATGCCTACTTCAACAAGTGGTGCTGAAATACCAAACAATGGTGAAGTGAAGATGGTTAACGCATCAGTTTCCACCGGTATTGATGAACCAGGCTCACCTATCTGCCTGGTTGGAACATCGCCTTCTAGTTCATCGGCTTTCGCTAACGATGACTCTAATGATTCTAAGGTATTTATGACTACAGTAGTATTTGTGGATATTTGTTGTAATAAATCAGAAATGGTTTTAACTGGTAACGTAATATAGTTTTAAGATAGAAACTTGTAATCGAACTGTTTTTAAAATAAAATATCCTTTTTAAGAGTGAGTAAAAATATTCGTCTTATGCATATATAGAGAAACTAATAGCCCCCGGTTCATAAGCGCTTCCCTGTGCCATTGTACCCTTGATATCATTTTCGTGTCTTAGTTTAGAAATGCAATATTTTACTAGCCTTAGTTATAATTTAATGTTTCTTCACAGTCAGAAAAAGTAACTGTAGCAACACAGACTGGCTGTGAAGCACCAGCTGAGCCACCAACAGCTGGATGCAGTGGTGATCCGGCGCTGGCAGTCGATCCACACTGCTATGAGTGTCGCGTGAGGTACAGGGACCCTCGCCCAAGGGACCTTGTTATGTTTTTGCATGCTTGGAAATACAAGGTAACTAGGAACAAAATTAATTATAATAATGATTTTAATACTATAAGCAGATTGATGAGAGTAATTTATAAATCTGAAATAGATAACGAGGCAGACTCAGGAGGGTGTTTTCCGACCAAATCGGAAACATTATTAAGAAAACTAGGTTGCTATGTGAACCCATAACCGTGAAGCCTGTATTTTGAGAGTAGATTTGTGGATTTGAGGGAAGCGAGGGTTGTGTCAGGTTCGTGGCAAGTTGAGCTCCATTGTCTCTATCTATCCCTGTGGGAAAAAGGCGTTACAATCTGATTGATGGATTGATAAATAATATTCCAAATAAAGGCAGGCGTCTGCAGTGCAATAGAATCGTGGATATAAAAGAAACAAAAAGTTTTGTAAGAATCATGGAAAGTGTATCCTGTAGGAACGGAGGCGCAATTGATTAAAAGAATTCAGATTTTTTAAGAACTGTAATTTTTTATTAATAATACAAAAATAAAGTTGCTCGTTTGTTTTATTAGGGACCAGGATGGGAGTACGAGACCGAGTTGCCCCAATGGGCTAATGTTGATTGGGTTGAGCCGGATATATCATCATAGTTAAATGACCTTGCCCCGCTGCAGCGACAACTGGAGACATTGTGTGTGACAAAGAAGAAGAAAAGATATAGACGTAAACATTTTTAACACATTATTTAAACGAATGTCTTTTAGTCATACATAATGCCAGTCTTATGAAAATATCTCTTTGTTTAATTTAATGCTCTTTCGTTCGATTTTTAGAACAGTTATTGGCCGTCTTGATATTGTTTAAGAGATTTGCACACAATGTCTTATTTTTATTACTTAATTGTTACTTATTTGGCTGTTATTCTGATACAGTGCCCTAAGTTTTTAGTACAATAAGTGAGAATTAGTGTTTAAGGTATGTTTTCTTACTATTGCTATTAGATGTATTTGATTCTATTATTTGCCATTTTTATTAGCATTCAGGATAATTGTTGATTTTGTCTCTTTTTCTATTAGCGTTAAATATAATTTCAGTTCCTATGGCCTATTAAATTTCGTCAAGCTTCTTGATGCCTAGGATAAGGACACTATAAATTTTGTAACTATAAATTAGGAATATCGCTTTAACGAGGCAGGGTCAATACCACAATCATATTATTATGACATCTTGAATTTTAAAAATGAAAATTTATAAGGGATAGCTCTTCTACAGACTTTTCTATTTCATATTTCGATGTTAACTTGGACCAGGTCATTGTATATTTTCTGATAGTGATTTGAAAATAATAGGACCACAATTTACTCTATACTAAGGAAGCTATCTCGATTAATGTTAGGGGCAAATATTTGTATGCATCATAATAACATATTATTTGCATTTCGTAGACATGTTAGAGATGTAAACACATTTTGGCTTCCATAGTAAATTAGAAATAATGTATATTAATAATTGGGTAATGTTATTTCTGTTTCGTTACATCTATTTCCTTTTCTTATAATTTATAGGCCAGTTATTTGCATTTATATATATTGTTATATGTTTCGATTTTATTTGCATTCAGTACACTAAATTGTTTGGCTTCATTTTATGTTCCGTTTATATTTCAATATTTTTGTTTACATACTCAACCAAAGTTTATGGTGTTCCTCAAGGATCGCTCTTTACACTTTGAGTATACAATAAACGCATTGCCTGCTAGAGGCGCGTGAGAGGTCCCATGGCTTTTCAAATAAAACAGTCCAAGGTAATGTGTTGAATAAAGACAAAATTCAATTGTATTTGTTAATTTATAAATCAAGCAGCATGTATTAAAGACATATTGCAGTTTTAGGGTTTTTTAATATTTTGTTTCTATTTGAGTGTTTTGAAACTAGTTTTAAGGTTATGTTCATTTTTTAAATTGCTGGATTGTTTCTTTTTGGATATTCGATATACGAATTTTGATTGTTTTTTCTCGTTAAAACGCTGGTTCGTTTTTTTTCTATTTAGTATTTTAGTGTAATTTCTTGAAAAGACAACTTCTTACTATATACTTATGAGCTTTCTACAAATTTGTTGGATATGTATTGTTGAGAATTTATGTATTTTACATACTTTAACGAGGCTTAGAAGGTATTAGTCGTCAGTACAATAGGCTGAAAATGCCTGAAAGTCTTTTGATCACTTAGGGAGCACTCTCGTGTATTCTTGATATTTCTAAAATTAAGATCTTATTTTATACTAAGGCTTTCAGTAGAGCTAATGATTTCAGCCTGACGGTAATTATGATATATGTATATTTTTCTTATTATGTAGCTGTGTAATGTTAGTAAAATTGCTTATTGTTATCTTAAATTATATTCTTCCTAACTGTATTGGATTAAATCGAATTACAAAATGTCTGTTAAGAGGTGCTGTTAATAATGTTACATCAGTCTTTGATGACAATAGAAAATAGTTTCGATAACCAAACTCGATCATAAATTGATAACAATTTTTGATATTTTTATCGAGTTTCGAGAGTACATTTTTCCAAGACTTTTATTTTATATTCTTTTATTCGCTGAGTAAATATTTATACAGGCATTTTTTTAATACAAAATTCGAAATATTTGTAAGAAAGGATCTGAATTTGTTAAGTTTTATCTGCTATTCAGGTCATCCGTTAATTTGCTATTATAATAATTATAAACTATTATTATACATAATAAACACCGTATTGTATGTGTAATTGGAATAGAACTTTGTCACAATCACAATTTGTAACAATTTCAACGTTGGTGACTACAAGCGAATCATTTTTGAATGTGACATGGTTGCATCTACTTATTTTTTAAGTACAGTCTATATATAATCTGTGGCATATCACCTAATAGAATATTTATTGTTAAGAATGTTTTTAACTCGAAAGTTAAACGCCGTTAATGTTTTTTAAAATATTTATTATTACAATTATATTACGATCTTTTGTCTACGAACTCTCAGTCTAGATCCAAATCCAATTATTTTATATAGTTGAATAATGCCGTGTTAATGAATACAATTGATTGATGAAAAACTAGCCAACTATAATATTTTGACAAATATCATAACATCGAGTTAATTGATATTTTACTACAATCGTACACTTTGTCACAATCTATAAAAATGTAATTGCAATTGGATTGAGATTGACATCAAGAATAAGACACCTTGTTTTACATCTGTTTTAAAAGATGAGTACTGTGAGTTTTCTTTTATCGGTATGTACTAAGAACATTAATGTTCCAAATTACGTTTGTGTATTTCGAAAAACTTTCGAGTGATCGCATTCTGTATTGTTCACAATTTGTTGTATTTTTATAGTATATAACTAATTAAGTAGTTGACATTTTTACCAGAAATGTATGAGAATAGTATCACAAGCTATTTCCAAAAATACAGCCTGACCCTTACAATTGGGTAGGAGTAAATATAAGATTTCATTTGATTGTTATCTCAGTGTGTGTGCTGAAATATTATTTTTATTTTCAATGGTTTTTGTTTTATTTAAATAAGAGAAAAATATTCATGTGCCTTCTCAGATGATTAAAAATATGTTTTTAATACAATACAATATTGATACACGTAGAATATAGGGTTCGATCCACGTCGGAAACCAAATTTTCATAACTACGAAACAAGACTTTCTCCACGGTTTAGTAACTAATTATTAAACAATATAATTTATTTCAATATTATAATCATCAGAACATCAATAACTGTCGATAGAGAATAAAAGGATTCATTGAAAAGTATTATATAAAAACCTTTCTATTAATTTTTAAATTATTACGCGCATTATTACAGCCTGATTTTAGGCTGCAGTACGAAGTGCTACGTTATTATGCCGGACTATTTGGAACTGGCAACTATTAAGCCGATCTCGATACGCAACTGAGTCTACTTGAAACTGGTGAAGAGATGATAGTGAGAAAAAATGTTACGACTAATAACTAGTTCTGGAAGTTTGGTTACGAAAGTGAATCAAGCCGAACTTAGAATGTAAAGGCACGGTCGAGCTTATGTGTAAATCGAGTAGGGCTATCGAAATCGAATACAAGGCGTTGATTTCGAGAACCACTGCTCTCACTTTGAGCTCTGTTTCTGGCACCTTATATTATTCTGTTTTGTTACATTAAAGGGTTACAGACGACTTTGATTAATTAATTATATTATTATATTAGATGTAAAATACATCGTAATGTGTAAAATAGAAAATAAATTTTGCAGGTTTTTTTTAATTCTATTTTTATTTTATGTGAATTGCCATATGACATCAGTTAGTATGTGTTTTATTAGTAGTTTTATTTACAACAACAAAATTGTAAAATATCTCAAAGATGTAAAAAAATCTGACTTTGTAATATTAATGATTTTTGTTCAATGTCGTCTGTATAAAGTTAACGTCATAATTTTTTAAATATCAAATCGAATATTTTCCCGGCGTCCTCGCCTTCCCTGGTGGTAGAAGCAAGAAGAAGTCCAAAAGCTCCGGCGACTGCAATAATCGATTCACTTTACGAATGCCTCAGTCGCTATCACTATGCTGACCAATTGAAATAGTATAGACACGCAAAAGATATATAAATATTATTTAAGTAATTGTGACGTCATCTTACCTTTAGTAACGTATTTTAAAACATGATTTGTCATTATAGTTTGTGCCATTATACAATGTATAATGGCGTATAATTGTTATACATTAATTGTTATATATATTTTTAATGTAATATGAAAGACATTTTGTTAATTTAATAGATATTTCCTAATTAAGTGTATGTTAGCGTTCCCTTCTCTAGATCCATGTTATAAGGATTTCCACGTAAATTTAATTAGAATTAAATGTTCATCCTTGGCTATGGTTTGTTTTATTTGTTACTGTTGGATAGATGAAAGAAGATTGACGAAAGAGATTTTTAAATCGGAGGACATAGCACCGCACACCGCCTGATGTAAAGCTGTAGTGCGATCTATTAATGGATACAAGTTAGCTACAGTTAAATAACTGCAAGTAGCAGTCATATCCACTATGCCGGCCTAGTTGGAAGCGGCAAAAAAACAAAAATAAAGCTGATCCCGAAACGCGAATAAGTGACTTCACAGTCTGGTGGTACTACCACGGATCAGCGTAATTAATTCATTATTAAATATTTGTAATAAGTATCAAATCTTTGTGTCGACCGGGATTCGAACCCGGGACTTTACGCGTATTGAAATGTAAGCACGCCTTGAAATATAATATTTAGTTATTTATAGGTACATAGTTGTGAATGAAAATCAATTTATCTATTTGCGAAGAGCTGTCATTCACAAACATTTAACTCATAGGTTATTTTCGAATTCCCTTAATAACCACTTTCATCCCTCATGAAAGCCGCAGGTAAATAACACATTCCCAGAAATTGAGTACGTGTTATGGAAAAACGGACCGCAAACCGATAGACAACGCAAAAGATCTACTATTAAGAATAAATAATATAAGTTTTTTTTTACATGTTTATACTAAGGTTACTAAGTTTTTACACTAAGTTATACTGAAGCTACTGAGCTTATATTATAGAAACTAGTTGACCAAAAGTCGCCTAGTTAAAAATAAATTAGTATCGGTGGTTTTGAACCGGAGACTCTTGGTTTCTCGGTTTGTTTGATCGTTTTATAACCAATAAAACTCATCCTGTCGTATGATACTTTGATACTTAAATAAAATATTTCTTTTTTCATACTTAAAATTGGCAGACAGTGTTTATTTGCCCAGTCTGCCAATCTGGATAGTACAAGTGCTGTGTCACGTTTCGAAATCAGCTTGAAAGTTGCCGGTTCTAACTAGGCCGGCATAGCGGATAAGACTGCTACTTGCACTTATTTCACTATAGTAGTAGTCGCCTCCCATTATGGACCGCTTTTCAGCTTGACATCAGTCGAAGTGCTTCAAATGTCCAACCTTAAAAAATTAATGTATTTTTCTCATGCGGTGTCTATTTATATATAGTGAATATATAACGAAATGAATACTTAAGAAGGCAGCGTTTTCCTAATAGAATCGATGATGCATTTCCACATTTATAGTCTCAGAGATATGTATTTTATTATATTGCTCTTAAAAACTGTGATAGCTAAAAGGTATAAATACGAAGTTTTGGCAGTTTGGAAAACAGGAACCTTTTTTGATATATTTTTCTAGTAAATAAATAAATTGAATGAAATAAGTGACCGGCATATTGGCCACTGAAGCAACCGTATCTTAATCCGGTTACTTAGTTTACTTGAATTACTTATAATACTTTGTTACTTAGAATTCTTAGTTACTTAGAATACTCAGTTACTTAGAATACTTAGTTACTTAGAATACTTAGAAATCTTAGTTACTTAGAATTCTTGGTTACTTAGAATTCTTGGTTACTTAGAATTCTTAGATACTTAGAATACTTAGTTACTTAGAATACTTGTCTCTGCCTATCCCTGCGGGAAAAAAGGCGTGACAATTTGATTGATTGACTAACGGCCGGTGCCAATAATCAATTTGTACGTAATCTTGGATACGAGTGTCCGACGTAATATGTCGTCCGTCTACAGTTTATTCCTCCCACTTTTAATACTAAGAGTTGGATGGAAAATTGGAAGGAATGAGGACACCCTCAACATGTCGTTTAAAAATATTGACATATACCACTGAGAATGTTTTGAGGAGCTTTTTAAACTGGTTTTACCTCGCATTTTCACACCCGCAATACACGCCCCGAATAGTTCAGGCTCTCTTGCATTCGAATGCGCATTCTGTTGACCGAATCGGCAGTCGAACTAAAACCGTGCGTCGTTTCTTTGTAAAACTATCGACAAGTTTAATGCTTTATCTGTCCGTGTGTTCCCTATAACCTTGCACCTTTCAAGCGATGCGTGGGAAAGGCTTGGCCGGCATAGTGACGGCGGCTGAGGCAACCGTGAACGCATCAGGCCATCAAGCAAGTTAAGGTCAGATGTCGAGTCATAATAAAAAAATCATTTTCTTAAACCTGTGTAGAATTATTGGTTAAACTTGAATTGCGCATATGAATATTAGCTGGACCCGTTTATTATATTTTTCTAAGCAATACATTTTCCACGTTCACCTCAATATAATTAATATAATATATTATATTTGTAGGAAACCCCTAAAACAATATGCGGCAAGATTAAGTTACATTCCGTGTAGCCATAAATCTTGCCAACGTTACGTAATACCAAAGCAATTGCTTAAACCTCTTGATAAAAATAACATAACCAAAACCTCCAGGGATTCCATGAAAAAGGTTCTTTCTATACTTAATATAGGTAAACGTATATATGTCACTCGACATATGACAGCACCCGGCTCAATGTTCTGAAGTGTAGTCTATGAAGAGTGTAGTAGGTGACTTCTACTACAGCTAAATACATATAATAGCAGTCTCATACACTATGCCAGTCTAGTTGAAGCGGCAACTTACAAGCTGATCTTGTAAGTGTATACTTGTAAGTGGTGGTACTACCCCATATCGGCAGACTGGGCATCAGTGCCTACCACTCTTTATACAGGGTTAAAGACAAACTTTTAAGCGTTTAAAAATTGGTAACTGCCGACTCAAGGTGGTATGTACCATCAATTCAGGGAAAAGTCACTGTGAAATGAATCAACCGAACTTCATGGCCAGGAGTTCTGCGAGGCTGTTCTAATAAACAATTAAGTCTTCGATAATAATTTGTATGATTCTATTTTAATACTTTCTAACATAAGCTAATGATAAACTACATCTTAATTTATATTATACTCGTATTTATCCGCGAACAAATCCCGGTCTAGACATACTAATTGCTGGCATGCCTCTGCACAGACAACGTAATCCTGCAGAACATGGGCTTTAACCTAACAAGATCCCGAATTAACGAGTTATCTGTATGACAATACCTACCATGTTTATCTAGGTCTAAATAGGTTCTTGTATTAAAAAAACTACTACGGTCCTAACAAGATTCTTGCTTTCCACAATTCTTGCTGCCACAGAAAAATGTTTACAAGCTGCAGCCGCATCTATTAAACCGTCCAGGTTCGATTCCTTTGAAATACTTATATTTTTAAACGTAATAGTAATGTATAAATTTAATTTTTATTTAATGCCTATTTAATAATTAGATATTTATATAAAAGTAAAATAACTATAATTAAACTCAGAGATAGTCTCAATAAGACTGGCAACATTTCTTCTTATAACGCTAGTACGTTGGCAGAAATAATTACCCTGGCCTCTTATAAATATGGCCTCTTGGCTGTCCCCAAAGACCCATCGTCTCGATAATTATATATTTATTTATTTTGGCAACAAACAGTAAATAACAAACAAGTAACCTAAAAATAAATTTACAAAAATATCAGATAATGCCGATTATGTATAAATTATATTTCTTTTGTATACAATAATATATTTTATATTATGTATTATAATTATATTTTCTTATATATATTTTGTCACAATTAATTAATTGTGAAGCTCAGTGAGGGGGCGCTCGCAGCAATCCTGTAAACCATTAATCACTACTTCACCCCTTTAATGTCGCCTTAAAAGCATTTTGTTTAATTCAAAGGCGATATTTAATTTTATAGGATCACCATAAATGTTAAAGTCCCGATTAACCGAACTTAATGGGATTTTTGGTCGTTCGTTTAAAAATTTCCGGAAATACTTTTTGCGATTAAATGCGATTAAATCATTTACCGTTTATAACATGTGAGAAAATGTATCCCTTAATGAAGGATAGGATAATTGTATTAACTAAAATGTTATAAATTGTTGAAGAAAATCACTATATATTTTTTAGATTTTTGATTCTGTTGAGGTATTATTGTTAAAATCTTTATCTTGAATATTTACTCTTAAAAATTAAAAGTTACCGATAAAAAAAAATTATTATTGAATAATGTAAGGAACTAATGAGGGGCAACTGTAAGTAACAGGTCGAGAGTATATAATAATTTATAGAGCTTGTAATTCGTAACTTTACGTACTGAAACAAAATAAGTTTGCATAAATTTATCAATAAATCAATCAAATTGTAACCTCTTTTTCCACAGGGATAGGCAGAGACAATGGAGCACTACTTGCCACGATCTTGATTGCCTCGCTTCCCTCACGTTATTATTAGTTTTATATTGTTTGAGTAATATAAGTTATCATTATATATTAGTTTCATATAGAAATAAAAGCTATTATATTAAATATCAAACTGTTGCAAATTACATCAAAGTCCTAACGATTCAGTTTTCAAATTCCCAAATAATATTACATACCAATTCAATAAGTCTGTAACTCACGAACTAAACTTGTTAGCTCACAAGATCTAGTGCCATGAACTTTCCAAAATCTGATGAAACTTAATCGGAATTTGTAGCAAAAGCAACTTCTTCAAACACCAATTATTAGTATAACTATTTCCAATATAATGATTTAACTTCTACGAACCATAATACTGAATAAACTTAATCATAAAAATACTCGACTTCAATAAAAAAAAGCTTTTTCCAAACAACTTAATTTCAATTTTATAGGTAATATAATGTACTTTTTTTAGTGGAGATGTATTCCATTGCAAATATTTAGCGTGGGTAAAAGATGGATCCCTTATAAGGCGTGTGGGTCACCAGAAAATTGGAATCGAAACTAAAGAGGAGACACACGTGAATATATATTTTTTTGTTTTACATAGGTACGTATATTTTTACACAAACCTTTTTAATTTACATACCTCATTACTCCTCGAAAGAAATACCCTGACCTTGGCGGTGCGCCTTTGTCTCAGAGACCGGACTGTCCATCAACACCAGTGTAGGTGTGGGGAACTGGTGGATAATCTCGAACACCACGGGAATTCTTGTGCCAGAAGTGCCGGCCTCATTCCCCGTTATGCGGCACTGAACGATATCATCCGAAGGGCTCTTGTCACTGTTGGAGTGTCCGCATTTTAGGAACCCTCTGGTATTGCGCGGAGCGACGGCAAAAGACCCAACGGCATGACTGTGGGCCCGTGGAAACTTGGCGGGTCTCTGGTGTGGAATGCGACTTGTGAATATACTATCGACCCATCTCACATCCAAGCGACCTCTTTAAGCGCAGGAAGTGCGCCGAATTCTGCTGAGAACCTCAAGCTGCGCAAATACGCCAACCTCGAAATTGGTTACGAATTTGCGCCTTTTGGGATCGAGACGATGGGTCCGGGGACCTTTAGCTAAGCGTCTGGCTAAGGAGTTGTCCAAGCGGCTGACGGCGAAGTCTGGAGACAGGAAGGCTGGCAATTATTTCTGACAACGTATTAGCCTTGCCAGGGAAAGGGGAAATGTTGCAAGTCACCTTGGGACTATCTCTGATGCGACGTCATTGGATGATATTTTTTATTTATAGTTTAATTATAGTTAATATACTTTTAATTTTATCTGTTTCTCATTTACATACCTATATCTATAATATTTACCTTTTCCTTAATATCTATAAACCTTCTATTTCATTACTTCTACTAAAATACTGTTTTATTGCGTGCATAAAACTATATGTGGTATCGACTACTCCTGGGGGACGTCTTTATGTCAAACTAAGTAAGCCCTAGCACATTTGTAGTTAGTATTTACTTTACGTTAAACGTTTCTTGGGTAACATAATTCGAGTTAAGTAGTAATCAACTTATATCCCTAAATTCCGTTCTGTGATGTAGGTATCCGAATATGTATTAAGAAAATTTTAAATTAAATGTTAACCTACATATTATTAAAAATTCAATCAATCAATCGAATTGTCACGCCTTTTTCCCACAGGGATAGGCAGAGACAATGGAGCCACGATCCTGACACAACTCCCTCGCTTCCTTCACATTCACAATTCTCTTCATACAAGCTCTATTGTTATGGGCACTAGGCATATACAATTATACTTTGTTAACTCTACACTTTAATATACCCCATTATTATTATGGATCGACGACATATGATAATACCCTGCCAGATGTTAAACTGGAGTGCGATCCATGAATCTAAGCTACTGCTACTATAGTGCTACTATACTATAGCCAGCTTAGTTAAAACCGAAAACTTTCAAGCCGATTCCAAAACGCGACTGAGTTGCTTCACGGTCCACTTAAAAGAGGTGGTACTACCCCGAGTCGGCAGATTGGCTAATGACCAACAATAAGATATGATTGTACTATTGAACTGACACTTTTACTATCTTTCTCCTAAATAAATAAAGATTTTACACGACCTGACGTCACAATTATATCTTAGTTATATATAATAATATATGTCATACATAAAATAAATACGCCTTACGTCACATAGGGTCATTAATAAAACATTAGGCTAGAACATTAAACCAGACGACTCCACTCTGAGCAATTTTTCCATGGCTGAAAACGCCCCTTCCGATCACCAAAGTGATCGCTAATAACTTCCTTAAAATCATACGACAGAATTCTAATCCTTCATCGTAGTTGGGCAGTCGCACTTACTTTTCTGAACTAGAAACTCTCAAGCAGGTCCCGAAACGCGACTGAGTCACTTCACGGCCTGCATACATTAAATCACCACAAACTATGCTAATCTTAAAAAGCCAGACCGGAGATACCTAGTTTATTCTTTTAAACAAATATTTATAATATCCAAAATAATGTTCAAATAATTGCTATGAAACAAATCAGGAATTGAACCTGGGACTTACGTCTTACAGACTGATGTTAAGAGGCCAATGTGCCGAGACTTCCAATATAGCCCAATATTTATCGACAAATAATATCTTGACATGGACGTGTCATTGTAATCCATTTCAGCAATATATAATCCCCAATAAATAATGCCGCTATAAGGCGACCGTGGTGTAGTGGCAGTGCAATGGTTACGCAAGCCGAGAGCACTGGTTCGAAACCACTCACCGGTACCAAAGTTTATTTGATATATGTACTTTATATCAAAGATACTTGGTAAAATAAAAAAAACGTACAACAGTATGTGTCTGACGAGAGTATTCTTGATCTGTATCAAGAATACTCTTATTTGAACATGTCTGTTTTTTATTTTTGCGACATTTAACCCGACGCGCTTGCATCGCCCATCTAAGACGAAGGGTAGATTGATCGCTGATAACTTCCTTAAATCTAAGTGCCTTTAACAACTGTACAAGTGGCAGGTTCGCGCCCATTAATTATAGAGGGACTACAAAATACCATTCTATGCCTATATAGATCCCGGCATCGCTGGCATTGAATCTGCGTAGTAACTTGTTTTGTTGCTTATTTTAACACTGGCCGCTTTTATAATCTATAAACTTTAACAATAGAGCTAGTCAACTTATTAGTTCCATTTTGTAAACTCTATGTTTATATATAAAATTGTCAATAGAGGAGTATTTATTATTAGAAGTAATTTTCTCTGTGTAAGATTAAATGTCAAGAAAATAAATCTCAAAGTTGTCTATCGATTGCATTTCTTCATTAACCTAAAGGACTCTTAGAAGTTAATAACGTTAAAAGAATTATATTCTAGAAATGCAGTAGAATATTCCAGAGTCACAAGTAATATCTCACGGATATTAAGAATTGTGTTTGGTACACAATTTTGTTTAACAATAGACTGGAATAATCCCATTTAGGAGACGAAATTCGTCCATTTCAATTTTAAAGAGCATTTTTTAACTTCACAACTTTTACAAATTAACTTCACAAATTATTCTTGTGACTCGACATTTAACCTCGTTTTGCATGTAAGCAAGACTGAAAAAAGTTACTCAGTTCATGGTTAACTCAGTCGCCGTCACCATGTCTTCTAAAAACTTCTATTGGCTCTTCTACCCGTGTACCTGCTTTTTTTTTTTTTTTTTTTTATTGTGACTCGACATATGACAGCACCCAGCTTGATGTTAAGCCAAAGTGTGGTCCATGAATGAATGTCACTGCTACTACAATTCAATAACTGTGAGTAGCAATCACATCCACTATGCCGGCCTAGGTGGAACCGGCAACTTACAAGCTGATCCCGAAACGTGACCAAATCACTTCACGGTCTGTATACTTGTAAGTGGTGGTACTACCCCGGATCGGCAGATTGGGTACCACTGCCTACCACTCTTTATAAAGGAGGTGGGAAAGGTTAAGTTAGGTTATAGTAACAGTCAGTATAATAACAAAAAATATCACTTCGACACTAGCTCTAGCTCTATTTCATATGAAGATAAAAAAAATATATGAATAATATTGTTTACATATGTAATATGAGGCGACCGTGGTGTAGTGGCAGTGCAATGGTTTTGCAAACCGAGAGCACAAGTTCGAGACCACCCACCGGTACTAATGTATCTTTGATATATGTACTTTGGTGGTCCTGTTTTTATAATACAGGCAATTAAGTAGCTTAGTATAGAAATGTAACAAAAAAATAAACATAATAGTAGTAAAGCATCAAACCCCAATTCTATTGCAGAAGACTTTAAGTGCTCTAAATAAGGACTGGTTTACAAAGTTAATATAAATTTAGACACGCAAAAGCACCCAGCTGGAACTGACCCTCGGAAACTAAAGTTCCCTTGCCAAAAAGCTGAATAAATAAGTTAAAGTAGCATTTTGTTACCACCCGCATAAAGTGTACAAATTAAAATACAACAATGCGGTTGAAATCGCGGCAAAGTTGCAGTCTTTTTATTTTCAGGGTCTTTGAGAGCTTTAAGAGGAAATGCTGATATTTTTAGGTTATTAATAATAATTTATTTATTGTTCTGATAAACTAATATCACATATATATTTTAAAATATACATATGAATATACTGAAAACCTATATATACTTTATCGAATACCACTGGATAATTTAATGTAAGGGGTATAGGTGAGGTATAGACTATTTTAAATGAATATTTCTACAGGTAGAGAACATACATACATTAACAAGTTCGGTAGGTAAACTTACTAATTACAAGTTTTACAAATGACTTAATACTTTCGACCTGTTTCTTGCAGTTGCCCGCCAAAAGTAGCAACTGCAAGTAGTCTGTGGGCATATACGAGTACAGTAGCTTTCACACGTTCCTGCTTAATACCTGTACATTTCGCCGCCGGTTAACCGGTACCGACTACCCGGCAACTAAAACCTATGACATGGCACTAACAAATCAATTTCAATTTAGTTGGTACATACAATAATAAATAATATAAATAAATTTTAATTCAAATATTGTTAGATACATAACACCAAAACTTTTATCAATCAATCAATCAAATTGTCACGCCTTCTTCCCAAAGGTATAGCCAGAGACAATGGAGCGCCACTTGTCACGATCCTGACACAACTCCCTCGCTTCCTTCACATTCACAATTCTCTTCATACAAGCTACTATGGTTATGGGCACTAGGCAACCTAGCTTAGACTTAAGACTTTTAAGACTCCAAAATTTAATATTAAATTAAAATATCAACTTCATTAAAAACATTTCGCTGAAAATATGTTCAGGGGAGCATGCATTTTCATATCAATGTGAAACAGTGTGAATGCAATCCACATTGGGCTTGCATAACAATACAGATTACATACCAAATAGACCTCGTGTGATTAGCTTAACAATCTTACTTATAGTAACAGCACCATTTTCAATCTACAAAATACCCATAGACATGTTAAAAGAAACATAACAAAGAGTGTAGGCAGACTATTGATGATAATTTTCCTAGTCTGCCGATCCTGGGTACATCTCTTTCAAGCGTACAGATTGTAAGAGAGATATTACATTGAAGAGAATATAGAGCCCTATCACGGTGTATTGTCCGTTTAGTTAATATGTATCTAATGTATAGCAGTTACAGCTATCCATATATAAGGTAATGCAACAAAATTCTAAAATATTTTTAAAATATAAATGTAAGGCGAGGGGACAAAATACGTGAAGCATACTCGGTTTACTTAGCCATCTATCTTGAAGACAATGTAGTTTTATTTTATTTAATGTGTATTATTGTATTAAATATATTTATATAACTTATTTATGTACTTATATGTATTAAAATGTAATTATTCGGTATTATTATTATGTATTTGTTATTTTATTCTTACAAATTGTCATCATAATATTGCACCTACTTACCATTAATACTGTCTTAATGTCCTAAAGGTTTGGCTGTCAGAGAATGTCTAACGGCATTAAGTCCGCCTTTGTACATAGTGCAATTAAGTTTTAAATAAATAAATGTAGATGCGATACAAGTTGATGTAAAAACTGTGGAGAAACAGATGAAGTTATCTTTTGCACTGAGGTTCATGGGATTCATATTGTCACCTGACAGCCGCGGAGCAGCTCCTCTATGTGATGTCTAGTGGTTTACATTCTGCTAGTCACTATCTCACCAGGATGAGCCGAGCTTGCCCGCTGAATAATTTAGTAATGGCCGACGAGTCTGCACTCAAGATAGCCTTTGAGACTTGTTTTGATTGGACTTTGTTTCACATAGAATACGAAAAACTATGTTACCGTGCATGTTGAATGAAAAAATCCTAAATGAATTTAGCAGATTGTTTATTGTTGATGTATGCTTTGCTTAAATCGGGATTTACAGTGCTCATATCCATAAAACCTGTATGAAGAGAATAGGGGATGGCGAGAGTTTTGGTGTTAAGATCGCTCTCATTTTTAATGTGACTAAACATCTGACGTTTCCTTGCCCGATGGTAATCAAGGGATATTCCAAGAGTACCGACGACTGAAAAAAAACGACTTATTTCTGCAGACTCAAGTCCTTTTTCACGCCTCGCTTAAAGGATCCAAGGTTTTATGGATGGGGTGACACGTGGGGAGTAAATGACTTATCCATTATTCGACAAATAAATAATTAGCGAAATAGTTCAATTATCGATTCAGTCGATAGAATTGACGACAGGCGTGGACGAACGGTTTAGCGATTGGTTTGTTGCGCGTAAAGTCCCGGGTTCGATCCCCAGTCAGAGCAAATATTTGTTTCATAGCTTTTATTTGTAATATTTAATTATATTTGTAATATTAAATATTACAAATATTTGTTAATAAAAAAAAAAGAGATGGATATTTGCTTCGGGTCTGGTTATCAAAGAGTGGTAGGCAGTGGTACCCAGTCTGCCGATCCGGGGTAGTACCACCACTTACAATTATACAGACCGTGAAGTGATTATTTGGTCAAGTTGCCGGTTCCATCTAGGCCGGCATAGTGGATGTGATTGCTACTCACAGTTATTGAATTGTAGTAGCAGTGACATTCATTCATGGACCACACTTCGGTTTAACATCAGGCGGGGTGTTATCATATGTCGAGTCACAATAAAAAATAATTAAAAAAAATAATGCGTATGCGCTGTATCATGAAAGTACCTACTATAATAAAAATTCATATTATACTATTTGTAATTACCTAACAATTAAAAAAAGTTTAATTAAGAATGTAAATATTGGTGTAGCATTACACACTAGCCCCTGTAAACATAAAGGGTACTTTACATAATATTTCAGCGGCGAACTAATCCCTAAGGATACTCGCCCCAGGTGTGAACAGTTAACTGGTTGAACATCATTCGCCAAGTTAAATTGCGCCTTTTAAAAATGCACCACCACAACAACACTACAACCTAAAAATATACAACAAATTATGTACGTTAAACGTCGGTTCGAAATATCGTCAGAACAAATATAACTTGGCTTAAATTGTTTGTTGCTTGTAACATGATTTGAAACTATGGTTTAAAAGATTTAGTTATAAATTTAGTCCATGTGGATTTGTATGACGAGAATAGAGCTAGATTGAGAAAACGATGACCGGCCCGGATTAAATGAACACCCGGATTGCATTGTTAGGTAACAATATTAATATTTAAAACTCATTTTTACGGTAAAAAGTTTTGACATCATAACACTTCACGTAAAGTTTTTATTTGTTTATTTTAGAATGATTTAAAAGAACATTATAGTCGAAGATAAATAAGTGTACTACAGATTTTTACTTTAAATGAAATCTGCGATTTGATCTTTGAACAGTTTTCTGGATAGTCCTTAATATATTAGCTTTTATCAAAATATTTGCCTACTTTAACTACAGATTAAACCTACATAGGTAATCTGTACATAATTCAATAATTATATAAGTATAGCGCCTGGCCGAGAAGTTGTCCAAAGGCTGACGGAGAAGCCTGGAGACAGAAATGCTGGTAATTATTTCTGCCAATCTATTAGCCTTGCTATACAAAGGGGAAATGTTGCCAGTCTCCTTGGGATTATCTCTGATGCGATGTCATTAGATGATATTATTTATTTATAGTTGAATTATAGTTAATATACTTTTAATGTTATCTGTTTCTTAATAAAGGATTCTACTTTTTTATTTAATTCAAAAAGAATTAAAAACTGTATTAACAAAAATATTATGTTTAATTAAATAAAAGTGCTATGCAATGAAATTGGCTTCGATTTTGGCGTCGCATTACCGTTTCGTGGCTAACTCTTCATTCGAAAGCAATTAACTAATGGAAGCATTTCACCAAATAATACTCTGATTGGTTTTTATATTGATTTTGGTAATTGAAAGGTTTCTTTGTTCTGGCACTCTGTTGACAAATGTATTTTCATCTTATAAATGACTAGATATGACAAGACAATCCTGCGACGAGTTTTACTAGTTTATTATTATGATAACTTATTATGTGTATTGTTATCAAATGATTTTTTTAAACTGTCGTTTAAAATGGTTTAACTGTTGTTTAAACCTAAGGCCGGCAGAGTGACGGCGACTGGGGTAGGCGTGAATATTCGTTTTTTTTCAGTTCTCGTCACTTTTGGACCTTCTCTTTCTTATCATCAGGCGGGTCAAGGTCAGATGTCGTGTCGCGATAAAAATAAAATTTTGTGCCTGCTTTTTGTGTTAACTTTAAATTGTCATTTACCTTAAGATTTTGTAAACGACAACTCTTACCACTTTTTAAATAGATTCACAGCGAAATTTAAAACAATTAAGATAAACAATAATAATATTAAAAAGCTAAACAATAAAACATTAAAAGATTTCCAAAAAAAAACTGGTGCCCAAAAACGGTATATTGAAACTATTTAATTAGCCGCCAGCGCTCTTAGACCTCCCCTTGCTTATCATCAAGTAAGTCAATGTTAGATATCGCGTCTCAATAAAATATCAATCAATTCATCAATCAAATTGTCACGCCTTTTTCCCACATGGATAGGCAGGAACAATGGAGCGCCACTTACCACGATCCTTACACAGCTCCCTTGCTTCCTTTACATTACAATTCTCTTCATACAGGCACCGGGTTATGGGCACTAGACAACCTAGCTTTCTTGAGGATGTCTCCGATTTGGTCGGAACACACTCTTCTGGGCCTGCCTTGTTTAACGCATCCATCCACACTAGTTTATAAATTCCTTTTGTCAATCTACTTTTACTCATCCTTTCCATGTGCCCAAACCATCGAAGTATTCCTTTGTCAATCCTTGTCACTACATCTTTTTTCAAACCACATCTATCACGCAGTGTGCTATTCCTTATTCTATCCGCTATCGTCACTCCACATACACTCCTTAATGACCGCATTTCCACAGCGTTAATTCTACTCTCATGCTTCTTCTGCCATACCCAACCTTCACTTCCATACATTAATGTAGGAACATGCACCGCATTATGAACAGCCATCCGTGACTTTATTTGGCTGTGCATATACTACAATAAAATAAATTATAATATCTTATATATGAATTAAACAAATTTTATGCGGCTTACTATCGTGTTTTTTTTTGGTTTTCATTTCACATTTTTTTATTATTCACATAAAATTTGTTAATTCATTAATCAATGTTTGCACAAACTCTAAGAAACTACTAAATATCTAATATAGGTAATATGAGTAAAGAGTGAATGAAATGCAATTTAAAAAAGTGGAGTTAGAATTTTCCGATTTATAATCGTAGTAGGCTGCCTCAATTAGAGTAATCTTGTCGGTGATCCGGGGAATTGCTAAATTGGACCAATCTCATTAAGGATATTGCCGGAAAGATGTTCTAGATTGAGGGAAATTTATGTTGTAACGTTTGTTATATTCAAATGTAACCGTTTTAAAGCGTTTTAAGTTAAGCAGGGCGATGATTTTTTATCGAACAAGTGGAATACTTTATCCGCTCATGTTTTCTTCCTGTCCTATTCATGGATCCTTTAAACGAAGCGTGAAGACGCACATGTGAAAAGCATAGTGGCGACGACTGAGGCAACCGAGAACTGACTTGTATTTTTCAGTTATCAGCTGACTCTTAGACCTTAGACCTTCTCTTGTTTACCATCAGGCAGGTCGAGAACAAATGTCGAAACACAGAGAGTTTTCTTAATTTTACACATGACTAAAAGAGTCATCACATCCTTGTTGGAGTGAGATGTCGCGTCATAATAAAATAAAAAAAACTGCCTTCTAAAATACTATGTAAACCTATTATTTAATAAAACGATGCGCGGCCCACGTGCCGCGTATCATCGGCAACGTAGAGGCGGGCTGCGCAACGTCTTATAAGATCTTAGATGTAAACAATTATACTCGTATGCCTCCCTCTTGCAGCAAACCACTCATTGTGATATATTTGACCATAGTATCCTCCTTCTTGATTGATTGTTCAACTTGATGAATTACCTCCACTGCCTTGGTATGCCAGCCAGAGGTACATCCGGCTTGAAGGTTCCTAGGGAGAGAGCACATCGACGGGTAAAGCATTTAACTAGCCTATGGTTCTACACCCGAATTAAAGAGTCCTAGACCTAGTCTGCTGATCAGGGGTAGTACCACCACTTACAAGTATAAATACCGTAAAGTCGCGGTTTTGGAATCACCTTGTAAGTTGCCAGTTCCAACTAGGTCGGAATAAAGGAGGTGACTGCTACTTAAATTTATTAAATCGTAGTAGCAATCACCTGCATTCATGGACCGCACTCCAGCTTAACATCAAGAGTCACAATAAATGAACTTTCATTCCGATCATGAAACACGACTAAATTTTTACATATGAAATATTGAACGGTTCTTCCGTGATTTGACAACCAAAATTGTATTAAACAAAATATTAGTTATATAAAATAGCGACGTAATTCAGTTAAGCGAAGGCTTTAGACTAAGGTTTTAGGTGTGGTGAGGACAGATGTCTTTGTATCCGGTGTGAAGAGGAAACGGGTGTCCTTTCAACACTGGATACAACTTCACATAAAGCGCTATTGTGCTAAAAGTTCATTACGAATAATGGGAATTGAAAAAGTTGTGCAGCTTTTAACGGTTTTCACTGTTACACGTGATATACAATAAATAAATATAGGAATCATAGTCATCATCAGCCAGAAGGCGTCCACTGCTGAACATAGGCCTCCCCCTTAGAACGACATTCTGAACGACAATATACGAATTTATATATATTTTTTTTATATTAGTCTTGATTACATTGCAAGTTAAAATCCAAGTATTTTTGGTAGTGCAATAAATACATATTTAACTTAGATTCAAAAAGTACACTGGTCTGTTTAATTAAATAAAAAAATAAAAAACACACAATAATGAATAAAACCAATTTGAAAATAAACGCGATAGTAAGCCACATAAAATTTGTTTAATTTTTTAATCAATATTCACGCAAAATATCAGAAAATTCTATGTAGCCAATCATACTAACTTTTTTATTTTGCCATAAGTGCAAATGGGGGTTTTCTCCAGACATTATTAACTAGTCAAACCTTAAGTATTATTATGGAGGTTTAAGTAGCAGGGAAAAATGCAATAAGAATTAAGAATAAACAAAAACAAAATATTTTGATACATACAAAGCGACTGTGGTGGTCACAGAAACCGATAGTCCCCGGTTCTAAACCACTTGCCGGAATCTATGTTTCATTGATTTAGGTTGTCCTGTTTCTACAATACAACCACGTTTAGTAGCTAAGTATAGAAATGTACAAAAGATGATTATATCTCTGAATGTGACCTTCATGTTTTTATACCAAAGGACTATTTTTATAAAGGACTATATATAATATAACTCACAAATTCTCATCCACACTTTCAACGTGAATAACATAATTTGGCTTTTGCTTGATTACTAACTAAATTTCCGGACGGGAAATAACTTTTTTGACATCTCAACGAGGACAATTTCTGATTGATGATATTTTGATATAAGTAACCCGATTAAAAGCCATTTCAAACTAATGGAGTTGTTATCTGATTTGTTGGTTATTTTTGGTAAATTGAAGATGTTTTCAGATTTGTTGAGTTTTAATGACATAAATAACTTTTAACATTAGATACGTTTCTTCATGATCCAAACGATAAACTTGGAATTGAAACGTGCAAATATGAGTATGTATACAAAGAAGATTTAGATGTCGTAGGATACATGAAAGAACAGGTGATGCAGGTATGCTAGTTGCATCAAATATTAGGTATTCTTACCAAGGCCTTACAAAAATAGATCATCTGAAGGTTTGGTAATAAATAAATAGAATAAAACGACAATGGTAGAGTCTGATCAATGCGCAAGAGCCGGAAGACCTATGCAAAATAAATGATTTAGAAATGTCTGCAAAGCTTTTGAAATGTAGTCGGATCAAAAATAAAACGCGATAGTTTGTTTTATCGTGACGAGGAAAATTAATTGGTTGGCCTCTGTTGCCTTCACTATACCGGCCAAAAGTGCCGTTATATCTCGGTTTAAACTTTGTTTGAAATACTATAGAATCTAACGGTGTAAAATTATTTTTACAACTTGGTATCACACAAAGAACAAACATGTCTATTTCAAACTTTATAATGTGTTTGTTTTCTCTAACTTCTTTATTATTGTGAGTGCATGGTGCAAACTTGTTGATTTATGTGTGTGACGCCATTTTCTTGTTTGCTTGTAACCTATTGTGAAGTCTGGATGCAAACTCAGATCCTTTAAGAAAAACAATTGCTGATTTTTACTAAGATACCTTATAAAAACCTTTGGAAAAATCGCAATAATTTAATATTGAATAAATTCTTTGTATAACAAAACACCGATAATGGTCATTTTAAAACAATATAAATAATCCAGGTTAGACAAAAATATTCGAGCCCTTATAGAAAACCTGATTGGGAATCCTCATTATTAACACCTGAATAAAAAGACTAATTTCTATCGTATTTTATTTTATATGTAAAAGAAACAATAAATAATAGTACCACTAGGATATTTATCTTAGCAAAATAGCTGCAACATAGAACCTGCAGCGCTGATTTCGAATTCATCTTACACTATATACAATTTTAAAAACATAAATGTTTTAAGAAATATGAACCAAATTTTAATAATGATGATAACTTATAAAACAAACGCATATGTATAAAACCCAAATCCAGAAAAAGATATAGAACATTTCATTAAATCTTTTGTATTTTATCTTATATCTTAATACAGCAGATGTTAAAATTTGTTGATTCTTTTATCGCAGTTGTCAAAAGCCTCAATGAAGCATTTGCATTTACTATGCCAGCCCAGCTGAATACTGTCAACATTTTGGAAAATCCCGAAATTCAATACTCATTCCAAAATTAGTTGCATTTCGGTTTATTTAAATTATAATATAGATTTCAATTATAGAAATGATTATTCCATTAATTTATTTATCACATATATCGATAAAAAATTACCTAAAATACATTATTAAAAGGAGTCCCTTTAGGCAAGGTCCCAAGATACTGGCATCGTTCCCCCTTTGAATAGCTAGACTAATTCTTTGTCCGAGGTAGCTGCTAACTCTTCGGCTCCTGTGATGTCGACTAACCTTTTTGATATTGCCTTAAAAAGCCTTATAGCGCTAGGACCCCACGGACCAAGGGTTCTCGACACCGAATGGGACAAAATCATACTCGGATTGCATTTCGTTGTAAAATGTGATGGTACTACCCCGGCAAATTGGTATCAAGAGTACTGCTAACATATTTTTATATGCTACGCCTTTTAACATATTTTTGATTTAAATCATTTTCATAACAAAATAAATAAAATAAAAATAGAATACATCTTTGTATTAAACTTATTTATAAATAATACAATAATGTTGGTAAAATTGGATTAAGATTTTTATTAAGTTTATATACAGAAAATGAAGGCTTCTTCAAGATAATAAATATGATATCCATTTCTTTTATTTAAAAGTTTAAAATGCAGAAATCTTAGTTGACGCGGTGAGGATTCTAAGATTTGTTCCCCCTTGAGAGTCGACTCGTGGATTTAAATCTACCCACGTTTCAAGTATTATTTTTTCGTTTCATTATTTTTTGCTTTTTTGATTATATGTAAAAATATACAAGTATTTTTAGAAAGAGCACACGGTCAAGTATCTACCTAACTTTACAGTTAACCATATTCTTCTGAAATTTTAAAAATCTGTAAATAAAAAAAAGATCGTAAGCTTTATATTTAAATTAAATATAATATTATGACGTATATCTTAAATTTAGATTCTATATTATTTTTAATTACGTATTTTTTCTTCTTTTTCATTGTGATTCAAAATTATGACAGTACCCCACCTAATGTTGTGCTGACGGTCCTGAAATGCAAGTAACTTGTACTACAATTAAATAACTGCCCATGTCTGTAGGACTGCACTGACGATTGATTGAATAAAATAATAATCTTAGATCTAATACTAAGAAACAGAACATTTTGGGTGTGTTAAAATAGATTAGATAAATATATACGAATATTATACTTAAAAAATATTATTGTACCTTATACATTACTTTTTTGACGTTTTCGTAAGCCACAAAGTAAAAAAAAAAAACAGATTCCATCTTTATAGCCACGGTTGTTTGCAGCAAGAGTTGCAAACAAACAACAGCATTTTAATACAAGTGTACCTAACCTAGTAACGGTCGGTCGGCTTCTTCATCTACAGCATAAATATACAGTCCACTAAATTATCGGAAAACGGAGGGCCCACAGATCAGGGGTCTCAGTTGTTCTCTGCGCCCGCCATCAAACCCAAATGTTGTGTTGGTTGTGAAGAAAGCCAACACAGTACCTCCACTCCCGCAGGAACATGCTCAGTTAAGCGCTTGTAAATGCCTATAAAATTTCATAGGAATGTACAAAAAAATTTAATAAAAATCTTCAACAATACACTATTGTCATAAAATAAACCTCAATAGCTATATTTCATTTGTGTATTGTTCTTTCAGTAACCCACACAATAGGTTGTGTTAAATAACGAAATTCTCACCCGCCAGACTCTGTACGTCGCGTTAGAATATGAATAGGGGTTGAGGCAAATTGATGTCTGCATTTGTGAAAGCGCATTTTGCATTTACACTGCGCTGCACGGATTTTTTTACTTTGGAACGGGTAAAGAAAATAAATTTAAAAAAGAACGTTGTAGCAATTATATTTTGTTTCTTATTTAAAATTAATTTCAGTAGACTGTCATAATGCTTCTACAATCTGTACTGAGATACGACGCTGGTTTCCGTCTATCAATTATTAATGAATCTATTTTAAATAATCAATATTTCGAAAAAGTTCTTTAATTAATGGCGCTTGTGTTATTTGTATACCATGTTACTTTGCTAATGTCAAGTATAGGCCAAATGCCGAAAAAAATCATATGACCATATAAAGCTCCGCAGTACCCTTTTGAGAGCAGAGGGATACGTGGAGACATCACACTTTTTAGGTATCAGCCAATAAAAACACCCTTAAGGGAAGTTATTAACCGATGCCGAAAATGCACCGGCACATCTGCTTTCCGTATTACCGAAGCAGTCTGACATCGCACTCCATTCGAAAAAGTTAGGCAATAGATAGGATTATTTTTTATTGTGATCTGACATTTTACCTCGACTCACACCTCTTTACCTCGATTTTAGTCCAAGTGCGCCAACGAAATAAAAATATCGACTTAGTTACTGGTTGTCTCAGTCGACTTTTATAATAAGTCTCAGATTTATTTTTGTTTTAACTTCAATACTCGTCACTATAAGTACAAGTCTTAAGGCCTATTATAATCATTTTGAAAATCATTACGCCTTTTGCGGGTCATATGGGGATTGCAGAACTACTTGAAATAACTACGTATTACATATTGTACTATTACGTTTAGTCACATGTAGTGAAAAGTGACTAAGAACTTGCTCGCTATCAAAGCGATCCGTAGAATGATGTAGATACGTACATACACATTGTACGTATATCATTGCATCGCAAAAACCAGGGAACGATTTAAAACTACTCATCCACAAAGTCTTTTTATTTTACAAAGATGGTATATGTAAAAATATAACTAGACACGATATTTAACCTTGACCCGCCTGGTGATAAGCAAGAGGAGGTCCAAGAGTGAAGACGACTGAAAATACCGAGCCAGTTCACGGCTGCCTCTTCACGCATCGCTTGAAGGATCCAAGGTTATAGTATGGAGAGAATACAGGGGCTGGCAAAACATTCAACGTATTCAAATTAAAACTGAAGGGCTTTAAATTCTATTTAGAGGTTTCAATTTAAAATCACCAGTTTTTAATATCACCAAAAAGGTGTGTAAAATATGTTAATAAACAAACGGATAGCTGAAACGCATTTCAGCAAATAGTTCCTCTATTTTGAGTTTTAACCGACTAAGCAGAGACTATTTTGATCCACATGTAAAAAATCAGGGTCCCCAAAACAGCGAGAAGTATTATTTAAATAAAAAAATTACTGTGGTCAATCTGTTTTATTAGAATACATTCGATTCTTTCTATGTTGATCCGATTAATCGAGTTTATCAGTGCATTTATTAAGTAATCGTATGGACTCGAATTCTTTTTTTTTAGTTTTGTATATCACTAGTTCAAAGGGATAACGGTAACAGCGGATTTATATTGTTGGGCATCTTCTGGAGGCCGATAGTTTTTCACAAGTCTACATGGAGCTTAAACTCATGCTAGAAGTGAAGCGCTGATAAAATGGAGGCAACTTCCTGCAACTTCTATATTGTACAGGAAATCTGATTAAAGCGAGCTCAATGAGCTCCGGGTGTCCACTAATTAAGTCTTTGCGGATTAAACGCAGGTGTATTCTTGTTTAATAACCATCCCGAAATTAAAACCTATTTAAAACAACTTTTATTTTTAATTGTGGTTCGACATATTACAGCACCCCGCTTGATATTAGGCTGGAGTGTGGTCCATAAATGGATGTCACTGCTACTACAATTTGGGAACTGTAAGTAGCAGTCACATCCATTATGTCGGCCTAGTTGGAACCGGCAGCTTACAAGCTGGTCCCGAATCGCGACTAAATCACTTCATGGTCTGTATACTTGTAAGCCCGGATCGGCAAACTGGGTACCACTGCCTCTTTGATAACCAGACCCGCAGCAAATATCCGCCTCTTTTTTTAATTAACAAATAACAAAAGAGGTGAAGTATGAAACAAATATTTGCTCCGACCGGGAATCGAACCCGGGACTTTACGCGCAACAAACCAATCGCTGGCCAACTCTTATTTTATTTGTAGAATACCTTTGGATATGTTATAGTAGTAAAACAAATAATACTTACTTGAAATTATTATTATGTGATGTTTTGTTATCATTTTTTATATCTTAACCTAATAATATCTAACCATTAACATTATGAATAGCCCACTGAACTATAAAATTTTCGCATTTTCATGAAAAGCGCAAAAACCTAATAATAAATATAAATCTCATGAAAAATGCGCAATGAAATGTTTATTGTAGTTAATAGAGGTCCAAAACGGGGTACATTTGTTTTGTGTCGCTGGCAGCCGGACAAATGGATGCAGTTGGGTTTAACTGAGTCTGCACAAAATCAAAACACAATAGGTACTTACATTTTTTTAAATATAAAATTATATACTGCTTGGCGCAACAATGTTGTCTTTAATTTAAGTCGGCTAAAGCTATTGGTCAGTAGTCATATATTTTTTTAAAATTAATACTCCAACTTCGGTACAGTTTGCGCCGTTTGGGGTCGAAACGATGGGCCCTTGGGGGCCTTCAGTCTGTCCAAGGAGTTGTCCAAGCGGCTGACGGATAAATCTGAAGACAGGAAGGCTGGAAATAATTTCTGCTAACGTATTAGCTTCGCTATACAAAGGATATTGCTAGTCTTCTTGGAACTATCTCTGAGGACATCTCAAGATAATATTTTTCATTAATATAATAGTTTAAAAAAAAATTATAATAAAGTAACCAAAATTCGCCGCGCTGTTGCCGACAGCGACATTAAAAGACTATCTCTTTCTCTTTCCTGCATTACCGAACTTAATCACGTGTCTCATTCTAATGGCATTTTTAATGCATTTATAGAATAGATAGCTTCTTTAGTATTTTTGTATGTACAAGTACATGGTATTTTTCACAATGCGTCTATCTTTTCACATTGTGCTGCCGTATACGCGCAAATAATACGAATGTAGTCCACTGCAGCTAAATAGCTTTAATACCCGCAACAGTTAGTTGGCAGCTTGTAATTTTCAGAGTTAATTAATTATTGATACGATTAAAAGAGTTTTATTGCAACCACGTTTTATGCTCCTACACTGTTGTCCATCCATTATTCCTCCCACCCTCTACCATATTCTTTTTATTCAAAGCATTGTTGTTACAATAACTGGTATAGTTTTCGATAGTAATGAACATCGAACTTTGTAAAGAGGTAACACTTTAGATTCGGCTTTGCAGAATATCTTCTCTCTTGCAACGTCAAAACATAATACTGAGGGATAGAGGTCGGGTACACATGGGTACTGAGGGCTGTGACCCTCGACGTTCTACACAGCCAAAACGAGTCGCTTATCTCTTTCCGAATGCCGATGTACTTTACATACCGCTGGGAGTGTAACTTTAGTAACACGCGAAGAATAAATAACAGTAAACTCCACTTCATTTGTATCAATAAAATGTAATTAACCATAAAGGATTCAGTCCTCCAAGGGCTGAGAGTAAGAACAATACATAAACAAATGTGCTGTAAATATAAATAAAAAGTAAAGTTAAATAAAAATATCAAGGTCAATGATATTTTAATTTAAAAAAAGACGTAGATATGTTATACGCGCTTTGAAACTATGTTAATAAGCAAACCTAAACTCAGTATCGCTTTGCAGAGCAACATATATTTGTCAACAAATATTTGTTTCTTTTTCGCTCTCAATTACTATCATTCCGCCCTACTTCCACTTCGTCGAGGTTGACCGTTCAAACTCGATCCATTTGCGATCACTAAAACTGATGTACATTCGAGGCGCGTTCATAAAGTAATGCACAGAAAAAAATATACTCATAAGAAACAAATTTTATTGTAATATTTAGTTAGGTACAAACTTACTTTACTTCTCTTCATAATCGCTGTTCACTTCTTAGCATTTTGCGTACAGCTGCACCAGCTTTTTAACCCCTCTGCATAGAAGCTTGCCGCCTGAGAGTTGATCCAGTCCCTCTTCTATTTCAAAAAGTTGTCGACCGAGCCCCTGTTTAAAATGCAAGAAGAGGAAGCAAGAAGAGGTGCAAGGTTAGGACTGTACGGTGGGTGGTCAAAAAGTTCCCAACGAAAATCGAAAAAATAACGGGCCAAAAACTTTCGTCCACTAGACATTCTTTGTGGTGGTCAGTGAGCATTTTTGGTACCCACCTTGCACACAATTTGTGGTATGCGAGGTTTTCCGTGACAATATTGTAAACAATAGTGGGTTCAAGTTGAGGAAATTTTTCAGCCAGTCCTATAATCGTCAATCGACGATTAGATCGCAGTGTTTGGTCCACTTGTGAAACGATTTCATCGGTCTGGATACTGGGCCTGCCACTCCGCTCTTCGTCATGGACATTTGTTCGGCCATTTTAAAATCACGGCACCATTGTCTAACCGTTCCTTCACTCATAACTGTAGGTCCATAAACCAGGCATAACTACCGATGAATTTCAGCAGCCGACGATCCTTTTGCACATATAAAACGACTAACAGAACGCACTTCCCAGTTGGCGGAGCAACAATTTTCGCGGCAATTGTTCTTTGCATTCACGGACAACAATACGACTTCAGATTCAAAACAAATGTCGCTAGAGCTTTGTAATGAGTCAATAGATGGTGCTGCAGGAGTAAAAGTGTGCTCAGAAGCGCCAATATTTAAATATAAGCAAACGGCCCTTACTTTATGAACGCGCCTCGTATATAACGCAGCTACCTTATTTTACTTATCATCATTGTCTGTATCTCATTCTATCGTGTAGGTGAAAATGAGATGCAAATACGAGTAGAAATTATGTGTCTGTTCAGTTGATTATGTACAGATTAAATTCGTCTTGTGTCACCTAAGTGGTCTATGGTAACACGTCAACTCACATATCCCAGCGACAAATTTGACAAGGGTTCCGTATGGTATTTGTTTCGTATTTTGTGAGAAGGATTTTTTTGTCGATTGTTAGTAACTACTAGCTGACTACAGTAAAATTGTTGTATCGCAAATATTTACTCGTATTTTTCTAGTGGTCATTTTATTTTATTCATTTTACTTGTATTTATCTGACACTAACAGTCGATTGCACAAAGGTCAGCACAATTATAATAATATTGTTTTTAGCCATAGTGCCTCTTCACACGTTCCGGTTGCCGTGTCTTCGGTACCGGATACCCGGCCGCAAATCATATGGGCTTGTCGGGCTAATTCCGCAAGTTACCTGAAAACGGCAACAGGAACATGTGAATAGGCACTTACTCGTATGAACACTAATTATAATAATACATATTTATTTATTTATTTATTTAACAAATGAAGAGAGTTAAATGGATGGATGTGTCAATCGAGGCAGACCCAGAAGGGTGTTCACCGACCAAATCGGAAACATCCTCAAAAAAGCTGGGTTGCCTAGAGCCCATAACCGTAAAGCTTGTATGAAGGGAATTATGGATAAGAGGGAATCGAGGGAGTTGCGTCAGAATCTTGGCAAGTGGCGCTCCATTGTCTGCTTATACTTCTTTAGAAAAAGGCGTGACAGTTTGATTGATTGAAGTTGTGAATGTGAAAAAACCGAAAGAGTTTTGTTGTCTCTTATTATCTTAGAGTGAATTGTGGCATTTGATTCATCGTCATCAGCCACTGCTGAACATAGGCCTCCCCCCCTAGAACGACAAGATGCCAGTTGCATACACCGGTTACCCGTTACTTTCACTATGTCATCAGTCCACCTAGTGGTAGGCCTACCTATGCTGCGTCTTCCGGTTCGTGGTCTCCACTCTAGAACCTTTCTTCCCTATCGGTTGTCGGTTCTTCGAGCGATGTTGCCAGCCCATTGCCACTTCAGCTTGAGAATCCTAAGGGCTCTGTCGCGGCAACTTTGGTTCTTTGGCGAATATCCTCGTTCCGGATTCTATCGCGCATAGAAACACCAATCATAGCTCTCTCCATTGCCCGCTGAGCGACTCTGAGCTTTTCCAACAGGCCAACATTTAAGGGCCACGTCTCAGTGCCATATGTCATCACTGGTAACACACATTGTTCGAAGACCCTTTGATTGATTGTTAAAAATTAATCATAATTGCTGCAATCACGTTTAACAAGTTTTATGTAT
Source organism: Tinea trinotella (assembly GCA_905220615.1). Taxonomy (NCBI): domain Eukaryota; kingdom Metazoa; phylum Arthropoda; class Insecta; order Lepidoptera; family Tineidae; genus Tinea; species Tinea trinotella. Next base: position 1,853,351 of record HG992307.1, on the reverse strand, counting down.
AAATAATATTCTATTAAAATCTGTGTAGGACAAATAGGTTCTTATTCCTAATAATAATATGACGGGTTTAGCAATATGTCAAGCAGATCCCAGTTGTCAGAAGCGGGGGTAATGTTGACATGGGTATGTCAGAGATTAGTTGACACACAAATCTTGTTATTTGTTAGCTTTTGTAATGGAAAATCATCTTTAAAATACATATATTAATAAGTACTAGGGGAAATGTTAAACTCCCTTTAAGTTTTTTTTTTGTTTGTACAAAATATGTATACTAAATAATATTACTAAGGTTGGCACTATTGTTAAGTTGGTCTACGTTTCTTTATTACTTTTCTTTATTTTTTATTGTGTCGCGACATAAAACTACACCCCGCCTGATGTAAAGCTGGAGTGCGATCCATGAATGGAAGCGACATGCTACATATTATTTTAAACCTCATCTATGGAGCACTGTAAAGAATATTGGAAAATAAAAACTTATCTTACCTCTAGATTTTCCTCCGTACAAAATAAAAAGGGCCTTTTTAGCTTACATAAAAATACTGAGTTGCTTGGTGCTTCAAAAATAAAAAATAAAAACCTGTGCCTCACCACTCAAGTTGCAAGACTTAAATATATGTAGAAAATCTAGACTGTAGCACACTCCATTTGTTGTCGCCGAGAGAGCTGTCTGTCGATGCCAGCTTACACTATGAATGATCAATGACGTAGTACTTCAAAACGTCTGCGAGAAGAAATTCCAAAAAATACTACCTCAATTCCATTTTAACTGTAATCCTACCTACTATAAATTTCCTAAGAACTTGTTTGAAGAGAATTGTTTGACATTGACATTGAAAAAGAATGTCAAGGTGAAAATTCAGTCGTACTCGTAGGTGATAGTGAATGTTTAGACCAAGCTACTAAACATACTTGTATCATAAAAACAGGACGACTAAAGTGTATACATATCAAATATACATTGGTAGAGGCAAATGGTTTTGAACTGGGAGGTCCTCGTTTGTGTGACTACCACTAGAGAATGGTGCTTCACTTTCCACTTCCTTCAAACTCGTATCTTTGCAAGTATACAAATGCAACACCTTCTTTTAAAATCCCATGGTTAGGATGTGTCCAGCTTTTAATGAAACATTTCTTGCTCATAACCAGCTCGATATATTCAACCATCAGTTTAGCGTATTTAAAAGGCAGGTTTCTGAATGTTTTGCACATTCAGAAACTCGTGCAAAACAACCTAATTTTAATAATTAAGTATTGTAGTCTTAGTTTTGAATTGTGTGTGAATTTTAATTTATTACTTTTGTTTTTTTTATTATTAATTTTTGGGTATTGTTTCTATTGTGTATTATTGTTTTCTATATTGTTAACCTTGGAATGTTCATTTTTTGGTATGTTTAGTTTGCGACCGTGTGTACCGAAATAAATAAATAAATATCCACGATTCTCTCTTCTCTTTACATCCCCTGCTTTTTAAAGAATCACCCCGATAGTCAATTTTTTATTGTATTCGACATCTGCCTTATAGTGAGCACGATGAATGTCCAAGAGTGCTGACGACTGCAAATACCAAATACCACAGTCGCCGTCACTATGCCGGCCTATATTTTAATTTGAAAATTGCTACTGAGATTTAAATACGAGTATACGAATGTCCCACTGAAAAATGTTAGGGTTTTCTCATCACTCACAAAGTTATGAGCGGCGAGATGTATATTTATATTTTAGTCTGTGAACAAGTTTTATTACAGGAGGTTTTACGGCGTTTAGCGTGATGGATGAGGCCACAGTGCGGTCCGCGTTTATGTACACACTGGAAAAGAAACTTCATTTTGTTAAAATCGCTTGACAATTTTATATATGGCTCTTACACATGGTTTTTCAATGTACATACCAACTTATAGTCGCAACTATTCGATTTTGATTTGCAAGTTTATTTTTATAAGTAGCTGCGAAAATATTTTTTACTTCATTAAGAAAATGTTATTTGGCCTAAACTAGTTATAAAACAAATCAAAAAAATCCACATCTATCGCGGATTGTGCTATTTCTTATTCTATCCGCTATCGTATCTCTACCTACATACACTCCTTAATGACCGCATTTCTACAGCGTCAATTCGATTATATTTCAAAACAACATAAACATTATTTTAAATAAAACTGTAACAGACCATATAATAAATCAAGAACCATTTCTATTAAACGAAAGCAATATATTTAAAATAGAAGAATATAAAGTTTATCTATCGGTACAAATAAAGGCACTTGCTATGATCAAAACAAAGTAACAATCTTTAATATAATAACTTTAACCAGAAATCACTAACCCAGCTGTACACTAGACATCTTCGATATTTGTACTTTCGTCGCCCAGTTTCTATGATACAAGTAAGCACTTTAACTTAGATATATAATAATTTTATAATATAATAAAAATAAAATTTTTATAATTATTGTATTTAATCGTTTATCGGAACCTCCAAAATATTTCTATAAACTCATTTTTTGCAGAAATCAGTCGGTCTAATGACGTGACGAAACGAATTGTTAATCAATACGAGTACAAAGTTAATCCATATCCCTGACTTATCCGTTCACTAAGTTATGTTTGTTGAAATATAAATTTTAACCAATGTTTTCACAAATAAATAATTGAAATTATGTTCCATGTGGGAAAAAGGCGTGACAATTATGTTGATTGGTTGACTAAATTAAGTTTGTACAGCAAATTTAAAAATATAATAAATAAAAAGATCATTTCAATGAAGAGTTTAAAAGTAAAGAATTGAGTGTAGAATATTTTTTTCGTTTTCTTTTCTTTGGAATCCCTTTACAATCCTTCGAGACTTCAAAGGGATTATGTTAAGTCTAATAGACGAACTAAACTACAAAACTTTTATTTCTTTAACTTACCTTCACTAATATGAAAAAAGGAAACGTAAAATTGTTATCCTCAAAGGTTTCAATTCTCGATTGAAAAACTGCTACCTTGTGCAATATTTAAATTATTTAAATTAAACAAAAAATACATTTAGATGAAAATACGTGTAGATTGTTAATTTTAACCTCTTTTCGTCTTTCAAACCTTTTTCAGGAACTCAAACCGGAAGTTGTTTTCTCTGTGTAGAAAAATACAAAGTCGACTAAGATTACGCTAGAGCTCGATTGTGTTAATGTTATATAGACTTAAATGGGAGTAAACCGAGTGGATTGGTCCAGGACAGGTTCATAACTGATCTTTAAAACAGCTACGAGAATTCTTCTTTTGTAGCTCAAGAATCTTATATTATTATTTTCGACGATAGGCGTGGGCGTATTAGTTAGCATACCAGTTCTTTACGCGGAAGTCCCGGGTTCCATTCCCTATCGGAACCAATATTTGTTTCATAGTTTTTATTTCTAATAGTTTATAAATTGATATAACAGATACAAATACTTGTTAATAAAAAAGGAGACAGTATTTGCTTCGAGTCCGGTTATTAAAGATCAGTCAGTAGAGGTGCCCAGACTGCCGATCGTACCACAACTTACAAGTATATAGACCGTGAAGTGACTTAGTCGCGTTTCAGGTTCAACTTGTAAGTTGCCGGTACCAACTCGGCCAGCATAGTGGATGTGTCTGGTACTTACAGTTATTTAACTGTTATTCATGAACCGCTCTCCAGCTTCATATCAGGCGGGTGTTCTCACATGTCGAGTCACAATAAAAAAGGGATGACTGCTTCTGTTGAGCTAAACTGGAGTCTACGAGTATTAACGGAGCATATGTGTTACATGAATGAAATAAGTTCTAAAAATATACAAGGTTCAAATTCAGGTTTAAATTGGACACGATAAAATGATTACAAACTAGATTATATTTACGAAAAATATTATAGAAGATTTATGTTTTAAATGCAAGGGGCAAGTCATAAAAACTTTGTTAAAACGTGAGGTGGCTAAATTTTACCTCAACGATATAATGTTAAAAATATAAAATTACTACGATATTGTGGTACATTGTTGCTTGATTCACGTGGCTTGTAGAGTATTACGTTGAGGTAGATTTTATTACTTTTACTGACGAATTGCTTCATAACTTGCAGGTGGGTCCCTCAATATTTCATTTTAAGAAATAAACCTTATATCCCAATTAATGTGGTTCATAAAATTTTGTATTTTATACTTCTAAATAGTCCATCTTTATGAATGGCTACTGACAAGTATACTGGCCGTGAAGTGATTCGGGATCAGCTTGTGAGTTGCCGGTTCCAACTAGGCCGGCATAGTGGAATCTCCTTTTATTCTTTTCGGTCTGATGTTTGTCTTGTCCAGGTATGAATGTATAAAATTCTTATAAAAATTAAGTATATATGTATTTAAATCTATTAAAATGATACAAGTATTATGTAACACCAAATATATCAGGTCGTTTTATTAGAAAATACAAAACGAATTTAATTTTAGTAACAATAAAGTGATGCGACAATAACAGCTCGCCGTAGCGTCGCGTTACACTTTGATAGGAGATCGCAGTATAGAGCCTGTTATACTCCACGTGTGCTCAAATAAATTAAAACATTTGTTTCGACCCTAAAAAGGTCGCACTAAAATTGTCTTAATCCATTTTCATTAAAAAACATAATTGTCATTTTCAAATTCATTTATTCTTTTGTTTTTTGATATTCTTTATTTATGTCAAATATTATAGTCTTCTTTACAATTAAAAAAAAAGAATACCAAAAAACAAAAGAATAAATGAATTTGAAAATCACAATTACGTTTTTTAATGAAAATTGTCTTAATTCATTTTCATTAAAAAACATAATTGTCATTTTCAAATTCACATATTCTTTTGTTTTTTAATATTCTATTTTTATGTCAAATAATTTAGTCTTCTTTACAACATCAACGGGTGCATTTCATTTCTCCACGTCCTTGACCACGTAGCGTCAAACATTTTTTTGTATAGGTTAATTGGAGTGGAGTGCTTTGCCAGCTTAAATTTTCTCCCCATTCCCAACTTGGATCCTTTAATCAAAGCGTGAAACAACACTTTTGGCCGGCATAACGACGACATCCGTAAACTAATTCAGTTTTTTCAGTCGTCGACATTCCTGGATTTTACCTTTCTTACCATCAGGCAAGTCGAGGTCAGATGTCGATTGAAGAAAATTATGAGTAAATGGCTTGAAGGATTTGTATCATTATACTTTGTCATATACGAGAGTATATTCATAGGGTGTACTGGCTCTCTACCAAAATTTCGGTGCCGTTTTTCCCCTAGCAACAATCTCATTTGGAACCGGATATTATATATGTAGGGTTACTGATTTTTGGTACAATATAATACAATGTATTTATATACGATATAGATATATATACGCAACTTGTTTTTATTTTAAATTTAACGCAACTTGTTTTAAACTATCCGGCCTCCGTCGGCCGTGATATGGTCGCCTATTTTGTTTCTCTCGTGGACCTGAATTGTGTGTAAAATGTTCTTCTTGCACACATAATCTAAGGCAACCGTGAACTTAATTGGTTTTTCAGTCGTTGGCACTCTAACCCTTCCTTGGTACAATGTCGCGTCAAAATACAAAAAAAAAGTTTTATTTTTAGGTAATTTTTATAGTAGCACCACGACTGATTTCAAGCTGGAGTGCAGTCCATGAATTTAGTGCACTGTTCCAGCCCAATTGGAACCAGCAACTTTCAACTGATCCCAAAACGCGCATGTGACGGATCAGTCTGGTAGTGGTACCAATACTACTCCAAGACCATACTGGGCAAATATCCATCAACCTAGACAATTTGGTCCGCTAGTTCAGTATGCTTACCACTTTAAACAACCAGACCTCGGACATACGAGTATGTGGGCCTCTTTTTTTCTAATTATTAAATAAAGCTATGAAACAAATCTTAGCTCCGAACCAGGGGCGTGGCTACCGCCGTATCTGCCGTATCAATTATAAGGGGCCCTCAGGCCACGGGCAAAAATTAGCAAAAATTGTTATCATTTGTGAGAAAACTACCCTTCCTGAGGGCCCCCAAACAAATTTTTATACGGGGCCCCGTCAAGGCTCGCTACGATTCTGACCCGGGAGATTACGCGTAACAGACTAGTGTGTCAACCAATACGAAATGAAGGCTTTAGAAATAGTTATAAAGACATATTTAACAATTATCCCAAATGATGCCTTAAAACTTCACTCCTCAGTCAGAGATAAGCAGAGACAAGCTAGAAAAGGTAATAATATACTATGAAAATTAACCCAATAGAGCTTTACGAAGAGAGATACAGTATTTTGTGTTTCTATTGTTTCTGTCTATCCCTGTGTGACTAAAGCGTGACAATTCGGTTTATTAATTGACACTATGAAACGTCGATATTCGCAAAAAGCGTTTTATATTCATTGTATTTATGAAAGCTTAAGTTTGGAATTTTTAATCAAACCGGCAGGCTTTGTAAAACGGTTCAAAAGCTTAATCCTACTCGTTCACTATTTGTATAATACAATATGGAATATTTTATTGAAAATATCACTGACCAGTATTTACAAAAACACTTCGTGAAAATATAATATAACAATACCATACTTTTAAATGCACATTAATGCGGATTTTGCACATGCAAATCATTTTTTATATCATACTAGCTGTGCCCGCGGTTTCACCCGCGTAAAATTTGGTTTATAACACAGTCATAAAAAAGGAGGAGGTTCTCAATTCGACTTTTTTGTATTTATGACTCGATAACTCATATAAAAATGACAGACGGAAATAAAAATAAATATATATTCCAAACAGTTAAACCTATAGTCAATTGGAAACTATAGTCAAAAATTTATTTTTTTAATTAAAAGTAACCCATGTTACTCCTAGTACCTCCAAAAATAAAAACCGTAACGAACAAACTCACATTCACATTTATAACAATAGTAGGATATGCATTAGTAACAGAAGAAAATAACAATAACGAAAAATGTCAAACAGCTGAAAGTATTATCTATGGAAAGTATAGTGTATAGTCTCCATAGTACAGTTGATTGGATTAGATGTTGACGTGACTGACGGTAATACAGTGCGATGGTATTATAGTACTCGGGGTTTGAACCAACTCCTTGTACCTATTTTTATAAAAGGAAAAATAAAATTTTGCCAAACAACTTTTTTATTTTTCGTATTTTTTTTATTTTTTATTTAAAAGTATTTTATGTTACTTCTGATACCTCCAAGAATATGTGTACAAAATTTCATGATGATCGGTTGAGCAGTTTTTGCGTGAAAGCATAACAAACAAACGGACATTCACATTTATAATAATAGTAAGATAATAATAATAATTGGTTTTCAATTCTCAACAGCTTGATATATTTTCTTTAGTTCACCCAAAATCAATTTCTAAACGCACGCAATTTTGTATGGGAAAATGTTTTTATTTTATTTTATTTATTATAAAGGATTTTTTCAAAAAAAAAAAGTAGCCTAAGTTACTCCTTATTACATTAGCTATCTGCCAATAAAAGTCCCATCCAGCCATTCCAGAGATTAGCCGGAACAAACAGACAGACAGACAGACAGACAGACAAAAAATTTTTTAAATGTTATTTTGGTGTATGTACCGTATATATATTCATATACATGTATTAAAAAACGGTTATTTTAATATTACAAACAGACACTCCAATTTTATTATATGTATAGATTTATATGTTTTATTACTATTTTGTATAAATTTCCTTTTTCAGTCCAACCTTCTATACATTAGATTCTGCTCGTAGTTTCTTTGTCGAACAAGTGACTACAAATAACACTAAAATCGGGGTGCGATGTCAGACTACCTCCTCGTGTGTCTGTCTGCTTGCTTTATCGCTTCGGTGATACGGAAAGCAGATGGGCCGGTGCATCCTGGGCATCATTCAATAACTTCCATTAAGGGGCTTCTTGTTGGCTAATGGCTAAAAGTCTGACGTGTGGCGCTGCTCCACATATCCCTTTGCTTTCAGAGGGATATGTGGAGCAGCGAGTTGATATGGTCATGCGAATTTTTGTTACGTAATTTTGGCCTATACTTGACATTGGCAAAGTGAAATTGTTTAGTTTTAATACAAACAACACAGGCGCCATTGAAAAAAAAGAGGAAGAAAATCTATTTCAAATGAACGAAAGGATTCACTGAAATTTAATAGAGAACTAAACAAACGTATGATGTGTCAGCGTCAGCTGCATAAACGTGATCGCATAATATTAGGCAAGTGGCATGCACAAGTTGTAGAGACGGTATTTCAATATCCAACTCAAGGCATATCAAAAATAACTACTAATCGGTGCAAAACTAAAGCAACCGTGATGTAGTGGAAGTGCAATTTGATATATGTACCTTGGTTGTCCTGTTTCTATGAAACAAGCACTTTAGTAGCTTAGTATAGAAAAGTAAAATTAAATTATTCAATTTTATTTATACCAAACGCAAAATATACCATTAATACAAGTATACAGACCGTGAAGTAATTTTGGTCACGTTTCGGGATCAGCTTGTAAGTTGCCGGTCCATCTAGGCCGGCATAGTGGATATGATTGCTACTCACAGTTATTAAATTGTAGTAGCAGTGGCATTCATTCATGGACCACACTTCGGCTTAACGGGGTGCTGTCATATGTCGAGTCACAATAAAAAAAATAAAAAATATATACTGATTATAAAAATTATGAAAAGTTATGCAGTAAATTGTTTTTACGACATTTCACATACCTTCGGGTATGAGCAACCAATTAGACTTGTCGTATAGAGCTTGTACGAAGCGAGTTATGTCAGGATCGTAGAAAGTGCGGCTCCTGTGTCTCTGACCATCCCTGTAGGTATTGAGGTGTGACAATTTGATTTCTTTATTTTAACGCTTACTTACACTTTAACATACAAATCAATATCAATCAAATTGTCACGCCTTTTTCCCACAGGGATAGGCAGAGACAATGGAGCGCCACTTGCCACGATCCTTACACAACTCCCTTACATACATTCACATCCACAATTCTCTTCATACAGGCTCTGTGGGTATAGGCAACCCAGCTTTCTTGAGGATGTTCACCGATTTGGTCGGAAAACACCCTCCTGAATGAATCGAAGGAATGTTCGATGGTTTGGGCACATGGAAAGGATGACTGAAAGTAGATTTACGAAATGAATTTATAAATCTGATGTGGATGGATTAAACTTTAACATACACTTAAATATATTAGTCAGCATTGAAACGACAGTCTCTCCGCGAACCAGGCGTCGGTTAATTTAATGAAAACTTTACCAAACTCTCTGTGTAGAACTCCAGATCTTCATCGTTAATAATTAAATTGTTATTTGGTGTGAAAATATATATTTCTTGTATGTTTTTTTTATTGTGACTCGACCTCTAACCTCGACCCGCCTGATGGTAAGCAAAAGTGCCGACGACTGAAATAACCGAGTCAGTTCACCATCTCTATGCCGGCTAAAGATGCTTCTTTACGCATCGCTTAAAGGATTTAAGGTAATGCAAAGAACTCATGAGCTGGTAAAGCGTTTCACTTTTCGATTGATCTAAAATTATTACTTTTATTATTGTGGCATCTGTAACAAATGATCACCAACTTTTTTTATTATTATGACATGACATTTGACTATGATAATAAGCAAGAATAGGTCCAAGAGTGACGACGGCAGAAAAAAACGAGTCAGTTCACGGCTGTCCCAGTCGCCGTCACTATGCCGGCCAAAGGTATTTCTTCACGCAACTGTTTGCCTACCACTCTTAAACAATAAACATTTTTTTTTCATTGACAAATATTTGTATATATAATCTAATTATTAAACATGCTATGAATTTGTATTTGTAATAATGGCTATGAAAGAAATCTGGTCCGACTGGAAATAAAACCGGGACCTCACGCGTAGCGGACTAATGAGTTACCAAAATAAATCTATCAACTATATTAATGTATCTTGCACTTTTTTAAATAATATTTACTAATAAAAACATTCTAAGCATGTATTTATTTTAGTCCATGTTAAATAATATGCGGCAATTTATTGGACTCGTCCAGTTTTTCCACTCGCCCCCATGTTGAGGGAATAATGAATGGTGTTCATTAGTTAAGCTCACTTGCAGACTTTGTTGCTCACTTCGCTTTACTAAAACCACAATAAAGGAAAGGAACAGTAGAATTTCTTCATACTAACGTCCGAAACGCGCCTTAAACGGTAAACCCCAAATTCTCAGCAAGTGCTTCGTAGTATGGTTGGCGCGCGACGTGATACAACTTTCGTGCTTTCTTCTACTTTTGAGCTGATATCGAAACGCGACTGAGTATCTTATCTTATATCTTATGTTTCAGTCGTCGTCACTCTTGCATCTCCTCTTGCTTATTATCAGGCTGGTCGAGGTCAAATGTCGTGTCACAATAAACAAATATACCTGAAAGTTGTATTTAACACACCAAATTTATTTTTCATACTTTACTTTATTTATGTTTTCTCCGCAAACCTAAACTATATTAGTAATACCTATAATTGTTATTATTCTAAAAAACAAACAACAAAATTAGTACAAACAAAACAATTATCATCACCATACAAATCGACACCTATTTACAAAAACGTTTTCCATACAGTTGCCAAAATATTATTTTAAAGAATATTCAACCTTATTGTACAAATGATAAGGACACCTGAATGTCATAAAGAGGCGTTTTAATAGCTCTTAGGGTAAAGACACATAGGCTTCGCTGAATTACGCGAATACATTTATTTATTTATTTTCTGTTACTAGGAAAACTTATGACTACGTAAGAAGTTGTCCCACATAACCATCAATGACAAGTTGTTTAATGGCATTTTTCAATCAATCAATTAAATTGTCACGCCTTTTTCCTACAGGGATAGGCAGAGACAATAGAGTCTCTGTCTCTGGCATTTTTAATAATTTAAATATTTATTATTATTCATAAATATAATAATAAAACATGTATTCCGGGTTTTATTATTATAATTTATTATATTATTAACTAAATTCAGTCCAACTTTCTTAGTTAAAGTGTCGGGGTCTGGATACTTCTACCCCTAAGATGGACTAGCAACCTTTTTAATACAGCAGAAATTCAATGCATGCCTCTTCCAGCAGGCCACACTGTGATAAACGCTGTGGTTGGCCTATGACCAGCAGTCATAGGCCGACGACTTACTGCTAATGTAATGTTGACACGTGTTTCAATGTAATTTGTCTCCAAGAACTCGCTCATCGTAGCGATGTGTGTTAAACCTTACAATGGCGTCACCAGCTTCGACTCATAATGTAGATGAGGGGAGAATTTTATTGCAAATATTTACTACGTATTTTGCGGACCTTAATTTTTGTGACTTTTTGTTTACAAAATAGGTAGCGAAACAAACAGTCCACTATACAAGTATGATTTAAAAATGACAGTTGTTAAAATATCATTTATGAATTAAACAAATTTTATGCGACTTAGTATCGCGTTTATTTTGGTTTTGATTTAACAATTTGATTTTTTTTTTATCATTCCGACGTTCGAGAGCTTTGCAGCCATCGTGGTCACGAAGAGACTGAGGTGCTGGTCGTCCTATTGGTTAATGCTGTAATTGTTTTCAAAAGTTACTGTTCCCTAGTTTAATTCAATTTTTTGCAAAAATAACTGACGGTGTCATCTGGTTTGGCAGTTTGCTGGATTTGGGACTTGAGTTTGTGTATTATGGGGTCACAGGTGTTAGATAATCGCCAACCACCTTCTCTATTGAAATTAGGATGTTTTTTATTCTCAATAGCCTCGCGTACAATCCTGGGTATCAGTCGACTTTCTTTTGCGAGGACGCTCGGTTTGTCGTAACGGATGTAATAAATAAAATAAAATAATCGCAATAATAAAATAAAATTGTAAAATTAAAACCAAAACCAAAATAAACGCGATAGTTAACCGCATAAAATTTGTTTAATTCATTAATCAATGTTTGCGCAAAATCTAAGATATAAATATATATAAATATAATTTACTAAAATTGTCAACATCATAATCATGTCAACGATTAGTCGTTTACTGCTAGACGCCGTCACTATGCTGGCTAAAATAATCCATAATCTATGATTTATTTAATGTCAAACCTCGATATACTGAAACATCTTTCACAATGCCGACATAACACTCTCCTTTCATGTCCACAATTCTCCTGAAACAGGCACTAATTTACGAGTATATACATTTATATATACTATGAAATAGTTAATTCGCGTCAGTTATAAGCAAGTATTTCAGTTGTCGGGGCACGCAGCGCCAGCACCTTCTGTAAACAGTCCGTAAACTGGCCGAGTTGAATTATGCATGCCCGACATATAATATATGCTGTTATGTCGCAAACAACATTCATTGACTAATAAAGTTAATCAACTTTTTTGTAACAGAATTGACATTTGTTTTACTTTAAACTTTTTACATTTTCATACTAAAACCCAAACGTGCTTATATATAACACTGGTCATAGTACGTACATATATGTATTATTTTATTTTGTATTTACATTTCTATACTAAGTTACTAAAGTGCTTGTATCATAGAAATAGGAGTACAAGTACATATGTCATAGATACATTAGTACCAGCAAGTGGTTTTGAACCCGTGCTCTCGATTTTCGTGACCATTGCACGACCACTACACCAGGGCTGCCCTATATAAAGATACCTATAAGTATTTTTAAACTGAAGCATACACAATTCACTGTTACCTTTAGATTCTCTACCACAAACCCACGATTGACTTAACTTAATTTTTAAACAATAATATACCTAAAAACAATTTCTACTCGAACTTCAGAACAATTTGCTTGCTCGTGTCAGCCAGGTATATTATATTAGTTTCGAATTATTCTTAATATTAATCAACTCTAAAATACCAAATTTCACATCTAGAAATAAAATCTATATACTATACAATTCATTATTTGAAAATCAACTTTAACGCATTATAATTAAGACTATAGTTCTTTGAATATTTATAATCCTGTTTAAACAGGGGTCTACGTCTACCCTGATTTTAGTACTTCTATTACGAGAAAAATCCTGACGTGGCGTAGTAAACTTGAACACTTTTTTAGCTAATCTAATCTCAACCCTATGACTATACCAAATTGAGTATAATTTACATTGAATATTTTTAGATTTTGCGCGAACATTGATTAATAAATTGTACAAATTTTATGCGGCTTATTTTCGCGGTTATTGATTGTACAATTTTTTATTCCGACGTTTCAAGAGCTTTGCAGCCATCACAGAAGCCGCATAAAATGTGTTAAATTTACTTCATTATATGAAAAGAATATTCGCTTTAATTTTGATGCTAATTCACTGATATTATCATTTTTAGTTATGATATCTTAATCATTAATATTTAGAATCAAAAAGTGGAAAACATGACCAGTCCATGAGATTAAAGCTTGTCGCCCAGGTCTTGGCTCCCTTGGTTTAACAGTAAAGGCGCCGCTGCGTGTACGATATGAACTCGTTATGGGGGTGAGAGAGTACAAATCGTGTGTGTGTTAGAGTTAATTAACAAAGCCTTTGTGAAGTTTCCTGTTTGTGACGAGGGTGACACACAATTTCATAAGTTTACAACTGAAATTGAGGATTTTTACTCTATATGATTAATTTTGACAAACAGCTTGGATGAAGAAGCACCTTGGGCCGGCATAGTGGCGGCGGCTGGGGCAGCCGGGAACTGACTCGGTTATTCCAGTCGTCGTCACTCTTGCTTATCATCAGGCGAGTCAAGGTCGAATGTCGTGTCACAATAAAAAAAAAGCTCTACCACTTGTTATTGACTATAGTAATTGAATAAATCTTATTTGATTACAGAATATTTTTAATCTCTTCATTCTTCAATATGTTTAATTCTTTCATGATTCATAGATCTCATGCGTCAATCTCCTTTTCATTTTATTTTTTATTATTTTATAGGTGTGCAAAACAAATTGCAATCTTTGATTCAGTATGAAAAAACATTGTAAACATCAAACTCGATTGCAACTCGAAAATTATGCACGCACTGCTAACAATAATTACATAGTTTAAATTACATAACATTTAATATTCCGAATCATTTCACAAATCTTTTTCATTTTAAACAGCCCAAACCAACGCATATTACTTTTTCGATTCAACTTTATTTCTATTCACACTTTGTCATCGTTATATAAATAAAATGTTCAATATATCTACTGAATATTACAACCACCTAAACAAATATTTTACATAAGTAACAAAGTCGTATGCAAACTTTTGCATACTTAAACTAAAGTTAAAAATCTCCAAACAAAAATAAACCTTAATACATAATGTTAAACCATAAAATTGCATTATTACAACACTTTAAATGTCGATGGCTCACACTGTTAAGGACGAACTTACAATCAATGGCAAATTTTACACTTTAGTCATTTTTTTTATACATCTAAAGGTTAATTACTTTTGAATACTTTATTAGTTACAAAGAGTAGCGGGCCATAAGTAGTCATTCGACCAGTCTATTAATCCGGAGTAGTACCACAACTTTCAGGCCGTGACCATTGAGACCGTCAAAAGACTCAAATGCGTTTTGTAATAAGCGTTTTAAAAGTTAACGGAATTCAGCCAAGCTAGCATTCCTAATGTGCTGCATGCATACATTTGTCAGTATCAGTTTAAAACCAGCCATCTTGAAGTCATCTTGCTACAGTAAAACAAAAATGGTTTATACGGCCATATCATCAAAGTCATAACACAGTTTTTTTGTAATCATAATACAGTTTTTATGTTGTTTATATGTAATCTTAATTAGTGTGAAGGAAGCGAGTGAGTTGTGTCAGGATTGTGGAAAGTGACTATCTATCCCTTTTAGAAATGAGGCTGGACAATTTTATTAATTGATGCACAATTTTGAATAAGGGTTTATCCGCTCTTTAGGCTTTACACAAGACGACACGTAAAACGTCTTATTAAATGACTTAAAATATAAATAAATATTATGTTCACTTATAATTTATAAAACTCTCACGCACGTCTTATTTGCTTATCTTTTGACATAGTTAGTAAGAGTCTGCCGATCCGTGGTAGTACCACAACTTACACGTATACAGACCGCGAGATCGCATTTTGGGATCAGCTTGAAAGTTGCCGGTTCCAACTAGTCCGGCATAGTGGATCACGCTACTTACAGTTACTGACTGAACTGTAGAAGAAGTCGCCTTTATACATGGACCATCTTCAGCTTAACTTCAGGCGGGGTGCTGTCATATGTGTCATAGTCTCAGTAAAAAAGTTACATTTTCAACTTCCAATTCTGTAAAATTAAACATTTGCAATTCGCACTTTATCCATAGGAGCTGTCCCTGTATAAGTAAAGTACTAAATCCACTGCAAACCTTTTATTGCGTTTGTCAGAAAAAAATGAGCTTTGTGACTTTTATGTTAAGGTTGAAATCAGTTAGGAGTGTTATTTTCAATATATTCAGAAGCACCTGTTGTTTGTATTTCCCTTTGTGATGAAAACACTCGCCGTTCTTCGTTAAGGGTTAATTCTATTTGGCTTCGATGCATTTGTTTTCAGGAGTCTTTACTACTCACTACTGGACATACTATGCCAGATGCCAGACCGCGCCATTGCTTTCGGCCTTACAGATGCCTTACGCAAGGTTTTTTTTTATTGTGACTCGACATATGACAGCACCCCGCTTGATGTTAAGCTGGAGTGTGGTCCATGAATGGATGTCACTGCTACTTCAATTCAATCACTGTAAGCAGCAATCACATCCCCTATGCCGGCCTAGTTGGAACCGGCATCTTACAAGCTGATTCCGAAACTCGACTAAATCACTTCTCGGTATGTAAACTTGTATGTATACATTTTACTTAGGTTTTTTTTTATGTTAAGTTAAGTGCGGTCCATTAATAGAGACGACTGCTACTTTATGTATAATAAATAATTGCAAGTAGCAGTCGCACCCACTATGCCGGCCTAGTTGAAACCGGCACCTACAAGTTGATCCCGAAACGTACCCCGCGTCTGATTGCCTTACCGTTTGCCTGCCTAGAAGTGTTTTTTTTCTAATCCGTCCATATTAAATATGCCAAACTGGAAAGAACCCTTGCAACCGGAGCAAATATAATATTGTCCATCTCGGATTCTGTCGCGTGTCATTATTTATCTTAATTACAAAATGTACTCCGACAAATTAAAAACTCCGTAATATGTATTTTTATTATAACTTTGCAACATATAATTATATATTTATTAATATTTTTTAAGTTTCCATATTGTTCAAAATTATTTTAAAAGTCTTTTCTTATGAATTAGATACTTATATCACTTTTAATTGAGTTATAACTAGCTGTTCCTGAGATTTCATCCGCGTTTATAAACTGCATCGTTACATGAGTACATGACAGGACCTCTTGCATTATCGTGGACCATCATCATGTACTCCAGGTCTTCAATTTGATAAGAGAGCAGCTAAAGGCGCACAGTAGGATACAATGTTAGTCAAAGCACATAGTTATATCCCTTGTATCAAGACAACCGAAGTACAACCAAAGTACAACTAAAGGACAATCAAAGATGCAATGGTACCGGTGGGTTGTTTCGAACTCTCGGTTTGTGTAACCATTGCACTGCGGACGCCTTTAAACCGGCCAGTGCTGTCAATGTAGTCTTTTTTGCATGATTTCTATGTTTTTATTTTGACTCGACATATGACAACCCCCGCTTGATGTTAAGCTGGAGTGTGGTCCATGAATGAATGTCTCTGCTACTACAATTCAATAACTGTGCCGGCCTAGTTGGAACCGGCAACTTACAAGCTTATCCCAAAACGCGACTGTGTACCTACCAGTCTTCGGCGGCTATATTGCCGAATATAGCCGAATTAGACGACAGGCGTGGAGGAACGGTTTAGCGATTGGCATGTTGCGCGTAAAGTCCCGGGTTCGATTCCCGGTCGGAGCAAATATTTGTTTCGTAGCTTTTATTTGTAATATTTTATAATTATAATAAAATATTGCAAATATTTGTTATTAAAAATAAGAGGTGGATATTTGCTTCGGGTCTGGTTATCAAAGAGTGGTAGGCAGTGGTACCCAGTCTGCCGATCCGGAGTAGTACCACCACCGACAAGTATACAGACCGTGAAGTGATTTGGTCACGTTTCAGGATCAGCTTGTAAGTTGCCGGTTCCAACTAGGCCGGCATAGTGGATGTGATTGCTACTCACAGTTATTGAATTGTAGTAGCAGTGACATTCATTCATGGACCACACTTCGGCTTAACATCAAGCGGGTGTTGTCATATGTCGAGTCACAATAAAAAATATATATTTTGTTTATCCCATTACATGTAATGTCTTACTTTAATAATACTCTATCTATTATATAGTACTATAATACTGTAGTTTAATATGATAGAGTAGGTAATAATATTTCATAGTAAAAGTATATAAGTGGTAGTTAATACCAATTTGTAGGGCACTATCGGTAAAATAGAACACTTACGTTTTATGGCTCGTTACCTGTTTAAGTTATGCTCGTGACTTGAAATATTATTACGTTGGTACTGTAACAGTCTATCGTAGAGTCTGCGTTAAGAGAGTAATAGATGTGAAGACAGCGGAAGAGTTATGTCAGGATCGTGATTAGTAGCGCTTCCTTGTTCATTTTAGGCATATAACATGTTGGTATATTTCTGAATACATCCAACAATTTGTTACTAAAAGGAGATTTTCACAAATCTCACTGAAAAATCCAATTTCAGTTCAAAAACAAAAGTCTGAATCCATATGTACCACACACCTACGACCTAACACAGATTATAAATTACCAGACTTCGTATAACACAGAAAGAAGCAACGGCCACTGGGTCTTGATTATCAAGTTGAAAGCGTCTATTTACTTTGTTTTCTTTAGACAGAAACAGAGGGTTGATTGATGGTAATAGTAGTCAGTTGATGGTAACTGAGACTTACCATCGAGTGAGTCGAGGTCAAATGTCGCGGCTCAAGTCATCCACTTTCTGCATTATGCATTGGTAATGCACAGTGGACCAGACGAAGAGAGCTTGCCTATACATAGTATTCACTCGCATAACAGAGCATATCACAAGAGGTTCGTTTTTTTATGCGGCTTACTATCGCGTTTATTTAGGTTTTTATTTTACAATTTTTTATTATTATTCCGACTTTCCAGCCATCGTGGTCACGGAGAGATTATTATTTATAAAATCATAGGAAGACCAGACACGAAAAGCTGAGCCAATTTGATATGCGCTGGGCAATCAATATACTACATCTCCATCCCTAAACTATAGGCAGAAACAACTGAGAGATACATTCATTCGGCGCTTATAAATTTATCAAGCTGTGTCTAAATATTTATAGTGCCTTATAACTTTTTTTCGAGTACCACAAAACACAATGCAAATGAAAAATGCGAGTAGAAATCTTTTTTTAGTTACTAAAGCTACTGAAACTCATTTCCATGTTAGCATCGTTTCAAAGATTTCATGCAAGTATACAGACTGTAAAATGATTTGGTCGCGTTTCGGAATCAGCTTATAAGTTGCCAATTCCAACTAGGCCGGCATTGTGGATGTGGTTGCTACTTACAGTTGTTGAATTGTGTAGCAGTGACATCCTTTCATGGGCCACACTGACAGCACCCCGCTTGATGTTAAGCTGGTTAACATCAAGCGGGGTGCTGTCAAATGTCGAGTGACAATGAAAAATTTAAAAAAAGAATTCATGCAAAATGTGCTTGTAAAGTAAAACCTAATATTAAACTTACTATTATTAAACTTTCTAAGAGTGATAGCTACTGTCTAATGTGACTACTACTTGCAGATATTTAACTGTAGTAGCAGTCACATTCATTCATAAACGGCGCTCTACTAACAGCATGCGGGATGCTGTCATATGTCATTCTTCTCTATCTTACAAAGATTCTCACTATAAATTCTCTACCTTAACTATAGAGTATAATTTGCTACGATTGTATCACAATTTAAGGCCGGCATAGTGACGGAGACTGCTGTAGCCGTAAACTAACTTGGTTGTTTCAATCGTTGTTACTCTCGGATCTCCTCTTGCTTATCATCAGGCGGGTCAAAGTCAAATGTCGTGTCACAATAAAATAAACAATTGTCAATCTACCCGGGGAGGACTCCCTTACGTTCCGGAATCAGTTTGAAAGTTGCCGAAATTCAGCTCGGCTGGCATAGTCAAATCAGGATCATGCAAAGTGGCGCTCCATTGTCTCTGCCTATCGCTGTGACAATTGAGGTGTAACAATATGATTTTGTTCTATTTATACCAACGGCACGCTATGATGACCAATTTGACATTTGACCCGCTCATTAAGTTTCGTATAATTTATTAATCACGTTTGAAAGAGCAAATTGTTGTTCTTTATTTGTCACTATAAAGTACAACAATTGTCCCTTCAAACGTATATATTAAATTATAAGAAACTTTATGAACAAATCAAAAGTCAAATCGGCCATCATAGATAGCATGCCGCTGGTATAATAATAATCCTATGACCTTGGATCATTTAAGCGATGCGTGAAGAAGGGCCACCTTTGGCCGGCATAGTGACGAAGCTGTGAACAAGCTCGGTTCTCCCAGTCGTCGTTACTCTTGGACCTCCTCTTGCTTATCATCAGGCGGGTCGAGGTCAGATGTCGCGTCACAATAAAAAAACAAAAAAAGTACATCACTTTAAATAACCATTAAACAAATACTGTAATCCGTAAAATAAAATGATTTCGGCAAAGAGTCTGTTTTCTAAAGATCGTACGCTACTTACGTGTCTAAACGAGGAGTAAATTGAACAGAGCGTGCCATCGGAAATCATTCTAAATTGCACGCCTTTTGCCACGAACATTCAAGCACAATAGCTTGGAAATAAAAGATTTTTGTGACTTAATATCGCGTTATTTTGAATATTTAATTTCGACGTTTCGAAGGTTTTGCCGCAATCGTCGGAAGAGTGACAATAGATTATAATCTAAGGATTTGCGCGATCATTTTTGTTTATTGTTGTGACTTGATATATGACAGCAACCCGCCTGATGTTAACCTGGGGCGTGGTTCATGAATGGAGGTAACTGCTACTTACAGTAAAATAACTGTTAGTAGCAGTCACATCAACTATGGAACCGGTAACTTACAAGTTACCAGTTCCATAATGATTTTAGCAACTTACTTTTACATTTATTATTATTAATATAATTAATTTTATGCATCAATTAATTTAATTTTCACGCCTCTATTCCCACAAATAGGCAGAGACAATGGAGCGCCGCCCTCCACGATCCTACTACAATTCTAGCTTCTGTCACATCCACGTACAAGCCGGCCATACCGTGGCCCTTAACTGACGACGAAATATTTTTTTAACAAATATTTATTTATATATTTTTTATTTCGTAGTGACGACGACTGAGGCAACCGTAAACTGAGTTGGATTTTAGGTCGTCGGCGCTCTTGGGCACATACTTGCCATCAGGTTTCAAAATAAATAAAAAACTTAAAATATATTATGTACCATATCCGAAATAATTTTCGTACATCGGAAAATCCACTCGAAAACATTTTCCATGCAAATCCAATATATTCTCTCGATAGAACCGTTGCTGTGCTCTGTTTTTTTACTATTCTATTTACAATTTAAATCTCTATATTTACTTTATTTCTCGTTTATCGTCTAAAATGGTTTTATCGACAACTGCCCCCCTAGCACGGGGTCGAACAAGATTCAAGAATCAAGTTCCGCGATAGAGCTATCTTACCATGTAACTTATCACATAAGCGAGCATGGCCATTCCTTGTTTAAGATAAATCAATGCGATAAAATATTAAGATATTTTATCGCATTACTACAGGCTTTTTCGGAAACAACAAACCTCTATATTGACTTTCGTCATATAATCATTCAATTCATTCATTTCGGTCATGGTACGTTCCCTACAACAATACTAACAGAAATTATGCGTATAAATTAAAGAGTCAAAACATACTTGGAAATGTCAAATAACAACAAACTTTTTAATTTGACCGTATACTTTCATTACATCTTACGGCAAATTTGAGGCGTATCGACTGTCAAACGTGTATAAACTTAATATATAAAAATTAAAATGAAGAATTTAAAATAATATGTTACAAAATCTCAAATAAATACATCAATTATTAAATATAATAATTAAATAAATATATAAAAAAAACTAGCTTTGAGTTAATGTGCATTTATGCAAGGTGAGGTCCAAGAGCGCTGGTGACTGAAAAAACCGACTTAGTTTACGTTTGCCTCAGTCATTCGTCAGTATGCCGGCCAAATGTGTAGTTTCAAACTTCGCTTAAAACTATTTAGGCGCATGAAATAAAAGTATAGCAACAAAAGTAAAGTATGCAACACACCGAAAATGCAATTGTAATTGGTCATTCAGTTGCTGGTTAGACACAAAATGAGGAGCACGCTGATAAAGTATAGTAGTATAGTTAGAAATGTTTGCATTCACACATTTAAATAAACTAATAAAGTGGAGAGGCGCGTCATTATAGACAAGCTAAAACAATTTTTTTAAGTAAAATTAAAGGTAGTCTTGAGTAATTATTAATCGAGTTTAGGACATAGAAAACATAATAACCTTTTAAGAACCTTACAAAAAATATAATAATTTATAATTATTTAGTTAAAAAAGTCCAAAATATATTTATCACCACCCCGTTCATAATGTGATAAAAATGTGTATATATAACGTCAAAATCTTACTTCTTGGATCTGCCGTGCTCGCAAGTTATGATAACTTCAAACAAAATGGCGGCTATCACACATATTGCGTATCTTGCTTGCCGCCGTGCTCGCAACTAACAGTTCATGGGGAAAAGTCATATTTTGACAAACAATTATGATATTTATCGTGCTTCTTGGATTGCCGTGCTAGGGGGGCTGGTATACTAATCGTTGGTAAGAACAAAACAGCAGAGGTTCACAGATTGGATAACCATGGTTGAATGGAAGTAGTGATAGTAAAGGGCCTAGGTCCATTGCGGCTTGTTACGTAAAAGGAATTATTGCAGTAAAGAAGCGAAAGAGTTTTATCACGCTCGTGTAATGTGGCGTTCCATTGTCACTGCCTATCCCTGTGAATATTAAGGCGTGAATTTTGCTCAATGAATATGTACACAATAATTCGGTTGCTTAAGAACCAAAACGTGAAGTTCATTAAAAATATAATATAATATATTCTATTTGTAATTCTCTCATAATTTACGGAACATTTTGACAGGAGGGTTTTTCCAACTAAATCGCAATTATCGTCAAGTAAGTTGGGTTGCCTATTGCCCATAAACGTAGAGATTATATAAAAATATTGTGAGTGTGAGGGAAGCGAGGGAGTTGTGTCAGGATTGTGGCAAGGGGCGCTCCATTATCTCAGCCTATCCCTGTGGGGGAGGCGTGACAATTTAACTGATTGATTGGTCAATTACCCGGCGAATAATAAAAAATATCAGTTTAAACTGATTTTAATTTGAAAAAGCTGGGGAACCTTTTATACAACAACAAAATATTACGTTTTTAAAACTAACATAAAATTACAATTTTTATTACAAAAAGTTTTCTCGTAAAGAAAATTGCAATCCAAAAGAATTAGAAAAAGAACAGTTTTAGTTAATTCAATAAAGGATATAACAGAGCCTTCAGGGCTGAATTTTATTCAATCATTACTTCCTTCCTCTGTAAGTATGCCTTTAATTTAAATAACAATAAAAATTACTCAAAGTAAAAATAAAAAGAAAAAATCATTTTGTAACACAAATTAAAACTTTTATAATAAATTCCAACACAATAAAAGTTTACTAAAATAAAGTAAACTTTTATTGTGTTGGAAAGGATGTTTTTTTTTTCATATACGAGTAAAAAGGATATCTTTGAGCGTTATAATTTAATTTTCCTTTCGAGAATTTTTCTTATACATCACTTATTTGAACTTCCTGTAATATTAATTTAAATTGATTGTTATTTATCCACGCTGGCGAAGTATCCGTGATAGCATTTTTGAATTATATCCAGACTGACGTAGTAATCGTGATGGCATTTTTATACGTGGCAACACTCACTTCCATTCGTAGATCAAACCTTTTTTTTATTTTATTTTATTGTGACTCGACATATGACAGCACCCCGCTGATGTTAAGGTGAAGTGCGGTCCATAATGTCACTGCTACTTCAATTCAATAACTGTAAGTAGCAGTCACATTCACTATGCCGGCCTAGTTGGAACCGGCAACTTACAAGCTAATCCCGAAACGCGACTAAACCACTTCACAGTCTGTATACTTGTAAGTGGTGGTACTACCCCGGATTGGCAGAATGGTTCCAGGCTGGCATAGTGGATGTGACTGCTACCTACTACTTGAATTGTAGTAGCAGTGACAACCATTTATGGCTCATCAGGCGGGGTGCTATCATATGTCGAGTCACAATTTAAAAAAAAAACATTATATGAATAAAAGTGTGAAAATATATAATTTGCGAGATAATAAAAACGAGCATCTATTCAAAATTATTGTTCTAATGAAAATGTACGGGCACATTTTTCTAAAGGCAGAAAGATTGAGAATTTCATTGATGCGTCCCCGTAAACAAAACGAAGACTGCAAGGAGAGAGAGGTGCTTCGAGATGTCGTTATCAGGTCTATATTGGTAGCTGCCAGGCCGGGTTGTGGCTGCGATGTATAGAGTAGGTAATACGTGATAGAGTGAACAGAATATTTTATTTTGGACGTGAGCACACCAGTTTGTTAAACATAAAGTCCCGAGTTCTATTACTCGTCTAAGCAAATATTTGTTGTATAATATTTATGAATTAGATTAATTATTACAAATATTTGTTATAAAAAAAAATAGTGGTGGATATTTTCGCCAGGCTGGTTATCAAATAGTGGTAAGCAGTGGTTCCCAGTCTGCTAATCCGGGACAGTACATACATACGGGATAGTACAAGTGAAGTGGAGCATAAATAACCTAGTTTCGTTTCGAGATCTACTTGTAAGTTGCCGGTTTGAAGTAGGCCAGCATAGTGTTTGTGATTGCGACCTAAAGATATTTATCTGCAGTAGCAATCACTGAATTCATGGACCTAACTCCAGCTTATGCTAGAAAATTAGCCGGGGTGCTGTCATATGTTGATTCACAATTAAAAAAATGTTAATTAGTGAAGTAGGCAGATAGTTAATGGTGTTTTCCCCAGTCTGGCAATCACAAATATCATTATTCACGTGAAGTGACTCAGTTGCGTTTAAATTTGCAGGTTTCAACTAGTCCAACTAACTAGTACCAACGACTGAAAAAACCTAGTCAGTTTACAGTAGCCATAGTCGCCGTCACTATGCCGACCAAAGTTCATTTAATAGTTTAAGTTGGATGAAACCGCGAGCACAACACAGCATAAAATTAATATCCGTAGTAATGTTAAAAACCCTCTCTGTATTATTTACTATCTACACAAGGAGATGTTGAAGACAGGGGATGGTAACGAGCTATATTCAAACTCCGCTCTACATCCACCGTTGTGAAAATCGACAGTGACACAAAATACACTAAACTATAGACACCTAAACTTACTAATAATAATACTTTAATACCGTTGTAAATAAACAAGCAAAAATACTAGAAAATTCATTTATTATAGGGTACCTAAATAATGTTTATTTTTATTTTTTATAATACATTTCCACACCAAGCTACTAAAGTGCTTGTATCATAGAAACAGGACGACCAAAGTACGTATATCAAAGATACATTGGTACCGGTGAGTGGTTTCGAACCCGCGCTTTCGGCTTGGGTAACCATTGCACTGCCTCTACACCGTCGCCTTAAATATCAAGGTTTTCATTTTATTTTGGCGTGACTCAACATATGACTGTACCCGCCTGATGTTAAGCTGGAGTGCGGTTCTTGAATGAAGGTGACTTCAATAACTTCAAGTAGCAGTCGCATCCACTATGTCGACCTAGTTAGAACCGACAACTTACAAGATGATCCTGAGACGCGACTAAGTCACGGTCTGTATACTTGTAAGTGGTGGTACTACCCCGGATCGGCAGACTGAGCACCACTGCCTACCACTAATACATAGCGCTTATAATGCTATAGGCGCTTATTTAATAATACGATTATTTAAATACTAAACGTGTAAAAAGCTTACGAATCAGTTGGTTTACTTTTTTGATGCAAAAATTCCTTCATTAAGTCGAGCTAACGAGACATTTTAATCTTGGGTTCTATTTACTGAAAAAAATTGCACCTTACTTTACTAAATTTAGCCTCTACCAATTCTTGCATATCAATTTTAATTCCATATTATTTTCAAAACGAACGTAGTTTAATATTAGATTTTTACCAGAAAATATTACAATTTGAAAACAAAAACAAACATTAGTGTCAATTTCTCGCATGGATACTTTTTGCTTCTTTCACATCCACAAGCTCAAAGAACCGAAAGACGCAGCATAAGTAGGGCTCCGAATAGGTGGACTGACGACATAATAAAAGTCACAAATAACCCGTGGATGCAACTGGCGCCTTGTCGTTCGGAATAGCGTTCTAAGTTCAGCCTATGTTCAGCAGTGATGATGATGATGACAATTCTCTTCATATAGACTCTATAGTTATGTGTACTGCTAATCCTTGTTTTTTTTAATGTCTGATTTAATCACTTGCCTCAAATTAATAAATCCCTTTCGTCAATCTCCTTCTATTTAATCCTTCTATGTGCCCAAACAACACAACATACCTTACCATCTCTTTTTTTAAATCACATATTAAAGTACAGAATAATAAATGCAGTTGAATATGATAATAGTGTTTAGGAAACAAAACGATAATAATATTAACGAGAATAGACCTCCATCACTAATGAGGCCCAAACTTTAAGCCTGGTTTTACAAACCATTTGAAAAAAGAAGAAAGTTTTCTATTTGCTTTTTTTTTTCATTACGTTGAATTTTTCAAACAATTTTCACGGGCTTAAGACAAACACTAACAATTTTCCAAAGCCTTATTTGTACAAAAATTATATTCACCTAAAATGAATTGTGATATATTTACTGGTATTTTACTGGGTCGTTTACTATATTTTACAATACTTTACTGATACGTAATTTTCTAGGCGCTATAAACGCATTGTAATTGTACAATGATTTGACAATCTTGCAGAGGTAACCTACTAACGCTTTTTTTGTGTTAGACTTACAAATAATGTTTTAATTTTAACTGACAATAATTGTTTTTTTTTTACTCAAAAATGTTATTAAATATTTATCGTATATCTATACAAAAAATGTACTTATATGTTTAGAAATTTATCAAAATCAAGTATCTCAAAATAATGATAATTAACGAAATGTCTTCTAATGAGAAACCACTGCATTGTCAAAACATATGACATTTGTTAAACCTTCACTGCAATTACAATGCGATTATGGCGCCGCGTGACAATTACGTGAAAGAATGCGCTTTAGACAGACATTAAACATGTTTAAAGTCAATTTAGTACAAAAATGACGTTTGACTGTGTACAAATAATAATTAACCAATGTTTTAAATGTTTTTTTGTAATAAGACGGTTATATTTAAGTATATTAATCATTTATATATAATAACTTTTGTTCATGAACTAACCTATATACAATTATATCTCTAATTTGTTAGAGTAGTCTTAACACGTGAAAGGTTTATTATCTCATGATTAATAACAAACTAATCAGCTTTTGAAACGAACCCAATTTCGTCTCATAAACCGAAAACACCTTTACAAGGTTAATGTTCAATTGTGCGAAATAACTAATTTTAAGTTACAGAATTTCATGAATAATTGTGCAATTATTTTGCGCCTGAATAAATTTTCAGGAGTTAATTTATTGTTAAATTTCTGGAAATTAATTGTTTATTATTTATAGCTACATTATGAAATACTCGATGCTCGTTTTCAAATTAATATCGCTAAAAATTAAATACTTCCATTATTTTTCAAAAAATAGACTGGCCGAAACGCTTCATAAGATTTTCCAGCATTTTAATTCATGTTTAAAATTCTTCGACGATATCCTATTTTGAGGTACTTGTAGTAAGTAGATTACTGTTTAGTTGAGTTCTTACACTAATTTAATTGTCGCAAACTAAGCGTCATATACAAGCCTACTAAAGGTGCAGCCCGCGTAAAGATTAACACAAATAGAAAACAGAAGTATTGAAGACAATCAGCAATGATTATCGAAGAATTCCAAGCGATTTCCATTGGATCCCCTCATCGGATTCTGACTTGGTGACAATGTGATAATCTTTCTATAATCTTTCAAGCTAAATTAGAATTTTTAAATCAATTTACAATTGACGGAGAAATCAGTAAACATACAAAGAATGGAGGATTTGACAAAAAAAATGGAATTTTTAGAATCAATTCAGAATTGACGGAGAAATCGGTCAACGTACATGGAAAAATTAGGGCTTTCCTTGATTTCTATAGGATTTTCTCATCAATTTCTGACTTGGTGACAATGGAACCACCTCTAAATTATACTGTTGAAAACAAAAAAAAAACATTTTAATTCTATCAACAATTGACTTTGAAATGAAGGAAAAAATCATCAATGATAGTCGTCAATTAAATACGCATTATTAGGAATAACTTAAAATCTGGTCAGATATTCTAATTGAAGTGGGACCACAAGAGAACCAGCGATCAAATAAAAAAAGAATTATTAATATCGGTTCGCCCAGAAAAAAGTTCTGAGGTAACACACATAAAAAACAGCTGAATTGTATACCTCCTCCTTTTGGAAGTCGGTTAATAAAATACGCAACGTATATGTGATTTATTTGTTTTTTAAATTTCCAAAAATCCATTTTACCTAATTCAAAACCCATTTATATCTTCTATATGAAATATTTAGCCCAATAGACACGATTGTGAAAATTGAATTTTACAGTTTTTTATGTTGCATTTGAAGAACGCTGCTGCTGCAAAATGCTTCATTACTTTAAACATGAATTAACAATAATAATAGGATATTTCTAATATTAAATTAATAAATATTGGTGTACCTAATAAGAGATAATAAGGTATTCCATTGCAAAGAGCGACCGTGGTGTAGTGGTTGTGGAAATGCCTCACAAACCAAGAGCCTTCGGTTCAAATTCATCTTTGCCGGCACCAATTGACAACAGGCATTGCTTATTGCCACAAAAC
Source organism: Tinea trinotella (assembly GCA_905220615.1). NCBI lineage: Eukaryota > Metazoa > Arthropoda > Insecta > Lepidoptera > Tineidae > Tinea > Tinea trinotella. Next base: position 1,825,056 of record HG992307.1, on the reverse strand, counting down.
TGGCAGGCCACTTTGTTACGCATAAAGTCCCGGATTCGATTCCCGGTCAGAAAAATATTTGTTAATAAAGAAAATCGTCACTCTTGGACCTCCTCTTGCTTATCATCAGGCGGGTCACAATAAAAAAAAATAAAAAAAAGCCCAATCTGCCAATCCGGGGTAGTATCATCACTAGCAAGTATACAGACCATACAGTGACTAGGTCGGTTTTAAGATTGTAATAAATTTATTTATTATTTTTAAACATTAGTTTTTAATAACTTTGTTTTCAAATATAATACCATATCCAATAAATCATTTTTATTTTCTTGCATCTCAGTTAAGTAACAGACGAGATACTTGCTAGGTTTTTTAATCTACATAAAAACCACAAAGATAAAGTTAATATTAATTCTGCTTGTCCGACTACATAAAATAGTAAAAGAAGCATTTTTTTTTCTTTACGAAGTAAATAAAACTGTTATAAAAACAAGTTTGTTCCAGTACTTTTAATAAAAATATTGTGTGTGCTTTTAATGTTAATTAATTTTTTTAAAAAGATAAAAGACGCGTATGTGGGAGACTGGAGGAATTAAATAAAGGTGGAGACAATGAAGCGCCACATGCCAGCTCCTGAAGAAACTCCCTCGCTTCCCTCACATCCACAATTCTCTTCATACAAGGTCTACGATTATGAGCAACTAGGCAATCCAACTTTCTTGAGGATGTTTACTGTTTTTCCTTCAAAAATAACTGTTTCCTGATAGCCGTCATCCTTCGGTTTCCTGCTATCTATAGCTAGTTTATATTCGTCACCTTGTAAATCATACTCTACGTTTAATAATAATAAAATATAAAAATAAACAACCATAGAGCTTGTATGAAGAAAAATTTGAATGTGAAAACGAGGGAGTTGTGTCAGGATCGTGGCAAGTGGCGCTACATTGTCTCTGCCTATCCTTGTGGGAAAAAAGCGTGATTTTTTATTTTTGTTTGTTTTTATTAAAAATAAAAAGTTTCTTTAAAAATTTTGGCCGGAATATTGACAGAGACTGGGGCAACTGTGACTGATTCGCCTTTTTATATCTTTGTCACTCTTTGACCTTCTCTTACAGACAGATTGAGGTCAGATGTCGAGTCACAATTAATAAATAAAAAACGGGTACCGGCCAGTGGTTTCGAACGCCTAATTATAATAATAATCTTTGATACACATATGTGTACTTTGGTTGTTTTGCTTCTAAGATACAAGCACGTTCAGTAGCTTTGTATAGAAATAAATAATATCTTTTAAAATCATAAAATTTTCACTATTTTCGTACAATTAATATATAATTTATTCACCCTCCTTGCAATATGTCTTGACCGGGGGCCCACCGAAACATGAATAATGCATGAGCCTCACATTGAATACCTTAAATTCTTCTATACATATTTATTAAACTTATGTATGTAGACGCAAACAGAAATGAGGTACGAAAAAATGTTGGCACTCTATCTCATTTTATGGGCAGGTAGGGCGATAATGAGATCGTCTTTATCTTCACGGGTTCTTTCTTCATTGGGATCGGCAAAATATATTCCTTTTTATTTCTACACTCGGATTTGTTTGGGTATAAGGTCAACCTAAATGTGCCTGATGTTATTAGTTCAATATCCCGTGCTCATTGGGTATACTTTAGCGGAGCGTGGTGGTCTTATTCGCAGTGACTATAATGTTATGAAAGTAATATAGACGAACGCGGTGTAGTTACGCACAAAAGTCAATAAAAAAAAACGAGAGCACGGGTTCAAAACTACTTGCCAATACCAACCTTTGATATATGTACTTTAGTTGTCCTGTTTCTATGATCAAGCACTTCAGTAGCTTAGTATAGAAATGTAATGTAAGAAATGTTCAACTGGTAACTTTCAAGCTGATTCCGAAACGCGACTAAGTCACTACACGGTCTGTACACTTGAAATACAATAACCTTAAAAATTTAATAAATCATCACATAACTTTTAATACCAAAAACTTTCTTTAAATTTCAGTATTTACATGATAAAAAAGAAGAAATTAAGCAGCGGAAAATTCATGAATATTCATAAAAAAGATTTACAAAACTCTTAACGATTCAGCCATGAGTTTCAGCGAAACAAATTTAGAAATCCATTTATATTTTATTGAAACTTTAGGTTTAATTTTTGTGTTTTTTTTTATGTTTTCGGTTCACTGTAAACTGTTTACATTTTTTAGTTACATTACATGTACACAGATTAAAAAAATATCAAGAAGACTTATATTACAAAACCTGAATGTTTTAAAAACTGTTACTAGACCTATGACAGCACCCCGCCTGTTGTCAAGCTAAAATGTGGTCCTTGAATGGATTCTAAGAAAGCTGGGTTGCTTGTCCACATAAATGTAGAGCTTGTATGAAGAGAATTGTGGATATGAAAAAAGCGAGGGAGTTGTGTCAGGATGATCGTGGCTAGTGACCCTCCATTGTCTCTACCTTCCACACGCATCCAAAAGACGTGACAATTTAATAGATTGAATGAATTACAAATAAATGCTATGAAACCTTAGATAAAAACAAAAAGAGAAGATATGGCACGGCATTATTGGTCACCACAAGTTGCATCTCCGATTTCGGTAACAATAAATTTAACAAAAGAGATAGAAAATTGTGTCACAGCGAGACAGAATGCATGAGAGTAGGTATGCTCTAACGGCATTAGGTCGTCCATGTGATTCAAGTGCGTCAGGAAGACATAGTTTGCCAGTTTTACGCGTATTGTGTTCGTACCGTATCTTCCCCTTTTATTAAATCAATGTATGAAACAATTTTCTCCGACTGCGAATCAAACCTGGAACTTTATGCGTAGTTAACTAACTGGTGTGTACCAATGGCAACGCCTGTCGTCAAAATATAGTTCTAAAAGGTCGTCAAGAAGGAAATTTTGATTACACAGTTAATTAATCTTTCAACCCTGTTAATTAGAATTTAATTTGTGCCAAAATTCCGCGTCAATTAACGTCCAAGAAATTAATACTTTGTAAGATTTACACTTTTAATTATATTCACAAATGACTGTATAAATTCGCCATTCTTTGGCTAATTAAATAGCTAGTTACAATTTAGCTTTGTTTTACGCAAATTGTTATAAAGTCTATACAAGCTCGGCTTGATTACTTTTACCTACATGTATATCAATCAATCAAATATTTACGTCTCAATTTTCACAGTGTTAAGTTTAGAAGTGGTAGGCAGACAGTTGGTGGTTATTTGCCTAGTCTGCCAATCCGTACCACGACTATCAAATGTACAGACCATGAAGTAAATCAGTCCCGTATCGGGTTTTAGCTTAAGTTTCAGAACCCAAACAGGCCGGCATAGTGGATACGATTGCTACTGTTATTAACTTTAGTAAGATTCGTCACCTCCATTCATCCTAATGTAGCATCAGGCTACGTGCTGTCATGTGTCAAACATAATAAAAAAAGTATTGCTGAGCGAAAATGTGCAATCAATTTTATACCACAAATGTGTGGTAAACACATAATTTGACTTACGCAGTACGTTAAATATATTAGGTAAAATGAACGAGGGTAGTTATTTAGTGCTGGTCCTATCATATAATGTGATTTGTTGAAATAAGTAAAAGCGGTAGATTTCCCCGAGGAACGGAATTGCCCTTACAGTATATCCCGATTTTGTTTATAGCGGCTCTCGAAATTATATTTCTCCTTTATCATTTTTTATGTTGTCTCTATATCCAACGTAAAAATAGCCAAGCAGGGATTTAGATTCTATCTTGGATGTTGTTCGTCTTTATCCACTTCACGGGTTTTGGATTAATGGTTAACGCCTATTGGCGTGTGTTTCAAGGTAAGAGAATTTGCTCGACCAGTCCTGTATTTGTTTTCTTTCGAAATAAAATATTGGACTTTCTAATAAAGTACGTCATTTCTTTAATTTTACATCTTAACTTAACTTACATCTTAACTCAGACCATTCATAACCCTTCTTCAATGACCCTGGATCAAGGGTCATAGTGGATCGCTAGGCAACGACGCAGCAGATGAGCTGGCCAGGAGGGGATCGTCCTGTCGACCTATAGGACCGGGACCTATTATGCCCCTACCACTCCAGTTCCTTCGCAGCTGGCTGCGCCAAAGAACAGGTAACCTGCACGAGAAAGCATGGTCACATACAATGGATTGCAGACAGTCCAGGGAAGCTCTCTCTCTCATATTGACAGACGCTTGACTGGACGACTGCTGGACCTTAGCAGAGCCAAGCTCCGCACTATGGTGGGTGTCATAACGGGGCATTGTGGTTTTAATAAGCACCTGTACAACCTCAACATATCGGACAGCCCCCTATGCAGGGGATGCCTGAATGGGGAGGAGACAGCTGCACATGTGCTCTTGAGTTGCAGGAGTACGGGAGTAGCCGAAGCGAGACAAAAGTTCCTCGGCAATGCCAGGACGCTCCCGGAGGTCTGCAGGAACGAAAATGGTCTCCTGGCCTTCCTGGAGGAGATCGGGTGGCTCCATTGAAGGAACAGTTGAAGAACGTACAAAGAAACCGAAGAGGACTTCAAGTGCGGAAACGAGCCCGCAAATAACTACAACTACAACAACCCTTCTTCAAATTACATATTTCACGCACAACTTAATTTCACTCTATTCACGATCGAAAATTTTAGGAACATTATTTCAACCTATTTAATTCATCCATTTTACTTCTTAAGTTACATCTCCTACATAACACTAAGATTCTTGTGGTCCATCATTACTTTGCTATTGAAATACTCTTTCAATAGCAATTAATATTACTAATTATCACCCCAGGTCAAAATCTGTATATCTTAACAAGACTTACCTTTGTTATATAAAATAAATATTTTCGATATAAACGAGTTATTATTGGAAAATAGTGTTTAAGCTATTGTTGCTAAAGTTAATGGAAAACTTTATACTAGGTACATGACAATATTGGATAGACGGGAATTATGGAAGGTGACCATAAAATATTAGATTTAAAAGGGAACTTAATAGACTTTTAGTAAAGGGATAGGGAAAGACTTTAAGTAGAGGGCGCTACGATCCCATACGATTATCCTGACCTCGAATCTTTTACTTACGTAACCGTATTTAAAAAAACATATAACGTCATGGGCAATCCGTAACTAAGCTTTTTAACAAAGGTGGCGATCCGAGTGGTATAGCAATTAATGTTATATTAGCTCGTGTATGCCCCAGAGGAAAAGGCGTGACAATTTGATTTATTAATTGATTGATGCTCTAGGGTAACTCCGTAGCTCAACCTCTCCAAGTGCACAAGTTTATGCTGCGATACTTTTTTGAAAACGTTCCTTATCCTATTAAGAAAAATAATATCTATACCTATTATTTAAAACTATTTTCTAGTACCGTATTATGAAGAGAATTGTGGATGCGAGGGAGTTGTGTCAATTGTGGCCATCGTGGCCACAATTGACACAACTCACAATTGACTCATTTGACAATTGACGTCATTGATCATAATGCGACCGTGGTGTAGTAGCAGTGCAATGGTTACGCAAACCGAGAACACGAGTTCGAAACCACTTACCGGTACCAATGTATCTTTGATATATGTACTTTGGTTGTCCTTATATACTATGATACAAGCACTTTAGTAGTTTAGCATAGAAATGTATAATATAAAATTGATCAAATCTATTCTTACAAAAGTATCCTCATATTATCTTAAATTCATGGTCCCCTTAAAGACCACGTGTTAAGCATCGCTGCAACCGGATTAGAGTTGATATCCCCGTAGTTTATTAACAAAGCATTAAATACAAGGTTTGCTAACAGAGGAAATTTCAATTAAAATATTTATTTTTATTTGTCTATTGCCTATACTAAACCACGAAATGTTGTATTGTAGATTATCCTTAAACCTATTTTCTGGTCACATTTTCGAAATTCTAGTTCACTTTCCAGAATGCCTCGCAATTGATCTGCCACTACACGATCCATGGATTCTAAGAAATCCTTGTCAGTCTTCTTTTAAGTAGGTGTATCAAAATTCCGTTGATACATTTTTTGAAACAATAGACGCTATACTTATATTCTTTTACTCATTCATATCTAAATCCTTAAAGACTTTTATCAGTCTTATTTCACTATTAGACATTACCTTTAAACGACATCGAGATATCGGCGTTAAAGTAATTTTGTAGTTTTCAGGCGTAATTCGGATTTGGATAAATTTCGAACTACGCTAAGCACTAGGAAGGCATAGCGGATATCAGTGCTCACGGATATCCGCTTGTGTTTTCTTTATAATTTATCACTTTTTCTAGTTTTAGTTTTCTATTTACTTAATTATATTAAGTATTATAAATGTAGGTTAATTTAGTAATTATGAATATATATTAATAAAAAAACTTAAGAAGTGTCAAGGGACACCCGGATGGAACGAAGTTCCTTTCGAATAATTAGTGAAGAAATTGTAATTTTTTTTTTAATAGTAATATTTTTTTTATTATTAACATATATAATGTAATATAAACTTAATCAGTAGGCTAATTTTAGTAATAATTGGCTTGTGGTAACTGAAGTAGAAAACATATGCTTGAGACTCTATATTATTTAAATGTCTTGAAAAAACTGCATCGATGGTAGTATTAAAGAGAGAGAGAGACAGACAGAGAAACACGCGCACGTGTCGCACGGCTTACAACTATAGCAAAAAGTGTCGTTACAACTTTTGGCCTTAATTTTTTCCGTCTAGCCCCCTTTCGCAAAGAGCGATAAGGAACTTCGTTCCAATACGTTAATTTAAGTCATTAAGTCAAGGTATAATGTTGTTGTATTAACCTATAATGCTTTATAAACTACTATAATCTACACAATGTCATTTAGTTCTTGCACCTGTATTTCACTATCTGCTTGACCATAAGGTTGACTGGGAGATAAGGCTATTTGGTTTTAAATCTGCCTGTATGTTTATTGTAGATTTAAAGAAATAATTTAATAAAAATAATGTACATTGGCATTGAGGAAAATTCTTATTTATTTTAATGCTAATTTAATTGTTATCTTTGCATTGATTACATAATTGTATAAATCTTAACATTTGATCTTTAGTCTAGTTTCAAATCCGTATAAACAATAGATGCGTAATAGTTATAATAATAAATACTTCATCAATAAATCTAATTAAAGAGCGAGCGTAATCTAGGGGCAGTGAAATGGTCAAGTGAAGTCAGTGTTCCGGACTTGTGATCGAAATGTAGGTTTCAAAGTTTGTGGATATTTAATTACCTGTTTCGAAGAAGTGTTCGTTCGGGAGCTTGAATTGTGTTAACATCGAGCAAGGTGCTGACATATGTCGAGTCACAGCAAAAAAAAAACTTCACGCTCAGTAACTTTAATGTGGTGTTACTACCCCAGATCACAAGACTGACCAACGACTACTAACTGTTTGCCCACCACCCTTTAATCCTAAATAACTAACAAACCCGTCTAGTAGTAGAGGGTGATCTCCCCATCCTACGAGTATAAGCAAAACGTGAAAAAACACTGGCCGGCATAGTAACGGCGATTGAAGCAGCCGTAGAAGATATCGATTTTTTCAGTCGCCGCCGTTCCTAAACTTGCTATCTGAATGAATCTCAATAAAAAATACCAAGAATGCAGACAAAATTAATTTATCTACGGATTAAAATTTATTATTTTATCGTTGTAGTAAACAAAACTATTAATCAAAGTAAATTATGTAATTTTTATTATCTATTTAATTGTATTAATAAAGTAATCTCTTTCATTAATCATTCTAATAATATATTTAGACACAGTGTAGGATAGGGACAGTAGAACGTATTTAATATAAACCACGAAACACATTTTAGTATTACGCGCATCGAATTCGCAGCAAAACACAGCACACATCTCACATTCATTATCTCCAGTCAGGCTACACTCGACTTTAGTTTCGACTCCAATATTGTGATCACCTGCCTCACGAAATGTGTGCCTCGACTGTGTGCGTATGCGACAGTCTATGCTATTTCTGCGACAAAAACCTGCCTCTGCCGCATTCTATTCTAGTTTTTGCAATCAAGTTATGAAAAGGTTGCAATTAGGTAAAGTAAAATTAAATAGCTGTGTCAAGTAGTAGTTGCGACTACTAATGTGGCATCAATTGTTTCTACTCGTGAATTGAACTCCTGCTTACAGCTAGGTACAGTTCCGACTATAGCATGACGACAAAGTCGCAAATATGTCGCAGACTTCAAAAGTGTTCTCATAATTAATCGCCTGTAGCTACAATCGCGTTTGGTCGGAGCTTCGGCATGTTCAATTCCGCACCGACTATGTTGATATAATTCATGACAAAATGTATGTAGCCTCACATTAAGCGTTGTACGGTTATATGTCTTGCTAATATACAAAATAACCCGTTTGTTGATCTATCATTTTAGCTCCAACGTAACCTAAGGACATATAGACTCATAAAATGAGTCTACGTACACTAACACATAAAGTATCTCTTTTATTATCAAATAGACGACCAAAATCGATACCAACTAAAATCCATTACGTTAACATGAGTCATAGAGTCATAGATAAAATGAGTCAAGAGAAATACATAGAGCAAGTGTGTCAGGATATGACCAGTAATTACTAGTATGAACAGAAGCAATACGACAATGTGTAATAGAATAGTAAGACTGGTAATCAAGCAGAGGGTGGCAGTATAACTTGTGTCTGTAACTCAAACAATTACATTGTGCAATTTAAAATAAAATAATTACTCCAGCAATAAAACGCAGGGTCCATTTCCCGGTCGCAGCCAACCGATGTGCCCGCGTGAAGGTTTTTAATTCAATTTTGTGTTTTGATAACAGAACTCAGCACGGCCTATTGTAAATTGTAGGTAAACGCCCTAAGACTACTATCGCAATGGACGTAGAGATAAATGCGCGCTCTATTGTATCTCAAAGGTCATAATCAATTTACCTCCAGTCTTACTCAGAACATCGTTGAACACGCTAGTTATAATGTTACGAACATGTTTTCATGCGAGTGTTTTGTTTTTCAACATATATTCGCTGTGGTATGACCAGATATATGTGGATATACCATTTCCTGGCAATGTAAAGGCAGCGCACTTACCCTTCAAAGCGAGATTTTTATTTTTAACGCATTGGTGTTTTGTGAGTACCTAGCTATAGCTATTTTGTGATTTATTTTTGTTTATATTGATGGGCAAATAACTAAGCAATAATAAATAAGGTTTTGTATAAAGGAAAGTCTTGCAATTACGTCCACAATAAATTCAAAAAATGAAATCATTTTTGTATATAGGATCAGATCTCTTCAAGATAGTATGCGCTTGCGTCTTTATATATGTTTATAACCGAAAAAAATACGGCCACCATGGTCTGGTTGTAAAATGGTCTTCCAAACCACTTGCAGGTGCCAATGTATCTTTCGTGCCAGTTTCTGTGATACAAACACGTAGTAGCTTAGTAAAAAAATGTTTTCAATATTAATTGAAACCTAAGTTAAAAAAACTTAAAGCTTATTTTAAATTAAAATTCAAAATGAAGTAAACACTACCTTCTTGTAATGATTATAATTGGTAATAGATATCTCTAAATAAAAAGATACCTATATGATTAGGCATCTATCTATTTAACAACTGTCATGTCTCAGTTTCCACAGGGATTGGCAGACACTGAGGATTCTACGCCTTAACAAAACTCTCTTCATACAAGCTCCATTTTTTTTTAAATTGTCAACTGTTTACAGAATTACACTCTATTGTCCCTGCTTATCCCTGTGGGATTTGAGGCGAAACTTTACTTCTTATATTTTTAAGAGATGCGAAAGTTTTTGTTTACGTTTGTATATTACTACTGTTTACACATGTCATAAAGAAGCACTTAAGTTATAAAGTTATACACAATATGACTTTTATTTATTTATATTGGCATGGCATATTACCGCATACTGTCTTGTGTTAAGCTAGAGTGCGATCCATAAGTAATAGTGTATACCGCACAGATTTTTATTTAAAATCTCATTAAGAAAATATATTCATTTAAATTATCATATTATCAATTGTAAACCATTAGTCTCAAAGGGATAGTCAGTGATCACGGATTGCCACTTTTCATGATCCTGACACGACTCTCTCGAGGGAACTGATCTACGATTCTCTTCAAACATGTTCTTCAGCTATGAGCACTGCGAACTCTCCTGATTTTTTAAAAGTTGCGGGGGCTCCAAAGCTCGCGTGACCTTTGCATCTCCAATAACTTGATAAACTCGGCACTGCAATTAATCAAGGGCATCAAGAAGATACTTAGTTATCTCAGAGGTGCTAACAGTACCTACTCTGAGAGCAAGCGAATTTGAGCCTTGTATAGTAACAGGCGATTCTCTGGCGCGTACAGGGAGCACAATAACCAGGTTTTGTGCTCCATGGGCGCTTAGACTGCCGTTTAAGATGCCAAGTTTGAGAGGTATTCTTAATCACTCGACAGGACTCGATCTGGTCCTGTGATTCAAGTTGCTGCGAAGGGACATCCCTTATTTTATCTATTTATGCCCAATTTCACAAGAAAGAAATATTAAAGAGACGGATATACTAAAATTATGTTTTTGTGACGTCATATTCTATTAAGTCACTACACGCTACCCCTTAATTTTTAGTAACCTTGAGGATACAATTACGTATTATATTCCCGTTATATAACTGAAACAAATGTAACCTTCAAATTCGGCGATGACGTCATCAAACCTCAGACTTCATAAATTCATTATCTATCTATTAGGTCGTAACTCTACTACCTACTCCTAGTTCCCAGTGTATTGTGTAAAATAAAATATGGCGATTCTTCAATATTGTGACAAGAATTGACCGGCATAGTGACAGCGGATAAGGCAACCGCCTAATGAAACGGTCTTCTTGCAGTTAGTGTCAGGCCATTTAGGGTCAGGCAAGTTAAGGTCAGATGTCGCGTACTAATCAAAAGAAATTCAAATAATACAATACAAATACAAATATGTTTAGTACCAAAAGTTTAAAATTTACAATAAGTTTCGGTGGTCCCACACTAGGCATTGCCCTGACGTGGGGCCAGATAATACTCGAAATATGCACTCGAATGTCCGATTTATCAAATTAACATAAAGAGAATCTAAAATGTATCAATAAAATAATTCAAATGGAATAAATAGACCGATAAAGATTCGAATGAATGTTTTCGAACAAAACAACTAATTTCGACTGCATGTGACAGATCAGCCAAATTCAAATCAATTGAAAATCTGTATGTAACTTAATGTGTAATAATAGTGGAATTGTTATCCAGTAATCATTTGTAAGGTTATCGAGTGTAGACAAGTGAAACGTGTTTCTTTGTGTTTCTTCCAAGACTCCTTGAAAAGTTTTAGTAAAGACTCACCGCCGCTTAACTAAAACCATCAACGACAACCTCTTTATATTCATCGTCTTTATATTCATTTTTACTTGACAGTGGACCTAAATTACTACTTTGAAACAAAAAAAAAATAAACAGGAAGTAGATCCCCGCAGACAAAAAGAGCGCTGGTATTGAAGCTGCGTAGTAACTTGTTTTTTTACCTACTTATTTTCCGTTTTACGAATGCGTATATTTTTAAAATATTATCAACTAGCTGTGCCCGCGGTTTCACCCGCGTAAAATTTGGTTTATAACACAGTCATAAAAAAGGAGGAGGTTCTTAATTCGACTGTAAATCCCTTTTGTATTTATAACTCGATAACTCATACAAAAATGACAGACGGTAATAAAAATAAATATAGAAAAAATCAGCTGAAACTATAGTCAATTAGACACTACAGTAATTTTATTTTAAATTAAAAGTATCCTATGTTACTTCTAGTGCCTCTGAAAATATGTGTACAATGTTTCATGATGATCGGTTAAGTAGTTGTTGTGTGAAAACGTAACAAACAAACTCACATTTACATTTATAATAATAGTCGGATTATGTGCATTAGTGCGCGAGCTTTCTGTAACCGCAGTCGTCCAGCGCTTTTTTAATCTGTCATACTTTATACTGCGCAGCTCAAATCAGCGCTCTTTTTTCTGCCGGGTCTATAGCATCTGAAACAAGGTCTAAACTAAAACTAAAGTCAAGGTCGAAATTATATTAATTATTTTTATATTAATCAACAAAAAATTAACAATTTGCAAATTATTAAGTTTTTGTACGCGTTGTAACGTCTATACATTGGTATAACCCACACAACAGAACACAGAGAGATGTCGTGTCACAATAAAACGAAATTAAATTGTCGACCAAATTGGAAGTCAAACTAAAAAGTTTGGCGCATCCTTGGATGCTTCAAGCGATGCCTGAGGAAGCGCGTTTGGCCGCCATAGTGACAGCGACTGTGGCAGCCGTGAACTAACTTGGTTTTTTCAGTCGTCGGCACTCTTTGACCTCCATTACTTACCATCAGGCAGGTCGAGGTCAGATGTCGCTGGACAGAGTCGGCAAGTGAGCATCTCTCTGCCTTCCACTTTTAAACTAGTATTCATAGATATAAGGATAACCTGATCAACGTCTCGAGTGATAAGAGGGCTGGGCAATATTTGGGTCAAAGGATCAGCATTGCCATTCAGCGCGGCAATGCTCAGTATCCTTGGCACTATGCCCATTGCTAGTGATTTGGAACAATTTAATTATAGTTTATATACCTACTTTTAATTTTATTTGTTAATCAATAAATATTATGATTTAAAATTTATTATAATTTATGAAGGATATGTATTACATATATCTAAATATTCTTAAATTATGTACAGAGCAACATTTTATGATATGTAGTAATGGTATTTACTATCGTCCATCCGTAGACAATTTAATCTTTTTACATGTCTTTGGAAAAGACTCGTCTAGTAAATAATAAAAATGAGATTAAGACCGTTCGAAAGACCATAATGATGCGATTTCGATGGCGGCTACAGACCGCACTACTTACTGGTTGTGTGGATTTGTATGATTGATTCCATGCAAAAACAACACTGCAGTCTGCAGCCGTGCCATACAAACCAGTCTGCAGTCGACATCGGAATTGCCCCCCAAGGTTTCGTATGCTGTTAATGATTTGATTTTTAATTATATTCGAAGGACATTGGGTAGAATGGATTTTACACGGAATTAATTAATAGATAAAATAACAATGAATATTAACATTTTATATTGATTTTAGTTTTTATTACATTCATAAAAATCAAGGTAAATAATACACAAGTTATTTATATAATACTTTAAATCTTACTTGATAAGATAAATTAAAGATAATTTCGATAAAAAATGTAAGGGAATCAACAATCATCCATTTTTTTAATTTAATTTTTAATATTATTCTAAGCAACTAAACGTGATCATAGAAACAAGGCGACCAAACTACATAATATAATAGTACCGGGAGCTCGACTATAAAACCATAGAGATGACCATGGTTGCCTTTTTATTGTGTTAATATATATTTTTATGAGAAACCACATCTGAATCGTTTTTCCTGATGGTAAGCAAACGTTAGCAAAGTACGTTGTCTCTACCTATCCCCGTGAAAATTAGGGCATGCCAATTTGATAGATTCATTGTTACTTTTAGAAATAAAATAAATAAATTTTATGCGGCTTACTATTTGATTATTTTAGTTTATTTTTTTAATTACTCCGACGTTTCGAGAGCTTGGTCACGCGGATGAAACGTGGAAACGCGATAGTAAGCCACATAAAATTTGTTTAATTAACTTATCAATTTTCGCAAGAAATCTAAGAAAATACTACTTTTACAAAATTAAATTAACCAATGGGTGGGTATAAATTATTGTTTTTTCTTGTTTCAGTTTTTACAAACAGTATACTTCTTGGTCGCACTTCTCAACGACGTATTTGGCACAAACAAGCCTTGGCCTAAAACGAAACCTTGGATTAGAAAAGCGAAGGACTACCTATTCATTTTAGCATTCCCTTATGCAACCTACGTCGCATCCACATTTTGGGCAATATACGCCATAGATCGTGAATTAATCTTTCCTAAATTCCTGGATCCAGTTTTCCCATCATGGCTCAACCACGCAGTCCATACCTTTGTGTTTATTTTCATTTTAATAGAACTAATTACATCGTTTAGGAAGTTTCCATCGAAATCTATCGGTCATCCCTCAGCGATGAGTTTAATGATTATTTATATATCAATGGTGAATGTTATATACTTTAAATATGATGCTTGGATTTATCCTGTATTAGAGGCTATGAATTGGCTTGGTAGAATAGCTTTCTACGCATTTAGTACCACTGTAATTGTAGGTTATTATGCTTTAGGTGAGATGTTCAATAATGACGTTTGGAAGAAGGAATTAAGTAAGAAGAAGATGTAAGATTAATAAATAGATTTTTGGCATAATTATTTGTTAGTAGATTTTTTATAATAAAATTCATCTCAACATACAAACTATACTTTTTTTATAATATTAGTATGGATATTAAATTAATGTAGTAGTAAATTCTGTAATTTAGTAGTAGTGTAAGGATCGGCAGATTAGAAGGGCGCGGACGACTGCAGCGGGAGTAAGTATGCACATCTATATAGCCGTGCATTTAATTGATAATATTTTTAAATTTATACACTTTCGATAAGCGATAGGTAAGTAGGTACAAACCTAGGTACTGCTCAGCTTGAATGGCACCACTCTGCCGGGCCCTGTACTTTTATATTATATACAATTTATTACTGCACATTTACTTGTATGACGATACTTATAGTGGATGGTGTGAAGATCGTCGTTCGCCCTATTGTCTCTGCCTATACCTGTGGTAACTAAGGCATAATAATATGATTTGTTTGATTTTTTAGGGATGGACTGATTTAAGTTATTTATTGAAATAAAATATTTTATAATATGCATTGAATTTTTATTTTATGGTGATCTTAACTGGAGAACTAATGATCAAATTATTAATTCATTTTACTAGTGGTAGGCAGTCAGTTGGTCGTCTGCCGATCTAGCGGGGTTAGGTTGGCAAGTTAAAACGATTATCATCTCTCGTCGGCGATTGTCAAAATAATAAAAGATAGGCTAAATCTAATAAAACGAGACAATTAATCGTTGTGACGAATATCGTCTGTGCGACGACACGTTTTATCGTTATCATCAATAGTCTCATTTCGGTGGATTTAGCCTAGCTTTTAATATTATGCCAATCGTCGACGAGAGACGATAATCGTTTTAACTTGCCCAACCTAACCCCGCAGGTTAGGTTGGGGAAAGTTGTTGCCTACAACTTTCTAGTATACCTCGACTTGCAAACGAAGGTCTGAGAGCACCGACAACTAAAAAACCGACTCACGTTACAGCTGCTTCAGTTGTCGGCACTATGCCGGCTAAATAATATTGTAGACAGAGACATCTACAGGCCGTGCTCGTAACCATTATGACATGTTATAATCTTACGAAGGTTATATTTACGAATGTTGAAGTAGTTGAGGAAAAGTCATATAGATGGCGCTAATGCATAAAATACTCTACAGAGAATCAGGATAGAACTTCTAGGTGTGTTTACAAACACCAATGAAGATGTCGGATGAATGTACCCCAGCTCCCAATCTCCAGCGATTGTAATGAAGGAGGTCACCGTAGGGTTTTAGCCAGTACGAGTCCGGCATAACTCCTACCCCGAGAACTATCCATGAGAATTTCCCCACGAAAAAAAGGTGTGTCTACAAAAATTAAAACAGCAAAAATAATAATAATACATTTATTCTAATAAAAAACAGTATCATACTCCTAAAATCTGTAATAGGGTATTATATGCATGTATTTTTTTTATGTGTTTAATTCACTTATTACATCGTTATAACATAATAAAAAATATAAATATTGTTGGAAAAGTTCTAATTATTTTTTAAAAATAATTTTAAAACTTCGATTAAATTTGACACATTTGAACGCCACCATCTAGCGCGGGCTTTTGATGACGTCACACGTCACCACCAGTATTTGTTTACTACAAGTATTACTGTTATTTATGTGGATTTTTAAGTTGTAATAGCTAAACAAAAACACCGCATAAACACAAAGAACAGCTATTTTTTCTTTTAAACACTACGCGCACAATATGAGCATTGACCCCGAACGTGTCATGTGACGTCACGTTTCATTCGGCCAATGGTGATGCGTTTCACTCATTTGAATTTCACTTGCTTATTTTTCACTTTTTGCTTAATCTTCTATGCAATATATACAAAGAAAATTAAAAATATAATTATTTTAGCATGATGTTAGTACAATAAAGAATCGGGGGAAAAATTTGCAGCAATATTTAAACCACATGCATATTCCCTATTATTTATTAAATAGGTAGACTGGAATAAAACATAACTAAAAATCGAGTTTTAGTCTGCCCAACACTGTGCCCGCGCACAGGCTGTCATGCTTACAAATTGTATAGATACTTGCGTATCCAATAAGCTTACGGACCAGGCTGCGTCAGCCGAAATATTGAGAAATCAGTTTTTTTTATTTAGACACGACATCTGACCTCAACTTGTCTGATTTATGAGCTATTCAACGCGACGAGCTGCTACAACAAATGCCTCCTCCAGTATCAGGTTGGCTCAGTGGCGTAGCGTGGCAGGGGCGGAGGGGGCGACAAATATAAAAAAAAAACTAATATAAATCGTTAAGTTAAACCTGAAATTCATATTTTTGTTGTACCTATGATTGAAATTCCTAAATAAGGGGGCGGCAATTTTTTTCTGCCCCGGGCGGCTGACTCCAATGCTACGCCACTGGGTTGGCTTTAGTCTCCGCGAATTTAGACTCATAATTTCTAAGTTTCCACTCCACTCGCTCTGGCTGTCATGACCGTCCTCACCATAATACCAATCCGACATAATATTATTATGTCGGATTGGTTGCCGCAGCCAATCCAACATACGAGTATGGCGCATCCAACACATGGCGCACTGGCTGTCTAGTCGCATTGTGTGTATGCAACCCAAAATGCATGCGCACAATTAAGCTTACAAAATAATAACATTATAAACATTATAGTAATAGAAAAATATTAAAAATAAAATGTGCTAATAAACTAAACGTAAACATAATAGTCTTCTTTGAGGGGGTTAAAATTTTACCTAAGATACTAATGTCTTTTGAACACTTGGTTTAAACATAAACATAATGCTAGTATTAGTTTAATATTATTACGTAGGTCCAAGAGTGACGTCGTCTGAGAAAACCGACTTTGTTCAAAGCTGCCTTAGTCGCCGTCACTATGTCGGCCAATACTCGAGTTTAAAGTATTCTCAATTGATCCCAACAAGTTTCAATTGATTTACAACTGTCAAGTCATTATAATAAAGATTATTGATTTATATATTTTTATTGGGACGCGCTATCTGACCTCTTTTTGCCTGATGGTAAGCAAGAGGAAGTAAAAGAGCGTCGACGACTGAAAATACCATTTAATATTATGCTGATATCATCATCAGCCAGAAGGCGTCCACTGCTAAACATAGGCCTCCCCCTTAGAATATGCCGGCCAAATTATCTTCTAAATTTGAGTAGTTTCGATAGTGTAAATTGCGTTTCTGGCATTTGTTTTTTATGGTGTTGATCACGATTCTTTGGGGTATTTGATTTCCTGTCATAAGCCACTCTGTGGTTAACAAATGTTATTATTTCTAAAAGATGGTGTTCGGCGCTGTACTCTTCCAGACAATCGCACAACGTTTGAATGAGCCACGATCCGTCAGAATCTCTCCATGACACGAAGCCTGCAAAATAAAATAAAATATTTAAAGCGACTGTGGTGCAATGGTTACGCAAGCGGGTTCAAAACCACTTGCCGGTACCAATGTATCTTTCATATAATATATGTACTATGCTATTAGAATAAGAAGAGGACGGGCTGTTGACTAATTTCACTTAACTGATTCAAAGGTGTCTTTTTCTTGACGGTCCGCAAAGTAAAAGATACCAAACTAAAGTGAAGTTGGTTGGAGAGTTAGACTTCACAAAATGGAGCCGATTCCGTCCTATTCTTATTTTAATAGCATTATATGTACTTTGGTTGTCCTGTCTCTGTGATACAAGTACTTTAGTAGCTACGTATAAAAGGACATCATTCATTTTGGACTTTTATTGTAACACTTTTGTCACGGCCGATGATAAAAATATATATAAATGGTAGTTTCGATACTAGTATTGACAAAACTAATAGCAATTTTGCTTTTAATTGCTGTACGATTGAGTTATTTGGAAAATAAAAATGATGATTTTTAGTTTCTAAACCACGCGGAAAAGACATATTAAAAAATAAATGTCACACACAGTTGACCAAGGAACATTGTACTCAAGAGAAGAAGCTCGACTGCCATAGACAACAAGTGGCAATTAGAGACGCCACGACGGAATATCACGCGAACTAAAATGTTGGGATGTTGGTGAAAGTGAACCTTACTCAGCAGGAAATAATCTAATTAGATGAATGAAACGACTTTTTATAAAACATTATCTTGTTTATTTAATTCCAACTTACTTTTCAAGACAATAGTATCACTAAAAATATGTATGCTAATTACTAGCACAACAGGAGATAATTTTTAAAAATTTAATTTATACTTTTACTCTATTCTTTACTAGTTTCAAAATGTTTAACGACAGTATTATATTGATGACGTTTGCGATGCCTAAACATTTGGTGGGAAGATCAAACCGGAAGAAACGCTATCACGCCATAACCTTGAATGAGAGTCGAGACCCGATGGATCGACTGCCTGATTTTTTTTTTTTAATTAAAAAGTGATTGACGACTTTTTTTGGGCTGGCAGTGAACTTAATGGTTTCTGCATTGAACTGTCATGATTATAGTTTGATCATTTCGTACATCTAAACTATGCAAAATATAGGATATTTACCAAGCACATTAAAATATTGTTGTATCGAACTATTTTATTGTACATTTCCCACTTTTAGTACAATTAAGCCCAAGTCCCCATACAAAATGAATGATGTCTGTTCACGAATACTGACGTTTTATATTTTTTTATATTTTTGATTGTATTTTGACATAAGTGTGGTCAAATAAATATCTTTACCAAGAGGATGTGATTTTGCTTTAAATACACTTTTAGCACAATATTTCGGTACCTGAACCAGCACAGTTACAGTCCTTATTTATTTTTAATAATGTCCTTTAAATAATAAAAAAGAACAATCGACGAGTGAAATGGACTGCCCATGTGTGTTCCCAATGCTATAACCTTGGATACTTTAAGCGCTGTGAATAAGCATATCTGACCGACATAGTGACGACGACTTAGACTGTATATATTTTTTGTAGTCTAAACTTGCCCTTGTCGGTCGCATCCCAATAAAAATGTATTTTAAGTAATACTATTGGTTTTCACGACAGGCATGGCGTAATGGTTAGCACACCAGTCCATTACGCGGTAATTCCCGGGTTCGATTCCAGGTCAAAGCAAATATTTGTTTCGAAGCTCGCCGGTTCCAACTAGGCCGGCTACTGCCACTGCGTAGCGTGGCGGGTGCGGAGGGGGCGGCCCGCCCCGGGCGGCACATTTAGGGGGCGGCAAAATTTAAAAAAAACTAAAATTAATCGTTAAAATTTGAACCTGAAATTCATATTTTTATTGTACCTATGATTGAAATTCCTAAATAAGGGGGCGGCAATTTTTTTTTCCGCCCCGGGCGGCTGACTTCCACGCTACGCCACTGTAGGCCGGCATAGTGGATGTGACTGCTACTTACAGTTATTTAACTGTAAGTAGCAATCACCTCAATTCATGGATTGCACTTGAGCTCGACATCAGGAAGGTTGCTACCATATGTCGGGTCACAATTTAAAAAATACGAAAAAGTTTTAATATACGTAAAGTAAAAAATACGTACGAAAGTAATAATAACTGATTACCTGGTACAGTGGAATACATAGTAAGTAAATCAATATGGGTAGGTAGTAATATAAGGTTGTCAGAACTACCGCCGTCAGCCACTATTCTGCCTGAATCCAGCTCATCCCCTCTGCATGCCTGAAAAATCATACTCGATTACCAAAAATATTTCAGTTTTAGGAATAGGAAGATGAGAAACAAGCAGTAATCTGCCCATTATCCAAGTATGAGTCCCGTACTCTGTTACTACAAAGACAAACCACAACATTACCAAGACAGCTGGGAAAAAGTCATATAACGGAAGGCTTCCACATCTGACATCGACCCGCCTGCTGGTAAGCAAGAAGTATAGTGCCGCAGTCGCCGTCACTATGCCGGTCAAAGTTGCTTCTTCACGCATCGCTACTACTCTTATAATAAAATATAAGCTAATTACCTTGTATTTAATATCAAAGACTATGTAAACATAGTTAAGAACCAAAGTTACCCACATAGCCCGTAGGATTCTCAAGCTGAAGTGGCAATGGGCTGGCCACATCGCTCGAAGAACCGACAACCGATGGGAAAGAAAGGTTCTAGAGTGGAGACCACGAACCGGAAGACGCAGCGTAGGTAGGCCCACCAGGTGGACTGACGACATAGTGAAAGTCACGGGTAACCGTTCGTTCGGATTGTCGTTCTAAGAGGAAGGCCTATCTTCAGCAGTGGACACCTTCTGGCTGATGATGATGATGTAAACATTGCTAGTCTGTTCTTGGCTCCACGAATTAGCTGTTAAGTCTTATATTAATAAATTAATTAATTTAAAGTATACGGACCTGAATAAAGAAGAGTTTCGGAATTTTAAGTAATTTCTCGTTGTTGGAATAAATAAATTTATTGAATACATCTGTTAGTGGATATGGTTTGTCTCTAGCTTCGACATAGCCGCCATCAATTCCATGCGTCATAATTACAATGGCAACACACGATGTATCGCTGTGATCGCAAGTTATAACTGAAAATTGTTAAAAATATATAGTTATAGTCTGTCTAAGCCGAAATGACGCGCCCCTCCACCGCATTTGCACACACGAGAAACATAAAATATGAATGCAACACAACGAAAATGCAATTGTAATTGGTCATTTAGTAGCTGGTTGGACACAAAAAGCACGCTGATAAAGTATAGTAGTATAGTAAGAAATATTTGCGTTTACACATTTAAATAAACTAATAAAGTGGGGGGCCCGTCACATCCGCTTTACGCGGTTTACTCAAGAAACGTCATTTTATGTTTCTTGGGATAAGACGGATCTTTCTTGAGTAAAAAGTTAAGGATTATTGTGTATGGGGACTTGGGTTTAATTGTATTAACAGTTGTATATACATTTTAAATTAGTTTAATGTACGAAGATTACAACGTAATTGGAAAATATCCTTTATTTTGCATAGTTTAGGTGTGCAAAATAATCAAACTAAAATTATGACAGTACAAAACTATGGCGTGTCTCTGTGATTGACAGACGGCACAAAATCCATATCTTATTATCCAAATAACTTAATTGCACAGCATTTAAAAGCAAAACTGTTATTAGTTTTATCAATACAAAACTACCATTTATATATTTTTTATCATTGGACATCACAAAAGCCCAAAATGAATGATTTCCTTTTAGTATACAACTTTGAATACAGATGTTGGACTTAAATAAATTATTAGATTAGCAATTGCAAATAATTGTTAATATCCTTCCATTGATAGAGCGCATTCTGGTTTAAAATCAGACGGGGTACTGTCATATCGATCCACAACAAAATAAATAAATAAAATATATTTACAGACATATTTTAAGTCACATCCTCAAGAATGCTTTATTCAAGAAATATCTGTATCATTTTATGTTTCTGGAAAAATACTGACTTTTCTTAAGTAAAAACTAAATTTATCCTCAAAAAAACAACTTCGAAAACAGAAAACAAAAAGGGGGCAGATTTGTAACGAACTATGATACGAGATATGTACGCCATGTCTCTGCAACTACGCAGAGACATGGCGGCTTTGTGCGTCCTCTATCGCCTATACCACGGAGAATATTCCGAGGAGCTCTTTAACCTTGTTCCTACCTCGTCTTTTCACACCCGTATTTTATACCGTCGGGTAAGCATCCGCATTTTGTCGACCGAAACGGCAGTCGAACTAAAAAGTTTGGTGCTTTGTTTCTTTGTAGAACAATCGACAAGTGGAATGTTTCACCAGCCCATGTGTTCTCTCTATCCTGTTATTTAGCTGTCGGCGGTCTTGGACATCTCTGCTTACCATCAGTCAAGTCGAGTAATAATAACTACTTACAATGCTGAAGAGCTTCCATTATATGCTCATGTGTATAATCAGGAAAATCTTCAATAATAAAGTTAAATCTAGTAAATGTAGCTGTCAGCCTTTTGAGGTCGGCTTCCGTGCCATTTCTATCACTTGGTTTTTTACTGCAATTAGTAATGTTAGAATAATTATAAAATGCTATTTACTTTATAGGTTTATTGTTTTAATTCGTTTATTATAAATTGGTTATTAAAACTATTTATTAAATGCTATTTACTTTATAGGTTTATTGTTTTAATTCGTTTATTATAAATTAGTTATTAAAACTTAATTGTCTGTTAGTTAAATATAAATAGTTGTGAAATTGTTATTTTAAATGTTTGAATAACGACGCATGGGAATTGACGTATACGACGCGGCAATTATATAATGGAGGCGCGCTGGCATAGCGATCATCATTCCTTGCGCCATAATTCAAAACAGATGTTAGCGATTAGTAAAATAAAAGAATGGCCTATCAATTATAAACAGTAATTACTAAAAAAAATACTGTGTTATTTACATTCTATACTAAGCTACTAAAAGTACTTGTATCATAGAAACAGAAAGACCAAAGTACACATATCAAAGATACATTGGTACCGGCAAGTGGTATGCGAACCGGGTTGCGTCTAACCTAACTTGGTAGAGCATTGTACGTGGACTTCATCAATTTGTATGCTGTTTAAAGCTAATTACGGGGACGGTTGGTGGTCATTTGCCCAGGTTGCAGGCCTGGGGTAATTAAATGCCGTGCCGTCACTTTTAGGCAGTAAAACAGGCTGTAAAGTGTCTCAGTCACGTTTCGGGATCAGTTCGAGAGTTGCCAGTTCCAATTAGGCCGACTGCTACTTGCAGTTATTGGATCCTTTATTCCTAGACAGCACCTTAGCTTAACATCATGCGGCGTGTTGTTACACAAAAAATAAGAAACGGTATTAGACTTACCCATTACGCCGTTTATCAAATTTATGATGGTTGAAAATGTATAAGTATTTGTTACCACTCATGTCATAATATTTATTTAAGTCAACAGGCCTCTCTGCAAATATATCTCTTATTGCCTCTTCCTTGTTAATACTGAAAAACATTTTTTTTTATTGTGACTCGACATATGACAGCACCCCGCTTGCTGTTAAGCTAGAGTGTGGTCCATGAATGGATGCCACTGCTACTACAATTCAATAACTGTGAGTAGCAATCACATCCACTATGCCGGCCTATTGGAACCGGAAACTTACAAGCTGATCCCGAAACGCGACCAAATCGCTTCACGATCTGTATACTTGTAAGTGGTGGTACCCCGGATCAGCAGACGGGTACCATTGCCTACCACTCTTTGATAACCAGACCCGAAGCAATAAATATCCACCTCTTTTTATTATTAACAAATATTTTTCAATATTAAATATAATTATTAAATATTACAAATAAAAGCTATGAAACAAATATTTGCTCCGACCGGGAATCGAACCCGGGACTTTACGCGCAACAAATCAATCGCTAACCGTACGTCTACGCCTGTTGTTCCTATGTATGTAGATACATAGGAATGTACAAACTTTTACGGTCAGACTTTTTACGGTCGTGTCGAATGAATAGTCGGTCGACCTTACCACAAAAATATTTTAAACAGTGTTTAAATATTTGTATGCAGTCAAGCGTCATTTCGTAGTACTAAATTGATTTAAAACATGTTTAATATTATTAGGCTATCCTAAGAGCGTTTAATTTCTTTATGGTAACAAGGAATATGTTCGACTTTTGCTAGAAGCAAATGACTAGTTGAATTTAAGTTTGCACACGTTTTACATATTAGCCAGAGCTGTTATCTGTCGGTCTTAACAATTAAAATAAACTTTTTATCTAGCCGGTTGCGAGGCTGGATAGCCGGATTTCTGCGTGGGTGTTCTCCGGCTTCCTTAGCGCTCCGTGTTGTCAACGACCGTGTTGTATTAATCTTTGTGTTTTTGGTATAATCTTGGTGTTTTGTACATATTCCATTCATTACTATAAATTACTTATAATTTATAACCGCATATTACTTATAATATACGGTAAAAGAAAATAAATGGCCTAACAATTATAAACAGTAATTATTAAAAATGTTAGTAATTACTGTGTTATTTACATTCTATACCAAGCTACTTAAAGTACTTGTATCATAGAAACAGAATGACCAAAGTACAATGTAGATTATTAGTTAAGAAGAATTAGTGCATGCTGTGTGTTCCTATTTTAAGTCGTACACAAGTCTATTATAATTAAATTGTTAGTAACCTAAATAAATAAATATAATAATGATGACAGTTTTAGCATAGATTGCTATGCAAATTATAGCACGAGGCAATCATTTTATGTATATGGTGCCGCGAAAAAAGTAGTAAGTATAATACAAAATCATACCTGTAAAAGTCACTTGCCCTAAACAAAACGCTAAGAATTACACGCCTAATGTCAACCTGCTCACATTGTTTGTTGTCAACAAACGCTATTTTGAAATTTGCTTCTGACAATGTACGCAAGCTTTTGAGCATGTATCATAGATGAAACTAGGTGTCTTTAACATCAAGAGCAATGTTATATAAATGATTAGTTTTCTTAGTAGAAAAGCTTTTTTTCGAGAATGTCATCTTTTAGTTTAATGTCGGGCATTGATGCTTTTACCTTAAATAATAAAATAAACATATGTTAAATACTTACGAGGCATTGTTAGTTGTTCTATTAAAGAAAGAAACATCTGAACTGGAAGTGCCAATTTCACACCTTTTCATCGACTCATCTAAAGTGTCAGCCATTATTGTTACCTGTATAAAAAGAAAACGTTTTATAAAGGACATCATTTATTTTGGGCTTTTATGTACTACTTTTGTAATGTCCAATGATGAAAAAATATATAAATGGTAGATTCGATACTTGTATTCATAAAACTAATAACAATTTTGCTTTTAATTGTTGTGCAATTGAGTTATTTGGAAAATAAGATATGGATTTTGTATTATCTGTCAATTAACGCCATATTTGTTCTGCTTTGAACTGTCATAATTATAGTTTGATCATTTTGCACACCTAAACTATGCAAAATAAAGGATATATTCCAATTACATTGGAATCTTCGTACATTAAACTATTTTTAAATGCATATTAAACTGATAATACAATTAAGCCCAAGTCCTCATAAAAAAATGGATGAAAGTCCTTTCAATTTATGTATTATTTATTTGAAATCATCTATCTTATGTTTACAAATTGCAAGGTTTATTTAATTATTTTAATTCTAGTTTTTATTATTCTTGTTTTTAGTCAATCATCTAAGTACTTAACTATGCTATTAGAAGAAGAATAGGACGGGCTGTTGATTAACTTCAATTGACTGATTCAAAGGTGTCTTTTTCTTGACGGTTTGCAAAGAAAAAAAAACCATACTAAAGTGAAGTTGGTTGGAGAGTTAGACGTGACAAAATGGCGCCGATTCCGTCCTATTCTTATTTTAATCGCATTATACTAGATTTTGCCTTAACCAAATGTTTTTTTATTGTTGCACGACCTAGACTTGTCTGATGTTGAATGGGATTTGCCGGTGAACGTGTTAAGAGTGCCAACGACTGGGAAAACCGATTCAGTTCACAGTCACCACTGAGAATAAAATAAATTCACTTAATAAATAAATGTAATTTTGCTATTTCTATGCATGCTGTGTTTGTTTTTTATATAATAAGCAATTATATATGAACATAAATATTTATGCAATATTTTGTTAACAATCCTTATGAATAAATAAATATAAAGTTGTCTATCCGCTTTGCGAGGCTGCTCGTGAGGCGAATTATCAAACGCGGTAAGACGCGAGGCAACCTCGGTACTCTATATTGGAAAAAAAGGATATGAGTTGTAGACGGGCAATAATAATAGTACGAGAAAATGAGCAGTGACGTTAAGATTTTAAGATATCTGGCTACTGGAGATCCTACACCCTACACACACATATTAATTCCGTACAGTATAATGAACAGTTAAAACAAATATAATTACGTATAAATTTCCATAAGCGTTTGCGTTCTATAATCACACTGAGTTACGAACTCTATGTTCCTATAGAGTGAGCGCTCTTTAAGCACTTAGCCGCCGACGGCCAGCCGGCTCGCACAAACCACAGCAAAGATCAAATTGTCTCGCGAGGCAAACGCGTCCCCACACCGCGATACATTCCTCGCAAAGATATACTCAGCATTAGACTATTAGACATATTTTCTAATTATCTATTGTTATCTAAATGCAAATTTATATTAGTCCTACGTGATATGCGATATATTTACATACAAATACGTTAGTTGTGTTGGTACACACATTTAGTATTACAGTCAGGTACATCAAACCGACCGTGGTGTAGTGGCAGTGCAGTGGCTACGTAAGCCGAGTGGCAAGGGTTCGAAACCACTCATCGGTACCAATGTATCTTTGATATATGTACTTTAGTTGTCCTGTTTCACTTTAGTAGCTTAGTATAGAAATGTATAATAAAAAATGACATATGTAAATATACATATCGACGGTTTCCGGGCTATTTGTTTTAAGCGACATTTTTAAAACTTTACAGGAGAGCGATTTAAAGTTTTGATTTCCAGAAAAAATTTCATAACTTTTTGAAACCTGGTTTATTTTCAAAAAAGTAAAATTTATCTATTTTCATATCATATTCCCCATAATTTGATTAAGATACTTCTTTTAAAAAGGCGCTATTAGCAGATATAATTGTCGCTTAATACAAAACGCCCATACTTAAGTAATTTGTAGATGCAGGCTAAATGATTTAAGCACCAAATGTTGCACGTAATAGATTCAAGCAAAACGCTTTAAGTATAACTTTTGTATTTTTTTAGAGTAAGGCTAATTGCATCAATTACAACTTGATGAATAAAACAGAAAAAGGCAAATTAGTTTATACGACTAGTAAAACACAGCTGAGGTACAGGATAAATGACTAAAGAGACAAATAGTATTTAAAAAGTAATTGTTTGAAATGACAATAAATTCGTAAATTTCAAAAAAAAGTCGGTTAAAACATACAATACTTTGGTTAAAAGGGAAATAACTCTTTGTTGTTTTAATAATAAAATTAAAACTAATAAAACAAAACTATTAATAATTACAATTTTTTATTTATTAACATAATGTTATTCAAATATCGTATTGTACTCAATAAGAATCACTTTGGCATATAATGTGTCCCAAAATTTTGCGATAAAACTGCAACAGAGGGTAGCCCTGGTCATGACTAGTCAAGAACAAAAAAAAATAAAATTATCCATTGTTTTTTTTTAGTTACGAAAAAAATGTATTTTTTTCAAAAACTTACATCTCATCTGACATTTTTAACTACCATGAAAACATTTTTTTAAATATTTTTGATCTATTTAATGTTTCAGTAAGCTGAATATATCTGTTATTTATTACAATCCTTGAAAACCCCAGACAACATATAGTTCTTAAATAAAAATGATTTATATTACATTTTTTGCTTAAAATGTTGAAAGATTTTGACTTTCAGTATTTTACTCATCGTGGTTGAAAAAAAAAGTATAAATACTACTATGGCAAGTTTTATCAAAAAATGACGCAACTAATCAAGATTCTAAAATGATATAATATTCTAGGAAAACTAGCCACATAAAAAAATACGAGTGGTATTTCTAAACAAGAACCAAATTTCATAAAATTGTTGTTTAAATTAATCACTTTTACTATGGGATCAAAACAGGTTTTTGTTAGTCAATATCATTTTAAAAGTAGAGAGAGAGAAAGAGATTTTACGTTAGAGCGAGATAGACAGATGTTAATTTTTGAATATTATTGTAATTTTGTATCCAAAATGGGTTTATGGATATAAAATGAAATAAAACAACTAGTTTAAACAATAAAACATTTAATTTTTTACTGAATTTAGTTACAATAAATGTTCGAATTGTTTGCCACCAGCAATAATACAAGCACGACATCGCCTTAAAAATGATTTATTCGTCTTGCATAACTTCCAGCATTTATGTGATCCGCAGCCCGAGTGATTTTTTGGCGAAGTTCGTCCAATGTTGTAATGGGTTTTGAGTAGACCCTGTCTTTGAGACAACCCCAATAGAAGAAATCCAGGGGGTATAGATCGGCTGAACGTGGTGGCCATGAGATAGGACCAAGTCGCCCGATCCAACGCCCTGGAAACTCATTGTTCAAGTAATCTCGCACAGGACGGGCATAGTGAGCTGGGCAACCATCATTTTGAAACCATAAGTATCGTAAATCACTTAGAGGCACGTCTTCTAATAATTCTGACAAGTTATTTTGTAAGAAGCTCAAATAACTATTGCCATCTAAGTTTCCGTGTAACTCAAAAGGCCCAATCACTTTTCCATTTAATATGCCCGTCCAAAGGTTAAGGTTGAATTGGTATTGAGATTTATCTTGTCTCATCAGGTGTGGATTTTCATAATTCCAGCTATGTAGATTGTAAAGATTTAAATAGCCATCTTTCTTGCAGGTTAATTCATCCGACCATAGAACTTTATCTAAGAATTGAGAATCTTCCCTGTGCTTTTGTAGCATTACACGGCAAAATGTGACCCGTAGTGGCTAGTCCCGCGGTAATAGCGTCTGCATACGTTTGTAGTGATATGGGTGAAGCCTGTGATATTTTAAAATACGATGAGCAGAACTTCTTGATATTCCCGTAGCTGCTTCTATGGCACGTACCGAGGTAGTTAAATCCATTTCTATTTCATGCAGAACTTCTTCATCTCGATCCGATCTTGGTCTTCCAGCATTTCTCCTATTAGATAGTAAACGATCCTCCGAAAACGCTTGATGTAGATTTATAAATACTCTAAAATCTTTGAGCATATGGGTACCTTTCCCGATACAATCTGCTAGCAGAGTTTGCATTGCTTCGGCATTCACCCTAAATTAAGTGCATATTAGCGTATTCCAATGGCGTGTATGGTAGCGGCATGATAAAAACAAAACTCACAATCACAGTCCAAAATAATGCCAGGTCAGTCCAGTTTGCAGATCACTTAATCGAGTCCAAAAGCCAATCCAAAAGTCGTCAGTATTAAAGCCAATTTAATGCGGAACGGTGCACAGTAAACAAAGGAACAGAGCATACTGACTGATAACAGCAACTTCTCTACTTGCCCCATTGTTATATTCAAAAATTAACATCTGTCTATCTCGCTCTAAGGTAAAATCTCTCTTTCTCTACTTTTAAAATGATATGGACTAACAAAAACCTGTTTTGACCCCATAGTATATATATACTATGGGTATATAGTATACCCATAGTATACCCCCATATCACTTTTGATTAATTTAAACAACAATTTTATGAAATTTGGTTCTTGTTTAGAAATACCACTCGTATTTTTTTATGTGGCTAGTTTTCCTAGAGTATTATACCATTTTAGAATCTTGATTAGTTGCGTCATTTTTTAATAAAACTTGCTATAGTAGTATTCATACTTTTTTACACCACGATGAGTGAAAGTCTACTAAAAGTATTTTTTTTTAACATTTTAAGCAAAAAATGTAATATAAATCATTTTTATTTAAAAACTATATGTTTTCTGGGGTTTTCAAGGATTGTGATAAATAGCAGATATATTCAGCTTACTGATACAAAAAAATAAATCAAAAATATTTAAAAAAAAATAATATTTTAAATATTAAAAAAATTTCATGGTAGTTAAAAATGAGATGAAATTTTTTGAAAATTTACATGTTTTTCGTAACTTAAAAAAAATGGATATTTTTCAAATTTTTTTCTCGTCTAGTCATAACCAGGGCCATCCTCTGTTGCAGTTTTATCGTTGAATTTTAGGACACATTGTATATGGCACGATATGGTGTAGACTGAAGCGCCCGTTCGGGGAGGTATAGTATAAAAACTTGCTTGTTTTATAGACGCGAGCGGTGAAAATGTTCTGTTTTAACCGACATTTGGTACAACGATTCATACAAAATTTGCAGTGTCTGAATGTAAAGTTTTCGATGTAATCGGTATAGGAAAAATGAATGAAGTACTAGTAATTGTAGATTTAATTTGTTTGAAGCGACCAATCAAAAATTAACCGATTTAGGAATAAAGGTTTATTTGCTATTTAAAGACTGTTTCAACTACAGGGCGAAATGAATGCGGTTCAGGCGGTTCATGAATGGAAGGAACTACAGCTAAATAATTGTATGCAACAGTCACATCTACTATGCCGGCCTAGTTATAACCGGCAAATTACAAGATAATACCGAAACGCGACTAAGTTACTTCACGGTCTGTATACTTGTAAGCGATGGTACTTCCCCGGATCGGCATAATAAGCACTGCCTACCACTCTTTACGATCTTCAAACTTGCCACAGCACCAAACAGTCTGTCAACCACTCCTATGATACTCGTAGAACAAGAGATAACTTTAAAGTGAAATTACGGCTTAATTAAAATATTTATTATTTGGTTTTACTACTAACGCACATACACATACAGCCTTAGGTTGTACCAAAAATTATATTTTACGAATTAGTAAAAAGTATCGTATAAGTAAAAGAAAAATGGGTTGCACCACTCTTTAACTTCACATTTTACAATTACGTTTAACAGATATTTATACAGAGCTAAAGGACATCATTCATTTTGGGCTTCTATGTACTACTTTTTTTATTTCTAATGATAAAAACATAAATAAATATAGTTTCGATATAAAATTATTAACAACCCAATTCACGATTTTGTAATAGTAAACGTAATAAAATAAGTATAAAGTAAAACTAAATTCGTAAATTTTAACTTTTTGGTACAACCGGCTAATGCACTAACACAATAATCATGAAAAGTAACATACCTTTAAGTATAATTGTACACTTTAAAATTTGAACACTGTACGTGTAAACTAAATTACATATATATACAATGTGATTATTCGAGCTAAAGATACTAACGATACCGCTCGCTTATGTGGCCGATATCAGTATGAAATAAATTTGTATTTCCCGAGGTACTTAGGGTTATCTTGATAAAACTTGTTGACTAAAAAATAAGTAATATTGATATGCTTAGGAGTTCTCGGAACTATTTAAAATAATCCCTTTATAAAACACTAGCGGCCCGCTCCGGCTTCGCACGGGTATAAAATATATAGCCTATGTCACTCACTGAGAAAATGATTAAAATCGATCCAAATTACAAAAACGTAATTCAATATCAAATTAAAGTTTACGTTTATTATTTACCTAATTAATCCTAACCTAATTGGGTTAATAATATACATAAATATATTTACAATAGCTAATTATTTATATAATTGTGGGATTTTAAAAATACGCCAAGTAATATCTTGGATATAGACAGAGATCAATTAAAAAGACTTAAAAAATAATTTGCTATTCGTGCGACAAAAAACAAAAGATAAAACCACAGGAAAATACCTACAAACAATCATTCCTACATAATCAATGCTAAAAATAGGGTTAGCGTAAACAAAATCAATTTTAGGGAAAATAAACAGTACTTATATATCTCATGGGAATGGATACGTTAAACAAGGCAAGCCCAGGAGGGTGTTCGCCGACCAAATCAGAGACATCCTTAAGAAAACTAGGTTGCCTAGTGCCCATAACCATAGAGCTTGTATGAGGAGAATTGTGAATGTGACCACTGACCACGCTTCGTGGCCGAATTTGGTAGTCGTATCGCGTTTATTTTAACAAGCCGGTAATTAAACAAACACACTATACATATAAAATGATAGAAGAGGACTGGCTGGTGTGCTCGTTCTCTACGAAAATATTTCCTTTACCTTTCCACCTCTTCCTTTCCACAAAAAGCTTGTCTCACAGGACAACCAGACCATGGGCCACGAAATACACGAATGCAGGCGATCACCATTGCGTGGAGGGGTGACGATGATTGCTGACATTCGAGCGCACTCACCGACGTGCCGGTTATTCGAATCCCGGCGGCAAAAAAAGAGCGCCGACTTTTGAGCTGCGCATCATTAGGATCAGCTGATAAGAAGAGCACTGGAGAAAGTCCGGGCATCTATTTTGTCGTGTTCATGATTTATTGATAAAATTTATACACAATCGACAAAAGAGGAATAAGTAGGTAACAATTTTTTTTTTTATTGTGTCAGACATCTGACCTCGACTGCCTGATGATAAGCAAGAGGAGGTCCAAGAGTGACGACGACTGGAACAACCGAGTCAGTGCCCGGCTGCCCCAGCCGCCGCCACTATGCCGGCCTAAGGTGCTTCTTCACGCATCGCTTGAAGGATCCAAGGTCATAGGATGGAGAGAACACATGGGCAGGCAAAGCATTCCACTTGTCAATTGTTCTACAAAGAAAAGACGCACCGAACTTTTTAGTTCGACTGCCGATTCGGTCGATAAAATGTGGATGCTTTCCCCGACCTGTGCGGGTATTACGGGTGTGGAAGGACGAGGCAGGAATAAGGTTAAAGAGCTCTTCGGAACATTCTCCGTGGTATAGGCGATAGAGGACGCACAAAGCCGCCATGTCTCTGCGTAGTTGCATGGGCTCCAGAGTTCGCGTGACCTCTGCATCACCTATAATTCGGACAGCCCGGCGCTGCAATGAATCCAGGGCATTGAGAAGATACTTGGCAGAGCCGTCCCAGAGGTGCGAACAGTAATCCGCGCAAGAGCGAATCTGAGCCTTGTATAATATCAGGCGAAGCTCTGGCGCGAAGAACCTTGTTCAGGATGCCAAGTTTGGGAGGTGGTCTTAATGGCCCGCTCGATGTGGTCCCTGTGATTCAAGTCGCAGCGAAGGGACATTCCAAGAATGTCTAGTCTGTCCGAAGTACTAAGGGAGATGTTGCAAAGAGAAGGAAGGGGAGAAAACGAGGATTTTTTCGTCGAGAATACCATAAGGCAGGTCGAGGTCATTGTACAGACCGTGAAGTTACTGACTTAGTCGCCGTAGAAGTGAATAGTCGTTCCAACTAGACCGGCATAGTGGATGTTACTGCTACAGTTAGTGAACCTCAGTAGCAGTCGCCTCGTGGACCAAGTCTGATATTAAGCTTAATATAAGACGGGGTGCTCTCATATGACAAGCCATAACAAGAATTTAAATAATAAATAAAAATTAATTCATATTTAAAGGACATCATTAATTTTGTATGGGGACTTGGGCTTAATTGTATTACCAGTTACATGTACATTTTAAAATTGTTTATTTAATGTACAAAGATTACTGTGTAATTGTAATATTATATGCTTTATTATGCATAGTTTAGGTGTGCAAAATGATCAAACTATAATTATGACAGTTCAAAACTGTGAATATGTCGTGTCTTTGTGATTGACAGAGGATACAAAATTCATATCTTATTTTCCAAATAACTCAATTGCACTCTAATTTAAAGCAAAATTGTTATAAATTTTATTAATACAGTATCGAAACTACCATAACTTCCTTTTTTATCATTGGACATTACAAAAGTAGTACATAAAAGCCCAAAATTCATGATGTCCTTTCCAATATAAAGATTCTTTTAAATTAAGATAATAAAACATGTCGCTTAAAAATTAATCATAAAAGAGACTATTAAAGAACAATCCAAGAAACAAAACCACAATTTGGGCTTAACTGGACAAATATTTTAAAATACTCACGCTCTAAAATGTTTTTACAAGACTAAAACTGGTTTCTGTGTGTCACATTAAAGCACAATCAAAATTTATAACCTGGCTTTTATACGTCCCGGTTGCCGTGTATCCCGCGACGAAGATCCTGAGCGACTGAACGACCCAGTGCGTATGAAAGCTTATACTGTAAGTCCGGACTAACCACAATGCCAATATGCCTAACCAATATGCGGTGATTGGACGCAAAATGATTCATTCATACATCCACGCGACTGCTTGCCGGGATTATTACGTCCAGTGTGTGTGTAAGCTATCGTACATGCATGCCCCATGTACCTTGCCCAAGGACACGGCAAGGCAAAGATATCAACAATTTTATTTCTACGCGACCTGCTTAATACTAGTAGCAGGTTAACCTACTACCTACTAGTAGTAGTAGGTAGTAGGTTAAGAGTTCGTACATGCATACTATGAGTCCGGACGCGCCTGCCAGCCAATAGGCGGTGATCGGACGCAAAATGATGCATACATCCACGATCTGGTGTGCACCCAGCGATTGCTTGCCGGGTTTGTTACGTGTGTGTGTGTGTGTGTGTGTGTGTGTGTGTGTGTGTGTGTGTGTAAGCTAACGTACACGGCAAGGTGGAGGTTCTAAGGGGGAGGCCTATATTCAGCAGTGAACGTTTTCTGGCTGACCTTAGATATTTACAAATTCTATGGACACAAGGGACATGTCCTTTGAGGGACACGAATCCATTTTGTGCTTCAATTGTTTAATCTTTTTTTGTGCCCCTTTTGGGAATTTCACAATACAATTTACAATAGTTCAGTTTTCAGTTACAAGAGTTCAGAGGGTTCGTTCTTTAAATACCTAGCCGGTGTTTATAGGATGAATTCGGGTACGCGACCCCGGACACCTTGAGCTACCATTTACTATACCCTTGTCCTTTTATAGTAATGGTATCCAAATCCACCTACACCTACCCAATCCCCAAATTCCTATCTTCTAGATCCCATGCCAATCCATGGGCTGCCGTGCCCAAGGATGCGTGGCTAGGGGCGAGCCTAGTCTCAAACGTGCCGTCCCGATGAGTGGCGCCCATCGGGCACTAATTAGCCCCACTCCGGCATGCGGGGCTCTGTCGGAGTGGAACTTTATTTCCCTTGCCATTCGTGGGAACAACAATGAAAAATTTTAAAAATTCTAACATTAGCGGCGACATTTCTCGCCAAAAGTCACGCCAAATGTTCCCACGGGGCGAAAAGCGGGCAGCGGAGAGCCGTTTTGCCACATTGAATGTATGTGGAGGAATGGAGAGAAAATTAGATGAGGTATGTAAGATGATGGATGATAAGAGTTTGGACATGTTGTGTGTGAATGAGACGAAGCGAAAGGGCTCAGATGTCACCCACCATGGTCCCTACACAGCGGTCTGGTCGGGGGTCGACTCGAAGGCCAGAGCGTGTCAGGGTGTGGGAATGTTGATGTCTGAGAGAATGGCAGAGTGTATGACTGAGTATGAGTGTATGTCGCCCAGACTCTTATGGGTCAGGCTTAGAGTGGGGCTGCACAGACTATTTGTAGTTGGTGTGTATGCCCCCGATATATCTAAGCCACAGGCCGAAAGGGAAGAGTTCTGGGAGAGCCTGCGTGATGTTTTGAATGTTGCTAGATCGAATGAAAGGGTTGTAATGTTAGGTGATTTTAATGCATGGGTGGGTGTGCAAAGAATGAATGTAGACCATGTGTTGGGAAGGTATGGAGATGAGCGTGTAAATGAGAATGGAGTAAGTCTGGTGAATGTTTGTTTGGAGAAGAATCTCCTTGTGACAAACACGAAGTTTTGTCACAAGGAGATTCACATGTATACATGGGAGAGGAATAAAGAGAGAAGTATAATAGATCTTGTGATTGTGGATGAAAGGTTGAAAGTCAATGTTGTCGATACGAGAGTTTATCGCGGGGTCAATATTGGAACAGACCATTTTCTTGTTATGTCAAGAATAAATGGTCTGTTCAAGGGTTGGAGAAACCGCAATCGTAAATCGACAACACCGTTGACAAGAATAAAAGGAGAAAAGTTGCAAGATGCAGAAGTGAAAGAGGAGTATGTAAGTAAATTACGTGAGAAGATAGGAGATGCCTGTAATCATGAGAATGATAGTGTGGAGGAAGTATGGATGAAATTGAGGAATGGTATGACAGAAGCTGCAGAAGAAGTGTGTGGAGTGAGCAAGAGGAAGAATGTGAGGCCCAACATGTGGTGGGATAAGGAAACGGAAGTATTAGTATGCGAGAAGAAGAAAAAATGGCAGGATCTACTAGCAGTTAAAGCTAGTAGACGAATAAACGCGGGTAAGAAAGATGAAGATGTATGTAAGGCAATGAATGAATATAAGGAAATAAAAATTAAAGTGAAAGAATGCATAGAACGAAAGAAGAAAGATGTGAAAGAGGATATAGAGAGAAAATTCTCCAGAAATTTCCGGGATAATATTAAACTGTTCTGGAAACAGGTTAAGATAGCCCGGGGAGGACTGGAGAAGTCTAAAGTGAATGTGGTTAGGGATTCGAATGGTGATTTAGTGACTGAAGAGAAGAAAGTGTTAGGACGATGGAAGGATTATTTTGAAAGTTTATTTGTGGGGGATAATAATACAGCACCAGAGTGTGTTGATGTTTCCTCCACGCTGAATGAAAGCGAATCTGAATGTGATATAGATGTGAAAGAGATTTTGAATGCATTGAAAAGAATGAAAGTTGGAAAAGCGGCTGGGTGTGACAGAATAACTGTCGAAATGCTGAAGGGCGGTGGTCAGCTGGTGGCTTTCTGGTTGTATCTTCTTTTCCGTAAGTGCTGGGTGAACGGTCTTGTACCAGGTGACTGGCGCAAGGCTGTCATAGTACCACTATACAAGGGGAAGGGATCGCAACAGGAACCCAAAAATTACCGCGGCATCAGCCTTCTCAGTATTGTTGGCAAGTTGTATGCGAAAGTATTGATTGAAAGGGTGATGCATGAAACAGATGATAAAATTTGGGATGCGCAAGCGGGATTTAGGAATGGGATGGGATGTATGGATCAAATCTTCTCTCTGAGATGCGTCAGCGAAAAAGTGTTGGCAAAACACCAGAAGGTGTTTTGTGCTTTTGTTGACCTTGAGAAGGCCTATGATCGAGTGAACAGGAGTGAATTGTGGCAGCAGCTGTCCGGGTTTGGGTTGGGGGAGCGTTTGGTCCGTGCACTGAAATCTCTCTATGAGGATTCCAGTGCATGTGTTCGAATTAACGGGGCGCTATCTGACTGGTTTGGCATCTCTAAAGGTGTCAGACAGGGATGTGTAGCGTCACCATGGCTCTTCAATCTATTCATGGACAGTTGTCTGAAAGAGTTGCGTGAAAGGAAGTATGGTTTAAGAATGAATGACTTGGTGATCAAATGTCTCTTGTACGCCGACGATCAAGTTATCCTTGCATCTTCGGCGTATGAGTTACAGGACATGGTTACTATAATGAATGCGGAATTAGAAAAGAAAGGTATGAAAGTGAATGTAAGTAAAACAAAAGTAATGGTTTTGGAGAGAGAGGATGAAATGACAGAATGTGAGATAACGATAGACGGAAAGAAAGTGGAACAAGTCAAACAATTTGTTTACTTGGGAAGTATGTTTACTAGGGATGGAAAGTGTGATGAAGATATTGAGAGAAGAGTGCAAAAGGGTAACGTAGTGAACGGTGCCATCCATAGTATAATGAACAGCCAAATAATGTCCCAAAAGTCACGGATGGCTGTTCATAATGCGGTGCTTGTTCCTACATTAATGTATGGGAGTGAAAGTTGGGTATGGCAGAAGAAGCATGAGAGTAGAATTAACGCTGTAGAAATGCGGTCATTAAGGAGTGTATGTGGAGTGACGATAGCGGATAGAATAAGGAATAGCACACTACGTGATAGATGTGGTTTGAAAGAAGATGTAGTGACAAGGATTGACAAAGGAATGCTTCGATGGTTTGGGCACATGGAAAGGATGAGTGAAAGTAGATTGACGAAAGGAATTTATAAATCTGATGTGGATGGATGCGTTAAACAAGGCAGGCCCAGGAGAGTGTTTTCCGACCAAATCGGAGACATCCTCAAAAAAGCTAGGTTGCCTAGTGCCCATAACCACAGAGCCTGTATGAAGAGAATTGTGGATGTGAAGGAAGCAAGGGAGCTGTGTAAGGATCGTGGTAAGTGGCGCTCCATTGTCTCTGCCTATCCCTGTGGGAAAAAGGCGTGACAATTTGATTGATTGATTGAATTTACAATAATTTTACAATACTTAATTGCATCTTTTATTTGACATGTTATCGCTATCTCTATCGATAAGTATCAACGCAAATGTCAATAATGATAACACTTATAAAATATGTTTTTGCTTATCATTGAGATCAATATTTTATTAAATACGACTAGTTTACGAGAACCACACTGAAATATTAGTGTCGTCACCCTGTAAGCTTTACTATAAAAATTTGAGATATCAATGTTTAAAATTCTTTTTCGCTGCTGGTTCTTGACGGCCTATTAACATTAATAATACAAAAACAACTGAAATCGCGCTCAAAAAGTTATTATAGACCAGCGGGGTTAGGTTGGGCAAATTAAAACGATTATCGTCTCTCGTCGGCCGTTGTCAAAATAATAAAAGCTAGGCTAAATCCAATAATACAATACAATTAATCGTTGTGATGTACATATATCGTCTGTGCGACGACACGTTTGATCATTTCCATCAATAGTCTCATTTTGGTGGATTTAGCCTAGCTTTTATTATTTTGCCAATCGTCGACGAGAGACGATTATCGTTTTAACTTGCCCAACCTAACCCCGCAGGCCACAGAGACGGGCCGTAGTACTTACGCCCTTACGTACTTAACAAAAATAAGAGTATTTAGCTTTGAGTACAGCATTTAGTAAGTAGTATATTAAGTATTTAGTAAGTAGATGCCGACAGTTCTTATTTATTAACGACCAACTTTGTATGTAGAAGTATATATAAATAAACCATAGATTTATTATTTACGGCGTAGATCTATAAAAACACTGTGTTTATTTTCAGTTCAACTTCGTTTACATGATCTATCTAATTACCTACTTGACTTTCTTTTAAGTACGTATAATTGGAGAAATAATTCAATCAAGAAACAATTAAATTAAAATACAAGTTATAATAAGTTGTATAATGTAAGTTGTCGGTTCTTAGTAGGCCGGCATAGTGGTTGCGACTGCTTGTTACAGTTATTTAACTGTAGTAGCAGTCACAGAAACTCATTTACAGTTTCCATTATTTAACAAAGAAAAAAGATATTTTATTTAATGTTACTTTGTAGTTATGAATAAAAAACTTGATAAGAATTATATAAATTTAATTTAATTCTTATAGGTAAACTTCGCTTTTAAAAGCTTCATGTAAGAACAAGGATTCTTTAGTCTTCTTTGATTTTTTACGGCCTTTTTTCCTTTCCACTTCAGCAAAAACAATGCCCATTTGTTTGACACATTGATCGAATATATTGCACAGACTTTTGAAAAATAATAAAACAGTATTAGCTCCTTTTAATAAGTTGTCTTCAATATATAATAGACTATCAATGTGTTGTTCAAGTTTCTGTGCAACATTATACAAAAACGTACCATTATAGCAGTTGAAAATTTTACAATTCATATAAGGTTTATTACAAAGCGTATTTAAAAAATTAATTTGTTGCAGACAACATTGAAACTGAGCAAATGTATGCACACATTTTCTATCATACGAACGGGGACGCTTTTTAATATCATTGCTCAATTCGAAACAAACTAACAATTGTGACGCAACTAATAAACAATCTTCGTACGCGACTTTATTTTTATTAAAAAATAATTCTTTCAATTCCACATTTAAATTGGGTCTTTTTTTAAATTGTTCCAAAGTTTTAGAATGTTTATTATGGAAGAATGTATGGCCGCGAAAAGTGCCGGTTTTCTCATCAATAACTTCCAACATTATGTAACAAATGAATAAGGCATAAACATAATAAATAGGTACATTGCACTTTGTTACCCACCACAGTATAGAGAGCATGAAAACACGATAATTCTCTGGTAACTGATCTAATAAACTCAAGTCTTGTGAACAAAAATGTTCTTTAATGAAATGATCAAAATATAAAGGTAACATTTTAGGATTTTCTAATGGTGTGTGACAATTTTCAAAAGGATTAGTTAGCAAATTTTCAATTATTAGTTTCTTGTAACTCTCATTTTCCCTACTAACATATATAAAAGATTCATTAGAGAAGTTATTAATAATATTAAAACTGTATTGCAGTATTGGTAATGTACTAATAAAGGAATCCTCTTGTGTGTAGTCCTCAGCCTGCGGTGAACAAAAATACAATTTATGGGTATAGAGATTTATGTAAGGCTGCGGCATTGTCCCATTTCTAATACTTTCTGCAATAATCGCTGGCAAATCTATAACTGTACTTTCTACTTGATTACATTCTTCTGATTCTGATGATTTTTCTGTGCTATCTGATTCATTTGAAACTTCATCATTTTCTTCAATAGTCTCTTCTTCAATTGTCATATTCTCTAAATCAAACAGTGCTTTTATATCCTTAACATTTTCCAAATTTTCATCTTCAGTTACTAATCCAAAGTATTTCATAGACCTACAATACTTAGCTTCATATCCGTTTATACTATTTTTAATAACATGTAAAACTTTCCTTTTGTGTTGTTTCTTTAATCTGCCAATAATTTTGTCAATTGCTGACTCCAAAGTCTCATCTCTGAGCCATTTTAAAAGTGCGTGGATACTTCGCTGCTGCTCATTTGTCCTGTGACGACTTTTTGGTAATTTCAATTGTGTAAAAAATTTATTGAACATTTTTTTCTTCACAAAGTCATTTCCAAGGAGTGTAGCAAGGAGAGGCAACATTTCTTTCTTTAGTCCACCGAAGTGTTCCAGCATATTCTCTATTTTATAAAGTTTACATTCTAAACCATATTTCCGCTCACCATCACCTTCAATAGCTGTTATATCTGTGTCCAAGGTGTTAAATGGGATATATAGGGTATTGTAAATGAAAAAGTCTGAGTCATAGCTGAGCACAGGACAATTGAGGTGCCGTGCCATTGCAGCTATCTCATCATCTGCTTCAAACTCACATGTCGTGTGTGGTATTTGCAGTTCATTAAGAACATTTTTAAATACATCTCGTAGTAACACAGGAAATATTTTTATGGTAGACTGTGTCACGGCATCAAGTCTCGAAGCACCATGGATTTTGGACCGTACCCGACTAAAAGCAGTCTTTAACTTTCTTCGTTCATGACTCCCATCAAATATAACATAGCAAGTTACTTTGCATTTCTTAAGACGTGTAAAAAACTTTTTTATGTGTAATGCATACTTATCGTAATCGCCTCCGAATGCTGAAAAACAGTTCGAACTTGCATACAATTGAGCACCAAGGCTGTGACCATCGATCACTATCGATGTGTCGTGCAGTATATGATACTTGAGAAAACAATCTTGTTTTGTATTTATGTATGTAGTTAAGCCTCTAACGCCCATTATTTATAGATATTTAAATAAAACCTCAAAAACCTACACTTTACAAAACTCATACAAAAGGCAAAAACCCTTGAGTACAATGCTCCTTGCAAAAGCCCATGTGCAACCCATGTGTCAAATTTTGACAAATAATTGGTTGAGTTTTGGCGGGCA
This sequence comes from Tinea trinotella, assembly GCA_905220615.1. Classification (NCBI taxonomy): domain Eukaryota; kingdom Metazoa; phylum Arthropoda; class Insecta; order Lepidoptera; family Tineidae; genus Tinea; species Tinea trinotella. The sequence continues at coordinate 1,783,348 of HG992307.1, read as the reverse complement.
ACTGCAACTGACAGGACGCGCAATTTTGAATTATTTGAAAAGCTTGTGTTTTTCATAAATATTAATGTGTAATAATGGTGGAATTGTTATCCAGTAATCATTTTTAAGTTGATCAAGTATAAACAAGTAATTTAAAGTTGTGAAACGTGTTTCTTCATGTTCCCTCCAAGACTCCTTCTGAAGTTTTAGTAAAGGCTTTTTACTAAAACGATCATCATCAACCTCACTATCATCATCATCATTTGATGAATCACTCGCGTGGTTCATCTTCATCTTTACTTGACAATGTATTACATTGAACCATATATTTTTACTTTGACACTGGCAAGTTAAATACTAAAGCCATAAACAAGAAGAAAGAAAAAAAAATGGTTTTGTTAATGCCTTTAATATATTTATTACATATACTCATAATAATAAAATTAGGCATTTATTTTTAAGCAAATAATATTCAAATTAGTACAAAAGCGCAAATAAATTATTGCGTTAATACATTATTTTAAAATGTACAATTATTTCATATTCGTATATTCCCTCCTGTCAATGTATTAAGATAAAAACGCATGCAAGCGAGTCAATGAATAAACATAAAATGGCTGTATATTTAGTGATGTATCGTTATTTTAAAAGTAGTGTCGATACTCGTTTGATACTCGTAGAAGTTTAACTTAATTTATTGTTTAACTAATATAGTAAACAATGTTCTATATTGTTTTGATATAATGTATTTATATCGATTTTTTGGGATTTCATCTCATTAAATGCCTTTACGAAATTTTACGATTACATATGTCTAGAGATTTTGTTAAAGGTTTTGTGACATCTGGCTTAAACTCGCTTTGTCAAACTAAGTAATAAAACGCTAACGGCTGTAAAATACTATTTAGTTTATTGCTATCTAAGTAACCAGCCAGAGATGCTTTTTCATACTTCGCATGAAGAGTCCAAGTTTATGGAATGAGGATAAATAGAAACGCGAGTAAGGCGTTCCATAAATGCAGTCAACAGGATGCAGCTGCTTTCTCCGATATACGTCGAGAATTATATATTATTGAACTTTATCGATAAAGACAACACTATTTTAATAGTAAAATAGAAAGTAATATGGCGAAACGACCATGCCGGTAATCTATAGGAAAGTGGACATGAGGCCTCTCCTTGTTACTTCTTTCCCGGCCCGGTCGCATCCATCCATCCTGTCGTCGCAGTGTGCTTATACTTTTGCGGGCACGTGGGTATTGTAACTTTTAAATACATTTACTTATTGGTAAAGTAACATTGCTCGTTAAAAACTCTAGAATTACATTATTAGTGACATTATAAAACTAATAGGTAAGTACCACGTGTATAGGTTATTGTTTTCCTAGTATATTAGTGTTTATATTTACTGAATTTGTTATTACAGCAATATGACTACTGAAAGTAATGGCGATGCTACACACCATCCCTCTGAATTGGAGTCGGATATTATTGAACAAGTAGAATATTATTTCGGTGAGTCACATTTTTAATACCACAAAATCTTACATATTGGTATTTATACCTTTTGGATACTACTTGCGATTCTTCATCAATAATACATGCATGTTTGACAATACTATTGTAGTAATACAATTGTGTTCATGTATTTATTAATATATTGCATAATTTGAATACATTAAGAATACATTGTTAAAGTTAAGTAGTTTTATTATCACCACCATCACCAGGTACCTGGATTACCAATTTATCTGTTATAAGCACTTCCTTATAACAAATAAATTATAAGGAAGTGCTTATAACAAATCCTACGAGAAGGTCCTTGTCCCTGTTCCCACTCCAGTCTTGGATCCATCTGCGTAGATCTTCACTTCCTCAGCGCCAGAATAGTCTTTATCCTCCTCTTGAAGTTGTATCTTAAATAAATACTTCTTTGGGATTCTGTCTATTATCGATGCTAGAAGTGGTTGCTTTGCAATCACATCATTGGAATTGTGTGTGTGGCTTGGCAATCTGAGTCTGAGTAAACTGTATCTAGGTTACTGTATCTGACTATTAAATATTACGAAAAAATAGCATTAAAGATATTTTTGCTCTGTTAGTGTGGCAAACTTTGGATTGAGGTGGTAACAACTACTCCAATTATCTATTTTAACAATAAAACAGTTTAATTTTTAACTTCCAGGTGATATAAACTTGCCCCGTGACAGATTTCTTAGTGATCAAATCAAATTGGATGATGGTTGGGTACCATTGGATGTATTGATCAAGTTTAAACGTCTTGCAAAGTTGACCACAGATTTAGAAGTCATTGCCAATGCATTGTCAAAGGCTGCTTCAGGATTACTTGAGGTGAGGGAAATAATTGTTTCATAAGTAAATTTGGGGATCAGCCTGCTGGAGTTTAGCTAGGCTTGCATAGTGGTGATAACTGTCGCTTGCAGCTATTTGTCTATGGCACCAGTCATCTCTGCTTATGGAATATAGTCATTATATCATGCTACATCCAAATATTTCAAACTAAAATTAGATTTACCAGTCACAATACGAGCATACAACATTAAAATGATTTTTTAAAATTAATTTTTCCTTTAAATAATTTGTACCAAATGCAATCTCCACTTTTATCACCACTATAATCTATAAAGAAAAGTAGTAGGCTTAGATGTCACATAGGATTTAGGATGAATTGATTTTTTGGTTAACCTTTGAATGTGAACCTGGAATGTTTGTAAATATTAACAAAATCATAGAATATCTTTTATATTATACATATACCACTTTAAGAAAAATTAGATTGCTATTACTTTGAATAATTTGATAAAATATTCTTAGAAATAAGTAAGGTAAACAACTTATCTAGCTGAAATAGTTGAACCCTTCAATTAAGTAATGTAAATTAACTTTTCTTGATCTAATCATCCCCATAGCTGACTAATTTACATCTTCATACAATCTTAATAATAACAGGTATCCGATGACAACAAAAAAGTCCGACGTAATCCTGAAATGCCTCCACCAGAAATGAATGAGGAACGTCGTAAGGAATTGATGGCCAGGAGTCTCTATGTGAAAGGGTTTCCAAAGGAGTCAGTGATTGATGATTTACTAGCATTCTTCAAGGGCTTTGGTGATGTAGAAAACTTGTATATGAGGAAATACTTGGATCGTGCTGTTAAGAAGCGATTTTTCAAAGGATCTGTTTTTATCACATTCAAAAATGCTGATCAGGTACTTTTATTTACTATCGTTTATAGCTATTCCTTACTATGTATGCATACTGTTAGAACATAATTTTGTGCTCCAAACATTATTTATTGATTTTATTATTAATAATATTTATTTATTTATGTTTCTATACTAAGCTACTAAAGTGCCTGTATCATAGAAACAGGATAACCAAAGTACATATATCAAAGATACATTGGTACTGGCAAGTGGTTTTTGAACCCATGCTCTCAGTTTGCATAACCATTGCACTGCCACTACATCATGGTCGCCTTAAATCATCATTATCAGCAATAAAATTGATTGGTTGTAATAAATATAACATTGCATAATTATTTGTTTTATTATACAATGTCAAATGTCGCAAGATTCACTCCTGAGGGAGCACCTCATAAAAATGTATACAGCATCTGCCTATGATTGTATGAGTTTATATTTATAACAACAATTTGTGTATATATTTTTAGGTGCAAAAGTTCTTAGAAACAGACAATTTGAAGTATAATGATGTGAGTTTAATTGTTAAGAAGCAGGAGGAATATGTAAAGGGAAAGCAAATTGAATGGCAGGAACGTAGAGAGAAGAAGGAAAAGAAAGGGAAGAATAATGAGGTATTATTCAATTATTATGCACCTGTGGCGACTCCGGCGAAAGTAACTGTCGCTGCAGTCTTTCACCCAATGATAAGGCCTGTTGTGTTTTCCTCTGCATGCCTCTCCCATTTTTATAGCAGCTATATTCTTCACGAAATAAACTAATTAGTTGCTGCATGCACTAAACTAAATTTGAAGTGTTGGATTATAGAACTGTCTCCTATCAAAATTACATTAATTTTATTATGGGACACAAAAAATTCTAAAATGACACAAAAATCAATCAATCAAATAGTCACGCCTCTTTCTATATAGGCAGAATACATAGGATATAATACATAGGGATAGGCAGGAACAACTGAGCGCCATTTGCCACGATCCTGACACAACTCCCTCGCTTCCTTCACATCCACAATTCTGACAAAAAAAAGATTAAGATTATTTTAAATTTTCCTCCTACATTCCTGACACCTTAACTTTATCCCACAAAACATCACGCCACCCTTCTGACAAATGCCAATAGTGACGCCTATGATGCTTGTAAAGTTACCTATTTTAAATTATTTTAATGTATTGTACTAATCGGCAGAGGGAAAAGTGAGTGCAGTAAAAGCTAGTGTAGACTAACTTTGTAACATCCTAATTTGACATAAACATCATATACTTTATTTTCATATTCCAGAAAAAAGAAAAAGAAATTACAATAAATCTGCCAAAGGGTGCTGTTTTCAAATTTGTTGACAATGATAAGAAATTGACAAGAGAAGCTATTAAGGAAGCGTTTGCACCATTTGGTAAGGACTCAACAGTACTTATTTAAAGGACATTTATTTATTTTTGTATGGGGACTTGGGCTTACTTATATTAACAGTCGCATATACATTTTAAAATAGTTTGATGTACGAAGATTACAATGTAATTGGAAAATATCCTTTATTTTGCATAGTTTAAGGTGTGCAAAATAATCAAACTGTAATTATGACAGTTCAAAGCAGAACTGTTAATATGGTGTGTCTTCGTGGTTGAGGAATGATACAAAATTCATCTTATTTTTAAAATTACTCAAAACTGTTGTTAGTTTAGTATTTTCTTAGATTTTGCGCGAACATTGATTAATGAATTAAACAAATTTTATGCGGCTTACTATCGCGTTTATTTTGGTTTTGATTTTACAATTTTTTATTATTCCGACGTTTTGAAAAATTGTAAAATCAAAACCAAAATAAACATTTTAATACATCAAAATCTTGTCAAATTGGCAGTGGGTTTTATAAGTTTAACTTAGTAATGAAAATACTTATCTATATAATAAATAAAAAAGTTTTAACGGGTTAACTAAATGTAATTAAAAACTTTGTATTCTAGATGCTGAAATTGCATACATTTGTTTCAATACTGGCGACGAAGAAGGCTGGGTGAGATTTGCTAAAGAAAATGCAGCAAAAGAAACTTTTGAAAAATTAACAGATGGCAAACTTAAAATAGGCGAAGTTGACATTCCTTTCACTGTGTTGGATGGTGATGAGGAAAAAGCATATCTGGAGAAAACTGTTTTAGATATGAACAAAAGAAGAAATGTGCCAAACAAAAATAAGAAAGGCAATTGGCATAACAAAGGAAAATACCAAGGCAATAGAAAGAGAAAACAAGGAGCACATGAAGATGCACCAAAGCAAAAAGTTGCAGCAGAATAATGTTACTATTTATTCATTTAAATATAGTTTAAGCATTTGATTTAAGGACTGATAAAAGTGGAAATTGATTTGTTACTTGATGTAATATTTATTTGCGTTATTTTTCACAGTCTAATTAAGCATAACTTCTTATTAGGAACAAGGTTTCTATTCAAAGAACTTGAATAAATATGTTTTTACTTTATTTGCGTTTTATTTATGTTTTACAATTTTCGAGTTTAATGACCTTTGCACTGGTCAATCATTTCCTCCGGGCGATAACTCGTTAAATGCTTCAGGGAGTTGTATAATACAGCCTTGTGAACGTCAGCTGCGGTTTCGTGGGTGCGTTGGCAATAAAAGAAATATCCACCGCTTTTTCGTCGCCATAAATATTCAGACTAACAAAGCAGTGCAAGTTCGTTGTTAATTTATCTCGCAGTCGAAAATCGGGGCCCTGATTAAATTGGCGCTCTGCGAAATCCTAAAAAAAAAACTCAAAATTATTGTTAGACCGCGTTCTCACGAGGCGATTTGAGTTGATCAACTGCGAAATCGTTCGGGATTTGAACCGTCTGAACAGACTTTCAACCAAATTGAAGCAATTAATATATATAATTTTTGTTAAACGACAAATATTGATCAACTGAAATCGCCCGGTGAGAACGCGGTATTAAATGCGAATCGGTGGAAAAACAGTTTTCAGGATTTTAGACAGTATTCTATGCTAGTACTTAGCTGGCTTAGTTGGAACCGGCAACTTTCCAGCTAATACCAAAACGCGACTGCTACTACACTTAACAAATAGCAGTTGCGTTCACTGTGCCAGCCTAGTTGAAAACGGCAATTTCAAGTTGAATCCGGAACGCGATTGCTACTATAAATAAACAACTGCAGGCAGCAGTCGTATTTACTATGCCGGCCAAGTTGGAACCTACCAACCGATTCCTAAACGGTTTGTATGCTAAGAGTATGAGAAGTCCTTTTGCAGAGCCGCAAGTTTTTATTCAGACTCAACATTGATCTCGACTTGCTATGCTGGTAAAAAAACGTACAATGACATAATAATTTTTTGTTTGCGCACGTTTTACGCACATTTCCCAGTTAATGAAGCACTACACTATTAGTGTTTCATCTATAAAATGATATTAATGGTTTTAGTAAAGCGGCGGAAAACTTCAAATCACTTATTAAAAATAAGCCATCCGCCGCAATATCATTTCATGTAACGCTAGGTTTGGTTTTTATAGACTTAATTATTTAGAAGACTTGGTTGTGTGAATTAAGGTTCCTTTGCCTTAAAATTAAACAACAAAAGAAATTTTAGCGGGAAACTCCAAGGGACAGGTTGTGCAATTTTAAATTATTTGTAAAGCTTGTGTATCTAAAATATTAATGTGTAATAATGGTGGAATCATTTTTGAGTTGATCGAGTATAGGCAAGTGAATTAAAGCTGTTTAACGTGTTTTCGTGTTCCCTTCAAGACTCCGTCGGAAGAGTTTTAGTAAAGCTTTTTCACCGCTTTAATAAAACCATTATTATCATCCACTGAAGTACATTGTAACGGAAGACTAGGCTGTATGGACTAAGTTTCCTTTGCCTTTCCAGAAAGGGAGAATTGAACTGAAAAAAGAAAACGACAGGAAGTTTTGGCGGGTAACTGCAACTGACAGGACGCGCAATTTTGAAATATTTGAAAAGCTTGTGTTTTTCATAAATATTAATGTGTAATAATGGTGGAATTGTTATCCAGTAATAGTTTTTAAGTTGATCAAGTATAAACAAGTAATTTAAAGTTGTGAAACGTGTTTCTTCATGTTCCCTCCAAGACTTCTTCTGAAGTTTTAGTAAAGGCTTTCCGCCGCTTTACTAAAACGATCATCATCAACCTCATTCTCATCATCATTATTTGATGAATCACTCGCGTGGTTCATCTTCATCTTTACTTGACAATGTTTTAACATTGAACCATATATTTTTACTTTGACACTGGCAAGTTAAATACTAAAGCCATAAACAAGAAGAAAGAAAAGAAAGAAAACGACAGAAAAGTCGGTGTTATTTTCATTTATTTCCAATTCCATCTAAAGGCTAAATCATTTTGCGATCTTTCCTTAATTGCAAAAGCTAAAATGAACTCTAAACAAGAAGAAATTGTATCAGAAAACAATGATAGTAGTGCAGCTATCACTGGAGATGTAATTGGAAGCACAGCTTATAGCGAGAGATTTGTTCTTAAAATTCTTCTAAAATTTGCTAATTTGGATTCATTAAAAGATGAAATTAATGAAGAAACCTTTGAAAAGGATCTGTGTACACTATGGGATATGACCGCCGTTACCGATGTCGTGGATTTTCTGCAAAAACACAATACATTGAATTTGATTGAATTTGCACTTCCCACTTTCAACGACGATCGCTTAATTGAGATAATTTTGGGAATATTAGGAAACATGTGTTGTGTAAAAAAAGTGGCAGAGGATTTTATAAACAAAAGTGGCTTGTTGGCCTTAGTTATGGAGTATTTGAGTTCTTCCGATATTCATATTTTAATACAAGTTCTGAGGTTAGTGAATGTCTGCCTCTACGGAGCAGAGCCTGAAGCCATAGAAAAATGGTTGGTATGTTTTGATAATGTTGATTACACAAAGACATTGATGTTCATCTTACAGAACTCATCAAATAAAGATGTGTTATTAAATGCATTAGAAAATTTGAATACAATATGTTCAGAATGCAATGTGGAAGAAACAAGAGGCAAATATTTTGAATTATTTGTTAATAGCGATACACTTGAGGGATTAAATGTAGCATTTGCGGAATTAACAAAACAAAGGGAATTATGTGAGAATGATGTGTGGGAGAGAATATTAGTAATTGCATTACAAATAACAGTGAATCTCAATGGCTTTGATACTTCACGTGAAATATTCAAGGATCATACTAATAATGTCACAAACATAATAAAGGCTGTTGTAGATTATTATGAAAATGATTTTGTTAAGGAAACACACATTGAACCGGAATTAGTTGTTATCATGGAATCTGTGTATACATTAATGACAGTACTCGATCTTGGCTGTGGGAGTGATATAGAGCAATGCTTCAGTAAATGCTATAGTATATGGAGGAATTGTTTGACAATGGTTAAAAAAGATGAATTTGATGATGATGATAGGAATTATTTTGTTGGAGTTACAGTTAACTTAAAAATTCAAACAGCTAATATAATATGCAAATATATTTCAATTTGCAATGAAGATAATTTAAAAAGGAATATAAACAAGATTTGGAAATACTATGATGATATTGTAAAATGTTGCAACGATGATAATTTAAAAGAAAAATGTAATGAAAGAACAAAGAATTATAGAAAAACGCTCACGAAGTAATAATTATGACTTTATCAGGCCTTCTTGTAAGTGAAGGAACAAGGGAGTTGTGTCAGGATCGTAGCAAGTGGCTTTCCATTGTCTGCCTATCCCTGTGGGGATAATTTGATTGATGAACTCTTTGCCTTTGTGTTCTTTTACAATAAATAAAACAGTATTTTCATTCCTTTACTTGGCCCACATTATGTAGGCATTTTTTTAAATAATAAAGATTTTGGTCTTAACATTGTATATTTTAGCTCATGTATGCGGACCAATCATAAGGGGTCGTTCATAAGTATTACGTAAGCATACTTATGAACGATTATTTAATCCCCCCATCCCCCTTGTCAACAAAAAATAAGCAAAGCAAAGATACAGTGACGGATTGAGGCACATAGGCAGTTGCCTATGGGCCACCACCACACCACAAAAAAACAAGGCTCGAAAAACTTATTTTTTTCTTTGAGCGGGAAAAGTTAACATTTACAAATTGACCACAAACAATTTGAGGGCCTCCACCACATGCTCTGCTATGGCCCGCCGAAGTCTAAATCTGGCGCTGCAAAGATATAGTGCTTGAATAGCGTCTTAGGTTGAACTTCCTAATGTTGACACAACTGTTTAGGATTTATTTATTTTATGAACTACAATCTAAACATGGCTGGAGCCTATGTAGGTACCTTTTTAAATAAATTGTTTTTACATTATCAAGATGTTTTATTTTTCTCCGACAATTAACGTTAAACAAGACAGGCCCAGGAAGGTGTACGCCGACCAAATCGAAGACATCCTCAAGAAAGCTAGGTTGCCTAGTGCCTATAACCATAGAGCTTGTATGAAGAGAATTGTGAATGTGAAGGAAGCGAGGAAGTTGTACAGGATCGGGGCAAGTGGTCAAAATAGTGTTTTGTCACTTTATTGGTAATGTGTCTGGCGATCTCGTAGAATTTGGCGATGCATCATTACATCGCGTTGAGTTTGGAACATAATCAGTTTTATTTCGATCTAAACATATTTCTACTAGATTGTGGTATAGTTCGAAAAGAAATTCAAGAGCTCCGGGTTTGAATATTCAAGAGAGGTAGCCAGTTTGGTAGTCGTAAGAAGTCTGCTTTAGCCATCTGAAATCTAAGGACTAGGCCCTTCTGCCAATTGGTCATTTGTCTATATTAGGAAGGTTACCATCAAGTCATGTTACAATATATAAAATTGTAACTTTGTGTGTACATACCAAGTTACAATTTTATTATTGTAACTACTCATCGTGATGGTAAGCTGGGCACTGACGACTGGAAATACGGACTCAGTTCACGGTTCTTTAAGCCACTATAAAAATAATCTACATTTGAAAGGTATAGGATATTATATAATAAAACACGAATAATGTATATGGGATTATATATTTTGTAGAGCAATATTTACATAACATAAAGCAACATTAATTTAACAGCGACTGTTCATTTTTATTAACTATTCGAATGTAACAAGTATGTCAAAAACAGCTCATTCAACAATATATATACATGGATACCACTCGACCGAACCACCTAGGCGACAACTGTCAAATATGAATAGCATAGAGATAAAAATGAATATATATTTTCTCAGGAACAATATAAATACAATATTATTGTGACTCCATATCTAACCCCAAGCAAGCCTGTGTTGGCAAGCAAGAGGAGGTGTAAGAGTGCTGACGCCTAAAAAAAACGAGTCGGTTCAAGATTGCCTTAGTCGCTGTCACTATAGCGCCCAAAAAAAAGTACTAAAGTTAACATCACATTATTTAGTTCCTTAAATAAATAAATTTATGAAATAACTGAAGATATGCGGGTGATGTCACATTAGACAGGAGTCTAGTTAGCTCGGTCGAGTAGGATATAGAATCACTATCTAGAAAATTATTTCACAGAAATACAAGTGACAGGCAGATACAACCGCTGCAAGCTCAGACCTCAGTCCGTGGCAGTTTCTTACTCCTAACCGCACTCTAATTTAACACCATGTCAATTCTGAAAAAATGATTTTTTTATAGTGACACTAACAGCTAACCTAGGCTTGATTGATAATTAGAAAACAAGGTCCTAGAGTACCATCGACTGAAAATACAGACTCGGTTTACGGCTGCCTCAGTCAGCGTCACTTAGAATATTTTTAAAAAGGTTATTTTTTTTCGAATAATTAGCTTGATAGTGAATCTAATAAAATCATCGCCAATATAACATAAATACTGAAATAATCATAGAGAATGAACTCTCTTATATCTTCAAGCTATCCCTAATGAGATAGGCAGAATAGCTTCCTTGGGAATAGCCGGATACATTCCCAATAGTTCTTGGCGTTTCTTGTGGACCCACTAAACTGGATCGTAGAACATTATTTTCTCAGGTTTAGCGCCACTAATTTTATAGAAATAAAAATATATTGAGTCGTTATTTTAATCCCCCATCGTGGTCGCGGGGATACTAACGTGTTGGGAGTCAATTATCATTCTTGAAAACGTTTCCAAAACTACCTCCAAATGTTGTTTATAGTCAAAACAGTCATAACTCTGAAAACTTAATATTTTAACAACATTTATAGGTCAAATAAACTAATTAATTTAATTCTAATTTGATCTTTGATTACATATAATTATTATCAACACATTACTACGGTCCGGAATAGGGGTGACCATCACACAATCAAATAAAACTAAACTAACCACGAGCCAAAGTCCCTCGAGGGGATCGCAACATATATATATTATATATATATATATAGACATTTCTAATAAAGACTAGACGTACACCAATCATACATAAATATATCGTAACCGCACAGCCCCCTAGCACGGCAATGCAAGAAGCAACATAAAACCTGCTAGGAATATTATTGTAACTCATTCTAATCTTAATGTACCTGTAATGTATTAGGAATACACACATATATATACACGTAGTATACTATTACTAGATGTGCGTGACACAGTCTCGAGCGTATCGGCAGAACACGACTGCCCTGCGACGGGGGTAGACGTGTAGCCGACGTTGGCGAGCCTGTGATTACAGTAATCCTTAGTTATCAGTGTTACTACTGCATAAGGTACTATACACACACTACAGTACCTTCTTGTTTTCTACGTAAAAAGAATGATACGACTATTTCAGACCAGGACCAATTTAGAAAAAAAATACTCTCCCGCTTTGCGTATTTGTGATACATATACAAAGTAATCTGACATAGGTGTTTTCAGGTCTAAAATTAACATATTTAAGAAAATTTTATTGATAATTTTTTTTTAAAATGAGTTTTAGCGTTGTTTTGTGTGAACAGAACCTTTAGATATTTTTAGGACATAAGATGCACTGGTACTGGTAAGGTATTTAAAATGAGTTGCAGTGATGTTCTTTGCAAATCTATATCTTGCTTCTGGGATTGCAATGCTAGGGGGGCAGAAATATATTACACTGTCATATGATCAAATATCTATGTCACTTTATTTCAGCTATGAATAAAGTTGGCCCAATACATGGCTGTCATAAATCTATTTCATATATAACAGCTTAATATCAGCATTATTAATAAATTACATTTTGTAAAGGCCGGCATCGCGGTGATTATAAGGTACATACAAGGCTTAAATTTATTCCGATGATCGCAATTTGATTTAAAGAACATCTCATTGGTTGAATTAAAGTTATAAGTGGTAGGCGCAGTTGGTGGTAGTGCCCAGTATGCCGATTCATAAAGGTGTGATTCCGATGGCGACCGCAGACTGCACTACTGGTTTGTATAAATCTGTATGGCGCGGCCGCAGACTGCATTGACGCCTTGCACGAAATCAATTTCATACAGATTCATATAAACCAGTAGTGCAGTCTGCAGTTGCCATCGGAATCGCACCTTAATCCCACATTCAAGTGTAATGACTTATAACTGTAAAGCCGGTTCTAAGTGGTAAGTAAAGCGTAATTTATGCGGCTTATTTTATAAGGATTGTAAATCAATAACCAAAAATAAACGCGATAGTAAGCCGCATAAATGTGTTTGATTCATTAATCAATAGGATGTCCAAATACACTAGGGAGCAAAATGATCGGGCTATACAATTTTCATTTATAAATAATAAATATTGCAACCATTCAAAATTGAATATGTACAAAAATGTATCGCTGATGTGATAACCAAAATATCAGTTATATTACGTGATTAAACGAACACGTGATTAATAAAACATGATAATCATCCTATGACTATCACTTCATACATCTTTTAAGAAAACAGAGTAAATAATTGTATAGTTATCTCTTTTTTGGCTTAAGAGAGGCAAAATACATAGTAAATTTTAAATTTCCACATAAACCGAGTGACAAATAAGGAAACAACAAAAAACAAATTTATACAAAACATACGTATTTTTTTGTGTGACTCGACATATGACAGCACCCGCTTGATCTGGAGTGCGGTTAAACTTTATATAAACCTCTAAATTTTATGGAGTTTTATTACAGCCACGAACATTGAATATCAAAATTAGCGAAACGTCGAAGCAAGCGTAAGTTTTCACTAAGACCCAAAATTTTAATCTTATAAAAACTTTAATATAACCTCTTTCACGTGAATAATCATTTTATTATCTCTAGCGCTTGGAACTTGACGGGATGACGTCACATTATTTTAAATATTGTATTTCAGATATATTTGTTGCCCTAAATTTGTCGCTCAGTTTAAATACTGCGACCGTTGACCACTTAAGGTTATAATAACAAAATAATCGAAGGTCTATTTCCATTAGTCCTAATCAGTCTACTAAGTCTATCGATAATTCTACTAAGTAGACTGATGTTTCCGTTTGTCCTATTGCTACTATTTGAATAAATATTAATTTATATTAAAATATCAATAGTGTTCATGATTATTGGATACATTTTGAACAGGCTAAAAATGGTGGCCAATCACGACTTCTAACGAACTGGAACCATAGATCACACAGTGCCTGCTTCGTTATCGCTATGCCGGCTTAAAAACGTACCCGAGATATAATAGGGTTATATATTTTAAATTATTATTGAGTATATGACCTCAAGAGCACAGACTACTGAAAAACCGTTTAATCTTACAGTCTCCTCATACGCCGTCACTATTTTACATCAAACTTCGCTTGAAGGATCCAAGATTATACGATGGGAGGAACACATGGAGAGCATTCCACTTGTCGATTGACTGACGATGTTCCCCCGACCTGAGCGGGTGATACGCCAGTAAAAAGACTAGGCAGGACGAGGTTAATGTCACTAGTACTCGTATAACAGTAGGACTAACAGTAATAGCCTAATATAAATATAATCTAAAACATTTTGTTCATTACATACACCAAATAACATCAATAACAATTTGTAACACTAATTACGTTAATAACATCCAATTCCATACATACACGTAACATGCACATGAAAAATTTACAAACACGCATTTCCTAATTCGACACTATCTCGCTATTCGACACTGAATCATATTATAGTATGAGAGCTGAGAGACAAAACGAATTGATATTAAATTTCTAGCACTGTTTTGGCACTGAAAGGTGGTGGGGCATTGTCAACCATTGAAATTTAAATTTTATATAGATTCGACATCTGTCCGACGGCGACTTGATCTGGCGACTTAATTTGGAGGTTCAAGAAAGCGACGACTGAACAGACTTAGTTTACGGTTGCCACAGTCGCCGCCACTATCCCGGTTAAAGTCTAGTCTTGACTTAAATATTTATCAGTCTTGTGTAGATGAATAGTGTTTCATGTATTACATAAGTAGGAGGATGGTTTTAATAAAGCGAGGAAATAACTTTGTTAAAACTGTCCACGGAGAGCCTTGGAGAAAACACATAATAACAAGATTCACAGCGCTTCAAATCACGTAGGTACATACTTGTATACACGATTCAAACTTAACAAATTAACAATCAAGAAAGTACATATTTTACAAAACGTTACAAACTGTCAGATGCATTTGCCCGCCTAAACTTTTAACCTTTAAATATTTTGAAGTTTCTTCACAAATAAAAAAATCAACGGTTGAAAATGCACCACTTCTCTTTGGCCATGTCATCGATATAGTGTATAGACAGTGTTAAAGAACCGCGCGAATTGCTTACTTCCAGTTCTTGGACTATTGAGTTATGCGACGAATGAAGAAAGTGTCGAACCGAACGCACCGAAATACATTCTAAATATAAATAGAACACGTACTACACATATAATTTGATAAATATATTAAAATATGAAAAAACAATTAGGCTTCCGTAATACACAATAGTACCATTAACATCCCATTGTTGTCAACAACATAACATTGGCGTGATATGACGGGTGACGATCACCATGTTTGTACTTCCGAGGGATATGTTGTCACGATAAAAACTACTAACATAAATTTATACTCGAAAAGCATAATAAAAATAATTACAAAAATAATAATAATCCATCAAAATACCATTTCGTCAAATAAACTTAATAATACAAAACAATTAATACACAACGGTGTAAAGGTATCCCTCATCACTCGCCGGTGATTAGGCTATAGTATAGTATAGGGGGTGGGCGTCCAATATATATATGATTTTGGCACTTCATGACAAAAATCGAGGGACTTCTTTGGTACATTTTTGTGAGCACTGGAATGTTCCTAGGCTAGGCCACGCCTCTATAACATTAACATTATATTGCTTCAGCTAAGCGCATCCGACGACATTTTGTACTGCTGCCGATGATGCCCCGGTTCGTTGTATACATCCGGACGGGGCGCGAACATATGGCGCCGATAAACACTTTATCACATTAATACGAGAAGAGGAACACAGGGATATGTGGCCCTCTCACTCTACAGCTCTACGCCCCTGAGAAGCCGTACACTTCAAGGACGCGTATCTCGAAGTCACCGCTCGGACATAGCGGCGGGTTGTTGAATGTGGAGCAACGATCTGTTTTGCCATATCTGATGTTCTCGTCCATCCATATGGCTTGCCCGTCACTGAAAAACAATTCTAATTTAGCATACATACTTTTATTTAGTATTTTCTTAGATTTTGCGCGAACATTGATTAATGAATTAAACAAATTTTATGCGGCTTACTATGGCGTTTATTATGGTTTTGATTTTACAATTTTATTATTATTCCGACGTTTCGAGAGATTTGCAGCCACGGAGAGACTCTCGAGAAACGTCGGAATAATAATAAAATTGTAAAATCAAAACCAAAATAAACGCGATAGTAAGCCGCATAAAATTTGTTTAATTCATCACTTCTATTTAATTAATGAATAAAGTTTTTTTTACTGCAGTTCGACATAATATAACAAAACCCCGCTTGATGTTAAGCTGGAGTACAGTTCAATACACACAATATTTCTGAGAAATCTATCCTTCTTAAAGGTCCCTAAACAAATTTTTATACGGGGCCCCCCGCCAAGGCACGCTACGATTCTGGTTCAATAATAAAGGCTACTGCTACTTACAGATAAACAACTGTAAGTAGCAGTTATTTAACTGTAAGTAGCAGTTGGAACCGGCAACTTACAAGCTCTCTTATCTATCAAGCTATTGTGAGCAATATCTGCAGTAACTCTCTTCAGATATTACAGTTTAATATACTAAGATATAATAGGTATCTGATGCTAGAATTAAATGGATCACACTCCAGCTTAACATCAAGCGGGGTGCTGTCATATGTAACAAAATAACCCTAGGACATGACAATTTCACATGTAACCTACCCGCCGCCAATAGTCAACATTTTATAATCAGCTGCTTGGAACAGTGACGTGTTATATGGACACCTTGGCTCCCCACCTTCCAGTTTCCCTTGATCAGGCAATATACCGACCCAGGGATACCTTTTATGTTCGGGCAATAAGCTGAAATTGTACTAAGGTAAATGGACTGACCCGCCGCCGATGGTGATCATTTTGGAGTCTGCCGCCATGAACAGCTCTGAGCCGTGATTGACTCTTCCGTCCTCGCCTCGTGTTCTTTCGTTGCCAGTAGATGTGCATCCCACCCAGGGATACTTGGCACGCTCGGGATAAAGGCTGTAAACGCGAACTCCTTACTTTGCTGTTTACATTTTATGTTTAAATGCATGCTTGTGTTTTTGTTTAATTAACGGGTTGCCAGACGATTTAAATATTTATATCAATAATATTTAAAAAAAAAACTTTTTCTGTATATAATGTTATTTTTGAAATACTTGCCTATACTAAGCTACTAAATGTGCTTGTATCATAAAAACTGTGCAACCAAAGAATTTAAATCAAAGATGCAAGGTGGTTCAGAACTGCCCGCTTTTTTGTTTGCGAGACAATCTCATTGCCACATTATAAATAATATATTTTGAAAGAAATATAAACTATGATTGCATTTTTCTATAAAAAATACATATCTATATACATTTAATCTAGCAACCCAGACCATAGTTTATAAGTAAAGAGTTAGTCTATGGAATGATAAACCATACAACCCAAGTAGTTAAATTAGATTTTAGTTAAACTCATTACACCAAAACTAATTTACATTATATAATAATTATACATTATATTAGATATATTACAATAGCCAAAATAAAATAAAATTCATTATGGTTTATAAAAAAATGAGAGAAAAAGAACAAGAAAAAATACATGCCCAGTGTAAAAAAGGAAAAAAGAAAAACAGCAAGTCAGGAGTGGCATTCCGTCTACAAGTGCAATTTATCTATGTCATAACCAACATCGTCATGCATATAGTGGTTTCTCAATTAATTTTGCAACCGTAGTTTACATTAATAAATATATTTTACATTTCTATACTTAGCTACTATAGTGCTCGTTTTATAAAAAGGACAACCAAAGTACATATATCAAAGATACATTGGTACGGGCAAGTGGTTTTGGAACCCGTGCTCTCGGTTTGCGTAACCATTGCACTGCCCACTACACTATGGTCGCCTTATAAATATTAAGAAGGTACCCATGTAAGTGACGAATGCAGTGCGATACTACAGACGTGACCAACGCGATCAAAACAACTGCATTATCTTTTTTTATTATTATTGTGGCTCGACATTAGACAAACTTTCTCATCAACTCATCAAAGTTCATTCCGAAACGTGACTGAATCACTTTACGGTCTTTACACTTGAGTTTATAATTTTAAAATATTTTATAAATATAATTAACCATATATTTTTTTATATACACCATAAAATAATAAAGACAATTCAAGTGTTAACAATATAAGTGCAATAAAAACTAATTGATGACACAAAACAAAATACTACGGTTGCATAAATGAATGTTAGTAAGAAAATAAAGCAAAAATAAAATCAGCCTTTACCCCGCTATGAACATGGGCGGGTAATATTCCCAAAAATAATAAACAAACTCCAAAATGCATCACCAAAAATCATTTAAAAAAGAATAAATCTCAACTTTTAATTATGTAAATAATTTATCATTAAAAAAACAACTCCATCTTGTTTATTTTGACATGTAAAAACCATTCATTCATTCACATGGATGAATGGATGCCTTAAACAAGGCAGGCCAAGGAGGGTGTTTGCCGACCAAATCGGAGACATCCTCAAGAAAGCTGGGTTGCCTAGTGCCCATAACCATAGAGCTTGTATGAAGAGAATTGTGAATGTGAAGGAAGCGAGGGAGTTGTGTCAAGATCGTAGCAAGTGGCGCTCCATTGTCTCTGCCTATCCCTGTGGGAAAAAGGCGTGACAATTTGATTTGATTGATTTGATTATTAGGGTAACTCGAAAATTAGTCTATTCGAATGGGGAGAACACATAGACTGGTAAAGCATTTCTCTTCTCTATTGTTTGACAAAGAAGCGACAAGCCGAACCTTTTAGTTCGACAGCCAATTCGTTCGACAGAATGCGATGATTAATGTGGATTTACCATTAAAATAATCATAGTAATTACTTAAATTATCAAAGTATCAATGTCTAAATAAACTCTAGGGACCACTTTTCCTTTGACTAAAATTATGAATGATAATTAAGAGTTGAGAAGTTAGTAAAAATCATTCTAAAAACAATAAATGCTGTAAATATTAAAAATAAAAGGCTGAATAGGAAAAAAAAGTTAAATAAATGAAAGATTATTAGATTAGTGCATCTGCCAATCTCAAAAACAAATAATAACATTAAAAGTAGTTTTTAATGGGTGAATGTTAGGAAATAAAAAAAAATGCAAAGTATATTATATACTGTCGGGGAACGAGCTAAATAAATGCGGTAGGAATGCAGTTGTGACGTTATGGTCACGTGTCTATTATGAATATTGAAATTGATAACGATAAACACATACTTTCCTCAAAAAGCAAATCGATTTAGTTTATAAAAATTGTAATGTGTATTAAATTGAATGTTTAAAACATTAGACAGAAACAATTTTTAATGAATTATGTATTAATTTAATTTTGAGAATAGTGACTGCATGTTTTTTTTATTTTTCACACATTTTAATCACGTTTCTAATAATGATTTTGACTACGGATGACGACTCTCTTTTATTCAATTACTCACTATTTTTTTAATAATCAAACAAAGAAAATATGGACACGTTTTTATCGATATTAAATGACATCGCCGAACTATGAACGTCACTAATAGCGGCTACTATGATACGGGTGGGGGTTTATTGACGCCCCACCGTACCTCAGCCCCCGAATCTATTCAACTCGTTCCCCATCTATACAATATTTTGTACATTAATTCAATTTAAAAATTGACATTTAACGACTCAAAACACAAGGCCTGATGTTAGGCTGGAATGTGGTCCATGAATGGAGACGACTACAGGTAAATAACGTGCAATTCGTATCCATAATGCCGGCCTAGAGAATCGGCGACATTCAAGCTGACCCTTAAACGGGATTGAGTCAGGATCAACTGAAGCAGACTGGGCAAAAGACTACTAACTGTCTGCCTGATCCTCTCGCTTCCTTCACATCCACAATTCCCCTTATATCACATCATCGTCAAATGTCAATTTTGACTATTATTTTACAAATCTAAGTATACTTTTATACAATATACATAATGTACAAAAATAAGTTATATTACACCATTTCCATTTGTTAATTTTACGTTTGACATCTCAGGTATTATTGGTCAAATGATTTACCTTCTAATGGCATTTTTTTATTGTGACCTCGACCCGCCTGCTGATAAGCAAGAGGAGGTCCTCAGAGTGACGATGACTGAGAAAACCGAGTTTGTTTACAGCTGCCTCAGTCGCCGTCACTATGCCGGCCAAATAATAATTACTTATTTAATACATAAATTGATTAAAAAAAATAAATTGAGTTGTGTAAGGATCGTGGCAAGTGGCTCTCTGTTGTCTCTGCCTATCCAGATTACATCTAGGTAACACTTTGAAGATATGTCAAAAATAAAATAAATCAATGGACAATGGACATACAAAAATGGGTTTATAGACTTTTTTGATGTTGTAATTTCTCCTTACCTGAAGAGGAATGTCTCGCCTGTGCCAAAATAGGCCTGCCTATTACCACGCTCGTCCTTCTGATTACGTTCAAACCATCTTGTTGAACAATATGCACCGAACACCTAAAACATTGACAATATTTTTCTTACATTTACGTCACGGTTCGGCATTAAATCAGTCTTTAGACCTTTGTGCAATAATTTATAAAAAAATATATAATTGTTGAATGATTATTAGATTGACGAAAAGAATCGAATCGAAATCTATCCATCGAATCGGCATTCGAACTATAAAGTTCGGTGCGTCTTTTCTCTGTAGAACAATCGACAAGTGGAATGCTTTGCCAGCCCATGTGTTCTCTCCATATGACCTTGGATCCTTCAAGCGATGCCTGAAGTAGCACCTTTGGCCGGCATAGTGACAGCGACTGAGGCAGCCGTAAACTAACTCGGTTTTTTCAGTTGTCACTTTTGGACACACTTGCTTATCATCAGGCGAGTCGAGGTCAGATGTCGTGTCACATTAAAAAAATGTAAAAATAATCCTTACCTCATTATTACATGTCTTAATCATAAGTAAGGTTGGTTCGTGATGTTCAACGCGTACATAGAATGTTGTGAGAGAGCATCCGTGTTCCTCCGTCGTATACAACAATAGTGGCTGGTACATTGTTATACGGACAGGCAACCAGGACCATAATGTCAGCAACTGTGGAAATAAACAAACGTATTACAAATATTGCTTATAATTAAATTACAATTAGAATTTTGCGTGCAGTTTTTTTATTGACAAAATTTTGTTTTAATTCTTTGTAAATTATAAAGCATATCTAAGTCCTATTTGATTATGAAATGTTTATTTAAGTTTTAACTGTTTATAGATAGATGGCGCTCCACAAATAAGTAGGAAGGACATCATTCATTTTGTATGGGGACTTTGGCTTAATTGTATTAACAGTTGCATATATATTTTAATGTAGTTTGATGTACGAAGATCCTTTATTTTGCATAGTTTAGGTTTGCTAAATAATTAAACTATAATTATGACAGTTCAAAGCAGAATAAATATGGCGTTGATTGACAGATGATACAAAATCTATATCTTATTTTCCAAAATAACTCAATTGCACAGCAATTAAGAGCAAAACTGTTATTAGTTTTATCATTGAACATTAGAAAAGTAGTACATAAAAGCACAAAATGAATTATTTTCTTTCTGTCATTGTTGACATTGCAGGTTTGTCATTGTTTTTTATATGTGTTGCTACTTTAAATTGTTAGAAAAAACTATTTATTTTAATTGACTAGATACTCTTTCCTTACTAATCTAGCAATTAGTAAACAAAACCAAAAAGAATCGTATTTTGTCAATAAAAAAATACCAACACAAAACTAATGGAACCATAGTTTTTATTTGAGTGACGAATATGTCGGTCATTTTGATCTAATAACATGATATTAATATTGTTAAAAAAATATATATTATTATAAAAAAGTATTATATTACTTTGTCAAGACTATATCGAATGCTACATAACATACATAATATAAATATAAATAAATAAGAAAGGTTTGAAATACAAAATTCTTATATGACATAGTAAACGTTCATAAAAAACAAGCCAAATTCATGTCAAATGTATTTACAATAAAAAATCCGACATAACTTTGACGTGTTGCAAACGTATTTTCATCATATTTAAAAGTGAAGCCCATTATATTTGTATATAATATATATTTTTTTGACCTCGACCCACCTGATGATAAGCAAGACGAGGTCCAAGAGTGACGACTGAAAAAACCGAAAAAAAAAAACCGATATAGTACAAGGTTTTACCAAGTAATAATATAATCTTAACAAACCAATACACTAATAAAAATAGTTTAATGCGACCAACAGTCCTTAAACTATTTTAAATAATAATAATATAGAAACTAATAAAACATTATAAAAAGAATACTACGACTAAAATATTTATATATGTACAATAATAGTAAGTGCTTAGTGCAGTCTGTGCCAATGACATTATAAATATTAGTGTTGTCACAATATCGATAATGTCGCATCACTAATAAAGAACATCACTACGAATGGACGTAAACTTTCATGCAACAACTAGACAATATATACAACAATTTTAGCGACAAAATATTTAGCCAATCACAGGCAACTACATGGACAAAGCCTAGAAACATAACATTGAATAATAAAACAAATAAATCTATAAAATAATTCAAATATTTTTGAATTATTTTGTGGTGGCAATTGGGAAAAGTGGCCATTTTCGTATATTTATTATCGTGGCCAAGTGAAAAATAAATATAGAGAGCCTGAGGCAATACATATAATACTTAGGCCACTAACGACGAACAGTGGAAAAGGACAAGTTACAAATATTAAGAAATATCTTAAAAACAAATAAAAACGACAACAAAATCATCATGCAGACATATACGAGTACAACGCTTCACTTACCTTTTAAAAAAAAACTAGCATCGATAGTAAAAAAGCGACAAATTTTCATCTAAACAAATAACCTACGGGACAGTGTGAGGTCTCTTTGAACAACAAAATTAGGTTTCGCCTTCAAAAAGAACGATAACAAAGACACCTAAGACATGACTGTATGCATTTTTAAATTTAAACATGTTTATTTAATAGCATTTAATTCTGCTAATTACGAGTATCATTTACGATTTTTGTAGGCAGACAGTATATTTTTAGTGTACAACACAGTGTACAAACCGATACGTTTGGAGATCAAAAGTTGTCGGACCCAACGCGACTGCCACTTACAGTAATTTAATTGTAGTAGGAGTAGCCTCAAGTCATGTCCTGCATTCTAGCTTATCAAATGTCAAGGCATTATAAAATAAAATCTAAATCTAAACAAAAACAGTTATTCAAATACAAAATTTGCGTAAGCTTAATCTAAGCTATAGCACAATATAAAAAATAAACATATTTTTATCTCCTTTACACTATGCATATAAAAAAGAAAGTAATGTAAGTCTGACAGAATGAAAGAAATTTAAATAAATCATTCAAATTGTCACACCTCAATTCTTATTTGGATCTTTAATAGTAAAAACTATTTTAAAAATGCATAACAGCCAGTCCACTAAGTGGGAAGCGGTGCATCTAACATCGAACGTCGCAAGCGCATACCGTTGCCGCGACATTATTGTTATACTAAATCTTACTTCTGCTTGGTCAAGTATCTGCGACTTGATCGCCTGAATGGGGTATACCCCCATGGACAGGGCGCGCGGGCCAGGCGAGTGCGAGCCCTAACAACATGACAACACTCGGTTAGCACACACATCAATTAGAATTATGGCAACCACATTCAATGCGAACACTACAAACTATAATAATAATAACAAATGATAAGATTACCTTTCCTTTCACAAATCAAACGTAAAAATAGAAAATATTATTAAACATCTCGCATTGAATGGGTTAACGAACATGCATCGATATTTGATTATTCGTTGAGGCACATCACTATCGTTTGACAGTTATTTTTTTAATATCGAGCGGTTATTGATTTAAAAAACACACATGCCTCCTGTTGAGATGTAGTTATGGGATTGTTTTTTTTTTATATGACACGTACACTAAGACATACAAAAATACATTAATATTTATCGGACATTAAAAGCTGATGGTGTTGAAATGTTCTGGAAAATAGAAGATTAAAATAACGAAGAGGTTAAGGCTATATAGGTATAATGAATGACAACACTATAATACGACATGAGATTCATTCAGCTACACAGACCAGAAAAAAAAATTAAATGTTTGTTCCGTGTGAGCGAATAAATAAAAAGAATTGGTATCTTACAAAATTTACTTATGTTCCGATTTATGCGCCAAATAAATAAGGGGTATAGAATTAAGTATGGATATTAGATTCAAATATGATAGGCATCTTAATTTTGTAGCATAATAATAATTACATTCTTATAAAAAAGGCCTTAAAGTTTTGTCGATACATACATAACATATTCTATTTGATTAAGCAATTTATTTACTAAAATTTATATTATTAATGTAATGTTTTTTTAATCAATGTCGTTGAATTATTTCTTAAGAGTTTTATGCGACAAAATTAAAGAGTCAAAATTGATTACAGACAAGAAAGGCGCCATCTTTCGGAACTAAAATGGGACTGAATTAAGAAACAAAGATGAACAGTTAGTTTGTGGTTAAGGGTAAACAAGTATAGTTTTAAAATGAGTCAATGAAATAAAAGCTATTTAAAGCCACGCCTAAATCGAGTACGATACCATTTGTTTGCAGGTTTCCTCAGACATTCTCTGCAAAGTAAAATCTCATATAGATGTATGTAAATATGTGTATTTTATAGACAAGACGCTATTTTTAGGGTTGTCATATTTATATATTTTAGGGTATTTGTTATAAATCAATAAAGTTGAAAAACACGGCAGCGTGGACAATAGTGGGACAACCCTGTAGCAACTCCAACTAAATGATTCCTTTTACCCTCCACCTTCTTTGTGTTACTGTTAAAGCTAAGTCTTACGTTACATATTACAGTTAGTTTATGAATACATATTACAATATATAATAATAATTGTAACTACATACTTAATGACTATAATATATAAAATATTAACCTACCTAATTTAAATATTACATTACACTAACCAAACCAAATACTTCAGCGATCATGGATTATAGATAGTCAGGGAATAGATAGTCACTTACCATCTAAAACATCCACCATTCTTTCTTCACAACCACAATTCTTTCAACACATCACTTTTTGAATATTTAAACATGATATTGTCGTGTTTAAATATTTCATACATGCTCCAATACGAGCGTAAAGCCGCGAATCAATCCCTCCATCAGTGCGGAACGCAAAACTAAATTGTGACAGCCTAACGTCTCTTTTGATGGAATTATAAAAAAGGGAACGGATTTTCAAAGGAGTCCCCGATGATTGAATACCGAACGCCGTGTTCGCGGGCTCGATCGATAAGCGGCTCGCGAATGCGACTTTATATAGTATAGATATTTGTAGTCTTGCTTGTATTGGTACTAGAATGTGGAGCTGGATTTAAAAATAGTTTTATTACTCTGTGCCCATCCAAGCAATAGTCATGATAAATCGTGAAATAATTATTAAATAAAATTGTGTATATTATTTTACAAAGTATAACCGAACTCCTATATACGCCTTTGACGCCTTCTTCTCGTCGTACGCCTTTCCGAAGCCATGGTAGAATCAAAGAATAAACTAATAAACAATTTTAATTGAATTTCTTTAATCTGCTTACATGGGCACAGCTCTTAGGTCTAAGATATCAAAATATATAATTATATGAATTATATGTAATATATATATTACATACCTCTCGTATAGTTAGTGTGTGTGACATCATCTGTATATTGACTTGACTCTGACTCGTGGGCAGGTTGTCTGATGAACGCGATCGGATCATTCTTGACCCGGAGATCACTTGCTTTGACTTTAGTGTCATCTCAGTCTTTATGAATACCCGTGATATGTACTGGGAACTGGAATTTACACATTAACATAACAATAAAATTATTATATTATATGTAATCAATAATTTTAAAGTGACTTTTTTAGCAGTCTTTCTTTGTAGCGTCTTTTCTTTGTAGAACAATTGACAAGTGGAATGCTTTGCCTGCCCATGTGTTCTCTCCATCCTATGACCTTGGATCCTTCAAGCGATGCGTGAAGAAGCACCTTAGGCCGGCATAGTGGCGGCGGCTGGGGCAGCCGGGAACTGACTCGGTTGTTCCAGTCGTCGTCACTCTTGGACCTCCTCTTGCTTATCATCAGGCGAGTCGAAGTCAGATGTCGTGTCACAATAAAAAAAAAATGTCGGGGGTACGCAATCCCCCGTTTGTTTGGACTCGCCATCTAAACTCGACTTGCTTAATGTTATTCAAGGGAAGGTCTTAGAGAGCCGAGGAGCGAAAAAGACACAATTACAACTGCCTCAGTCGCCGTTACTATGCCGGGCAGAGGTACTTTTTCACACCTCGATCGAAGGATGTTTTAAAAATCTAAACCCAGAACCAATTTGTTTTAGTCCAATCGAGTTACTATTATTATTATTTGAATTGTGGCTCGACATATAATAGCACCCTGCCTGATGTTAAGCTGGAGTGCGGTTGATAAATAGAGGCGAATGCAACTACAGTTTAATAACTGCAAGTAGCAGTCGCATCCACTATGCAGACTTAGTAAAAACCGTCAAAGATAGAACGGCTTATCCCGAAACGCGGCATAGTCTTTCCAATTTAAACAACCAGGGTAGGCAAACTGGGTAAATGACCACCATGCAGGGTGCAATAGGTTGGAGATTTTATTTATTTATTTACATTTCTATACTAAGCTACTAAAGTGCTTGTATAATAGAAACTGGACAACCAAAGTACATATATCAAAGATACATTGGTAACGGCAAGTGGTATTGAACCCGTGCTCTCGGTTTGCGTAACCATTGCACTGCCACTACACCAATCTGGAATACTGTAACTGGAATAATTTAAGGAGACATAAAATAACGATAATTTACCTTAATGCGCGTATACTGAATGCGGTCCTCAACAATTTGGTAGGTGATGCTGGCATACTCTTACAGAATTTGTCTATGGCATGGTCGACGCCATTCTTGGTCGCCTCCACATACCATTCAGAATTCTGATTAGACGAGTGTTTGTGGAACAAAATTAATACTGCCAACGCCACCCTGTAGAACACCTGAAAATTATATGATTCATTTGATAATGAAAGCAAATGATAGAACCTTAATATCATTGCTGAACTTATTTATTTATTAAGCCTACCAACAAGTTTACAATACACAGTCATATAGTATTTTATAATATAGCTAAATGCAATCTCAGTTATAGGACTCCTGCATCATCATCATCAGCCAGAAGGCGTCCACTGCTGAACATAGTCCTCCCTCTTAGAACGCCATTCCGAACGACAAGATGCAGAACTGCATGCAGTAATAATAATAATGACAATATCTAACAAAAACACTCAGTATCAGAATAAAGCATAATACAATAGCAAAAACTTATTAAACACTATCATATAAAACTACAAGTTATTTACTATAAGTAGAAATAGACTATAAAATATATTAAATAAAAATATGACACTGATCCCGAAAAGCTGCTAAGCTTCGCACAAACCGTTATCAGCCGCGGTTATCAGCGTTCTATGGAACTCCACATTTGTTCTGAGCCCTGATTCTCGAAATGATTTGTCCACGAACAAATTGTATCATCATCATCAGCCAGAAGACGTCCACTGCTGAACACAGGCCTCCCTTAGAACGCCATTGCAAACGACAAGATGCCAATTGCTTCTGACGGTTATTCGTGACTTTCACTATCACGACTTTCACGACCTAGAGGGAGTCCTACTTACGCTGCGTCTTAAAGGTTCGTAGTCTCCACTTAAGAACCTTTCTTCCCCATTCTAAGAACAAATTGTATAACAAAAATGAAAGCTTACCTTGATGCCCTCATGAAAGAAGCAGTCGAGCACCCTCACTAGATGTGGAAAAGGCAGCGCTGCAAGTATCCACCATTGCCAGTCAGCGTAGATGCGTTCTGGACCAATGGCTCCTGACAACCTAGATAGGTGCTGAGCCGCTGATTTCTGGAATAATTAAATGAATAATTAATATATTATACAGAATTTAACCTTAAATCTAACGCCTACAATACCATAGGTATACTTTTCTTTACATTAGTTATTTATCAATCAATCAAATTGTCACTCCTACTGGGATAGGCAGGGACAGAGTCATTTAGTAATAAGATATAATTAAAAAATAATTAATTATTTCAAAGAGTGACAGGCAATGGAACGGATCTGCCGATCCGGGCTAGTACCTAAAAGTATATAAACGGTGTTGTGACCCAGTCGCTTTTTTGGATCAGATTGTAAATTACCGCTTCCAACTAGGTTGCCATAGTAGATGTGACTGGTACTTACAGTTATTTAACTGTAAGTATCAATCGCCTCGATTCATGGATCGCACTCCAGTATCATAATAAAAAAAATCATTGCCCGGTCTACGTTTTATTATTACTGGAGACTTTAATAAATGTATATGCTATAAAAAGGCCCATTTTAAATCGAAGTATAAATAACAATAAAGTTGACATAGTAAAATTTATTTATCGAGCGAAGTGGAGGGTCCAATGCGTGCCAGTCGATAAGGCTAGATACATCGTAGTAATAGTGTGGACACGCAATCCAGTCACGAACTAACGGCCGTGCGCACCAATGAAATAAACGACCTTTAAGTAATGTAATTGTCTGGTATAAAGCGACTAAACGATCGTTAAGTTTTGCACCCTGTTTGAAGTTAAGCGACTGCTAATGCTACTAAAAATACAGTTAAATAGCTACAAGTAGTAGACGCTTCCACCATGCCGGCTTCGTTGGAACCGGCAACTTACACACTGATCCCGAAACGATCACGGTCAGTTCAGTTGTAAGTGGTGGTAGTAGCCCGAATCGGCAGACTGAACACCATTGATACTCTTAGGAATAGTAACAAGAATATAAAGCCTTACAAATCTAGAATTACAAGTCACCTTTAATTAGTTAAAGGGATAGTGAAGGCGGGTGAAAATATCGTGTACTGATTCGGTTTTATGAGTTCGCTCTTGGACGTCCCCCTTGGACCATCAGGTAAGTCGAGGTCAAATGTCAAGTTACAATAAACAATAAGAATAATAATTTGAAATGATGAGAAGAAGTAGCAACATCAACCAGAAACAATTTTACGGTACGGTTAAGGAAACCTCTACCTCACCGTAAAATGACTTCAAATCTTATATTTAAAATTTAAACAATCGTTTAAATTATGTATCTTTAGAATACCTATTTAATAGAACTCGAACTTAACCACTGGTTTAAATTTGGTTCACGAACCTAAGAACTATTTCAATGTACTTTGCATATAAATTTTGGTCAATAAAATATTCTTGTAAAAGGGTGTTTTTCCCCGCTACTATTTCTGTGGTTTTATTAGAGGCTACATAATATGGGTATAATATTTTTTATTGAGACTCGTCACCTGACCTCGATCGACTTGCCTAGGGAAATTCCAAAAGCGGCGATGACTAACAAAACCGACTCAGTTTATCGTTGCCTCAGTCGCCGTCACTATTCTGGCCATAACTTTATTAGTATAAAAATAACGACATGACGAAGCCACTTTTACATACAAACGTTAGTTTTAGCCAAGGGCTTGACGAGTTTGAACTTTACAACTGTATATATTCTACCATTACAAATTAAAGTCTTATTTTGTTAGTTAGCCATCTAAATCATTTATCAACACGTGGTACTTGGAATTTAGAATTCCCTTTGTTATAGTCTAGGTTTAAAGGACAATTTAAAAAAATCAATATAATGACTGTCTATTCTCAATATATATATGAGAATTTGTTATACACACGTAAGAACATTAATAATTTTCACAAAAACAGTGATCGTCATAATTTTAATTTAAGATACAAAGATAAACTCGCTGTGCCCACATATAGGCTCCACAAAATAAGTAATTCTTTCGCTGGCAACTGTATCCGTATGTATAATACGCTGCCAAGTAATGTGCCTGATTTTACAGTTAATAAATTTAAAAAATTCATTAAACTTAAATTGTGCCAAAAGGCTTACTATAGCATTAGAGATTTCTTTGACGACAAGGCTGCTTGGCAGTGAATGAATTGCTAGTTCCCAAGATAAAAAAGATGTAATAGAATATAAGACTAAGTTGAAAAAAGCCGGACTGGAGTTTCTTGAGTGTTCTTCTCAGTCTGTAGCCTTTCCGAACACTCGGTAGAGTCCCCTCACTCTTTCTTAATGACGTTTCTAAGTGTTTGTAAAAACCAAATGAATAAATGACTTTAAATTTTAAATTTTAAATTTTTAAATTTTTAAATTTTGAAAATTTTTAAATTTTGAAATTATTCATAACTCTTTTTACTTTGTTTATACGAGAAACAATACATTTTGTACTTTATTTCTGTGCATTTTATTTTAAATATATTTTTATTTATTTTACTGTCTAAAGCTATGTTTAGTAAATGTACATGTTTATACAAAGTCTGTGTTTCAACAAAAAAAAAAATATATCAATTTATCCATACGGCTTTACGAGAAGAACCTATTATAAAATTTAAATGTTGACGAAACTTGTAATAAACTGATACATTTATAATACGACATCATGTCGTGCCATTCTGCTTAGCAATGCGAGCTAAAATAGTGCGATAGTTTAGTAATTTACCGAATAGGCTTAATTTACTAAACATTAATTGTACAGTAATACTTACAGCATGCTTTTTGGCAATCTGCATAACAGTCTTCCATGTAACTTCATTGAGTAATTTAGTTTGTGTGATAAACATCTTTTCTTTTGACGCGACTAAACTGGCCATGCAATGGTAGCAGTCCTCCTCTGTAACAAAACAAAACAAATAGTTTAATAAAGATGTATAATATAATTTTATTCGTATAATTAATATTTATTTAAGGCGACCGTGGTGTAGTGGCAGTGCAATGGTTATGCAAATCGAGAGCAAAAGTTTGAAACCACCCACCGGTACCTATGCATCTTTGATATGTGTACTTTGGTTGTCCTGTTTTTATGATACAAGCACTTTAGTAGCTTAGTATAGAAATGTATAATAAAAAAATAATGAACATTTAAAATTAATATTATACATGATAAAATAGTTATTTTGAAAAACAATAAAATTCAATATGGACAAACCAACACACCATACCTAAAATAAACACTTTAGGTAGTAAACTACGAAACAAAGCTGTAAAGAATCTTATTTATTGTAAATGCTTTACCGTAGTAACTTAAGCTCATAGTAATTTACTATTCTTAGACACTATAAATAAGAGAATAAACGTTTAATATTAATCATGTGTAAAAAATAAGTTGGAATTAGCATATAAACCGGCACACAGCTGTAAGTGAGTTACGTAATTGTATGTCACGTGTGCATAAAACAATTAAATTATACCTAAATGTAATTGCATATATAGTACATTGTTTATTATTGTCAGTGACTCGCTTTGACCTTACTTACATAAATAATACGACAGTCTAATAAACTTAAGCACGTGACCAATGCTTCCCTCTTTTAAGATCTGAGGATGATCTGTTTGCGTTGGGTCATATAGCTAGGAATGACATAGATAACTTTAAAATGCTAGTTACAGGAAAGATCCATAGAAAGAGGCCATGTGAACTCAGCCCAAACCGTCTGAGATCAAATTAAAGAGATACTGGGCACGCCACTACATGACCTAAACACATTATCGAAGGACAGGACATTTTGGAAAATGTGTATGCCCAACAGTGGATGACAAAGTACTGATGATGAAAATTTGGTGTGAAGCCATCGGAGCTATATAATCCTCATCAGTAAGGAAGTGATGCACGCACTAGAAATTTGTGCAATAACATAATGTATATCTCCCAATCGTTTCATTCGTCGTCACTCTTGGATCTCCTCAGGCGGGTCGAGGTCAAAATGCAGACCTACGTCTAAACGCAACTGCGTCATTTTCTAAAAACTAAAAACTCTGTCCAGAGTTTGAACTCACGAACGGCTCAGTTTTGATCGTAAAATATTATTCTGGTTTGTCAGTGACAGTGTTTCTACAACTTATTAATAATAAATTCCTTTCGTTACTTGCATTCATACTTTCAATGTTTTTATTAACAAAATAAAGTTAATAGTAACAAAATGTAATTATTCATATTTAAGAGTAGCTGTATGTAGTCTAATACGTAGTTAGGTTAATCTGTCCATAAAATCTACATTCACAAACTGCGTAGGTATGCCATTAAATGAGGAAGAGGGCACAATCACAAGTGTCGTCGTTTGTTACGAGCACAGGATGTTCGCGGGAACGAGCTTCATTGATAGAAATGGTCTCCCCATTACAACTAGACATACAAATTGCTTTCAATATTAATATAATTGCATTATAATGAATGACATTATTCAATAATGACAGTGACCTCTCCACGGATTCACTTTATCACGTTTCAGATAATGTATCCATATTCTTTTAGTACGACTGTTTAAGGAAAATTGTATAATAATTTATTTTATTTATTAAAAAAAACATGCACTAGGTACAAAAGCGGTCTTAATGCCGCTAATCATTGTTTTGAGTAAAACATACAAATAACTTTCACCTGCTTTTAATTCGGTTTAGTAAAAAAGCATCTATTTTATTATCATCGTCAATAGTCACGCCTTAATTCCCATAGCTGTACGATCCTGACACAACTCTCTCGTTTCCTTTACATCCACAATTCTCATCATAGAGACTCTGTTTATTTCAGTTTAAAACTAAAATAGAACGCATACGTTCATATTTTTTATAGGATGACGCGGTTTCTGACATTTTCATGCCCTTGGTCACCAGCGGAAATCCATGAGCGTCGACGATATGGGATTTATTTAAATGGCTTCCCCAGCTCATAGCTCATTTGATTCATATTTTACCCAGAATAGTAACACAGAATAGGAAAATGCTAGAAAAAAAACCTATTCTTTTAATAACATTCAGTACACTTTCAAGTAAAGGTTAAGTAACTAAGTCGCGTTTTTGGATCAGCTTGAAAGTTGTGGGAAAGCGGATGAACTGCTACTAGCAGGTCTGTGTGGTTGAAACCTGGTTTTGTAATTGGTAAAAACATATTTAACGTTTGTATTTATTTAACGATTCTGTGTGACAGTATATACAGTCATTTCGGCGTGTGTTAGAGGTTCTGTTAGGCGGGTCATCAATTAAAAAATGGATGACTAAATTTAATGACTGGAATTTAAACTAAAGTGGAGTAAAGCTTAACTTTGAAGACAATAAATGTGAGGAGAGCTGAATCATAAATAAAATATATACAAACGTTAGGAAGATAGAACTAAAAAAGTATCTACATGTCAGTACAGGAAATTAAACAGTTTATTACCTGCCTAATGATATTACATCCACAAGTCATCAAATAAGACATAAATTAAAAGCCAAACATGACACGAAAGCGAATTAACCAGCTGAGCAGCTTAACGAAGCTTAAAAGCTTTTAGGTCTTCTAGCGCGCCATGTAATAGCATTAAAGGATCCTGTGGTGCGGCGTTATTAAATAGAGGACCAAGTCTTTTGTCCTTTAGCAGCACAAAGGAAAATAAGAAGTGCCTAAGAAGGGTAGTCAATTGAATGAGGTTATTGCTAAAACTGAACCTTTTTAAGTATACCCATTCAAAGCTACTGTGATTGCATCAGAAATACTGAGCAAACCAATTCCAATTTTATACGGACTTAGTAGAACGTAATATAATAAATAAAGTGCTAGCAAGTAGCAGTAGTATATATGGGTAGAAAATGCAAAAGTATAGTTTGAAGAGACTAATATATAGGATTAAAAATAATAAAGTCCACAAATACAAAGAACTACACAAATTGAAACACACAAGCTCACAAACAAGTCCTTAAACAAAAGCGGTTCCCCCGAATTCGTCTCAAAAGACCCAACAGTATCTTTTGATCAGAAAGCCCTTTATGTACATTCGTATAATTTCAAGGTTGCCTTTACATTACTCTATTCATGAATACTCTCTCTACCCGTTGGCTATGTAAATTTGATGTTACGTTACACTAGAATAAATAATACAACATTATTAACAAATTCTAGATTAAAAGGAATTTCTATTTTAGTAAATTAACAGCCCAAGTTCTATATTAGTTTTTGCATAGTAAAGTAATAAAAATAATGAGTCTTATAAATATCTATAACATAATATAAAGCAGGAGTCCGATCTACAAGCAGATGGGATTGTTGTATCAGGCACTGGCCAAATACATGCTTTTGCTGTTTAAGTGCCCGAAAAACATTAAATATTTGAACAACGGTAAACACTAGATTTGACATCAAAATTGGACATACAGATCAAAGAAAAATACGTTATATTAGCTTCGAAAATTTGAGACACTTGTCGCTTGAAACTAAATAATTCAGGATGGAAAACTGAAGCCGCTTGTTGTAGGCATGAATAAATAAACAAGTTTAAAGGCCTTTCGGTTCATTGAACTAGACAACGAGAGAATCATTTTTAATACGCATCCGATTTGATATTTGAAAACGAAATTAATTATGACGAAATTTTGGCACAAAAAATTTGTCGAGCTACTTTTTATTTTTATTTTATTGTGACACGACATCTGACCTCGTCCCGCCTGATGATAAGCAAGAGGATGTCCAAGAGTGACGACGACTGAGAAAACCGGGTTTGTTCACGGCTGCCCCAGTCGCCGTCACTATGCCGGCCAAAGATTAAACTTACTAATTAAATTGTTTTATTGAGATATATTGAATCGATTGTATTTAAACTTCATTTCTGTATTGGATAGGCAACATTATTGTAAATGTTTACTATACTAATTTAATGCGCATTGTAAATAAAGTACCAGTTTTTTATAACATTAAATAACGTGGCCATTTGATTTGAAATCATAATCTTTATAACAAACCACGCAGCCGCAGATAAATCTTAATGGTATAAAAGTAATAAATTTTCATTGAGTCAAACCTCAAATAAATAAATTATGAAAGTATATTTTTTTGGTTTTACGGCTGCAATAAATATTGGCCTCGAAATTTCAAATATATGATAAAATATACAAAGATAAAGTAACGCAATATATTGTAACGAATCATGAAAAAAACATGGAAAGTAACTGGGATATAAATAATTTACGGAATTCAAAGTCAGACAAAAATATGCTGATATACTGTTTACTTCAACCTACAAATGCGTTATTTGATTTATTTAAATCAAACCAAAAGTCTTTGCGATTTATAACAAAAATGAAGATGGCAATAACAACATTATTACAATAAACACCGTTGTATTAATTATAATATTAATATACCTTTATTTACAATATTACATCTTTATTTTTGTGTGAGCATGTAGTGACAAAGAATGACAAAGGAATGCTTTAATGGTTTGGGCACATGGAAAGGATGAGTGAAAGTACATTGACGAAAGGAATTTATAAATCTCATGTGAATACGTTAAACAAGGTATGCCCAGGAGGGTGTTCGCCGACCAAATCCTCAAGAAAGCTACGTTGCCTAGTGGACATACCCATAAAGCTTGTACGAAGAGACTTGTGAATGAAAGGAAGCGAGGGAGTTGTGTTAGGATCCTGGCAAGTGGCACTCCATGGTCTCTGCTTATTCCTGTGGGAAAAAGGCGTGACAAGATGATTGATTGATTGATATTTTCGTGTATTTTAGACGGAATAGTAATGGCGACTAAGGCAACCGTAAACTGAATGGGTTTTTTTGTCGTTGATGCTCTTGGGCTTTCCCTTGCTTAACATCAGGCAAGACGAGATTAAATAACGATTAATGAAAACCATAGTATTTTAAAACTATAATTCCCGCAAAAACCTTACAGTACATAATGAAAAATGAAAAAGATAATGACATATTGTAGACACTAAGTATTTTAAGTATTACCTATTTATTTTTCTACTTTAAGTTTGTTACTTTTTTAATAGTCTCATTAGTATTTTTCATTAATAATGTTTAAAGGATTCATGTTTAGTTTTAGTTTTGTTTTTGTTATCTTGATCACAATTTTCGTACAAATGTTGTGTATACTTGTAATTGGCAGACATATGTACCCATTTTAAATGATAATAATATTAAGTTACCATTAATGTATATGTTATGCTATGCTGTAAGTGTACCTTTTAATAAATAAATAAGTCTATTTCACGAGTTCCTATGCCATTTTTTTTAGCTGGCATAGTGACGGTGACTCAGGCAACCGTCTTTGATATGTCTCTTGAAGGTGCCTTTTTACGCTTCGCTTAAAGGATAAGGCAAACACATAAGTCTATTGCACGGGTTTATGACCTACCTAACTAGCTACTGTAAATATCAAAAGGGCATAATAAATACACAAAACGAAAAACATAACCAAGCATAACATATAGACGAAAGACATAAACTGGACAGAAATAAACAGTACAATTCGAATGTAAA
The DNA here is from genome assembly GCA_905220615.1 of Tinea trinotella. Classification (NCBI taxonomy): domain Eukaryota; kingdom Metazoa; phylum Arthropoda; class Insecta; order Lepidoptera; family Tineidae; genus Tinea; species Tinea trinotella. Next base: position 1,746,891 of record HG992307.1, on the reverse strand, counting down.
AACACAAGATGAATGAGTTATGGACGAATAAGTGAAGGCTGGGTAGTGTATAAAACAGCTGGACATTTATATCCCGCCTCACCCACATTGTTTACTGTTGTTAACTACGTCTAGAAAAACAGACGTCAATTTACTTTTACCAAACTAGGACAAACTTCTTTCGCATTATTCTAATTGCTTCAAGGAAAATTTTATGACTATTTTTATCACTTTACTTCTTTGGCAAAGTCGTAGCATGTCTCAAAGAGCCTTCAGAAAGTAACAAACCTTATGCGGAAACAAACATCTGACCTCTACTTGCCTGATGGTAAGCAAGGGAAAATCAAAGAGCACCGACGACGTTCTTTTACTTCGATCAAATCGTAGTATGAGTTATTTGTCAGCGCTTTTCGCCTTTAGAAAAACATAAACCATTCAATCGTTAAATGAAAATAATTTTGACGACAGGCGTGGCCGAACGGTTAGCGATTGGTTTGTTGCGGGTAAAGTCCCGGGTTCGATTCCCGTCCGCATAGTGGATGTGCTTGCTACTTACAGTTATTAAAGCTGAAGTATTCATGGACCACACTTCAGCTTAACATCAAGCAGGGTGCTGTTATATATCGAGTCACAATAAAAATAAAAAAAATATTTGGAGTGATAGGCAGCCAGTTGGTGGTCATTTGCCCAGTCTGCCGATCTAAGACCACCATTTAAGTGTACAGACCTTGTACTAGTCGTGTTATTAAATTGTAGTAGTAGTGACATCTATTCATGGACCACACTCCAGCTTAGTATCAAGCGGGGTGCTATGATATATCGAGCCACAATAAAAAAAATCTAACTCCATTAGATTCAGATATAATACGTTATGTACGTGAGTGCCTAAGCAAGTTTTACATTCACGCAGACTGGCCGTTTGATGGTGCTCATAAAATATTAACAGCCGAACGGCGCCCGTAAACCTGCCCCGATACTCTTGAAGCCAATATCAATTCCAATCTTAATTTCATAGACAATTTGGGTTAGCAAATTAGGCAACTCATTTTAACAACTTTTAATTAATTAATGTAGCGAGGTATACTGGATACATCAGGAATTCCTGATCTTATGTAAAATTGTATTATTTTTACTTATCGACACCGTATAATAATAAAAACTCAACGTTTTCTGCATTGATTAAGCTACGACTGTAATTATTCGTTCGAACTAATGTAATTGTTTTTTTTTATAGTAACATCTGTACTCGACTTGCGTGGTGTTCAACAAGGTAAGGGGTTCAACGACTGCTAAACCGTTTCAAATTTCAGTTGCCTCATTGCCCCTGGTGCTTTTTCCCGTTTAGCTTGAACTACGTCGACACTGGAGTAAACGGATAGGAACAAGGTTGAAGAATTTCTCAGATTGTATTGATATTGGCAACAAGAGTGAAGGCTTTATTCTAATACTTTCATATGATCTCATGAGCAACACGTGTAGGCATCAATAAAATTGAAGAATGGAAAATGTTATTTGAATCACTCTGAAGTTAATGTTTGTTAAGTCTGGGTGTGAATGTTTTTTTTTAATAAATAATCGTATTGGTAAAAGATTTTATAAATTTAGTCACTTTAACTGTAGTAGCAGTCACCTCTATTCATCGACCGCCCTTCAATTTACCATTAGGCGGGGTGTTGACATTATGTCGAGTTACAATAAAAAAATGATCTGAATAATTGCAACAGAAAGGCGCAGTAATTTTGGCCGAGTGCCTACAAACAGCCGCCAACAAGAGAGAATTATTAAAAAGGATTTATTTCACGAAACAACTTTCGCCATACTTCAGTATTTTTCCAACAAACAGACAATTTTATTTATTATATTGCTTTGAGCATCGATCATATATTTTTAATAGATACGCACGTCAGAATTCACATACACTGATAATAATAATAATAATAATAATAATATTTATTTATTTAACAAAAGTGTTTTACAATAAGTTCCTTACTTATGATATAAACTGAGTAATTGAATTTAATTATAAACTGTTTTGTTTAAAGTATAAACTTGTCACAAATGTAATGTCACAGACATCATTTTGGACTGAGAACTAATGTCCAACGTTAATTCGGACTTGCATTTATGTCGCCGCTTTTTTGATCGTGTAAATACCGTGATGTTCGAAGGCTTTCTAAATTGCGAGCACAGTTGACCGATATATATTTTTTTAAGGTGTCTGTAATTTAACTGTTTCCCTTCCTTGTGACTAACCTAACGTTTGTTTTGTGTTTTCAGATGCTCTACTAATCGACGCGATAAATTTCTCCACACATTCCTGTTTGACACTTGACACTGGCAGGATTGTCATATTTTGGATTCGGATTACGACTTATATCGCCATTTAATATTTAATATGGCATTGCTGTATAGTATAGTCTATGAGCATCTATGTAAATCTAAAAATACAGCTTTGCAAATGAGTCATACTTACTATCAGAAAAGTTTGTTTGTTAATTTATCAGTATTACAAAAATGCATTATTATCACGATGACAAACATTTATATTTTTACATAAGTAATAGATTATAAGTTACCTAATACGAAACAATACGTCAACCTAACCAGTGATAATGTATGAATAATAATAATCGTAGAATCTAAATCCATAGGAATAAAGTTTTTTAAATGCACTATTTTATAAAGGAAAATATATTTCGTTTGGTAAGGAAAACTGAGCAGTTCGAAGCTCTAAATAGCAACAAATTAATTACGTTTAAATTTCAGCGAAATTTGTTGTATGTGTTTTAAGGGACAGCTAGAATGTTTTTGAAAACATTGGTTTAAAATAAAAAGGCTTAACTATTGCTTATATTAAGAAAAAAATTGACTGTGTCCCTACCTATCTCTGTGAGTATTCAGATGTCACAATTAGATTAATTTTACATAAGAACAGCGTGTTTCGGACCATTCTTGTTCGACAATATTCCTGGACCTCACCATTAGGCAAGTCGGAGTTAGAAGTCGTGTCTCAATAAAAAAATACATAATTATGTACATACGCTTAAAACATAACCCTAAATTTCGGCAGTCTGGTATTCAACAAGAAATTTAATTGCGTAATTTAATGACGTTGTGGCAACTAAATTTGCCTCTGTGAAAATGGAAATTTCACTCCAGTTCCAAATTAATTTCGTGAGTTGTAAACTAATTTCGTTACATTAATATTAGGCAGTATACTTGTACCTATATTAATGTTCAGTTACCATAATTAAACATTCACTACATTACATGAAACTGATATTAGAGTAAAATCACAATAATAAACAGTCCTACAAGTAGCAAAAGAACAAGAATAGTCCAAAAGAATTCTATAGGCTTTAGCCAAAAAACAAATAGTTTTCGCATAGAAATGTTGAAGAAAAATATAAATTATTACATAATTAACGAAAGAAAATAATTATTATTTACTTTTTCATATGTAATAATAATAAATTATTCATTAGTCCATTTTTTTATTGTGACACATTTGAACTCGACCCGCCTGATGATAAGCAAGAGGTGGTCCAAGAGTGACGACGACTGATAAAAACGAGTAGTGTACGGCTGCCTCAGTCGCCGTCGCTATGCCGGCCTAAGGTGCTTATTCACGCATCCTTTCACGCCCATTATTATTAATAAAATAAGATAATGTTTTTGTTAGACTTTCTTAATATTAATATTTTCTGACGTGGACTTGCCTGGTGGTAGGCAAGAGGAAGCAACAACTACTAAAAATGGCGACTAAGAAGACTATTAATAACAAATTTTAGATAAATATAACATATTTTATAATTAAATGTAATCATATGACAACCAACGCACAGTTCAAACAGATAACGACCTATCACAACAACAATGCGACGTGACCTGACCTATGATTGTCAAGCAATAAGAAATTAATACTTACACATTATGGAAACAACCAACAAAACAATTGTAGGAATCTATTTTAACATATCTATTCTAATTACATTTAAAAATAAATGTTATAAAGGTATAATTTCCCTAATTAACTACTATTTACTATGCTTTAACTAAAAATAATATGCCTATTGTTTTGTACGGGAAGTGAATCCAGTCTCCGGCAACTTTTAAATTGATCCCGAAACGTGCGTTACATGGTATTTACACCTGAACAGATTAGGCAAATGACCACCAATATGGAGCTTGTATGAAGTAAGTGTGGGCGTGACAACTATTTCTATGTATTAACCGTATCAAAGAAAAGGTAAATCTGTTTTTTTCAGACATCGGTGCTTAACAGGTTCAGGCATAATCGGGCAGGTTGAGGTCGGATGTCGCGTCTAAATAAATAAAAATGATTAAGTTAATGTTATATGTAATTGTACGCTAAATAGAGCTGACTAATATCAATATGAACACGTGAGCAACGTTGCAAATAGGGAAGTAGGTTGTGCAAGAAATAAACGTGACGTATTAATAATAATAATAAAGCTCATTTATTCCTTAAATTCTTACATTAATTACGTGACGTATTACGAAATAACAAATACATGAAATCAATTTATTTTTTAAATTTGAGGGATCAAAATCATCATTTTAGCAGTAAAACAGAATATAATTAAATGAATTCCAAAATATAGAGTTAAAAATATTATTGTTTGATTAAAAAAAAAACAACTAAAAAAGTTTTGTCATAGAGTGATGTAACAACAAATTTTTGTGTTAAAAAAAGCCTCAAGTTTTATTTATCAACACCAATAATTGTCACGTCTTAACTCCTACAGGGATAACGGAGCGCTACATTTCAGTACATTAATAAATAAAAACATTTATTTGGAACGAAAAAGTAAACTTAAAACAAGTGTTGAATTCCTGACACCCATACTAGGTTGACCATTACAGGTGTCAGTGCTTTTCAAAAGTGCTGTTACCATATAGTTATTACATATGTATTGTGTTAAACCTTTTTCTCCTCTTCTCCTGAAATAGGAGACATTGACACAACCCTCTCCCCTAATTTCTGCCAATTGGCCCAAAATATTTAAGGGTTAAAACCTTGGCACGTGATGCTAACTGCCTAATCAAATTAAGTATATTTACATTTAATTCCAATACATAATATTAATTACACAATTTTTAAAGTTATCTCACAAGTAAAACAACGATTTAATGCGCAAACACAATACCATGTGTACATGTGCGCCATCACAATAAGCAGAATAATCATAAATTAAAAAATAATTGTAAGTCTAGGTAATTAATTAGTCACAAATGAAGAAAAAAAACACGTGAACTAAAACAAATATTGACACTACGTGACGTGCAGCACATAGTATCTGCAATTCTCACAAAAAGGAATAAACATATAAACTTACAGAAGATAGCCAAAATAATATGAATACGAGTATCATGCAATATTGTGCAATTTTTTACACGAATTAAGCGGCTATATTTGAGGGCATTACTACGAATAATCTTGACGGCGACTGAGGCGAACGAAAGTTGAGTAGGTCTTTCAGTCGTCAACGCTCTTGGACTTCTCTTTGCTCACCACCAGACTATCAGGTCAAATGACAAGTATCAATAAAAAAACTGTACTAAACTAAGTAATCATGACATTATGTCTGTGTGCTTGTCTAGTGTGCTTAAAAGTTAGGAGTTAAAAGTTGTTATATTGGAAGGAATACTAGGGAACTCAGTGTGTTCCCTAGTATTCGGAGCTGACCAACTGCTCGTGTTTGGAAGTTGACATGACATCAACTGAGATCAGATAATCCCAGATCACCTCAGGGAGGGGTCGTGTTAAAATAATTAATTATAAAGACCTGTCAAATATTGCAACTGACGACCACATATAAAATACATGTGTTCACATCAATTAACTCTAAAGCTACATCCAAACATTAATAACAAATAAATGAAATAACAATTTCAAATTATCACGGAAGCTCTTTAAAATGAGATAATACATTTCCTCCAAAAATTCCATTAAATTATCAATTCACACCACTTATTGTCAATGTTTTAGATATTTCTATCAAAATTAGGTCAAATATCTATAATCTTGAAACACTCCGACGTGATCTTGAGTAGCAAATGAGTGAAGAAGATCGCTGTGTAAGATCTGTAGCCGTGATTAAGTACTAGTGGAAAACCATTCAAAATTGTCACGCCTCATCCTCGATTCGTACAGGGATAGACGCGCCACTTTCTACAATCCTGACATGACTCTATCTGTTTAAACAAGTTCTGCGTTACACTGCTAAGTGATAAAGATAAGATGTATTTTTAATGCTATAATTTCTAAACTAAAATGTTTTTACAGGGATAAGCAAAGACAAAGTTGCGCCAATTTCTACGATCCTAAGTCCTAAGGAAGCGAGCCTTCATATTCACAGCTCTCTTCACAAAAGCTCTAGGGAAATCTAACTGTCACAAGAACGCATCCGATTTGATTTACAATATTAAGTTTTGAACACCGTGCTAACGAGAAGAGCCATTGAAGCAACATTTTTACATAAAAGAAAAAGTAAGTTTGACTTAAGACAATAAGAAAAATTTCAACCGTTTTCTTTATTATGAGTCGACTACAGAATAACTTTATTTCAGTCGTCCACGCTTTTTTTCGGACATCCCCTTGCTTACTAACAGACAAGTCGAGTTCAGATGTCGACTTGTCTGTTAGTCTCAATAAAAAAATATTGAAGCACCGAGGCGATCCTGACGCATTGATAAATAAGTATATTTAAATGAATGCGTCACTCGAACTCTGATACGAGAGGAACGCGTCAAGGAATTACTTAAACGCTGACGGCCGTTCACTCACTATTTTTATCACAATTCGCAAATGGACACACACGATTACACCGAGCGTTGGAATAAATATAATAAACAAGAACAATTGTCATTCTAATTCACAATGTTATACGGTGTTTGAAGAATATTATTAAAATAAACTATCTCTGATAAAGTTTAATAGTGGTAGGCAGTCAGTTGGTGGTCACTTAAAACTAAAGATACCACCACAGTGTTGAATCTTTGATTTTTATCAATCAAATTGTCACGCCTTTCTCCCACAGGGATAGACAGAGACAAAGGAGCGCCACTTGCTACGATCCTGACACAACTCCCTCGCTTCCTTCACATTCACAATTCTCTTCATACAAGCTCTATGGTTATGGGCACTAGGCAACCTAGCTTTGGTTTTTTTCTTAACTCCCTCGCTTCCTTCACATTCACAATTCTCTTCATACAAGCTCTATTGTTATGGGCACTAGGCAACCTAGCTTTGGTTTTTTTCTTAACTCCCTCGCTTCCTTCACATTCACAATTCTCTTCATACAAGCTCTATGGTTATGGGCACTAGGCAACCTAGCTTTGGTTTTTTTCTTAACTATACATCGAGTACTATACATTGAATTTACCACCGTATAATTTTTTATTTATTTACATTTCTATACTAAGCTACTAAAGTGCTACAAGCAACAGGACAACCAAAGTACATATCAAAGATACATTGGAACAGGCGAGTGGTTTTGTACCCGTGCTCTCGGTTTGCGTAACGGTATTTTCAATTATCGGGGCTTTTAGACCCCCCCCCCCCCTCCCCCCCTTGCTTACCGTTAGCAGGTGTTGATGTTGCAGATGCGTTTTATAAAAAGAAAAGATAAGCTAATACAAAAGTAAGCTGAAACCGCTTCGTACCAACGCCAATGTGTTTGTTGTTAATTATTCCAGTATTTATTATGCAAGTATGTTTTATACTCCGCCTAATAGGTTGGAGTAGGTCTATGAAAGGATGCGACTGCTACTACAGTTAAATAATGGCAAGTCGCATCCAATAGCACCAATCGTTCCGGCCTAGTCGGATCAAAAAATATATATATAATTGTCTAATAGGGGCCAATTCAAAGCAAACATGTTCTATTTAAAAGCCTTTAAAATACATTGTCACTCTGATGACGTCACCATGTCGTCGTTTCAATGACGTATGATGCTGGTATGTGCAATCACATCATTAAACGGGCCTAACAATACGCCACTCAAAATATAAATCCCCTAATACTACTATGTCATATACGTCACTGATAAAGCTTTATGATTTTCATATAAATTTTTTTTTTTTTTTTTTATTGTGACTCGACATATGACAGCACTCCGCCGCTTGATGTTAAGCCAAAGTGTGGTCCATGAATGAATGTCACTGCTACTACAATTCAATAACTGTGAGTAGCAATCACATCCACTATGCCGGCCTATATGGAACCGGCAACTTACAAGCTGATCCCGAAACGTCACCAAATCACTTCACGGTCTGTATACTTGTAAGTGGTGGTACTACCCCGGATCGGCAGACTGGGTACCGCTGCCTACCACTCTTTGATAACCAGACCCGAAGCAAATATCCATCTCTTTTTTTTATAATATTAACAAATATTTGCAAGGTACCTACTTAAGCGGTTAAATTGTTGTAATTTAAAAATATATATGTTGGTGCGAAAGAAACATTAATTAGAAGGTAAAAAATAATAGGGTATTAACAAATTTTGAGATATTTTCTTAAAATTACTGTAATGTATACAAAGACCAAGTTACATAGAGTTACTGGGCGTAGAAGAGGCTGTGTTACTATCGATCCGTCCTTCTAGACGTGACCTGTTTCACGTCTCAACATTACGACCGTAACTTGCTCTGTTATATTATTTCCCCCTTTTACAAAGTATACTTCAGGAAATGAAAATTGTGTTTTTGAAAGATGAATTTTATATGCTATATTCTTCTTATACGCATGTAAATTATAGGCCGTTTTACATAATATAAAAACGTAATTTACGATACATATTTGGGCACCCCATGCCCATTTTCTGTATACATCCATATCTGTTTCACTACCTTAAGATTGGTTGCCTGGAAGAGATAGCTTTTTAGTGATGCGACCTTACACCTTTTTATCTTTCTATGTATTGTTTTGTGTAATAAGGAATTTCGTCTGTATGTATATCTGTGTAACGGAACTGTCTGTGTAATGACGTTAAGGCAAATTTATGTCATGTCATAAGTCAATCCAATAAGAAAAATATTCTAATGACAATTTAATAAATAAATAGTAAGAAATACGGAAATGCAATAAAAATAAAACTTATTAAGAAGCCGACTCCTCTATATTTGAGGCGACATACCTCTATATTTTATGAACGAGAAGTTAGGACTCTAGTAACTCAAAGCAGATAAAATCCTAGACATTTGGAACATTCTAGCAAAATAAAGGGGAAATAGTAAAGTGAAATTCATTGACTTCGAAATTGGAATTTTAGAATTTCTGTTCCAATTAATTTACTTTTTTTCTATCAAGCTATTATTACAAATGTATAGAGTTGATAAAGAAAAATGTCACTAATTCAATCAAATGGTCACGCTTTTTCCCACAGGATTAAGCAGAGACAATGGAACGCTAAATGCCTCAGTCCTGACACAACTCCCTCGTTTCCCTCACATCTAAAATTATTTTATGGCACTTTGTTATGTTATGGGCACTAGGCATAAATATCTACAATCAATGCCACAATAATTTTCATGAGTTTTATTAGGAGTTTCATAATAAATTTCATTCAAAATTCAACATAATTTTTATAGTGGGCTACACTAGGTAAAAACAAAGCTAAATAAAATGTTCCAAAGTAGGTCATTCGTAACTAACACTACAGTGTGCATCCAATGAATTGAAATGAAAATGAGAAACGCTTCCCTTCCTCCTGTTGCACAATGGGAACACATAAAACAAAGTGATTCGATTAATCTTGTATCTACAACTGCCGGTATAGTAAATGGGGCTAGGAAAAGATACTGTACAATGATTTTGTCTTGTTTTGATTGTGGAGAGAATAATTGGTACCTCACATTCATTGACTTCGAGCTTCACTTCGACTCTGGATTCTTTTTCTTTTTATTATTGTGACACGACTTTTGATCTCGACCCGCCTGATGATACGCAGGAGGAGGTCCAAGAGTGACGACGACGGAAAAAACCGGATGGTACACGGCTGCCTCAGTCGCCGTCACTATGCCGCTAAAGTTCAATTCAATTCTTTTTCTCATTGATCACCCGCTTCAAGGTCGCGGTTAAGATCAACTCAACCGCACTGAAATGTCCGTATGTAAAACAGCTATATTTTTTTTTCACCAAAAAATATATACAGCCGGTTGTACCAAAAATTATAATTTACGAATACGTAAAATGTTACGTATAAGCAGTAGTAAAAAGGAAAAATGGGTTGCAACACTCTCTCGTGTATGATGTCTGAAAACACACACACAACATACACGAGAGAGTTTTGCAACCCATTTTTCCTTTTTACTACTGCTCATTCGTAACTTTTTACAAATTATTAAAATATATTTTTTGGTACAACCGGCTGATATGATAGTAAACTCTGATTATATTTGCCTGCTAATACAAAAGTTTTTGCAATAAGTTTGAGAACGATAAGCAGAAATATAATCCGGAATAATTCTCCGAAAACTGTATCTATACACAGAGTTCTATTCATAAAACACAAGAAAATAATATTATACCATTAAACATTAACATTTGCAAGGTCGTAAAGAGTTATGATACACATCTGTTATTTCGAAATAAAATGTGGAATGTAAAATTTTTATTACGTTTTAAATTTGTGCAATTGCAATTACGTATAAACAACCATTTCGCTTGTTCGCTATTCTATGTAATTAATTACGTATCACTTAAAAATATAATCGTATAAAAATATCGTGTTGTCCAAATATAATATCATACAAAGTTTCGGCGCAATACATATTTTACTATTGAATTAAACAAATTCTATGTGGCTTACTATCGCGTTTATTTTGGTTCAGATTTTACATTTTTTTTTGGACGTTTCGAGAGTTTTGCAGCCATCGTAGTCACGGAGAGACTGAGGTCGGAATAAGAAACATTTGTAAAATCTAAACCAAAACAAACGCGACAGTAGGCCACATAAAGATTGTTTAATTGTATGTATGTAACTGTCATATGTAACGGAATCTTTCAAATTAATTTTCACCTACTTCTAGAAGTCTGAATGAATTGAAAATTTCTACACGTATTAAAAACCGATGATATAACCGATGAAAGCGAGTGCGCCTAATTGTCTCTGCCTATGTCTATGAGAAAAGGGCGTGACAATTTGATTGATTGATTAAAACATCCAAGAATTACAGCGTGGGAATAATACATAGAAGCGCATAAAGCATTTCATGTGTGATAAAATTAGTATTGTTTTTATAGTTTTTGCTTAAACACTTTATTAAAATAATTCAAGTGGTTTATTATCGTTTGATTGATACGAGTATTTGTACTTTGTTTTTTAAAACAAGTTTCTATGATACAAGCACATTTAATAGCTTAGTATAAAATGTAAAACTAAAAGCCCGATATCATACCCGTATATAGACCCAGGAAGCTAAAACTAACAGTTAAAATTGTGTGTTTTGTTTAACAGTAACCAAGTAAAGCGGAAGAGGAAATATCTGTCTCGCTCGATTGCACCTAAGAAAATAAGTATCAACATTCATTTATTGAAATGCTTTTTGTCGCGAATAGCCCTAAGACAAGACATATCCGTATTTGTTACAAACAATACAACAGTATTATTGTATTCCAAGATACCATTTTTTTTTATTGTGACTCGACATATGACAGCACCCCGCTTGATGTTAAGCCAAAGTGTGGTCCATGAATGAATGTCACTGCTAATACAATTCAATAATTGTGAGTAGCAATCACATCCACTATGCCGGCCTAGATGGAACCGGCAACTTTTAAGCTGATCCCGAAACGTGACCAAATCACTTCACGGTCTGTATACTTGTAAGTGGTGGGACTACCCCGGATCGGCAGACTGGGTACCACTGCCTACCACTCTTAGATAACTAGACCCGAAGCAAATATCCATCTCTTTTTTTTATTAATAAATATTTGCAATATTTAATACTATTAAATATTACAAATAAAAGTTATGAAACAAATATTTGCTCCGACCTGGGATCGAACCCGGGACATTACGCGCAACAAACCAGTCGCTAAACCGTTCGTCCACGCCTGTCGTCAAAAATACAGCTCTTTGGCCGGCATAGTAACGGCGACTTAGGCAGCTGTGAACAAACTCGGTTTTCTCAGTCGACGGCACTCTTGGATCTCCTCTTGCTTATCATCTGGCGGGTCGATGATAAAAAAGGCTAGATTGATTATATGCCTGACATATTTTTAATTGTAGCTCTACATATGACAGCATACCGTGAGATATTGAATAGCTGTAAGTAAAAGTAGCATCCACTATGCTGGCCTAGTTAGACACTTCACGGTCTGTACACTTGAAAGTTTTGTCCATTTTATTATTGTGGTTTGATATAAAACGGCACACAGCTGATGTTAAGCTGAAGTGCGGTCTACAGATGGAGGCGACTTCGCTTACATAGTTAAATAACTGCTACCTAAGCAGTCGCATCCACTATGCCAGCTTAGTTGAAACCGGAAACTTTCAAGCTGATCCCGAAACTTAAAAGTGGTAGTACTATCCAGGATCGGTAGATTGGGCAAATGATATTAAACAAAATAAAAAAAACTCATAACCTATCTCAACGTTTTGTTAAAACAATGCGTATTCTAACGTAGTTTACTAGACGGCATTTTAGTATGCCTGTAATACCATCTAATAGTTAGAGAGTTGTCAATATAATTTACTGATTGGTAACGTCGGTCCCGGGATGTCTTTAGGCTGATGATGATAAACGTCTGCTGGGAATGAAAACCATCATTCATCATGTGGCCCTAAATAATCGGGATATAGTTTTTAAATTTCCGTAAATCTAGGTCCGGGAGGAAGGACTGGGCGTTTATAAGTTTGTGAGCGGAAACCGTCTGCGGGTTAGATATTGATCCTGGACATACATTCTACTAAGTTTGACCGCGAATCAAAATCTAGTTATGCCTAAGAATCCGCGTCACGAACAACAAACACGAACATGTGGATGGGTGTTTGTTTATGTTTGCCTGTTTTTGTTTGTGTTCGCCCGTGTTCGCGTCGTGTCGGTGTCGGTTTTTCTTTAACAATCAAAGAATGTTCGGCAAACAGTTTGCGATGTCACCATATGCTTGGTTGGTAGTAATGAAGTATATTGTACGATTTCTGTTAATTTTGATCATCCGCCATATTTGCTTATCTGGAATTTCGCCGGCACGTTCGCCAAGCTTGTAGATGCCTGTTTGTGTTGGGTGATTTGGTTAATGTATTAGACTTTGTTTGTTATGTTTGGTGTTTGAAGCAAAGACGAAGCACGTGGAGGCCGCTTAAGGCAACTGATCCGGAAAAGCACTCGGCAGTAGGCATGTTCAGGATCAATTACTAACCAGCAGACAGTTTCCGGATCAGTCACAAACTAGTCAGTAAACCATAAAGGCAGCTCTCTAACTATACTTTATACAAAGAAAACATACTGAAATACAAATTCTATGAATAATTATTCGTTTAAATAAATACTGTTATTGTTATTACGATAAACCTTTTGTGTTTTAATGTTATTGTTTTAATTATAATATTAATTTTATGACTAATATTACTATGTAATTAATGAAGGCAATAATAATAAATTTTATAGAATTAATTTTTCATTTCCATGAAAAATTAATTATAAATTAACTATACTCTATACTATTCTAAGCTAACCGTTTTATTATTGTGACTCGAACTCTGACCTTGAGCTTCCTGATGGTAAGCATGATGCAGGTCCAAGAGTACCGACGATTGAAAAGTCGCCGTCAGTATGTCGGCCAAAAACGTAATTGAATCATAGAAACTAACCGACCAAACTACTATATACCACTTGCTGGTACTAATGTCAAAGATACATTGGTACTGGAAAGTGGTTTTGAATCGGGATTTCTCGGTTTACTTGCATTGCGACCAGACCACGGTGGCCTTAGACGTAAAGAGATTTATAAATGGGAGACGAATGATAAGTTCAGCAGTTTACGGCTGCCACAGTTGCCGGCTAAATTGCACAAACAACACAACATCTAATATTCAAGGAGTCTTAATAATCTAAAATGTTCTCGAATTGTCCAGCTAACAACTTGACATCCGTTGAGAACAACGTGGGCGTAATCACATTCATGTTAACAACACGTATTAGCACAAACATATTTATTAGCATTACATCACACCTGCAAAAAGATGTGCGGTTTGAAAGATGAGAGGCGACCGTGGTGTAGTGGCAGTGCAATGGTCACGCAAACCGAGAGCACGGGTTCGGAATCACTTACCGGTACCAATGTTTATTTGATATATGTACTATGGTTGTTCTGTCCCTGTGATACAAGCACTTTAGTAGCTTAGTATAAAAATGCAAATATAATAAAATAAAATAATTATTAGCCTATTTATTTATCCCAGTGCTGGGCAAAGGCCTCCCTCTCTTTTTCCATGATTCACAAAATTTGGTAAGCTCTCGCCACGAAATATTGTAAAATAATAATAAAAAAAAACAATTATCAAATATGTTGTAAGAAGGATTAGTAAAAGTGATTGACGAAAGGAATTTTTAAATCTGATGTGGTAGGATGCGTAATTAAAGCAGACACAAGGACAGTGCCGGATTTAAGCGTAGGCAACATAGGCAGTCGCGACACGCGATTTTTGCTGGCTAAAGGTGACGGCGACTAAGGCGTCTGTAAAATGAAACGGTTTTTACAGTCGTCGACGCTTTTTGACCTCCTCTAGTCTATCAGGAACGTCGAGATCAGATGTGACGTCTTATTAAAACCGAAAAGGTTTTTTTTTAAATTCTTCTTGTGAAGGATCCAAGGGCATATAAACTTGTATATAACTTTGCAATCGAAGTTCTATAGAAACAGGACGACCAAAGTAATATGTACTTCAAAGATACATTGGTGCCGTTTTGAACTGGGGTTTCTGGGTTTGAGTGACCACTACACTCCGTTCGCCTTATTTAGCGAGACAAGTGATAATAGTGGAATGTGAAGCAGTAATAAGTGGTTGGGTCATGGCTCACAGACACATTTAATCACTGGGAATTTCCTCACGAGCGACGTTTGCCTTCACTGGTACGAGCGATTAATTTCCTATTAGAAATGTACATATATACAAATTGTACATTGGTGCCGACATTGATGCTGGGGTTTGAACGCGCATACTTAGGAATGCAAGTCAATATTGGCCAACGCAAAAATAAAATTAAATAAAAAATAATTAAATTCATGTAATTTGTAAATCATCATTATCAGCTAGAAGACGTCCATTAAAATTCCGAACAACACGATGCCAGTTGACATGATTTGTAAATTTGATAAAAAAATACACCCGGATCATGCACGTACGTACGGATGTCGAACTTGCGACCGGATATAAAACTTTGTGTATGTCGCGACCGCTCTGAACATTTTATTTTTGCCATTTCAAATGCTGGAGAGTTATTACTGTTTAAATTAGTAATGAAAATCGAAAGTTGCGTGCAAATAGACCAACTGCGACTGGGAATCGAAACCGGTGTCTGTCGACAACCCCGCATAGCATAGAAATTACTACTAATCACATTATTTATTGGAAAGTATTAAAAATAGAGTGCAGCTATAAAACCCTCAACATATGTAATTCATATATTGTATATACAATAACATACAAAAACAAAACAACCGTGAGTGCTATAGTAATATATATAGGGTTACCAAGAAGCGAATGTTTGATTAAATTGCCTTTAGGACCTATTTTTGCCGGTATGGTGACGGAAACAAAGGCAGCTACTGTAAAATAAAACGTCATATATCAAAGATTCATAGAAATGGCATATATCAAAGATACATTGTTATCTGGTTTAAAACCGAGGTCTCTCGGTTCGCATGACCATTTTACTACCACTACTCACGTAATCAGTGACGTAAAATCCAAATCCAAAAGTTTTAAGTAGTTAAAAATGATAACCCTAATTGTGTTGCTATCTAAGATGAATGCAAACAGTGGTACTGGCCGAAAGCCAAGCACTAAAAACATATCAGGCACTAGTAAGCATATGCAACAACAGCTGTAAAGATTTAAAAAACATTTAATCGATACGTACACGCAATCGCAGCACATTACGAATTTAGTCTAAAGTTAGAATGAAGAAGATTGATTACTGCCTGACGTACAGACGTTACTCACTGATTCAATATACAAAGAAAGCTATTATCAACATTGTATCTTTAAGAAATATATTTAATTTGTAAATTAAAGACATGTATGTACCGTAGAGCTTGCATGAGGATGTGGATGTGGGGGAAGCGAGGTAGTTGTGTCAGGATCGTGTCTCCATTGCTCTGCCTATCCCTGTGGGAAAAAGGCGGGACAATTTAATTGAAAGAAAATCCCGTTCATCCTCCTGATTTATAAATATCTTTAGTCACTTTCGATATGCCCGAACTAACGTAAAAATCTTTCTTTTATATCTATGACAACTTTTTAATAAAGTAAATAAAAAGCTTTATGTCTAGTAATTAACAATAAACCATCTATAATATTAACGTTAACGTAGATAAACACTTGGGATCTCAAAGATTAGCTGGTAGAAATTGCTATGTATTGTGCCCCCAATACCCAATATAGCTCGCCCAATGTATTGTGTTTTACAGTGCAAAAATATAATTTTATTATTATCTAAAAATATCGTTATAAAATTTTTTGATAAACAAAATGCAACTTGCACAACAAAAAAACTAACACCAAATCTGCTAACAAAATCACCTCTATACTAAATAAACTAAGTAAATAATAAATTAAAATAACAAAGTGTACGCTTACTATTAGCGCTGTAAAAAGCTTCATGTTTACTTACATACACAATTTAATGGCATCATCACGACATAGCGCAACACAATGACTTTATTGCGACTGATTTTATAAAACTCAACATTATTAGGAATTTAATTATTTATTTTAATATTTTTAATTAAAGCGTTGTATTTTCTTAGATTTTGCGCGAGTATTAATTGATGAATTAAACAAATTTCATGCGGCTTACTATCGCGTTTATTTTGGTTATTGATTTTACATGTGTCTCCGTGACCACGATGGCTGCAAGCTTTTGAAACGTCGGAATAATAATAAAAAAATTGAAAGCGTTAATCATTAAAGCGTTGTATTAACTCTCGGCAATATGTAACGTAGACTTAGCAGTTGAAAGAAATGCAAGATGAAAACATGGTTTCGATGCGAGGCGCCGGAGTGGTCGCGCTTTTAGAGATAGATTTTAACTGGGGTTTTGTATAAAATATTTACTTAGTTATATTTAAAGTAAATAAATATTTTATCTCAATTTAGACTCGCGCTCGACCTGTCTGGTGGTAAGCATGATGGAGGCCCAAGAGTTCCGACGAATGACAAAAACCCGAGACCGTCCACGGCTGTCGCCATCACTATGCCGGCCAAAAAATACCCTTAATACGATAGGATATTGCAGATGTTAAAAGTAAAATATAAATATGAGATAACGAAAATAAACGAACGTCAATAACGAATAGGCAACAAAAGAAAGAATTATCGGTGTCATTTAATTGGCTATTAAATGACAATATAAATTATAATAAAACAGAACACAATAATATATTAAATTTTATATTAATAAGTTTGTTTAGTTGTCACAATTGAACTGAAACGTAGCATTAATGAATCAGAATACTTCAAAGGCAGAAGAATACCAAAGTAATAATTCCACACATGAAAAATTTGGCTATGAAAAACAATGAAAATAACAAATCCAACCTTTTTTTAAATGTTTTTATATATGCTGTAATAGAAAATTAACAGATTCCACAGGAATAAACAAAGATAACGGAGTAGTATTTCCTCTCACGCATCCCTCTCACCCACAATTCTCTTCATAAAAGCTCTATGTATATGGGCACCGCATCAACCAATCAATCAAATTGTCACGGCTTTTTCCTATAGGAAGGAATAGGCTGAAACAATAGAGCGCCACTGCCTGGCTTCCCCCTCATCACAATTCCTTTCATGCAAGCTCTACGGTTATGGGCACTAGACAACTCAGCTTTCTTGAGAATGTCTCCGACTGATCCCAGCAGTTCGTCCCCTTTTCATCCTTCCTTAGATTCTAAATTGCTAATTAAAACAGTTTTATTGGGTCATGACAGCACGCCGCCTAAAGGTAATACTGAATGGTCCATGAATGGAGGCTACTATAGTTATAACAGTAAGTAGCAGTCGAATTTACTTTTATACTGCGTGTATAATGGATAAATTGTGGGTTTACACAGTTTTTATGTTAAAAAATTAAATTATCTGTATGTAATGTTTTGTATAGTTAATGTTGCAGCGACTATTGTTTGTGAGATTTCATCAAGGATTCACACATCATGAACTTGCCCATACATTAATTCATGATGAAGGTCATAGATGGTCCTTTCAGTACTGAAACACGTACTTGACAATAAAGACTAAAGTTAAGTTACACGACAGACCGTGAAGTGACTTAGTTGCGTTGTGGAAACAGCTTATAAGAATTGAATTAAACAAATTTTATGCGGCTTACTATCGCGTTTATTTTGGTTTTGATTTTACAATTTTTTATTATTCCGACGTTTCGAGAGCTTTGCAGTCATCGTGGTCACGGAGAGACTGAGGTGTTGGTCGTCCTATTGGTTGATGCTGTTATTGCTTATAAGAAGCCGGTTCCAACAACAGTTAATGAGACTGCCACTTAGAGATATTTCACCGTGGTAGCTGTCACCTCCATTTATGGACCGCATTCCAGTCTAACATTAGGCGGGATGCTGTCATATATCGTATACAACATTAAATCGTATATATATTATTTCTATTTTGACTCGACATAGGACAGCACCCCGCTTGATGTTAAGCTGGAGTGTGGTCCATGAATGGATTCCATGGATGTCACTGCTACTAAAAGACAATAACTGTAAGCAGCAATCACATCCACTTAGAACCGGCACCTTACAAGCTGATCCTGAAACGCGACCAAATCACTTCACTGTCTGTATACTTTTAAGTGGTGTTACTAACCCGGATCAGCAGACTGGGTACCACTGCCTACCACTCTTTATCGTATACAACATCAATCATAATAAAAATCGTACACAACATTTCTACGAGTTTGGTTATAGGTGAGTAAAATTATGCGATCGCATAGATTAGGATGTTGTTAGTGGCGGAAATTGTCACTTTCCGACTTATGTCCATCAGACAAATTGTCTACAGTGTTAGCTTACTTTGGCGTTACTTTGTGTGTGTGTTAATATCTACTAAAACTTGCCGGTTTAGTAGATATTAACGATACCAAAGTATCTTTAATATTTGCACTTTGTTAGTCCAGTTTCTATGATACAGGCACTTTCAGTAGCTTTAGTATAGAAATATAAAATAAGAAAAAAAATGACAATGGGAATTTCATTGATTGATATGAATAAATAACCTTTAATAAAATTAATATAACCTATGCACATATAAAATTATTCTTTTATCCAATCATATTCAGATGGGCCGTCAATGCAAATCATGACAATATCGATCCACTTACGATGGTATTTTACTTTGCCAGAGGAAATGTAACTTTATTGCCTTCAATACTGAACAAAAATTCATTCTTATGTTGTATGAAATAAGGTATGTTATCGAATGTTAGATAACAGATGCGTGATGTTCAGTGGTCTGTCACCAATTTACCTATTACCGAATCCAATTATCGCCGCCCGCACTCATTTGTGTATCAACGCAGACACGGCCAGTTTATACGTACTCATACAGCTTCATTTAGATGATTATGATGTAGGATTTTATATCTACTTGGCAATAAACCATGCACTCATCAAGCGAAGGCTGCCATCTTTAATTAATTAACTTTACGATCCAGGATCGTGAAACTTACCACGATCCTAACACAACTCTCTCGCTTCCCCCACATCAACAATTTTCTTCATACAAGATCTACGGTTATGAACACTAGCCAACCCAGCTTTCTTGAGGATGTCTCATATTTGATCGGAAAACACCCTTCAGTACCTGCCTTGTTTAACGCATGTAACCACATCAAATTTATAAATTCCTTTCGTCAAATTTGAAGTGACAAATAATGGCGAATAATGTGTTGGTTTAAGCACATCGAAAAGAGAATGACGTACTGGTGAGATATTTATAAATCAGCGGTTAATGTAAGGTTAAAACGGCGACGACCTAAGAGATTGTTTCTCGATCAAATCTGGGACATCCCTAAAGAGCCCATAAAGACTCCGCATTGCCCATAAGCATAGAGTTTGGGTTTGTATTAATAGAATTTTCGATAAAGAAATTTATATATCTAATGTGGATAGATACGTTAAACGAGGCAGGCCCAGGAGTGTTATCTGACCAAATCAGACATCCTTAAGAAAGCTGGGTTGCCCATAACCGTAGAGCTTGTAGAAGAAAATTGTGGATATGAGGGAGTTGTGTCAGGATCGTGGCAAGTAGCGCTCCATTGTCTCTGCCTATTCCTGTGGGAAAAAGGCGTGACAACTTGATTGATTGATTGGTACCACCCCGATTGGCAGACTGAGCCAACGCCCGCCACCTGTCTGCCTGCCACTGTTACAAACATAATATAAATATGCCAAAATTGCAACAATGTAGTTTTTACAGTGTACCAATATTTATTATTCTAATAAAGTTTATTAGCTATATTTGATAGTATCCATAAATTTGCGTCACATGACAGAATTATAGTTATAAAAATGTAAGGTGCTCGTAAATCTTCTCGAGATGTTATTAAGTTTCCCATTAATATTGGTATAGTAATATTATTAATATTGCAAAATGGCCAATGTAAATGAATTGTTAAGACAATCTTATTGATTACTAAAAAACAAAATAATCAATCAATTAATCAATTTGTCACGCCTTCCTCCCACAGGGATAGGCAGAGACAACGGAGCTCCACTTGCCACGATCCTGACACAACTCCCTGGCTTCCATCACATCCACAATTCTCCTCATACAAGCTCTACGGTTATGGGCACTAGGCAACCCAGCTTTCTTGAGGATGTCTTTAATTTGAACGGAAAACTTCCTCCTGGGCCTGCCTCGTTCAACGCATCCATCTACATCAGATTTATAATTTGCTTTTGGTCAATCTACTTTCACTCATCCTTTCTATGTGCCTAAACCATCGCAGCATCCCTTTGTCAATACTTGTCACTAAATTAAAATATTGTTTATCGAAATTGTGTATATTTTATATCATAATAAAATTATCTTACACGTGTTTGTTTTAAATAATCACTTGTAATGTGTTATTATGAGGATACTATTTTATTTTAGCACAATTATTCACCACAGAGCTTGTATGAAGAGAATAGTTTATTTACTTTAAAAACAGCAAATAATCATTGATATTAAAGAATGTGCTTTTCTCTCAGCTTTTGCTGTTTTTTGTTATTATAATCAATCACATTGTTATTCTTAAAAATGCGAACTTATATGGTAGATAATATACTATTTTAGTAAATTCTGTAACTTATTACAGGAAATAATTGCTTATTTGAATGAGGAATTTATAATTACAATAACACAGTCTTCATTGTCTCTGCCTATCCTAGGCATGACAAATTAATAAATATAACATACTTAAATATTAATTTATTCAACAGTTGCTGCAAAAACATAATAAAGCCTATTACATAATACAATTACAATGTATTCAAGTTTTGCATTGGACAGCTTCCAAATATAGTGCACACAGCATGAGTTGGGCTGACATTACACGGTCACACGCAAACAAAACAGATTTATATAGATCATGCACCACTAAGATATAACCGTGGAATATCAACATAAAGTTGATTCCGATAGCGACCGCAGACCACACTATTGCTTATAAGGATCAGTATGGCGCGGCCGCAGACTGCAGTGTCGCCTTGCACGGAATCAGTCTCATACAGATCAGTAGTGCGGTCTGCACTCGCAATCTGCAGTCGCAATCGAACCTCAAAAGCCTGGATAATAGAGCGCCACTTGCCACGATCCTGACACAACTTCCTCGTTTCCTTCACATTCACAATTCTCTTCATACAAGCTCTATGGTTTTGGGCACTAGGCAACTTAGCTTTCTGTCTATGTCTCCGATTTGATCGAAAAACACCCTTCTGGGCCTGCCTTGTTTAACGCATCCACTCACATGAGATTTATAAATTTAAAAACAGTGTTTGCCTATCTCTGTGGGTAGGAGGCGTGACAATTTAATAGATTGATAGTACCACAAAAGTTTGACTGCATACAAATATTTAAACACTGTTACAATATTTGTATGTAGTAAGAGCGCTAGTATCTAATATAATAAATAATACGTAATATGACAACAGCAAGCAGCCATCGTAACTGATCCGTAAATGCATTCACAACTATTAATAGCCAATTATCATATTAATGATCCATTGAGCATGTAACTCAGTGGCAACAACACAAATCAACATTGCAATTTAATTAGAAAATGCATTCAACTCAATAAGGAGATGTGTCTTTTAATATCAAAAACAAATAAGGCGTTAAAACCTTCGATTGTGCTAATGATGCAATTACAATTAATTGAAAACATATAATTATTGTTGGTTAATCTGTAAATAATGAAAATTGAACGGAATTAAAGTTTCATGCCGATATAGATATACATAAATATATAGATATAAATTTAATTTGATATTTTTTTATATTTCTATTCTAAGCTACTAAAATGCTTGTATTATAGAAATAGGACAACCAAAGTACATATATCAAAGATACAATGGTACCGACAAATGGTTTTGAACCCGTGCTCTCGGTTTACGTGACCATTGCACTGCCACTACATCGACTTGCCTGATGGTAAGCAAGAGGATTCAAGACCGCCGATATGATGACTAATGAACAACGAATATATACGTTCGAATTGAGAGATTTTTTTGAAGTCGGTTAATCCTTGATTTCCTTATCATCAAAATCTGTTCATAAACAACGCGAACAAACATAAAAAAGATATATACAGTCGGTTTGAGAAACCTCCTTTTTTGAACCCTTTTTTAAACCCTGATTTCCTTAACATGGGACCACCTTCGAAATATCTTTTTTCCAACAAAAAAAGAATAATAAAATCTGTTCATAAACAACTAAGTTATCCGCGAACAAACATAAAAAACAAACAAATATACGGTCGAATTGAGAACTCCCTCCTTTTTAGAAGTCGGTTGAAAAACCGTGTCAGTTAGCCGCCCGTCCCTTAGCCGGACAGAGGTGAACCGAACTTTCAAGTTTTAACTGATTCCCCAAACACGAAAAGTGTAGTACCACCTCGGGTCGGCAGAGAGGGTATTTTATTGAATGAAATATAAAAAGCATCAATCAATATACGTTCCTCAATAGCACATTGTGCCAATTGAGCGTGGGATCGATCATTAATTTTTATTAATACTTAATTCATATTAATATCTTCCGTTAACTCATTTCATTCATAAAATTACTACTAAAACCTCGTGTTTAAATTTATCTGGATTCTATAATATTAATTTTATGGTATATGCCAAGGTTAGGCGTTTATTTAAGGAAGTAATGCTAACTGTAACGTATCCAATATTAAATACTCGTCTTATTTGGGTTAATAAACAATAGGAATGTATATTAATTTGTAAAATTTAATTTTAGAGCAGTAATATAATATTATTATAATGATAAGAATTTCATAAACACAATAAAGTTTGAAAATCAAATCAAATTTTCACGTCTTTTTCCCACAGGGATAGGCAGAGACAATGGAGCTCCATTTGCCACGATCCTGACACAACTCCCTCGCTTCCTTCACATCCACAATTCTTCTCATACAAGCTCTAAGGTTATGGTCACTATGCAACCTAGCTTCCTTGAGGATGTCCCCGATTTAATCGAAAAATACCCTCCTGGGCCTGCTTTGTTTAACGCATCCATCCACATCAGATTTATAAATAAAGTTTCCTTTTCCTAATATCCATATGCAGATAACTATCGACAATAAAAATATATTCATAAATAACCATTTTGTTTTAGATATTTGTGAAGTATTTTGATTATTATTTATAGTCTCTTATAAGTGTATTATGAGGAACTAAGATAAGATGAAGTAGGTACCTAACGATAATTGCGTACATAACGACGCTAATAAGGTAAAAAGTTATGAGCGACAATTTAAATTGAAATTCGCTCACTCAAGTAGTCTTTAGTTTCCTTCCTTTGACCAACTTTAATTATTTTTTTATTAAAATTCAATGAAACAGATCGCCACGCGCCTTATTCTCACAGGATCCAAAGAGAGCCACGATGCTGGCCTTACATCTACAATTCTCTTTCAAGCTTAATGAAGGCATGTTGCCACTTATAGGCTTTTGAATTTCACACGTTGATTTTAAGCTAACAAGAGGAAGGAAGAGATACGTTCCTTATCTCAATTAACGACTGCCGAATGTAAATTTACAATGATAATTAATAGTAAAATTTCCCTCATTTTATGATAAGAAACAACTTTTTATTGAATCTTCTATGGTTTTCTAGAAAATACACTCATTACAACTTATTCAAGGCGTCATTCACCTAATGGTCCTTCTTAACTCCCGTGATAAAGGTCGGGGAAGCATCCGCATTTTGAAGTCGAACTAAAAGTTTTAATAGAACAATGATAAATAATGAGAGATTTATAAATTCTTTTCGTCAGTCTACTTTCACTTATCCTTTCCATGTGCCCACACCATCAAAGCATTCCTTTGTCAGTCCTTGTCACTACATTCTCTTTCAAATCACATCTATCGCGCACTGTGCTATTCCTTATTCTATCCGCTTTTGTCACTCCACATACTCTCCTTGTATGAAAAGTATTGTGAATATGAAGGAAGCGAGGGAGTTGTGTCAGAATCGTGACATGTGGCTCTCTATTGTCTCTGCCTATCCCTGTGGGAGGAAGGCGTTACAATTTGATTGATAAAATATTAATGTTAAAATATTCCCCATTTCATAATAAGAAACAATTTTACATAACACTTCTACGGTGTACTAAATAAAAAACTCATTACAACTTATTAAAGACATCAGTCACCTAATTGTTTCTACCTGTGATAAAGGTCGGGGAAGTCGAACTAAAAGTTTCCGTGCATCGTGTGTGCAAAACAATTGACAAGTGGAACTAGCCCATGTGTTATCCCATCCGATAACATTGGATCCTTTAAGGTTAAGCGATGAGTGAAACCGTAAACTGACTCGGTAAACTGATGTCGAATCATAATTTAAAAAAATATTAATGGAGGAATGGAGGTATGGAAAGGTTAGCTGGTTATAATACAGTTTATCAAGCGATTGTTTTTATCAATCAATTAATCAAATTGTCACGCCTTTTTTCCGAAGGGATAAGCAGAGACAATGGAGCGCCACTTACCACGATCCTTGCTTCCTTCACATCTACAATTCTCTTTATACAGAGCTTGTATTGTTGTTTACTGTGCAATAATTTTATGATTATTAAGCAAGAACCGAATGAAGGAACCAAAGCGATAGATTATAAAACCTCCATTGGCCGCCCGTAGATCTCACTCCTAGACTTCTTCTAGGTGTATCTACAAGACTCAATTTAGAAAATTAATTCAAACCTCTTAAATTATTTGTATTGTGCCAGAAAAGTCGCGTCCGACAGAGGACTACAACTTTTTTGTATACTAATAAGAATCTTCTTGGAATTAGCGCTAACATTGAACAATTAAACAAATTTCATGCGGCTCACTTTCGCATTTATTTTGGTTGATGATACAAATACAAAAATAAACGCGATAGTAAGCCGCATAATATTTGTATATATATGCAAAACAATAATAAGTTGTTTAATAGAAGAACTAAAATAGAAATCTTAGGTGTGATTGACAAACAAATAACAAAGACCTTTTGAAATATATTACTTGCGTTTTCGATCAAATTTAATTCGACGATATTTCTATCAGTTTAGGTACACAAGAAAAATGGACACATACACTGACAATAATTAATTCCTAATAAAGTGTTACTCGAAGCTATGCTATAAAACTAACTGATAAGAATTTATAGACTGCAAAAACATGGTATCGAACTTGGCGTTATATTTCGACATGGATAATTGTACTTCGGATAAAAATACTTCCACTCACTCATTGCCAATTATTGTAAACAAGTTGTCAATATTGCTGCGATACAATTTAATGACTCTGACTCGAGTGACGGAGAGATTACTACGACATTCTGCTACTCCGTAAAAATAGAGGTCATTGCATTATTCCTTTTATTGTATCTAGTCATAAAATATAAAATATATATATAAGAAGTTGTATCAAAAATTATAATAATAAATATATATTTGGTTCAAATCACATTTCGGTAGGGTATTATTCGGTAGTATACTAATGTACTCAAAGGGTTAATAAACCAAAAATAATTTTATATCCATATCCATATGTATCCATATATATAGCGCCGTTCCCTACTATCTACGTAGATGGTAAGGAAGACGGGAAAATATAAGAAGCGGCAGCAAAATATCATCTTTAAAATTTCACAACTTTTTTCCTTTGTACAACTTCTTGCTTTATATTATAGTTTTATTTGTTTTAAAGCGTTATTAGAAATTTTCATTTTTATTTTAATTTTTTTATCCGTCGAATATAATATCATCTCTACGATATCAGCATACTTATACATATCAAACCCTTCTGTCATCCAAGGTTGTGTCAAACACTTAATACTTTGTTGTTAAAGAATAGCTCACAGCTAAATTGGTTACTAATTTTACAACCAATAAGTTTATTGCAGGTATCAAAACAAATAAAAATAAAATTTGCAAATTCATATTCCCTAGGTCTACTTTTGTTTTATTAAAAAAAAACTCAAGAAACTTATTCAAAGATGGTGACAATATCGTTTTACAATAACATAGTGTCAAATATACATTATAATTAAAAAAATGCTTACCTGGCATAAAGTGTAATAAGGCGGCAGTGATTGGATATAGCGAAGGACTGTAAGTAATGTCTGGGCAGGCATAACCGAGGACTGACACCACACGGTCAGCGACCGCCCTACCTCTACGGGTCAGGTGATAGCCAAGGCAATGGGTCGCTTCCACGAATGGTGGAAGCATTATGGGTTTGTCCGGCAACTCCACTGTACCAAAGACCTGTAACAAAAAACAACATTGTTATTGTTTGTTATATAAAAAAAATTATGTACATAATTGTCACGTCTGAAGGCATAGCTTGTCTAACTATAAATGACCCGCTCCTCCACTTTATTAATTTATTTAAATGTGTGAATACAAATATTTTTAACTATACTATTATACTTCATCAGCGTGCTACTCCTTTTGTGTCTATCCAGCAACTGAATGACCAATTACAATTGCATTTTCAGTGTGTTGCATACATTTTTAAATTTGTTCGTGTGCGTAAATGCAGTAGAGGTGCGCGTCATTTCGGCTAAGACAGACTCTAATAAGACTCGTCTAAAGTGCGGTCCACAAGTTGAGGAGATAAATAGCAAGATGACTCTTTACTCTGCGTTGTTAAACAAGTAGCTGTTTTTATTGAGGTACTATATGACAACATATAAAGGCTGACCATAAACAAGTTTCTA
Organism: Tinea trinotella; assembly: GCA_905220615.1. Lineage (NCBI taxonomy): Eukaryota > Metazoa > Arthropoda > Insecta > Lepidoptera > Tineidae > Tinea > Tinea trinotella. Next base: position 1,719,229 of record HG992307.1, on the reverse strand, counting down.
TATCATTCTACTTGTGAACACTTGGTTAATGAAAAATACTTCTAACTTATTAGTTAATTGTAAAATCTTTTTCCATGCCTTTAAAGGTTAAATTTAGATTTGTTTACTGCCCCGTAAAGACCCATTTAATTTAAAGATATATTTTGATTAAGAACTAAGTCATGACATAGTTTTAAATGAAAATACAATTTCCTTATATCCTTTAAATAAAAGTAAATATTGACATTGTCATATAATATAGTATTATTACACTTAATAAAAAAATTAAAGTAAGAGTTAATTCCTGAGAAGAAGATTTAACTAGTTTTTTCAGTACTACATAGTAAGGCCGTTTTTATCTGTAACAATTATCCAAACACAGAATAAGCAAATATTTTCGTATAAAAGATAACTTTACTTTATTGATAACGTTAAAAGTGTTGCATGAAGTTTTTATTTTACAAGTTTAGCCAAATTTTACAGAGATAGGCAGCGAGTCTTCCTTCACATTCAAAATTCACTTCATATAAGCACTATGATTATAGCCACTACTGAGCCCAGTTTCTTAAGAAATGTCCCTGTGTTTTATTAATCAGTTTCCAAATTAAAAATATCAATCAATTAAATTGTCACGCCCCCCTTGCCACGGGGATAGGCAGAGACAGTGGAGCGCCACTCGCCATGATCCCGACACAACTCCCTCGCTTCTTTTACATTCACAATTCCCCTCATATAAGAATAAAATTAAAAATAATTGAATATACATAAAAGTAACCAAATTTTAGTTTGAAAACCGAATAACTAAAAACAATCAAGACTAGACTTCCCAAAACAAAAATTAAACTTTTAAATCCAATAAGTATTGATACGGAAATGACGTAATTATATTTTAGTAGCGACACAATAAAATCTACGAAATGTAACAGAAAACAATAAAAGTATACATTTTTATTATTATTAGATAACCAATTATAATAGTCGTAGCCACAGGATCATCGACCCGTGAGGTAACGCGCGCAAATCTAATCCAAATGGTACATCATAAAAACAGCTAATAATCGTTTGTCAAATAGTACGACTCGAAAATAACAGGTTTCACAGCTCTTGGCCGCACACACGAATAATTAGGTATTTTAAGATAAAAACATGTTACAAAAAAAAGACAAAGACAATATATGCATCTTTCAGAATAGTAACATCACTTTTCAATATGCAGACAGTAATACGGTTCAGTCGCATTTCAAAATCAACTAAAAAGTTGCCAGTTCCAACTAGCCTCGAATTTTGTATGCTACTTGCAATTAGTTAACAGCTGTAGCAGTCGCCTCCATTCACGGATTGCACTCCAGCCTATCTACAGGCAGGTTGCTATAACTGTAGTTAAAAGGCTGTAAGGCTGGCGTCAAACGGCTAAAATGTGGACAGCCTAGCGCTTGCAGACATTAACTCTATATTCCGCTATACTCGTATAAGTGTTATAATCTGCTATTTATTGGTTGGTGTATTATTGTAATCGGGATTTTAACATAAAAATGCGTAGGGCCGGTTTAGCGAGCGCTCAGCGTAATATAAGAATACAAATATGAAAACACACTTTTTACGTAAAGAGACAAGATAAAGATAAATTAACAAAGATAACCCAATTATCTTATGTCCCAAATAATTAGTGAAAAGATTTTATATTTATTAAAGTTTTTATAACTTTAAACTAGATAGTTGTTTTAAAATGTGTTATGCATTTGAATATGTATTGTATTTGAAATGACTATTGCGGGGGGAAATATTACAATATGAATTAATACTTTAGTCTCTACTTTGATTATTATTAAAGCTACTTCCATTTAATATGACATAATAATAAAAATACATAACATATCGTTTGCATATTTATAAATATTGTATTACATAATATTTATAAGCTTTATCTGTGACAAAATGTTGTTTACAAACTATAAAATAATGATAAAACCTTGAAATATCGTCACCGAGACTAAGCCATAGGTTCGATGACATCAAATAATAAGCAAATAACAAAATAATAACTTTGTACGCTTATAAACGTAACTTTGTAATGGTTGACATTATTTCTTTTTGACTAGGAGAAATAATAACCACAAGTTTTATCCTTGATCCATTCTTTAAAAGTCCGCATTATCTATAACTATAAAGTCTGTATAAAGAGAACTATGGAAGAGTTATTTCAGGATCGTGGAAAGTGCACCCCTTTTTCTCTGTGGAAATGAAGGCGTAAAAATTGATTGATGTGAAACAATATTTTCATATCATATCAATCACTCGACAGCTTTACAGCAAGAATGGGGGCGACTGCTACTAGAACTACATTTAAATAACTTGAAGCAGCAGTCGTATCCACTATACCGGCCAAGTAGTGTGTATTATGACTCAGTAGGAAAGAAAGGCTCATTAAAAATGGTGATTTGATTCCAAAAGGTCGTCATGTACTTCCTGCGCTAAACTAAATGTGCTATCGTAGTATTTTATCTTATTTTTCTTTTCGCGTGGAATGTGTTTACATGACAATTAACCTTAATTATAAAATTTCCTTCCTTAAGAGCAAGAAAAACAACTCTCGATTACTCCTCTTCATTAAACTGCGTCTAGTGTAATAATACTTTTATGTGATTATTTATGCAAATACGTATTATGTGTCACATTTGTAACATTTTACGGTTTGTATAATTTTTTTATTGCACTTGAACGAGTTTATAACTCATACGATTATTTTATAAAACGATTGATTGGATTAAATTTTCTATTACAATAATAACTCGACATCTGATAGTAAGCAACTTCTAAAACAAAACAACTGACTTAGTTTACGGTTGCCTAAGTCGTCATCACCATGCCGGTGCTTCTTCACGCATCGCTTGAAGGACCAAAGTTATAGTATGAAGAAAACACATAGGCTGGCAAAGCAATATACTTGTCGATAGATCGTGTAAAAACGACGCGCTGAATCTTTTAGGTTGTCTGTAATTAAGTACTATTCGCACCTAGCTAAAAATAATACTAAACCGTGGTGTAGTGGCAGTGCAATGGTTACGCAAACCGAGAGCACGAGTTCGAGACCACCCACCGGTACCAATGTATCTTTGATAAATGTACTTTGGTTGTCCTGTTTCTACGATACAAACAATTAATTAGAAAAACAAAGCTGTAGCTACTTGCTCATTTAGGTTAAGTAAAATAATGTGCAAGAACTGTGGTAGTGAACTAGTCACAAGATATTTTAGTACCATTTCCAATAATAAAAATTTTATCTCATAAAATTGTAAAATCCCGTAGCTTGGTATAGAAATGTAAATACAAAAAAAATAATAAGAAAAAGTGAAAATGTAATTTGTGTCGTACTTAATAACTTGGGTTAGGAAAATTTATTATAATCAATAGTCACTCCTTTTAAAGGGCAAGGTCAAACATATTATATACCAAAACTTATTTTTTCATTTTATTATATTATGGCTAGCCATATGACTGCAACCCACTTGGAGGGCGATTGCTTTTACAGTTAAATAACTGCGTCATATGATAATACAAGCACATTTAATACTAGGCAATTAAAATCGATTTTGAATCGAGATCCCATTAAAAACCATACACTAATCACTAATTTAAGGCGACCGTGGTGTAGTGGCAGTGCATTGGCTACGTAAGCCGAGTGGCACGGGTTCGAAACCACTCACCGGTACCAATGCATCTTTGATATACATATGTACTTTGGTTTTTTTTTTTATTGTGACATGACAGCACCCCGCCTGATGTTAAGCCAAAGTGTGGTCCATAAATGAATGTCACTGCTACTACAATTCAATAACTGTGAGTAGCAATCACATCCACTATGCCGGCCTAGATGGAACCGGCAACTTACAAGCTGATCCCGAAACGTGACCAAATCACTTCACGGTCTGTATACTTGTAAGTGGTGGTACTACCCCGGATCGGCAGACTGGGTACTACTGCCTACCACTCTTTGAAAACCAGACCTAAGCAAATATCCATCTCTTTTTTTTATTAACAAATATTTGAAATATTTAATACTATTAAATATTACAAATAAAAGCTATGAAACAAATATTTGCTCCGACCGGGAATTAAACCCGGGACTTTACGCGCAACAAGCCAGTCGCTAAACCGTTCGTCCACGCCTATCGTCATGGTTGTTCTGTTTCTATGACACAAGCACTTTAGTATAGAAATGTATAATAAAAAAATAAAAATAAAAAACGCCTTATTGTAATTATTAGTAAAAACTAGGGTTGCCAACCATACTTTATAATAACGTATCTTACGTTATTTTTGGTAATTATACTTTATACTTTAACATACAAATAAAGTATGTGAAAATACTTTATTTTGATTGCGTAAAAAACGAATTGCTTATTTAAGTAAATAATGGACATCATTCATTTTGTATGGAGACTTGGGCTTAAATGTATCAACAGTTGCATATACATTTTAAAATAATTTGATGTACGAAGATTACAATGTAGTTGGGAAATATCCTTTATTTTGCATAGTATAGGTGTGCGAAATCATCGAACTATAATTATGACAGTTCAAAGCAGTACAAATGTGGCGTTGATTGACAGATAATACAAAATCCATATCTTATTTTCCAAATAACTCAATTGCCCAGCAATTAAAAGCAAAATTGTTATTAGTTTTATCAATACAAGTATCGAAAGTACTATTTATATATTTTTTCATTATCGGACATTACAAAAGTAGTACATAGAAGCCCGAATGAATTATGTCCTTTAAATGATGATTGTCAAACAAGCTTTGAAATATTTAAAAATAGCAAAAAAATGTTAGCAAATGCTAAAAGCACTCAAAATAAGTTTTTAAGGCATAAAATTTGAAAAATACTTTTTTTTTCTTCCATATACTTTATTTTTATCCTATTCAAACAATTGTATACGTTTTTTTTTTGTCAAAAAAGTTGGCAACCCTAGTAAAAACCCCCAATGAAAGAGAAATGCTACCATAAAATAGTGTCAAAAATTCTTCGTTACGAGTACCTAATAAAATGAAAAATACAAAAGTTACTGCGTCCGTATGAAACACAATTCATGTTTAATAGGACATAAATGCGGCCAAATGTCACAATTATAATAAATCAAATGTAAGATCCAGCTATTATCACCGGATAAAGCCAGAAGTTTTATTTGGAACATTCATCATTTGGTACATAAGAGCCATAACACGTGCGAATAGTTCTTTACTTAATATACTCGTATAATACAAAAAATATGATTAATTTCTTAGAATCATCGCTCTTTGATAAAATAGTTAAACGTAATTTAATTATTCAATAAAAAATAATGTAAATGAATATAATAATATTATATAATATCAATTTTATAGAAAAAGTAATTGATTTGATTATAAAATAATAAAGTAAGTTTATGAATGTTGCATTTTAAATAATTATTTTATGGTTTAAATATTGGTAACTTTAATTAATTTATTTTTTGTTACATACATTAGGATAATTTTAATTAATTTTTTGAAAATATAGATAACTTAAAAATGTATATTTAAAACAACATAAGTAGTGTAATTTGTATTGTGCATGTATAGATGCTGGTAGAGAGCGCTGGCATTGAAGCTGCGCAGTAACTTTTTTTTGTTACCGAATTTTACGATTTACGAATGTGGATAAATTTTAGAATTTAATGGTAGGACATGCTCCTACCGCAGTCGTCCAGCGCTCTTATCAGCCGATCATGATGCTGCGCAGCTCCAGTCAGTGCTCTTTTATTTTGCCGAGATCTATACCCACTTTTATAACTTTTTTCTATCCTGTGAGATTCGCTTGTAAGGCGCTACTGGTCAGGCAATGCCTATTGTGGTACCAAAAGTGGTTAATGAAAAACTTTTTGTTAATAAAAAATATTTGTTTAGTAGAAAATTAAATAAATTATTGTTTTTACGTAATAAAAATCGATCATATTATAAATACGAAGCAGTTATGAATGAAATACCTAATTAATTATGTTTATAAACCATTGCAATGGCTCATTACTTATTTATTATAAAGGTGTTAAAAATGGCGGTACACAAATATCGTGTCGCTTGTAAAAATATTTACAAATGATTTTACACTACTGTGTATGTTGAGTAAAGGCTGTTTCGTGTTCACACAATAAACTAAAATATGTAAACAAAATGTATGAATTGTTTAGATCTTGTTGGCCATTTTTTTCTTTTTCTGTAGGTACAACGCTTTATTTAAGTTACTATTAAGACGCGACATCTGATCTCGGCTTGCCTGATGATAGGCAAAAGAAAGTCTAAGGGCGCCGACGTCTGAAAAAAACAATGCCACAACTGCCTCAGTCGACAGCTAAATAATGTTTTAAAATGGCCGAGAAAATAGATGATATTATCAAGTATTCTATAATAATCAAATCAAATCGTCACGCCTTTTTCCACAGGGTTAGGCAGAGACAATGAAGCGCCACTTGCCACGATCCTGACACAACTTCCTCGCTTCTCTCACATCCACAATTCTTTTCATACAAGCTCTACGGTTATGGGCACTAGGCAACCCAACTTTCTTGAGAATGTCTCTAATTTGGTCGGAAAACAGGCTAATGGCAGACCCATTAATACAATATAAAATCTAGTGTAAATAATACGCACATTACCTAATCGTAGTTACATTGCGTAAATTAAAACAAAAAAAAAACAATAATATTCATTAAGTTAATACGACAACAAGTTGTCCGCTATATTCGTGATGTGGATTAATAAAAAAACACGGCGCTCATCGTGCATGGTTTCGCGTGCGTGCCACGCCCATGCGCATGCGCAATCACCGGGCGTCCTTCATAAGTCAAGGCCGCCCACACGGTCGAGTTAGGGGCACACATCAAACCGGGTTTCAAAACCGGCTCGCTTCAAAACCTTTTTGTTTATAAACGCGACAATGTCCGCAAATTATTTTGCCATGCAAATTTAATGCTATTTTTTTCTTCTAATAATAAACTTATGTTAATACGGCATACAAATTCGACAGTTTATTAGCATTTCAACGCTAAAAATACAGTTGTAACAAAAACAAAACAATAAGAATATAACTTCGTATTACTATTATTATTAACTAATAAATAGTCCTAGGCATTTTTTTAAACGAGTTTCTTGTGGCCTTTTTGTCGTCAATTGCCTTTTTGAAGCCATGGTAAAATTAGACGATGAGCAAGTACATGCTAAGCCCATGCTTATACTAATAAATTTCGAGTCACGAGTGTTTTTCTCGGTTACTATCTTTATATAAATAGACACATAAACACAAATTTAATTTATAAAAAATATTCTACAACAAAATGTGCGTCATTTCTTTGTAGAACAATCGACAAGTGGAATGTGTTCTCCCCATCCTGGGCTCCGTGAAGCGATGTGTGAAGAAGCACCTTTGACCGGCATGGTGATGGCGACTGAGGCAACTGTAAGCTAACTCGTATTTTTTCAGTCGTCGGCACTCTTAGACTTCCACTTGCTTGCTATCAGGCGGGTCGCGGTCAGTTTTTTTTTATATTGTGACTCGACATATGACAGCACCCCGCTTGGTGTTAAGCCGAATTGTGGTCTATGAATGAATGTCACTGCTAATACAATTTTACTTGGATTGTTGCAATTATAATTTTTTTATTCACCATCACAATTTTTAATACCTTTTCATAAAATCTATTTTAGCTAAAATTCCACATTGAATGGTTAAATACTGTAACTGAACTTCGATTTTCCACGATCTAGGCGCATTAGTTTGCATGCTACTACCTATAACGCATACTACCTATTCCCCAATACAAAAATGTGCCTAAAAATTCAAGGACAAAGTTACTTTAGACGGTTAAAACAAACAATGTTTAATTATTCAAACAAATCAATGTAAATAAAACAAGACGATAACAAAAAATCACAAAGTAAACAGTATATTGTTGTTACAACAAAAACTAACACTTTTTTTATAAAGTTAAATAGCTTCTCTAATTTAATATATTTTTTATTCAAATTCAACATCTAACGGACACCTGCCTGATGATTAGCTAGAGGGCCCAACACTGAACACACCGACTAAGTTTACGGTTGCCTCAGTCTTAGTCACCAGGGAAGTCACGGAAGCTTGCCAAATAAAATAATTAGCGGCAAAAAAATCGTAAACTTTTTAGTATTTTATCTACACAACATAAGTCAATCATATTAATACATTTAAAGTAATTCCGGTGTTAAGGCACTTCACTATATTATGAACTAGCTGTACCCGCGGTTTCACCCGCGTAAAATTAGGTTTATAACACAGTCATAAAAAGAAAGAGGTGTTCAATTCGACTGTATATCACTTTTTTATATTTATAACTCGATAACTCATAAAAAATGACAGACGGAAATAAAAATAAATATAAAAAAATCTAAACAGCTGAAACTAGGCCGGCATAGTGGCGGCGGCTGGGGCAGCCGGGATCTGACTCAGTTATTCCAGTCGTCGTAACTCTTGGACCTCCTCTTGCTTTTTATCAGGCGGGTCGAGGTCAGATGTCGTCACAATAATAAAAAAAATTAAAAAAACTATAGTCAATTGGAAAATATAGTAAAAAATATATTTTTAAAATAAAAAAAAATATCCTATGTTACTTTTAGTACCTCCAAAAATATGTGTACAAAGATTCATGATCATCGGTTAGGTAGTTGTTGCGTGATTGATTAAACTACAATACAACAAGAAACAAACAAATATTTTTTTCATCATTGAACATTGCAAAAGTAGTACATAAAAGCCCAAAATGAATAACGTCCATTTAGTGCAATAAAGAATTATTATAAGATAAATAAATAATGCTACTCGTAACACTAGCGGTCAAACAGAACATTTTTACATTCATACGTGTGTGTGTTTGCTACAAAATTTTCGTCGCCCGATAATGAGATGCACAAACCTGTGTCAATATAGTATATTTTAACTAACTGTTTCAACTAGTATATTTAGACGTCTTCTTGTCGTTATATCCTGTTTTTAACATTTCAAAATATTACATAAATATGTTAACACCTCTTTTAAACATTCACATTTTCAAAGAAAACGAATTACCGTGAATCCGAGAATTTCTTATTATGTATTTGCTTAACAATTTCTTACTATTATATTATAATATAAAAATAAAATAAAGTGGACCAGTATAATAGCAAACAATTATCTCTATACACCACCGTTTTGGAACCCAAAGATACAATTACAGCCGGTTGTACCAAAAAAATTAATTTAAGAATTTGTAAGTTACGAATAAGTAGAAGAAAAAATGGGTTGCAACACTCTCTTTTGGCTATTCAATTAAGGCGTTAATTTCATGAGGCGTTGTGCAAAGCGACGAGACTGTGCAAAAGTGTCGTCAGCTTTATTCAATTAGACGTCTATTGCAAGGAGACAAAGGTCGCGCCAATCCAACTAATTAGAGCCGCACCGAAACACCCACGTGGCACTAATCAGAAATTATCTCCAATTCACTTCAGTGTTTACTAAACTTCAATCAATCAATTTTTTTATTATGACTCGACATATGACAGCACCTTGACAGTCTAATGTTAAGCTGGAGTGCGGTCCATGAACGGATGTCACTGCTACGACAATTCTATAACTGAAAGTAGCAGTTACATCCAGTATGCCGGCATAATTGGAACCGGCAACTTACAAGCTGATCCCGAATACTTGTAATTGGTCACGCCTTTTTTCCACAAAAATAGGCAGCGATACTGACATAACTCGCTTCCCTTGCATCTACAATACTCTTCATACAATTTCCACTGTTTTGGGCACTTCAGCTTTGGAAATTTAGCTTTCTTGAGGATGTATCCGATATGGTCGGAAACCAAACCAATCGAAACCTCCAATGAATATAATATGTCCAGCCGCATTAAATTCGTATCGTATATAAATATATCGTACACAATGTTATCCCTCGACCTTTAGATATAGACAAAATAATATTTCGCTGATGTATTATCAATATGTATATCAATATACTCTAAAAATAAACAGCAGATAACATGAATTTGTAATACATTACATTTTCTTGCTTTATTTATTTTATTATACTTTTTAAATCTAAGCTACTAAAGTCATAGAAACAGGAAAACCAAAGTACATATATCAAAGATACATTGGTACCGGTAAGTGGTTTCGAACCAATGCTCTCGGTTTGCGTAACCATTGCACTGACACTACACCACGGTCGCCTTAAAGATACCTCTATATAAAACATTAATTAAAATATTTATAGGTATCTAATATTAACTGCGTATGTTTTTACATTTATTCATCAAAATTGTAATAAGCAAGTGTTGCCTTTCTTAAATATACTTAACATTGAAATATAATGCACAAAAGCAATTTATTTTATTAAAAACAACTATCTATTAAATGAGAAAACCCAGAAGAGTCCATATATCGGTTAAAGGTTATCATCATGAAGCTCGGGGTCATATTCAGTGGACACATTTCTTTGCAACAATTTATCAGTGACATATTATGTTTATTCTCAATAACAAAACTCTCATAATTTAATACGATAGCGATATAAAGTACGATGAGTCATTTTTATTATTGTCCCAATTATAATACGCATTATTTATTTGCTCAGGTAAGGGTGTTTTTCACTACATTATTATTATTATTGTGGCTCGACATAAATGACGGGGTATTTGTTAGGGCGGCTTAGTTGGAACTCTGCAGCAAAGGCATCAAGTTAGGTAAACCTAATAATGGTGGGTGATTTTTATTCAGCAAACCTTTGCTCTTTGTTTTTTTTTATATTATAGCTACGAGTACTACGTTTGCTGAGTTTTCACGTAGTTGTTCTATTTTCCGTTCAAATCAGAGTTATCCTCAAGAAAGCTAGGTTGCCTAGTGCCCATAACCGTAGAGCTTGATTAAAGAGAATTGTGAATGTGAAGGAAGCAACTCCCTCGCTTCCTTCAGGATCGTGGCAAGTGGCGCTCCATTGTCTCTGCCTATCTCCGTGGGAAATATCCTTTTTCATTATATTTCCTTTCAGACGAACTCTCCACTAAACCTCTATTTTATTATTAGCCTATTTATTTGTCCTACAGATAGGCAAAGGCTCTTTTTCCATGACTCACGACATTTGGCTATCTCTCGTTACGAACTATTGTAGTTGTCCATCTCATCTCGACATCTCCGTTTGGGCCTACCGCGATATTTTCTGCAATCTGAAGTCCACTCAGGAGAGGACTTTACCCAAGATGCATGCGACAGAGATGATCTGCCCAATCCCTGCCTCTATTATAGATATCTTTATTTAATCAATCAATCAAATTGTCACGCCTTTTTCCCACAGGGATAGGCAGAGACAATAGAGCGCCACTTGCCAGGATCTTTATTTAAATAGACCATAAACTTTATAATAGGTAACAAAGCCCCTCTATACTATGTCGCAAAAGATTCTCATTACAGGCGACCCCTCTCTTTCTTGGACATAAGCAAATACTGTAGTTTTAAATTATAAATAAACTAAAAAAAAAATTGAAATAGTCTTATCAGAATAAGAAATAGAAAATTGTTTTGTATATGATTATGTAAATAATCTACGCGTTCGTGTAGTTTACGCTACTCTTGAATTACCACTCGCCAAACATACAAACGTGTATCAATCCATCAAATTGTCACGCCCTTTTCACACAGGGATAGGCAGAGACAATGGAGCGCCACTTGCCACGATCCTGACACGACTCCTTCGCTTCTTTCACATCCACAATTCTCTTCATACAAGCTCTATGGTTATATGCACTAGGCTTTCTTTAGGATGTCTTCGATATGGTCGGAAAACACCCTCTTGGGCCTGCCTTATTTAACGCATCCATCATCAGATTTATAAATTCCTTTCGTCAATCTACATACGAACGTCATTTGCAATAATTTTAGCTTTTGGTAGGCAATATTCTTTTCTATCATAATGTTTAGATAATGTTCAACTAAGCTTGTATTCTTAGTCTAATTTGGCCTCTTATTTGAATTTAATGAGGTTTTTGTCGTAATTCCAATTAACGCATTCCCGTTTCTAATTTTCGACAATTTAGTATTTATGCCATTTGATTATTTACTCCGGTGGAATTATTCGTGGGCGACTGTTTACAAATTGTATAGAAATAACCCAAGTGTTTTATACAATCGACTTCTGACCACGAAAGATTTGCAATCGTTCCTGAGATTTGTGGCGTTTTCGAGAGTTATTTCGGACGGAATCCGCTTGAGGCGCTTGTATGTATGTTCGGTCTGCCAAAAATAGTATCATTGATCTTATTAAAAAAAAGTTACAGAAGCTAAAATATTTTGTTTACATTCAGGTTCTCTTTTTTGTATTCACCATAATTTGCTAGAATTATTTAACAGAATTAATAATTTGTATGCATAGAGCAATTCGTTTTAATAAGTAGCCAGACAGTTAATGGTCACTTGCCCAGTCTGTCAAACCGGGGTAGTACCGCCACTTTTTTACAGTTTATAGACCGTGAAGTGACTTAGTCGACTCCCGGAATCAGTTTGTAGGGTCGGCATAGTGAATGTGACTGATACTTAACTTGCAGTTAAACTTAACATCAGAGGCGGGGTGCTACAAAATTTAAAAAGCTTGAATGAAGAAAATTGTGAATATGAAGAAAGATTTGGATTGATTTGATTACTGGACAATAGGATAAGTAGCACGTTAAGATAAATATTGGCAGTGTTCTAAGAGATAACGTCTCGAAATAGCACGACCCAATAAGAGGAAAATATTCGGGCAACCGTTACGCAAACCCCCAAACACCATGTGACCGGGATCGTACAACTAAACATTCTATTTAGAAATCAAATAAAACACTGAGCAGAAGTTATGCCACTGAATAAGACATCAATCAATATGAAATTAGATAAACAAGTCGTTCATTTTTTAATGTTTTAAAATAGTCTTTGGAATCTTTGCACAGATGAAGGTCGCACGTGGTAACTTTTTATTCGTCCAATTACTCGCGATTATCACATTTAATTGCAAAAAAATGATTCTATTAACCTTTTAAACAAATTTCCAAATAGATCCAAATTCCCCTTATACTCTACTCTGGCAAACGAAAGTCATTATAAAAGAGGTAAACAACAAATGTATTTCTAAATAACAAGAAAACTAGTAATAAATACAAATAAAACTTATGTCAGAAATAACAATAAATACAAGGGAAAATGGGCCATAAATATAGTTTAAGGGAACAGCGAAGATATCTACGAAGTTGTTTGTGTGATACCAAACTGTGTTTCTTGTAAATACGAACAAAGTTCACAGACCCACGATTAACCCCCTAACATTTATTTCATGTTTACGCCTAATTATTGATACCTCTTTATTTATAATTTATATACTCGTATTGATTGAAATAGAATAAGTATTCATGCGAAAAGAAATGACTAAGTTTAGTCTAGGTATTCGATGTGTCATTTTAGTATTTTAATCGTTACACAATATTTTAAAATGTGTCATTTAGGTAACAATTTTAGCCGCAAATTTCCAAATATTAACCCAATTTCCCTAACCTATTAAATGTTGGCGCTTTACCCGTCGATGAAATGGACCCAAAAATATGACTAATTGAATCAAATCAAATAATTAATATTTAATATGTTTTCCTATTTTAATCGTCACGTCTTAATTCCCGCAAGGATATGCAGAGACCTTTTATATCGTACATCTTTGAAATATAATATAAAACAAATAATTTTAACATAACTAATAAAATGTATTAATAATATCACCTGTTGTTATTATGAATAAATTGCTTAGTATTATTGACACATGTATATTAGTATTAGTGATGAGCAAAACTGGTCTTGGTCTTGCTTTTCCCCAAGACCAAGACCATCCTTAGACTAGCAAGACCAAGACCAGACGTATTTGAGCAAGACCAAGACCGAATAAGCAAGACCAAGACTGTTCGAGTCTTGGTCTTGCTTTGCTCATCACTAATTAGTATAGCATAAACATTTCTTAGTAATAACTTGATAACAATTATCAAAAATCGAACACTATAACTTAGCAAGACGAGCGGCAAGACGAGCAGCAAGACAAATAACGCAGCCACACTATGTCTCTGCCCATTTCCCTCGCTATTTCTCTCGCCACTCGTCGAGTATGTGGCCGTAGGAATAGCCATAGGAATTATTACAAACCACATCTTGCGATCACGAAACGCTATTCCGGCACAGTTATTATCTTTCGTTTGTTTTTAATCGATAACTCGCTATCGATATGTTATTTGTAGATTTGAGCTGATTATCTACGCATTGCCGCCGAAATGTTAGAGGTGCTTAAACATTTTTTTTTTATGACTTATGATTAAAGTTATAGTAATATGATAAAATGATTATGCAATGCCATCTTCAACGCTGAATTTCTTATATATATTTACAAATTGCAAGGATTATTATTTAATTATTTGTATTTTATTACTTTTATTTCTAGTTTATTTTGGTCAATCAATTGAATAATTCTTCTATAGCTTTAAAATAATGCTCATTGATTCTTCTTAAGTAATGAACAATATATTGAAGAAGCTTTTTAGTTGTATGGTTGCAAGGCTTAGGCCTAGATTTGATATGGTAATTTACTGTGTAGGATGCACTATTAGAGAAATAAATAAGTACAATAACAATATTTCGATTGTATACAGATATTCTTATATGGTACATTGTACATACTTTAATAATCTAATAGCCCATCCCACACAGTAAATTACCATATCAAATCTAACCAGTAATGTAATTGTCACAGTCATACACATACAAACAAGACTACATATTTATTATGTTATCTGATACATAATTATATACGAGAATGTTGTTACTGCAAGCACGTGGTCTAACGAGCGAAGTAAACGAGCCGATAGTTGCGCAAGCGCATCCATAGAACGATCATTTTGCCGGCACTCCGCGAAGGCCAATAAACAATTCTGCCATACACAGAAGCTAACTTATTGCCAACCTTCAGCACACTGAGTCTTAAGTCAGACACAAGAAATAAGAATATAATAAATAAACCAAAAAGACAATTAAAGAGACAACCATCCAAAAAACAGAATTATTAAAAGAGAAACTGATTAAGTGAAATATGAAAATGAAATGATATGTAACAAGATATCTTATTGAGTATTGTTTATTTTGAATACAGTAATAGTCCGTCTTGATTTTGGCCCTAATAACAAAGCTTAATTTATAAGAAGAAGGTTTACAGGCGTGCCAGAAATAAAAGTAACTAAGTAATAAATCAAAGATTAGATTAAAAAGCAACATCTTTTTATTATTGATCTTCGATCTAATAAGTATACACTATAATACAGGTACAGGAGAAAAGACAATCAAATCAATCAAATTGTCACGCCTTCTTCCCACAGGGATAGGCAGAGACAAAGGAGCGCTTACACGATCCTTACACAACTCACTTGCTTATTTCACATCCATAATTCTCTTCATACAGGCTCTGTGGTTATGGGCACTAGGCAACCTAGCCTAGTGCCTAGGTAGTAGAAAAGACCTTTAGAATAATTTATCGTAATCAAGATAAATCACTCTAAAACATATAAAAATTATGTTATGTGACAAATTAACAATTGCGGGATTAAACAAAAGCCATAGTAATAATAAAATATCTTCAATGAAGAGTTTTGGCAGGCAACTGCAGTGACAGGACGCGCAATTTTGAATTGTTTGAAAAGCTCGTGTTTTTCATAAATATTAACGTGTAATAATGGTGGAATTGTTACCCAGTAATAATTTTTAAGTTGATCGAGCATAAACAAGTAATTTAAAGCTGTGAAAAGTGTTTCTTCGTATTCCCTTCAAGACTCCTCCGAAGTTTTAGTAAAGGCTTTCCGCCGCTTTACTAAAACGATGATCATCAACCTATCATCGTCAACTTGTAATGAATCACTCGCGTGGTTCATCTTCATATTTACTTCATATTAACATTAAACCATATATTTTTACTGTGACACTGGCAAGTTAAATACTAAAGCCATAAACAAGAAGAAAGAAAAAAAAACTTCAATGAAAATTCCAAGCAATTTAGAAATTCTATCGGTGTTTACATAAAACCTAATTATAATATCGTGTATGTAAACGGGAGGAGGCCATTACGTTGCAAGTTGTGACGTCAGCCAACCGTAGCCAATATTTAAGAAAGTAACGTTATTGTTTATAAGGATTTATCACTTCAAGATTCGCGTAATCAAAACCGTGGCTTCGTTGCAAGCGCAGAACACGGAACCAGTTTTGTTGATGTACAACTATTTTTAAAATCTGGCTCAAAGCCACAATAACGTCAGTGTACCTATGTGTAAGTCAATCAATTATCGCTCGGTTATAATTTTTATAAGTATCGTTAAAATTGCACATCATGGTCCAATAAATTTTATTTTACTTGTACAAAGTCCAAGACACGAATAATTCTGAGCGCAGTCCAGAATATTCCATAAAAACAAAATTATCATCAAGTACGTATTTAACTTCATCTTGTACATTTTAATTAATTATTCATGTTGTTACGAAGTAATTTATGTTGACAAAACAATTAAGAATTAAGATTATAAATAGTTTATTTTTCTAAAAAATATGCATCAACAAATATTAATGTCAAAACAAAGAAACAAGGATAGTGGAATTTTACTTTTATGAATCGATACATTCTGTTGGTCACAAGCAAATGAGTAAATACATTAAGCTATCACCAATACGTGTACATTAAAATTAACACACACATAGTTAATCAAGGCTGTGTGAAGCATGCGGAGAAAATAATGTAAATTTTAGAGAATGATTAAGTTACTACGCTTCTAATAGTTAATTATTATAATTTCTTATACTAACCTAGTGAACATATCGTTATTTGATAATGAAAAACATCGAAATGAACTTGAAAAGTATTTAATGACCACAAAGGCGGCGTTTAAAAAACCACTCTAATTCTACCCCTCATAAATTACCTTAATGATAACTGCAGAGTAAAACCTATAATAATGCACACTCCTTTATCATTATACTTAAAGCTAATGATACAAATTAAAATATAACCTCACATGACGTGTTTAAACCTAATTTCCTCTAATTGCACAATTACTATGAAGCTCTATGTATGGATTCGCGTTCCTAAACTTGTGAGGTAATATCTACAACACACTCTGGAAAGTGACTGAACTAAAAATAACTAAAATATGAGATTTTTTGCGAAAGAAGCTAGAGTGAAGTGATGTTGAAAACGATGGTGAAAATAGGCAATCGATTATCTCAAAACTCAATACTTATTACGTTTCCAAATGACTTCACTTATTTATTATATTTTTCTTTACATTTCTATACTAAGCTACTAAAGTGCTTGTATTATAGAAACAGGACAACCAAAGTGCATAATATATTAAAGATACATTGGTATCAGCAAGTGGTTTTGAACCCGTGCTCTCGGTTTGCGTAACCATTGCACTGCCACTACACCATGGTCGCCTTAATTATGATTAACTTTACACCTTGCAATGCTTTCAAAACATCGAATGAAAATAATTAATAAACGCGACAGTAAGTTAATATTTTTATTTATTTCAACATGGGAATAACTGGTAATTGATATATAAATTATCCATTTGACATTCACCTTGCGCTATCGATTACTGTGCAATAAACTTAAAATTATACTACTAAACTTGACAGACATAATTATTTATTTCAATGTCACATAAATTCTTTCATAACAAAGGCTGAAAGTCGACTCAATATTAAAATAAGTCAACATAATAAAATTATAGTCACGTACAAACTTTTAACATCAATATACTGGACAGGTATAGAAGAGACTAAATCAAAAATAAACAATATACAGTGTTGTTACGAGTATAATACAATAAATTGTGTTTCCAAATTGAAGATATTTGGTAATTGTCAACAATCGTGACACAAAAAAAATATCAAGTTGAAGTTACGATTGCCTTAAGTCTTTTTAATAAGATTGGAAAGGCACAAATGACTATTCTGTGTTGTATTCGTGATCTTGTGACCGGAAATATTTACAATAAATTAATGTCCTTTCATTTTATTGGAAGTAATGTACTGTATTATAATGTAATGTAATGTCTAATGTAAATTTCAGATGACATCGAGGTAGCCCTAAACGAAGACGAAGACATGAGCTAGACTCCTACAAATATTCGCGGCGGAAGACCGCAAAGTGTCGTGACTGTCGTGAGTCATAGAAAAAGAGAGGAAGGCCTTTACCCTGGGACAATCAAATGGACTAATTCTAAATAATAAATAATGTACTATTTTATCGTTTACTCCCATTAATATTGTTTATTTATTTAAGGAGGAGCTTGTATCGGAACATTCGGAACCACCAAACTAATTTAGACCTTACCAAAAATTTGATAATTTTGTTAGAATTAATAATATCTATTATATTATATAATATATCTTGTATTAAAAGAATTGTGGATGTGAGGAACGCAAGGGAGTTGTGTGGGGATCGTAGCAAGTGCCGCTTCATTGTCTCTACTATCCCTAATTGGAAAAAGGCGTGACAATTTCATTGGTGGATTGATAATAATATTCATGCTAATTGATTAATAGAAAAGGAACATGGTAATAAAGCGTTAAATGTTCACATAGTAACAACATTAAAATTCAAAGAAATGTATACAGGAGGTCAAGGTGGCAATGTCGTTGGCACTGAGAACTATCACACCGTGTACACCCACGCGGTATTTGCTTGCTTTGTAATAACATTGCTTTCATGGACACGTAATTCGCTCTGATCAACAACAAGTGATATATAGTCAAATTAAATGTTTTAATGTTATTTTACAGCAACTACTATGCTACTTTATAAAGACGATTTTTGTTGTGTGAATCTGCACAGCATGATTAAAATTTTAAGATTTGATTTCTTTCCTTTATCAGCAATTTCTATCTAATTAGAATTAGGAGTTTTGTTTCGTTATTTTAGGGTAATTGGACAACATTTATATCTCCTAAGCAAGATTTTAAAAATTGAACTTTTAAAGTTTTTTTACAAATATTATAAAAGGAAATATTGTGTCTCGACATATGGAAGCACACTGATATTAAGCTAGAAAATGATACCACAGTTAAATGAATGTAAGTAGCTGTCACATCCTAGTAAATGTGACTGCTACTAGGGTGAGATAGTTCTCACCCTAGTTGGAACCGGCTACTTTCAAGATGATCCCGAAACGCGACTGATTTAACCGTGTGTAAATTTTAAATTAATAGTACTACGTCGGTTCGACAGACTGAGCAAATAACCACTAATTGTCTGCCTGCCAATCTTAATAAATTTATATCAAGTTAAGGACTGCTCTGATGAAGCTTAAATTTTGGCAATTTGCTTTACATCTTTTAATTATACAGTACACTGTCCTTTTATTATAGACTTTGAGAAATCTAAAAATCCCTAAATTATATATAAATTATTATTATGTATACTTCTAATACACATACACACGTAGTGTAACTAATATGGTACCTTCACCTTGCAACGGATATATGTAATATCCGCATTCTAACAAATTTCAGTGTGGTTTGCAATTTTACGCTTTGCTTTAGGATGACAAATTGGATTGGACTGTGAACAGATTCTCCCGCCTTGAGAAATTGAGATGTTTTAGAGAATATTTTACAATTTTCACATGTAATTGCAAAAGTATTATCGAAAAAACCCTCGGGATAATTATTTATAGCAGTTAGTTAAATAAATGGGCTATTTATTAAGAAAACATAATTCAAATGAGATGCATGATTGAATTACCAATTGAAAACGGGAATTAACGCCATTTTTTCATGTTTGCTCAAAACTATGCTATGCTAGTATGCGAGTTTTAAATCAACCTGTAAGTCGTTAGTTAAGACCACATTCAATATCTTGCTACACAGAAGTTATAGCGAGTACTCAACTTTTTCTGAATCTGAAACATCCTCAAGAAAGCTGTGTTGCCACTGAGCTACCTACGGCTTCTATGGTTATGAGTACTAGCCCATAACCGAAGAACTCGTATGAAGAAAATTGTGGATGTGAGGGAAGCAAGGGAGTAGAGTAGTTCAGAAGTGGTAATTGGCACTCTATTATCTCTGTCTATTCCGGTGGAAAAAGGCATTGACAATATGATTTTGATTTTTGAATGGACAAAGCTTCAGAAGCTTTCATCAGATTTGCTTCAAGGTTCATTTGCAAACCCAGTTATTCCAACTAAGGCATATAAACTTCTTAAATAACAATAAATTTATCTTTGTATATTTCAGGCAATATAAACATTTGTCATCAGATAATGATAATTAATATTATCTTCATTTCGTTCATATGTCATAAGAATGTGATAAAAATTTAAAAGTATTTTAAAATTATCTCTGTTCCTAATTTTTGGCTTTAGCCCTTCTTTCATTTGGTGATTTAATTAATATCGAAAGTGTGATGGTATAACAGACTGTTCCTATAGAGAAAGTTGTGGTATCTGATAGGTACAAAAAAATAGCACTGAAGGTTTGTGTTTACAAGAAATTGAGTGACGTATCGCACAGCAAATGTGAAGGTGAGCAGGCTTGTTGACGCAGCGCCAATGCTCCGGGAATAACTTGTGTACACTCGTAACAAAATTATTACTGAAACATCCACTATTGACATTCACAACGACTGAAATTTCACAAAGGCGACACAAATGGCTTGCGGCAAAATATTTAAAGAAAAAAACAATTCATTTGTGGCTTGTCATTTACTGCTAGTCATTAGACGCGGAGGCTGCGGTATAATTAGTGTAGCATTGTTAAAGAATTGTAACTAATTAAGATGCGTTCTAGCAACTCCCATTGTGACGACTAACGAAGGATACGCGCGTGCAAGGACTACAACATTCGTCTACCAAATCACTACGTATTTACTATTGTAAAGTAATACAGCTGCAGTTTGCAACATAATTCAATAAACAACAAATTAAAAATACCCAATTTCTCACTGTGCCGGTATCAATTATTCAGTGACGAATATGCGCACAAGAAACATAATAAACAGTCACAGTACGTGATATGGTTACAAACGATTGAATTAATTCACTTCTGTGCAGGCGGATTAATCGCGGGGTCGCAACTTGCGCGCGCTAGTTCGCTAATACGGGCAAATGAAAGCCTCTGTGAATTTCTCAAGGACACCGCCTCTAATCTGGGAACAAGATCTCCAACAAATACACAGGCATTGCAAGTGTAAATACACATAACCTTGACAATATCACCGTCCGGTTTCACAAGACAATATCTTTGGTTATCTTTTGGTTTTGTAATCTAGGCAAATGGAAGATTTATTAACTAACGAAATAAAAAAGAAATATTCTTACCTGTGTCACCATATCCCAGTAGAAGCCGTCGAGCATCGACTTTCCGTGCTCGTGCTGTTGGCACAGGGCCGGCCATAATGTGGCACGGACAGGGCTGTTGATCGGCCATGAATTCTCGCGGATGAGTAACTTCAGATCCCTCTTGCGACCCGCCTGCAAGAGCGGTTGGATTTCTTCGAATGTCTTGAGAGGTGCTTTTTTCCCTGCGAATAAGGGCGAGGGTAAACACTGGGTCCAAATAGGCGTTTCCGCATCCGGTAGCGCGACGGATTCGGCGCTAGGGACGCGGAAAGCTGCCGGTTCGATATACATCGCGTGAAATTAAGGTCGCCGTCGTCGGCGGGGCGCGGGGCACATGCTTTCGGTGCGCGAGCGCCGGCACCACTGACAGCCTCCGGTAAATAATGCGATAGCGAACGCCATGAGTGGAGTTCGATTGTTTATCTAACACGTAATCGCGGACGGGGTCTCACAGACTTGTCCCTCAATTTCAAAGAAAATGTTGGCATAAAATGAAAATGTTTTTCCTTCCTTTACAACTGATTCATCAAATTTTATTTTCAGTATACTAATCTTAAATCATTACAAACAAAAATAAAATTAGTAATGGTTATAAAATTTTACTACAACAATGCAGGATTAAAAGAAGACATAATGATACTTCATAAGAAATCCTGGCCGCGTGCCAAAAAATACCGTACTCATATTTTTGTGCGTCAAACAAATGAATAAACGAAGATTCTCAATATTATTATCGACATGTGCGTTTTATCTACTTATAATAATTTAATATTGATTAGATAATTTTATCGAGAACATGAATTAATATTGCAAATCAGCTGCAACTGGAATAAACGAGTGAAAAGAGCCCTGCTAATAATACCATTATAATATTCATTAATTAATTAAAACTAATCTACTAATTATTTAATTAAATTTAGCATTGTACGATAACAAAGAAAATATCATAATATGTATTGCGTTTTAAATAACTAATTAGGTTAAACAAATTTTATGCGGCTATCGCGTTTATTTTGGTTTTGATTTTACATTTTTTTTTATACCGACCTTTCGAGAGCACGGAGAGACTGAGGTGTTAGTCGTCCTATTAGTTGATGCTGTTATTGTTTCCTAAACTACCCTGTTTGAAGTTTTGATTTTGTTTTTTTCTGTTCTGGTAAATATAAAAATAAACGCGATAGTAAGCCGCATAAAATTTGTTTAATTTAATGTTCGCGCAAAATGTAAGAAAATACAAACTAATTTGGTATTATTGACCATAGTTTTAACCTGAGTTAAAACTTAACCCACGCGTCATTTTTGGGTTAAGTTTACCGTAAGTAGACAGTGATAAGTCGAGGTTATCTATTGGGGCTGCAATCGCAACCAGTCAGTGTTCGTCGTGACTTTGTGAGTCGTCAACCTGCGTCCTTATCACTTGTTACATCGTCAGTACTTAAGGCATTTTAATACTAAACCCGCAGTTACTCACGCGGTCTGGTGACACTTTCCTTTTTAATTTATTATTCTTATCATTACATTATTTATAATAATTATTTATAAACATATTTATGTTTTTTTTTTAAATTATTTTTTATTGTGACACGACATCTGACCTCGACCCGCCTGATGATATGCAAGAGGAGGTCCAACAATGACGACGACTGGAAAAACCGAGTCAGTTCTCGGCTGCCCTAGCCGCCGCCGCCACTATGCCGGCCTAAGTTGCTTCTTCACACATCGCTTGAAGGATCCAAGGTCATAGAATGGAGAGAACTCATGGGCTGGCAAAGCATTGTCAGTTGTTCTACAAAGAAAAGCACCGCACTTTTTAGTTCGACTGCCGATTCGGTCAATAAAATGCAGATGCTTTCCCCGATCTGTGCGGGTATTACGGGTGTGAAAGGACGAGGTAGGAACAATACAATATTACACGCTTCACCTAGTTTAAAAAATATATATTATTGTGCCACGACATTTGATCTTGACCCGCCTGATGATAAGCAAGAGAAGGTCTAAGAGTGACAACGACTGAAAAAAAAACGATCAGTTCACGGCTGCCTCAGTCGCCGTCACAATTTTTTTCATTGTGACTGGATATCTGAGTTCGACCCGCCTGATGATAAGCATGAGGAGGTTCAAGAATGACGTGTTTTCGTAAAGCGCTCTTAGGCGCACTGCTACAAATGCAAAAACATCTCCAAGCTGTTGTGTAATGGTCAATATGCCTGTGCTGTATTTTTTTAAAGCTACTTTCGCCGTACTGTTTCTATGATACAAATACTTTAAGTAGCTTAGTAAATGTATACAAATTTTAATATACAGGTGCGTCTTTTCTTTGTTGAACAATTGACAAGTGGAATGCTTTGCCAGCCCATGTGTTCTCTCCATCCTATGACCTTGAATCCTTTAAGCGATGCGTGAAGAAGAACCTTTGGCCGGCATAGTGACGGCGACTGAAGCAGCCATGAACAAACTCGTTTTTTTCAGTTGTCGTCACTTTTGGACTTCCTCTTGCTTATCATCAGGCGGGTCGAGGTCAGATGTCGTCACAATAAGAAATATAATATATTTCATGTCACGTGTTCATGATGATTTTTAGTGACTTAAAAGTGAATGGTGCGTGAAATTTACGAGCCATACAATTATTCGTTATCAGATTATAATCTACATTATACAGTTATTTTCAATTTTAATCACTCTTTTATTATCATGAAAGCATTGTAATTGTTTTATAACTGTGTAAACATTTTGTGACACAGCCGAGATAACTTTTATAACTAATCTAATTTATAATTAATTCACCTATTGTTTTTTTATTATACATTTCAATACTAAGCTACTAAAGTGTTTAAATCATAGAAACAGGACAACCAAAGTACATATATCAAGGATACATTGGTACCGATGAGTGGTTTTGAAACCGTGCCTCTCGGCTTACGTAGCCATTGCACTGCCACTACACCATGGTCGCCTTATTTATGTACTTTTAATAAATATAAATAAGTTTAACCTTCTGCGACTGAGGTGGTAGTCTGTCAGACACCGCCGAAAACATAAAACATTGCCAGATCGCAAAATAGCGTGTTATAGCTCTGTCTCGCTCAGTACCTTCCTGAAACGGTTCGCGGCAACGGTCAGTCGAGCGCGGGGGACCAGGCGGTGCCCACTTTTGGAGTTACGAGCTGAAAGTGTCTCACAGACGTAAGTACAGCAATAACGTTTGGATTCTGTTAGACGTCACCTCATCAATATCTTTTTAACTTCATAGTGTCTGTCAGTCGTTATCTCAATAAAATATGCTAAATTCGCTCTCAGTCTTAGATAAATACTTGGATAAATATAATAAATATCCTAATATTTATTATATTTATTTAAGTATTTTTGTTGATTACTTTTTAGATGTCGGATCAGTGCAAAAATAGACCACCAAAGCGAGACAACAGTGGAAAGTATAGGAACAAAGACTATGAATGGCTTGAAGGATTAGGGAAAGATGATGACCAAGAAACCAACCATGATTGCTGATTATGACCATTCTTAAGGTGGAGTCGACGAAATAGATAAAAAATGCTTCATCTATTTGTGCAGCCGCAAAAGCCCAAGGCAATATTTTACAGAATTTTGGATCAAATTGGTACGCCGCAGTTTAGTATCTGGCATTTCTGGCATAAGTACTAAACTGTGGCGTGAGAACTTTTTATTACCTATGGCAAGAGAACTAATTATTCCTATCTTAAAAGAGCGCGTTTATAATGACAGACTGCCCAGAGAACTCCGTCTAACTATAACAAGAGTTTTAGGAATGATTTGCCTCCAGCAAGGCCTGAAGATCTGCTTCCAGGACCTGCAGGAAGAATATTATGCAGCTTATGCCCCAGTAAATTAAAAAGGCAAACTAAATGTTACTGCTTTGAGTGCAAAAAAGCCAATTTGTCTTCAATGTTCGTCTCCACTTTGTAAAGATTGTCTATTTTAGGTCTTACAATAAGGGCAAATTTGAGACTGATTCATGCCCTATTGAACCATGGGATCTCATTGATTTCTTATTATTAGCCTTGAAGGAGATCATTTATAAGATTAACATTCATAGTTTTGTAGAGAAACTGTTATTTCGAATTTTTTTCGTTACTTTACCATGTTTAAGTGTAAAAGTCCTAAATAATTGATCCTAATAAATGATTACATAATTAACACATTTTTTATTTTAAAAATTCTTATTTGTATATTTTGTTATATTACCAATGAACCGTTTAATCATAAAATAAATTATTTCTATAGTTTTATTTGAAATTTTATAATAAACCATGATATTTAATACGACGTCTGACAGACTTCACCTCAGTCGAATGTTTATGCTAAAGTCACCTCAGCCGCAGAAGGTTAATACTAAACGTTATATTTATTACATGTTTTTATTTCATTTATAAAGTTGAGAAACAAATTCTACGGTGTCAATCCTAGTGGGGCGAAGTCCACCAAGATTTTAGACCAATGAAATGTGCCCCATCAAGGCCGGCATAGTAGATGTGATTGCTACTCACAGTTATTAAATTGTAGTAGCAGTGACATTCATTCATGGACCACACTCCAGCTTAACATCAAGCGGGGTGCTGTCACATGTCGAGCCACAATAAAAAAACCTGACATCGACCTGCCTGGTCGATGTCAGGTGGTCCATGAGTGCATCCAATTAATTTCAAAGCGACTGTGACCACATGTAAGATGACTAATTGACTAGTTTGGGGCATTATCACACGATTTAGAGCTTGTTTGGTCGCGCCATTACGCTGACCAGGCCGTTATATGTCGGGCAAATGTTAAATACAGTTCTTGGTACAATTCTTATTCTAACTTTTGTTCAAAGATCTTAAAATGAATCATACTTAATGGGTACCAAATAATACCCAAACATTCTATAAAGTACAAAAACTAAATTGTAGGTACAAAATTCATAAAAACAACGTTATCTTAGCTAAAACCACAAATTAATATAATATTAGGATTAAAAATAATAATCGTTACCGTTTGTTTTTCATAAACCTAAAAATGGCGAACGTGATAAATTGTATCAAAACCCAATAAGTATTACTATATAATCCAACCAGGCCGGCATACCATCCTCCACAATGACTATTATACCATGGTGACCTCCATTCACCTCGTTAAGCTTGGTTTTTTCAATCGTTGGCACTTTTAGACCTCCTCTGTTTACCATTAGTCGCGTCGAGAACAGATGTCGACACATAAGGAGTTTTATCATAATTTTACACGTTTTTTAATTTTCACATCCTTGGTGATATCGTCTTATTAAGGCTGTTTTAATATTTTATTATTATTATATCAAAATAAAATATTAAAACAGCCTTAATAAGACGATATTTTTATTTTATTTTGCACCTACTTCATACAAAAAAGTGCGTTTCCTAAGGTAGGCTTGGGGCATTAAGTCCGCCTTTGTACATAGTGCATAAAGTTTTTCAATAAATAAATACGCGGCCAAGTTCTATGGCCGCGTATCGTCAGCATCGTAGAGGCGGGCCGCGCGTTGTATTAGAAAATCTTTGATGTAAACAATTATATGCCTCCATCTTGCTGCACACCACTTAGATGACTTAGTTAGTATTGTGATACGACATTTTACCATAGCATCCGTATTGATTGATTGATCAACTTGATTAATTACCTCCATTGCCGTAGTCCATTGTAGCGCTCATATGTCGAGTTACAATAAACAAAAAAATGATCTAAGAATGACCCTAGTAAAGTATTAAATGAATCACTAAATTGCACTATCAGTATACAGTTGCCAACACATTGGGAAAATGGAAATTCTTGACCTGATTAATAAATATCTCGTGTTATTGTCTTACAAAGATATCTTGCGGATGTGGTCGAATGTTTTTATTGGACATCATGATCTTTTACTTTGTAGATACGCCCACGTTCTCCTTACTCATAGGTAGACCATGAATAACATTTCACTTAGCCAAGTTTTTTGCCTTATGATTACTGGAAACAATATTAGCTTTTTTTATTAATTAGAACTTTTTAAATTGAGCAAGGCGTAAGTTATAAATATAGATATATTAGACGCACGAGTTTTGTTCTTTAGAAAATAATATTCCCATCAAATATTCGATATTTTTATTATATAACTACTCTACATTTTTCCCTACATGTCAGAAGTAGTAAACAAACTATGCCAAAAGTTTGTTTACTACTTCTGGCTTATGGCGAATTAGCGATAAAACACATTTCTGAGTCAACACGATCATTAAAAATATCTACAAAAATCTTATTTTTGTAATGAATAATATTACTGACAAATTATTATTTAATTATTGTTAGGGCTAAACATATGACATCTGTGAATTTTGAAAAAATAATGCATACATGTGTGTGATATTTATAATTTTTTTACTTTTGTTACATTATGTTTGTTTATTTTATAAAATAAAACACTAGTTAAACTGTTGACTACTAACCCTACTGTTAAACCTTATAAAGGGCATGGGAAACGGAATTTAAACGGGAAAAAAATTCAAAATACAACTCGTTATTTGTTTACTACTTCTGCTAACTAAGAAAAAATACTGTATGATCTGAGTATATCACTATGCGTGATTCCAGATAAACGATGCTTTACTTAGTATACTCGCAAATATTATCTAATTTTAGTGATACACAAATTCCGATTTGTAAATAAATAGAGGCTGAGCGTCTGCGGATAGATGGTGCCAAGTTTTTAATTTTCATTGTGACTCGACATCTGACTTTGACTTGCCTTAGGGTAAGCAAGAGGAGGTCTAAGTGCGTCTACGGCTGAAAAAAACGACTCAGTTTACGGTTACCTTAGACGCCGTCACTATGCCGCCCAAACAACTGTAGTTAACATGCAAAAACGTGATGTGATTTGGCTGAGCACTTTCAATCAATCAATCAAATTGTCACGCCTTTTTCCCATAGGGATAGGCCAAGACAATGGAGCGCCACTTGCCACGATCCTGACACATCTCCCTCGCTTCCTTCACATTCACAATTCTCTTCATACAAGCTCTATGGTTGTGGGCACCAGGTAATTTAGTTTTCTTAAGGATGTCTCCGCTTGAGGATGTTTCCGATGTCTTTCAAATAAATACTATTCGTAAGTGGAAGGTAAGACGCGCTGTATATTCCTAAATATTTTTGAAGGTAAACATAATCCATGCCATAATAGTAAAGGGAATATCGGTTATTATGATTGTATGCCTTTATTTGACAATTTCTAAGAACCGATCGCATGTTATGAGGGCAATGTGTACTACGGGGGAATCCCCGATGCACCTTTTTTTTTTTTAAACATAACATAAAATATTAACGAGTATTGACTGAATTAAAAAATGCAGATTTTATTTGAGATTATATTTGAAGTAGGCAGTGACAGCGACTGAAGCAACCGTGAACTGACACGGTTTTTACAGTTGTTATCACTCTTGGACCTCCCCTTGCTTACCATCAGGCAAGTCGAGGTCAGTCTTCAAGTCTGAGGTTTATAATTTTTTTTTTAAATTACAAATGTCATATAGCTGTCGGTTTCAACTAGGCCGGCATAGTAGATGTGATTGCTACTCACAGTTATTGTAGTAGTAGTTGTTGTAGTAGCAGTGGCATCCATTTATGGACCACACTCCAGCTTTATATCAAGCGGAGTGCTGTCATATGTCGAGTCACAATAAAAAAATAAAAATAAAAAAGCTGCAGTGATCACGTAATTCTAAATTATTGTGTATTTTTTAACAAGACATATAAATTCACACAACACTATTGTTCTCGTATACTTACGTAAACTTATAGGAACAAACAATTAGTCTCGCATTGCATTTTGTAAACAGCAAATCATTCCTAATGAATATCTATCTATAACTCATCTTAGGGGGATTATCACAACAACAAAAACATTATTAATAATTATTACCTTGATGTACATTTATCGAACATTTATTATGTTTACAAGAGATGGGAAGTGTGATGAACATATTGAAAAAAGAGTACAAAAGGGTAACGTAGTGAACGGTACCATCCATAGTATAATGAACATATCCTGTGTACGGAAGTGAAGGTTGGGTATGGCAAAAGAAGCATAAGAGTAGAATTAACGCTGTAGAAATGCGGTCATTAAGGAGTGTATATGGAGTGATGATAGCTGATAGAATAAGGAATAGCACAGTATAGATGTGGCTTGAAAGAAGATTTAGTGGCATGGATTGGCAAAGGGATGCTTATCGAAGCTCATCCTCATCCTTTCCATAACCAGATTGGTTTGGGCACATGGAAAGGATGAGTGAAAGTAGATTAACGAAAGCAATTTATAAATCTAATGTGGATGGATGCGTTAAACAAGGCAGGCCCAGGAGGAGACATCCTCAAGAAAGCTAGGTTGCCTAGTGTCCATAACCTTAGAGCTTGTATGAAGAGAATTGTGGATGTGAAGGAAGCGAGGGAGTTGTATCAGAATTGTGGCAAGTGGCGCTCCATTTTCTCTGCCTATCCTTGTAGGGAAAAGGCGTGACAATCTTTAGGGATGTTAATCACTTACGTAGTTACTACAATTTTCATTTGATTAGTTTTTTCACATTTCTATACTAAGTAACTAAACGTAGAAACAGAATGACCAAAGTAAAAGATACATATTATGGACGGCAAGCTGTTTTTGAACCACTACACCACGGTCGCCTAAACTACTATACTTTTAATTTCACATTAAAATTGTGCCAAAAATAGTAAACATTTTTTTTATGAAAGGAGAAAATGATATAATGTTCCGGTGCGATGAATAACTTTCGCAAGTTTTAGCCCACTAGATGGTATATTTAGTTTGTTTCGCAAAAGGTGGCTCCGATTGGAAAAAGTTTGTTTGCGAACAGTCAGAGATACTTTGGGAACTGTATTAATGGGTATGAAAGAATAATTTCATTATGACATAACCCCGCCAGGCCCCAAAATCCTTTAAGTGTCTGGCGGGGTACCACCCAACAGCGAAATTACTTGTCTACGAACTGCCACTGCTTTATCGACGTCACTTTTATACTAATCTAAATAATATTTATGGCGACGGAAAGTCAAACTTTACGATGATATATGGCATTCTCGTAGGTAACCATTAAACAGCTAACAAATTAATAGGTAACCACGTTGATTGGTTGCCAGAGATCGTCGGAAATTAATGTGCCTTATATTAATTACTAATTTATACAGTCATAATCGCACATAGCTCGAAGAACCGACAACCGACGGGGAAGAAAGGTTCTAGAGTGGAAACCACGAACCGGATGACGCAGCGTAGGTGGACTGACGACATTTTTTTATTTTATTGTGACTCGACATATGACAGCACCCCGCTTGATGTTAAGCCAAAGTGTGGTCCATGAATGAATGTCACTGCTACTACAATTCAATAACTGTGAGTAGCAATCACATCCACTATGCCGGCCTAGGTGGAACCGGCAACTTACAAGCTGATCCCGAAACGTGACCAAATCACTTCACGGTCTGTATACTTGTAAGTGGTGGTACTACCCCGGCTCGGCAGATTGGGTACCACTGCCTACCACTCTTTGATAACCAGACCCGAAGCAAATATCCATCTCTTTTTTTTTTATTAACAAATATTTGCAATATTTAATACTATTAAATATTACAAATAAAAGCTATGAAACAAATATTTGCTCCGACCGGGGATCGAACCCGGGACTTTACGCGTAACAAACCAGTCGCTAAACCGTTCGTCCACGCCTGTCGTCGATGACATAGTGAAAGTCACAGGTAACCAGTGGATGCAACTGGCATCTTGGCGTTCTAAGGGAGAGGCCCTTGTTCAGCAGTGGACAAAGGTAATACTAGCATGTATGGAAAAGTATAATTTAAAAAATATTAAACGCCAAGGTCTTAATATAATATCAATTATAAAGAAATTCACTAATACTTCAATAAGACGACTACAATGACAAAGACTGCATTAGTGGGTAATTCTCAAATGTGGTAAGCAGATAGAATATACTTAAGTATACTGTGAAGTCACAAAGTCGCGTTTCGGGATCAGCTTGTAAGTTGCCGGTTCCAATAGGCCGACATGGTGGATGATAGAATTTTACTAACGCTGGAAACCAATCATGGATTAGTATTTTCTTAGATTTTGTTTAATTCATCAATCATGGATTATTGTTCGCCACTTTAGGGCTGGTGGTACACATAACACATATCTCTTGTAGGGTAAGCTGCTCATTCTAAACCTCTAGAGTCATTGCGTGCACTCTAAAGGCGTGTGCCTCGTCCTGTTTGAGTAAGGATTTTATAACCTCTTTATCATTTCATTCAGATATTATTAAATATTTTTTCATAGTGAAACCTAGACCTTTTTTAAAAGTGTGCTTAAAAACATGTGCATTATCCCATAGAGGCAAAAGCGCGAGTTTATGAATGTTAGTAAGCTTGTACTCAATAAACATACGGATTGAATTACTCCCAACAATTGGTCGAGGAGTCAATTCTTCAAACACCTATTCTTAATGCTATGACTCAATCTAACCTTGGCTAGTTCCTGGACGGGCATAAAAGAATATATACAAATATTAATGGGTTTTTAAGTTTCTTTTTCATCAGTATTGTTCAATTTCTGTCATCATTCTTATTAATTGTCACGCCTTAATTTTTACAGGGATAGGCAGACAGCGGTCAGTCGCCGGAACAAGCAAGAAGAAAAGCCTATAGAATTAATTAAATGAAGGCGAACGAAAAACACCGCCCTAAGACGACCCATAACTTAAAACTATAAGTTAAAACATTACACATTAGAACATTACACAACGCTAAAGATTACTATATTTATTATCTTATTTGAAATAAATTAAATATTTTATCATAGAGTTTGGCTTGTATCATTCATAAGTTTATCAAACGGCAGATTAATTATAGGTACATCAATCAAAATTGCGTCTATGTTATCAAAGAATTTAATACGAATCATGTGTTTTTGATACATTTCTACTATTTAACTAATTATTTTTAAAATTAAATAATGTTAAGAAATAAAAGCGTTTTCTCTGCGTAGGTACATTCTCACGATATTCTCATATGACTAATGTTTTCCAGGAAGAAATCGCTTTTTAGTGATGAGTTCGCCAATAGGGAATATGCATGTGGTTTAAATATTGCTGCAATTTTTTTCCCCGATTCTTTATTGTACTAACATCATGCTAAAATGATTATATTTTTAATTTTCTTTGTATATATTGCATAAAAGATTAAGCAAAAAGTGAAAAATAAGCAAGTGAAATTCAAATGAGTGAAACGCATCACCATTGGCCGAATGAAACGTGACGTCACATGACACGTTCGGGGTCGATGCTCATATTGTGCGCGTAGTGTTTATAAGAAAAAATAGCTGTTCTTTGTGTTTATGCGGTGTTTTTGTTTAGCTATTGCAACTTAAAAATCCACATAAATAACAGTAATACTTGTAGTAAACAAATACTGGTCGTGACGTGTGACGTCATCAAAAGCCCGCGCTAGATGATGGCGTTCAAATGTGTCAAATTTAATCGAAGTTTTAAAATTATTTTTAAAAAATAATTAGAACTTTTCCAACAATATTTATATTTTTTATTATGTTATAACGATGTAATAAGTGAATTAAACACATAAAAAAATACATGCATATACCCTATTGCATTTAAGTTTTTAATTGTTCATTTTTATATTAATTTTATCCAAGTCCAAGTCCAAGAACGCCGATTCAATTACGGTTGCCCCAGTCGCCGTCACTATGCCAGCCAAAGGTACTTTTTCAAGCTTACTGGTAAAGCATTCTACGTTACCTTGAACTCTGGTTTATGTTTTTGTTATTGAGTTATTGATATAAATCTTATTATAACAAATTATTTATTATTTTACGAAATGTTTTATACATTTAAAAGCCAAGGAAACAAGAAAACTTTTATCTCAATACAACAAGAAAACTTTATTACTTTTTATTGTGATTCGACATATGACAGCACCGCGCCTAATGTGAACCTGGAGTGCGGTCCATGAATGGATGTGACAGCTACTATAGTTTAATGACTTTAAGTAGCAGTCACCACCACTATGCCGGCCTAGTTACAACCGGCAATTTACAAGCAGATCCCGAAACGCGACTAATTCACTTTACGCTCAGTGTGATACTACAGACTGGGCACCACTGCCTACTGCTCTTATTAAAATTACCTATGGTATATTTTATAATGTAAGAGTTCTACATTTCATATAAATGATTGGCTTACAATAATACTTTAATTTACTAATCATATTTAATACTTTATAGGAATAAGATAAAATACCATTTAATTATTTTGCCACCATATATTTTTATTGAAACTAATTTCCTATGTAAAAAATACTATGGATTGGTAAGTGTAGCAACTTATGAACCTATAAGTATCACAAAGATAGCATAATTAATGAATAAGACAAATCACTGCCTAACTCTATGCCAATGTTGATTTTATTTGTTGAAAAAAAAAACCTAAAGATGTGCTAAGCTCCATAGTTATACAAATTATAAAAGGTGACTGTGGTGTAGTGGCAGTTGCAATGGTTACACAAACTGAAGAGCACCCACCCACCGGTACCTACGGTTGTCCTGTTTCTATGATACAAGCACTTAGTATAGAAATATATATATATTTTATCACAAATAATATCTATGATAAATATTATGAAATATCAATATCGCACATTAAATAATTGTAAATATACTTAATTAAAAAACTGATTAGCTAGTTTAAGAAATAACCTATTTTCTTAATTGTTAATTGTTTTCACAGCTGATTTTACAAGTTATCAACAAAAAAATGAGTAATTCTTTTATTAAGGTCAACAAAGACCAAATGTTAGATTTACAATTTTATCTAAATGCCAACATGTCTGTATAACAGTTATCATTATCACAGACACAGTTATTTACATAATTATTATAATTTAATAATAAAAATATACATTAATTACTAATTATATTAACTATTATCAATAATGAGAATCTCAGTTTATTCATATTTTACTAAGTACAATCTAAATGTCTCTGTCTATTTCTATGGGAATAAGGAGTGACGTTTTGATTGATTGATTGATATCTTACATAAATAATGTTATCTAATTATAATAACTAACCTGGTGGGCTATCAGTGAGTATTGTGATTCCGGTGGGGTCAACATGAGGTGGGAATGCCTCATAAAGGTCCGGCTCCTCTTCCAACACTGCAGACAACATTGCTGAGGGCATCCCGCACACACTAACACTCTAGTCCACACTCACTCGGGTGAGCCGCAGAGAGCCATCAGTCTCTTTATGCTACCCACCTCCGGATCTAAGTCAAATCTTGCTGAACCATCTTTAGATCTGCAAATAGAAATCACTCACTACCAACTGTATGTGTGTCAAGAAAATATCCTAACTTATCAGATACCCGCACACACTTATCAAACAACACACTTGTAATCAAAATGTGATTATGCCAAGGGATTTTCAGATAAACCACCAAATGTAATATCTCTGTTATGGTGTACAGTTTGTGCAAAACTAATTAGTTACCTAATTGGATGTAATTCTTGTGATCAGGTGATCATTTGGCTCTGCCGCACACTCTTGACATTTTATTGCTATTTTTAGAGCACACAGCAGCTGATTGTCCGAACCCCTCCAATGTCACACATACGTGAACGCAGACCGCGGAAACGGACACGCGCTCGCAACACAATAATAACAACTTACCGAAATATTGGTGGTATATGATACGAAGCAGGATTCGCGACTCCGTATTTACTGCTTTGAAATCCCCGCGACGACTGCCGATCGCCGTCTAGCACCCGATGGTCTAGCGCAAACTCGCGAAACAAAGATTAGGATAATAGTCTAGGACGCGGGCAGACGTTTCGCTATAGACACTTGACCGATCCACTTTGTTCATCACAATAATACACACCGGAATTCCAAATGGTACATTCTACAACATCTATATAGTTAAACTTAATTGATGAAAGGGAGACGACCTATCTGCCGTGGGTGAAAGTCGCTATTCACGCCCTTTAACACAACTAAATTTTAAATTATAACAAATAATTTTAAATCGTTACAAAAAGCACAAAACAATAACTACAATTCAAGAAAATTGCATGTCTTGTATGTACTCCTTGCAATATTTCGAAATAACTTCGCGAACTCGCCCGCTGGCATTTACAAAGATATTCAACTCGCTCGCTCATCGGAAAAAGAGGACATAGAGTAAAAACATAGTTCAAAATGTAGATAAACCATATTTAATTATTATTTTTATTAAAAATAGAGCTTATATTTTTAATACACAAACAATGGTATCGAATGAAGTTGTAAAAACAAAATATTTTCATGTGAATAAAACAAATATAACATACAAGGAAACTGTTCATTTGCATTTTAACTAAGATTGGGTAAATACCTGTAATGACATCTGCAAGTATTTTATCTTTGTTCATAGAAGTGTGTGTGCAAAGAAAAGCTTTTAAATGATTTTTTTTATTCGACTTTCATAAGTTATCATAATTTACTGCAGATATATATTTTTAATTAATACATTGACGCTATTTATAACTTAGAGTATAACATAAATGCAAGCGATAATGAACTCTAATGTGATAAAAATTATATGGTCAAAAACAAGGAACAATAACAAATTAAATATATATGCACTATAGCAACACTACAAATGTTAAAATCGAATACAATAAGGATGTGCTATTGCATATTTATCGATATAAATAATAAGAATTTTATTATTGTATTATTATTATCATTCATTGATATTTGGTTCTGTAAACAACTAGCTTTCTTAATATGCTAAGTTAAGAAAGCTAGTTGCTAAATTCTAAGCTGTGACACAAAAAGTTATACTATTAGAATGTTAAGCCTTTTAAAACAGTGGTTGATGAACTATTCATCAGTATTTTTTAAAATGATGTATTTCTATACTAAGCTACAAAAGTGCTTGTATCATAGAAACAAGACAACCAAAGTACATATATCAAATATACATTGATGCCGGTGAGTGGTTTCGAACCCGTGCTCTTGGCTTGCGTAACTATAGCACTGCTACTGCACACCACGGTCGCCTTAAATTATTGATAAATTATATTGTCAAAATTAATGTTGTGATATAGTAACCTGGTGCATAATTTAAAAACTTGACTGCTACTTACTGTAAGTAGCAGTTACCTCAATTCATGGACCGCACTCCAGCTAACATCAGGCGGGGTGTTCTTATATTTCGAGTCACACAAAAAAATAAATTAAAAAATTAAACAAACAAGTTAAAAATACTTGCTTGATGCGTGGGTTCGCATCAGTGAACAAACTGGTTTCACAGTTCATATACTATAAGAAGTGGCACATATTGCCACAGCAACTTCTGTTTTGTCTATTCCTTCGGCGTCCACAATCTAAAATGATTACAGCGAGAGTGTACATGGTCACTAGTCTCGACCAAGGCCTCTCAGGCGAGACACAGCGAGTGCTCTCGCGCGATAGTGTATAGCAAGCATAAAAGCGCCTAAGCTATCAATAGCAAGTTTTTGAACCGGAACCGGTCGCTAGTCACATAGAAAAAAGTTTGTTGTGTCGATATTGTATATTCGATTAATAAGTGACATCTCTAGCAGTGACACTTGTTTATTTTATTTATCTTGGATTTACACTGCAAATACATTTATTTTCGTTACAATACGCTATTAAATGGCTGCAATATTGCAACATATGGTTGAATAAATCATGTCTGCTACGAGGGAGGAACCGATTAAAGGTATTTCATAGCACGATTTGTATGTATTATAAGTTTTATAACAACAAATATTCTAATTAACATATTTATTTTTAGAGACGGTAAAAGTATTAATAAGTGCTCTAAATGATAAGGAGAATGCTGTGAATAATGTGGTTATAAAATCATTGTGTAAAATAGCGAATAACTATCCAAATGAAGTGATTGAAATATTTTGTGATTTCTACAAAAATACAGCTAAAATAAATTCTGTTCAACTTGGAAATATTATCAAGTGAGTCCTTATCTTTTATTGTGTACTAGTTTATTTATTTACCTCCATATAGTTGCAATACATTAGAAATATTACTTAATATACATTAAAATAAAGAAAAGTACCTTCAAAATATTGTATTATATGCTTTTGTAAGTTGTAAAATATTTCTCTTTGTGTGAATATAATGGTTTATGCAGTGGACGAATTAGACTTACTAATTGTATTTCTTTTTTAACTTTCCAATATTTTGGATCAAGTAAATAACAATTTTGAAAGCTTTGAATCTTTTATTTTATTTCAATATTATAATAATACAAAAATTGGCATGGGTAAACCAAAGGAGTGTGTAGAGTGACCATTGGTCTGCAACAGTGTCTGATCAAAGGGAGTTTTTTGCCAAACGAGTACAACTTAGAGAGATCTTTTACAAAAAGGGAACAGTAATTTCACAAACCGGAATGGCAATATGGTGTAATCTTGTACTTGTTGAGTACTAGTCTTATATATATACTTAAGTTCATACATTATGTCATTGATTCCCTAGGTTTTTTTCTTAAGATGCGAGATTTGACCTGTACTTGCCTGCAAGGAGTGGTTAAAGAGTGCCGCTAACTAAAAAAAAGTTTTTTCCGATTACCTCAGTTGCCTTAACTAGCTGACTAAAGGTGCTACATACTTTGACTCTGTACTTTACCTTGGGTTAATGTGTATCCTGATAGCTATCCAACATCCAATTGGATACTAAAATTATATAAAACACCCATTTACAGGGTTCTTGAACAAACATGTGTGAATCAAATAAAGAAGTTAAAATCAGATGTTGTTGGGGAGTTAATAAAGGCAATGCTCCGTGCCATGACTCAGAGCAATGACAATGAGACTTCAGTACAAATGGGTGCTTCATCAGTACTTGTGGCTGCTGGACATATGTACTTGGACATGGTAGGTATTTAGACAATTTTGGTTAGGATCTATGGATTCTCCATGTGGCATTCAGTGGCATACCAATCAGATAAGGCACCCATCAAGGATTCATAAGTTGCCTACATGTAAAATAAACATATTCGAATTGGCAGCCGAACTAAAAAGTTCGGTGCGTCTTTTCTTTGTAGAACAATCGACAAGTGGAATGCTTTGCCAGCCCATGTGTTCTCTCCATCCTATGACCTTGGATCCTTCAAGCGATGCGTGAAGAAGCAACTTTGGCCGGCATAGTGACGGTGACTGAAGAAGCCGTGAATAAGGCGCGTCGTGCCTTCTCCCGCCAGGAATGAGGTGCGACGTTTATGGCACTACAGGTCAGCGGATTGGGAGGGAATGCGAAATTATTTCGCTTCGCTCCCTTGGTGGCAGCGCTGCTTCAACTCCGAGGATCCATCCACGTGTGCCTCGGCCGTTGCTGATGAGATAGCACTGGGGATGGAATATTACGTTCCATCCAACTGTGCATCTCGTAACGACCGGAGCAGGCCCTGGTACAACAGTGACTGCGCGGCTGCTGTTTCAGCAAAAAACGCAGCTCACAGTGCATGGGTCAGGGGTCGAAAACATCATGACCCTCACGTGGATGAGTTGAAAGCAGCCTACAATCGTGCCACCAAGTCTTGCAGAAAGGTCTTTAAAAAGGCGGAGGCACAGCGCGTTTCCAGGATTGGCGAGAGTCTATTAGCGCACCCAACGGGTAGTCGCAGCTTTTGGAGTCTCGCCAAGACTGTAGAATCTAACTTCTGTCGTTCTGTACTGCCACCGCTGAGACAGCCTGATGGCTCACTGGCGCATACGACGAAGGCGAAGGCCGATCTACTGGCCGAAGTCTTTGCCTCAAATTCGCATATTGACGATCGTGGTGTAGGGCCACCCACCCTGCGTCCATGCGGACATACGATGCCTGAGATTCGTATCAGACAACGCGATGTCCGCATGGAGCTACGATCGCTTGATATCCGGAAGTCCAGTGGTCCCGATGGTGTCCCAGCGCTTGTGCTTAAAACTTGTGCAGCGGAGTTGACTCCCGTCTTGACGAGGCTATACCGGCTCTCGTACGCATCGGGCTGCGTGCCTCGGGCTTGGAAGGGGGCCAATGTGCAACCGGTCCCAAAGAAGGGCGACCGCTCGGACCCGTCAAACTACCGTCCAATTGCTGTAACCTCAGTACTGTGCAAGGTTATGGAGCGAATAATTAATATTCGCCTCATGGCCTACCTGGAGGGTCACCAGCTGATCAATGACCGTCAATATGGCTTCAGGCCGAAACGGTCAACTGGTGATCTTCTGGCGTACACCACGCACGTCTGGGGTGAAGCGTTGGATGGTAATGGAGAAGCCCTTGCTGTTGGCTTGGACATCTCCAAAGCGTTTGACAGGGTCTGGCACAGGGGCCTTTTATCCAAGCTCGAGGCATACGGTTTACCTGACCGTCTGCGGGGCTGGATAGCTGACTTCCTGCGTGGCCGCTCCATACGCGTCGTTGTGGATGGAAGCGCGTCGCGCAGGATGTCGGTGAATGCCGGCGTCCCTCAGGGCTCCGTGCTGTCGCCGACTTTGTTCCTTCTGCATATCAATGACATGCTGGACCTCGGATCCGGCATTCATTGCTATGCAGACGACAGCACGGTGCATGGACGCTACACTGCCCGCCCCGCAGCCGGCAAACAGGAGATAGCCGATATGAGAAAGTCTGTTGTAGCGGGACTGAACCGGGTTCTTGATCGTATTACCCACTGGGGCGACAAGAACCTGGTTCAGTTCAACGCAGACAAGACTCAGGTATGCGCGTTCTCGACGAAAAAATCCCCGTTTACTCCCCTTCCCTCTCTTTGTAACATCTCCCTCAGTGCTTCGGACAGACTGGACATTCTTGGAATGTCCCTTCGCTGCGATCTGAATCACAGGGACCATATCGAGCGGGCCATTAAGACCACCTCCCGCAAACTTGGCATCCTGAACAAGGTGCGGCGGTTCTTCGCGCCAGAGCTTCGCCTGCTTCTTTACAAGGCACAGATTCGCTCTTGCGCGGAGTACTGTTCGCACCTCTGGGACGGCTCTGCCTAGTATCTTCTTAATGCCCTGGATTCATTGCAGCGCCGAGCTGTCCGGATCATAGGTGATGCAGAGGTCACGCGAACTCTGGAGCCCCTACAACTACGAAGAGACATGGCGGCTCTGTGCGTCCTCTATCGCCTATACCACGGGGAATGTTCCGAAGAGCTCTTTAACCTTGTTCCTACCTCATCTTTTCACTCCCGTAATACCCGCACAGGTCGGGGAAAGCATCCGCATTTTGTCGACCGAATCGGCAGTCGAACTAAAAAGTTCGGTGCGTCTTTTCTTTGTAGATCAATTGACAAGTGGAATGCTTTGCCTGCCCATGTGTTCTCTCCATCCTATGACCTTGGATCCTTCAAGCGATGCGTGAAGAAGCACCTTTGGCCGGCATAGTGACGGCGACTGGGGCAGCCGTGAACAAACCCGGTTTTCTCAGTCGTCGTCACTCTTGGACATCCTCTTGCTTATCATCAGGCGGGACGAGGTCAGATGTCGTGTCACAATAAAAAAAAAAAAAAAAAAAAAAAAAAAAAAAAACTCGGTTTTTTCAGTTGTCGTCACTTTTGGACCTTCTCTTGCTTATCATCAGGCGGGTCGAGGTCAGAGGTCGTGTCACAATAAAAATAAAAAAAAATAAAAAATATACCTACACTTAATAAAAGATATTAGATCTTGCTTAAGATATTCTTAAACTAAGCTTCCACTGTCCTTTGTTCTGTAGACACATGGAAGAAACTAAAAAAAAACTCTTTAACTAGAACGGATTCTTCTTTGGTTTAATAATATTTTTAAGTTTTATTATTTGCAAAGGGCACATGCCCTATCTGCCATTCCCTAGTTATGCTAATGGCGGCATTACATTTTTTTTAAAATTGCAATCATGCAGATGCATATCGGTTGATCGGTGGTCAAGTTTTGTAGGAGATTGGCCATCCTCTGAACTACATAATCTGTTTGAGTCTAGATGTTGTGTTGGCTTGATTATTTTAGCTGAAACTCTAGGGTTCAATGAAGTACCCCATGAATATCATCAGCTTGCATAATATTGTGTAACTTTTATTTATTCATAACTAAAGCAAACCCTGTGTTTCTTAACAGGTATTTTATTCGAATTACCCTTAAACTAATTGTCCTACTATTTAAGTCTATTATTTTTTTCTTGTATTGTGACTTCTGACATTGCTAATTGAAAAAAAAACTTACTTTAATTTAGGGCTGCCTCAGTTGTGTTACTATTCTGGCTAGAAAACAGTATCATTTTGACAAGGTTATTTTTACATACATCAAATTTGTTTGCTAATGAAAATTGATGTTTATTCATAGGTATTGAGAACTCTGATAAATGAAATAACTCCATCGTCAGTGCCCCATTATACCATAGCACATACATTGGGCAGATTAGCTGCGAGTGCCACATATGATACAGTACCTCATATTAAAGTGATACTCAGCAAAATGTTACCATTGCTACCACTTGTTAAGGCCCATGCTGTTAAACAGGCATTTTCTTATGGTAAGTTATTTTGTGGATATTTATTATTATAATTATTATTATTTAGAATAAGGCATGACAATTTGGTTTCTTATTTTATTGTGGTTTGATATTTAACAGCACCCTGTCCACTATGCTGGCATACTTAAAGTGTTGGTTCAACCAGTTCGTCAGATTAGGCAACTCCCACTCTTAAAATTAAAGCAAATATCTGCCTTTTCTCTGAATAAATATTTGTAAGAGTCGATCTATTAAATGTTACAAATAAATGCTTTGAAGCAAATTTTGGAATTGAACCCTGTATTGGACATACCAAATACAGGTATTGAACATACCTGTATTGAGTTTCAAAGAAAGACACTGTGGTTTTGTTTGACATTAATATATAAAAACTTTTCCAGCTTTTGGACAATTTGCAGTTGCTGTCTCAGAACAGATAGGGGATAATGTTGAGAATGATAACATCACTGGAATAAAAGAAAATTTTGTTGTAGAATTCTCTATAATATTTGATGTATTGTACAACCAGTGGCTGCACTCAAGTGAACCTAAAGTCACGGAAGCTGTCCTCGAAGCATTGGGACCAATAACAAGACTTATATCTGAAAGGAAATTTGACGAAATTATAAACAAATTCATATTAATATTGCTTTCTATGTATAGAAAAAGTGTAATCAATTCCTATTGCATAAGTCAGTGTATTTCGTATTTACTCTCTCCTTCACCCTTGAACCCAAAAATAACTCTAAATGACAATGTAATAACTGCTGCTAATCATACACTGTTCACCCTGGTACTTATTGAACCTGATTATGATCAACCACATACAATTAAAAATCATTTTGAAGTTCTAAGATGCTTTGATCATATGGCAGAACAATTCCCTGATGCAACAATAGAAAGTGTTATGCATCAGTGTAAAAATAATCAGGAAAAAGAACGAATGAAAGCTGTTATAGTACTTACGCATTTGACAACATCTAGCCAATATTTCATTGACAAATATTCAAGTAAATTCATTGCTATATTAAAAGTCATGATTGTTATGGAGCAAAGTTTAAAGATGAAGAAGTTAATTGTTAAAGCTATTGTTGGGTTAGTTTATAGGAACTGTATATCTAATACTGATGATTTTGGTATGGTTGAATTTATTGTTAAAAACTGTGGTTATGAAGGAGGACCTAATGTTCTTAAAGAAGATGTGTCTGAATTACAAGATACATGCAGAAGTTCGCTTGTGCTAATGTGTAATACTGTAACTAGTGTACGAGCACAGTTACGCTCTTTGCTCCTAAATGCATTGACTTTAGAAGAATTCACATCTTCAATGTCAACAATAACAAATTGTCTTATAAACTTACTACAAAATAATTCAGAAATCTTACCTGAAACACAAAAGGAGAACGATAAAAATGAAGTAGTAGAAAAACCTAAGGTGTCTGCAGAGTTAATATTTATAAGATGTATGATCCATTTGGTAGATCCAGGCAAAATAGATAGGAATAAGAACTTGTTAATTTTCCTTGAAGAATTTTCTGGGGATATACATAGAAATCTTAAGAATTCTTGGACTGTTGAAATACGGCGATTGCTGAAATATTTTGAAAAGAACGAGTCTATAGAACAATGGCATGCGATGCTTCTAGATTTATTAGTATCAGCAATTGGAGAGGTAAATAATAACAAGTGGACGGAAAATGTAACAGGAGCACTTTCTGATCAAATTTTGAAGACAAAACAATCACCGTTAGTTAAAGGAATATCTCTACAATATTTAGCCATTATATCGTGCCATTTGACAAACGCTGCCATAGTTGAGAATGTTTTGAAGATATTATTGTTCTCTTTAAAATCAATACCCATGGAAAGTTGTGAGTTTGTTAGTCAAGCGATTGGTATTGCGTCAAGACAACACGGAGAACACGTTTTGAACGAATTGGATGTCATTTATAAAGATCTGGATGCTAAAAAGAGCAGCAAAATACTTAATTTTATATCGGCAAGACATTCCAAAAACGATGCGGAAATTAACATAGTTAAATATGCAGTTATTACTTGTTATGGAAAAGTTGCTGAGCAATCGTTAGATGTCCATGTTCTTGCAAGACTAGGTGAACATGTCACTAATTTATTACATGAAATTTTGAAATCTCATCCTACTATGGATATATGTAGAGCTACTATATCGACTCTACATCAAATTAGCAAAGCACTTTTGCCTGCATCACACCACAATGTGGTTATACGTAACCGTTGGCTATTATTAAATGCCGTTTTGGACCAATTATTCAATCCCAATTTGGAGAAACGAAATGTTGAATTGCTCCCTATTATTGTAAAAGCTTCAAAAGGTTTAACGAAATTGCAAAAAGGTATATTGCCTGAAGAAAGAAACACTATTTTGAGAGTTGTATTTGATTACATATTTAATGAATTAGCTAATACAGGAAAGAAGAACAACGAAAGTGGTGATGTAGCGAGTGAGATTGTAACCAACGCTTTAAACGACAGTTTGATTTTGTTACATGAGTTAGTTAAAGAACTTGTAATTCAATCAACTTGTTTGAGCACTATAGATGATTTAGTGAGTTTGCTAATTGAGTGGCTTAATCATGAGGTAGATGAGATTCGAATAGCAACTGTACAAATATTGCAAGTCATATTCTATGCTTATATTAAAAATGTTCGC
The DNA here is from genome assembly GCA_905220615.1 of Tinea trinotella. Taxonomy (NCBI): domain Eukaryota; kingdom Metazoa; phylum Arthropoda; class Insecta; order Lepidoptera; family Tineidae; genus Tinea; species Tinea trinotella. The sequence goes on along the minus strand of HG992307.1, from coordinate 1,674,500 downwards.
TTGAATTATGAAACTCCAAGTAAATTTGGTCAAATGGGCTATTTGCTCGGCGTCATAATACCAGGGCTTGGTGATACTAATTACCAAGTGCGCCTAAGTACAATCGATTGTGTCAAATTGATAATACAAACACAGGATTTATATGAAGGTCGTACAATTGAACCTGATGATGAATGTATGAAGATGCTTAGCTCATACAATAATAATATACAGAGTGACTTGACGATGGTTGCCGAATTTTGCAATGCACTATGCGAGTGTATTTATGAGAAAATTCCACATAATTATACAATGCAGTTTATTGAAAGCTTATTGCAATCCTTTAACGAAGAAGAATATAGATGTATAGCTATTGGTGCTGTTTTGGAAACTTTACTTATAAAAAGGGGATCAGATTTATATCAAAATGTTGATCGGATATTGGAAGTTATACTTGATACCATGGATGGTGTTTCTGAAGTTTGTGGCAGGAAATTGTTGCCCGCTGTCAAATCCTTGTGTCGTTATCATGGGAACGCTGTTACAGCTGTCCTTCTAAGTCAACGTCTGCCGTTTAAATTGTAAGTATAACATACTTACAGCTGGTTGCACCAAAAAAGTTTCAATTTACGAATTTAATTTTACTTTATGCTTATTCTATTACGTTTACTATTACGAAATCGTGAATTGGGTTCTTAATAATTTTATCAATACAAGTATCGAAACTACCATTTATATATTATGTTTTTATGATTAGAAATTACAAAAGTGCTACATAGAAGCCCAAAATGAATGATGTCCTTTAGCTCTATATAAAATATCCGTTAAACGTAAATGTAAAATGTTAAGTTAAAGAGTGGTGCAACCTATTTTTTCTTTTCTTTTTTCATACGATACTTTTTACAAATTCGTAAATTATAATTTTTGGTACAACCGGCTGTTAGTGTTTAACATTCATTTAATCAAGCATACTAGGCAAATAACCACCAACTATTATCTGCCCGCCATGTATAAATAAATGAATTATTTATACAAATATATTATAAGTTGATAAAGTAATGACTGTAGGCAATGATATTTTAAGAAAAGACATAGATATGTTATACGCGCTCCGAACGAAGCACGTTAAAACTATGCTAATAAGCAAAACTAAAATCAATGTCGAGATTCAAAGCAACATAAATTTGTCTCTTATTCGCTCTTAATAACTATCATTCCATCCTACTTCCACTTGTCTGTCCTAGTCGTGGTTGATCGTACAAACTCATACCATTTGCAAACTCTAAAACTCGTGTAGTTGACGTCTACCTCATTTTTCTTAATATTAATAACTATATAACTAATATTAATAACTATAGGTTATAATAATAACTAATATTAATAACTATAAAGCTCATTAATTAATTTCTATTAAGGCCGCAAATTGGTTACCACACTACTCTGCTACGCGTAAGTTCTGGGTTCGATTCCCGATCTTAGCAAAGTTTTGTTTATAGCATTAATAGTATTTAATTTTAGATTGCACATAATGAATATTTAAAAAAAAGTAGGGGTACATATTTGTTCTGGTTCTAGGGGCCTAAAATTGGAAGGCAAATAGTTAGTGGTCTTCTGCCCAACCGATGCGAGTTTTAGTCGCGTTTTGGAATCAGCTTGGAAGTTGCCAGAACCGATTGGGCCGTCATAATGGATATTAAGCCGCACCCTAGTTTAACATCAAGCGGGTTACTGTTGTGTCGAGATACAATAAAAAAATTGGTCCTTCTAGCAGCATTAACTTTAATTGTTTCTTTTTTAGATCTGTAATAGCAATATGGCGTCATTTAGCATGTGACAACGAACTATCATTGATGATAGTTGAAGATTTTCTTAATTTAATGAATACTATTGAATTGTTCGAGGATCCTTATCATATTACTGAGAATCATATTGCTTCTTTACAATCATTAACTGTGAGTATTGTCATTAAATGGAATATAGCTTTTTAAACACGCTTTTATTAGCTTGACTTAACGGAATCTTTTTCAAATTAATTTTCACCCAGTCTGAATAATTTGAAAATTTGTACGTATTTAAAACCGATAACAATACAATAATTTCATTAAATATTTTTTTGGCCGGCATAGTGACGATGACAGGCAACCATGGTCCAAGAGTGACGACGACTAAAAAACCGAGTTCGTTCCCGGCTGCCTTAGTCGCCGGCTTAATGAGGTCGAGATTAAATCTCGCGTCTAAACAATAGAAATCTTGTTTAACAGATAATATCAGCTCTAGCCGACATGCTCCAAGAGATATCAACATCTAACTTCTGCAGAAAGAAGTTTCCAGAGCTGTTTGCTTTATTATTCACAACATTGGTGGTTTATATGGACGCAGTTGCCCCAGCATATTCATTACCACATAATAAATATAAAGAAAAGTTTGGCTACATTCCCAATAGAGAGGCAGCAAGATTGTCACCAGCTAAAATTGCTCTGCAAGCCTTTAACATGTTTCTAGTTAGAGCTGATTGCGTTAAGGTAAGTCTTTAAAGGTTAATGTAATAAACAGTGGCGTAGCGTGGCGGGGGCGGAGGTTGCGGCCCGCCCCGGGCGGCACATTTAGGGGGCGGCAAAATTTATAAAAACTAAAATAAATCGTTAAAATTTTAACCTAAAATTCATATTTTTGTTGTACCTATGATTGAAACTGCTAAAGAAGGGGGCGACAAATTTTTTTTCCGCTCCGGGCGGCTGACATCCACGCTACGCCACTGATAATAAAATTAGTTTATTTTCTATTATTTATATCACATAGTATTGAAATAAACATTTTTATTAATATTTTTTTTTTTCTATAATATTATAAAAATAGGTTCAAGGCGTTGGTTCAAACCTACTATAATACCATCGCACTGTATTACCGACAGTCACGTCAACATCCAATCCAATTAACTGTACTATGGCGACTATACACTATACTTTCCATAGACTATATTTTCAGCTGTTTAAAATTTTTCTTTATTGTTTTTCCTTCTGTCACTATATACTATAATATCCTACTATTATTATAAATGTGAATGTGAGTTTGTTTGTCACGTTTTCACACAACTACTTAACCGATCCTCATAAAACTATGTACACATATTTTTGGAGGTACTAGAAGTAACATAGGTTATTTTTAATAATAAAAAAAAATATTTTTTAATATAGTTTATTATTTATATCACATAGTATTAAAATAAACATAATTTGTACGTATGTTTTTGTAATGCAGTACTCGTTCCTCCATTAGTGCATGGAAGTGAATGTTGGGTGTAGCAGAAAAAGCATGAGAGTAGAATTAACGCTGTAGAAATGCGGTCGTTAAGGAGTGTTTGTGGAGTGACTATAGCGGATAGAATAGCACATTGCGCGGTAGATGTGGTTTGAAAGAAGATGTAGTGACAAGGATTGACAAATGATGGTTTGGGCACATAGAAAGGATGTGTGAAAGTAGATTGACGAAAGGATTTTTTGTATATTATATATACACCTATTGAGGGCAGTTGTGGAGTGCTACCATACCAAGCATGGGCATAACTTGCTCATTGTCTGATTACAGCCTATACATATAAAACTTAGCTTATAGATATTATAAAAAAAAATACTATCTATAAATTATGGACCACCAAAATAATATATATAATAAATAATAAGGAAGAGAATTGTGAATGTGAAGGAAGCGAGGAGTTGTGTCAGGATCGTGGCAAGTGGCGCTCCATTGTCTCTAACGATCCCTATGGGAAAAAGGCGTGACAATTTGATTGTCTGATAGATAATTAAAAATTTTGGATTTAAATAAATTCTACAATTTTCAGATAAAAGAAGCATATTCTCATCTCTTGCAATTGGACGGCGATTCGTCGATAACATTACTTGATTTGGTGCCTGTCATAAGTAGCGCCCTCTGTCGCGAATGTCCACAGCATGTGTCACGTGTTGTCACGTCTTTATCACCTTATGCGAAGTCTATCCTACCACCTCATAGATGTGCCGTAATAGCATTCTTTGGAGAATTGCTTGCTTGCAGGTTTGATTGTTTTAGATTAGCTTAACATTGTGCACCGTCTGATTTTGCTACACATCGTGCTGTACTTTTATTTTTATTGTGACTCGACATATGACATCACCCGCCTGATGTTAAGCTGGAGTGCGGTCCATGAATGAAGGTAACTGCTGTTAAATAACTATCAGTAGCAGTCACATCCACTATGCCGACGTAGTTGGAACCAAAATTTCGTACAAGTTATACATTTAATGATTTTACGGCACAATCACAATTATATAAGCTCTCTGTCGTCGCCGTCTCGAGTGACAAGCGCCCGGACTACATCTATTCCTATTCGTCGTTATTTAATCATTTAAAATAACAATTTTACAACCAGTATTTTCTTAGATTCTGCGCCAACATTGATTAATGAAATTTTGTGCGGCTTACTCTTCCGTTTATTTGGTATTAATAAACGCGTAGTAATTTGGGAACAGAAAAACAAAATCAAAACATTAAACAGGGTGGTTTTGAAAACAATCACAGCATCAACCAATAGGACGACCAACACCTCAGTCTCTCCGTGACCACGATGGCTGCATAGCTCTCGAAACATCGGAATAATAAAAGAATGTAAAATAAAAAAGAATAAAAACCAAAATAAACGCTATAGTAAGCCGCATAAAATTTGTTTAATTCATTAATTTCACAACTAAATATATATTTAACTAACAGACACTAGACTAGACTAGATTTTCACATAGGGATTTAAATTACCAAACATCCACAGATGCAATGACAACGAGTGTTTACTAACAAGTGTTATGGCTACGTTGAATTTTGGCTGCAAGGACAATCACGAGCGTGTGAGGGCGACCAGCCTGCGCGCCGTCGCAAATATAGTACATTTGAAAAGGGACCAGTTAACACAATATTTACCAATGGCACTTGGGCCATTGAGCCAAGGTGTTGACGCGCAGAAAGTAAGGTGTGTATGGTTTAATTATTGTGGCTTGACTAGTTCCATGGTACAGTGGTAGTGCAATGGTTATGCAAACCGAGAACGAGCACAAAACCGGGTTCTAAACCGCTGGCATAGCGGTCATCATTCACACCTCCACCACCACTAAAACCACCCAGGGCTATTCGCCCCACTGTAAAATCTCTTCCCACAATAAGACTCGAGGGAAGAGGCCTTGCTCACCAGAGGTCCCTCTCCCTCCCCTAACCAACTAGTTCCCCTAGTATACCTCACATTTATTGACTCCAAAGTCGGGCTTCACTCGACTTTAGAGTCAATTCTATTTCTCATGGATCACCCCGCTACACGGTGGTCTACTTGCGGCCACAAATGTATCTTTCATATATGTAATTTGGATGTCTTGTTTTTATTATACAATCACTTTAGTAGCTTAGTATAGAAATATAAATAATAATAAAAAAATTACAACACACCGCCTTAAGATGAAATGCGGTCCATAAACGGAGGCGTCTGTACTATAGTCAAAACATTGTAAATAGCAGTGCGGCCTAGTTGGCACCGGAAATTTTCAATCTGATCCCAAAACGCATTTGATCCCAACTACGTTTGAAAGTGTACATTAGCTTTATTTTCCCTGACGGGGTGGTACAACTACATGTAATTGAAATATCTTGTTTCTACTTCTTTTTACTCCGGTGATACTCCCGTGATACAGGTCGAGGGAACCATCTGCATTCTTATGACTAAATAGACAGTCGAACTAAACGGCTCAGCGCATAGTTTCTTAGTCGAACAATCGATAAGTGGAATGCATTTCTAGCCTATGTTTCTCCTAATCTTATAACCTTGGATCTTCCTAGGCAGCGGCGAACCTTAAATTTTAATCCTAAAATCTTAGCAATTAAAAAACCACATTTAAATTAAAAAAAAAAATGTTATTTTTTAGTTTACCATTAGACAATGTTCCATTGGCAGCCATACAAGGACTGAGTCGTTTACTGACTGACATCCCAGACATAGACAAAGAGAACCATAGAGAATTAATGTCAATATCGCAGAAAATAAGACCATTTATGAATACAGACTGTGCGCAGTTAAGAGAAGCTTCCATTAGGTAACTTATTTTATTACATTCATAAGCGCTTAAAACGTTCTTTAAGTTTTTTGTTATTTTTCTTTTTTGTTTTTCTTTTTAATAAATAAACATTTGCGTAAAAGAGACAAAATATATTTATATAATATTAATAAGACTATTAAATTTTTAAAGGTGTACAAAGTATTTTATAACATGGAGTAAAATAAATAAAATCCTAGTCAATCAATCAAGTCGTCACGCCTTTTTCCACAATTTCCTTTATACAAGCTCTACGGTTATGGGCACTAGGCAACCCAACTTGCTTGAGGATGTCTCCGAAAAACATCCTCCTGCCTCGTTTAACACGCATCCATTTTCTCGGCCTATCCGTTTGGGAATAGTACCGTGACAATTTGATTGATTGATTAAAACAAAAGCTGTTTCTTACATTTCTTATTTCTCTATTTTGCAGGCTCTTCGGCATCTTGGCAAGCACAATAAAGTCTGATAATTTAGTTGAGCATGGTTTATGGTCGTTGCCTTGTTTCCTGTTGCATTTGTGCGACTCAACGCCTGCGGTCGTACGGGTATGTATTAAAATAAAAATCCCTATGCTATAACCGCTTCACCTTCAAGCGTGAAAAAGCACCTTTAGTCGATCCGGGGTAGTATGGCAAGTATACAGACCGTGAAGTGACTTAGTCGCGTATCGGGATCAGCTTGTTAGATTCCGTTTCGAATTCGACATAGTGAATGCGTCTGCTACTTGCATTTATTTAACTGTAGCTTTATTCATAGACCGCGCTCCAGCTTAACATTAGGTGGAGGTACTGTCATAGGTAGAGTCACAATTCAATCAGTACTTGGCTCCAAACATTTGTCGCGCCGTCAACCGGATATGGTTGTAGTCCATCATACACGTGCCCCCATTCCCCCGTCATAGTCTGTGGTCCTTCACACTAGCAGTGCTAACATACGCTGGTTACATCACTAAATTATTTAAATAATACTTTAATAAATTAGTGAGTGAAAGCAGATTGACGAAAGGAATTTATAAATCTGATGTGGATGGATGCGTTAAACAAGGTGTTTTCTGACTAAATTGGAGACATCCTCAAGAAAGCTATGTTGCCTAGTGCCCATAGCCGTAGAGCTTGTATGAAGAGAATTGTAGATGCGAGGGAGTTGTGGAATGTGGCGCTCCATTGTCTCTTAATAATTTATCTAATATAAACTGTTTTTATTTTATTTTAGGCAAGCAAATACACTCTAAAGCAAGTGTTTAAAATATTCAATGTGAAGAAATCATATGAAATGGTACAAACACATTTATTGGACGAGGGAAAATTATATATTGAGCAATTTATACCTGCCTTATTGAAGGCCTTGGCTGAGGAAATGCCCACGTGTGTGCCAACGCTTATACACCAATCTGGCTATTATTTGGTTTCAAATAGAGAGGATCTGAGACCCTACGCACCTTTGTTAATAGGTAAGTCGTGAAGGTATACGTATTTTTCGTTTTATTATAGAAGAAAACTCTTTTTATGATAGAATAGTTGTCTTTTGTCCAATCTGTCATATTCAGCGTAAAGATCGTGTAGTGACATAGTTGCGTTTCGGGATCTGCTTGAAAGTCGCCATAGGGTCCATCACTCAATCGCGCTGATATATCCGAATGAAATACAGCAATTCTTCTCACAAAAAATAGCAGGGTGTTTTTTATATTGTATAAAATACTCTGTGTATAATAAGATGACAGGACATAAAACAAGCGCATTATTATAAAAACCCATACCCATCCTATGTTTATTTATTTGCAGGAACACTATACGCAGAAATGAATCGTATCCGCAGTTCTGACTTGGACATAACTGTAGAATTAGACAATGGCGTGACCCAAACAAATCGTGCTACATTGACTCATCTTTTAAGTGACTCGGTTGCTATTGTCAGACAACATTCGGCAGTAGCGCTCGCTGATGTGTGCTTGTATCAGTTATTGTAAAATATGCTTCGTGTTTAAAATGTCAGATTCGAATATGACATCATTAATTTTGGGCTTCTTTGTACTACGTTTGTAATGTCTAATGATGAAAAAATATATAAATGGTAGTTTCGATACTTGTGTTGATAAAACTAAAACAATTTTACTTTGAATTGCTGTGCAATTGAGTTATTTGGAAAATAAGATATAGATTTTGTTTCGTCTGTTAATCACGGGAGACGCCACTGTCATATTTATAGTTTGATCATTTTGCACACCTTAACTATGCATAATAAAGGTTTTTTTTTTAAATATCATTGTAACATTCGTGCATCAAACTACTTTACAATATATATGCAACCTTTTATACAATTAAGCCCAAGTCCCCATTCTTGCTTTATCATTAGCTCAGAAGCTGTCAATTTTTAGTACCAAAATCAAAAGAAACCTGCAATTATTTTTATATATAACCGATGCTTTTATAAGATCCACCATCAATAAGTTTATAAGAGCTGTTTCATATTATTTGAAATTCGTAACAATTTGCAGTGATGTTGAAAATAAGACCTTAAGTATCCTTAATTAAAGATGATTTTAGTTGGAACTTTTCCGTTATGTTTTAAAGCGTTGAAAGCTGGGTTAATCTCTAATTTATCGGTGCGGTAACATTTTTTATCAGTGGACACGATTTTAGCAGCGTTAGCTCATTATTCTGTTAATAAGAAGTATGTGAAGGGTCTGAACGCTCTGAAGCCATATTTGCAACGTTACCGGAAATGATACTGCGTCGACTAAACTGTCAAGGGTATCTGCAATAAAACGTAACAAATAACAATTAACAATATTTATAGGTGTAAGTTGTATTATTATATTTTAAACTATTTTAGGAGTGGTAGGCAGTGGTACCCAGTCTGCCGATCCGGGGTAGTACCACCACTTACAAGTATACAGACCGTGAAGTGATTTGGTTACGTTTCGGGATACGCTTGTAAGTTGCCGGTTCCATTTAGGCCGGCATAATGGATGTGATTGCTACTCACAGTTATTGAATTGTAGTAGCAGTGACATTCATTCATAGACCACACTTCGGCCTAACATCAAGCGGGGTGCTGTCATATGTCGAGTCACAATAAAAAATAATAAAAACTATTATTGGCCCAATTTAGGCCAACGTATTGGCCAATCTATTTTAATGGCGATTCGGGAACAAAACTGATGATTATTATCAGTTTTATTTTTATTTTAACATTGGACCATAGAACAAAAGAAAATCTATCATAATGACTATACCCAACGGGAACAAATTTCGAATTGAAAAAATAGTACAATAACTGTCAAATTTAAAACCGTTCTCAGATTCTCAAGGATTTATTTTACTTGGTAATGATTGCCAAAAAAATATAAATTTGAATTTCGATCTTTTATTGTTGTAATTTGTGATATTTAGGTTTTATTATTATTTTAATGACATATATAATCAAAATTAGGATCTTGCGTAAGCTAATGCTTCAACATTGTAGGAGATCGCGCTACAGCCCAAGGCTGCTCTCTGATTAGTCCGAGTAGTATCACTACATATTGGAATCGGAATGAATGGTTATTAGCGTTAAGGTTCTGAACCCGTTAAAACTATTTCAGACTGATTACTGACTACTGGTTTGTAGGAGATTGATTTCGTGCAAGGCGACACTATTGCGACAATCAATGATGTTTGGAAACAATATTAATGCGGCGGCTGCAGACTAGTGTCGCCTTGCACAAAGCAAACTCATACAAACCAGTAGTGCAGTCTGCGGTCTGCAGTCGCCAGCGGAATCACACCTTTACTCTAAGCTCTTCATTCTAAGTTATATCCTTTACTCTACTTTTCACTCAAGGAAAAACCATCTCTTTCATTGAATATACAGAATGAGATTGAGACATACGTTCCTTGATAGAAAAGCTAATTTAAGGATGTGACTTAGAATTATGGGTGTAAGTTATTTATGTTGCAAAAGTCTATTTCTAAGAAACTATACTGGTAGCGCTTAACTGTCTAAGTCCTGCGGTAATAAAGCGGTACGAGAAAGTTGTTTTCGTTCACATATGTGTTGTGTTTTCCTCCCGCACCACTTTACTACCCAGGAAAATACTCAGTCAAGCGCTATGCCTTTAATGAGTTTTATAATATGACTTTATTCAATGAATTGAAATAATAATTAAATGACTATTAAATTAAATATTAATTAATTATTTTGCATATTATTATTATTATTGTTACTATTGTGTTTGACAAATATAATTTTTACTAAGACAATAAAATATAATTTCTTTGTAAGTGGACATGTTGTTTTATTCATTGTTTCCTGAAATAAATAAATATTATTTAGTAATAGAAAGTAACTCAACTACATTATTCTTTTCGCCACCGTAAGATAAATAAAAAAAACTACAGATAAAAAAAACATGGTTATATGACGATGTGAACAATTTTTTTTATTGTAACTCGACATGACCTCGACCTGCCCGATGATAAGTAATAAGAGTAGGAGGTCCAAGGAAGCCGACGACTGAAAATACTGAGTCAGTTCACGGTTGCCTTAGACGACGTCAACCTATGCCGGGCAAAAAAATAATTTATGAAATTATTGTATTGTCATCGGTTTTTAATACGTGTACAAATTGACCAGACCTCTAGAGGTGAAAATTAATTTGGAAGATTTCGTTACATTCATTACATAAAAGTGTGTTGGAAAAGGGTTTCAGTCGTCGGCGCTCTTAGACCACCCCTTGCTTACCATCAAGCAAGATGAGGTAAGATGTCGGGTCTCAATAAAAACAATATACGCTAAAAAAAAATATTCTTAAAATAGCCGGGGTTAATAATGACTGTAGTGTTTAGTAGTACCTCATGCAGTAGTAACACAGCTAACTAAGGATTACTGTAAACACAGGTTTGCCAACGTATTATGCCACACGTCTACCCCTGTCGCAGGGCACTCGTTTTCTACGATACGCACGAGACTGTGCAACGTATAGTAAGGGAACGAGCTAAATGAACACGGTAGGTATGTAGTTGTGACGTCATGGTCATTATGACGTGTCCATTATGAATAGTAAAGTAAAATGCAAAATGTCGATAACAATAAACACACACTTTCCTTAAAACGCAAATAGATTTAGTTATTAAAAATTGTAAATGTGTATAAACATCAGACAGCAACAATTTTTAATGATTTATATTTTAATTTAATTTTGAGAATAGTGAATGCATGTTTTTTTTTTATTTTTCACACATTTTAATCACATTTCTAATAATGATTCTAGCCTGACTACGGATGACGACTTTCTTTTATTCAATTAACTTACTAATTTTTCAATAATCAAACAAAGAAAATATGGACACGTTTTTATCGATATTAAATGACATCGCCGAGCTATGAGCGTCACTAAAAGCGGCCACTAAGATACGGGTGGTGGTCGTTTCACGCCCCACCGCACCTCAGCCCCCGAATTCATTTAACTCGTTCCCCAACTATATAATATGTGTGTTTTCCTCATACACTACAGTAACCATAATACATCTTGGAGGAAGAATTTTGTGGACTTAATTGCGTCAAGATTGTGAAAAGTAGAGCTGTCTCTGCCATTGAGCGTGGGAAAAGTGAAAAAAAAATATAATTTTCATTTGCTACAATTAAAGATCGCAGTTAACTAAACCAATAGTTTTTATTTCACTTCGATACGATACGTATTTACAAAGTTATAATGCTTTTAAATTTACTTAAAACACTATACCTCGATTCATTAGCTGGCCTTCACTTAAGAAAACGTGACGTCACCGGATTCCTTCCTATACGATCGAACATTCATTCATTATTCTATGGTTTAGAATAGACCAAAGTCGCATATTTATTAGTCTTGTTTTAATCATTTATTTATTTATTTGTACATTACTTTACGATAATGTTATAATTATAAAATAATGTACAAATAAATAAATTTATTAAAAAAATGTATTTCAAAACAGTATTTTATTGACTGAACATTGAAATAAATATTTCTAAAAGCTATAGGTAAACACCGAGCTACTTTGTTTTTGGGTGGCCAAACTATAAACTCCCTGAAAATATTTGACAATATTTATTTTTATTTATTTAATTTAATAATAATAAGATATAATAGCTAATAAGATATAAAGATAACAAATAATAGCTTAATATAACTTTTATGCATGTTCATATTTTATTTCCCTATAAAATAGTTGCAACCCTTGTCACTTGTCCCTTGTTCTTAGAATGTCCCTTCGCTGCGACTTGAATCACAGGGACCACATCAAGCGGGCCATTAAGACCACCTCCCTTGGCATCCTGAACAAGGTGCGGTGGTTCTTCGCGCCAGAGCTTCGCCTGCTTTTATACAAGGCTCAGATTCGCTCTTGCGCGGAGTACTTTTCGCATCTCTGGGTCGGCTCTGCCAAGTATCTTCTTAATGCCCTGGATTCATTGCAGCACAGAGCTGTCGGAATTATAGGTGATGCAGAGGTCACGCGAACTCTGGAACCCCTGCAACTACGCAGAGACATGGCGGCTCTGTGCGTCCTTTATCGCCTATACCAAGGAGAATGTTTCGAAGAGCTCTTTAGCCTCGTTCCAACCTCGTCTTTTCACACCCGTACGTAATACATGCACAGGTCCGGCAAAGCATCCGCATTCTATCGACCGAATTGGCAGTCGAACTAAAAAGTTCGGAGCGTCTGTTCTTTGTAGAACAATCGACAAGTAGAATGCTTTGCCAGCACATGTGTTCTCTCCATCCTATGACCTTGGATCCTTAAAGCGATGCGTGAAGAAGCACCTTTGGTCGGCATAGTGACGACGACTGAGACAGCCGTGAACTAACACGGATTTTTCAGTCGTCGTCACTCTTGGACCTCCTCTTGCTTATCATCAGGTGGGTCGAGGTCAGATGTCGTGTCACAATAAAATAAATGTAAATAAAGAAAATAAGTCAGAGCTTGGCTGCTTGATGCGTTTGATGTAAGTATGAACATGTGATAAAAGAAACGTCCTTAGTTTGACATTTGACATTCGGTTGGTCGTTTGAACTAGCTCGCGAATAGCAGCTATAGAGAGAAAATAATTTATCTTTAAGGCAACTTATATCGAAATGATCTTCACAGCAATGACGAATGCTATGCTTGATTTTTTTGGAGTCCCTTTTCATGAAAATTCACCTTTTTTTTTTCGTTTTTTTTTCACCTTTTGGCACACAAATAAACATTTTATTTGGTGTACTGATGGAAGTATTCGTTCATTGAGAAATAATACAGTATTTATACACCGTACTTTAAGAAGACATTATTATAATATTCCCGAATAATAAACATAACTTGCGCGCGACGAAGCTTCCCAAAGAGAGGTATGCGATGACGTCACGGCCAGCGCATGTGGCTCAACGAAAACATGAGTCGGTGGACATTTATTGCAATCTTTAAAAAAATATTGTGAAGTAATTTGAAGACCTACAGAAAAAAAATTAATGTCATATTTTAAGTTAAAATGTCTATATTTAGGAAAAAATATAAAATAAATACTGTTCCCACCCTCATTGCTGTGGGAATTGAGGCGTGACAAATTGATTGACTGAAAAGTACTAGTTTTAAAATGGTTGCATGAATAGAATCAAATCAAATTGTCACGCCTTTTTACCACAGAGATAGGCAGAGACAATGGAGCGCCACTAGCCACGATCCTGACACAACTCCCTCGCTTCCTTCACACTCACAATTCTCTTCATACAAGCTCTATGGTGAATAGAAAGGCTTACAAAATATGTAAAATGTATTAGTATTTAGTTTATTACGAGTATTACTCACTTTGGTCGATTGAGCCAAAATTCCCTGGTTGGATCAACATAAGACCTCAATTGTTTTCCGTCCCATGCACAAGACTCGAAGCGCCATTGCGGAGGCACAACGGACGGACGTGGTCGTTCGATTTTTACCTAAAAATTAAAAGGAATGTAGAAAGCACCCGTATGCTATCGACCGAATCGGCAGTCGAACTAATAAGTTCGGTGCGTCTTTGTAGAACAATCGACAAATGGAAAGCTTTGCCAGCCAATGTGTTCTCTCTATCCTATGACCTTGGATCCTTTAAGCGATGCGTAAATAAGCACCTCTGACAGGCATTGTGACGGCGACTGAGGCAGCCGTGAACTAACTCGGTTTTTGCTTGTTATCACGCGGGTCAAGTTCAGATGTGACAAAATAAAAAAAAAAGATTTAAAGTGTGGTAGCCAGACATTTACTGGTCATTTGTCCGGAGTAATAGCGCACTATAAAGTGTACCGGTTCCAACTAGTGCATTTGTTAAACTTTAGTAGCAGTCGCTTCCATTCATTGACAGCACTCTAGCTTAACATCAGGCGGGGTACTGTCATATGTCGTGCCACAATCAAAAAATAGGTTAATGCGATCTATATAATCGCGTTTCTAGATTAGTTGACAGGCGTGGACGAACGGTTAGCAATTGGTTTGTTGCGTAAAGTCTCGGGTTCGATTCCCGGTCGGAGCAAATATTTGTTTCATAGCTTTTATTTGTAATATTTATTAATTATATTAAATATTTGCTTATATAGCTAAGCTATAATAAGCAAATATTTGCCTACAAAAAAAAATAGAGGCGGATATTTGTTTCGGGTCCGGTAATCAAAGAGAGGTAGGCAGTGGTATTCAGTCTGCCGATCCGGGGTAGTACCACCACTTACAAGTAAACAGATCATCAAGTGATTTGGTCGCGTTTCGAGAGCATAGTGGATGTGATTGCTACTTACAGTTATGAATTGTAGTAGTAGTGACATCCATTCATGGACCACTCCAGCTTAACATCAAGCGGGGTGCTGTCATATGTCAAGTCACAATAAAAATAAGCTCCAAAGTTGCTAGGCACAGCAGTCGCGTTTATCTTAGATAGCGGTCGGACTCCAACGGTCATATGTCACAATGTAAAGAAATGTACTCACAGGGTGAGGAGGCGCGGGAAACTTCAACCCTATAACGTTTTTACATGGAGACACAGCCCCAGCATTCGATTTCATCAAAGTAGTTGTATAAATATCTTTGAGCAGCAGGTTCCGTGTCTCTTCATCTTCAATATCATCCAAACTCACTGCTGGCGTCATTATTAATCGAGGTCTGGTTTTTTGCACTTCTTTGAGCTTGTGGTCTATTGGCTTCGTCTTTAAAACAATATTATTTCTTAAATTGTAAGCTAAGCTATTTTATTATTTTTTGTATTTACGTTTCTATACTAAGCTACTAAAGAGCTTAGCATAGTAGTTTAATTATTTATAGCGTAATTCTCTTTCCGTCGTCTGTAGGCGGGGCGGTAAATAAATACAATTTAGCGGCGGCACTTCTACTTTTTTAGGAGTAGTGTACAGAGCCTAGATTCCCTAAATCCATCGGGAGTTGAAAAAGTAGTGAAATTACGTCGCACTTTTATTTGACATCTTCGTATCCAATCAGCGAATAACAAATCAATAGGTAAGCTAAGTTGATTGGTCACTTGCGACCGCGACGTAAGTTCACTGCTCTTTTATCAGCATAATGTATTAATAGAATCGAGGCCCAGGGCGTGAAGTGACTTAGTCGCGTTTTGGAATCAGTTTGTAAGTTACCAGTTCCACTTTTGTCTACTGAACACAAGGACAAAGCCTTACATATATAACTGCATAATAATTGATTTTGGAGTAACAACCAACAAGAGTATTAAAACGGGAACGACCTACATATTGTATTTTCTTAGATTTTGCGCGAACATTGATTAATGAATTAAACAAATTTTTATGCGGCTTGACCTACATATTCTAGGTTCTAACCTACTTACTTTTTGTTTTACTTACAAATGTGTAGATATTGAGAGAAGAGTGCAAAAGGTTAACGTAGTGAATGGTGCCATCCATAGTACAATGAACAGCCAAATAATGTCCCAAAAGTCACGGATGGCTGTTTATAATGCGGTGCTTGTTCCTAAATTAATGTATGGAAGTGAATGTTGGGTGTGGCAGAAAGCATGAGAGTAGAATTAACGCTGTAGAAATACGGTCGTTAAGGAGTGACTATAGCGGATAGAATAGTATAATTCTAACTATAGTAGCCCTATTATTAATAGTTATCTGTGGATAGAATAAGGAATAGCACAGTGCACGATAGATGTGGTTTGAATGAGGATGTAGTGACAAGAATTGACAAACGAATGCTTTAATGGTTTGGGCACATGGAAAGGATGAGTGAAAGTAGATTGACGAAAAGAATTTATAAATATTATATGAATGGATACGTTAAACAAGGCAGGCCCAGGAGCGTGTTCGCCGAACAAATTGAAGACATCCTCAAGAAAGCTAGATTGCCAAGTGCTCATAACCATAAAGCTTGTATGAAGAGAATTGTGGATGTGAAGGAGGCTTGGGAGTTGTGTCAGGATCGTGGCAAGTGGCGCTTAATTGTCTCTGCCTATCCCTGTGGGAAAAAGGCATAACAATTTGATTAATTGATGTGTATATAATTCAAAATATTATTATTTATGTGCTCCACTGTATAGACGGCGAAATTGCCTTAACCGAACTCGTTCAGAGCTCTTCTAATCTGCCGACTCTAATACTGAGCAGCTCAGAAGTTAGCGCTTTTCTGCCGGGAACTATATTAATGTAAGACTTACGTAAACTTCCTGAATTATATGTGGATTTTCTCTTACTACACCTTTACGATGAATCATCAAATCAAACGGCACTTTACTTTTATCCCAATAACACAAAGTATGGATATCTTTCATTGGCGGTGGTTCGGGCCGTTTTCTTTTCGGTTTCGCCTCATAAACTGCTTTTGGCGATGAAGTTATTTTGTAAGGGCGATAATCAGTTCTGTAAACTGTCTCATTATTGAATAGCATTGCTTCCAACTTCTCTTTGTCGCTCATATTGTAAGTTGGATTGAATATGGATTAAAACGCTTTAAAAATATTTAGAAAATGCTTACAAAAGTTTTTGTTTGTTGTCAAAATGAAATTGACACTTTTTATTTTAAATAGGCAGAGTGGATTGAAAATTACATCGTTATCATATGTCACGCCTTAGTTCTCATAGTGGGGATAGGCAGAACTCACGGAACAAAATTGAACGTTATTTGACGCCATAATTTAGGTTTTTATTTTTATGTAAGCTGTAACAAACATTCTTAAAACACCAAGGCACCATGGTTGGTCGCAACAATCGTCTCTAGGATTGCAATTCAGTTGAAAATCAGGCGAAGGTATATTATGTATCATAGAAACTAGGCGATCAGAGTACATACATATGAAGGATACTTTGACACCGTTACTAACCGGAGACTGGGTTTACGAGATCATTTTAATTCCACTAGGTCACGCTTGCTCACGAATTAATAAATTAAAAAAGCTTTTGTAATATTTCAGTAAATTTTTTTTGTCTGCCATATCGAAATTAGTTTAACGTCACTTAATCTAAAAATGAAGTTGACCGTTCCGAGGTAGTACAACCACACAAATCATGAAGTAACTTAGTCACGTTTCGGCATCAGCTTGTTAGTGCCGGTTCCAACTAGGCCAGCATAGTGGAAGTGATTGTTACTTAGTTATTTCATTGTAGTCACCTCCATTCATGGACAGCAACCCAGCTTAACATCACAATATTTAATAAAACGTGTATACAAAATTTAAGTTCAATTGGTTGGGGTTTTAGGATTTAAAACATGCTACAAGTCAAAATGAATGAAAGTAAAAATAAAACCAAAACACATTAAAATAGGTAACTCATTTATTTCCAACAATATATTTTATACACCAATATACGAAAATTAAATATAAATAATTTACAATAAAATTTATTAAATTCATTACACGAAAATAAAAATAAAACGTATTCGTGTATTGTGCAACACATAATACAAACACATTGTGCTTAGAAAAATACAAATACTAATTTTGCAATTTACTGACTGAGAAACGGAGACGTCAATACCAGTTGCGTAGCGTGGCGGGGGCGGAGGGGGAAAATTTAAAAAAAATCGTTAAAATTTGAACTTGAAATTCATATTTTTGTTGTACCTATGATTGAAATTCCTAAATAAGGGGGCGGCAAATTTTTTTTACGCCTCTGATCAATACATCAAACAGGGTAGTTTTGGAAACAATAACAGCATCAACCAATAGGACGACCAACACCTTAGTCTCCCCGTGAACACGATGGCTGAATCTCGATAACTCTCGAAACTTCGGAATAATAAAATAAAATTGTAAAAACCAAATAAACGCGATAGTAAGCCGCATAAAATTTGTTTGATTCATTAATCAATGTTCGCGCAATTGATAAATGAGTTAAACAAATCCTATGCGGCTTACTATCGCGTTTATTTTAGTTAATGATTGTACATTTTTTTATTATTGTTTCGAGAGCTTTACATCGTGGTCACGGAAAACCAGCTTAGTACAAAAAAATGTACAATCATTACCTAAAAAATAAACACAATAGTTGGGAGTCATCGTCAAGAAAGCTGGGTTACCAATAGGTAATAACCCGTAAACCCATAAAAGGCGTGCAATTTGATTTGACTGAAAAAGTAGCCTAACGGGACAAACATTTTCCGGACGCCATAGTGACAGCGACTGTAAAATGAAACGGCTTTATCAGTCTTCAGCACTCAGGGTCCTCTCTCCCCTTGCCTTGATTAGTACTGATGTCATGCCTTAAGCAAAACTAGGCACCGCCTCTACCAAGCGCTTTTTAAAAGAAAAATGGCGCCTTGGATTTATCGGGAATGAAATGTTCGAACCGAGGATGCGAAGTTCATTTCTCAGTCACTATACTGCTATTTAGTTTCGATACACAAAACTACAAGGCATTTTTAAAAAATTATCCTTCGATATATGATAGCACCGTAGCTTCAATCTATCAATCAAATTGTCACGCCTTTTTCCCACAGGAGTTTTTTTCCACAACTCCCTCGCCAGGCACTAGGCAATAGTGGACGTGACTGCTATTTTAAGTTAACAAACTGTAGTAACTGTCGCCTCTATTCATTGACCACACTCCAGCTTAACCTCAGGAGGGGTGCTGTCATATGCCGAGCCTCTTTAAAAAACAGTTTTGTGTATCGGAACGTTAGGAACAAAATTATTATCGCTTAATCTTAATCGTTATTGTTCCCATTTAAATGATATTTATTTGTGAAATCAATGGCATTCCTTTGAAAAAGAATCCAATAGACTATACCCTTAGTGCTAAGCATAAACTATGTTCAAGTAAAAATTATTATAACTTTCGATTCTCAACTTCTTTGCTATAGTTTGCGGTGTCTATGGCACGATTATTTCTACAAAGACCCCGTATCCCGCCCAAGTTGAGGTTTCTTTGAAATAATGGCGTGCGGCATTATTTCGACATTTTTAATTCGATAAATAAAGTTAGAAATGCAATTATATCTACATTTAAATATGCTTAAACAATGATTGAAAAATTAGGAAATCTACCCTCAACATCTTGGGCAATGATAACCTTTTTTTTTTAAATTATTTTTATTGTGACTTGACATATGACAGCACCCAGCTTGATGTTAAGCTGAAGTGTGGTTCATGAATGGATGTCACTGCTACTACAATTCAATAACTGTAAGTAGCTATGTTATCCACTATGCTGGCATAGTTGGAACCGGCAATTTACAAGCTAATCCCGAAACGTGACCAAATCACTTCACGGTCAATACTAAACAATCAGTTATTTTAGTCATTGCTCAAGAATAGGCATTATTCTTTATTTATGGTTTAAGCTTACAATCCTAAACCCAGATGGTGCATTTATTTATCGTATTTACTAAAGCATTTTTATTAAGGTGTGATTCCGCCGGCGACTGCAGAGACTTGTTTGTATGAGATTGATTCTGTACAAGGCGACACTATTGCGACAATCAGCATTTGTCATAGATTATAAATATGATGTTTGGAAACAATATTAATGCGCCGGCTGCAGACTAGTGTCGCCATGCACGGAATCAATCTCATACAAACAAGAAGTGCAGTATGCGGTCACCGGCTGAATCACAACTTTACATTAAGCAAAATGAATTATTAAAAAAAACCGGCTGCTTTAAAAATATCTATTGAAAGTTCTACAATAAATTAAATGTTCGAATTTAAATCTTGAAAAAGGTATTTTATTAGCCAGCAATTATTAAACAATGTTATGTTATAAATATTTAAATATTATCACTACTTGGACGATTAGTTTTTATAAAACTATACAAAACACAATCACAATAAAAACTTTGATTGAGGTGATTACCTTCAATACATTACTATTATAACTTTGTCTCTGCCTATCTCTGTGGGGAAAAGACGTGACAGTTTAATTGATTGATTAACTTTATAAAAACGTTACAAATAATAATAGTCCTGATAAGCAGTGCTATACAAACTATTGAAGCCGTGGTAATAAATAAATACGAAAATACACTTAATTTAATAAATATTAAAAGATATCAGGTACCTACATATCTTTTTATATAAAAAATAAATACTAATTCAAAATGGAAGTTAAAGTACATTTAGCACTAAAATAGAGTTAAAACTCATTTTAGCGTCATGAATATAATTGTTTTTATTGCTACAGTTAAGTCTTTAATAAAATAATGATTAATAATAATTCAAAATTGCATTAAAAAATAAGAAAAATACACGTAAAACCATAATAAATTAATTTAAAAATGTAAAATGGAAAAATACATGGACGACACTAAAGTACCCTGGTTATTATAAAACAGTGACTTACAAGTAATTGGTAACACATACGAAAATTGTTTATCTGCATATCAAATATGTATCTATGAATGATAAGAGGTAGACAGATAAAAAGGGGGACTATAAATCCCTAATTCAATTCCCAATTAAGAGTACAATGGGACTTCTATAACTTCTGGCCGATTTATTATGAGTGTTTAGTGGCTATTTATGTAAAATTATTGTCTTAACAAAAATACCTGAAAATACCCACCAATAACCCATAGGCCGCAAATGCGAGATTGACCTCAAAAAGATCTCCTAAAATCTAAAAACATTATTTGATAACATTTTGAGATACAGACAAAGATAATAAAAATATTTAAATTTAAAAAAATCGTAACAATAAAACACCAGTGCATGTCATCGATTTGTATTCAAATTCGAATGCACCGAGAATCGATTCAGAGGTTAGGGATGGCGTACGAATGGAACACGACACAATATTTTGGGCACGTCACTAATCACAAAACTCATTGTGCACTACGAAAAGATGTCAGCCGACATAGTGACGGCGACTGAAGCAGCCAAGAACTGATTCGTTTTTTCAGTCATCGTCACTCCCTCCTTTTGCTTATCACAGGCAGGTCGAGGTCAGCTATCGTGACACAATAAACAAAGAAAGTTACGAACACTTATAATGCCTAAAGTTGTCGTCACGTGAAGCCATATTTTTGTTTATTGTGACTCGACATATGAACACCTCGCTTCATATTAAGCTGAAGTGTGGTCCATGAATGGATGTCACAATTTCACAATTTAATAACTGTGAGTAGCAATCACATCCACTATGTCGGCCTAGTTTGAACTGGCAAAGCTTATCCCGAAAGCTTATCCGGCGACCAAATCACTTCACGGTCTGTATACTGCACTACACCGGATCGGCAGACTGGGTACTACTACCTACCACTCTGACAACCAGACCCGAAGCAAATATTCACCTCTTTTTTATTAACTAACTTGCAATATTTAATATAATTATTAAATATTACAAATAAAAGCTATGAAACAAATATTTGCTCCGACCGGGAATCGAACCCTGGACTTTACGCGCAACAAACCAATCGCTAACCGTTCGTCTACGCCTACGATTTAAGTACATTAACTAACTTATACTGTGTTAAAACGTTTATATAGTAAAAATCCACCAAATTTATTTAATTTAAATTAATATACAGGTAATACGAAACTAACGATCTATTTAAAATTAGTCGGATTATATTGCTGTACCACAAAATAATAATCTGTCGTTCATTATCGCTATTTTGAAGTACAGAAGAACGCGTAACTATTCAAGTTTCGAATGCTTGTTTATTTTAGTCTCGACATATGACAGCACCCCGCTTGATCTTAAACTGGTCTATGGAGACTGCTACTAGAGTTAAATACTGTCAAATAGCAGTCGCCATCACTATGCTGGCCTATTTAAAACCGGCAACTTTCAAGCTTATCTCCAAACGCGACTGAATCACTTCATGGTCTGTACACTTGTATGTGGCAGTACTATCCTGGGTCAACTAACTGGGCAAAGGATCACCAACTATTTGCCTACCGCTTAAATGCAGATAAGACCATTATAAGACATAAAAAAATTATTTGAATTATTGACGGGGTCTTAATTAGGGTTGCCAGCCCTCTCTGAAAAACTCTGAAGTACAAGTGTGCAAAAAACATCATTCATTTTGTAATTTCACACATGTATAGAATTTTATGATTATAAGTAATCCAAATGTATTTTATTTACAAGCTGCTCGCAATGTAAAAAAAGTACAACTTTAAATAAAATATATTTGATTTTCATTTAGTTTTTTCATCTGAATTAATGTAAAGGATTGTTTATGGGCTTTTATGTACTACTTTTGTGATGTAACAATAACAATTTTGCTTTTAATTGTTGTGTAATTGAGTTATTTAGAAAATAAGATATGGATCTCGCGTTATTTGTCAATCAACGCCATATTTGTCCTGCTTTGAACTGTAATTATAGTTTGATCATTTTACACACCTAAACTATACAAAATAAAGGACAAATTCCAATTAGATTGTAATCTTACATCAAACTATTTTAAAATGCATATTAAACTTTTAATACAATTAAGCCCAAGTCCCCATAGAAAATGAATGATGTCCTTTGAGTTGGCAACCCTAGCTTAATACGAACAGTCACTTACATTAAGTTACCTTTGCATCGAGCAATTACATTATATTATAAATTATTTTTATTATTGGCATTATAACCGACATTACAATGCTAACATTAATTCTATTCACAACAATAGAACACATTTATTATGAATATCGTTTTGTTGTACAAGTTGTTTTAGTAACGTATCTTACATTATATATACCCGGCAGATAAAAAGAGCGCTGACTTTTGAACTGCGCAGTATAGTCCGCACATCTATACAATTGTGCTCATAACAAAAACCAAGACCATTAAAACAAGAGATTTCAGATCTCTATTAGCTATCAATCAATCAATCAATCAAATTGTCACGCCTCACTATCCACAGAGATTAGGCAGAGCCAACAAAGCGCTACTTTCAACGATCCTGACCCTCTCACTTCCTCAACTTTACAAACAAAACGATATTAACAACTTGTAAAACCACGAAAAACAGTTAAAAGAGGCACTTATTAGCACACAGATATAAGATTAAAGTAGGGATGTTATGTATACGGATATGTAAGCATTTCGTAATATCCGATAATTTCGGATAATTTCGTTTACGGATATTGGATTTTTAAGGAATTTTAAGAGCAAAACCGAAATTATTCGAGACTTTTACAATAAATTCAAGTTACGTATAGTTTATTTTTTCGAATATTTTTTATTTATATTGACTCGACATATGACATCACCCCGCTTGATGTTAAGCCGAAGTGTGGTCCATGAATGAATGTCACTGCTACTACAATTCCATAACTGTGAGTAGCAATCACACCCACTATGCCTGTCTAGATGGAACGGGCAACTTACAAGCTGATCCCGAAACGTGACTAAATCACTTCACGGTCTGTATACTTGTATATCCGATAGTTTCGGTTACAAAACTCCATAACATCCCTAGATTAAAGTACAAATTCAATCAGTAATATTGAACTCTGCCCATATTGGGTAAAAGATTGACGCCGGCCCACCCCAGGACCAGCCCCTGGGTATGGCCAAATGACTCAGACCAGACTTTACAACGCCGAAGTATCCATTAAAGTCAGATTGTACATTTTGTGTTGGTAATATATTGTTTCTGCCTACGGTGTTAGGGTCCAAATTCGTTTGCGTATTCTCGTCTAGGAGTGGAAGCGAAAACGGCGACAAAGCTGGAAAGATACAGTTATTTAAATTTCTATATATGTTTCTATGATACAAGCACTTTAGCAGATTTGTGTAGAAATGTGAATCTAAAAAAAATTGTATACTAAGGTACTAGAAACTAAATAGAAACAGGACGACCAAACTACATTATATGAAAGGTCTCGGCAGGTTTTTTTGAGGCTCGACATATGACAGCACTCCGGCTGATGTTAAACTGGAGTGCGATCCATGAAGATAACTGCTACCACCGTTAAATAACTTGCAAGTAACAGTCACATCCACTATGCCGGCATAGTCAGAACCGGTAACTTTTTAGCTGATCCAGAAACGCGACGGATGCCCCGTGTACAGCCTGGATTGTCTGCCAATCCAGGCTGTACACGACAACTAGACCCAGAGCAAATATCCATTTCTTTTTTTTATTTTATTAACAAATATTTGCAATATGCAATTTAATTATTAAATATTACATATAAAAGCTACGAAAGAAATCTGTGCTTCGACCAGAAATGGAAACCGGGACTTTACGCGTAACGGACTGGTATTCTAACCAATGGACCACGTGTGCGTGTTTGATGTATTCAAGTAAAAATCCCGTACCTAACGTTTTAACAATCATAAAGAACTATCAGCGTTAATGTCTTTTTTCCATACTAAGCGCTTCATGGACACAGAACAACCAAAGTATATATCAGAGGTACATTGGTACCGCCAAGAGGTTTTTAACCGAGGCGGTTTGCGTGGCCATTTCACTAGCACTACACCACAGTCGCTTTATTAACTCAACACAATGCAAACAATATAACCGAGAGCACGGGTTCAAGACCACTCACCGGTACCAATGTATCTTTGATATATGTACTTTGGTTGTCCTGTTTCTATTAAACTAAAAAGTTTAGGGCGTCTTTTCTTTGTAGAACAATTGACAAGTGGAATGCTTTGCCAGCCCATGTGTTCTCTCCATTCTATGACCTTGGATCCTTCAAGCGATGCGTGAAGAAGCACCTTTGGCCAGTATAGTGACGGCGACTGAGGCAGCCGTAAATAAACTCGGTTTTTTCAGTCGTCGTCACTCTTGGACCTCCTCTTGCTTATCACCAGGCGGGTCGAGGTCAAACAGTAGCTTAGTATAAAAATGTAAATAATAAAAACCCTCACCATATATGTTATCATAAATGAGGAACTCTCCCATGACTGCTGTTTGTATCGCCAACTTATCAGCCAATAGGAGCACCTTAATCAACTGTGCTGTCACATCCTCCGTTAACCGATGCTCACACAACACATTGACCAGCAACAACGGTTTGTCACACATCAGGAATGCTGGAAAAATTAATTATCAAGTTAATTTTCATAACAAGGCGACCGTGGTGTAGTGGCAGTGCAATGGTTACACAAACCGGAGAACACGAGTTCGAGACCACCCACCGGTACCAATGTATCTTTGGTCTATATACTTTGGTTGTCCTGTTTCTATGATATAAGGCACTTTAGTAGCTTAATATAGAAATGTAAACAAATATTAAATATTTGTTAATAAAAAAGAGGACATTTGCTTCGGGTCTGGTTATGGTAGGCAGTGGTACCCAGTCTGCCGATCCGGGGTAGTACCACCACTTACAACTATACAGACCGTAAATTAAATAAGTCGTGCTTCGGGATTAGCTTGTAAGTTGCCGGTTCCAACTAGGCCTGCATAGTGAATGTGACCGCTACTTACAGTTATTGAATTGTAGTAGTAGTAGTATCCGTTCATGGACCACACTCCAGCTTAACATCTAGCGGGATTCTAACACATGTCGAGTCACAATAAAAATTAAAATATTAAGATAAATCAATGTAGAGTAGCTCAGCGGGCAAGGGACACACTATGCCTCGTGTGTGTTTGCGCGATAGAATGCGTAACAAGGATATTCGCCAAAGATCCAGAGTTACCGACATAGCTCGTACGTAGGATTTACGAGCTGAAGTGGCAATGGGCTGGCCACATCGCTCGAAGAACCGACAACTGATGGGGAAGAAAGGTTCTAGAGTGGAAACCAGGAACCCGAGGACGCAGCGTAGGTAGCCCTCCCACTAGATGGACTGGAAACATAGTGGATGCTACTGGCATCTTGTCGTTCGGAATGGCGTTCCTTTGTTCAGCAGTGGACGCCTTCTGGCTGATGATGATGATGATATAATGAGGAATAGTACGATACTCGTAGATGTGGTTAAAAAAAACATGTAGAGACAAGGATGGACAAAGATATGCTTCAATGGTTAGGCACATGAAAAGGATGAGTGAAACTAGATTGACGAGAGGAATATATAAATCTGACGTGGACCCAAAAGTTCTAAACCACCCACTGGTACCAATGTATCTTTGATATCTTTGGTTGTCCTATTTCTATAATACACGCATTTTAGTTTAGTATAGAAATGTATATAATAAATAAAAAATATATATGTACTTCGGGCGTTCTGTTTCTATGATATGTACTTTATGATGATATGTAATTTGGTCGCGTCTATTTATTAACCACACTCCAGTTTAACATCAGGCATGGTGCTGTAATATGTCGAAGTCACAATAACAACAAAAAACTGCTGTAATGTAAGTGTAATGTATAAAAGTTATATACATAAGTAGGTATATATAGGTACGTAAATATGACGTCACAACACAATATCTAATACGCTAAACACTCACACAATACATATTTATCAAGATATGAAATGCACGTGATATGGTTGACGTCTTTTTGTAAATATTTATTATCATCGAGCGCAGTGCGGGTATTATTAGATTTCTTTGCGAATTAGTTATAGGTTCCAGATAGATAGATATAAGATATATTCTTCATTGTGTAAAGGACATAATTAATTTTGATTGGGGGACTTGGGCAGAGACAATGGAGCGCCACTTGCCACGATCCTGAGACAACTCCCTCGCTTCCTTCACATCCACAATTCTCTTAATACAAGCTCTCAGGTTATGAGCACTAGGCCACTTAGCTTTCTTGAAGATGTTTTCCAAAGATGCCTTGTTTAATGCATCCATCAACATCAGATTTATAAATTGCTTTCGTCAATCTACTTTCACATATCCTTTCCATCGAAGCATCCTTTTGTCAATCCTTGCCACTACATCTTCTTTCAAATCACATCTATCGTTCACTGTGCTATTTCTCAGTCTATCCGCTAACGTCACTCCACATATACTCCTTAATGACCGCATTTCTACAGCTTTAATTCTACTCTCATGCTTCTTTTGCCACACCCAACATTCACAATAAAAAATAAATTTAAAAAAGCTAGTATAAAGCGTTTTGTTACGCGTAAAAAGAGAAAGAAAATTTGCGTGTCTATGAACTATACAAACGGTGAAGCCTCTTAGCTTAATTAAATGAAAGTACCTAAATATGACATAATAATAAAGGTCAACTAAGTTACGACCCTTTTAGGTGTGGCTATTTGTGTTTTATTATTTTTATTGTGACTACATCTGACCTCGACTAGCCTGAGTGTAAGTAGCACTATTCCGACCTAGTTGAATCCCGAAACTTACATGCTGATCCCGAAACGCGATTAAGTCACTTCACGGTCTGTATACTTGTAACTACCCCGGATCAGCAGACTGGGCGCCACTGCCTACCACTCTTTATAAGGGGAGGTCCGAGAGTGCTAACGACTGATAAAACCGACTCAGTTCTCTCAGTCGCCGTGCCGGCCTAGAAATTTCTATAGAGCCTTGTATTAAGAGAATTGTGGATATGAGGGAAACGAGGGACCTGTGTCAGGATCGTGGCAAGTGGCGCTCCATTGTCTCTCCATTATCCTATCTTTGTGGGAAAAAGGCGTGATTGTTTGAATGATTAATTTTCAAAATTCAACCATTAATGAAAGTTTCATTACAAGGTGGAATGTAGACAGTTGTTGGCCTTTCCCCAGTCTGCTGATTTAAGTGGACCGTGAAGTCCACTCTAAAAGCTCTTCCCACAGGAAGACTCAAGGGAAGAGGCCTCGCCCACCCTCGCCCTCCCTTAGCCACCTATTTCCCCTAGCATACATCACATTTATTATCTCCAAAGTCTGGCTTCACTCGACTTTGAAGTCAGTTCTATTTCTCATGGACCCCCACTTAATCGCGATGATATATCCGAATGGAATACAGCAATTCTTCTTAAAAAAAAACGTGAAGTGACTTAGTCGCGAATTGGTATCAGCTTAAAAGTTGCTGGTTCCAACTAGACCCGCATAGTGAATCCGACTGCTTAGGGGCTGTCCATTAATCACGCGATATTTTTTAAAGCAATTTTAACCTTCCCCCCCTTGGTGATACATGGTGAGGTTTAAGACTACCCCCCACCCTACATCACGTGTATTTATTATTTTAGAATATTATCTTAAATACAGGTAAGGTAAAAGCCCCAATAGCTGCTCAGGAACCAGTAACTGCTTACTCCATGTATTTGTATATCTATATTCAAAAATATACGCGCCGCTTTTTGATTTAAAAAACGCGCGTTTATAAAAATTATGACAAAATAAATACACGTGATTATCTTTCTACACCTTCCTCCCCCCTTGTGACATTTTGTGATTTTTGTCAACCCCCCCTCCCTCCCTTTCAAGCCTCACGTGATTAATGGACGGCTCCTTATTCAGCTGTAGTAGCATTCACCCCCATTCATGGACCGCACTCTAGCTTGACAACAGACTGGGTGTTGTCATAAAAGCATAATAAAACTTGGATCTTTGTTTAATGAGTGTTTATGTACATGCTAATTGTTTCATGGTCGTTGGGAATTAATTATACATAATTAGCTAATTACTTTGTATGTTAATACAACATAGATTGGACTTTATCGTGTATACTAGCTGTACAGTAGTACAGTAGTGTCATCATTAAGGCGACCGTGGTGTAGTGGTAGTGAAAGGGTCACGCAACCAGAGTCCGCGGTTCAAATCTACTTGCCGGTAGCAATTTTTCTTTGATATACTATTATGTATGTACTTTGGTCGTCCTGTTTTTATGACTCAATTAAATTGTCACGCCTTTTTTTCATAGGAATAGGTAGACAAAGGAACGCCACTTGCCACGATCCTGGCACAACTCCCTCGCTTTCCTCAGATCAGCAATTCTCTTCATACAAGCTCTGCGTTAAAAAAGGCAGGCCCAGAAGGGTGTTTTTCGATCAAATCGGAGACATACTTAAGAAAGCTGGGTGGCCTAGTGCCCGTATTTTAGAGTTTGTATAAATAATAAAAAAAACAAAATAAAAAAATCATTTTACTAAAAAGTTTTAGGTAGATATTTATGTATATATTTATATAGATATGTATTCGCTTTTCTCTATTTTACCTTCCTCTTAGCATTATTGCATAGCAAACTTATAAATAGTTTTCTCTTAGATTTTGCGCGAACATTGATAAATGAATTAAACAAATTTTATGCGGTTTACTATCGCGTTTATTTTGGTTCTCTTGAGTCTTCTCCAGTGTCTCTTGAGTCTTTCCGTGACCGCGATGGCTGCAAAGCTCTCGAAATGTCGGAATAATAATTAATCAATCAATCAAAATGTCACGCCTTTTCCCACAGGGACAGGCAGATACAATGGAATAATAAAACATTGTAAAATCAAAACAAACGTGATAGTAAGCCGCATAAAATTTGCTTAATTCAATCTTATAAATAAATAAATACCCAGTATGCGTTGCCACATAAATAAAGTAAAAGAGTGATATTATTTCATACATTCATTCAACAGCAAATACTAAAACATTCAAATTTTATTTCATTGACGTCACTTTTAACATGCTATATTCCTTCTATTTTAAGAACAATCGTATGACAGTTCATCGACAATGAGGTGCAATTTGTATTAAATAAAGTTGCATTTTTTATGTTAATGGAAACAATATTTTTTTCTTATCTTAACCTCGACCCCCCTGATGATAAGCAAGAGGAAGTCCAAGAGTGACGATGACTGAAAAAAGCGAGTAGTTCACGGTTGCCTCAGTTCTCGTCACTATGCCGGCCAAAGAAAGACTAACACATCCTCAAGAAAGCTGGGTTGCCTGGTGCCCACAACCGTAGAGCTTGTATAAAGAAAATTGTGGATGTAAAGGAAGTTGGAAAAAGGCATGACAATTTGATTGACATTTCAAATATTTGCTCCGAGTCTGGGTATTAAAGAGTGGTATTCAGACAGTTAGTGGTGTGCTGATCCGGGATAGTACCAATTAGTTTTAAGTTAACAGACCGTGTTTCACGATGAGCTTAAAAGTTGCCAGTTCCAACTAAACCTGCATAGTAGCTATTATAGAGCGCACTTCAGTCTTCAGTTAACATCGGGCGAAGCCCCGTCATATGTCGAGTCACAATAAAACAATCTCAGTGTCTATTATAGGACGATTATTTGCGTAGTTTTTAATAAGTATTTATGATATACATGATAATTAAAATTAATATATTAGATAATTAATTAGAATGTCTATGCCAAACACAGACTAATTTATTACCCAGACAATTATTTGTCATGTATTAAAATTAATTAGATCATACGTAAACTATGCTAAGTGTGCTAAGTAATGTTTATTATTGACATTTGTAGGCAAGGCAGATTCTCAATAATAAGGCTCACTACAATACAAGTGACTACATTGAAGCCAAAAACCTATGGTTAACATAAAGAAGCTGTAAATAAAAGTGCTCATAGAAACAGGACGACCACAAAGCACATATGACATTGTCATTTTTTTAAAAACGTTTTTATGTTAAGCTACTAAAGTGTTTGTATCATAGAAACAGGACGACAAAAGCACATATATCAAAGATACATTGGTACCAGCAAGTGGTTTAAAACCCGTCCTTTTGGTTTGCTATATTTAACATATATTGGTATATTCTTTAATGGTTTGGGCACATGGAATGGCTGAGTGAAAGTAATTGACGAAAGGAATTTATAAATCTAATATGGATGGATTCGTCAAATAACAAATCGGAGATATTTTTAAGAAAGCTGGGTGGCCTAGTGCCCATAATCGTATAATAAAAAGTTTTCTATTCAAGAGAAGCGAGGATGGCTCTCCATTGCCTCTGCCTATCCCTGTGGCAAAGAGGAGTGACAATTTGATTGATTGATTAAGTAGGCCATGGTCGCCTACCTCTATACATATAAGGTGACCGTAGTGTAGTGGCAGTGCAATGGTTACAAAAACCGAGAGCACGGTTTCGAAAACACTCACCGGTACCAATGTATCTTTGATATATGTACTTTGGTTGTCCTGTTTCTATGATTTAAACACTTTAGTAACTTAGTATAGAAATGTAAATAAATAAAAAGTATGGTTGACATGAATACTCTATTCTTATTATACATTTCTAAAAAACAGGACATCAAACATATAAACAATGTACATACGAGTATATCAAACATATATTGGTACGGCTGCAGTGGTTCTAAACCGGGGGATGCTGGTTGCTTGACCATATCACTACCACTAGGCCACGGTCGCCTATCTATACCTATGTCAGTGTATATAACAAGGTAAATCATGTAAACGGAGTTGCATTGACGTGCAGAATATCTTTTGCTAAATTTATTTATGGACATGTACTTTTTAGTCATAAATTATGCATTGTTATGCTGTCGACGTATTATAATTTATTCGCATATTTTTACTTATTTCTTAACACAGCAGAAGTTTTAAGTAATTGTTATACCTACGTAGACAACATTATAATGCATTAAATGCATTTCAGACAACTTGATACCAAATTGGCGTAAGACTTTTCACGATCCTGGCACAAGACTCTCGAATATTTTTTTTTTACATTTCAGTACTAAACTAATAAATGAGCTTGTATATTAAAAACTGGACTATGAAAGTACACATATCAAAAATATATTGGTACCGGTTTTGAACAGGTCCTTAGAAGCAGTATAGACAACTATTATCCTAGAACTAGAGGCCCCGCGGGATAAGATAAAAAATGAAATACTTAAAGAAAAAAGCTACCTAACCATCAGCTTTTTTCTCCCCCTAAGTAAGAGGGTCTAAATTACCTAGGGGGCAAGGTTTAATCCGACTCTACGTGGAGTCTATATTAAAGAATTGGCAAGTCGCTTGGGAATGCAAGTATCTATTTTATTTAAACTGCAAAGTGACTTCATTGCGTTTCGTTATCAATATATAAGTTCCGAATTAGCTGGCATAGTAGACTGCTACTTTCATTTATATGTTTTTATTATCCACAAAAAATAGGGCTTTAGCCTGGTCTAGTATGATATCTATTTTTATCATATGCACTTAAGTACGTATAATAATATATAAGGAAGCATATCCTTTCATAGCGACCTAACGGAAGGCAATAGCTGTTTAATTTTTCTAGTCGCGTACATTGTTAGCGTTATGAATGTACGGAAATATAACGGAAAATACGTCTAACCATAAAACGTGACAATCGGGAATAGATCACTATGTCAGAGGGAATATATTGAGATTTTTACATATATGCAAAGATCACGACCAAAGTGCAAAGTACATTTACATGTTTCACTACTGTGTGATGTGATTCAACTCGCTAAATAACTAAAATACACATATATCGTTTTTATGATTGCTAAAGGTGCTTATATCATGGAAACTGGACGACCAAAGTACATATATCAAATACACATAAGTACCGGATAGTGGTTTTTGTTAGCAAGGCCATTCCACAACCACTACACCACGGGAGCGCTACGATCCTCATATACTTAACTACACACATAAGGCGATCGTTGTCTAGTGAAATGGTCACGCAAACCAAAAACTCTTGGTCCATCAAACTAAGGGCCAATATACTTCTATGATACAAGCGCGATTAGTAGCCTAGGTTAAAAATTTGTGGATGCAACTGGCATCTTGTCCTTCGAAAGTTCTAAGGGAGAGGCCTATGTTCAGCAGTAGACGCCTTCTGGCTGATGATGATTTGGACAAATATTTTAATAGTTACGACGATGGGAAACCGAGCGCGCGATACCATGGTGACACCATGATGGTGTGGTCCAGGTGGGGGATATTTGCCGGAGTTATCGCGTAACATACATAAAAAAAAAGAATTTACAACCTCCTCCTTTTTTGGAAGCCGGCTAAAAATGTTTTCGGGGACCTGCGATTTAAAGACTGTGTGATATACTTAATTTCAGGCTGGTGAAACCGCGGGCACAGCTAGTATATAATAAAACTAGATGCGTAACCCGGCGTTGCCCGGGTCAAAACACATAAATAATCAGTTTTTCTCTTATGTATGTATGTATCTTAGGGTATTGTATACATAATCTTTGTACCTACCATTAAACGTATTTTGTTGTATATAGTGTATATACACATACATAATCAGCCTTAATTATCAAACCATTTTAAGCATATACCATGGCACACTTTTTTGTGAGTAATCATGAGTACTATTAATATATGTATAGATCACTATTTTATATATCTTCAATAGTTTTCGCAGCGTACGCGATGTAAGAAATTTTATGAGTAATATTTTTACACCTTGGATTACATTATTCGAGATTTCGTACGGAACCCTAAACTTTTTAAAAATCCAACATAGCCTATGTTACTCACGAAGAATGTAGCTTTCTAATGGTGAAAGAATTTTTAAAATCGGCCCACTAGTTTCTGAGCCTATTCATTACAAACAAACTTACAAATCTTTCCTTTTTATAATATTAGTATAGATAAACAATAACTCACCCTGCGCTTGAAAGCTGAATGGACTTCCAATGTCCTGCAATGTGCTGAGGGCCTCCATCAACATTGCTTTGCATATCACATCATCAACCATCAGCTCTTCAACACTGCAACTCTCCACACTTATGTTTTTGTTAAACGTATCAAATATAAAACCAAGCCTTTTGCTGCAAAAAAATGTTTTATTTTTAATTTACATTTCTATACTAAGCTACTAAAGTGCTCGTATCATAGAAACAGGACAACCAAAGTACATATATAAAAGATACATTGGTACCGGTGGGTGGTTTCGAACTCGTGCTCTCGGTTTGTGTAACCTTTGCACTGCCACTACACCACGGTTTTTTATTATTTTTTTGTTGAGACTAGACATTTGAGATTTAGGCTGGAGACGCTTGATGTTAGGCTGAAGTGCGGTCAATGAATGGAGGTGATTGCTACTACAGTTAAATAACTAAAGTAGTACCCAAACTGTTAGACGCGTATCGTTGCTTTGCTCGACAAGTTTAATCTCATCATCTCTAAGAAAGACAAATATGTTAATGTAGGCGGCTAACGACAGGTGTAGCCGATCGATCAGCGATTGGTTTGTTGCGGGTAAAGTCCCGGGTTCGGTTCCGGTATTTGTAATATTTAATAATTATATTAAATATTGCAAATATTTGTTAATAAAAAACGGATATCAAAGAGTCTGGTTATCAAAGAATGTTAGGCAGTGGTACCCAGTTTGCCGATCCGGGGTAGTACCACCACTTAGAAGTGTACAGACCGTAAAGTGATTTAGTCGCGTTTCGGAATTAGCTTGTATGTTGCTGGTTCCAACTAGGCCGGCATAGTGGATGTGACTGCTACTTAGTTATTAAATTGTAGTCGCAGTGACATCCATTCATGGACCACACTCCAGCCTAACTTCAAGCTTGTTACTGTCATATGTCGACAATAATATAATAGAAAATAAAAATATAAAAGAAAGGTAAGGACAACGAAGCGAACGAAGAACTAAAATCAAATCATTATCCGCTAAATTATATTTTATAATGTACATAGAGACAGACATATTTATCAATAGATATTCTCACACAATTGTCAACTGTTTAGATAATAACAATTTATGAAGGTCATATTACATTGTCATGGCTTCTGTACAATAATATTTTATTAACAAAACAAACATTTCATTTCACTTTTGTTAGACATTACTAAGCCCAACAATATTCATAAATTAATGTTTTGAAAACGATATTTGACTGATGACTCTTGCTGATGATAAGGAAGAGGAGGTCCAAGAGTGATGACGTCTGAAAAAAACGATTCAGTTCACGGCTGCCCCAGTCGCCGTCACTATGCTGGCCAAAGGTTGTTCTTCACGCATCGCTTGAAGGATCCCAGGTCATAGGATGGAGAGAACACATAGGCAGGCAAACCACCGAACTTTTTAGTTTGACTGCCAAAAGGATCTCCTAAACCTTTCGGTCCCAACAATTGTCAATCAATCAATCAAATTGTCACGCCTTTTTCCCACGGAAATAGGCAGGGACAATTTCTTTGTCCAATTCCCCTCAATTGTGGGACAAGGCGACCGTGGTGTAGTGGCAGTGCAATGGTTACACAAATCGGAGAGCACGAGTTCGAGACCACCCACCGGTACCAATGTATCTTTGATATATGTACTTTGGTTGTCCTGTTTCTATGATACAAGCACTTTAGTAGCTTAGTATATAAATTTAAAAAAATTGTCTGCTTCAAACTATCTTAGGTCTATACAGTGTAGAACACCTACATTCACTTACCCATTATCATTAGAAGCAAGACAATAATCCCATCTCATACTATTACATTTCCATTGTTTCACGCGTTTCAAATTCGGCATGTTCAGTTCATCACATATTATTTTTAATGATACTTCATGTATGATATCTTGCACAGCCAATACTGATATTCTAAAAGCGAATATTAGTAAGTAATAGTACTAGATACTTAACTAATTTAAATTAAAAAAAAATATATACGGTGGCCACGATGGCTGCAAAGCTTTCGAAACGTCGAAATAATAAAAAAATGTAAAATTAAAACTAAATTAAGCATCTTGGAGCATCTTCTCAGAGAAATCAACATGGAAAAAATGTAATCTATTCTGGCTTCAATTATTAATAATACCTATATTTTATTCAGTTATTATTTTTTGGAAGAAGATAATTGTCTTATTATAATAAAATAAGATATGGTAAGAATTTTATTTGTAGTCAAAACTTAATTAAATAATTGATATAAACTAAAGCTTCACTCACACCTTTAGCATCATCTACTTTTATGTACATATTCAAATTGATGCAAGTGATGCAGGGAAATATACACGGGATTATAATACATTATTCCGCAAAATGACACCGAACTTTGAATTATAATAAAGTTACATTCAACATTGTCGCTATAATTATTCAGTGCTAAATTCGCCTCAGATTGACGAAAGCAATTTATTTCCAATCAAATCGAAAAATCCTCAAGAAAGCTTGGTTACCTAGCCCATAACTGTAGAGCTTGTATGAGGAGAATTGTGGATGTGAAGGAAGCGCGGGAGTTGTGTCAGGATCGTGGCATGTGGCGCTACATTTTCTCTGCCTATCCTCGTGGGAAAGAAGCGTGACAATTTGATTTTTTTTTAAATTGATTTGAACTAAGTTTAAAGCTCTGTTTATATAATATATAAAAGGTAACTTACTTATTTTCTAAAATAGTCCTACAAATAACTTCTCTAACACCAGGATTATAAATTTTATCTATACTCAATTGGTGAATATTCCATGAGCCAATACGACAGCACCTCACACCATTTCTCTCATAGCGGAAATCTTCTTCCACAATAGGACGATGAGAGTATGCAGATAACAAATCAAATATATCATTAACAGGGGCATTCGCAAAGCCATTTGGTAACGTTATCACTGGGAAATTAGTTGGCATTGATAGACTTTTCCTGTGAGGACTCTTTGGCTGTGTCATGTCATTCAATAAAGAATCATTCAGAGACTGATCAGCACTCCAATCATTTGTATAACCATTTGTTAATAAATTCTCACTCTCAAGAGGCTCCAGGCTCAAATGATGTTTAATTGTGTTTAATCTAATTATATCCATCCCTCGGACTTTTACTAAATTTTCTAATGACTTAAATGGTCCCTTCTTGTTGCGGTAATCAACAATATTTGCAGCTATCTCCTGGTTCAGTCCAGGAATACACTGCAGTTGGAACACACTGGCTGAGTTAACGGAGCAGAATTTGCTGTCATTACTTATTCTCATGCTGTCTAATGATTGAGTGCAAGAGCTAGATCTTGAAAGGTCTTTCCGAGTACTTGTACATATTTCTGGGCGTAACCTTTCCAATTTTTCTGCTCCAATACCTTAAAAATGTTACTTAAATTAATAAACATGCTAAAAATTTTGATTCATTGTATTGGAATGATAATAAAAGCAAACATTATTTTTTCTATTGTCTGTTTTCATTGTAGTAATAAATATTAAATGTAGTAAGTAATATTAATGACCAACACACACAATTGCTATTTGCATTTACTACAGAAACTGCACTCTCAAGGTGAGTTTCAGGTTTTTTTAATACTAA
This sequence comes from Tinea trinotella, assembly GCA_905220615.1. Taxonomy (NCBI): domain Eukaryota; kingdom Metazoa; phylum Arthropoda; class Insecta; order Lepidoptera; family Tineidae; genus Tinea; species Tinea trinotella. The sequence goes on along the minus strand of HG992307.1, from coordinate 1,636,966 downwards.
ATATTGCTGTAATTACCTGAGACGAGCGCAAGGTCATCCACACGTTTAAATCTGCCTATAATTTGACGATGTCGTACTATATCCTTTGCTAACTGTCGGCATACACCTGGTAATGTCATCAACTGCTCCTCAGTAGCCGTATTCACATTCATTAGTTCATCGTATTCATCCGAAGGTGGCATGCTAAACGTATGGCTCAAACTTGATTGGTTTAACTTGCTTCGACGAGTGAAGTTTCGAAAAGAGCGTCTTGAACGACTACTTTTACTCCCCAAGGAGCTCGGACTTTGACCCATTATAATAATCACGGCTGTTTTACAATAGAAAATCCATTATAATAACACTTAAGGGACGAATTAATAAAAAAAATCTATAAATAGACGTTACTTCAACGCACAGCACCGGACCGTTCCAAAGGGAAAATATTATAAAGTCATTCTAAATAAAAAAACTTATCTCTATAGTTACACTTATGTAAATTAATAAGAAAATAGATTGGATTATTTACGAAAACGATTACACGACAGAACTCGTTGACGATTAAATGACAACTGACTTTTTAATGTGATTTGGCTTGGGGTATACATAATTGAGCCTCATGAAATAAACATCTGTTAATGTTGCCAATATAAATATTCATATTCAACTCCTACTACGTAGCGGGATGGAACTAAAATAGTAAGCACCCCAGTAGCGTAGCGTGAAAGTCAGCCGGCCGGGGCGGAAGAAAAATTGCCGCCCCCTTATTTAGGAGTTTCAATCATAGGTACAACAAAAATATGAATTTCAGGTTCAAATCGATTTACAATAGTTTTTTTTTAATTTTGTCGCCCCCGCCACTGAAGCCCCCTTCCATTATAAACAAGATACCGGTGGACGCAACGCAACTGGCATCTTGTCGTTCGGAATGGCTTACAGACTAATAAGAGATACTACGTATGGAATAGCGTTCTAAAGAGGAGGCCATGTTCAGTAGTGGACGTCTTCCGGCTGATAATGAAAAGTTCTACATACATTTCAATTTGTTTTATTTAAACAAGAGTGCATACCCTAAACAACTCAGTGGGAGATTTATTATCAAAGTAGGTAGTTAAACAAAATTATCATGTAGAAAATTGTTTATTGCAGTAATGACAATGTACTTAAGTTGCAGAAATTTCGATTTCGATTAAATTAGGCCAGAAATATTATATACATATTTAAAAAATAACACTACATAACCGATGTAAATCAAATTACAGAGGAGAGTTTAACGAATAATTACTTTAAATAAACATTTAGGCAAAATGAATAATATCTCCCAAAACAATATTTTGTAACAAACAAATATTTTTATTATGCCTTTAAATACAATACGCAAATTAATCATTTATATACTAAAAACAAAATGTAATAAATTATATTTGAGAATATAATTATAAATCACTAAGCCTTTGAAAAACTTGCCATTAATCCAACTTCTTTGCACTGGTGTTGCCATAGTAAGAAATATATTATTATAAAAAAAAAGTATTTATAATTAAAATTCGTATTAAAGAATAAGGAAAATTCTTCTAAAAACCTATTTGAGCACATTAAACTATTATTTGTTAGTCAATAATGTATTTTAACAGGTTGTTAGCGGCTAAAGTAAGAATTATAAATTCATAGTTTTTTACATAAGCCCTTCTGTCACTTTCACTTGCAGCTTACATTTGTAATGTAAGATATGATATTAGGGCGTTTTCACATTCAAGTTATTTAAGTGTGACTAGAATAAACTGCTACATAAATAAAGAATTAAAAAATAAAACATAAAAGTTATAGAATTCTTGACTTAAAGGATGTAGTAAAATAAGCTATTTAACTAAGGGTGGAAAAATAGATAAATACAAAACATAAATGAATATAGTCAGAATTATAAGTTATTTAGATGAATAGACATGTAATGACAGTTCAAATATCGCGTTGATTGACAAATAATACAAAATCCATGTCTTTTTTTCCAAATAACTCAATCGCACAGTAATTAAAAGCAAAACTGTTGTTAGTTTGATCAATACAAGTAATAAAACTACCATTTATATATTTTTTTATTATTGGACATTACAAAAGAAGCCCAAAATGAATGATGTCCTTTGATACATCCTCAAGAGTTTGCTTAATACCCATAACGATAGAGCTTGTATGAATCAGAATGTCGATGTAAGGAAAGTAAGGGAGTTGTGTCAAGATCATGGCAAATGCGCTCCATTGTCTCTGCATATCCATGTGGGAAAAAGGTGTGACAATTTGATTGATTGATTTTTATCCACTATAAACTGCATTAAATAAATCATCTACTTTTGTATAAAATGTTATAGATAGTGACTGCCACTGCTGTCTAAAACACATATAGACGGATTAACATTGCTTAAACGACAATTAATCAGAGGAAATGTCAAATGTTTTTGATATTTTCTTTGATAAATATAAATATCAATATCTGCGACACTAAACATAACCAGATAGAAAAAAAATATTTGAACGCGATAGCAAAATTTATTAAATTGCAACATCGTACCTTGCCCTTGCCATCTGCATCATTGCTATTGGCTTCTTAAAGTTATATTATAAAATTAAGCTTAAAATAATTTCTAGTCGTTACACAAATAAATCTCAATATCAATTTTTGTTTTATAATTCTATTTTAACAATTTCAAGTTTATTTTTTTGTAAATGTAAAAGATAAATAAAACACTGTTTACCCCTAATCGGTATAAAAACTGTCGTTATTGAGAAAGTTTAGAAGTTGAGTTGTTATAAAGAGGTCACTTATAATAAATAGTTACGAATAAAATAATTATAAAGATGACCTTTTTATTTAAACATTTGGATAAAAGAGGCAAAGAAATAAAACTGCAAAGAATAAAAATTATTAAATACTTATATTAATACATTTTCGGAATGTTAAAACTATTGCACTACATTTTACATACAATAAAAAAGGTCAGGCGAAGTAAGGATAAGAAAAACATACAAATTCCGAAAAAAAAACATCTATTTTTAATAAATAAAATTCGTATATAATATAAAAAAAGCGCTCTAAAGGTCACCAATATAAATATTTTTAAATACACAAATTAACATGTTACACATTGTTTTGAACGAAAATTATAATGTATTTTTTGTACAATATACTGACTTTATGGGTTAATAATGGTTAAATAAATCAATTTCTTTTGCTATTTATATCAGTGATATCAAGGGGTTTCTCCAGACTCCTGGGACTTAATATCCGTTGGAACCCTAGCCAAGAACCCTTAGAAACATGGAGACGAATTACAGTTAAATGTATGCTTCAAGTTACAGATATCCGTTAACTGCCAACGCTGTCGATTCCAAATCTTACATGAATGGGACAGTCCGATATACTTATCTGTGCGAGTGGCAAATAATGGAACTAATTCGCCATGTTGAATTGTCATTACATGGTTGAAATTGAAATTAATGGGGTGACTAGAGTTTGATGTTTACCGTGGGTGCCGGTATTGTAGACGCTACAACTTTGCCCATTTTAAAGCAAGCATTCATACTATGGCAACACTGAAAACGACACTAGCGCCACACGCACAAATAACTCTGTCCAACTTATTGTACAATTAACAGTTCGATTTGTCGTCAACGCGTAGGTAATAAAGCATAATATTATTAGTGAAAGAGTTAAAATGTAGTTTATGGACAAGTTCTAAACAAATTGACAAAGTTTATTCATGAATGGTATATTACGAATTGTTACGATTGGCAGAAACTATAGAGCGCCACATTTCATGAACCTTCACGATCCACTTTTTGCTAGCTCTATGATACTACTATTGATTATAAAAGCTAAGAAAAGATTCACAAAACCAAATAGAGTACAATCCTCCTACATAAAATTAGAAAATTGTACATCTAAAGTCATAGAAATCACATCCGAAAATAATTATAATCTCTTATTTATTTTTAAGATACACGGCAATTACATCATAAATTAACTGGCAACACTGTCATTAAACAAAACTCTAGTATAGCAACCCCAATATTTTTTTCACTACTAAAACCTGTCAACACATGCTTAGGCCAATTAATATGGATTTTATTATTTAGTATCAAAGTATTTTCTTAAAATTTGCGCGAACATTGATTATTGAATTAAACAAATTTTATGCGGCTTACTATGGAATATAGCATACTGTTTTATGCAGCAAAATAATAAAAAAAAGTAACATCAATCACCAAAAATAAACGCGATAGTAAGCCGCATAAAATTTGTTATATCAATAATTTAGTATTATTTTAGGTTTGAAGGAACAATTTGTTCTTTAGAGTAACAATACAGAACAGCAATTTACTCATTTAAACGTTTAATTTATATAAAACTTTATGAACGATGCAAAAGTGAAGTCCATCATAGTGTGACGTGGTATAAACAATATGAATGCATTTTTATCATAAACTTCTAAACACGGATGGAGAAGTTTCGCAAGAGACAATAATGCTCAAAAGTAGACATTTAAATGATTCTTATTATACTTTAAAATAAAATTCGACATCAGAAACGCAAGCAATTAAATGTAAGGTGTTTTACTTCTTTAAGATATACATAATACTTTAACACGATAATTTGGAACTGTTCGATATGTTTTAAGCTGGCAACACCTTAGTTTACATTTTTGATCTCCAATTAAATTTCAGAATATAAAGCTTGTTTTAGTGTTAAGGTTAAGTAATTAAATTATTATATTTACTAGTTGAGACTTAAGAAAAGCGTCACGAGTTACGACTACTCTGTGACTGCGTTTCCAGATAGTGAGCCGAGCGTCAATGTCCCTTAAGACGTAATATTCAATTACTTATTTGAATGACTTTTAAGTTTAATAGCTGCAATCGTAATTAAATAATTTAAAATATAATTCATCTCACATAACAATATTTTAAGTAAGGGACCAAAATCACATATTTTACTACTTGACTTTAAATATTTTAACAGAAGGGTTTATTCGTTATATTAATATAAAAAATACATAAAATAAATTAATTTGCAACTAGTTATACTTTTCTTTAATTGTGTATCGGCATACAACAGCATCCCGCCTGATGTCAAGCACAATTAATCCCCCGGCGATTGCACTACTGGTTTGTATGAGATTGATTCCGTGCAAGGCGACACTATTGTGACAATCGGCATTTTGCTAAGTCATAGATTATAAATATGATGTTTGGAAACAATATTAATGCGGCGGCTGTGGTCTACAGTCGCCGGCGGTACACACCTTTAAATAACCGCAAGTAGCAGTCGTATCCACTATGCCGCCCCATTTGAAACCGATAACTTCCCCAGACAAATCCATAAATTTACGTCATAAGCATTTGATAAATTATAATTTAAAGAATTTGGAAGAATATCGAAATAGTGTTGCTAAATTGACTATCGATATTGATGAATTCGACGAATACTATTTAAAAGGCATCCTGAGGCTAGACACAACACTATAGACTATAGAACATAAAAAAGTCATAGACAAAAAATACTAAGCACCTTAAAAAACTCACTGACAAATTAATATAATAAAATAAATAATAAGAATAAAAAAAACTATTTGGAACTATTAGCAAAATATTTTCTGCCTTTGACAGAACTGTTTTTTTCATTACAAATTGGCAAACAAAAAATTATAAAAAACAATACAGAATTCAAATCAAGAAAGCATCCATTGGTTCTGCCTATCCCTGTGAGAAAAAGACGTGACAAATTTATTGATAGAAAGTATTCAGGCCAATTAGGAAAGAAACTGTCTGTACACAGGTTAAATCCAATATCAAATTTCCTATCCTGATTCGTATCGCATTGTTTTGCCTAAAATACTGATTAAGAAGTTGTTAATAAATAACGCGATTGTGCTAATCAGACGCGCCATTAAAAATGAAGACCGCATACCAAAAAGTTTTCTTAATATTCACAAGTACAAGCCGGCAATTAAAATTAAACGAGGGTAGTCTAATAAAAAGCCGAACGCGTTTATTTGATCGACGGACACAGCACGGAGTGGTCGTCTCTTCTGAAGCGTCGCCGATGAGTTTCTGTAAAAAACAAAAGATTTTTTAGATTTAAATCGCCAAGTTTAAGTACCAAAGTACAGTGTAAGGATCTGTTAAAAGTTGCCGGAATCCAGCCTAGTCGGGATAAGGATTTATGGTAAAACCAATTTATTATCAATTTAACGCGCTAATTTCCACAGGGATATGAAGAGACAACGTCAGGATTGCTGCTTACCTCCTGACACAACTCTCTCCTTCACATCTACAATTATTTTCATCATTCTTTTAAGGCCGTTAAAGCGCAATGGTTACGCAAACCGAGAGCACGGGGTTGAAAACCACCAATGTATCTTCGATATATGTACTTTACAGCTTAGTATAGAAATGTAACTAAATAAAAAAATTAACAAATCTGCTTCTTTAAGAATAATTACGATTTAATGCAAAGCTACTAACCGACATGTAAGCAGTAAATCCCTTGGGCATATACTGCTGAGTGCTAGCAGTCTGAAGAAGAATTGAGGTCTATTTGTCTATTCTTAGCACGTGTCAATCGATCTAGTTCGGCTGCTGCATCTGACCGAGCTGCCGCCACCGCCGCTGGAGAGGATTCGCCAACCCTACAAAAGGAAAAATACTTATGACTAGAATTCCAGTAGACTGTGTTTGCACCTTGGATCATTTCAGCTATGCGTAAAGAACCTTTGGTAAGCATAGTGACGATGACTGAGACAACTGTAAATTGAGTCGGTTTTTTCAGTCGTTACACTCTTAGACCGAGGTCAGATTTCAAGTCACAATAATAATAATAATACCCTATCTACAGACCGTAAAGTGGCTTAATCACGTTTCGGGATTAGTTTATAAGTTGCTGGTCCAACTAGGCCAGCATAGTAGATATGACTTATTTAACTGTAAGTAGCACCCTACCTGATGTTAAGCAACAGTCACCTAACTGTAAGTAGCAGTCACCTTCATTCATAGACCACACTTTAGCTTAACATCAGGCAGGGTGCTGTCATATGTCAAGTCACAATAAAAAAAGTTAATTCTTTCGCGTTATTTATGGATTATTTGGTAATATGTTTTTTTAGTGCAAAGTAATTTTAATACCTTAAAGTCGCAGGTGGTGTGCTTCCAGGTGATCCAGCAGGTTGTCCAGGACTACCAGTTTTCTTATATAGGAGTGAATTAAAGAAGTTTGCTAATATACCTTCGTTGCCTGGCGTTCCAGGGCCCATGCCCATTTTGCTACTATCCAACTGAAAATCAATAATAATTAAAGGTATAAAAAAACTTTAATTCCTTCACGCCTTAGTTCTTATCACCATCATCAACCAGAAGACGTCTACTGCTGAACATCTCACCCTTAGAACGCCATTCCGAACGACAAGATGCCAGTTGCGTCTATTGGTTATTCGTGACCTTCACTATTTCGTCAGTCGAATCGGCAGTCGAACTAAAAAGGTCAGTGCGTTTTTTTTTGCAGAACAATCGACAAAGAAATGCTTTGCAAGCCCATGTGTTCTCTCCCTCCTATAACCTAGGATCCTTCAAGCGATGCGTGAAGAAGCAACTTTGGCCGGCGTAGTGACGGCGACTTAGGCAGCCGTGAACTGACTCGGTTGTTTCAGTAGTCGTCACTCTTGGATCTCCTCTTGCTTATCATTGGGCGAGTCGAGGTCAAATGTCTGGTCACAATAAAAAAAAAGTCCACCTGGTAGGAGGCCCACCTATGCTGCCTCTGTCGGTTCGTGGTCTACACTCTAGAACCTTTCCTCCCCATCGGTTGTCGTTTCTTCGAGCGATGTGGCCAGCCTATCGCCTCTTCAGGTTGCAATTCCTACGACCTATGTCGGTAACTCTGGTTCTTCGGCTAATATCCTCGTTTCGGATTCTGTCGCGTAGAGATACTCCAAGCATAGCTCTCTCCATTGCCCGCTGAGCGATTCTGAGCCTTTCCAACCGGCCAGCAGTTAGGGACCACATCTCAGTGCCATATGTCATCACTGGTTGAAGACCCTTGATAAGGACTGAGGGATAAGGATAGACAGAGGCAATGGAAGCGCCACATATCACGATCCTGACACGGCTCTTTCGCTTCCTTCTAAATCAGTAAATATGTGGCAAATAGTTACCTGTGCAGATGGTCTTTGTGTAGTTCTTAATGGTGACTCAGCCCTGGGCGCAGGCGCTGGCGCTTGTAAAGCAGCCAATTGCCGTTGTAAGAACGCTTGCTCTTCCTCCGCCTGCACTTCAGCTTCACGATTTGCACCTGCCTGTAAATTGTTACTGCCTTAGAGACCATTTAACTTAAAGCACTTCGTATATACAGGTTTTCTTATCTGCCGCTGTTAGAGCCCATTTTGCACACATTTTATTCTATTTTTTTGCACTCCTGGGACGGCCCCCTGATATCTCCCCGATCACTGGATTCCTGCAGTGCCTATAACTGTCTATATCTATAAAGTTATAGAAGATACAGAGGTCATGAGAACTTTGGAGCCCCTGCAATTTCGCAGAGATGGTGATGGTGTCGTTTCTTTGTAGAACAATATTTGTTATTTGTAAAAGTGGAATAGAATATAAAAAGAGGTTTTTGAATGTGTTGGTATAATGGCTTTGTTTTTAATACATTAATTTAACTCGTTTATTGTAGCCCAACCACATCAATTTACCTAAATGATTAACCATATGATTGATTGATCATCATAGTTTATCATGATTGGTAAGCAGCAAAAATAGTTTTTTATAAGAGTAGTAGGCAGTGGTGCCCAGTCTGCTTATCTGGGGTATAAGGCAGGGTTACAAGTATACAGACCGTGAACTGACTTAGACGCGTTTCGGTATCAGCTTGTAAGTTACTGGTTACAACTAGACCGGCATAGTGGACGTGACTGCTACGTACTGTTATTTAACTGTGGTAGCTGTCACCTCCATTCATGGACCACACTCCAGCTTAATATCACTGTATTGTGATATGTCGAGTCACAATAATAATAAAAAGTCCTTTATAAGAGAAATAATTACCTTCCTTGTGGCTGGCTGCACAATAACATCTCTATAATAATCATCTGGTTTACAACTTTGCATATTTTCATGTAATATGCTAATTTTTTTCATACTATCCCAACCAGCGGGTCTGAAAATAATCATTATTATAACACTTATCATAATTTAACCCACACCCAAGCTTGTATTTCAGCTAGGTCAGCATCCATAGTGGATGTGACTGCCTGGAAAATACATTTATCGTTAGTGTAGACTCATGGATAACAGTCCACATCACCATGTCCTAAAAAAGTGGCATATAGGAAATAATAATTACTGATTTGGGTACATGGAAAGGATGAGTGATAGTAGATTGACGAAAGGAATTTATAAATCTGATGTTCTGATGTGGATGGATGCCTTAAACAAGGCAGTCCCATAAGGGTGTTTTCCGATCAAATCGGAGACATCCTCAAGAAAGCTAGGTTGCCTAGTGCCCATAACCATAGAGCCTGTATGAAGAGAATCGTGGATGTGAAGAAAGCAAGGGAGTTGTGTAAGGATCGTGGTAAGTGGCGCTCCATTGTCTCTGCCTATCCTTGTAGGAAAAAGGCGTGACAATTTGATTGATTGATTGGACTAAATACTTAATATAATACTGAACATTATAAATAAAATAGCTGTTAACACAAGACAGTGGGTATTTTACATGCAAAATGATTCTATAAATACTATTGTTTCGGAAAGGCTCAGTCGAATTGCTTAATGACTTAATTCTACATCACAAGTTATTATTATTTTGATCGCCTACACAATGGAGAACGTTCTAATGATCTCTTTAGCCTTACCGGCACAGGATGGGGAAAAAATCCGCATTCCGTGAACCGAATGGGCAGTGAAAGTAAAAGGTTTGGCTTTTGGTTCGGCGTTGTTTCTTTGTAAAACAATCGACAAATGGAATAATTTATCAGCCCATGAGTTTCCCCATCATATATTTGGATCCTTCAAGTAAAGTAGAAAAAGCACCTTCAGCCAGCATAGGTGACTAAGGCAACCAAACTCTAAAATGAAACGGATTTTTCAGTCGTCTGCGCTCATGGACTACATGCTGACTACACAGTCAAGTTGAGTCAAGTCTCAATGAAAAAAAGGTATAATTACTTACATTAGAACAGCATCTTTTTCAACAATAAGAGCTGGCGTCCTGAAGGGCAACGAATATATCCTGTGTGTTAAATATTTATATAGCAGGTCACAGTTTTTGTCCTCCTTAGCGCTTGTGTAAAACAACGCAGCGCCATGTTGCAGGCAAAACCGTCTTATCCATTGTTGCATGAAGTCAAAATGCTCATCGCGGTAATCGTGCTCCTTCTCTAATGTGCTCATGTAGTCCGTCTGTAATTGTATATTCATTGGCATTCGTTAGCAAACCAGTTCGTTACGGATAAAGTCCCGGGTTCAATTCCCGATCAGGCTTAAATTTATTTTAAAACTTTTATTTGTCAAATCAATCAAATCAAATTTTCACGTCTTTTTCCCACAGGGATAGGCAAAGACAATGGAATGCCACTAGCCACGATCCTGACACAACGACGGGTCCATCGCGTGGCAGGCGGGAGAATGAAGGCAGCGTTTCGGACTTGTGGCCGAAATGTAGGTTTCAAAGCTTTTTGTGACATGTCAACACTGACCTTCCCTTCCCTGCCTTCACTATCCCCTCTACCCAACCAAATATTGTAAGACCCCACCAATGCCGCCTTCGACATACGATCCAAAAATGTGGTAACGGCGGACCTTGGGAGGCCAAGATTTTTTAAAAGATGATGCAAGGTTTTTGCTGGTAATCCCCTTGCGCCAACTTCCACTGCGTAGAGCTGAGTTTTAAAACCGTTTTTCATCTCGTTCGTGAGATCATAATATTTATTGGACTTGATGTTGTAGTCCTTTGGAATGTTTGTTTTCCACGGAACAGTGCTCTACGATGATAATAGTTTTTAAGTGTCGAGAGTAAACTAAAATGTCCGGTCTGTAGGCTGATACTGCTAGATCTTCAGGTATCCTGTAGTGCTTTTCGAATGTATCCATAAGTATTTTCCAGTCAGGTGCGTCGCGCAGGATCGAGAAAGGCTTATTTTGTGATTTTCTGAGATGGGACTCTTTGACAAAAGTAATCTGTCTTTCATTTGTGGACAAACCTTTCCTAGCTCTGCCAATGCTAAGACTTACTGCTTCACGGATAATTTCCAGGACTTTATCGTGTCGCCGCGTGTAACAGCCCCTATCAAGTAGAGTGACACACCCGACCAGAATATGTCTCGCAGTTCCCACGACAAGACCACATATTGTACAGGTCTTATCAGTACCTTTACACCGCCTTACCAGATTGCTCTAGTCAGGCAGAGACATTTGGAATGCGTTAAGATAGAATTTTACTAACGCTGGAGACCAATCATACATTATTGTTCACCATTTCAAGGCTGGGAGTACACATATCTCTCCTAGGGTGAGCCACTCATTCTGTACCTCTAGAGTCGTTGCGTGCACTCTATACTACAATAGTTTGTGGCGAGAGATCGCCAAATGTCGTGAGTCATGGAAAAAAGAGAGGGAGGCCTTTGCCCAGCAGTTGGACAAATAAATAAGCTAATAATAATAAAATACCTTAGTAACAACCACAACAATATCTAAACCTAGATTAGTTGTGAGTACAGCTTCTGGCAGTGGATTATCATCTTCATCATTGTCCTGATCATCTGAGAGGTTTCTTGATGATCTTTTCATAGGTGATGTGGCTGGCTCAAGTTCATCACCAGGTTCTGTATATCTCTGCCATTTCTGGATTTGTTGCTTCTTGCTTTGTTGCCTTTGTTCTGTAAGTTAAACAATTAATATAAAATACTTTATTATTAAATTTTTGTTTAGTTCTTAATCCTTACTGCACTTTTTTACATTTATTTTATTTTATTGTGACACGACATTTGACCTCGACCCGCCTGATGATAAGCAAGAGGAGGACCAAGAGTGACGACGAATGAAAAAACTGGATTGAAAAACCTCAGTCGCCGTCACTATGCCGGCGAAAGGTGCTTCTTCACGCATCGCTTGAAGGATCCAATGTCATAGGATGGAGAGAACACATGGGCTGGCAAAGCATTCCACTTGTCAATTGTTGTACAAAGAAAAGACGTGCCGAACTTTTTACGACTTAATTACCTATATCTATTAAAATTAAAGTATATGCCTACATTATTTAGTAGCAGGTTGATAATAACTTTTTTATTATTAAAAAGCAGTAAAACCACAGTTCCAATGACATCACTGATGAGTCATGAACTTGACCTTATATCATAAAGTACCACCAGAATATAAATGAGATATTGATGACAACAAAAACTAGTTTTTATACATAATATTTAGTAAATATTTACAAAGAAATATTTTTATCAAAATTAATTATTATTCTGTATTTTATATAACAGCACCGCCTGATGTTGAGCTGAAGAGTGGTCCATGAATGGTAGTAACTGCTGATACTAACTGGAACTAGGCTTGCCAACTCAGTTAATCATTAATCCGAAAGGTAAAAAAAATCAATCAATCAAATTGTTACGCCTTTTTCCCACAGGGATAAGCAGAGGCAATGGAGCGCCTCTTGCCACGATCCTGACACAACTCTCTCGCTTACTCACATTCACAATTCTCTTCATACAAGCTCTATGGTTATGGGCACTAGGCAAATTATTTTAACTTGTTTTTTACATTGAGAGCAGTTTGTATTACCTTTGGATTACAAATGATATAATCATATTTTTGTTTACATGTGTAATGATTGAAATTAGTACACCCTTGTATTTCAGACTTTACATGTATTTCAATTTTTATTCCAGGAGAGTTTTCAACCCTAACTGGAACTGGCCACTTTTAAGCTGATGCCGAGACGCGACTGAGTCCTTTAGTCGTCTTAAAAATGGTCAGCAGACTGGTCAAATGACCACCAACTGTCTGGGCACAAGTTTTTGACTGTGCAAGTTGTATAACAAAAAAATCTTACCAGGAGTGAGATCAAGTTTATCAATATGGTCCCCGAGTACTGATGCCCAACTTTGTAGCTGATCAAGGATTCCCCAAGGGGTTGTCATAGCAACTGTTAGTATGACAAGTGTATGAGGAAATGCCTCCTCACTTAAGGCAAAACGGAGTAGATTTGAGTGACCTGGATCACCATCTAATACCCATACACTTAACCTTGTTTGATCTAAAAGACAAAAAATATTTTAATTATGTATCATAGTGACGGTGACTGAGGCACTCTTGGGCTTTACCTTGCTATTACATCAGGCAAGTCAAGGTCAGATGTCATATGTCAATAAAAGATGAGACACTAAAGTGGAAATTAATCAATCAATCAAACTGTCACGCCTCTTTCCCACGGGGATAGGCAGGGACAATGGAGCACCACTTGCCACGATCCTGACACAACTCCCTCGCTTCCTATCAATTATTAATCAATCATATTATTACTCATTGACTCTGATAAGAAGAATCAGAAACAACAGAGCACTAATTTACGAAATTTAGGTAGAAATATATCTAACATATCTATCTGCGTGATAGATGTGGTTTAAAAGAAGATGTAGTGACAAGGATTGACAAAGGAATGCTTCGATGGTTTGGGCACATGGAAAGGATGAGTGAAAGTAGATTGACGAAAGGAATTTATAAATCTGATGTGGATGGATGCGTTAAACAAGGCAGGCCTAGGAGAGTGTTTTCCGACCAAATCGGAGACATCCTTAAGAAAGCTAGGTTGCCTAGTGCCCATAACCATAGGGCCTGTATGAGGAGAATTGTGGATGTGAAGGAAGCAAGGGAGTTGTGTAAGGATCGTGGTAAGTGGCGCTCCATTGTCTCTGCCTATCCCTGTGGGAAAAAGGGCGTGACAATTTGATTGATTGATTGATTGATATATCTAACATTGTAACTTGTGAAAATCAGGTATGAAAGCTAACATTATATTGTGGCGACTGTAACTGAGTCCTGTCTTCAGTTATCAGCATTCTTAAGCTATCAATCAGGCAAGTCAAAGTCAGATGTTGTGTCACAATAAAAAAAGGTAGTGTGATAAATGCAAGGCTGTAATTATTTTAATGATTGCTCTGTAAACTAGAGATTTTTTGGTTGCCTAAAATCATGGTATCGTACTCTGATTCAATATTATTTTAATTATAGGTATTTCTTATAAGGATCAAATAAGATTAATTGGAAAAACATTATCCAATAAATATGATATCATTGTTTCTTTTCTTATAACTAATGAAATAAAGTATATATTTTTGTGGCCACACCAATATTAAGCCACAGTGTGGCCGAAGTAAGACAAAAGTTTCCGGATAATTGCAGTAATGAGAAGGGTGTCCAGAAAGCATACCACTATCTCTTAGAGCAAAGATTATTATAATCTTACTTTGCAATTTTAATAGCACTTATTTACGACATAGTAAGCTTATTTTAAATAATATTACTTTCTTAAAGTTGGTGTATACACCCTCAATTATACCAGTCAATTTGATTCACAAAGGTACACTTCAATTTATCCAAATAATAAATTAGTTTTTAGAATCATTTAACACATTAAAAAATCACAAAGAATGTGGAAACAAGTCTGTACATAATATATTCATTTATAAAATTTTAATTATGCATAAATCTTTTACATTTCTCTATCATCGCCTCATCCTTTTCCACCTTTTCCTTTTCCTATTCCACTCATCCTTTCCATGTGCCCAAACCATTGAAGCATTCCTTTATCAATCCTTTTCACTACATCAGTGGGGTAGCCGCCCGGGGCGGAAAAAAATTTGCTGCCCCTTTTTTTAGGAATTTCAATCATAGGTACAACAAAAATATGAATTTTGGGTTCAAATTTTAACGATTTATATTAGTTTTAAAAAATTTTGCCGCCACCTAAATGTGCCGTCCGGGGCGGGCTGCCCCCGCCACTGCACTACATCATAGTTTATAATTACATCATAACATTTATAGTTTAATATATTCCTAAAATAGTATATTTATAGTTTGATGTAATTTTACCAATTGTTTAAACAACTGTTATTCAAAAATTATGCATATTTGTTTTATGGTTTTCCTATAACCTACTGTTATGTTTATGTGCAGGCTTGTTTCTGCACTTAAATCCTCTGCAGCTTCTTTGTGCATCCACCCGATCTCCTTCAGATCCTCCTTCCTATAACCTAATGTCCTTGTATTTTGAAACTGCCTCTGTTTACAATCTTACGATATTTTATTTGATTTCAAGAGATTGTTGATATCTATAATATCATTATTTTTATTTTATTTTAAGAAGAAACAACATCTAATGTCAACTAGCCCGATATTAGGCAATGCAATCTATTAATGGAGGTGACCGCCACAATTGCCACAATTGCCACCACTATGCCAGTCAAAAGTGATTTTAAAAGCGTTCACTTGAAGTATCTAAGAGAATAGAAAGGAGAAGATGATTGCAAAATTTAGTGCAATTAAGTATTCTATTACTATTAGAACATATAACCTGGTAAAACATTCCACTTATTGATTGATTTACAAAGAAATTATGTGGCATTTTTTTAGTTTGACTGCTAATTTGGTGTTTAGAATACTGTTTTTTTGTTGCATATCACTTGAAATACATACCATCTCTATATTCGTCTCTTACATCTATATATGCATATTCGAGGGCAGACCCTTTCTTAGGATCCTCTACACCTTGTAATTTAGCTATTAATGTAGTCTTTCCAGTTTCATTATCACCAAGTACTAATACATTCTTATTTGAAGGTAATTTTGTGTTCCCCTGGTTCTGTACTTCCTCTAAAATAGCAGACCTGAAATGACAATACTAATACAGCACTCGTGTGAACGCGAGTCCCATCTTTCAATCATAATGAAGATGCTCCAACTGATTGACATGTTTAACGAATAGGGTCTCCGTTAATTTACAAACAAAGCATTCTTTAGAGCTAGGTCACATATTTCACAGCTATGGGAACTTGACATCACGTAGGTGTGACACATAAGATACCCTATATGGAGAAACTATATAGCCTTTAAAACTAACAGAAGCACTTTACCATAAGTTATCCTTGGCGTCGCCATTCTCTTTCTTTTTAGATTTTAGCCCATTTGCCTGGCCGTTTGTCTCCATTCTTCAAAAATGTAAGAAGATAACAACGGCACAGAGAGGCTTTTCGTTTTCGGCCGTTCATACGTCACTCGCGAATATTAGTGTTGTTAGATTAAGTTTACTTGATTACCTTATTAATAAAACGACACGCGATCTAAAGTACTTAAATTGTAACTTTTACTTATTTAAATAAATGTTATTTTTAAATAAATATGAAGACTTTGTTAAGATATTAGATATTCTAGAAATAGAGATCTCGAAATGTATATATTTTTTATGTAGTACTTCCATGTTTACCCATTTTCTGGCGTAACAATTTTATTAGTAGCAACACGATATTAAAAACGAACAAATAATAATCGATTGAAGAATATAGTAGAACTCGATTACGAACATAGTAAACAGCACTATTGACATATTGACCCACGTTCAAAAATCTAAAATTAAACAAATGTTACAAAAAATACAAATTTTGCGAATATTAATAAGTATCACAAAATCTAACTTTTAATTAAATAAATTATTTAACGTACTAAAACTCACAAACGTTATATTTAAACTTTGGAAATAATCCAAATATATTATTTTTCAATCTGTCAAAGATCTAAATATCAAAATTTTGAACGTTTTATTCCGCATATTTTTGCAGCTGTGTTTTGTTGTGTGGGACAGTGTTTTGAAAATATAATATTTTTATAGTCATATGAGTTAGGTTTTATTTATTTAAATAGTTGCTCAAGATTACTTAATAAATATGAGTAAAAAGCCAAATCCGCGATCCAAAAATACTGGATTATCCCAGGTGAGTCATTAGGTACAGTAAATAAATATTTTGTCCTTCAACTATGTCCGGTTTTCCACGATTTAGTTACAATTTTGTTTACTTTTTATTTATAGTTCATTTGCACCCACAATTGGGAATTGATACACTACAATAAAGCACATGTTTACAATGTGACAGCCAGACAACAAAGACTTGTATTCATTTCTTTTACTTTGCCTTTTTCTGTATTCGTTACTATATTATCTTATAACTACTATTTGTTACAATTGTACTGTATACAAATATATATATATATATATATATATATATATATATATATATATATATATATATATATATATATATATATATATATATAACAACTTTTAAAAGAATCAAAATGTTCCAGTTTGGTCTGCTTGACTTTTCAACATCAATGGATGAAGGAGATGACTTAGGTTCTGATGATGACATGGATTTTGAAGCGGAATTGGCTGCAATCAGTGGGGAAGGTGGAAAAGCAAGACGGAAACCAACAAAACTGGCACCAGCGGTTAATTTGGATGTTATGATTGCTGAAAGCTTAAAAGATGTGCCTTCTGATGATGACATGTCAGGTATGGGAGCGTTCAAGTATTACGTAAAGCAATTTTTGAAGATTTTTACACCCCTTCCCCTCCTTGTAATGCACCGTAACGTTTTTCTGTAACCCCCCCTTGCCATCTCTAAACGTTACGTAACACTCAAGTGATCATTTTACCCTAAAGTCGTAAAAAGGTCTTAACTGACAACGAAAACAACATTAAATGACGTACAATGCAATCTAGGGATTTCCCGTGAAATATAAACGAAAAGGTTTGCCAACTTACGAGATCAAATTAAAAAATATGACGACCAGACTAATACAATCGAGGAATTCCCAGTAACGTAAATGAAAAGGTTTGCCAGTTTGGGAGTTTTAATTCTGTAATTTTTTAGAAACAATGTTATGTAACCTGTTGTAAGAAAGACCCCCTCCCGCCCCTGTAACGCATTGTAGCGTTTTAAGAGACCCCCTCCCCCCAAATTGTGTTACGTAATACTTAAACCTCCCTATATAGATTTGTCCTTAAATCTTAATTTAAACTCAACAATGTGATTTATATTTTGAGGCTAATGCTCCTACAGTCAAATAATGCCTAGTAGCAGTTTATTTATAACTTGCTGCACTATGTTGCACACAGGTGGACTTAATGCTAGTTAGCATTCTCTACCCACCCTTTGGAACAATTAATACCATCTTTAAGGAATAAAAATAAACAAAAGCTATCAATTTTATATTTATTTAACATTCATAACATTTTCTCTGTCTTCATTTATATAATAATGAATTATCCAGGTGATGAGGATGACCCAGATCTCCTGAGTGAACTGAATGCACTAACATTGGAAGATGATGAAGCCCCTCCCCCGCCCCCTAGAGCTTCCAGAGCAGCTCCTCCACCCCCAGGATCAAACAGCACCATAGACCTTCTGCAGGAGAGAATAGCTATGTACCAATTAGCTGAAAATAATGCAAAGACTAATGGAGAGACTAGTCGAGCTAGAAGGTAAGTCTTTGCATCTTTTTATTATATTTTGAATAACTTAAAAAAAATGTATTAGAATTTAAAAAAACTTTGGTAAAATATGAAATATTGAAAATCTTATACTAAAAGCTCATAGCTTGTTATTTCTTTTATTTTAGGGTCTTTTATTTTTATGAAAACTTATTTAATTCCTTTTCATATCCACAATAATAGTTTTAATTGTAGGTATAAAAATAGTCACTATTATCCATAGAAATACAAAATATAATCTTAATAATGTCCATTTAATATTTATCCTCAAATAATTTCCATTTGCAGATTTGGCCGTGGACTGAAAACACTAAATGACTTATTAAAACAAGCAAAAGCTGGTAAATCAATAAATGATGAAGATATCCCACCAGTGGTTGCAACTGGAAAAGTTTCTCACCCTTCAGCACCTTCAGAACCTGCCCCACAGGAACCAGCCGCAATGCCACCAACTCCTGTGCAACCAGAACCACTAGAACCTGCAGATCCTATTCCAGAAAGTCTACCACCTCCTAGCATTCCAGCACCAAGTCTACCTGCAGATGAGGGATTACAGTTTATTTTGAGTAAGTTTTTTATTTTTTATTGTGACTCGGCGTATGACAGCACCCCGCTTGATGTTAAGCCGAAGTGTGGTCCATGAATGTATGTCACTGTCACTACAGTTCAATAACTGTGAGTAGCAATCACATCCACTATGCCAGCCTATTTGGAACCGGCAACTTACAAGCTGATCCCGAAACGTGACTGTCATGTATTGATCAATGTGGGTAGTTATGTATATGAACATTAAGGAGAAGTAACTAAACAGTTGTGTAGATTAGGTTGAGAGTTCAACATAAATAATATATAAAGTGAGTATATAATAGTGGCGACGAGAAAAAAAGTGAATGTTTAAACAATAAAGTGTATAACAATTTGAAATAGGATAATAAAATATAATACAGTGAAAAATTGTAAAAATGGCTTTAAAGTTCAGTGAGTTTGATGTGGCACATGGTTGTTGGAAAAACTATATTGAAAGGTTTTGTTTTGGGTTACAAGCTCATGAAATCAAGGAAGATGAGTTAATGAAAGCAAATTTATTGGCGAATTGTGGCTCAGATTTGTATGATTTAATATTATCTTTGATTACACCACATTATCTTTTAAATAATCATTTCCACCCGACACCTAATGAAATAGTACAGTCCTATTACTTCCATACTAGAAATCAGCAAGCGGGGGAAAAGATGAGAGATTATATTGCTCAATTAAGAAAGTTAAGCATTAATTGCAATTTTAAGGATTTAGAAAGGATACTACGGGATAGATTGGTTTGTGGAATATCAGATAAGGACACACAAAAATTATTACTTCAGCAAAATACATTAACATTTGAACAAGGATGCAAAATAGCAATTTCTCATGAAACAGCCAATTTTGATTCTAATATCATAACAACAGAGTTAACAAGCCATTCACAATTACAACAGGAGATACCTATGGAAGTAAATAAAATGTTTAGTCGTAAAGTACATAAACAAGATGAGAAAAATATATGTAATAGTTGTGGCAAAAGTCATAAAAATGAATGTTTTTTCCGGAATAGTAAATGCAATATATGTGGAAAAATAGGCCACATTGCTACAGTATGTTTTAGTAGGAAACAGAATAGACGTCTGTCTATTCTGTTTCCTATCTATTCCTTTGCCTCATATAATCCATTACAATTTGTCTAAATTTTAATGGATTATATGAGGCAAAGATAAATAGTGTAAGACAAGACAGAGTGGCAGCTTTTATGATTAAGGTCTTACTTAATAGTACCCAAGTGGAAATGGAGGTTGACTCCGGTTGTGCTTTCACACTCATTAGTGAAAAGACAGCATTATACATTTTTAAAGGTCGATTGCCAAAACTAAAGAATATTGATATATCACTTAAAACCTGGACGGATAATATATTAAATCTACTGGGACAATTAGAGGTAAAGGTACAATACAAAAACATAATTAAAAATTTAACCTTGGTCATTGCTAAAGGTGAGGGCCCAAGTTTGATTGGACGGAATTGGTTCACGGATTTGGATATTAAATTGCTAGGTATTTATAACATACAAGTTAATATGAGTGTTATTTATAATATTCTAAATAAATATAATAAAGTATTTGAAGAAGGTCTGGGAAGATATACCGGACCAGTTGTTAAGATCACAACAAAAGATGGTGCTATACCCAAATTTTTTATGAGTAGGCAGGTTCCATTTACCTTAAAGGAACGTGTTATAAAGGAAATTGACCGATTAGTTGAAGATGGGGTTTTGGAACCAACACCTCATTCCTTGGGGGCAACACCAATTGTACCAGTTCTGAAGCAAAATAGAAATGTGAGGTTATGTGGCGACTATAGAGCAACAGTAAATGAGGTCATTGACACAGATACCTACCCATTACCTACAATTAATGAAGCGTTTGCAGAATTACAGGGTGGTGTAATATTTACAAAAATTGATCTCGAGAGGGCCTAT
Organism: Tinea trinotella; assembly: GCA_905220615.1. NCBI lineage: Eukaryota > Metazoa > Arthropoda > Insecta > Lepidoptera > Tineidae > Tinea > Tinea trinotella. The sequence continues at coordinate 1,615,883 of HG992307.1, read as the reverse complement.
ACACAAATAGTGGTTGATGAAGATACATCAGAATTATTAACAGTTAATACACCAAAAGGTTTATATAAAATGAAAAGGTTGCCATTTGGAGTAAAGTCTTGTCCACGTATATTTCAACGATTAATGTCAACGTTACTTGTAAATATTCCGGGAGTAGCTGTTTTATTAGACGATGTAGTGATTTCAGGAGAAAATATAAATCAGCATAATGAAAGATTAATTGTTAAGATGTAAGTTGTAAAGATTTGGTGTTAGGAAAGTTAGAGCAAGCTGGATTTCGTGTTAACAAAGAAAAATGTAAGTTTGCCGTACGAAGTGTACAATTTTTAGGATATGTCATTGATGAATTTGGTATTCACCCATGTGAAGAGAAAATTCATGCTATTGAGAAAACCCCGGCACCAAAAAATATAAAGGAACTTCAAGCTTTCCTCGGATTACTAAATTTTTATGATCGTTTTATAAATAATAAAGCGACAACAGCAGAACCTTTATACAGATTGTTGAATAAGGATAAGAAATGGCAATGGACAAAAAATCATGAAATGGCATTTAATAGCTTAAGGAATAAATTATCAAGTCAAGACACATTAGTTCATAATGATAGAAACAAAAAAAATATTATGTCGTGTGATGCATCACAATATGGATTAGGAGCTGTGTTGGAACATGAAATGGAGGATGGTACTATCAGACCTATAATGTTTGCGTCGAGAACTATGAATAGCCATGAGCGTAACTAAAAATTGCATGATATGTGCACAAAATAGAAATTTGCCGACTCCAATCACACATCAGTGGATTAGACCAGATAAACCCTGGTCTAGATTACACATTGATTATGCTGGACCTTTCCAAGGCAAGATGTTCCTCATTCTGATTGATGCTTATTCAAAATGGATTGATGTGAAAATTGTGTCAGATGTAAGTTCAACCACATTAATTAAAACGTTAAGAAATATATTTACAGAACAAGGGTTGCCTGATACATATCACAAGATTTTAAAACTTTTTTACAAGTAAATAGTATTCGTCAAGTACCTTACCACCCAGCTTCTAACGGACAAGCTGAAAGAGCGGTTCAGACAGTTAAGAATAAGTTAAGAAAGTGTTCAAACGACCCTTGGGATATAAAAATATCTAAAATGCTATATAGTTTACGAACTATATAGTTTAGAGTAGTCATTTGACGAAATAGTGTAAATGATAGAACACCAGCAGAACTTTTGAATAATAGAAGATTTAGAACAAAATTTGATTCCTTAAATCCACTCACTTACAAAGATAATACACAACTAGAAGGCATACAAAATAATGAATACAACATTAATAATATATAAAGTGAGTATATAATAGTGACCAAATCACTTCACGGTCTGTATACTTGTAAGTGATGGTACTACTCCGGATCGGCAGACTGGGTACCACTGCCCAAGTTCACAACTCAAGTTCTTGTAAAGTTTGTAAATAATTAAACCCTCTGCTGGAATGACAAAGGAGGCCGTGGACCGATCAGTGTCATTCACAGTATAGGTGATTTTTTCTAATGACACTGATTAGCATCATTTGCAGCCGAGGGGTTAAATGATTATAGCTTGGTTAATTAAGGAATTAAATTAAAATGCAATAACTTATGAGATATTATAAGCATCTCATATGAGCGTAATAAAATATTAAAAAAGCAGCTGATCGTCATCAGTAGTGGAATGGCCTCTCAAACCAAGAACTTCTGGTTCGAAACTATTTGCTGGTACCAATGTATCATTGATATATGTACTTTGATTGTCCTATTTCTGTAATACAAGCATGTATATTTTCATGCTAGTATAAAAAAAATAGATGGGTGTCATAAAACTATTAAAACTATTTTTGATTGAGTTGCGTCATTTGACATTGTTTTGCCTGATGGCAAGGGAAGGTTGTCCAAGAGCGCCAATGACTTAAAATTCGTTTCGGTTCATTATTTCCTTAGTTATCATTATTGTACTGGGCAAAGAAGTAGGCTGATATTTGAATAAACATTTACTTTTATAACAATTAAGGCGACCATGGTGTAGTGGCAGTGCAATAGCTACATAAGCCGAGTGGCACGGGTTCGAAACCACTCACCGGTACCAATCTATATCTGATATATGTACTTTGGATGTCCTGTTTCTATGATACAAGCACTTTTGTAACTTAGTATAGAAATGTATAATCAAAAATATATTTACAGGAAGAAAAGAAGAATTGAAAGCCGCTGCCTTGTCTTGTAAGCACTCAGGAAACAAGCCATTAGCATTGGAGTATTTAAAAGTTGTCAAACAATTTGATATAGTTGTTGAAGCATATAAAAATGGCCAAGAAATGGATCTGAATGAATTGCCCACAGTAGATATGATTGCACATGCTTTTAATTCACAGGATACTGTTAATGAAGAAAAGCAACAAAGTTCTGGTTAGTATGTATGACATTTAAAAGCTTTAATAGGATTATTAAATATTAAAATGTAGTATTGTAGTTGCAGTGACATTCATTCATGGACCACACTCCAGCTTATCGACAAGTGGAGTGCTGTATGTTAATTCACAATAAAATTTTATAACAAAAAAACCTTATAGATACACCAAATATTATTGGCTGACTACATGTCTTTCCTGGCCGGTGATTAAAGATGGGACTCGAAAACTCGTCAGGTTAACTATGGTTAACCCGATTCGCAAACCAAATTAATGAATTCGATTCCAACTGGTTTACAAACCGAGTTGTCAATTCGGTCTGATAATCTAAATTGCCTAATACAAAGTATGGTTTGCTATAGAATTTCTGATGTCAAATATAAAAAAATAATTTGGTGTCTGATCTAAAATTATATATACTTAAGTATATAATAGTTCAAACCGGTTTATTATAGATGTTAACCGACCTAACTTGGGTTAGGTCTCAACTCGGTTTAACCCAGGTTGAAAAGTCGAGCTGTTACATCTCTACCGGTAATCGTATTGACTGCTACTGAGGTACCAGTAAACTGAGTTGGTTTTTGCAGCCGTTGGTTCTCTTTATCCCCTTGCTTCTTACCATCAGGCATGTTGAGGTCAGATGCCAGATCACAAGTTTTAAAAAATCTTCACAATCCTTACACCTTAGTAGGGAAGGTATCATCTTGCGATCAACAGATTAGGCAATTGATTCCCACGGTCCACGGAAGACTTGACGGCGATCTAAGTTGGTGTGATAAACGGGGGTCCACGAAAACTGATCTGGTTTAGATAGTGAAGAACTAAAATGTTGGCTTGACTTCGCCTATCGCTCTTCGCTCGCTTAGCGACTGTTACTTTTAAACACTTGCATATTCCATATTCAGTACAACGTGTCGAAACTTGCAATGGCGGTTTTGTAAATATGGTAGTAGAAATGTAAGCCTATGTTTAGCAGACGCCTTCTGGCTGATAATGATGATTCTGTAGCTGAGGGGTTCATTGGTACTAGCTAAATTTTGAAGGTGGTCTATGGGAAAAAAAGTTTAGGAACCTCTGGACTAAATAATAAAAAACACTGGAATTTCATATTGCTAATGTTTCAGCTCCTGAAGCAACATCAAATGAACAACCTGCCGGTCTGATTACGGCGTCATCAGTAGCAGAAGCACTCCAACAGCATATAACTTTCTATAAGGTATATTATTACTTTTAGGTATATTACTTAAACGTTCGAAGAACCGATTGGGAAAAAAGGTTCTAGAGTGGAGACCACGAATCGGAAGACGCAGCGTAGGTAGGCCTCCCACTAGGTGGATTGAGGACATAGTTAGAAGTCACAAATAACCGGTGGATGCAACTGGAATCTTGTCGTTCGAAATAGCGTTCTAAGGGGGAGGCATAGGTTCAGCAGTGGACGCCTTCTGGCTGATGATGATGATGATCATATTACATCAAAATAATTATGTCTAGTTGTGTGGTACTGATGCCCAGTCGTCCATTCTGGAGTAGTACGCCACTTTTGAGTGGACATTGTACTATATCTATCTATAAGATATCAATCAATCAAATTCAAATCGCCTTTTTCCTACAGGGATAGGCAGAGACACAGTTATAGGCACTAAGCCACCCTGCTAGTTGTGGTAGTAGGATGTCTGATTTGGTTGAAAAACCTACCTTGTTCACGCATCCATCCTTACCAGATTTACACTATTTTTTTTAATAACTCGCTTACGCCACCTCCTAGTCTAAATTACCAAATGTCATATCTTGTCAATTAGGAACAAGAATCAAAAGCAAAGGAGGAGGGTAACAGTTCAAAACAACGTCGCATGGGAAGGATTGTTAAACAGTTTGAACAGGCTATTAAATTAAATGCAGCTGGTCGGCCGATACCGACAGAAGAACTGCCTACGCCACTCGGATATGCACCTATACCTAGTGGAAATGTGAGTATTAAGAATTATTAGAAGTACCACCACTTTTGAGTGTAGTGCAACCGTGGAGGGACCTAGTCGCGTTTCGAGATAAGCTGGAAAGTTGCCGGATTTGCAAATTTGAGCCTTGCATAAAGCAACTTAGAAGATGAACTTGCAACTCGACTGTATTTACAACTGAAAGTGAAGGTATAGATCTATATTAATTATGAGATATTAATATAAAACTATACCTGTCCCTGTGGGGAAAAAGCGTGATAATTTGGTTAATTGACATATAATGGAATTGAAATGGAGAAGTAAGGTTGAGTTATTCTTACCTTTCTCCAAAAGTTGTACTGAGTATGATTCCGATGAAGACTGCAGACCGCACACTGGTTTGTATGAATCTTTATGAGTTTAATTCCTTGCAAGGCGACACTATAGTCTGCGGCCGCCATACGCCATACAGATTCATACTAACCAGTAGTGCGGTTTGCAGTCGCCACTTTTACTGTGCAAATAAGAATTTTATTATAATTATTACTTCCCTGGTTCGGCAGACTACGCCGGCGGTTGGCGGTCAACTGTCTGCCTATCGTTTTAAATGACTAGAACTGTTTTAATTTAAAAATTAAGTATTACTAATATGAATCAGTCAGCACCTACTTCACAACCACGAACACGCCCGCCTTCTGCAGCGCCAGGAATATCTCCGAAGCCATCATCATCGGCAGCTCCCAAAATGCAGCAGACAAGAGCTGACATGCAACTAGTGTTACTGCTTAAAAGGCAAAAGGAATTTAAGGATGCTGCTCTTAATGCTAAGAAAAATGGTAGGATAATTTATCTTGTTCTTTAAATATACCTATACAAATGCTTGGTAAGAGCACTTATGCTCGAATGTGCTCCTGAACACCTGCATGGTCAGGAGCACTTTTCTAAGAATGTGCCCAATTTAATTATTTAATTTTATTAGTGTGCAAAACAAATTCCAATCTTTTATTCGGCATAAAAATACATTGCCGATCCTTTTTCAAACTCACACTAAAATTTATAGCAATTCAATTTCATTAGAAAAGCATTGTCATTTCACAACACTTATTCTTTTGTTTTTATTCTATTTATGTCAAAAAAATTAGTAAAATGCACCCACTCGTGCACATAGGTGGCATCTGCAACAAGGGGATTGGGGTCGACCGTTTTGTTCACATTTAGCCCAGTACACAGGGTTATTTTTGTGGCTCGAACTTGACAGATTCCTACTTTGTGTTAAGCCGGAGTGCAGTTCATGAATGTAGGCGACTGCTATTACTGTTAAATAATTGCAACCAGCCGTAGTAACCACTATGCCGGCCTAGGTGGAATCGACAACTTATTAATTTGCCAAAAAATAATTTTAAAATCGCAGTTATTTTAATAAATTAACTAAGGTATTCTGTTTAACAGGTGACTTAACACAAGCAAAAGAATACCTTCGTGCTGCGAAGGGCTTTGATTCTGTGATAGATGCTGCACGGGGTGGGCTGCTGGTTGATTTCAAGTCATTGCCCGTACCACCAAAAGTTAAGAAGCAATTAGAGGAGACGTTAGTATATTACAATTAATCAGTTATTTGAGTAAAAAGTAAATATTGGGTGCTGTAGTGTATACACACATATAGATGTACATTTACCACACCAGCGGCTTGCTATGATAGCAGTTTTGCCGTTCGACCCCTTCATGAAGTTTTGTATAATTTATTAACGTTTCAAGGAACAATTGTTGATCTTTATAGTGACAATCATCATCATCAGCTAGAAGGCCTTCACTGCTGAACATAGGCCTCCCACTTAAAACACCATTTCGAACAACAAGATGCCAGTTACATCCACTTGTTATTATCGTCAGTTTGCCTAGTGGGAGGCCTACCTATGCTGCGTTTGCCGGTTCGTGGTCTCCACTCTAGAACCTTTCTTTCCCATATAAAGGCGAAACGTCAAAACGGCCTTCATAGCGTACCGCTGGTGTAGACATAGCAGTCTCAGGCGCATGACTCAGAGCACGAGAGCCGTGGGCAAGAGTAGACGCGTGGCATATGTGTGCGTACCTTAGATTACAGTAATTCTTGGTTATCAGTGTTACAACTCCATTAGGTACTACATAAACACTATAGGTGGATAGAAAACACTAGTCTGTTAGTATTAAATATCTGGGGGCACGGCCGTGCCCCTACCAAGTCGAGCAAAGCGTCACGGCCGTACCATCCTTTTCTCGAAGCAATTCAGACCATTTTCGACCCCCTGTAACTTCGTTGTGGATAAAACTAGAAGACTGAAATTTTCAGTAACCACATGCAGGCATTGTAAAGACACGTATATTTCAAATTTCATTCAATTTGAACCAGTATTTTAAGAATTATAACGGGTCAAATTTCTTAAATTTTGTCACTCACTGACTCACCGATCATCAAAATTCTAAGGCACTTCTAGCAGACCTAGAAGCTTCAAATTTGGAATATATGTAGTGTTTGGTGTATGAATCAAGGAAAAACTAAAAAATCTAGAAAAGATCGCAAAGAAAATTAAGCCCATACAGCCAAGTCTTCAGTTAAATTTTTCAATATTGGTTTTATTCGTAACGATGTTTTAAGATTTTATTTATTTTACGGCAATTATTATTATTGCTATTTATTTTACGGGAATTATTATTATTGCTAGCGCGAGGGCGCGGGGCGGGGACAGTGGCGGGGCGCGCGGAAAGGTGAATGTCGCCGAGCGAGCAGCAGCCGCGCTCATACGCGCGAGCGACTCAATGCTGTTCGGATGTGCCCAGAATTCTTACCTATAAGTTTGCGATTTTCATTGATAATTTCGATTGCTATATTAGTTTGACGACTAAAGGCTACTCTCATTGGTTTACTGATATTATTTGCTTACAATTTGGACGTTGTTCGGATAAATAATTTAAATTAACACGTTCACGCCGGCGCGGGTCACCGGTGACCCGCACTAAACCGTCTTATCGGGCGGCGTGGGCCACCGGTGACCCGCACTAAACCGTCCTATCAGGCGGCGTGGGTCACCGGTGACCCGCACTAAACATTGAATTTTAATGATAATTATAATCAATAATGTATCAGAAACATAATTTTTGTTCATTTGTTAATTTGTGGTCAGGATGAAAAAACGGCACGAGTTAAAAAACTTGCACAATAAATCTCACTGTACTGCAGAGAAACAAACAACGCGTATACAGGTCTGAACAGGCAAAAATCACGCGCCGCCAGATGAAACGCGATATTAATTTGAACGCCGCCTAATAGCAAAACAAATTATAATCGGCCCCGGCGTGAACGTGTTAAATATTGATACTTTAAGTACCTAAGTATTTATAAATTTCTTATTACCTAATCGTATTTCTGCATAAAAATAACTTTGCAATCTAACTTGTAGGTAGTCGCAATGGATTCAGTAATACTGTATGTGAATGATCAGCCTTGTCCACACTGGGTTATTCCTATACCTGGTGATGGTTCGTGTTTATTTCATTCTTTGTCATTCTCTATGTATGGGAATATTGAGTCGTCGTATGATATTAGACTTGCTATAATCGAGTATGTGGTAGCGCATTACAAAATAACCGTCTACAAAATACAAAAAGAAATGAGATCCCATCAAAAACAATACTTGTCAAAAAAACCAAGTCTCGCAACTCAGTTGTTCTGCGGTAAAAAGTTGTGAGATCCATGTAATACCAAGTCTGTTATTAATTTATTCAGTCTCTACTTAAGCGACTTTCTGTCTTAATACGTCCAGTCTCTAAGACCACGATCGTGGTCCATAACAATTGAAAATCAATTGTGTCTGGAATCTCCGTACTCGAAGCATTAAGTTATTACGTAATAATTAACAGCATCTTATAGTGACGCATATCAATATTAAAATTCTTTAATGTTTTATATAAATATATTGAGACTTGGCCATCGCCTGAAAACACGTGTAAATTCAATCGCCTGAAAACACATGTAAATTCAATTATTTAGTGCGATGGCCAAGTCTCAATATATTTATATAAAACATTAAAGAATTTTAATATTGATATGCGTCACTATAAGATGTTGTTAATTATTACGTAACAACTTAATGCTTCGAGTACGGAGATTCCAGACACAATTGATTTTCAATTGTTATGGACCACGATCGTGGTCTTAGAGACTGGACGTATTAAGACAGAAAGTCGCTTAAGTAGAGACTGAATAAATTAATAACAGACTTGGTATTACATGGATCTCACAACTTTTTACCGCAGAACAACTGAGTTGCGAGACTTGGTTTTTTTGACAAGTATTGTTTTTGATGGGATTTTTATATGACACGACATATGATCTAGACTTGACTGAAAGCGAGCAAGGGAAGGTCCATGATTACCTAACCAATTTACGGTATATGAATTATGCGTCCAATAACGTCGGTGTCAGTAACCTTGTACAGTCTCAGGAGCAGTATTTTATTAGTTAATACTCAGTAAATATAATTTTTAAATCAATTTATTAGCACTTTTAAAAAAATGATTAAAAACCATTTAATATTACATAGGAATAGATTTGTCTAGAAAAATGTTGACTACCCCTGGAATGTCACTGTTTAGTTGTCAAATTTTAGCTGTCACTTTTACAGTGACATTTCTTTATTAACTTTTTTGAACTCGAATTCAATTTTTGAATATGTTTAAGTAGTTGTTACTGAATTAAACATATTACAGCTTACTATCGCGTTTATTTTGTTAATGTTAAATATCTTCCATACAGATTCGACGTAGTGACAGCAGACGATTGTGAGCCATCCGTAGAGGGTACTAGTGATGTGCTGGCGACGTTACATCAACAATTAAGCAATCAATTGAAAATATGTCAAAGTAATCGTGATCATTACAAAGCAATAGGAAATGTTGCGGAGACTAATAGATTTGAAAATTTAGCTGTTACTGTTAAACAGGATTTGGATGTTGTCACTATTGCTAAAAGGTATTTTGTTTGAACATTATAGATTGTTTAATTAATCAAATTATCGCAGGTATTTCCCATTATTATAAATTGTAAGATTTTTTGATTAAGAGATCTCTATGGAATATATGCCTTGTATAATCAATACCTTGGATAACCAAGCAAAGCGCACCTCACAGTGACGACGACCGAATGACTGAGGCAATATTAAACTGAGTTAAATTTTCAGTCAGTAGGACCTTCAAGTCGAGGTTAGATGTAATTCTCCCTAAGGGATTTGATGGTTTTTTTTTTCATTCAATTTTTTGTACATTTTATACGTTGATAAACTCGTCGGATGTTGTGTTTTAATAAAACAAAATTGAGTTTCGGTAAATTAATTAATTTGTTTATTTATTTTCAGATTGAATCAACCGCCACCATTTAAGTTTCACTATGAATCTCGTCAATTCTCAGTTGTTCAATGCAATTCGGATCTAAATGAGAATGATTTAGAATTGACAATTGTTCGTGGCATAGCATACAATGTACCAAATCCAAAGGAGATTGATACTTATGTCAAATTTGAATTCCCATTCCCACAAGTAAGTTTTTATATATTAGAAAATATTATCAATTAATCAAACTGTCTCATCTCAATTCCCGCGAGGATTGGCGCACAAACAACGTAACGCCACTTTCCACGATCCTGACAAAACTCTTTCGCTTTCTTTACGCAGTTGCGATCCCTGTGTTTTTAAGTAGTCGTTCCCTTCCGCTTACCTCTATTTTTTGAATATTTTGCGTTAATCTTCTTTTATTTATCCTTTCTTTATGGACAAACCAAAATTAATGAGTATTACAACTTTTAGAAAATATTTGATTGTACATGGCTAAATTCGTGGCCAGCATAGGGGATGCGACTGCTACCTGTAGTAGCAGTCGCATCCATTCATGGAGAGTTTTTTCATCCATTTCTTCCAATTTAACTTGGAAGAAATGGAGCTGTCATATTTCGGGCTATATTAAAAAAACGTGTATTTGGCCCCACTCTCAGTCACTGTCACTTTTATTTTTAGCGTAGTATATACGAGTACAAGCATGCATATTCGCTACAAGCATGCATATTCGCTACAAGCATATATTCCATTCTACACCTCGGCGATTTTTTAGCCGGCATAGTGACGGCGACTAAAGCAGTCGTGAGCTGACTTGGCTTTTTCAGTCGTCGTCACTGTTAGACCTCTCCTTGCTTAACATCAGACGAGTCGAGGTTAAATGTCGTGTCACAATAAATAAAAGGCTCACTGTCCAACATCAGGGCCAAAAATTAGTTCACAACTTTGGCTATTTTTATTTAATGCTCTTATACATATTCTTTTTAAATTGTAAATCGACATCTGACCTCATATATGTGCCCCTGTGGGTAAAATACGACCATAATTTATTTTATACTATTCCAGGATTCCCCCGTATACGACCGCACTGTTTTGGTTAAAGACACAAATAGTCCAGTCTACAATGCAACATTCCCATTAGTCATTCAAAGATCTGCCCGCCCCTGTTTGAGGGTGTTCAAGCGACACGGAATCAAGTTTGAAGTTTACTCAAGAGGGTATTTATTTAACTTATTATGTTTGTTATTTTGGCACGACATATGACTGCTCACCACATTGATGGTAAATTGAGTAGCCGTCCATAAGCAGAGGCGATTTTTTTACAGATAAAAGTCTCCGTTACAAAAAGATAGCTGTATAAATTCTGTAAACATTTTTAATCATTTTCTTTCTTCTTGTTTATGGCTTTAGTATTTAACTTGCCAGTGTCAAAGTAAAAATATATGGTTTAATGTTAAAACATTGTCAAGTAAAGATGAAGATGAACCACGCGAGTGATTCATCAAATGATGATGATGAGAATGAGGTTGATGATGATGTTTTAGTAAAGCGGCGGAAAGCCTTTACTAAAACTTCAGAAGGAGTCTTGGAGGGAACACGAAGAAACACGTTTCACAACTTTAAATTACTTGTTTATACTTGATCAACTTAAAAACTATTACTGGATAACAATTCCACCATTATTACACATTAATATTTATGAAAAACACAAGCTTTTCAAATAATTCAAAATCGCGCGTCCTGTCACTTGCAGTTGCCCGCCAAAACTCCTTTTTATTCATTTAGATTTTTGACGTCCTCCACATACGGTCGCGCCATCTGGTGGATAAGACACAAAAGATCGTCGCCACATACGACCACCAGATGGCGCTACATGCATAGGCATGTCACCACACACGACAGACAATACAACAACCTATGTTTTTTTTATTGTGACTCAACACATTATGACTGCACCTGCCTGCCCCCCTAGCACGACAATCCAAGAAGCAAGATAAAGACTTTGGTAAAACCAAGGGGAAGTCCAAGAGCGCCAACGAATGAAATAACCGATTCTACTTACGATTGCCTCAGTAGCCATCACAATGCCATTAATAAACGTTTAGGGATTTACAACATTTGGTTTAAAATAATAATAAACAAGCGCATTTAAAACTTGAATATGCCCTCTTAATAGACCTTCCCATGCTTTTTTTTTAATTGTGATTCGACATATGACAGCATCCCGCTTGATGTTAAGCCAAAGTGTGGTCCATGAATGAATGTCACTGCTACTACAATTCAATAACTGTGAGTAGCAATCACACCACTATGCCGGCCTAGATGGAACCGGCAACTTACAAGCTGATCCCGAAACGTGACCAAATCACTTCACGGTCTGTATACTTATAAGTGGTGGTACTACCCCGAATCGGCAGACTGGGTACCACTGCCTACCACTCTTTAAAACCAAAGGCAAATTAAAGCGTCTGTCGAGTGGCGTCTCAATAAATAAAATCGCTTACATCATAACCGTTTAGAGCAGTGTTTCCCAATCTTATTTAGGCCATGCCCCACATTAAAATTTCAATTTTTTTATGCCCATACATAATAAATTTAACCTTTAAAAATTGTTTTGTTCTCTTAAGAAATATAAATGCTTTCAGCATTTTTTTGGGTTTTGCCTTTTTTGTTAAATTCGTCACCTATATCTAGCATTGCATTTTAATAACCCAAAGTGAAAGGGTTAAAGTCGTGTCGACTCCATTTTTAAATTGCCCCGGGCGTGGGCCCCACGTTGGGAAACACTGCTTTAGAGTGAAATGGTTATTCAAACCGAGAGCCCGTCAATGTATCTTTAATATATGTACTTTGGTTGTCCTGTTTTTATGATACAGGCACTTTTATTAGCTTTGTGTAGAAATGTAAACAAAACATAAATATGCCGTCCATCATATGTCGTGCCAATATGTGACGTATTATATAAAATACACATTTTACAATGATATTAGGTGTGACTTTTGTTGTTTTAGCGGTTGGTTTTCAAAGGATTCACTGCTGGGAACAGTTGTTGTTAAGTTGGCACCACTCGAGACTGTCACGACTATACACGAAGCATTTCCGGTTTGTATTTTTTAAGTTGGTAGTGTTATCTTTTATTGTGAGTCGACATCTGACCTTGACCTGTCTTTTGGAGGTCCAAGAGTGCCGATCTAAAAAAGAGTGAGTTCATGGCTGCCCCAGTTACCGTCACTATACCGGTCAAAATATGTAGTTATAGATAAATAATTAACATCAACGTTAAACCAAAAGCGTTCAAAAAAAAGTAGCAGTCGCATCCGCTATGCGGCCTAGTTGAGACAGGCTACAAGCTGATCCCGAAGCGCAGTAATTTCAACCTTGACCAAACTTTGACCAAATCTTCGATCCTTTAACCCCGGATTCTTAAAGCGATGCGTGAAAAAGCATTTTTCATACGTCTGTATTCTTAGACCATCCCTTGCTTAACATTAGACAAGTTGAGGTCAGATGTGTCATATCATCCTGCTACCTAACTTTAAAGTTAGAGTAATAAAATGTCGGACGGACGCTAGTACAGAATCATAATATTATTTGTTTTTGTTTAGTTGATGGATGGTCGTCGTCCAGCCGGTGGTTCATTGGAAGTGAAGTTACGCGTTCGCACACCATTGTTACAGCAACATGTCGAGAACACAACACATCGATGGCTTGTCATAGACAATTAATGATCATATGATATACTCAAATATAAATGACAGGAATTTATTATCAAGTTTTGCACAAATATGTTTAAAGTAGCGGTGGCAGAGTATTCGAATGCTTTGTTCTATGGTGTTCGAACCATAGATATATAAGAATAGAGTAGCAGAGAGAGAGGCCATCGAGTGTGTCGCGGTACGAAAGAGAACGCTGCAAGAAGGCCCTCTCTATTTCTCTGTCTCGCAACAGACGACGGGGTATTGAGGCTAAGTGATGGACACACGAGATACAAAGGACAGAGAAAAGGAAATATTTTAGTATCTATTCTAAACAAGGCTATTTGTTGAAACTGTGATAATGGATTTTGAATTTTGATGAACTTTAAAAGTATATCTTTTTGTAATGCCTAAAAAGTGTATCAGGTATCAAGTAGCAGCAAGCTTCCATGAGTCCCATATCCTAGAGAAAGACAAACAAAGGGGTCCTTCTTGCAGCGTTCTCTCTTGCACCGCACACAATACAGTACTGGGTTAGGAGGGGTCTGCCTGCTATCCTCTTATTTCTGGTTTGAACAGATTGACCAGTCTTTCTATATTACAGTGAAGGTTTAATTCATGTTATATTGACGGTTGTTAAATTTTGGTTGTCTACGCGACGTAATACAATATTTACCGCAGTACACTGCGTGAGCGAGCAACACGTCACGGCTCAACGCGATGCTATACAACTATTACTTGACGTAGTTTTCGTCGCTCACACAGCAGGGTTAGGTTGGTCAAATAAAAACGATATCGTCTGTCGTCGGCGACAGTCAAAATAATAAAAAGCCAGACCTAAACAACCAAAGCGTGACTATTGATAATAATCAGACGGACAATTCGTCACAACGAACAATAGTTTCGTTTTGGCAAATAACAATGATAGACGATATCGTACTTATTTGTCACACTTAACCTTGCAGGACACGTCTTAAGTCCACCCCAGCCAATTAAATGTATCCTCATATATATCTTTTGAATAGGCAAAGATTTGTTTTCCATAATGTCGTCTATCAAAGGATAAAAAATATCAAAATTGTGACTTATTTATTTTAATCAATATTCAAATAATTCATTATAACTTAAAGTTATAAAAAATAAACGCTTAAAATAAATTGTATATTAAATATAAATTTAATTATAAGATTGTATCATATTTTTTGTTAATCTCCAATAAAACGTAGGTAATTTATATTTTTGATTGTGTTTTATTATTATTTAATTTGTTTTAATTAAAACAAATTAAATTCCCAACATTCTCTGTCTTACTACAAAATATATTTAAAACAATATTTAATTGTGTGATTAGCTGAAAATAAACTTAATATCTAAACAAAGTTTTAGCGATTGTATACCACAAAATCATATTTTTTGTTTATTTAGTCATGTCTCAAACAAATTATTTTTATTTACGTGTGGCAATACTGCTTAACATTATTCATCCGGTCCCAATCTCTATAGAACGTCATGTTCTATAAACATATTTACAAAAATATTTTTATTAATTTAATTTATTTTAAAATGGAAAACGATATTTATATAACTTTTATTCATATTTTTATTTTAATTCTACATAGCAACAAGATTTAAATAAAAAAAATAGTCAGGGCTATGCCGTCTATATTTCTATAGCTTATAAAGCTGGTTTTTAACTTCTCAATTGATATAAACTTTTTAGTATTTTGCTAATAAATAATTATTTATTTTAAATATTAAATAATTAGCAGTTTACTAAGTAAGCGATAATAGTCTACGCAAAAATTATATTTACAATATAAATAATTCAAATAGATTCCGATAGTGTTTTTATTTTGCGGGTGTCACATTTAAGTTTTATACATTGTCACTTTCATAATTTAATAAAGATAAATGTAATGGTATCTCATAAGTTCGTAAATCGCAAAACCTTCGACTATCAAAGAAAAGCGCTCGAAAAACATAACCCTACATTTTGGTAGTCGTGTAAAATAAGTTCGTTAACAACAATATTTGCCAAAACATTTCACGCAGTAATTTGTTTACAACTTCAATGGATAACGGAGCTTGAAATGGTAATAGTGGAAATATACTAAAGTGTCTTTTTAGTGTGTGCACGTGAGGTATTTTGTAAATATGGCAGGTGGTAAGTGATTGAAAGTTTGCATTATGGAATATTTTTAAAGCTTATTAGGTGATTTCACGCATCGGTTCCTACAGATATAGGCAGAGACAATGGAGCACTACTTTCATTGATCTTGGCAGTGGCACAACCAAGATATGCGAATAAAATAGCAGAGAGACGTCATAGTGCATCGCGGTGCAAGAAGGCCCACTCTCGCAACAGAAGACTAGCGCGGCGTAGTAGGGCGATACCTCTTCCTTTCCATAAGTCCTATGTGCTAGAGAAAGACAAACAGAGAGCCTTCTTGCAGCGTTCTTTCTCGCACCGCGACACAGGACAGTACTGGGTTAGGTGGGATCTGCCATGCTATTCTTATATCTTATCATCTCTATAGTATGTTTTTAGAGGCGAAGAACTTTAAATTCAAATAATACAGTTTTTTTATATGAATGATATTGGCTTTATTTGACATATCCTTTAATGACATTAATGTTTGAATATGGTTCGGCATGTCGCAACCACGGCTGGCGTCATCTGTATGTTCAATTTTCACATCAGGCTGTATGTCATCCAAATTTGTAAAAAGAGATTGTCGTCTAAACTGGCACAATATATCAGGTAATGAATCACGTCATTCGCATAGTCTGCGGGCCGCGCAGCTTCAATGGTCATTCCCATTTGCCATAAAGTTACGCGGTCGCTGTTAGTGTTAAAAACAACTTTTATTCATTCGGACAATGAGTTTCAATGAAGTTGAACTATTAATGAAAATGAACATCAATTCTTAGTGTGTTGCGCGGTAGCAATTTTAATTTTAAAGCTCATGAATGGAGTTCAACTATCAAAACGAAGCCCCTTGTCATTGATACACGTTTTGCGGAGGATTATTCCACTATGTTAGAAAAGCAAAGGAGTACTCCCAGCTGTAAGGTGTTGCGTATAGGGCTCAACTTAGCCGGTGACGTCTTCTCGTTGAAGCGCATATATATTGATTACTTTGTCGGTAAATCGTATGCGAGATATCGGACACATATACATATCGGACTTTTGGTGATTCATTTGATAGCTGACAGCGAATCGACTCGTCTGAACTTGTTCGTTCAACTTGCATTGAATAATCAGTCAGTCAATCAGCGCGATTAAGTACCTATGTACATACTGTATATTGCATTCCTCTATCACCAGTATTTTGTTTGTTTGTAAAATAAAATGTGAATTATGGCGTCCACATCCACGAGAAAAATACTAAAATGGACAGATAGTGTAATAACACGTGTAACATTGAGTCGATTATTATTGAATCGTGAGAACGCTACCGTCAATATTTGCTTTTGAATTTTTGTTTAACGATAAATATTGATCAACAAAAATCGCTCCGTGAGAACGCCCCATTAGGAGGAGTAAAACTTGTTCCGCAAAAGGGTCTAAATACGATAATTTGGTATTTTTCCAAGAGATTTTTGTCACCCGGAACTAGTAATAAGCAGTTTCTTGTTACTTTAACTTTTGCATTGATTGTCATCTTATATTGTTATATAATAAATTCATAGGATTAAAATATAACCGGTCAGTATCGCTTTCAATTACGTATATTTAAATTATAATTTGTATTTTATTATTTTTGTTTAGGGTTTCCATTTAATTTGAAATAAAAACTAATTAGCATAAACAGATATATTGAAGCGACATTTATTTATAAGGTTTACCCAAAGAATTTGGACATAAGAAACAGAAGGAGCCCTAAAATAGCGACATAATACAACCGTTATACTATTTTCACTTATGGCATTAAAAAGAAGTCAGAAGGGGATGAATATACATTTTTACATTCGTAATTTAGAAGGTTGTCACTAGTTTTGATAATCATTTAACAACCTAATTTGACACAATAACAAATGTGATTAAAATACTTCAAAAAAGGAGACGGAACAATTATGCCGCTACTCTTGACAGATGAGACTACCACGTGACTTTTAATTAAGCAAGTCAACCACAATTACAAGCGGTTGTATTTGCAAAAAAGTAGTGCCAACCTTTGAAATAAAGGAATTGAAGTACAAGTAGTTGTCTCTTTCAGTCACACGTGGTATAAACATAATATAAATGAGACAAATAACAATGAATTAGTTCTTATTTTAGCACAGATTCTATGCATTCCAAATTCTTTGTCCATGACTGATTTTCTACTACCGTTACCCCTTAATACAAGGAAAATATTTTTTGCGAACGAAGACGGAAATGTTAAAGCTAGTATAAGAATCCACTGGATTGGAATTTGAAAGGGAAGGAGTTTGAACACGATCGATAAGTTTTCGTACTGCAAATTAAGCAAAAAATAATACCAAAAATTCTTGTTAAAATTTATATTTTTTAAATTTTGACGACAGGCGTGGACGAACGGTTTAGCGATTGGTTTGTTGCGCGTATAGTCCCGGGTTCGATCCCCGGTCGGTGCAAATATTTGTTTCATAGCTTTTATTTGTAATATTTAATAATATTAAATATTACAAATATATGTTAATAAAAAAAAAGAGATGGATATTTGCTTCGGGTCTGGTTATCAAAGAGTGGTAGGCAGCGGTACCCAGTCTGCCGATCCGGGGTAGTACCACCACTTACAAGTATACAGACCGTGAAGTGATTTGGTGACGTTTCGGGATCAGCTTGTAAGTTGCCGGTTCCATCTAGGCCGGCATAGTGGATGTGATTGCTACTCACAGTTATTGAATTGTAGTAGCAGTGACAATCATTCATGGACCACACTTCAGCTTAACATCAAGCAGGGTGCTGGATATGTCGAGTCACAATAAAATGTAAAAAAAATCAAGTTTGTAACGAATGACGTAAACGTGAATTTT
The DNA here is from genome assembly GCA_905220615.1 of Tinea trinotella. Lineage (NCBI taxonomy): Eukaryota > Metazoa > Arthropoda > Insecta > Lepidoptera > Tineidae > Tinea > Tinea trinotella. The sequence continues at coordinate 1,597,453 of HG992307.1, read as the reverse complement.
CTAAATCTAAACCACAAATGGACATTGTTTGGTCTTGAGACTTATTTATAGTCATGGCAAAAGCTAAACGAACTGCGGGGCTAGGTTGGCAAATTAAAACGATTATCGTCTCTCGTCGACGAATGTCAAAATAACAAAAAGCTAGGCTAAATCCAATAAAACGAGACTATTAATCGTTGTGACGAATATCGTCTGTGCGACCAACGACACGTTTGATCATTATCATCAATAGTCTCATTTTGGTGGATTTAGCCTAATTTTTATTATTTTGCCTATCGTCGACGAGAGACGATAATCGTTTTAACTTGCCCAACCTAACCCCGCTGGAAACTGTAGCCTTCTGAAGGGTATCGTAGAATCTGACGGTATCATTGGCCAATTGAATTTCACTGTATTTCGTTTATTGTATAAATTTCACTGTATAAAGGACATCATTCATTTTGTATGGGGACTTGGGCTTAATTGTACTAAAAGTGGGAAATTTACAATAAAATAGTTCGATACAACAATATTTTAATGTGCTTGGTAAATATCCTATATTTTGCATAGTTTAGATGTACGAAATGATCAAACTATAATCATGACAGTTCAATGCAGAAACCATTAAGTTCACTGCCAGCCCAAAAAAAGTAGTCAATCACTTTTTAATTAAAAAAAAACATCAGGCAGTCGATCCATCGGGTCTCGTCTCTCATTCAAGGTTATGGCGTGATAGCGTTTCTTCCGGTTTGATCTTCCCACTAAATGTTTAGTCATCGCAAACGTCATCAATATAATACTGTCGTTAAACATTTTGAAACTAGTAAAAAATAGAGTAAAAGTATAAATTAAATTTTTAAAAATTATCTCCTGTTGTGCTAGTAATTATATCTTAATTTTTCCAAGAACGATCCTATGACAGGTGTCAAACTTTCTTTACTACGTAACCCTTTTGATTTTAAGTAAAAAATTTTTTTTTCAACTCTTATAATAAGTGTTTAAACGCAAAATTTCAATTGCCAGTTAAAAATAAATAATTATTTTAACATAAAAGAATTAAAAAATCACAAGATTATTTGAATTATCTACATTTAGAAGTAAAACAAAATAATCACTAACATGCGGTAGTAGTTACGTGCTAAACTAAACCTAATGTCATTTTGCGTAGTGTTGTAGCTCGAATCAATACAAATTCAATTAATAGGTTTTTATTTTTAACATTTTTCCTACATGAATAATTTTTTAAATAAAAACATCAAACTCTGAGAATATGAGGAGATATGGGGTGAAATAATAAAAAATAGTATTGTGCCGACCTTCGACAAAGTTCACACATTGTATAATTCATTTTCATTAAAAAATAAAGTCATTTTCTAACACATTTATTTTTTTGTTTTTATATTCTATTTTTATTTAAATTAGTTTTCTTTACGATTTCACGGGTGCGTTTCATCTTACCGCGTCCATGACCACGTGGCGTCAAAGTATAAATAAGTTTTTATTCTGTATCGCTACATTCTGTACTGCTATTGTCATCCGACACACTGATATTAAATTCTGAAGTATGATTCGCATAATGTGTAACATAATTGTTCAAGTCTCTGTATATCTTGTCGCAGTGGTTAGATAGGAAATAGGGAGTGCTAACCTTTCACCTGACATAGGTCCTCTCGGGACATGGTTGTTTTGGGAGGTACTTGTGGCACATAGCCAGGAGGGAAGTAACTGCAGCCTGTCATCACTGTGACAGTCGTGAGAACACCGCCCAACATACGTTGGAGATCTGCCCTGCTTGGGCACAAGAAAAAAAGACCTTAAACGCCTCAATTGGGAAAGTTCTCTTGCTTTCCGCTGTAATTTAGCAATGGTCGAAAGCGAGAGTTCATGGAGAGCAGTCTCGCAATTCTGGGAAATTGCGGAGAGAGAGAGAAGCAACCTCTACTCTCTTCATTCGGCGCCCTAAAATAGGGAGAAGAAGGCGCGATTATATCCGCCTCCTTTCCCTATAAATACCAGGGAGGGACATCAGGCTCAGGGTTTGCCTGTCGCTTCATGTAGCGAGAAGTGGCCACAACAGCCGGCACCGCTGGGAGTAGCCATGAGGATTTCCCCACAAAAAAAAAGGAAAGCGACTGAAATAAAACGGCGGTTGGAGTCTATAACCTCTGTGTGTAGTTAATAATTTAGTCTATAATTTAAAATAAATGTTTAAAATTTAAATAAATTATTTAATTATTTATAAATAATGAATTGTATAATATATTATCTTAAAATTTAAAATTAATTATAATTAAAATATATGTTTAAAATATAAATGTATTGTTTAATTATTTTTAATTATATTATTATTTATTAAAACGAGCATTTATTGTTTACCATGTTTTTATTCACATAAAAATATTGACGGTGACAGCTTACTTCTACAATCGTCAACAATATAATATATTATGCTAAAATTTATAATTTATTTCAGTTGCTCATTTATTAAATCAATTAATGTTTAAATGAATACTACTTTTTTAATTCATGAACAAACCGAATGCAGAATATACCTCACTACTGTTGAAGTGTCATAGGACCGTTCTTAGAAAAATCAAACCTTAGCATACATATTTTTAGTGATACTATTGTCTTGAAAAGTAAGTTGGAATTAAATAAAAAAGATAATGTTTTATAAAAGGTCGTTTTATTCATCTAATTAGATTATTTCCTGCTGAGTAAGGTTCACTTTCACCAACATCCCAACATTTTAGTTCGCGTGATATTCCGTCGTGGCGTCTCTAATTGCCACTTGTTGTCTATGGCAGTCGAGCTTCTTCTTTTGAGTACAATGTTCCTTGGTCAACTGTGTGTGACATTTATTTTTTAATATGTCTTTTCCGCGTGGTTTAGAAACTAAAAATAATCATTTTTATTTTCCAAATAACTCAATCGTACAGCAATTAAAAGCAAAATTGCTATTAGTTTTGTCAATACGAGTATCGAACCTACCATTTATATATTTTTTTATCATCGGCCGTGAAAAAAATGTTACAATAAAAGTCCAAAATGAATGATGTCCTTTAGATTATACCTTAGCCTCAGCAACACATGGGGGGTATGCTATTTGATTTTTATTTTTTTACATTTCTATACTAAGCTCCTAAAGTGCTTGTATCATAGAAACAGGACAACCAAAGTACATATATCTAAGGTGCATTGGTACAGGTGGGTGGTCTCGAACTCGTGCTCTTCGGTTTGCTTGACCATTGTACTGCCACTACACCGCGGCCGCCTTAATTGTAGCTTATTTATGAAACGTTTGTATTTTTAACATAGCCCCATATATTTAATATTTATTTACTCAATCCAGTCAACAGATATCGCCATCTGTTTAAATCGTTTGGTGCTAACAGATAATTGTGACTGTCAAATAATAGACAATAAATTGGCAATAAAATAATATTGCGACTATAAATTGAGATGTAAGCTATCCTATTTTTTAAGTTGAATCAAATTGCATACGGTGTGCAAATCACATTTAAAATCGGTTCAGTAGGAGTCCATCGCGGACAAACAACGTGACACGCAATTTTTATATATAAAGATAGATAAGTATTAATAAACGATAACCAAACGCCTGATATATTTGTCCACATAATAACAATTCCTAATTGCAAATATTTAAGGCATTATGTCGAATATTTGCAATTCTGTTTTATTTATTCATTGTGACTTGACATATTATATTACATATATATGTTTAGCTCAAATAAGTTTTTAAAACGACATCCTAGGCAAATAATATATTACAGTTCACAGCCTTAAGCGATGCATAAACAGCGAACTGGATATAAGTGGTTTGTAAATTGCTTACTTTTGTATTATTTACATATTTAATAAGCATACACAGCTTAATGTCGACTTTATTTGTAATCCATCAATATTTTTATAACAAGACCAAAAATAAATTGGTGAAATTCAGTGTAGTCAATGCTTCTACATGGTGTAAATTATTGTAAAATGAGGTAAATAAACGTGTTTATTGAAAAATAAATAGAAAAATATAGATATTCGTGGCCCATGAGGGGATCGAACCCGCGACCTTCGCGTTATTAGCACGACGCTCTAACCAACTGAGCTAATGGGCCGATGTGAGCAGTTACGAAACTCGAGTATAGTATGTTCTTAATACTATGTTAAATACTGTATTCTTAATCATTAATCAAATTGTCACGCCGTTTCCCCACAGGGATTCTTTTCTCTCATACACAATTCGCCCCATACAAGCTTTTTGTATTGTGACCTCGACTTGCCTGATGCCTGAAGTACGAGATGCCGACACGACACGACTGCAAAATCCGAATCAGTTCACAGCTTCACAGTCGCCGTCACTATGCCAGCCACGCATCGCTTGAAGGATCCATGGTTGTAGAATGGGGAGAATACATGGGCTAGTAAAGTTTTCCACTTGTTAATTGTTCTACAATGTAATGACGCGCCGAACCTTTTAGTTCGACTGCTGATTCGGTCGCCATAATGCGAAAGCTTCTCCCGACCAGTGCGGGTATCACGGGTGTAACAAGACGAGGTAGGAACAAGGTTGGAGAAGCTCACACGTACCATTCTCCGCGGTATAGTCTTTAAACTATTTTTATTGTGACTCGACATATGACGGCAGCTTTATTTTTATAATTTTTAAGGGAGAACCAAAGTATGTACTTTATATATGTATATCAAAGATACATTGGTGGCAAGTGGTTTTGAACCCGTGCTCTCGGTTTGCGTGACCCATTTTAATCAATCAATAAAATCAACCTCAATCTTAATTGCTACAAGGATAGGCAGAGAAGTTAAAGCGTCACTTGCAAGTATATAGACCGTGAAGTGACATAGTCGCGTTTCGGGATCAGCTTGTAAGTTGCCGGTTCCAACTAGGCCGGCATAGTGGATGTGACTGTTGCTTACAATTATTAAATTGTGGTAGCATTCGCATCTATTCATGGACCGCACTCCATCTTAACATCAAGCGGGGTGCTGTCATATGTCGAGTCACAATAAAAATATATTTATCACCGGAAACCCTGTGAATAAAATTCAATTCATTAGCTCTGTAAGAAATAAAAGTATGTATGTATAAAAAACTAAAAAAAAATTCGAGGTGGTCAGTTCAAGGTTCAATTCCGTTACATACTTACAAGTAAAGCTAATAAAAGCGTAATATTTTATTAGATTTTGCGTGAACATTCATTAATGAATTAAACAAATTGTATGCGGCTTACTATCGCGTTTATTTTGGTTATGATTTTACAATTTTATTTTATTATTCCGACGTTTCGAGAGCTTTGCAGCCATCGTGGTCACGGAGAGACCAAAAACTAAACGCGTAAAATCAAAACAAAAATAAACGCGATAGTAAGTCGCATAAAATTTGTTTAATTCAATAATTAAACAAATTTTAGCGAGTAGGTAGGTACAAAAATGGCACAATTTCTATTTAATTCATAAAACCGGGCTGTGGTACATTCTGGGAGCGTCCGTGGCGTAGGCTTGGTTCGGGGGCGGATTGACGTCAGCAACCCCACCCCCGGCTGGGCTGAGGGGGTGAAAGAGACGGGGGCGACCGTGAGGGAGGTCCCGACCGTGACAGGTGAGCTCGGAATGTAAACACAAATGAACTTCGCGAATTTTCTACTAATATTATACACTTATATTGTGAAGTAGGTAATTCAGTCGCGTTTCAGGATTAGCTTGAAAGTTGCCGGTTTCAGGCCGGCCGGCATAGTGGATACGAATTGTACAGTGCATTGTACTGCATCGTGTCTATTCTTAAATTGCGCTTCAGCTTAACATCAGGCGGGGTGTGCTTCAATAAATTCTTTTTTATTATACCTAAAAGCGGTATTACGCCGGATCGGCAGATTTGGCACCACTGCCTACCACTCTTTGACAACCAGACCTAGAGCAAATATCTGCATTTTTTTAAATTACCAAATGTTTGTAAATCCCACTTCTTCAGGGACATTACAAACATTTGTAATGTCTATGATTCTTCACACCTCCATAGGCAGGAATAAATTATTTATCTGCTAGTATGATCTTTTAACTGTAATTAAACTATAAATAAAAAATATCCTCTAATGATCTAGTCTGATTTTTTTTCTGTTTCATTCCACCTACGAAGTGGCGGGTACTAACTGCTACTTTTGAGTTTTTATATTTAAAGAAAATAAAGACATTCGTTGATTAATTATTGATTCTCAAATAATAATTTAAAAAATATAACTCTAATTAAAGAAACATAAGATCCTAAAGATGTAATAATATTTCACGAAGAAAAAAAATCTTGATAATCTGAATATCGTCGAGGTATTCATAAATCGGTTTTTGTAATTCTACGGATTGTTAATTGTACTATAGACTAAAAAAAAACTAGTAAAAAACCCAAAGCGTGAACAATATAAATAAATCTTCCACATCACGGTCAACACAACGATAAAGTAAAAATAAGTATTGTGGAACGATCGTGAAGGTGTGTCATGTTGTGATGTCACTTGGAGATTGGTATTATGCCAAACTAAGGGGGAAAGTTCCACTGTACAAATATACAAACAACTTTTTTTTAATATGACACAACATCTGTGGGTTTAGGTTGGGCAAGTTAAAACTATTATCGTCTCTCGTCGGCGATTGTCAAAATAAAAAAAGCTAGGCTAAATCCAATAAAACGAGACTATTAATCGTTGTGACGAATATCGTCTATGCGACGACACGTTTGATCATTATCATCAATAGTCTCATTTTGGTGGATTTACTCAGCTTTTATTATTTTACCAATCTTCGACGAGAGACGATAATCGTTTTAACTTGCCCAACCTAACCCCGCTGACCTTGACACGCCTGAGGATAAGCAAGAGGAGGTCCAAGAGTGATGACGACTGACAAAACAGGATTGTTCACGGCTGCCCCAGTCGCAGTCACTATGCCGGCCAAAGGTGCTTCTTCGCGCATCGCTTAAAGGATCCAAGGTCATAGGATGGAGAGAACACATGGGATGGCAAAGCATAATTGTAATTGTGGATTCGGAATACGACTTAAAACGTCAATCAATCATTTTTTTCCTACAGGGATAAGCAGAGACTTGCAATAACTGACATAAGTGCCCCGTTTCCCTCACATCCACAATTCTCTTCATACAAGCCCTAGAGTTATGGGCACTAGACAATACAGCTTTCTTGAGGTTGTCTCCGATTTCGTCGAAAAACACGTGGGTCTGCCTCGTTCAACGCATCCATCCACATCAGAATTATGAATTCCTCTCGTCAATCTACTTTTATTGATTCTTTCCATGTGACAAAACCACCAAATCATTTCTTTATCAATCCTTGTCACTACATCTTCTTTTTTGAAACACATTTATCACGCACTGTGCTGTTCTTCATTCTATCCGTTATCGTCACTTCACACACTTCTTATTGACCGCATTTCTACAGCAATAATTCTACTCCTACGCTTCTACCCAACATACTATAACCTTAGATCCTTCAATCAAGCGAAGAGTAAAAAAGCACCTATAGTTAGCATTGTGAAGCAATCATGGGATGAGAAAGGTTTTTTCTAGAGATGTAACGACTCGACTTTTCAACCCGGGTTAAAGCGAGTTGAGACCTATACCGAGTTGGGTCGGTTAACAACTATATTAAACCGGTTTATTTAGTCATATTTAACATCCGAAATTCTATAGAAAACCATACTGTGTATTAGGCAATTTAGATTGTCAACTCGGTTTGTAAACCCCGGTTTGAATCGAATTCATCAATTCGGTTTTCGAATCGGGTTATCCACATTTTTAAATCGACCTAACTTCGTTCAAAAAAATTCGAGATCGTCCCATCTTTAGTTTTTTCAATTGTCGCTGCTCTTGGATCTTTCCTTGCTTGGCACTAGGCAAGTCGTAACGTTTTAATGTTGCTTCGATGAATATTTTTTGTGTAACAGCAACCATCCTTTCGTCAATCCTCTTAAACTTTCGCGTTCATAGAAGTAGGATTGTGTAGGGAATTCTTCTCCAAGGGCCAAAATTATTATAGTATAGTGACAAACAAATTGTCAGTTGCCAAGAAAAATGCGGTGTATTCCCGTTGCGCAATAAACTAAAAGAAATAGTTATCTGGCAACCAAAACATTTTATTGAAGGTTAACGCCGTTGCTATCTTAAAATATGAACAACTAAAATCACTATTAAACTGTATTTCAGTAGATATTTAATATTCAATTCAATAATAGCATGACATAGTGAAGACGACTGAGGCAGCCGTATACTGATATGATATTTTAAGTCGTCGGCGCTCTTGAATCTCCCCCTGCTTACCTCCAGACAGTCTTAGTTTAAAGGGCGCGTCACATTAAAAAAATGTATACAAGTATACAGACCGTGAAGTGATTTGGTCACGTTTCGGGATCAGCTTGTAAGTTGCCGGTTTCAACTAAGTCGGCATAGTGGATGTGATTGCTACTCACAGTTATTGAATTGTAGTAGCAGTGACATTCATTCATGGACCATACTTCGGCTTAACATCAAGCGGGGTGCTGTCATATGTCGTGTCACAATAAAAAAAAATGTGGCAACTGGAACAACCGTAAATTGTATGTTGGACTCATTGCTTATCAAATAAAATCCTAATAAACAAAATATTTCTGGTTTATAAATTCAAAATTTAATACGCTTATATTAATACGACATTGCATTGGTTACCACTCCCGGGTTTGATTTCCGGTGCAGTGGCGTAGCGTGGCGGGGTCGGAGGAGGCGGCCCGCCCCGGCGGCACATTTAGGGGGCGGCAAAATAAAAATAAAACTATAATAAATCGTTAAAATTTGAACCTGAAATTCACATTTTTGGTACAACAAAAATGTGAATTTCAGGTTCAAATTTTGAAATTCCTTAATAAGGGGGCGGCAATTATTTTTTCCGCCCCGGGCGGCTGACTTCCACGCTACACCACTGTTCCGGTGAAGCAAAAATTAGTTTGATAGCAGTAGCTTTCATTTAAATTGTGAAAATTAAAAATTACTTAGAATAAATACTACAAATATTTTGTTAATGTAAAAAATGCGAATATTTGCTCCGTGTCCGGTTGTCAAAGAGTGGTAGCCAGTCTGCTACCCAGGGTAGTACGACAACTTACAAGTATACAGACCCCGAAGTGACTTAGTCATGTTCCAGGATTAGCTAGTATCGGTTTCAACTAGGTCGGCATAGTGGATGTGACTGCTACTTACAGTTTAGTGTCGCCTCCATTCATGGACTCCATCCCAGCTTGTCACAGGCGGGGTGCTATCATATTTATTTTTTTTTTATTATTATTTACATTTCTATACTAAGCTATTAAAGTCTTGTATCATAGAAACAGGATAACTATAGTACATATATCAAAGATACATTGGTCACAGCGGCAAGTGGTTTCGAACCCGTGCGCTCGGTTTGCGTAACCATTACACTACCACTAACTACATCACGGTCGCCTTAATGTCAAACTACAATATAAAAAGGAAGGGTGTTTTCCGACCAATTTGGAGACATCCTCAAGAAAGCTAGGTTGCCTATTGCCCATAACCTTAGAGCTTATATGAAGAAAATTATGGATGTGAAAGAAGCGAGGATCGTGGCAAGTGGCGCTTCATTGTCTCTGCCTATCCCCATGGGAAAAAGGTGTGACAATTTGATTGATAATTCCAAAGGACACGTCTAATACATTTATTATTTTCTATGTCATCACGTTTATGCAAGTAAGTGGGCGACTTACTTAGCGTTTCGACGATTTTCAGGGATGAGTATTGCGTGGGATTTACTCCTACAGTACTTACTAATTTGTAGGAGGGTGAGGGAGAGAATGCAATACCTATATAGTTGGTTGCATTTACCAGCACTACATTTATTTAATTATTTTTTAAAATTTACATTTCTATACTAAGCTACTAAAGTAGAAGTCATAAAAACAGGACAACCAAAGTACATATATCAAAGAATTATTGGTACCGGTAAGTGCACAAAACAGAGAAGAATGTTTCGCTGTAGTACAAAAGACTACAGTAAAAAAGTACATAAGACTATTTTGCTTGTAAATATTTTTTTAAATTTGTTTCTATAAATCAAATCAAATTTATACACTAAATTGTGAAGCATATAAGGACTAACTATATCCTATATTTATATCCTACTTTAAAAAGGAAAAACATGCGTTAAGCGACAGACGCCGGGTTCGATTCCCGGTCGCATTTTCTTAATACAAATTGTATAACTAACCACAATCGCATTGATATCCCTATACTTATACTTCGAACTATAGCTAGAAAGCAATAATAAAATCCCTTACGAGCTCCGTCACAAAGTTCAGTCCACACAATAGAATTAAATTCTTCATTTCCAATTAACCTTTAGCATTTACCTTCTCGAACATTCCTGTCAAAGGTCAGCACTGCAGTCAAGTGCAAAATGAATCGATGCAGGTTCAAGGCTACCACCAGCGCGCGCCTGTTCGGCTCTCCCCCTGTTTTGCCAACCTCGCCGGGCGAGCCTGTGACGTCAGACAACCATTCATGCCCGTCTCACCCCCGGGATCGATCGATATACGACGCCCACATTGGATCAACTAGGGTGGATATTTTTTTAAGGGAAACGTAGACTATTAGGGACTTTCTTCATAAAGGAAATAGTCTGCAGTGCCGATCATTATATCGGCTTCTATGAGGAGAATTGTGGTGACAGGAACTTGGAACGCTCCTCTGTGGGAATTTAATGATTCGATACACGTAAACTTTTGAGGAATGTGTGCGAAATTAAATTAAATGTGTTCGAAGTTCGATGTCTATGAGTTTTCTTGAAATTAAAACTAATAGTTATAAAATAAATCCACAGAACAAAACACGAGTATATTTCTCTGTTTTGCGAATAAATCAATAAAATAGAGATTTTTTTCTGTTTATAGTTATATAGTTAGTTATTGCTGATTCTTATGACGTTAAAAAAATTAATAATTATGGATTTAAATAATGGAGACAATTGAGTTTAGTCAAGAACGTGGAATTTGGTCATTGGAGGCATGAAATATGAACAATTATAAATTTATTTTTGGTGGATTCTAATACTACAATTATTATGATATAATTACCAATGAATAAAAATATTAACGCGCACATTACAATAATAAATCGGTTTTAATACCACCTCACGAATATGTATCTTTTTCTCAATAAAGGAATAAATAAATGATATGTACAATAAAATAATAGGTTTTTACTAAATATTCAAACTGTGTGGTCACCTTATAATTTTCACAGATACCGTTTCCTTGTATTTTTGCGACGTAATACAGAAACAGGAAGGGGAATATTTTGAAAAGATAAGCTTACTGCCAAATACGTGTATTCTATTAGACAAGATGAAAAAATCACAATTATCAACAACTAGGCCGGCATAGTGAAAGTGACTGCTACTTACAGTTAGTACTTAATTGTAGTAGCAGTGACATCCATTTATGCACCGCACTGCAGCTTAACATAAGGCGGGGTGCTGTCATATGTCGAGTCACAATAAAAAACATTATTTTGTTTTTAAATTAGGTATATCTATTATTTACTGTCTCAAATACTTAATATTGTTTGAAAAAAAAATTTTCCCCGTTTTTCCAAATTTAAACTAATATATATTGTGAAATATTTACAGTGGCGCTCCATTGTCTCTGCCTATCCCTGTGGGAAAAAGGCGTGACAATTTGATTGATTGATTGATAATTACATAATTTTCAGCTTGCATAGCATTACATAAAATCTGAGACGTGCAGTACCAATAACAACTAGCGCTATAGAAGAACGTGTCCTTTGTTTATTCCTATCCCTTAGAGAACGCAGGCGTGACAGTTTGATTTAAACATAACACATAAACATTAATCAATCAATCAAATCGTCACGCCTTTTCCTCGAAGGGATATCAATAGACAAAGGAGCGCCACTTGCCACGACTCTGAGTCTGACACAACTCCCTCGCTTCCCTGACATCCACAATTCTCTTCATACAAGCTCTACGGTTATGGGCACTAGGCAACCTAGCTTTCTTAACAATGTTTCCGATTTGGTCGGAAATCACCCAAACACATAAACCATAATAATTATCAAATATGTATTGCCATTCATAATATCAAAATAGCGGGGCGTTTCATTCCATCCGGGCGATCTCCTCAGCTCAGTAGTAACGCACCCCCACGTGGGCGAATGACGTCAGAGCTTCCCCTAACCGGGTGGTGGTTGGGGGTAGCTCGCACTTCAACTTGACATTTGCGGGCTTCATCGATTTCCATCCGACTGCAATGCCGAGGACGCCGCGACCCCTAAACGTATAAACAAAGCTTTCGTAGCATTTCTTAATAGAATGGAACAGTAAATAAAGCATTTGCTAGTAATTACATAATAGTTCTATATTTAAAATTGATATATCTAAAAAATATCGCTATACTATACTTAAATAGTTTTCTATCAACAGCGGAGAGTCAATATTATTAACTCTGCGAAAAATGATGCACAAAGAGTGGTAGGCAGTGGTACCCAGTCTGCCGAACCAGGGTAGTACCACCATTTACAAGTATACAGACCGTGAAGTGATTTGGTCACGTTTCGGGATCAGCTTGTAAGTTGCCGGTTCCATCTAGGCCGGCATAGTGGATGTGATTGCTACTCACAGTTATTGAATTGTAGTAGCAAGTGACATTCATTCATGGACCACACTTTGGCTTAACATCTGTTTAACATCATTTAAAAAAAATACCTGCATAATTATACACTTTACCCTAATTAGTTTTATTTTTTAAGTTAACACACAACAGAGACAACGGAGCACCACTTTCCACAATACTGACACAATTCTTAAGTATTCTTAAATATTTTTTTTTATTGTGACACGACATTTGACATCGACCGGCCTGATGATAAGCAAGAGGAGATCCAAAAGTGCCGCCGACTGAAACAACCGAGTTAGTACACGGCTGTCTCAGCCGCCGTCACTATGCCGGCCAAAGGTGCTTCTTCACGCATCGCTTGAAGGATCCAAGGTTATAGGAGGGAGAGAACACATAGGCTGCCAAAGCATTCCACTTGTCGATTGTTCTACAAAGAAAAGATGCACCGAACTTTTTAGTTCGGCTACCGATTCTGTCGACAAAATGTGAATGCTTCCCCCGACCAGTGCGGGTGTTACGGGTGTGAAAAGACGAGATAGGAACAAGGTTAAAGAGCTCCTCGAAACATTCTCCGTGGTATAGGCGATAGAGGACGCATAGAGCCGCCATGTCTCTGCGTAATTGCAGAGGTTCCAGAGTTCGCGTAACTTCTACATCTCCTATGATTCGGACAGCTCGGCGCTGCAATGAATCCAGGGCATTGAGAAGATACTTGGCAGAGCCGTCCCAAAGATGCGAACAGTACTCCGCGCAAGAGCGAATTTGAGCCTTGTATAAAAGCAGGCGAAGCTCTGGCGCGAAGAACCAGTTTGCGGGTTCAGGTCGCTGCGAAGGGACATCCCTAAGATATCCAGTCTGTCCGACGTACCAAGGGAAATGTTACGAAGAGAAGGAAGGGGGATAAACGGGGATTTTTTCGTCGAGAACCTGAGTCTTGTCTGCGTTGAACTGAACCAGGTTCTCGTCGCCCCAATGGCTATACCCCCAAATGATTATACTTATAATAATACTATTTATTTGTCTGATAGAGTTAATACTCCCTAGGGAAGTTCCCTTCTAAAGTAAACAAAGCTCTTAAAGATATTATTTTGGTAATTTTTGAAGGTGGTTTTGGAAGTGGGATTTCAAGCGTGGGATGAATGTTACAGTATTTGCGGCGTTATTATGGTCTAATTGGATGGGCAGACTATTTAAAAATAGACTATATATATAGGGCTATATATATGAAAAAATCAAATTGTCACGCCTTTTCCCCTCAGGGATACATAGGCAGACTCGTAGGCAGAGATAATGGAGCCCCACTTGCCACGATCCGGGCACAACTCCCTCGCTTCCTTCACATTCACAATTCACCTTGTATATATGGGGCTATATATAAAATGAAATAAAGGTATCGTAGGATGAACACAGGACCAGGAGGCCGACCGCGTAACCTCAATGACAATAAAATTCATTCCCATTTGTCAAAAAATTACACGGTCGCTGTTAGTGTCAAAAACAAAAACTTCTATTCATTCGAACAATGAGTTTCAATGAGATTAAACTAAATGAACATGAATTTTTAGTGTGTTGCGAGGTCTCAATTTTCATTTTAAAGCTCATTAATAGAGTTTAATTGTCGAACAAAGCAGCGTTACGCGATCGACCCGCAGCTGCAGAACATCCCCCTCTGTGTGGGTGATAAATGTGTTATTAATATTATTTATTACTCCAGCACCGGCAAGGGTTTGAACCGGGTCTCTTGGTTAGTGAGATCATTTTATTAACACTAGACCACGGCCGCTTTTCGTACCTTATTTTGTAATGCCTTATTGCGTTTACACACGAGACGTATTTTCGGCGCGTAAATGATCGTTTTCATTACATATAATTACAAACGCATTACAACGAACTGGTGTGGTAGGCAGTGGTACCCAGTCTGCCGATCCGTGGTAGTACCACCCCACCAATTACAATTACTTATAGACCGTGAAGTGACTTTGTTGCGTTTCGGAATCAGCTTGTAAATTGCCGATTTCAACTAAGGCGGCATAGTGGATGTGACTGCTACTTACAGTTAAGTGATTGTAGCAGCAGTCACCTATATTAATGGAGCGCACTCCAACTTAACATCAAACCTTATACGACATATATTATTGCAACATATGTCGTATATAGGTATTCATGTTATTTGTTTACTTATTTTTTTATAGAAGGTCGCGCCGGTGCGCATGCGCAGGTTTGTTCAGAACAATTCTACAGAGATAATATTAAACGCGAACGAGTTGCCTGTCACGTAGACAATGTAATTATTTTGACACCCTATATTAAGTTTTTAATTAATTATTTATTTATATGTAGAAATTTGAGTGAGTTTGTATCTGTATAGAGTTTTAATAATCTTAATTCGTACCTAGATTCATAAAAAGTTTATTACATTTCTATACTAAGTCACTGAACGTGCTTGTATCTTAGAACGTTATTATCAACTTTTACTTATCCTTGGATCCTTGGATCCTTCAAGCGATGCGTGAAGAAGCACCTTTGGCCGGCATAGTGACGGCGACTGAGGCAGCCGCGAACTAACTCGGATGTTTCAGTCGTCGTCACTCTTGGATCTCCTCTTACTTATCATCAGGCGGGACGAGGTCAAATGTCGTGTCACAATAAAATAAAATAAAAACATCCTTTCCAGATTCCCCAACCATCGAAGCATTCCTTTGGCAATCCTTGTCACTACATCTTCTTTCAAACCACATCTATCGCGCACTGTGCTTTTCCTTACTGCTATCTACTATTGTCACTCCACATATACTCCTTCAAGACATTAACTCATTGTAAACGTTCACTTAAACAATATTAAAGGATTATATATAATATTAATAATAACAATGGTGAATTATATATCTACATTATATTATTATCAATCAATTAATTGATAATAAGCTAGTGGAATTTTGATAGCTTTTACGAATAGTAACGTAAGAGGAAAAATGAAAATCCAAATGAAATATTGTATTCTAAAATTTATTATATTATACTTAATTAGCTACTTTTCTTTTTATGTATTTTATGTAGTTTTTGTAAATTTACGTTTCTAGACTACGCTACTAAACATGCCTTTTGCTTAATAAGACGCGACATGCGACCGCCGACAAGTAAGGAGACGCCGACAAGTAAAAATACAGTTACAATTTATAGAATTTTCTTAGATCTTGCGCGAACATTGAATTAAACAAATTTTCAGCGGCTTACTATATCACGTTTATTTCTCTTAGTGACCACGATGGCTGCAAAACTCTCGAAACGTAGGAATAAAATATTGTATAAGCATTAACCAAAAATAAAATAAACGCGACAGTAAGCTGCTGAAAATTTGTTTACTCAATGTTCGCGCAAGATCTAAGAAAATTCTATAAATTGTAACTGTATTTTTACTTGTCGGCGTCTCCTTACTTAATTCGTTTCAGTTTATGCCAGCCGGCCAAAGGTACTTTTCCATGCTTGGCTTGAAGGATACGATGTTAAATTATTAAACAACACCTCTATTCTGATATTCTCTGATCTGAGGATACGATATCATAGGATGTGAAGATTACATGGGCTGGCACATGGGTATTCCACTTGTCGAATGAAACAAAGAAACGACATATCGAACTTTTAGTTAGAGTTTCGATTCGGTCGACATAATGCGGATGCAACAAGGTTAAAATCGTTTTAGAACATTCTAAGTGGTTTAGGGGATAAATGACGCATACAGTTCTAGTGACCTTAGCCTCCCCTCTAAGTCCTCGACTGGGGAGTTATAGGAGATGTCTATCCCTTCTGTACAGTACTATATACTGGTGGGAAACATATACGTGCGCGGGTGTCCGTCCGTCCATGGAAAATTTATTTTAGCCACTTCTAGATTAGCTTAGATAAGTTAACGAGATAAGCTTAAAGGCAGATTACGGCAGTCAATGAAGTGGTTCGAAAGATATTGACCATAAAGTTTGGTATTGTTACGCAGTGATCAATTGGATTTTTCCATGTAGAAAAAATATTAACATTCTCTATTATAGCTCACATTTAATTTACGATATCGTATCGTTAGCTTTTGACTCCATATCCAACAGATCCAACATTCTCTGTTTGAAATTAAGTCTTTTATTAGAACAACAATTTTACTTGAATTAAACAAATTTTATGCGGCTTACTATCGCGTTTATTTTGGTTTTGATATCACAATTTTTAATTATTCCGAGGTTTCGAGAGCTTTGCAGCCATCGAGGTCACATGAAAACCAAAATAAACGCGATAGTAAGCCGCATAAAATTTGGTTAATTCATTAATCATTGCTCGCGCAAAATCTAATTAAACAATTTTACAGTAAATTAAGTTTCGTTATTGATATTTCACAATATTTTGGTAATAATTGGATTATTTATTACTAGATATTATTATTTTATTATGTTATTCTTGGATTTCTTTTTTATTTAATGCATGCTTTGATTCTTTAAAAACGAAATTACTCCTGTGTCATTTTTATTTTGTACGATAAATTATTTTAGTGTATTCTTTGTTGAATGTCATAAATAAATGAATATTGTTTATCCAAATTGGTTATATCAGGTGGAATTACTCGTTTGTATACTTTTGTTATATTCGTATATGCAGTCATATATTTATCAATGGACTTTGTATGGACATTACGAATTTTCATTCAATTTAATAAATTCCATCACGCGCTTCCCATGTGAACGCACACGTTGTATTTTTCAATAGTACAACACGTCATTTGATATAAGTAAGATAAAAGCAATTGTAATACAAACATAGATTAGATAATTTTAGATGCAGCTTTTGTTTTATCTGCACATAATAACACCGGTTCGTACTAGATTTTTTAAACCATGACTTTCAAAATGGTTATTTTATTATTATCATTATCGTCAATTTCGAGCCTTAATTCCCACAGGGATAGGCAGAGATAACGGAAAACCAAAACAACGACCAAGAAGATTTGATAAAATCTGGGATATTCCAAAAAAAGTGTCTGCAGTGGCCATAACCATAGAGCCTGTATAAAGATTTTTTTTATTGTGACACGACATCTGTCCTCGACCCGCCTGATGATAAGCAAAAGGAAGTCCAAGAGAGACGACGACTGAAAAAACCAAGTTAGTTCCCGGCTACCTCAGCCGCCGTTGTAATTGTATGAAGAGGATGTATTATATTATAAGTACGTATATTATCGATAATATTATCAAAGATACATTTGTACTGACAAGAGGTTTTCACTACTACACAATCAGTCGTCCTAAAAATATTTTAATTCTTATTTTAACTAGAATTATTTAATTGTAATGATTCAACAAATGATGGCGACCGTGGTGTAGTAGCAGTGCAATGGTTACGCAAGCCGAGATCACGGGTTCGAAATGACCGGTACCAATGTATCTTTAATATATGTACTTTGGTTGTCCTGTTTCTATGGTACAAGCACTTTAGTAGCTTAGTATTGAAATGTATAACAAATAATAAGAAAAATAAAAATATGATAAAGAGGAAGGATGTTCGAAGCGCTGCTGGGTCGACCAGGGGGCCGACCGCTCAATTTCAATGGGAATAATAATGAAATTCATTACAATTTGTCAAAAAGTTACGCGGTCGCTGTTAGTGTCAAAAACAACTTTTATTCATTCGGACGAATAACGGACAATGAGCTTGAACTGTCAATGAAAATGAACATCGCTTCTCAGTGTGTTGCGCGGTCGTAATTTTAATTTTGAAGGTCATTAATGGAGTTCAACTGTCAAAACGAAGCCCATTCTCATTGTCATTGAGTTACGCGGTCGGCCCTTAGATGTCGTTAAACCATCTCTTAAAGCAATATTGTTATGAACTTGAGTATCATCATCATCATCAGCCAGAACGCGTCCACTGCTGAACATAGGCCCCCGTTAGAACGCCATTTCGAACGACAAGATGCCAGTTGCATCCACCCGTTATTCGTGATTTTCACTATGTCGTCAGTCCACCTAGTGGGAGGCCTACCTACGCTGCGTCTTCCGGTTCGTGGTCTCCACTCGTGGAACTTGAGTATAGTTGTGTAATATTCCGTAAAAGTAAAAGGGCATGCCTGGCTTTGGCCGGAAAAGTGACGGCGACCATAAAGAGAAATTGTTTTTTATTCATCGGCGCTCTTGTTGACCATCAGGCAAGATGGTCGAGGTGAGATGTATGAATTAAGAATTTGTTCATTGACGAATATTGTTTCTTTATTAACAACAGGAAGGATAGTTCCAATTGATAATATAAAACCTAAATTATCTTATTTTTATATTTAATTTTATCTAATAGGTATCTGCCTTATTATCTATATTATTGTTATTATCATTTCTCCGGTTATGAAAGTCTATCAATCAATTTTAAGCCAATGCGTTAGCAACTACAACGTTTCGCCATGTTTATCGCGGCGATCGCAGACATTTTGCATTTGTTATCGTGTTTATAACGTGTAGGGTTTTAGCTGCCACGAATGTTATGCGTGATCGTGTGACGCGATTTTGTTAAAACATTTGGATAGGTAAATGAAAGATCATTTGTTTATGAAAAATGTTGTGGTCTTTCATGGCGTCAGGCTTTGAAAATTTGGCTCATCATCTTCATAGTTAGTATTTTCTTAAATTTTGCGCGAACATTGACAGCATCAACCAATAGGACGACCAACACCTCAGTCTCTCCGTGACCACGATGGCTGCGAAGCTCTCGAGACGTCGGAATAATAAAAAACTGTAAAATCAAAACCAAAATAAACGCGATAGTAAGCCGCATAAAATTTGTTTAATTCAATCTTCATAGTTATTATTTTTATAGAGACTGCTAGCCTTATGGTAAGTAAGTCTAAGAGCAACTAAAAATATATTAAAACAATTAAAAAAACATACTCAGTTTGCGGTTTATTTTGTAACTCGACATATGACAGCACCCCGCTTGATGTTAAGCTGGAGTGCGGTTCATGAATTGCCATTGCTACAATTCAATAGCTGTAAGCAGCAATCACATCCACTATGCTGGCCTAGTTCGAACCGGCAACTTACAAGCTGATCCCAAAACGCGATCAAATCTTTTTACGGTCTGTATACTTGTTGCCTTAAGAATAACCAACAGGTTACGCTTCGCTTGAAGGATCTAAAGTTACAGGTTAGGGAGAACTGGTAAAGCATTGGACTTGTCCATTGTTGTATAAGAAACCAAGCGCCGAACTTTTCAGTTCGACTGCCTTCACTATGCCGGCTAGAGGAAATATAAACTAACTTAGGGTTGTCAATTCTATATTTTGAAGGATTTGTAGGTAGAGTTACCAGGACTCAGTTACAGGAGTTACAGGAAAGTAGTTCAATGTAATATACACTTGTCTAATAGTGCTCGCAGTTTTTAATTCTAATACTAAGCTACTAAAGTGCTTGTATCAAAGAAACAGGACAACCAAAGTACATATATATAATAAAGATACATTGGTACCGGTAAGTGGTTACGAACTCCTACTCTCGGATTGCGTAAGCATTGCACTGCCACTACACCACGGTCACCTTTTGCCATTTATTTATTTATTTTAGTGGTTATTTCTTTTATTTTAATTGTTAATTTTAATTAAAAAACTCAGGATGTTCCTTAAAAACTATTCGGGACATCCCATTGCCAGGACACCTTAAAAATCAGGACATGTCCTGGAAGAACAGGACTATTGGTAACCATAAACTAACTTCACCTAATTGTCGATTTATTTATAACAACGATTAAGTATTGTTTGTGCTGATATTTTACAATAACCGACGAATTTTCTTTTTATTGCTGGTCAAAATCAGGTATATTTTTCACTTTACTCTGCTTTTTTATCTGTTACCTACATCTATACATATGTATATTGATTTTTATTACTAGATAATGTTTTAACATTAAACGATAATTATTTGGGCACTGGTAAAAATGAAGCAAATATAGAAAAGTGTATAAAAACTCGTTGTTTATGACTACCTATTTTAGTGACGTAAATAATAAGCTGTAACAATAAAAAAACATGTTACAAAAATTATATGATGTGTTTAAGATAATATAGTTTTTATAAAGCAAAAAAACATATTTATTTTTAGTATGTGTTAGCTTACTCATTGCCAAATAATTGTCCTACATTTACGTTATTTCGATAACTATATAGATAATATGTTTTATTTGGGATTCTGCACAATATTATGTTTTGTTATAAACCACCGGAATATTCCGAAGCGGCTTGTTTTGATATTTATTAATTTTGATGTTATTATTGTATTTATATGGACTCTAAACCCACAAGCATAAAGGAAGATTAGAATTTACGCCCAGTTTACTGATCCGAGGAGTGTACCTAATTGCATATCGGGATCAGCTTGAATTTTTTTATATACTTTAATCGCCTATATATTTTAGAAGCCTCTGGTGATGCGCGGAGCGACGGCAAGAGACCCGACGACATGGCTGTTGCCGTTGGGCCGTGAAAACTTGGCAGGTCTCTGGTGTGGACTGCGATGCGACTTTTGTAGACACATTAGCCCCATCACATAGCCCCAGCTGAGAACCCCAAACTGCGCTAATACGCCAACCTCGGTACTGGTTACGAATTTGCGCCGGTTGGGGTCGAGACGGTGGGCCCTTGGGGACCTTCAGCTAAGCGCCTGGCCAAGGAGTTGTCCAAGCGGCTAACGGAGAAGTCTGGTGACAGGAAGGCTGGCAAATATGTTTGCCAATTTTTAGCCTTGCTATACAAAAGAGAAATGTTGCCTGTCTCCTTGGGACTATCTCTGATGCGACGTCATTAGAAGATATATTTTATTTATAGTTAATATACTTTTAATTTTATCTGTTTCTCTATAAAGTTTATCTGTTTCACTAGGCCGGCCTAGACGAAACCGGAAACTTACAAGCTGATCCCGAAATGCGAATAAGCGACTTTACGGTTTTGTAGGATTACCCCGGATCGGCAGACGGATAACAATTTGTTGGTTATAGCAACAAATGGTGCAACTATTCACTTCTTTTTTTATTAACAAACATTTGTAATATTTATACCAATTATTAAATACAAATAAAAGCTATGAACAATCATTTGCTACTTACGACCGTCATAACATTTAATATATAATATGTGTAGGTACTTTGGTATATATTTAATTACGCATCGTCTAATATAATAATTTTAAATCAATTAGATTTATTAAAATACAACTGGTAAAAAGTGATTTATCTTAATATTGCGTGGTTAAATCCATTGTCTTTGCCTATCCCTGTAGTATCTTGATAAACGTCCATACCGCTGGATGATAAGCTGATGCGTACGAATTCGTAGAAGCGGTTGGCTAGTGTACCTAATGTACCAGAGGTAGGCTAAAGGGACCCTCGAGACAATCGAGACAGACGTTGGCCAATAGGAAAATAAAAAATAGAAATATAAAATTCATTTTGAGAAATGTTTTTTAAGACAAATTATATGTCTCATAAATATAGAATTATGAAAAAAAAAAACAAGGGATTTGGATGGCCCATGAGGGGATCGAACCCGCGACCTTCGCGTTATTAGCACGACGCTCTAACCAACTGAGCTAATGGGCCGATGCGTGAGGAGTTGAAAATGTCGTTCACTTTCTAAGCGTGTTGACGTAGCGAAAGATGTACGAGTTTTACGACACATTGGGAATAATGTTATTCCAATAAAGAAAAAATATATAAATTGAGTCTCTCCGTGACCACGATGGCTTCAGAGCTCTCGAAACGTCGGAATAAAAAAATGTAAAATCAAAACCAAAATAAACGCTATTGTAAGCCGCATAAAATTTGTTTAATTTAATAAAATTATATTTATTTACCTACATATAAAATTAAAAGTATATCAACTATAAATAAAAAATATCTATCTGATGAAGTCGCATTAAAGATAGTCCCAAGGAGACGGGCAGTAATTCTGGCTGCTACTTACAGTTATTACAGTTATTACTGACATCCATCCATTCATGGACTGCACTCTAGCTAAACATTAAGCGGGGTGCTGTCATATGTCGAGTCACAATAAAAAATAAAATTTTAAAAATACACAAAATAGGCAAATGTCATCATTTCGGTAATTTCTGGTACGATAACAAATTCATAATTATTATTTCATTGTAATTAATTATTATTTAATTTCTTAATTATTATCCTATGGAGGAAATGGTAATTGACGGTATTTTGGAGGAAATGTGAATAAACCGTCGATTTGTGTGCCCAGACATGGATGGTGAAACTAAATGAAAACAACAAAAACGATTAAAAATAGATAATAAACTATCGTAGGTTAACGTATCAAAGCGTAACTTTCGACGCGGGAACATCAGTCTACACTTCCGTTATCTCTATTGACATTGCCAATCGCAGCCACGACGAACATTTGCGTAAATATTTTATCAGGAACGTAAGCAACTTGGGGGCTCCGAACTGCGACGGAGCTCAGTCGGCGGCAGATCGTCGTCGGCTGAACACTACTAGGAGAAATATATTTTATTTATAATAAAAAATAATTATGAAAATATTATTAAATAATATAGGAATCATAAATACTTCAGTGCCCAAATTGAGGCGAATTGCTGAGTACTTAAAAACTATAGAGGCGTCTGTAGTAGTAAAGTTTTGTTCATTGTCCCCGGTTCAAAATCCCTTTTTGAGCATCTATCCATTTAGGTATCTATACATATATCACATATAAAATGTATCTATGATACATGTAAAATTTGGTGGTCCAGTTATTATTTTATTTTTATTTAATTAATTTTATTTTATTTTACATTTCTATACTAAGCTACTAAAGTACTTGTTTCATAGAAACATGACAACCAAAGTACATTATATCACAGCTACATTGGTACCGATGGGTGGTTTCGAACTCGTGCTCTCGGTTTGTATAACCATTGCACTGCCACTACACCACGGAAGGTAATAATGTAAAAAAAACTAAGTCAAAAATGCGTTATTTGCGTCCGCGCATGTAATTAAATACCTAAGCAAATAAAATTTATCGACATAATGCGGTTCCTAATAATAATGGTGGGCTTTATCAGAGCAAAACAAAGCCACGCGATAGACGCGTGCTCTACGATCGCAGGCAAAACGACACGATAACTATTTTTAGAATAAATACTTACATACATACACCACTACTGAGTAAACGGCTGTAAACTTACGCGTACCTATTATATATCTATCTATCGTTTCAATATGGTTTAAAGAATTCACAGCGAAAAAAAATAAAAAAAGTTTTTTTTACTGTAACTCGACATATGAGCACTTCGCTTTATGTTAAGCTGTAGTGTATGTAGGTCACTGCTACTACAATTAAGTAGCAGTTACATCCACTATGCCGGCCTAGTTGGAAGCTGATCCCGAAACGCGACTAAGTCACTTCACGGTCCACCACTTACAAGTAGAAATACAAGTCTCGATACAATCAAAAACGTAGCACAAACCAGTCCGCCGGGTTCGATTCCCGGTTGGATCAAAGATTTATTTCATAGCATTTGTTTGTAATGGTTGAATTATATTGTATATAACAAATATTTGTTAATACAAAAAAGGGCCACGTTCAAGTGTACAGACTGAGCAGTGACTGAGTCGCGTCTTGGGATCAGCTTGAAAGTTGCCGGTTACAACTAGTACCAGCAGTCGCCTCCTTTCATGGACCGCACTTCGGCTTTACATCAGGTTTACGTGAACTCAGTATCTTATACAATTCGTTCGTGCTACAATGAATCCTAGACATGGAGACTTATTTGCTTTGGTGCGCGCTGACCGCAGGTAGGCAACTGCGGAGGATACATAACTACAACAACTATATATTACTATTTATAATATAAATGTTAATTAACATAGTTATTGTACGAACTGATAACCTTTCTTTAAAATTAAAGACACATGATATTTCGCAAATAAATGTCACTACGCATTGAAATTTTAATAATATATTGTATAATTGTTGATACAAATTACTTCAGGTAGTTTGAGGTAGACAGGGGTAGGCACACTAACTTTATTGAGTAAACTAAATGATTAACTATCTCATTATTTAACAGTTTCTTTATATACATAAAGCTACTAAAGTCCTTGTATTGTAGAAACAGGACAACTACAATACATATATCAGAGAAACATTGGTCCTATATGTTTCTTTTTGTCCTGTACCAATGTTTCTTTGATGTATTTGAGAAGCTGATTGATTTAAATTTTTATTGACATGCAAAATACGTAGGTATACAACAGCACTCCGCCTGGTATTAATCTGAAGTGCGGTCTAAGAATGAAGGCGGCTGCTACTAAAGTAAAAAACCCTAAAAACTGCAAGTAACAGTCGCATCCACTATGCCAGCCTAGTTGTATTCGGCCACATTCAAGCTGATATTGAAAAGACTGAATCACTTTACAGTCACTTTGGATCGACAGACTGGGAAATAGACCACAACATTCCTTCAATACTGGTTTACTTACTGGTAGTATTTTTAGTTATTAAATAAAATTTTACAAGGAATCTTATATTTAGCTTTTATCTTATGCATATATTATGTCTAATCCTAATGTGATCGCAGCCTCCATTCTCGACGAATTACGGTTATCGTTTGCACATAACAGACGCAGAATATCTTGTTTTTAGGCATTTTATATGTTCATTAGATACGTCAGAAAGATGATCCGCATATTAATAGGACAACGGCTCAAATTATCTATTTATAAAGCAAATAACACAAAGTATAAAAATAAACCTTCGAGAGTGTTACAAGTAGCAGTTGCGTGGCAACCAGTGTTTCAGCATACATCTCTGCATGAGTAAGCGATTAAGTAAATATTAGCAGTATTAGTGACGCATTGAACAGCATTATTTTTAGTCAGCAGGTTGGTCGACGTGTTATTCACGATGTGGGTGTTTGGATGGAATGGCTTTGTGGGCTGGGCAGCGCACGCGATCATGCCGTGACCGCGTGCACGCGTGACGTCAGCCGAGCAACGCGTCATCACGCCAACCTGCCCACAAACACTCCCAAGCCCAGTTGGAGCGGCAACAATCTCAGCAAAGCGAAGTGCTTCGGTAATTTTCCGTTAACAGTGCACAGATAGAGATATGTGTGTATGCTTGGAACGTGATCAAATTTTATTGGAAACTTAGCTTTAGACGTCATTTGTAACTACATTATGAATATAGACATAAATAATTAGGTATGCTTGATGCAGTGGATAATGACAAAACAAACAAAAACTGCATTTATTTAATTTCTAATTATTGTAAAAGAAAATACAAAATCTGAATTTAAAACTGAGGCTCAGAGACAGCCAGTTGGGTAGAGATCAAAAAAGGTAAACATAGAAAAGAAAAGGATTTAGGTAAAACCTATAAAAATAAGAAAGCCATAATATGACTATCAATTTTGTTTGTTTACAAAACAGAGAACACCTTTAAGTATGATAACAAATAGATAAGATAGAGTCACACACATTTTGTGACAGGAAAGTTTTGACATCCTTTTTAGAAAGGACACAATTAAAATAATATTATAAAATATAATATATTACCTTTGCTAAAATTAATCTAGAATATAATAACAAAGTTTAGGTAAAGAGAGAAATAAAGTGGTGTTATCTTGTCACAAACATGAGTGTTATCAGTGGTTTCGAGTGGGACCGAATCTATAAAAAGCCGAGACGCTCACAGAAGGTGCCCAGTGCGGATCGCACGGGCACACAATTAGGAGCAAAACTAGAAAACAAAACCTTATTAAAAATCCGACCACATAGTTACTACTATCTATATATCTATTAATAACAATACATGAATAAACAGAATGATAATTACGAAATTTAAACACTTACTGAATAATGATTATGATGAAATTGACTTATGCACATGCGAATGTAATTTTTATTATAAGTTACTTATGAATCATTTTACCTGTGATGTGACCCTCAGGGTTTAGGGTTAAATGAATCATATAGCCTTGAGGGTTAAATGATCCCGGAAGAAAAGTATAATAATCTAAAATTCGAAGAAAGGGATATCCCAAGGAATGCAAATGATAGCAAAACTAATAAAACTATTTTAAGAATCAATTCAGGTATAATGACCTAAATAAATAACCATTCAAAGGTTAAGTGTCTGCAATTAGCTAAGTCCAATATACCGTGGGAACCAAATTAAAAATAGAACAGTTCAAAGGGTGCATTATAAAACACTTGGGGTAATCGCACCCGAATTTGATTAAATACATGACTAATATTTGGGTAATAAATAAAGTAATAACAATTTAAACAGTGTTGAAGAATAAATAAACAATTTAAAAGACAGGAAATGCATTTAAAGCTTTTAATGCATTAAAGGCTTTTAAAATTAAGTTATTAATTTAAGTTGCCCTAAAATATCAAAGTTAAATTGTAAATGGTGTTATTCAAGTTAAATAAATACCTAAAGTTTATTTAATATCTTTATTATAACGAACTGATAATATATTTCTTGCGTAAGACAATTCTCACATGACATTTGTTTTTTAACTTAAATTTTACCTAAACTTTTGATTACTTATTGAAATTATACACAATAATTAAAATAACTACCAGACATTACCTCAGAATGTTCAGGCAACCAGGTGTTTCTAAATGTCAACCCCAATGTTGACCTAGTCACATTTGAAAAGTTGGAGATCTGACAATTTCAAAACTCAATTCCTTAAAATAACTGATCTTAAATAACTGAGTTATTGAAAATACCTATAGAATCACAATTTGAATAAATCTATAAAAGTATTTCGGTCGTTCATTTCAATTTCTATAATACTTCAGTTTACTTGTATATGTTTTTTAATGAACTTTAATGCTTAAATATCTATCAAGAAAATTAATGGTCTCGTCTCAATACGCATGGGAGTAGGCACAATTTTCTTGCTTCCCTCACATTCGCATTTCTCTTTATACGAGTCCAAGGGTTATGGGCACTGCGGAACCCTGTCGGTAATTTTCTTTGTCACTTATTCTTATTTATTTGTAAGAATACCGAAACCTTTGGTCCATGGGGTCCTAGCGCTATAGGGGTTTTAAGGAAATAGCAAAAAGGTTAGTTGACATCACGGAGACCGAAGAGTTGGCAGCTACCTCGGACAAAGAATTAGTCTAGCTATTCAAAGGGGGAACGCTGCCAGTATCTTCGGAACCTTGCCTAAAGGGACTCCTTTTAACAATGTTTTTAGGGCTTTTATTTAAATTACCAGAATTATGTATACTAGTATAACTTTATAAAATGAAATTAAAATTATATTTAATTTAATCTTTTGTAAGAAAGGAGGTAAAGAAATTTTGTCATCATCTTAGCGATGTTTGAACTTATGATCTATGAACTCCCGAACATGTTATGAAATCCCAACGCGTCTACTTTAATGAATTAGGTATTTAAAATATTCCGTTTCTCTTTTGACTGAATTGTTGTTTTGTTTAAATGACTTCATTGTTGGTGTATTTGTATAGAGCTATCAATTACCTAAAATTGTTGCGTGTTACCAACGTGACTCTTTTGTTAATGTTTATCACACTGTTTTATATGAAATTTTAACAATAAATGATAATGTTCAAGAAAATATGTTTTTACTTGTCAGCGTTTCACATAATATAAATGATTACACAGATAGACAGACAGACAAAATTCAAATTTATTTTCTTTAATACATAAAAATTGAATTATACATAGAAAAGAAAGAAAAATCGTAGACATCCTCACGAAAGCTAGGTTGCCCATAACCATAGATCTTGTATAAAATCAGAGTTGTAGGAGTTGGTGGTCATTTGCCCAGTCTGCCGGGCCGGAGTAGGACCAAGTGTACAGACCGTAGTATCAATTCCAACTGGGCCGGCATAAACAGCTCTTATAGTCATTTAACTGTAGTAGCAGTAGCCCCCATTTATTGGCCAAGCTCAAAGGTAAAACTCAAGTTGTCACGCCTTTTTCCCACAGTGTGATCGCTTCCTTCCATTCACAATTCTCTTCATACAAACTCTGTAGTTATGGGCACTAGGCAACCTAGCTTTCTTAAGGATGTCTATAATAAATAAATTGTAATTTCAAATAGACAAGATTTACCTTGAAACCTATATGTATCTGTAAGATATTTTTTAAACTAAACACTTCGCCTTGAATTTTATTTATGATTAGAAACAATGTTATTTTTTATCGTCAATATCACATGTTGATTCCCACAGGGATAGGCAGAGCGAAAAGAATAGAAGCGCTTCTTTCCACGATCCTGACACAATTCTCTTGCTTCCTTCACATTCACAATATATATAATTAGTATTTAAAATAATATTGCAGGACTATACTAGCGGCAGGCTAAGATCACCGTTTTGACGTTTGACCGTAAATGACGTTTCGTATAAATTAATATTTATGTTTTGAAGAAACAAATTGCTGTTCTTTATAGTGACAAAAAGAATAGCTCCTTTAAACGTCATTATTAATTTATACAAAACGTCATGAACGGTCAAACGTCAAAACGGCCATCATAGCGTGCCGCTGGTATAGTAATAGTGATAACGAGTGATTTTCAGTAGCCGCTGTACTGAAAATCACAATCGCCGGCACAGTGACGGCGACTGAAGTGACAGAACACCTCGCGGAACACCTGCTTACTAGGCATAGTGGATACGATTTAAAATTACACTAAATTTCGCACCCACCATGTATTTATATAACAAAACCATGTCAATATCAACAAAGAGGCAACTTCCAGAAATATTGAAATATTGAACACAATGAGACTTTCAAAATGATATACATTGCTTTCTTTCTATTGCCTGCTGAGTCTAGTCTTTTAACAAAAGCTTCAATGTACGTGTTGATGACTGTTCCGGCAAGAGATACTTTTTAGTGTTGCGGGCATGCCGATGACGTCACGTGACGTTGTCGGCGCTCATCACGCAGCGAGCGCGTGAACAGCTCGCACGCCCATATTATCGTTCTAGCACAACAACGTTTCAAAATAACTACACGGTCGATTGCTTAGTATTACGAGTGAAGCATGTTTTTGTACAATTCTCTCCGATGCCTAAATATTATTATTATTTATATCCTGTTTCTAGCTGGAGTGTGCCATGAGTGGAGGTGACTGCTACGACAATATGATTATAATAACATAAGAGTGGTAGGCAGTGGTACCCAGTCTGCCGATCCGGGGTAGTACCACTACTTACAAGTATACACACCGTGAAGTGATTTGGTCACGTTTCGGGATCAGCTTGTAAGTTGCCGGTTCTATCTAGGCCTGCATAGTGCATGTGATTGGTACTCACAGTTATTGAATTGTAGTAGCAGTGACATTCATTCATGGACCACACTTCGGCTTAACATTAAGCGGGTGCTGTCATAAAAATAAACATGGTGGTAAGAAATGGTAATACGCCCCTGGTTAAATTCCAGCAACTTTGAAGAGTCATACTCCTATTTGAAATATAATGCGAATAAAATAAGAATAGGACCGAATCGGCGCCATATTGTGACGTCTAACTCTCCAACCAACTTCACTTTTCTTTGCGGGCCGTCAATCTTTTCGTTGATCCCGGCTTCCTGGTGGTAAGCAAAGGGAAGAAAAGCCGTTACGCTGTTCAAAGGTTCGTTTTCAAGCATCCAAGTTTATCCACACGGCTTGCGAAACATATTTATTTAACAGTTTTAATTGAAAATAAGATAATTGTATTATAAAAATAAACTTCCGGAAGTTGTAAAGGACATCTTGTTCCGATAAATGAACTGTAAATAAGTATAATTGCGTAACATTGTAAACAAAGAGAGTCTATGTTATTAATTTTTGGCCGGCATAATGACGTTGATTGTGGCCTTTTTTCAGTCGTCGACAAACTTATTATTGGGATTGGATTGGGTCATTCATTAAGGAGTGTATGTGGAGTTTGTGGAGTGACGATAGCGGATAGAATAAGAAATATCACAGTGAATGATAGATGTGGTTTGAAAGAAGATGTAGTGACAAGTGACAAGCATAGATAGAAACAAAAAGAGTGTTATTATTTATATCTATGGTGACAAGGATTGACAACGGAATGCTTTTGTTGGTTTAGGCACATGGAAAGAATGAGTGAAAGTAGATTGACGAATGAATTATAAATCTGATTTGGATGGATGTGTTTAACGAGACAAACACAAAAGGGTGTTTACCGACCAAATCGGAGACATTCTCAAGAATGTAGGCTTCCTTCACATTCACAATTCTCTTCATACAAGCTCTATGGTTATGGGCACTAGGCAACCTAGCTTTCTTGAGAATGTCTCCGATTTGGTCGGTAAACACCCTCCTGGGCCTGCCTCGTTTAACGCATCTATTCACATGAGATTTATAAATTCTTTCACCAATTCTTTCTATGTGCCTACATCCTCTTTCAAACCACATCCATCACGCAATGTGCTATTCCTCATTCTATCCGCTATCGTCACTCCACATACAATCGATAGATTATGGTATATATATATATATATATATATATATATATATATATATATATATATTATTGTGACTCGACATATAACAGCACCCCGCTTGATGTTAAGCCGAAGTGTGGTCCATTAATGAATGTCACTGCTACTACAATTCAATAACTGTGAGTAGCAATCAAATCCACTATGCCGGCCTAGATGGAACCGGCAACTTACAAGCTGATGCCGAAACGTGACCAAATCACTTCACGGTCTGTATACTTGTATATATAGTCCAACTGACTCAAACCAATATAAATATGTTAATCCAAAAACAAAATATAATAAGTACTTACACAAATAGAAACACATAGAAAGGAATGAATACAAATATACCAATAGCATTTTATATCACGGAAAGTTACCAAAATAAACGGGTTTGAACGCATGTCCGATCCAAAGTCCAAAGGTTATAATATTTATTTTAAGACACACAAATACAATTCCGCTGCCAACCCCACATTGCAAACGAATAAACATTAAAAATAATACATTAGATTAAAATTATCAATATAGACGCAATAGTAGGTAAGCTATATGAATAAAAAATGAATATAAAACAAGTACCGGTGAAGTCTATGAATGTAGGCGACTGCAACTACAATTAAGTAACTACAAGTAGCAGTCGCATCCACTATGCCGGCCTAGTTGGAACCGGCAACTTACAAGCATATTCCGAAACGCGACTAAGCCACTTCACGGTCTGTACACTTGTAAGTGGTGATATTACCCCGGATCGGCAGACTCGGCACCTTATAACTAGACTCAGAGCAAATAGCCACCTCTTGTTAGTTATTAACAAATATTTGTAATATGTATTTAATCTAAATATTAAATATTACAAATAAAGCTATGAAACAAATATTTACTCCGACCGTTACCTTTACGCGTAACAAACTGGTATGCTAAAAATATTCTTAGTCAATCAATCTTTAAGAGTGGTAGGCAGTGGTACCCAGTCTGCCGATCTGGGATAGTACCACCACTTACAAGTATACAGACCGTTAAGTGATCTGGTCGCTTTTCGGGATCAGCTTGTAAGTTGCCGGTTCCAACTAGGCCGGCACTATGTGATTGCTAATTACAGTTATTGAATTGTAGTAGCAGTGACATCCATTCATGGACCACACTCCAGCTTAACATCAAGCGGGGTACTGTTATATGTTGGGTCACAATAAAAAAAATAAAAAAATACCAGACCCTTTACCACGCCCACAGAAAAGAGAAAGATATAGATATAGAAAGATAGTTCTCTGTTCTGAGACCACGGCTAACCAGACAGACAGTCACTTCACGCTTTATACGCTTAAAAGTAGCGGTACTACATCGGTTAGCCGTTTGAGTAGTAACCGTTGTAGTAAATTCGAACTTTGAGTGTCATAGACATTCCATATTGTTTTTTTATATTTTTCTATAGTACCAGGTATCATAGAAACAGAACGACCAAGTGGTTTTTAACCGGACACTCTCGGTTTGCATGAAACACTACTACACCACGGACGTCTTAACAACAGAGGTTTTTTAAAGAAAGGTAAACATAAATTTTTCCTAGTCTATGATTCCAGGCGTAAGAACCGAGAATAGTAGTACAGTAGTGTAGTACTAATGCAATGGTCACGTAAACCGAGAGCACAGGTTCAAAATCACCGGTACCAATGTATTTTTGGTAGTCCTGTTTCTATGATTCAATCACTTTAGTAGTTTAATATAGAAGTGTAAATGAAAAACTATGCTTATTTCAGCTAGGCTTGCATATTGCATGCAACTGCTGCTTGAGTGTATTTATCAATTGCAGCTTTCTCTCCGCTCTTTAAAATCCAGCTAAACATCTAGAATCATAAGAATAAAGTAGATTTTACCAATGAAAAAATGTACATTTAGTGAGCCGACCGCGTAACTCAATGACAATTAGAATAGGCTTCGTTTTGACAACTCCATTAATGAGCTTCAAAATTAAAATTGCAACCGCGCTACAAATGTTCTTTTTCATTAACAGTTCAAGCTCATTGGAACTCATTGTCCGAATGAATATAAGTTGTTTTTATTAACCCCCGACCAAAAAAGAGGGGTGTTATAAGTTTGACTTGTCTGTGTATCTGTGTATCTGTGTATCTGTGGCTCTGTGTATCTGTGTATCTGTGTATCTGTGTGTCTGTCTGTGGCATCGTAGCTCCTAAACGAATGGACCGATTACGATGCGGTTTGTTTCATTTGAAAGCTGACGTGATCGAGATGGTTCTTAGCTACAATTGATGAAGATCTGATCAGGGGTTTCAAGGTCATCAGCTCGATTTGTTAGCTGCGGTAGCGATCTTAGACGCGCTGTTTAGAACGACAACCCTTGTACGTCGCTATGCGACGAAGATTGTTATTTTATGTCAAATAAATATGCCATTGTTAAAACACGTAAAAAATGTTATAATTTTTCCCTTAAAATATTCATATGGCGAGGTTGGTTTGCAGTTTAGATCGATTACCTTGATTGAATATTTTAGGGGAAAAATTATAACATTTTTTACGTGTTTTAACAATGGCATATTTATTTGACATAAAATAACAATCTTCGTCGCATAGCGACGTACAAGGGTTGTCGTTCTAAACACGCATAAGGCTGGGAATACACGTCCGATATTGCTGAGCAAATTATTTACAAATCGGAAGTAGGAATCGGACGTCTATTTTGTTTCTGTATTCTGTATGAAAACTGCACCTTTAGACAATCGGATCGGCCATAAAATCGTAAGCGCCTTGGCGTTCTTTCCGATTCTGACATCCGATCCGACTATCGGATCTGACGTGTATTAAGTATTCAAACAAATGTATGGCACGAGTGCTTTCCGATTGTCTGATCAGACAATCGGATCGGACTATCGGAGAGGAAAATCGGACTAGAATTCCCAGCCTTATAGGTATTTACTTTACTTTTAAACAAATCTGTGACTTAACATTTGAAATAAAAACGTATACAAATACATGTGTGTTTTAACTGGTACCACTGAGCTACTCTGATGATGGAACTCGAAGGTAGGAGACGAAATCCTGGATGTGTTCAAACTTTTTTTTGGTATACTAAGTTTGGACTTATTAGATTTGTCTTGAAGGTAGCAAACTAAGTGTAGAAAAGTTAGTGCGATAAAATAAAACATTCCGGATCTAAAAAATCTGATCATGGATCCTCTCAGATCAGCAAATCAACAAGAAATGGACCTATAGTGCTTTAACTAAAATTGTTACTCACTATGAGCCATTAGCTGGACCGTTATCAAATTAAAGACCGAGAGTATCTGATGAGGCACCATCATTAATCCTCTCAGATCAGCAAATCAACAAGAGATAGAACTATAGTGCTTTAACTAAAATTGTTACTCACTAAGAGCATTTAGCTGGACCGTCATCAAATTGAAGACCGGGCAATCTGATGATGCATCATTATGAATCCTCTCAGATCAGCAAATTGATATCAATTGATCAGCAAAAAAAGAGATAGAACTGTAGTGCTTTAACTAAGCTTTTAGCTGGGCCGTTATCAAATTGAAGATCGGGAGTATCTGATCATGAATCCTCTCAGATCAGCAAATCAATAACAGATAATATCATAGTGCTTGAACTAAAATTGTTACTCTCTATGAGCCATTAGCTGGGCCATTATTAAATTGAAGACCTGGAGTAGTTATCTGATGATGCACCATAAGGATCCAAGGGATATTAAAGGGATATAACTATTGAGCCATGACTAATGTTGTTTATTACTATAAAGCTGATGATATGACCAAAGTGGTTCCAGGCGTTTCGGGGGTTCCTTTAAAATTTTAATTTTGATATTATACTAACAGCGATCGCGTAACTTTAAGACAATTGGATTTTAATTTTTATTCCCGTTGAAGTTGCGCGGTCGGCCACCAGATGGGTTCAGTCTTTATAAGAATGGCAGACTGTTCATGGTGATTTACCCAGTCAGCCGGCATAGTAAATGCGACTGCTACTTGCAGTTATATAACTGTAGTAGCAGTACGAATTGAAATAAACTAAGACATGTAGTATTAGCTGCGTTTGCGAATATCAACGCTATGTAGGATTTTGATTAGTAGGATTTATTTATTTTGTAAAAATTGTAATGTTATCGTATAGTGCAATAAGTCGGTAATCAGTGAAATTAGGTATTTAATGATCTCAGTTTAAGCCCTACCACGTGATACGTACGTGATACGTGCGTGATAATACGAGTAATTCGCATGTTCAACACGTGTGCGGTAGAAAAGAAAAGATGCATTTATAAAAATGCCGGTAAATGTTTAGTTTAACCGCCATTCGTTCTTGGTATTAAGAATTAATTGATGTTACTATTTTTCTCCAAACATCGCTAGGCTTTAAGTTTTTTTAAACATGCATCGGTGTCGTAAAACCAAACTACCTAATTTCCATTTAAAAAAATAGTTAAAGGATAGAAAATGGAAAAAAGGAAACTAAAAATTTCCTGATCAAAATTTTTCATTTCTCACTTACATGATTTATAACCAGAGAATTTTTGTATAAAGAAAATCATGGATATGAGGGCAATGTAGAGGTATCGGAATAGTAAAAAGTTGCGTTCTTTTATTTCTGCCCATCTCTGTACGAATTAAAGCGTGACAATATATACTCGTACAGTACATCCGTCTTTACTCCCAACTAAAAATTGTTTATTAAAGAACTCTATTTAGGTTTGTTATCTAATCTGATACAAATATTTTTCCTTGTGTAAAATTATTTTTCTCTTAATATTTATTTTTTCGTGAAGATCGACTAATGCCTTTACGTTCACCAGTTGCGAAACCTCACCGACGCTGGCGTCCAGGAAATTAATCATCAGGGTTACCTTAGTCTTCTTGTAGGCATATTTCTTATTAGATATATTAATCTTTCTGACATCCTAAAGAAAGCTGGGTTGCCTAGTGCCCATAACCATAGAGATTGAATATATAATTAAATTTTATTTTACATTTCTATACTAAGCTACTAAAAAATCATAAAATCATAGAAACAGGACAACCAAAGTACATACATCAAAGATACATTATTAGGACACGACATCTGACCGCAACTTGCCTGATAGTAAAAGGAAGTCCTAAAGCGCTGACGACTGAAAATAAACATTTTACAGTAGCCTCAGTCACTATGCCATACTAAGTGTACAGACCGTGAAGCAACTCTGTCGCGTTTTGGGATAAACTAGGCATTACCAGTTCCAACTAGGCCAGCGCTAGTAAACACGACTGCTAGTAGCGTTCGCCTCCTTTCATGGACTAGTGCCGACCTTTTTGTAGTTCGCACATTCTATAATTCATTTTCATTAAAAAAGAAATGTCATTTTCAAACATCATTTATTCTTTTGTTTTTATACTCAACTACTTCATTTATGTCAAATAAATTGATCTTTTTTACGATTTCAACCTGAGCGTTTCATTTGTCACGTCATTGACCACGTAGCGTCAAAGACTGCAATCCAGCTTGAAGTCAGGCAGGGTGCTGTCATAATATGTCGAGCCACTATAAAATAAAAACAATTACAACGTAATACGATAAATCATTTATATTTACTATAAAACGAATTATTTCTTTAATAATGTCACACCCTAAATTAAATCGTACACGAATATTGAATAATAATAAAAATAACTACAATATATTTTTTAGAGTCTGCCAACCCGAGATAATACAACCACGTGGATCGTGAAATAACTTAGTACCGTTTCGGGATCAGCTTGTAAGTTCCAACTACGCCGGCATAGATGATACGATTGTTACTTGCAGTTATTTTACTGAAGTAGCAGTAAACAAACTGCAATTCTCTATTCATGGACCGCACTCCAGGTTAACATCAGGCGGGAGGGGTGCTGTCTCTGATTTTGATATAAAAATGTTTTTTTATTTTTTTATTATTCCGACGTTTTGAGAGCTTTGCGTCCATCAGTCTGATGGTGACTACGAGAATTAATAACCAAAAATAAAAGCGATAGTAAGCCGCAAAATTTGGCGAATTAATGAAATAAAGGCTTTTTCATCTCATATTTCTGGGGAAGTTCCAACAACTAAAAACCCGATTTAGCGGTTGCCTCAGTCGCTGTGACTATGCGATTCAAGGGAGGATGCACAGAGCTGCAATGCCTGTGTGAAATTGCAGGGGCCCCCAGAGTTATTGTCACACCGATGCTAGTAGGTATTAATAATGTTCAAGTAAATAATGTAAAAAAAATTGGAAAAAAATCGTGGTCGCAGTTGACCGATATGTTGGTATCCGGAATTTCTTTCAATATAATTTTTATTGCTAATTTAATTTATACATTATCAGCTGGAAAACGTTTACTGCTGAACATGGGAACATTAGAACGCCATTCCAAACGACAAGATGCCAGTTGCGTCCACCGGGATTTTGTCGTTTGCCATAATCCCCACGCTTGGCAGGCTCGGGGATCGCAGTATATTCATCGCACGTTAAGAGGACGCTGCTGCCTATCCTCCGGTGAGACTGGTCGAGTTTTAGAACATCCCGGGTCCAATTTATTCAGCATTGAAATATGCCAAAAATAAAATATTTTAATTTTCTTTTATTGTGACACGACATCTGACGTTGAACCTACCTGATGATAAGCAAGAGGAGGTCCAAGAGTGACGACTAAAAAAACAGGATTGTCCACGGCTGCCTCAGTCGCCGTCACTATGCCGGCCAAAGATGGATTAATTATTGTGGCGTGACATATGACAAGTGAAACAAGTACAAATAGCAGTTGCATCGACTATGCCGGCCTAGTTGGAACCAGCAATTTACTCGCCGGCAATTACTTCACGGTATGTATACTTGTAAGTGGTGGTACTACTCTGGATCGGCAGACTGGGTACCACTGCCTCTCTTTGTCACTCTTTGATAACCAGACCCAACCAGAAAAATACCTGTTTCTTATAAGAATTAGAATCATTCTGTTGTTATAAATTGAGTTTGGATGATGTAATTATAACTCAGTACATAAGTGAGTTTTTTTTGTATTGTAACGTGACATTTGACCTCGACCTGCTTATTGGTAAGCAAGGGGAGGTAAAAAAAGACCATTTACTATTACTTTCGTCGCCAGAGATGGTTTTCCACGCTTGAAGGACCCAAGTTTGTGGGATGGTAATCTAGTTAGTGGTAGGCAGATAATTATTGGTCATTTGCCCAATTTGTCGATCCGGGTTAGTACAAGTGTTCAGACTGTGAAGTGATTTAGTTGCGTTACGGGATCAGCTAGTAAGTTGCCGGTTCCAACGAGCGGCATAATGGATGCGATATGTACAATACTTATATGTACAATTATAATCTTCGAGTATACATTAGGATATATGTAACGTATACTCTAAGATTATATTTTTTTATTACAGTTTCTTTACATGGCATAATAGATGCTACTGCTACTACAGTTATTTAACTGTAGTAGCAGTCGCCTCCATTCGTGGAGCGCACTCCAGCTTAACATCAGGCGGGGTGCTGTCATATGTCGAGCTTTAATATTAAAAAAATAAATTCAACATTCCAGCAGATCACAACTTCAATGTGATCTGAAATTCTGTAACTAATAATCTAATGCAGTTCAGTATTAATTTTGTATTGTTCTGAAAAATTAAATCGATTTTCAATCGAAACGTTATTGTTTATCAGCGCGGGGTTGGTGTTCGTCGGTGTCGTTATCAGCGACGTTGGGCCGTCTAGAGGTGCTTATCAGCGCCCACGGCCAGTCGGGTTCCTCCGCCCGGTGACGAGCCACAGGAGAGGGCATATTATTTGTGTGCAGTGCGACAGTGATACACAAATGTGTTGTGGCATTAGGTGTTCGCGTGAGTTGTTACAAACAATAGTGGCGATAAGCAGGAACAATTGGTAGGAGTGTGAGTTGTGAATAAAACATGAATATACAAACAATCATATTTATTGCAGTTATACATTATTATTACAATACAAATATAAACTATCATTTATAAGTAGCTTTAACAATAGAACAGTCTTAAAGATGAGTCGAAACTACACTCTAACAATGTTGAGATCTGTATCACAGTCGTGGCCCAGGCCACTGAGGGCGCCGACGCTCAGTGCACGAGCGGCGCCAGCAGTCGCAGCGAGGGGGGTGCTTGCGCAACGGGCGCTCGCTCCTTCGCGTGCCTCTTCACGTGTTTCGCGAGGTGGTCGGAACGCATGAACCGGCGACTGCACACGCTGCAACCGAACTTCTTCTCACCGGTGTGCGTGCGCTTATGTCGGGATAGCTCATCCGAGCGGGAAAACCGCCGCTCGCAGGAGGGCCACGCGCAACGGAACGGACGCTCGCCCGTGTGGGTGCGCGCGTGAGCTTTCAGGTGGGACGACTTGAAGTAGTTCTTGCCACAACCAGGGTGCGAGCATTCGTACAGACGACGGCGGGGAGGAGGCGCCGGCGCCACCAACCACACCGCGGGCAGGAGCACAGCGGGCGCCGGCCGAGGAGCCAAAGGCACCCATGTAGGGACGCGGCTCTCGACCGTCTCGGGCGCTTGAGCCGCGGGCTGGGGTTCCGGTTCAGAAGTGACCGCAACTGGGGTCTGTGCGGCGTTCTGGGCGAGGTACTTGGCGTAGGAGTAACTGCGTTCCCGATCGCCCATTTTGAATTTCAGGGCTTTGAGTATGTTAAGCGGCTGCGGCGGCAGGGGCTCTGGGCTACAGGTGCCGTCCTTGTGGGCGCGCATTATGACGGAGGCTCGTTCCGGGGGCCTGGCCCGCTTGCTGCCCTCGTCTTCCCCTTCTGAGTCGGAGGGCTGCGGCGTGACCAGTCCGGCGGTCGGCGGCGTGTGCGGGCGCTTGACGGCGACCTTCTGTTCCTCCGGTACCTGCGAAAAAGAGAGAGACGACCATCAGCGAGAGGCAGGCGGGTGCACGCGTGCTGTGCGTGATCGTGCGTCCGTGTCACACTTTCGACACAAACGAGACGGCACACATACAAACGGAATTGTAAATATAGAAAATTGCAAAAAAATATTTATATATTTTTTAGGACATTGACCATTGTTATGTTTATTTGTGCTAAAAAACAACACTCACTTTGTTATCCATCAACGGAGGCGTGGAGGGCGGAGAGAGTGGTCCGCAAACATCAAGAATACTACTCATTGTCATTAAATATGGATCATACAATTAATAAAAACTTTCTTTTAATTCACAAAACTTGCAGTTCAGCGTAGTGTGTTCGCGAGTGCTCTTTGGGACCCGTGCGTACAGGCGAGTGAGCGGCGGATGAATAAACCGCTGCGCGATCCGTCGCCGTGCGAGGTGGGCCGGTGTGGCGTTCGCGAGGAGGTTGGGGGCCGGAGGGGGATCACGCAGCCGCCGCGTGTTCGCGCGTGCACTTCACGTGCCGGCGGAGTGTCGCGTGACGTCATCGGGCGCGCCCCCGCATGACGTGGTACGCGCGCCCGCCAAGGTCGCCGCGGTGCATCAATGACACTCACTTGACACGTCTTCATTGTCCAATTCCGTCTATTTGATCGCCCCGCACGGATGTGAGCTGTTACCAATTTACTATTGCTAGGAGGCGTTGACCTCGCGCGCATTTGTTATTTTGTTGGTACCAAGGCTTTATTGTTGAATAAAGACTAAAGTAAATAGTTAATTGCGAAAACTGTTAGTAAATGCAAACAATTATTTGATAACGACGATTTAATGATTACATAGTCATAGATATGGAGCATAACAATATGGAATGTTCGCGGCCTACCTTTATATAGATATAGGTGTGTATGTATGCATTATTATGAAAGTGTGTTACGCCGCACGCACACAAATGCGTCACGATCACGCGCCCGGTGTGTGATCGGTGTTGGCCCGTTGTATGACACACCTCTGTGTTGTAAACAAACGATGCATATACATATTACGTACTGCATTAAATTAGCGATGAAAACGGACAAATGTATTTTTATTATTATTATGTCTTAAAATTGTTTTTTTTTAATTGTACTGCGACGTCTGACCTCGACTTGTTGATGGTAAGTAAGGTTCCTAGAGCCCCTTGATCGCCGATGACTGAATTTTTTAGTTGAATTTTTTACTAAGTTAGGATTTTCACCCGAAGCTTTTGGCGTGCGAGAGCATTCTATGCAATATAAAGTATATTTACTCTAAGCTGCAAATCCTATATCCAGTGCTATTTCTAACGCAAGAGTACACGGCCTCATCAATCAATCAATCAAATTATGACGACTCGGTTTTTACAACAGGGATAAGCAGCGACAACGGAATCACTCTAAACGATCCTGATCTGGCCTCCCTCACATCCACAATTATCTTAAAGGTGTATGATGATGAAGAATGTCCTTAACTTGATCAAGGAATATACTTTAACCACTGATGAAAAGTATTGCCACTTAAAAAATAAATTTGGTCTTTTTTTTTCAGACTCGACATATGACAGCACACCGCTTGATGTTAAGCCGAAGTGTGGTCCATGAATAAATGCCACTGCTAAAAAAATTCAATAACTGTGAGTAGCAATCACATCCACTATGCCGGCCTAGTTGGAACCGGCAACTTACAAGCTGATCCCGTAACGTGACTAAGTCACTTCACGGTCTGTATACTTGTAAGTGGTGGTACTACCCCGGATCGACAGACTGAGTACCACTGCCTACCATTCTTAAAAATATACAGTTAATATACCTACAACCACAATACCTTGATCATTTAGACGAAACGAACTTATAAATCTGATCCATCCACAGCGTTAAACAAGACAAAATACTTACAGTTAAATAACTGTAAGTAGCAGTCACATGAACTATAGCTGCCTTGTTGAATCCCGAAACTTTCAAACTGATCCCGAAACATGAATAAGCCACTCCAAGTTTTAACACTTTTAAAAAGAGTATTTTGCGCGACATTGTTTATTGAATAAAATATTTTTACCGCATACAAACGCGTATATTTTTATTTTTAATTCAACATTTAAACGACTTTGCAGTCATCGTGCTCACAGGAAGACTGAGATAGAAATTGGATGTCATAAAAGTGTCAAAATACTCAACTATAATATACCTACTAATATATAATATTAATATACTATAAACATTGTGGTTTGAGTATTAAAGCTTTGTAGAAAAAGGTAACTGTTTTAATGTACTATTCAAGGGGCCGACCGGGCAACGTCAATGGAATTGACAATAAAATTAATTCATTTCCATTTCTCAAAAAGTTCCGTGGTCGCTGTTAAGGCCCAATCAGACGATTAATTTTTCGTTCATTTTCGCCTTTCATTCAGCACCTTTCGCTCGAAATGAAACGTCTTGAACATAAAATGAAAGAAAAGTTTACATGAATTTATTAATGAGTCGTTCCAACCGTGTTGGATCGATTCATATCTATCTTTCATTTTCGATCCGAGTGAACAAAAAATAAATCGTCTTAACTTAAAATGAACATTCACCGAATGAATGAATGAAAGGCGAAAATAAACAAAAAATGAACCGTCTGATTGGGCCTTTAGTGTCAAATACAACTCCTATTCATTCGGCCAATGAGCTTACTGTTACTGAAAAAAAATCGATTCTCGGTGTGTTGCGCGGTCGCAATTTCAATTTTAAAGCTCATTAATGGATTTTAACCTTCAAAACGAAGCTCATTCTCATTGAGTTACGCGATCGGTCCGCTGGTCTTTTCAATCAATCAAATTGTCACGCCGGCCATGGAAAAGCCTGACAAAGAATGTCTTGGCGGAGTCGCGCTTCATGGCAGTTTTTTCCTTCTCTTCTCATGGCAAAGAGAAGGGAGAACCTGCCTATCCATGTGGGAAAAGAGACCGTGATAGTTTAGTCTACTATAAAAATGGTCAAAAATAAAAATTATTTTCAGATTTCTTTCTTGAATTTTGAACAGCAACCAACTTGATGTTAACCTGGAGTTCATCAATAGAAGCAACTGCTACTGCAGTTAAATAACTGAAGGTACAAATAGTATCCACTATGCCGGCCTAGTTAGAATTTGCAATTTTCTAGTCGATCTCGTACAACGAATAACGGTCTGCTGTACACTTATGTACAGCAGACATAAGTGTACAATCAAAGAATTTTTTTTACTTGATCTTTGAGACAAATGACCACGAACTTAAAAATTGCACGCACAGAAAATGTCTAGCGACATCTGTAGTCACCCACTAGAACGATTATCTAAAATGTATAAAGAATGCAACGCCATCTAGTCATTGCTTTGGGAACTACTTTAGTTTGTTGTCAAGTACGATATATACTAGTTCACACAGTCACTACTAGATGGACAATGTAAAACATAGTAACGTACCATACGTATCATTTATCTTATGATAAACAATAATAATAATTATTATTTAACCTTTATAGCTTTATTACCTAAGACTTGCATCTTGCCTGATGGTGAGTAAGCAAGACCAAGAGTCCTGAGTAGTGAAAAAAAAGCGATTTAGTTTACGGTTGCATCAGTCGCCATCCCGGCCAAAGGTGCTTTTTCACTCTTTGCTTGAAGATTCCATAGTTATAGAATGGGGAGATCACTAAGGCGGGCCATAGACGGATGTTGCAGTCAGACCGACTGCTCTAGAGCGGTCGCGTTGAAGTCG
This sequence comes from Tinea trinotella, assembly GCA_905220615.1. Classification (NCBI taxonomy): domain Eukaryota; kingdom Metazoa; phylum Arthropoda; class Insecta; order Lepidoptera; family Tineidae; genus Tinea; species Tinea trinotella. Next base: position 1,553,608 of record HG992307.1, on the reverse strand, counting down.
TACACGACTGCAACGCGACCGCATAATGTAGTCGTGTTGCAGTCGACTACGACTGCTTGGAGCAGTTGTGTTCGACCGCAAAATAATACTGACGCGAGTACATTTACAAGATGGATTTCGACGAAGAAACACTGCTTCTTGTACTACTATTACGCAATCATAGGCGTAGAAGACACCACAGTATGTTGGCTTGTTGGAAAGGCCCAGGGTCACTCAGCGGGCAATGGAGAGAGCTATTCTTGGTGTGTCTCTGCGCGATAGAATCCGGAACGAGGATATTCGCCAAAGAACCGGAGTCACCGACATAGCTCGAAGGATTTGCGAGCTGAAGTGGCAATGGGCTGGCCACATCGCTCGAAGAACCGACAACCGATGGGAAAGAAAGGTTCTAGAGTGGAGACCACGAACCGGAAGACGCAGCGTAAGTAGGCCTTCCACTAGGTGGACTGACGACATAGTGAAAGTCACGAATAACCGGTGGATGCAGCTGGCTTGTTGTCGTTCGAAATGGCGTTCTAAGGAGGAGGCCTATGTTCAGCAGTGGACGCGTTCTGGCTGATGATGACGATGATGATGATGATGATCCCCAGCTGAGAGGACACTAAAAAGTTTTTCAAGCCTTCCTAGTTTTTAGGCCGTCCTAAGGCTAAGAACTCACGGTGCGTTATTGTCTCGGGCCTGCAGCGACTGCGGCGGTTAGATCGATTTATCTTTAATAGAATAAAGAAGTGACATTAAAATCACGGCGAGCGTGGTGTAGTGGTAGTGCAATGGTTACGCAAACCGAGAGCACGGGTTTTTAACCACTTGCCGGTACCAATGTATCTTTGATATTTGTACTATGGCTGTCCTGTTACTATGATTAGTAAAGCTTAGTACCTATAGAAATGCAAAAAGTCGCGGAAACGGAAAGTAAGAAAGTAAGTGACTCATTATTCGTACTGCCCTCCTAGCACATCAATCCAAAAAGTAAGATAAATACCTGCAAGGAATATTATTGTAACTTATTTAAAATAACTTAATAGGCTGGTATGTATATCAAAATGTTAAAAATATGAAATAAAGTTTTTTTATGTTGTATTGTGTGAAGTTTTATTGAACCTTTAAAAATTTTTTGGGACATTCTGTTCTGGTAAGTTATTTAAAATGAGTTGCAATGATGTTCTTTGCAGGTTTTTACCTTGCTTCTTGGATTGCCGTGCTAGGGAGGCTGGAGATGAAACTATCAATTCGAGTCTAAGCAAGAGTCAATGCAGTAGCATAAAAAGGCACACTTCCTCCTAAAAAAAATTGTGTCGCAATCGGTTGGACTGGAAAGATCATTGCGACAAAGGTATTCTATTGATCAATTTACCAAGAACGTGATGCCACTATAACGGGACAGTACTAGGTACGCTTCCTTACCAGATAGACTAAAGAAAGTTATCAACGAAAAAAGTAGAGGAAAATCGACGTGCTCCTTTTGCACTACACACGAGCCATGTAGTCTTGGATATGGCGCGTCAGGAAATCCATTAACCCTGTAAATAAGCACCTGAGTTTTGTGATTTTTGACGATTTGGTGATTTTTTTCCTACGAGTATATTAGCTTTTTGCGGTAGATTGGTCATTTTCGAGGTAGAGGGGAAATCCGGAAAAAACGTAAATAACTACTAACCGTCTGAAAGCAAGCAGCATCTATTTTTTACTCACTAGGAAAAATAGTGCCAGTAAAACTCTATGGCGGTTCAGAAAGGAGGGCGGGGTTGGAGGACCCGAAAAAAAGTAGATCCTAACCGTATAGTAATAAAAAGTAGATCTATCCAAGCAAGTGCAATTTTCTTGTTGAACCATGCATGTTTATGAAAAAATAGTTGCAGACGACGCAGACGTTTTTGACAAAATTTGGCATTCATTTACCGTTTTCCTTTTTGCTGACACCGCATTCGCGCCGAAACTTCTTTTTTTTGCGTCTTTTCTTTGTAGAACAATTGACAAGTGGAATGCTTTGCTGTGTTCTCTCTATCCTATGAAGATCCTTCAAGCAATGCGTGAAGACGCACCTTTGGCTGGCATAGTAACGGCGACTGGGGCAGCTGCGAACTAACTCGGTTTTCTCAGTCGTTGTTACTTTCGGACCTCCTCTTGCTTATCATCTGGCGGGTGGGGGTCAGATGTGTAAAAAAAAATATTTTTGTCATTAAAAATTCTAGATGAAATAACATGAAAGTGTCCTATCAATCGCGCTCCATATGAGCTCGTATACCTACCTGACATTGACAAAATAGTATTGTTGTAAACATGTGTGCCATCAATTAAAAACGCCTTGTCACGCCTTTCTCCCACAGGGATAGGCAGAGACAATGGAGCGCCACTTGCCACGATCCTGACACAACTCCCTCGCTTCCTTCACATTCACAATTCTCTTTATACAAGCTCTATGGTTATGGACACTAGGCAACCTAGCTTTCTTGAAGACGTCCCCGATTTTGTCGGAATACACTGATTGATTGATGTCGAAGGCTGCATTGGTGGGTTGCATTATTTAGTTGAGTAGAAAGGATAGTGAGGGCAGTGAAGGTGAGTCGCATGTCGCAAAAGCTTTTAAACCTACATTTCGGTTACCCGGCACCCGCACTCTCCGTGCACTCTTCTCCATCCATCAAGAAGGTATTTTGTGCTTCTTAGTAAAACGGTTTAAAAAATAAAATTCAATATTGTTTAGTTGTTCACCATAGGTAGACAGATTCGAGGCTGTTTGGAGATTTTACAATGTTGCGCCTAGAAGGCATGAAAAATCATAATAATGATACAATTTACTACTCAATTAAATAAACTACAAAACAATATAAATTTAAAATTCTTTAAGATACTTGCTTGTATCATAGGACCAAATTAACTATAGATATGAGAGATACATTGGTACCGGCAAGAGGCAGTGCAATGGTTACACAAACCGGAGAGCACGAGTTCGAGACCACCCACCGGTACCAATGTGTCTTTGATATATGTACTTTGGTTGTCCTGTTTCTATAATACAAGCACTTTAGTAGCTTAGTATAGAAATGTAAATTAAAAAAATAAAATCTTAAAAAAAACAATTTTATTACTACTGGAACACAGTTGCCTATTAATATGAATAATACTCGTTTTATATATGTCTCAGGTTTGATTCCCGGGCAGAGATTTGTTTCATAGCTATTATTTGTATACAGACCGAGAAGTGATCTGGTCACGTTTTGGGATCAGCTTGTAAGTTGCCGGCTCCAACTAGGCCGGCATAGTGGATGTGATTGCTACTCACAGTTATTAAATTGTAGTAGCAGTGACATCCATTCGTGGACCACATTCCGGACTAACATCAAGCGGGGTGCTGTCATATGTCGAGTCACAATAAAAAAAATAATTATTATTAATAGATACTTACGGCTGACTTTGGAAGGACGTGGAGCAAGGTTTTTGCTAGTATTCCTCTTGCACCAACTTCTACTGCGTAGAGCTGGGTTTTCACACCATTTCTTGTCATCTCGTTCGTAAGATCATAATATTTACTGGAGTTGATGTTGTGGTCCTTTGGAGGAACGGTGAGCTCTATGAGGATGATAGATTTCAGGTGGTGAAAGTAAACTAAGATGTCCGGTGTATAGGCAGGTATTGCTAGACCTCGACCCGCCTGACGACAAGCAAGAGGAGGTCCTAGAGTAACGACAACTAAAAAACAAGTTTGTTCACGACTGCCTTAGTTGCCGTCACTATGCTGGCCAAAGGCCAAACGCATCGCTTGAAGGATCTAAGGTTATAGGATGGAGAGAACACATGGGCTGGCAAAGCATTCCACTTGTCGATTGTTTTACAAAGCATCTAGCATCTTGCAGTGCTTCTCGAATGTATCCATATCCATGAGTATTTTTCAGTCAGGTGCGTCGAGCAGTATCCAAAAAGACATATTTATTAACGTAGGTTTGTACCTAGTGCTGTGCCCGTAGTTTTTCCGCAGTCATAAATAAGGAGGAGGTTCTCAATTCGACTGTATATCCATTTTTTTTGTATTAATAACTCGATAACTCATATGAAAATGACAGACGGAAATAAAAATAAACATAAAAAAATTCCAAACAGCTGAAACTATAGTCAATTGGACACTTTAATATTTTTTAATATTAAAAATATTCTATGTTACTTCTAGTACCTCCAAAAATATGTGTACAAAGTTTCATGATGATCAGTTAAGTAGTTGTTGCGATAAAACGTAACAAACAAACTCACATTCACATTTATAATGATAGTAGGATTACTTACATAAATAAATTCATAGAAACTCTTCAAAAATACTGAAAAAGTCTTTCGTTACATACATCTGTTTGATATCTTAAAAATGCAAACAGTAGAAATATACTAGTATCATAAATTATTATAATGTCAGCTATTAGTCGTCTACTTCTAGAAATAGGCATTTGCCAGCTATCTTCACAGTGGTCTGCTGGAGGTGGCCAGTGGTTCTTGCTACCTTTTTGCAGGTAGAAAGCCCACATTTCTTCTTTGGTTTGAAAGAAGATGTTGGTTGGTTTGAAACAAGGATTGACAAAGGAATGCTTCGATGGTTTGGGCACATGGAAAGGATGAGTAAAAGTAGATTGACGAAAGGAAATTTATAAATCTGATGTGGACGGATGCGTTAAACAAGGCACGCCCAGAAGGGTGTTTTTCGACCAAATCGCTCAAGAAAGTCGGATATGAAGAGAATTGTAGATATGAAAGAAGCAAGGGTGTTGTGTCTGGATCGTGGCAAGTGGCGCTTCATTGTCTCTGCCTATCCCTGTGGGAAGGAGTCAGGACAATTTGATTAATTGATTTTTCTTTCATATTATTTTGGTTATTTTTCTGTGGACAAATATATATATATACGTTTTACTTTGTGTATTGAATGTAAAATATTGTACTCTGCATATTCTTTTGTATAATAATAAAAATATCAAAAATATACATGCTTATTGGGGTAAATGATTTAAAACATTGTGGCTAAGTCATTTCGGAAATTAAATTTAAAAAAAACTTGTAAATGCACTTGGAATGCATGTCTACGAAGGAAAAGTTGCTACAGAAGACGCTACGAGGGTTAGTAAGAGGCGCGGGAGGCGGCAATGGGCGGGCCAGGCCCTGCCTCCGAGCTATCACCGCACTCGCGAAATCCACACCAGCCACTCAACGTGACTTCTCACCGCCCTCGCCGCGCCAGTACTACTCGGACAGTCGCACCGGACGGATCTCGCGGCCCTCGCTCCTCGCGTTTCACGTGAATTAACTCGTGTGCTCGAAAATAGTTTTCTGTGTTTCATATCATTTTGTAGGGAGTGTTGTTTGTTTCCTGATGGTGTCCTTGATGGGGTGGACGGGCGCCTGACTTGTAGGTGCGCAGGTCATGTCCCGACGCAAGCAGAGCAACCCCAAACCACTCAAACGTAAGTTGTTAACTTGTAAAACTAACTTTTGTGTAATTAGTGAGAAATCTTAGCGTGTCCGGTGAGTTCGTTCACCGTTTATCTGCATGTTAATGTATTCTTTGATTGTTTATTTATCATAGCGTCTGATAGCTGATGGTTAATTGTGGCCACGACTGAGGATAATGTGATCTTTGATCTGCTTATCGGACTGGTATTTTTATCACTTCTCATTTCTAATTTAAAAATCTGCGGTTTCAATGTTTTGATGTAAGGATGTGGATATTCTATTACAACACATTTGTACAGCAATGTAATGAAACCCGGTGTTATCGCGTGTTTTGTGTTGTTGTTTATACCTAAATACTTGAGAAGTTTTTTCTTATACAGTAACAATAGCATCTGGTTTAAATTATAATTAATTTATTTATCAATAATAATGTATTAATAAACGATGAGGAAAATAAAATAAAATAATATGACATTTAAATATGAACTTTATAGGTACTTTTCAAAATGTTAATTTGATAAGTTAAATTCCGACATATTATGTTACTTATATTATTAAATAATAAAATAAAGATAAAATTTCTTTAAAAAAATATTTTACTAATTAGACCTGTATATAATATTTTTACATAACATTATTAAAGAAATTGAAGAAAAGGAGGCGAATGAAAATATTAAATGGGACCCACCCAGAAAATTGTTGTTACAAGAAATTTAATTGAAAAAAAATGTGTGAAGGGAGCGAGAGAGCTGTGTATAAATTTAAAAGAAATATTGGCAACAAAACCTATACCACTTGTCTCTATATCACATTATGCATAATTAGTTTTCACATAGTTTTGCATACTTAGGCAAGATACCTGCCTATACCTAGAACTATACGAGTATACATTTAATAATCGTCACGATACGAATATGAATTTAATAATCGTAATGACACGAATATGAATTTAATGATCGTAATGATACGATTATGAATTTAATAATCGTAATGATATGATTATGAATTTAATAATCGTAATGATACGATTATGAATCTAATAATCGTGATCATACGAATATAAATTCAATAATCTTAATGATGCGAATATGAATTTAATAATCGTCACGATACGAAAATGAATTTAATAATCGTAATGATACGAATATAGGTTAATGATGATATGAAAGTTGACTGGCTAAAGGGGTACTGGTGCAGTATTCACCAAACAGTGACTGTAATTTAGGACCGCCTTGTGTGACATACCTACATATGTTTTATTTGTATGGTTTTATATAATAGCTACCTAATTCCTTCTATATCTATTTCTCTATTTATATACCTTAACCTAATTAGATTCCAATAACTATCTTTTAAACACTTAGAAGTACTTTGGTTAATCATCCAATAAAATTGCAACGTAAAATTTTCTTTCTTAACATTCTCTTCATACAAGATTTTGGTTAAGGACCCCTGCATTTGGGACTATAAGAATTTCTTCGAGAAACGACCCAGAAGTATTCTGTATCTTTTCTATTTTGTCCTTCCACTTATTTCTAATTTATGAACCTCTTTCGCTATCCTCCTTTCGAAAAATATTTCAATGTGCCCAAAACAACGAAACATGCCTTTTAATCCTAAAAAATGAATTATTACTACATTTTTTAAATCACTTTTTATTGTAACTCGACATCGGACTTCGACTTGCCTCATAGTAAAGGTCCAACAAGAGTGCCAGCGACTGAAAAAAAAAACACCTCAGTTTACGGCTGCCTCAGTCGCCGTCACTATGCCGGCCAAAAATCTTTATCTTTAGCCACATTATAATTATCTTTTTTATTGTGCAAAAATTGTTTAACGAATACAATAATATATTATAAGTTTACTTATACGGTTCGCTAGTGCTAAACGTCTTTCCATTAAATCTGTCTACCCCTAAAAAAATTTACGTTGCCGAACTATATTACGAAATTTAGCATGATTAAAATTTATCGGATTTGTTATTACAAAATATTTATTGTAATACATGATATACATTCGTGTAATATTAAGAGATAAACTGATAAAATATATTGTATGTTCACGACCTTTTATTCAAGGGGTTGTGTACAGTGTATGTAAAGGAGACCGTGGTGTAGTGGTAGTACAATGGTCACCGAGAGAGTGAGTTAAAAACCACTTGCTGGTGGTATCAAAGATACATTGGTACCGGCAAGTGGTTTTCAACCCGTGCTCTCGGTTTGCGTAACCATTGCACTGCCACTACACCACGGTCGCCTTGGTTATGGTCACTGCGTGTCCCTGCTTTTTTGAGAATGTCCCTGATTTGTTCAAGGAACAATATTTCGCGTCTTTTTACATAATCAATCAATAAATTTGTCACGGCATAGACAGAGACAAAGGAGCGCCACTAGCCATGATTCTGACACAACTCCTTCGCTTCCCTCACGTTAATACAAAATAATTGTATTCATACAAGTTTTTTTTCTCACTAGCCTCTTATCCTATTAATCTCTTTCGTCAATCTCCATTCATCTTTTTTTACTACGATTATAATATTTATACTTCATATCTAAAAAGGACTTCCATGATCCCCGGTTTAAAACCACTTGCCGGTTCCAATGTATCTTTGATATATATATGTACTTTGGTTGTGCTGTTTCTATGATACAAGCACGTTAAGCTATTGGTATAAAATGTATAATAAATTAATTTTGTTTAATATTAAAACAATATGTAGGTATACTTAAATTTATTTATGAAGAGAATTGTGGATATGAAAGAAGCAAGGGAGTTGTGTAAGGATCGTGGGAAGGGGCGCTGTGGGAAAAAGGCCTGACAATTCGTTTAATTGATTGATTATTTGTGTAAAATTTTATTATATTAAATTAAAATAAAGTAATATAAATCTGATGTGGATGGATGCGTTAAACAAGGCATCCATCCACATCAGTGGATCAGGAGGGTGTTTTCCGATCGAATCGAAGACATCCTCAAGAAATCTGGGTTGCCTAGTGCCCATAGCCGTAGAGCTTGTATGAGGAGAATCGTGGGTGTGAAGGAATCGAGGGAGTTGTGTCAGGATCGTGGCAAGTGGCGCTCTATTGTCTCTGCCTATCCCCGTGGGAAAGAGGCGTGACAATTTGATTGATAATATAAGTATACTAAAACATAATTTTTAATTTAAATATTCTTTTGAATTATAATGAATTTGTAACGTTATAATGGCAACGTAAATCTGTCAAATGAATGTGGCTGACAATAGGCTAATACGTTAGCTCACGTTCACCATTTATGTAATTTGCTTACAAATGATATTACAAGACGTTTCTGATCTTACCGCGGACAAGGGGGCTTTGATGTCGCCGCACATTCTCAAGTTCTGATAATAAAAAAACAACTCAAATTGGGGATGTATGAAGTACCTAAAGATTTTTGCAGCTTACAATCGTTTATTATGATAATTTCATACTGACACGTTTTGAAAGCTTTGCAGTTTCCCTGAACTACTTTAAATTGGGTATTTTTTAAGTCTATATTATTTCTTTAGCCTTGTTTCTTTCGTTTGTCTATTCATTTAATGATAATTTTGTTTTTATTTATTTTTATGTTACCTATGATTTTCTTACAACCTCTTTGAGTTTTCCTGAGGTTAACTGACAGAAATGTCTAACGACATAGCCAATCTGAATAGTTAAATAATTACAAATAAATTATTTAGTATTTTATAAGGCATGAACAAATCCTTTTATTTTTATTTTCGATACTAAGCTATCAAGAGTGCTTGTATCATAGAAACAGGACGACCAAAGTACACATATCAAAGGTACATTGGTACCATAAGTGGTTTTGAACCGGGAGCCCTCGATTAGCGTGACCATTGCACTACCATTGCATTAGTTTTTTTTTTTTTGACTCGACATATAAAAGCACCCCGCTTGATGTTAAGGTGGAGTGTGGTCTATAAATGGATGTCACTGCTACTACAATTTAAGAACTGTGAGTAGCAGTCACATCCAATATGACGATTTGCCTTAAATGCTGTGAACAAAATGCTCCGACCGGGTATAGAACCCAGGACTTGCGTGGTTTGTTACAAATGCCGCACGCAGGTCGGTCCACACGGCCATATTGTTTTGAATGTATCATAATGTCTCGTGCGTGCGCATTGATCTGTCAGTTTGTGGTAAGGCCGTGTGCACAAAGAGCTATAAATCGCGCCATTGTGTGCGCGCTCCCTTAGTTGCGCACGCGCATAATATAGTAAGGCGCTTTGTTGTCAACTAATTCTTGGATTGATGGCGTAGCTTTGTTGCGTAAGTAACACTTTTTACTAAATTGAATATTAGCCGTAGTAGTAACTATGAAGAGAATTGTGGATGTAAAGAAAGCGAGAGCTCATCCCTCAGAGAGGAATCGTGGTAAGTGGCGCTCTATTGTCACTACCTATCCCTGTGGGAAAAAGGCGTAACAATTTGATTGATTGATTGTAAATAACACTTTCTTTTAGATTATTTTCCCTTATTCAGACGCCACATCTGATCTTGACTTGCTAAGACTGAATAAATGTTTTATTTTACGGTTGCCTTAACCAGGCTTTACTTAGATAATTTAAAATATTACATAATCTATTTTGATATATTAAATTTTATAATTTATTTGATATAAAACAAAAATTACTAAAATGTTTTTTATAAAAGGTAAATTATTGGTACGAAATACATCGCACGCTGAATATATATATCACTGTGCAAATCAACCTTATTTTGCTAAAACATTTTTTGTTCAAAACGCAGAGACTCCTCGCATTAAATTAATAAAATCTATTTATTTCTGAAAGATATAGTTAATAATATCCCATAACTTGTCACAATTGTCTGTATGAAGGGTATACCTACAGTGTGTGTGTGTGTTACAGCATGATAAGCCAGCTGCTCTGTTAGTAATGACAGCTCAGTATTCGTACAATGCATTATCTACGAGGATACTTTGTTTTGAATTCAATGAAAACTTTCAGTAAAATCTAATATAACATAGGATAGTTACATAGTAGTAACATAGACTACTTTTAATTGAAAAAATATATATTTTTTACTATAGTTTCCAATTGACTATAATTTCAGTTGTTTGGAATTTTTCTGTATTTTTGTTTATTTTCGTCTCATTTTTATATGAGTTATAAATACAAAAAAGGGATATACAGTCAAATTGAGAATCTCCTCCGTTTTATGATTGTGTTATAAACCTAATTTTACGCGGGTAAAAGCACGGTTAGTCTATTATAAATCTTGAAGCCTTATAGAAAACTAATAAACTAAGTAACCCTTTTTTCATGTCACAATGAAGGAGTCAAAAAGGGGCACGTGTTAAGCGTGGGAATCATTCAGATGGGGTGTTATTATTAGGGGGATGACACCCCTAACCGCACACTAATACATTAACAATACTACTTTATTGACTTTTCGGATTAACTAAGTGATAGATGCGGATTTACAGAGATTTGTAGTTCGAGTTTTACAAATTTGAAAATGTTTTTTTTTTTGCTTAATAAGATGCGACTTCTACAAGGAGAGTAAGATCGACGAAAACTGAAAAATCGTTGCAGTTTCTGTTGTCTCAGTCGCCGTCACTAAGTCGGCTTAAGGTGCTTTTTCTCGCTTCGCTTGAAGGATCCATAATCATAGGATTAGGAGAACACCGCATTTCACTTGTTGAAGGTTCCACAAACCTTTAATTTAGACTGATACTTTCCTCTATGTATGTGTATCACGGGTGTAAAAAGAATTAATATTATCAATTAATAAAATAATTAAATTGTCACGCCTCTTTCCCACAGGGATAGGCAGAGACAATGGAGCGAAAATGGATCCTTCAGAACCACAATTCTCTTCATAGAAGCTCTATGGTTAATATTTAATATTTTAATATTAATAATATTTTTCATAAATTAGTAGTTGATATACAATAGGTAGGTATATCTATTTTCGTCTAACATTATCAGAAAACAAAATTCTTTGAGTTGAATGAGTCTTTGTTATAATTTATTTATACTCATGTTAGTGTATTTATTCATTTATAACAAACAAAAAAGATGAAGATTTTTGTAATTATTCTACTTTTTTTTAAATAAAATTACTAAAATATTTTTTGTGTTACTTCGTTCAGAATAAGAATAGTACGCTAATACATATAATATTAAAATAATATATATAAATAATATATAATATTAACAATACAATATTTAAAAATAAAGACTTAATTCTGATTAGAAATGTAGGAAAGATTCATAATAATAATAAATAGTACTGTTGTAAATAGTAAATATGACAATAGAGTAGACATCCTCTAGGTTGTCTAGTGCCCATAACCACAGAACCTGTATGAAGAGAATTGTGGATGTGAAGGAAGCAAGGGAGTTGTGTAAGAATCGTGGTAAGTGGCGCTCCATTGTCTCTGCCTATCCCTGTGGGAAAAAGGCGTGACAATTTGATTGATTGATCCTCTGAGTGGGACAATCGGAAGGGACGTCAACTACTATTTACTACTAGTTTGTCAATAACATTATTTGATCAATTATTGTATGTCAAACTAACTTTGGTATCCATATTTTTTATGTAAATGCAATTTTACGCAGAAAACACACAACAGACCTATTTAAAGATTAGTTTTGTTTTAACATCGGTTTGTGGCTGATGTTAAGCAAGAGGAGGTCGAAGAAAGTCGGCGAATCAAAAACTTGCTTTAGTTTACGGCTGCTTCAGTTGCCGAACTAAGGTTTACTACGCTTCGCTTGAAGGATTCAAGATGGGCGAAAAGAACAAAACAAGGTAAAAGTTGCCAAAACGTTTCGTTAGGCCGTTAATTCAGTCATTGCTTTCGCGACCTCATGTTAGTGAGTCTCTCGCGAGTGAAGAGAATAATAGAATGTTCCTCAGAAACTTCACATTGAGGACATTCTTTTAATAAGTTCTGCCTGACCTATAATTAGGAGCTCGTGAAAGAGAGATGTGAATGTCTCCGAATTTTTGGGCCTGCGTAAATTCTAAAGTAGGTATGTTTTAGTACAAATTATTCTGTATGTTTGATTATTGTTCTTAAATCCATTTTAAACTATTTATCAAATATTAACTACGCCATTTAACAAAATAGATTTGAGACAATTAGGTTTGTTTTTTTCCTCAACACAAGTACATCTACTCGTTTTGTTTACAGGATGTTATTCTAACTTTTCAGAAATCAGTGGCCATTGACTTCCTGAAGTTTTAGGTATGGGGAAGGCCCCAATCACTTTGTGTATTATCCCGATTTCTTCCTAATTATCGATTACTAATATTCATTTTATGTTAAGCAAGGCAGGCCGAGGAGGGTTTTTTCCGATCAAATCGGAGACATTCTCAAGAAATCTAGGTTGCCTAGTGCCCATAACCGTAGAGCTTGTATGAGGTGAATTGTGGATGTGAAGGAAGCGTGGGAGTTGTGTCAGGATCGTGGCAAGTGGCACTGCAATGTATCTGCCAATCCCCATGGGAAAAAGGCGTGACAATTTGATTGATTGATTATATTGCCAAAACAAAAACACACAGATGAAGTAAGAATATCTACCTAGGTTTATTGTTGGTTTATCATCACTACAATTAAGGCGACCGTAGTGTAGTGGCAGTGCTATGGTCATGCAAACCGAGAGGCACGGGTTCAAAACCACTTACGTGTACCAATGTAGCTTTGATATATGTACTTTGGTCGTCTTGTTTCTATGATACAAGCACTTTGGTAGCTTAGTTTAGAAATAATAAATAAATAAATATTTTCAGCCATATTTACACATTACTCCATTGTCTCTGCCTATCCGCATGGGTAAAAGGCGTGACAATTTGATTGATTGATTTACAGTTTTTATGCCTGGATATAAAGCATACATATCTGGTGCCCCCAAAGAGATCCGCTTTTAAATAAGAAAATAATTAAATTTTAAAGGTCATAAAATTAATAGAATTTGTAATAACATAGATATTATAAATGTAGATAATCTACGTCCTCAGAGCACAGCGGAGCTTAACAGTTCGATATCTTAGTAGATATGAAAAATTCATCGATCAATATGCTATCGGAATGAAATCCCCTCCGTGCAGCGATTATAAAACTAACGATAACAATCAAATTACGTCGCTTCTAAGCGTTTTCCTAAGATTAACCTGAGTACACCTACTGTATTTATGGAAATTGTTCACATTAAAAATAATAAAATCACAAAGAATATAGTCATTATTCCTTTTTATCGGATAATAACGGCAATTGTTTATTTATTATCTAGTTTAATTAATTATAGGCTTATTTAATTCACCTATTTACTAATCACTTTTATTTATTTATTTAAAAACTAAAATGTAAGGCGTAAAATGTGAATTTGATGATTTAATGATAGACAGAAAATTCGAAACAGTAATGAGTTGCATAAAATTACTAATAAATCTAAACTGACAAATAGATTCACACATAATAGGAAACCGACTCAGTTGTCGTCACTATAGCAGCTTATGAAGCTGATTTACGCTTCGACTCGACATATTATGATAGCACTCCGCTTGATGTTAAACCGGAGTGTTGTCCATGAATGGATGTCACTGCTACTACAATTCAATAACTGAGAGTAGCAATCACATCCACTATGCCGGCCTAGTTGGAACCAGTAACTTACAAGCTGCTTTCGAAACGTGACCAAATCACTACTCGTAATTATTGGTACTACCCCGGATCGGCAGACTGGGCACCACTGCCTACTACTCTTTGATAACCACACCCGAAGCAAATATCCGTTTTTTATTAACAAATATTTGCAATATTTAATATAGTTATTAAATATTACAAATAATAGGAATCGAAACCGGGCAACAAGCCAATCGCTAACTGTTCGCCTGTCGTCAAAAGGTGTGATTGTTCTATTTATTTGAAAGGCTAATCTCAGGATTACGTGTTACATAAATCCACAATCACCGGTGGGTGTGCTTAGTCTTAATATCGATTTATTTATCGACATTTATTATCTATAGATGGGTATCTGTAATAAATTCTTAGTCGATTTTAATCCATCTTGTCGATGATAATATGTACTAGAACATGTCACCGATATTATATTTAGCACAATTTAATTTGATTTATAATTTTTTGCTTTTTATTGTCATTTCTATACTAAGCTACGAAAGTGCTTGTATCATAGAAACAGACCAACCAAAGATGGTCTCGGTCTCGAACTCATGCTCTTCGGCTTAATAATATTTGATTTATAATTTTATTATTATGGACGTAATTAATGGGCGTTTTTTGCCTTCAATATGTTTTGATAGGGATCGTGGTTTAGTAGTGGTGAAATTCCTTGCCAGTAGAAATAATTGACGACAACTGACTTCGACTCGCCTGATAGTTAGCAAGAAAAAGTCCAAATGAATACGACTGAAAAAATCCACTCAATCGCCTTTACTATTCCGACCAGAGGTGCTTTGGCTTATGCGTCATGTTCACTAACCTTTTTTTTTTTTTTTTTATTGTGACTCGACATATGACAGCACCCCGCTTGATGTTAAGCCAAAGTGTGGTCCATGAATGAATGTCACTGCTACTACAATTCAATAACTGTGAGTAGCAATCACATCCACTATGCCGGCCTAGATGGAACCGGCAACTTACAGGCTGATCCCGAAACGTGACCAAATCACTTGACGGTCTGTATACTTGTAAGTGGTGGTACTACCCCGGATCGGCAGACTGGGTACCACTGCCTACCACTCTTTGATAACCAGACCCGAAGCAAATATCCATCTCTTTTTTTTTTATTAACAAATGTTTGCAATATTTAATACCATTAAATATTACAAATAAAAGCTATGAAACAAATATTTGCTCCGACCGGGGATCGAACCCGGGACTTTACGCGCAACAAACCAGTCGCTAAACCGTTCGTCCACGCCTGTCGTCAAATATAATATAATCATCGGTTAAATTGAGATGAAACAATCAATCAATCAAATTGTCACGCCTTTTTTCCCACAGGGATAGGCAGAACTCCCTCGCTTCTGTGGCTCTATGGCTATGAGTACCAACATAAAACAATTACAATTATTTTTGAGATTACTTAAACAATATAACAAAAACAGTACAATTTTACTTATGATGTGCAGATAAAAAAACCTTTATTGCACCAAAATAAACTTGAAAATAGGTGCATAGGCGTGTTTAATGCCTTTTAGGCTTTCTCTAACAACTAACCTTTGGGATGATGAGATGTCCAAAGATACATTTCACATTAGACGTTTAATATTATTATAATATATATGCAAAAATATATTATTTTTAATTTTGAATTTTATTATTATTTTTTAATTAATAATTTCTATACTAAACTACTAAAGTGCTTGTATCATAATAATAGAACCACCTAAGTACATAATATGTATATTATATCAATAATACATTGGTACCGGTAGGTGGTTTTAAACCCGTGCTCTCGGTTTGCGTAACCATTACCCTGCCACTACACCATAATGTCAAATATCTATATCTTTGAAATACTAGTGTGATATCTTCATCGTAGTGTTACGCAGGTACCAAATGTAAGAGGGCACATAAATCCACCCACAGTGAGATTACAATCTGTTGATATTGTTAATAAATCAGCCCTCTGTGTATCTCTTGCCATCAAGTGCAATTTGCATGCGTTCTGTTCAACTTTAAAAACTACAGCGATTGGATATCCGAAATAAAAACCTATCCGTAACCGTAACCAGGGCCGTCTTAAGCATATTCAGCGCCGGGGTGCGAAAGTCAAGGCTCCGCCCGCGTGGTCTTAGTATAGTATCTATCGAAATTTATGGCGGTCGGCATGCGCCCCCTAGGACTCTGCGCCCGGGTGCACTGCACCCCTTGAACCCCCGGGTAAAGACGGCCCTGACCGTAACCAAATACGTTATAAAAGTTTCGGATATTGGTAGGCAGTGGTACCCAGTCTGCCGATCCGGGGTAGTACCACCACTTACAAGTATACAGACCGTGAAGTGATTTGGTCACGTTTCGGGATCAGCTTGTAAGTTGCCGGTTCCATCTAGGCCGGCATAGTGGATGTGATTGCTACTCACAGTTATTGAATTGTAGTAGCAGTGACATTTATTAATGGACACCACACTTCGGCCTAACATCAGGCGGGTGCTGTCATATGTCGAGTCACAATAAAAAAAAGAAAAAAAAGGGACGGAGACTAAATAAAACATGTTATGACAGGTTTTTTTATTAAAAAGTTTCTTAAAAATCTAATATGACTCATACAATATTAAAAAAAAATTCTAAATCATACTTTTAAATTAATCCAAAAGTTAGATGTTAAAAATAATATTACATAAAAATATAATCAGACATTTATAAATAATTTAAATGTGCTTTATCTACGCACAAATCAAGACTATCGATAAACAGTAAATATATCATCATAAAAATATTAAAAAAAAAAACGATATCGTAACAAAATTTTATGATTTGGTCATGATTTTATCATAAAATAAAAATCGGTAGCCATTACCAGTATGTCTCGATTGATAACAAAAACTTGTCCAAACTATTTGTACATTGGTATCTTCTACATGAGTACATACATAAATACATAATTTGATATTATACTTTATCTGATATACATATTTTTATCTAATATTTACATTTATTTATCATGATGTCGATTGATTGCCATTTTTACAAATGTCCAAATGAATCGAGTTTTTTTTTAAATTATTGTGACTCGACATATGACAGTACCCCGCTTGATGTTAGGCTAGAGTCTAGAGTATGGTCCATGAATATTACTTCTACTACAATTTAATAACTTTAAGTAGCAATCACATCCACTATTTCGGCCTAGTTGGAACCGGCAACTCTCAAGCAAATCACTTCACAGTATGTTTACTTAAAGTGGTAATACTACCCTGGATCGGCAGACTGGGTACCATTACCTACCACTCTTTGATGACCAGATCCGAAGCAAATATCTGCCTCTTTTTTATTAACAAATAAAATCTATGAAACAAATATTTGCTCCGACCGGGAATCGAACCGGGGACTTTATGCGTAACAAACCAATCGCTAACCGTTCGGCCATGCCGAGCGTCATTAGGTATATTATTATTTTTTGGCCTCGACAAAAATTAAGATTAAAAAAACAAAAAAAAAGATTTTTTGTTTACAATCTAATAATCTTAAATCTGATGTGGATGTATGCGTTGAATCAAGAAGGGTGTTTTCCGACTATCAATCGACAATCGGAGAGATCCTTAAGAATCTGGGTTACCTTGTGTCCAAATCCAATTCCATAATCATAGAGCTTGTATGAAGAGAATTTGTGGATGTGAGGGAAGCGAGGGAGTTGTGTCAGAACCGTGCTCTCGGTTAGCGTGACCATTGCATTACCACTACACCACGGCCGCAACGGCCGAAGATAAATATCTAGATACTATATTAGCTCAAATCGCTTCCAACTAACCCAAATAAGCATCACGATCACCTAACGCGGAATGGACTTACACGTTAAACATAATTTCAAACAATTCTAATCCTTACTGCTCTAATTATAGAGATTAATTTTCTAAGAAACTAATCTATAATCAGTACCATGACGCACTCCAACTTAGTCACTTACTAAGTTATACATTAATGAGTTTAGTTACAAAGGAATTTCGTTCTTGTTTGTTTAAGAATAGAGTTTATTTATTATTAACGTGTTGTGTATTTTGTTATTTGTATAATGTCGTGCTAGTGAGAAGTATTATCAGGCTGCTCATCCCATCCGCCATTATTCAGAGATACAGCACGAATATTAGTTAAGGTTGAAATCTGATGCTGATTGTGTGATATGTTGCGCCTGCGCAGACTCACGCAGCGCCATCTAGCGGGTTAACGTGGCAAAGTTCATTGAGATTTAGTAGGTGTACAAATGATTGCCTGAATGAAACAAATAATTTCTCCGACTGGGAATCAAACTCGGGACTTTGCACGTAACAAACTGGTGTGCTAATCAATTGGCCTCGCCTGTCGTCAAAATTTGGCCGGCAGTAACAGCGACTTTGAAAACCGTAAGTTGAATCGTTTTTTTCAGTCTTCAATGCTTTTGCTTACCATCCGGCAAGTCAAGGTAAGATGTCGCGTCTTAAAAAAACCTTTCAATCAGTCAAATTGTCACGTTTTTCCCCACAGGGATAGGCAGAGACAATTGAGCGCCCCTTACCACAATCCTGACACCACTCCCTCGCTTCCTTCACATTCACAATTCTCTTCATACAAGCTCTATGGTTATGGGCACTAGGCAACAAAAAAAACCTTTCACTCTACTTATCCCATAAATGCCTAATGAGAGATCCTTTAAATCAGACTGTAGGTGTTTTTCAAATGTCATAATCGCACTTAACAACGATTTAATACAAAACAATCGCTGTCATATTAAAATATATTAAAATATATTAGACGTGTTATTTGATACTGATATTGTTACACCCACGTTGATCAGATACCCGAGCCTCTGCCCACCACTACTCATATCACGCCGTGAAGAATGTCCGATGATATTTAGATAAGAGAATAATTGTTAGTTATTTTTTTGCGATGTCCGTTGGTGTATCAATTTCTATATTTTAGAAACTTTTAGTTCTAAGCATGGCCTTCTTAAATCAGCACATGTGGTGTCCCCATCCTCTATGAATCTAATTGTCACGCCTTTTCCCCACAGGGATAGGCAGAGACAATGAAGCGCCCTTGCCACGATCCTGTCATATAAACTACCTCGCTTTAATCTTCAATCAGTTAAACGACACAATACGTATTTATATAATTAGGTAGCAACAATGTTAAAGCGTACCTCAGAACATTTTCTGTGTTAGAGCGAAGGACGCAACTCGTATATTTTCGTGACGTCAGCGTCGCCTTTAAAATATAAGTTTAATGAACAGATTATAATTAATAGGAAATATAAAATTGTCCTTAAAAATTCCCCGTAAATTTTATTACTAATCCACAATTTATATTCATTCAGTAATAAAACATGATTCACATAGAACATTCCCATTTGAAGCAAATAGACAGGAAATTAGTTGTAGAATTCATTTAAGATATTCTTTGTTTTGCGTAACTTATTTAGCGAGTCTTGTTTTATTTAAATAAAAATAGTGCAGAAAACAGTTATATTCAAAAGGAAGCTGACCTTATTAAATTAAAAAAAAAACAACATCATATAAATAAACAAATAACATAAAATAAACAACATCAATTGACTTGCAGTTTTGGACGAAATAATAATTGGACTTAAAAATTAATAGTGAAATATTTGAAATTTATAAAAACAATATATAACATTTAATATTTTTGCAGTTTTCTATCACGTTTAATATAATTATTTTATTCGACATTTGGAAAGCTTTCCAGCCGTGTCTTCACCAGCCACCAATCTTTCCGCGGCCAGGATGACTAGCCGCAAAAATGATATCAAATATAAATTTGATATCATTTTTGCTAATTATGGACATTTTGTAATGTCCATAATTATTTAATTAGAGAGACTTACCTATTTTTTTTAACATTGTATCATTATTTTATCTTTCTTTTTTAAATATTAAACAGCAGATTTACTATTTCCAAAATAAGAGCAAAATTCTCTTTTATGCTTCAGATCGCTTGAGGTTCGAAGAATTTACAGATTTAAATGAAATGTTTTGTGGAGAGACTAGATGGTTTAGATTCGCAATTAGACCCTGGCGTAGCAACGTCTGACGGACCTGATAGAAGAAAAAGAAATCTTCCTCTATTAAATGTAAATTTTGATTGGTCTAAATATCGACGAGATAACGCAGATTGAAATGATTTTAGTTGGTCGCAGATAATAAAATCACAGACATGCGTCGATCACGCTCCCTGGTTATACATACCTACGCTTGTTTATCAGTATATCATAGTTTCCAAATTAACAATAAATTTTAATTCAAGTTGGTTTACAAATAGTTATTGTTCACGGTTCTGCACGAGTACATTAATATAGTAATTAGTTTAAAAAAACATTGTAATATCGATTTATTTAGACCAGTTACAAATCTTTTAGTATTTATTTTGTTTTTAGTTTATAAAAATTAGATTATATTTGACGAAAAAAAAACTATTTTTAACGTTGCATTTAATATTTGACTGTACTTCTATACTATTTCTTGTTGATCAAATTACATGTATGTTATGTGCATGTCGTTTATTTTAAAATGTGTCCAAACGAATTCTATTCTAAAAAATAATGAGCCGATATCGCTTATCGCAGCATCCGGCTACAATCAGCAGCTGATAAGTGATTAAACACAATCAACTGCCATACATACATACATACAAACACAACTTTTTGTTATTATTATAAAGTCTTATATCGATCTTGCGCATATCGTTCGAGCGTATCGTTGATGAATCTTCGTCATCCGACTTATGGAGTTCGCAGGCAAAAATAAGGGCACGATTTTGACCAGTCAATGTATGTATGTATATCTGTTCATTTATAACTTTTAAATTCCTAATCATTATTTGACAGGTGAGGTGTCGTTGAAAGCATTTTTATCGGTCCGGTCCGAGCACGGCATCCTACGAACATTACTACGAATATGTATTAAATGCTTTACGTATAGGTTGTATATTTAATAGACGACACATGAATAAGTACTTTATTCATAACCATTTCAGATGAGCATACATTTCCTTTTTAAGATCTGAGTTTTCAGTAGTCGGGTTATAGTTTTTGATCAAACTTTTTTGCCATTATTACCGAGTTACACATATCTTAAGGTTTCTTTAAACGCACACTAAAACCACTTAGTAACATAAATGTACATTGTACATACACACAACGCTATGACAATATTTTAATATAATGGGAACCTGAGATCAGAGAAGGACCTGTTTATGTTATATCCTATAGTTGAATGATCAATCTTCAGTTAGGAAATGCGCTTAGTAGCTTTCACTAGTTTTTTCCATTGTGGTTCTCCACATATTATAGCACTGATGTTAAGCTAGAGTGCGGTCTAGTAAGCAATACTATGGCGGTCTAGTTGAAACTGGCAACCTTTAAGTTGATCTCGAAACGTGATTCAGTTACTTTACGATCTGTTCACTTGAAAGTGGTGAAACTACGGCAGACTAAGCATATACCCGACTAATTGACTACTCTTAAATAACCAAACCCAGGGGTCACGCAATAATGAAACGTCACGCTTCATGTTCGCACGGAAAAAGCCAATACGCGGCTTTATAATTATTATATACTAATTAAATATAAATATCTATTTTGCTTACTTTAATGTTTCATCATACAAAAATTATGAATTACTGAGCCATTTCTTTTTGTTATCGCTTTTTTGTAATAAGTTTTATTTGTACTTGATTAGGCAGTTTTGTTATCGCTAATTAAAGTTTTTGTTTATTAACAGAAGTACTTTTTATATCGACCGATAATCGCCTTATACATCTTACTCGCTTTCCTCACATCCATTCTCTTTATACAAGCTCTACGGTTATGGGCACTAGGACACCCAGTTTTTTTAATATGTCTCCGATTTCTATACATACCTACTAAATGTGCTTGTCTCATCGAAACTAGACGACCAGAGAAAAACATACTGGCAATTGGATTTTGATTCGTAAGCTCTAGGTTTGCGAAACCTTATTTAATCGCCAGTTCACGTTTTGTTTATATTATTTGTTTTTTTCTTTTTTAATGAGCTATATTTTAGAGTACAGACGAAGAGTTGTGTTTTTTCTTAGAGCCGATAATATTTGAACTATGATAACATTTGTAATGATAATCTGATAATTATATACCCTCACCAGAGCTGATAGCAAACACAGAAGCATTAAATTTAAACCTTATACACTGCGAAATAAGATCTATTTTGAAAATAGTGATTAAATTATATTATTGACATTAATGGATAAAATTCATGATTCATGAATGTCATTACAAATCTATAGATAAATGTATGTTAACGGATGCTTTTAGATGGAGGGATATACAGACGCATTGGACGTAGCTTACAGAAACGGCCTCTTTCACGATAACTTAAATTAAAGGAAGGAAGAAAAGAACCTCTATTTCTAGATTTATTTTTAATTTTCAATTTTATACTAAGTGCTATAGAAACAGGATCAATTATATACTAAGTAATATAGAAACAGGACAACCAAAGTACATTATATTGCACTGCCACTACACCACGGTTGCCTTAACATTGTTACTGGCAAATGGTTTTGAACCGGAATTATCGGTGACTTTTCACGTTTCGGGATCAGCTTGTAAGTTGCTGGTTCCAAATAGGTCGGCATAGTGGATATGACTGCTACTTACAGTTATTTAAATAACTGTAAGTAGCAGTCACCTCCATGGACCGCACTTCAGTTTAACATCAGGCAAAGTGCTGACATATGTCGACTCACAAAAAAAACGTATATAGGCCGACGGTTGGTGATAATGAATACTTTAAATAAATTCAATCAGTATCCTTTATTTAATTAAATTATCAAAATAGATTGTCAAAACTAAACAAAGAGTTATCCTATATATAATTGTTTGTAATTGATTATACTTAAGCAAACAGTTAAGTATATTAGTTTGTATTTTTCCAATTGTGTTATCAACATTATCTTAGTTATTAAATATTAATCAAGAATATTCTCTAATTGTAGGTTATTAGAAGATCAATCAATCAATCAAATTGTCACGCCTTACAGAGGTAGGCAGAGACAATTAGAAGAATCTAGAAGAAGCTGATGTTGTTAAATCTTCTTATTATGCCTTTGACATGTAAACTTTGGTCTACCTATGTCAAAAGTTGACCCACGATGTTTCTCCCTGATTAAATAAATATTAGCCAGCTATTCTGGTAAAGCATTTCACTTGTTGATTCTGATACATCTTGCCACGATCCTGACACAACTCGTTCTCTCACATGCACAATTCTTTTTATACAAGCTCTACAGTTATGGGCACTAGGCAACCCAGCTTTCTTGAGGATGTCTCCGTTTTCCAATTTAAAAACTAGAATTTAAATAATAACCTAGGCAACATTTAGTGTTAGGTTGTTTTTAAGGCATTAGATATTAATAACTGCATACCTTATGATGTTAGTAATAATAGCCTCCATTATGTCAGTTTCCTTGTGACAACTTTTAGCTGATTATCCGATTCTATTTTAGTTAAATGTAAACGTTTTGTGTAAAATAATGTAAAATTTTACACAAATAACCAACTTTCAGCATATTTTACAAGATTATTATTAGAGCGACCTAACGTTTCTATCTATCCCTAAATTTTAAACCGTGGTTATGTGTAAACTAGAGCGAAGGCATGAGCATAATTTTGATCCTAACAGCGGAATAATTGGATAAAACAATTTGAAGATTTCTAAGGCTTTCACAGCTCCTCAATTATCTGGTTACCCGGCCCCTGATAAATCGTGCTGAAACTCCCGGATATATAGTCTAATCGGGACATTTGTGCGCGTTTCCATTATACAAGTACGTACAAAAAAACTTATCAATTATCATCATTAAGATTGATTAATGATGCAGTGGCTCAGGCTCATTTCGGAATCACCTTGAAAGTAGCCAGTATCAACTAGGCCGGCATAGTAGACTAATAAATTTTAATATACAAAATATTATATTATTTGTTCCATTTAACTTAGAGCCAAAGTTATTACGTAGTAAAAGCGGGTTAGTAGTAATTACAAAGCTTTCGTTTTCATAATCAGAATCAATCATAATGAAATGTATGCAGAGATTTGTGTATGAGAGGGAAGCGAAAGAGCCGCCCGTGGTCTTTTTGCTTTTCTTTGTAAAAAATTCGGGGTGACGATAAAGATATAAACAATATAATTAAATCTAAATTAAATAAGATGGTTATGTGTTTTTTCTTGTTTTAATTAATTTTACATACAAAAAACTTTCAGCGTACTTTACAAGATTATTATTAGAGCGACCTAACGTAATTATTTGCGTTTGGTATTTATTTACATTTTCTATGAATCGTTTTTAAAACTACACCAATTAATTAAATTGTCAGTCCTTTTCCCACAGGGATAGGCCTAAACAAATTTAAACTATTTTTTAATTTGCTTGAAATTTCACTTATTTCACACGTAACGTCTCAAACAACGCGAACATGCATTGTTGCGATGTTATCGTGTCTTCTATTAACGGACCGTGATTAAACAATGGGCTTGTAATCGAAAAAATAATTTGGTTAATTTGTTCAAACGGACGCCTCCGACCGACTGAATGATGCCCAGCGCAATTTGTCCAACAGATTACAGATGCCACGATTGTTGAATTATAATTTAACGCTACCACGTATTTTTACATAACTTTGATTTAATTAGGTTATCCACTATTTGTCTACGAAGATCCTATTTTTTTGTGGCTCCACCGACGCTGACGTTAAGCTAGAGTGCAGTCCATGAATGGATACGACTTCTGTAACTTTCAAGATGCTCCCGAAACGCAACCGAGTCACTTCACAGTCTGTACACTTGAAAGTCTTATACTTGGAAGATTGAAGGAAAGAGACCACGTGAATGCAGCCCAATACGAGTACTTTGGTTAGATCAAATGAAAGACACACTGGTCAAGCTATTCTAATATGATGCTATGTATTTGTTTCAACGAGTATTTGTACGTAACGAGTAATGCCCTGGATACAGGTCTTTTCACACCCGTAATACCCGAACAGGTCGGGGAAGGATCCGCATTCTATCGACCGATAGAATCGGCAGTTGAACTAAAAAGTTCACAGCCACAGCAGGGAAGAAGAAGACCGGACAACTAAAAGATTTTAACGAATCATCATTATATTACCGGATGCGTGGCTTACCAAAGAATACCTCGCTCCAGCTGGCAGCCTTTCAGTGATGTGACAAGTTCAGGTACCCTACAGTCAGGTCTTCAGTTGTCAAACATAATTTTGCTTACTCTGGAGTAACTTCGACATGTCCTATAAAAGAAAATACGAGTAAAAGTCGTAGAGTAGGAAGTAGAAGGTGAGAATTTGATAAAGGTGGAATTGAGGGGAAAAAATCAAAATACTTTACTATTGGACTCTTGCGTTGGCGTCGGTTACATGGTAGAAGTATATCTTCTAATTAGTACTATTTGTTTTTAGTCGGTTATCGGATTTTACGATCGAACTTTTACCCGAAAAGAAACAATGGTGAACGAGTTTATCTGTGTTAGAAAATTAATAAAATTAATAGTTGTTTTTAATTCATCAATTGTTACGAGATTTGTTTGTGAAAATGTTTTGTTACTGATTTCATTACGTAATCCAGTCGCATTGACTGTGCTGGTGAGGATGAATTCTGGCAGCTTTTAGGCTGATATAGAAACGCAACTGAATCAAGTCACAGTCTTTACACTTGAGATTGGTGGTACTTACTACCCTGGAGCGGTAAACTGGTAAATGAACACTAAATGTCTAGCACAACTCTTTAGACCTATATTATTGTTAGATATTTTAATTATATTATATGAAAAATTACAATTATTCCTAAGACTTTTCATCTAAAAATTTAAAACAACACTCAGACTAAAATTACTTTATTTATTTTTATAATAGGTTTTATTTTTAATACTAAGTAATATTTTTTATAATTTATAACCGTCACAAATTAATCGGTGGATGAAGTTGGCATCTTGTCGTTCGGAATGGCGTTTAAGGGATTTATAATTAAATTGCCTAAATATTTAATTACTAATATTGATTCAGTTTATAAAATATTTAAACAATATTATTATCAAACGCATTTAGCGTTAAAAAATTATCAAACGTTTACAAACAAGCGTATTATTTATAGGAAGAGTTATTGGCGATATTCAATTTGATCAATAAATTAAGAAAAAGACAATCGTTTCTCGAATAGCTACATGTTGTATCAGCAACATTCACAAGTACGACACTACCAAGGGCAAAATAAAAACACTCGAATCGAGTTCCTCGCACTGTCCACGTTTGGATGTTCTCGTTCTAACATAATCACAATCCACGATCTTGTTGCGAGCCATTGTTCTTCGTGAGCCGGCGATCCGTGACCCCGTCATTCAATAACCAATCTTTAACGTCAGGCTTTAAAGTAGAATTTCAATCAGCAAATGATCCGCGTCGTTGATCCGATCCATTTCTTGTCCGAACATAAACTACAACAAGCAGGCGTCAACTTCTAACTGCATTTCGATCGCCTCGATCACACGATATCTGTAGCTCTATCACGAATTTTAACCGCACAAACATTAACAATTGAGTACACAAGTTTCTCTCAGCTTGCAGAGAAAAAACTTGGTGATCATTTTGAATTAAACAAATTTTATGCGGCTTACCACGATGGCTGCAAAGCTCTGGAAACGTCGTAACGTCAAAACCAAAATAAACGTGATAGTAAGCGGCATAAATTTTGTTTAATTCAATAATCAATTTTCGCGCAAAATCTAAGAAAATACTTGAAATAGAAAAAAAATAGGTAGACAGTTGGTGGTCGTGGTCGAAGCATTAAGAGTGTTAAATGTAGCAGATACAAAAACACTAGCTCGCACAAATAAAATTAAAAAAGACTTGGACCGCGGAATGTTGCGCTACATTGTCTAATATATTTATCTAAGAAATTGGAGTGAGAATTACCCTACAGTGTGAAAAATCAAAAACCCATAATAGAAGCACAGTTAGTTGATCATTATAAACGCAACAATCTCTTTGGAAACATAAATAAAATCTACATTTAGTTCATTTGTTTGTTTGTTACATTAGTTGGTAGAGTCGCGGCAATAGATACTGTTGGTTCATTTTGTATTTTGACAGCAACTCTGAATGGGTATTTGAGGAGCGATTATGTGATTGTGTGTGTTACAGATGGGCGGATAAAGCGTGTTTTAGTTTTCACTTTACACTTTGGAGATTTATTATGAGTTTGTCACGTGAACGTCTTGTTTTTTAATATTAAATATTTTACATTTGATGTAATCTTAACATTACTATGTAGTTTTAATTAATGAAATTGTAAAGCCTTAGCGATAGAATGGGAAAATACAGTGACACTTTCCACTCTCGCATTCCTCACATCTATCGTGAAATGTTATACCATGAGCAGAGGAGAGATAAAATAGTGACCCAGAAGTATGATACAATAAGACATTCTTTTAAAAAAACTGGGGTCTGAATCCATACTTAAATAAATCTCTACTTTAATTATAGTACAATTTACTTTTATTATACCATTTTGAAATAAATGCGTATAAGTGTATCTAAGTCGAGCTTAAAATCTAGTTTTAGAGCGTAAAATTGCAGACCAACAACAAACCAAATAAATCCCTTTTAATAAATCAAGTTCAAAAGAAATTATTGCGTTATTGATTTTATCAATAATAATGTATTAAGGGATTTTGTATCAGTTAGCTTTAAACATTATTGGTATTACTTTTTAGTTGTATACGCTCACATCATGTTAGCTTATATCTTCCCATGATAGGGTCAATATTTTGGTGGCGTATTAGATATGTCGATAGATTTTTTGTGGCCGTTTGTTAATGGGCTGATCGTAAGATAAGATAATGTGTACGATGTTTCGGTTTTTTTAATTATAAACCGTTTGCGTAAACTAGTTGAGGTGTTATTCGAGAATACATATTTAAACTCGTGTCTTTAGTTTTGTTTTTGTTTTGTGTGTTTGTGGTTGGATAAAATATTGTTGTATGAAAGAGAAAGATGTGTCAAATGACGTGTTTAGATATAATTTTTATATTGTGTGGGAATTTAATTGGAGGAATTTAATGTGGAGTGGTAAGGATATAGTTGGTTAACATTTGCGTAGTCTGCCGACAGACCGAGAGTTACTGAGTCCCGTTTCAAGATCAGGTTATTTAACTAAGTTAATTTACATTCGCCCATTTCGTAGTAATATTTTGAATTTTCAAGCAGAGACAATGGAGCGCTACTTGCCACGATCCTGACATAATTTACTCGCTTCCCTAAAACATCCACAATTCTCTTCATACAAGTTCTACGGTTATGGGCACTAGGCAACCTAGCTTTCTTGAGGATGTTTCCGATTTGGTCGGAGAACCACCTTTAGGGTAAATTGTGAAATTAAACACCTTATTAATTTTAGACAGTCCCTTAGTAACGTATTAGGCGGTAATTTGCACGAATTTGTATATACGAGTAGTGCCTACATAGGCAATATAATAGTTTGAGTTCGCTTGTAGATTTAGTAAATGTTATGTGTTTATCTGCTTTGTGCCACCCACTCGTCTATTGTCTTTGAATTCCAGCACTCATTTGGTATTCGAAAGATATTATCGGTAGCCTAATCGCGAGTGGTTACCTTTACGCATAGAAGCACTAAAAAATACGCAATATTTCAATTTTATTCTGTAATTAACAATGTAATTAAATATAAGGTGCTGAATCTGTTTGTGTTTTAAAAATAAAAAATCGAAAAAACTAACGAAAATTTTATGCAGCTTACTATAGCGCTTATTTTTGGTTAATGGGTGTAATAATAATTAATAATAGTTTTAAGAGTAGTAGGCAGTGGTACCCAGTCTACCGATCCGGGGTAGTACCACCACTTACAAGTATCAAACCGTGAAGTGATTTGGTCACGTTTCGAGATCAGCTTGTAAGTTGCCGGTTCTAACTAGGCTGGCATAGTAGATGTGATTATTACTCACAGTTTTTTTATTTTTTTTTATTGTCACACGACATCTGACCTCGACCCGCCTGATGTTAAGCAAGAGGAGGTCCAAAAGTGACGACAACTGAAAAAACCGAGTTTATTCACGGCTGCTTCAGTTACTGTCACTATGCCGGCCAAAGGTGCTTCTTCACGCATCGATTGAAGGATCCAAGGTCATAGGGTGGAGAGAACACATGGGCTGACAAAGCAGTCCACTTGTCGATTGTTCTACAAAGAAAAGACGCACTGAACTTTTTATTTCGGCTGCCGATTCGATCGATAGAATGTGGATGCTTTCCCCTACCTGTGCGGGTATTACGGGTGTGAAAGGACGAGTTAGGAACAAGGTTAAAGAGTTCATCGGAACATTCTCCGTGGTATAGGCGATAGAGGACGCACAAAGCCGCCATGTCTCTGCGTTGTTGCAGGGGCTCCAGAGTACGCGTGACCTCTGAATCGCCTATAATTCGGACAGCTCGGTGCTGCAATGAATCCAGGGCATTGAGAAGATACTTGGCAGAGCCGTCCCACAAGTGCGAACAGTACTCCGCGCAAGAGCGAATTTGTGCCTTGTATAAAAGTAGGCGTAGCAGTGACATCCTTTCATGGATCATATGAATGGATGTCACTGTCACGCTTAACATCAAGCGGGGTGCTGTCACATGTCGAGTGTATTTTTTTAATAATCCCGACTTTTCGAGAGCTTTGCAGCCATCACGGACCGAAAAAACTAATTAACGAAAAATTTCTCGTTACTCACTGAGTATCTAATATCTAAAATATATTTGCCAAATTTTATACTAATAAAATAAAATAGATATAATAAAGTTAAAGTGACTGTTTATTAATTAATTCTTAAAAAATACCTACTTACCCATATCGAAAGGGCGTTCTTGTTAGTGTGTAAGTTGGCAACTCGTAATAGAAGCACTGAGGTAGGTAGAGAAAAACCGATAGTAGCATATTGTAGTTATGCCATATACAGGCATTTGTCTCTCAGTTTGGACTAACAAACGTTTTCTATAGCTATTATTTTTGACATATTTTAGATATATCTTTTGAATTATAATCACTATGAAATGTTCTTTTTAATACAAGAGAAGAATATTTTTACTTGTACATTTAATGTTTTCACTGGGAAGCTTTTAAATGATTATACGAGTAATAGGTTTTAATATTTCTAGTTTTTAGTGTGTAACGTTCAATATTATTCATTATTATTTATGTATTCTATAAGTAGTTTTTACATAAATGTGATAATTTGTAATATAGGAACATCAAATTATTTAACCTTAGTTAAAGTTTTTATTTTATCCCTAGTCTTTATATGCTCTTCCTATTCTTTATAAGTGATGGTTTGGCTAACGGCATTTAGTACCTAGGGCGTTTTTATTTATAAAACATAATGTTTTAAATAAATAAATGATATTTATTTTTTTAAAGGTGTGATTTTGTGTACTTTAAGGCTTTTATTCGCAACCTAGTCCTCTCGGCACAGGCTTTCACCTAGTGTAGGTCAATAGTACCTAAATTATTATCATTTTTGAGTGACTGAGTGACGCGACTAAGTGACGTCATATAAAAGAAGTAAAACAACAAAAGTTGTGTCAGCATAAAATTCAAATATTAAAACATAGAGTATAGAGACAATTTAATGGTACGATTAAGATCTCAGATATTATGACAGGTGTGTAGGTGATTTAATTTTTTTTTGGTTTGTTTAAATGACATCCGGTTTTAGTTATGAAGGGTATTAGTAGGTTGGGTATATCTGGGTTTGAATGTACTATTGCTTTATTAGTTCTTTCTTTAATTTATATAAGTTTATTTTAAAATTATTGTAAAGATTAAATTGTTTCTTGGTGCTTTAAAATGCTTATCTTTCACAATAAGCGTAAAAAAGCACCTTTGACAGGACACAGCAACGGCGAGTGAGGTAACCAAGAACTGAGTTTGATTTTTCAGTCCTCAGTACTCTTGACCTTCATTTGTTCATCAGCTTGTCTGCAAGTTCAGATGTGAAATAAAATAAACATAATTCGTTAACAAAATAAATAAATAAATAAAATTCCTAATCATGAGTACAAAAATATGAACCGCTTCTAACTAAGACGAAGACATCTTTACACTCCCAAGATCAAAAGTTGTGCAGGCCAAAGAAGCATCTGTTTTTTGTTGACCGAATCGATAACCAAACTTTGACGAACGACTTTACCCGCCCATGTGTTCTCTCTACCTATAACCTTAAAGTTTTAACGTCGTAAACTGAACGATGATATCCGTCAGTACTTTTTTGCCTGTTATAGTCGAAGTATCTATACGAGGATTTATTTAAATTTTCTTTCTAATTTATTTGTCATTTAGAACGGCAAGTCGCCTTTTACAATAAATTATTAACCATATACAAATTATTTCACTATTAAAAAACATAAATTAAATTAAAAATTTTCTTATAACTATTACATATTATTAAAAATAAGCTTATTTATTAAACACCCAGACATTCACAATATATTTCGCAGTCACAAATAATCCTGATCCTAATATAGATCAGTATTGGAAAATCTAGTAATTCGTCGTTTTAGGATTCACACACCTTAGATGAGTTATTGTGTCATTTGTACTCAAGTAATATAAAATTTGTATATAACAAAATATATCTATAAATATCAACAAACATGAACCTAACAATGGTAACAGCATCCGCCACAATTTGATAATTACTTGGAGTGATAAAATCTAAAATAACCCAACGAAAGTTAAAAGTCTATTCAATACTATTGACGCATAAAGTTGTGACCGTGTTAAATTATTTAGTCGCATTACATGAACGCTTGATCGTTAAATAATTACGATTTTGTGTAATGATAACAATCAGTAAATGTATGAATGAGTTGTTATATGTGAAATGACATATTTATATGTATATTTATTATTATAGATGTATATGTTTTGTAATGTAGCTGTGGCTTTGTCATTTTTGTGTCCAAATTATAGCATTTGATTGAGCAATGTTAGGAGTAAAACCTTGCTCTTTTTTTATTGTGACTCGACATATGACAGCACCCCGCTTGATGTTAAGCCGAAGTGTAGTCCATGAATGAATGCCACTGCTACCACAATTAAATAACTGTGAGTAGCAATTACATACACTATGCCGGTCTAGTTGGTACCGGTAACTTACAAGCTGATCCCGAAACGTGACCAAATCACTTCACGGTCTGTATACTTGTAAGTGGTGGTACTACCCCGGATCGGCAGACTGGGTACCACTGCCTACCACTCTTTGTTAAGCAAATATCCATTTTTTTATTAATAAAATATTTGCAATATTTAAAATAAATATTTAATATTATAAATAAAAGCTATGAAACAAATATTTTCTCCGACCGGAAATCGAACCCGGGACTTTACGTGCAACAAAGAGAGTATATAATGACTATACCTCGCCTGATGTTAGGCTGAAGTGCAGTCCATGAATAGAGGCGACTGCTAGTAGTAGCTCAGATTTTGGAGACTGTAGAGTTAACTCTCTAATTACCTCCAATTACCAGCAATGTTAATTCTCGGACTGTGGAATTAAATAACAGTAAGTAGCAGTTACATCCATTATACCGGCCTAGTTTAAACCAACAACTTCTAAGCTGATCACGACGTCTGTATACTTGAGTCACGTCACGGTCTGTATGCTTGTAAGTGGTGGTACTACCCCGGATCGTATTAAATATTAGGAGTTTTTCTATAAGATCGGATCCGAAACTCATGCGCGCGGTAACATGGTCTTCGATGGCGCCGAATACGGATTTCGGAGTTCATATACTGGAAAACGCAGTGTGGTCGTTAAAACTAAAAGGAAACCGCTGGGTGCAGGGCGCTTACAGCAGACCAAGGAGTTCCCCAGCAGTAAATGAACTTAATTAAGTCACTTTACAGTCTTTGAACCTGAAAATGTTTTCTTTTACATATACTAAGCTACTAAATGTTGCAGAGAACAGAGAAACAGGACGATCAAAGTACTTAATATATCAAAGATACATTAGCACCGACAAGTTTTGAACCGGGCGCTCTTGGTGTACGAGACCGTTTATCTACCACCAGGCCACGGTCGCTTACCATTTCTAACTTTATATAAGAATTTGAAATATAAATATTAGTGTAGAGTTAGACCGTTGTAGGTATCTGGAGTGAGGTATAAACATTTCATTGCGGGTCTGTGTGGCATGATTTGCGAGGCGCGCGCGCAACCTCCTCCTTATTTATTGACCTCAACGGAGGCGCCATCTATATGAAATATAAGGTGACCATGATTTTAGTTCTAAGTCAAGACCACGGAGCAGAAACTTGAACCTCATGGACTTTGATTCAGGACTTTTTTATAGTTTCAATTATTTGTTGACAAAAATCTTTCACTTTATCTTTTAAATTCGAGTTTTTATACCAAGTAGTACATTTTTTAAATTAATTTTCTTGACTGAAATATCGTTAGTTATTGGGGTTATATTGACGTGTATTAGTGCTTCTTGGAGCTTTATTACTTATTAAATAAATCTAATCTAAATATACTCGTAGTTGGTTAATATAGTAATGTCAGTTGCGGTCAGTAGTTGGATGGATGACCAATTAACTAGACCACTAGTGTTTCGCCTAAAGCCGTAAGTGAGGATAACATTCGGGTTGAACAGAGCGTAAAAGTAAGAAGATGGAGAAGGAAGGTTTACCCAGCAGTGTTTTTTTTATTGTGTCTTGATATATGACAGCACCCCGCCTGATGATAAGCTGGAGTGCGGTCCATAATTTGAGGTGACTGCTACTACAATTCAATAACTGTACGTAGTAGTCACATCCACTATTCCGGCCTAGTTGGACCCGGCATTTTGCAAGCTGATCTGTATTTTTATAAGTGGCGATACTATCTCAGATGGGCAGACTTGACAACCAGACCCGGAGCAAATATCCACCTCTTTTTTTGTTTATACACATATATTTGTAAGTTTAATTAAACTATTATATATTACAAATAAATGCTATGAAGCAGATATTAGCTCCGACCGGAAATCGAAACCGGGACGCTACCCAGTACGCAACGCCTGTCATTAGTAAGCAAATTTTAAATAATGTCCTGGTTATTAATGAAAAGTGTGGTCAACATTTGCAATGACTTATGTGATTAGTTGTTTTGCGCATTGTTTGGCAGAGTTCGCACTTCGCTCGCGATCGTTCACCGATCAATTTGCAGCCCCGTTCGCGCACCCATGATTCATGGAGTAGTGAAAGGTCGTGGTGATGGTAAACAGGGATAGGCAGGCGTGGGATAATAATTAATACTGGATATTTTTATCAGGCTGTTTATGACGGTTGTAAGTAACGTGTATTTACGCTTCATATTCTAACTCTTAAATACAAGCTGCTTGTGTCAGGTATATTCACAGAATCGTTTTAACCTTGACCGTATTTACCAAATGCTTGCGCAAACCCAGCAGGACGTTCTCCGACCAATTTGAAGACATTCTCAAGAAGACTGCCCCTAGTGCCGATAACCGTTGAGCTTGTGTGTAGAGAATTGTAGATGTGAAGGAAGTGAGTAAGTTGTGTCATTATCCTTAAAAGTGGCGCTCCGTTATCTCTGCCTATCCCTGTAAAAAAAAGGTGTGACAATTTAATTAGACTTGATTTGATTACATACATTGATACTGGCAAGTGATTGAATCATTTGTATCGCTACCACTAGACCACGGTCGCTAAAGCTTTTTTATTAATAAGCTGGAGTGCAGTCCATGAATTAATCCATGACTATTACTACAGTTAAATAACTGGAAGTAGGAGTCACGACTACTATGCCGGACTAGTTGGAATCAGTAACTTACAAGCTGATTTTTTATTGTGACCTGATCTCTGACCTCGACCTACCTGATGGAGTTTAAAAGCGCCGACGACAGAAAAAAACGAGTTAGCTCACGGATGCCTCAGTCACCGTCACTACACCGGCCGAAAAAATCGCCAGTCGAACTAAAAGGTTCGGTGCGCCCTTTCTTTGTAGAACAATCGATAAGTGAAATACTTTGCCTGCCCATGTGCTCTCCCCATACTATAGCCTCAGATCCTTCAAGCGATGCATGAAGAAACCTAAGGCAGGCGCCTTTTTTTAGTCGGCTTTTACCAGGTTGCAGGCAGGTTGAGGTCAGATGTCCGGGTCACAATAAAAAATTAACTAAGTTAGGTTTAACTTAAATAAACTAAAAATAATTAGTTAGGTTTACTAAGAAAATGTAAAGATACAGTGTTGATAATATCAATGTTGCGTTCCATTTTTAAACAGCTATTGTAAATCTGCGCCCGCGCACCTTTGCTCACTAATTAACTGCTCATTGGGGGAGGCGTTGCGCGACACCGATCACGTTCGGCACAATGATGGCCAACTATCACGCGAGACAATGGTTTTTTAAGGCTTTTTGTAGACTTTTGATAGAAGATATTGTGGAAAAATAATAGGAATGTGATGGAAAAATCTTTGATATGTTTTAAGTGGTACGCAGTGGTGGTATTCCGATCTGGGATAGATTTTTTTGTGACTAGAGCTGATCCCGTAACGGGACGAAGCCTCTTCACGGTCGTTGGACCAGCAGTAGGGAGAATCGTACGATACTACCCCGGAACAGCAGACTGGGCACCACTGCCTACCACTCTTTTTTTACCAGAACCGTAGCAAATATTCACATCTTTTTTAATAAAATAATATTTGTGATTCTATTATTTGTAATTCCGACCGGGAATCGAACCCGGAACTTTCCGCGTAATGGACTGGTGGGCTAACCAACACACCACGCCTGTCGTCATAAATAGTGCCACCACTTATAAGTGACTTAGTCGCGTTTCGAGATCAGCTTGTAAGTTGGCGATTCCAAGTAGGCTGGCATAGTGGATGTGACTGCTGCTTACAGTTATTAAACTATAGTAGCAGTCGCTTCCATTCATGGACCGCACTCCAGCTTAAATTCGGGCGGGGTGCCGTCATATGTCGAGTCACAATAAAAAAAGCGGTGGTAACAGTTGGTGGTTATCACCACTGTATAGACTAAAGTGACAAAGTCGCGTTTCGAAATTAGCTTAGAAGTTGCCGCTTTCAACTATTAAAAGCCACTTGTAGTTATTTAACTGTAGTAGCAGTCACCTTTGTTCATGGACCGCACTCCAACTTAACATCAGGAGAAGTGCTTATATGAAGAACAACAATGAATAAAAAACTCTACAATAATAAACTTTAACTTAACAAAATATTTAATGAAGTGTGGATACGTTTGTTTCGATAACAATTCACAAAAGTTATTAAGATTTTAACATGAAATCTTTCCTTTCAATCCGTCATGTAGCCAAGGTACGATACAACAAGCACTTGTTATTTAGTTAGCAGATCAGCCCATTGTTACTCGGACGAGCTCGCGAAAAAAGCATGGGCGGAGTCCACTATCGACGCCAACAATCACCCGATGCAACACTACTACTATCTCGATACATACCTCTCATTAATACACAATCAATAATGAACCCTAACACCAACGACCTTAAACAGCATTTCCTTAACGCACCATTGAGCAGCCTTATTAAAGGAAATTAAATTTGCGGCCTCGCGAATAAGACTCGAATCCGCGAACACAGAAGACCGCAGCCGTCGAGCTGCCCGCGCAAAGCAACCTCACTCTTAATGCGGTCATGCTGATGAAATCGTTGTTTAACTCTCCACGCCGTATCTGATGTTTATTTCTGAACGGCTAAAGGGCATATTCCCGTGCGGGGCGCCTCATTCTTAAGTCATTTCGTATCTGCATTGTTTAATGTTTATATAGTGAAGGATGTTTATATAGAAAGGATTGTAGATAAGAGGCGAGCGTATTTTCATTTTATTACCAAATTACCGATGGCAAGATTAACCGTTCGCTTGGCGATTGTACTTGGAGGGTATCGGCGCAGCATTTGCCAACAGGTAATTGTCTTATTATTCATTTTGTTTGAGATTAATCAGGGCAAGGGTTTCTGAGCCGAAGGTGATGAACTATTCACGAGGCTATTCATTCGTTTTATTCACTTCGATACAGTTTTATACTTGTGTAGGGTTTTGAAGTTTTACGAGATCTTAAAACAGATGGAGTCTACGTATGGGCAAACACAGTGTAGACAGTGGTAGCGACAAAGAGTGGTAGGCAGTGGTACCCAGTCTGCCGATCCGGGGTAGTACAACCACTTACAAGTATACAGACTGTGAAGTGATTTAGTCGCATTTCGGGTTCAGCTTGTAAGTTGCCGGTTCCAACTAGGCCGGCATAGTGAATGTGACTGCTACTTACAGTTATTGAATTATAGTAACATCTATTTATGGACCGCACTCCAGCTTAACATCAAGCGGGGTGCTGTCATATATCGAGTCACAAAAAAAGACGACCACCCACATGATGCATGACAAATTCTAGCTATAAAGCCAGCCATTATTCGTCCACTGATGAAGTGAATTAATAATAGCAGACATGGAGACGATGATGGTTTTCTTAATGTTTACTTCATAATTTGTCTAGACCATCAACTCTGTTTAAAAGGCAACCGTAGTGCAGTAGTTGTGGAATGACTTCGTAAAGAAAGAGCTTCAGTTTGAAACCACTTGCCAACCACTTGTATCTTTCATATATAAACTTAGTTGTCCTCAATCAATCAAATTGTCACGCCTCTTTTCCATGGGGATAGGCAGAGACAATGGAGCGCCACTTGCCACGATCCTGACACAACTTCCTCACTTTGGTTGTCCTGTTTCTATTATACAAGCAAAAAGCTGTCTTAATATAAAGTGGAATGCTTTACCCGCCCATGTGTTTGCTCCATCCTATATCCTTGGATTCTTTAGGCCGGCATAGTGATGGCCTGTTTCAATGATACAAGCACGTTAGGTCGCCTAAAAAAGGTGTCTTTGTGATACAAAGGTCTATTGAGGACGCCATTATCAGACTCTGCATAATATTATCACCGAACAACACTTCATAAATAACAAAGCAATTTAAAAGCATGGCTAACGTTATTTATTAACAGACAATTTACGCGCGTTTTCGCACAGTTTTGGCGGGAAATGCGTAAGTTATTATGGGTGTAACAACCGATCGTGAGATTAATTGGGAATCGATATTCGATATGCATCTTCATCGTGACTATAAAAGTTATATTATAAACTTACTTATAATAAAGTATTTTGGGTTTCAAATTAAATTAAACTAGTTAATATGCATCCACTTATCACGATCCTTACATAACCCTCTTCTTTCAATCAATTAATAAAATTGTCACTCCTTCTTCCCACAGGGATAGGCTAAGACAATGCGCCGCGCCATGATCCTGACACAACTTCCTCGCTTCCTTCACATCCACAATTCTCTTCATGAAAGCTTCACGGTTATAGGTACTAGGCAACCCAGCTTTCTTTAGGATGTCTCTTTTTTCCTTTATATATACAAGTATTACAGTTTATTTATTTATTTTATGCTTAAAATATTACATAAAAGAAGAACAATGCAGATAAGTTAACTGCGACCGGGGATCGAACCGGGATCGGTGTCTGTTGATAACGTGCATGTGTTATTAACCCGGCAAAATGTGACGTTGACCCAGCAGTTGGAAGAACTGTACGATGAAAAGATAGGAGCAATTTCGACGTAAGTGCACGTCAGTGCTGGTGATCAGAGCTTTTGCGCTTCGATTCCTAGCTGACCGATGTTTGTAATTTTTATTATTATTTTTATACAGTAATAGTACTAGTTTTTTTTATTAAGGTTCGACATGTGACCTCGACTTGCCTAAAAGCCAGAGGAGGTCCAAGAGCGCCAACGACTGAAAAAAATCGAGTCAGCTCACGTTTGCCACTTTCGCAGTCACTATTTCAGCCAAAAATCGATAAAAAGGTAATAATTTGATTCATCACTAGACAACAATACATTTTGCATATGTATATATGTCTATACTAAGCTACTAAAGTGCTTGTATCATAGAATCAGGACAACCAAAGTACATATATCAAAGATACATTAATACCGGTGGTTGGTTTCGAACTCGAACTAGACAACAATAAAAATATACGTTACGTATAATAGGTCGTACGTATAATGGCGCTTTATAATATACATATACATCTATATAATATACCTACATAAACTAATAGGGATATCTGCAATAAAATTAAAAAAAAACGCAATACGTTAAACAAGGAAAAAATAAAACATCTATATTTCATGATTTATATTTAATAGGGATTTGGAAAACGCCAAAAAAGTCAAATTTTCCCCATTAGACACTTCAGTGGGGAAAATTGGGTTAAAACGTATCACTTGTCTAATAATCCCTATTAATGAGGACTTCTCAATGGGGTTTATTGGACCATACCATTGTCTTTGCCTATTCCTGTGAGAAAAAGGCTTGACACTTTGATTGATGTATTAAACTCTTGAGAAACATATTAAATTAAAAATATATTAACTATTATATAACTATAAATAAAATATCATCTAATGACGTCGCATCAGAGGTAGTCCCAAGGAGACTGGCAACATTTCCCCTTTTATAGAAAGGCGTATTACGTTGGCAGAAATAATTGCCAGCCTCCCTGTCTCCAGGCTTCACCGTCAGCCGCTTGGACAACTCCTTAGGCTGTCGAATTTAAGCCGTTTGGGGTCGCCCAAACGCCTCAAATTCGTAACTAGTACCGAGGATGGCGTAGCTTGAGGTTCTCAGCAGAAATCGCCGAACTTCCCACGCCTAACGAGGTCGTCTGGATGTGAGATAGGGCTAATGTGTCTACACAAGTCGCATCCCACACCTGGGACCTGCCAAGTTTCCAAGGCCCAACAGTCATACCGTCGGGTCTCTTGCTATCGCTCCGCGCAATACCAGAGGGTTCTAAAATTGCGGGCACTCCAACAGTGCAAAGAGCCCTTCAGATGATTTCGTCGGGTGCCGCGTGACGGGGAATGCGACCGGCACTTCTGGCACAAGAAAGCCCGTGGTGTCCCACTGGTTCTCCACACCGACACTGGTGTTGATGGACAGTCCGGGCTCCGAGAGGAAGGCACACCGCCAGGGTCAGGGTGTTAGATTGATTGTATAATGCGATAGATACCTCTGGTGACCCAGTAGCTTTAGGACTTTGGTGAATCCTTGAACAGTAAATAGTAACAAGGAATGATAATTTAAATGTTTTTTCCTGAAAATTAAGGTACTTCAATATCTTGTTTGTTTCATGACAAATCCGTATCATAAAAGTCCCCTTTATATTATTGAGTTAATAACAATTGTTGCGGTTTTCCTTGTTACTTCAACGCTGATTATGAATTTGGTTTAACCAATTAAATTTAACCTCCTCAAAGATTATTCAATCATCATGTAAATAATGTCATCTATAGGATGTCTTCTTTTGTGATAAATAAAGTAAATAAATAAAAATTATACTAATTGATCTGAAAATAAATAAAATTATTTTTTGTATTAGTTTTGGTAAAATATTTATTATTTATTTATAACTTGCGGTACTATGGTACATGCAGGCGGACTTAATGCTTAGTTAGCAATCTCTACCAGCCAACTTTTGGAACAATAGAAGTAAGTCCAAAATGTTTTTCTTTATACTATATACTTACTCGTAATACCACTTGCTTTTAACACAATGATACAAAGATTTATTTTCAATCAATCAAATTGTCACAGCTTACACAGCTCCCTTGCTTCCTTCACATTTACAATTCTCTTCATACGGGCTCTGTGGTTATGGGCACTAGGCAACCCAGTAATTTAATTCAGAATTCTCCGATTTTTTAAAAGAAAAACAAGACTTTACTTCATATTTATGTTTTTAACCTGAAATAAAGTTATTGTCACCCTACTGGTTATTTTCAAAGATAAATATTATAAAGTATGATCTAATTAAATATATATGTATATGTATTTATATGTGCCTAATAAATACTTTTATTATCACTTGTTTAGCAGGAAAATTATATTATTTTTGTATCTAAACTATATGACATTGTAATTATAAACTAATACATCTATAATGGTTTCAATATTAGCCTTTGAATTCCCTTTTATTACTGTGTTACTAACACACACCTTTGAACATATTCTTATTGCCGGATAGTCGTTGCCGGTTAGATGGAGTGCGAACCATTTTTTTTTATATTTTTTTTCATTGTGACTCGACATATGACAGCACCCCGCTTGATGTTAAGCCAAAGTGTGGTCCATGAATGAATGTCACTGCTAATACAATTCAATAACTGTGAGTAGCAATCACATCCACTATGCCGGCCTAGATGGAACCGGCAACTTACAAGCCGATCCCGGTTTTCAT
Organism: Tinea trinotella; assembly: GCA_905220615.1. NCBI lineage: Eukaryota > Metazoa > Arthropoda > Insecta > Lepidoptera > Tineidae > Tinea > Tinea trinotella. Next base: position 1,512,067 of record HG992307.1, on the reverse strand, counting down.
TTATAGATGTGATTACTACTACAGTTCAATAATTGATTTATAAATCTGATGTGAATGGATGCGTTAAACAAGGCAGTCCAGGAGGGTTTTTGCTGACCAAATCGGAGACATTCTCAAGAAAGTTAAGTTGCCTAGTGCCCATAACCATAGAGCTTGTATGAAGAGAATTGTGAATGTAAAGGTAGCGAGGAAGTTGTGTCAGGATCGTGGCAAGTGGCGCTCTATTGTCTCTGCTTATCCTGTGGGAAAAAGGCGTGACAATTTGATTGAATGATTCAATAACTTCAAGTTATGAATCCATTATGCCGGTCTAGTTGGAGCTGGCAACTTACAAACTGATCCCGAAATGCGACTGGGTCACTTCACGGTCTGTATACCTCGAATTGACAGAAGGGCACCACTGCCCCTTTTCCATGATTATAATTGATTGAAATCGTTCCTGATAGATGAATGATTTAAGAAAATAATTTATAATGCCATGCCAGCTACATATATTTTTGCTTATAATGTTAATCGTCAAAGTTTGATGAATGATGTAAAATGAAATTATGTAATTTATATGCGATATCATGTTTGGAAATTGTAAAAAATGGGCTGTGAAGAAAACTGATGTCACTTTTTGAGTAGCTCGTTATTCGTAGCATATCGTAGACAAGATTAATATAAGACTGTATTGAATATACATACATATAGTAGATTTTGTTATGATGCGACATTTATTGATGTGGATGTGAGGCAAGCGAGGGAGTTGTGTCGGGATCGTGTCAAGTGGCGTTCCTTTGTCTCTGCCTGTCCCTGTCGAAAAAGCCGTGAGAATTTGATCGATTGACGCAACATGTGACTTTGACTTGATGGTAAGCCAAGGGATGTCTAAAGGTGACCGAAAGAAGCGGAAAAAAGGAGGTAAAACGACTTACTTAGTTTTCGGCTGTCTCAGTATTGTCAACACGCCAACCAGGGGCACTTATTCACGCTTCGAATTTGCACTTAATGTAGGAGTAATTTTTTCGTTTCTTTTTGTTATAATTGTTTATGGTTTTCATCGTTTTAACAACAGCCATATATTTAATATGTTTTGCAATTTAAAAAGGCGATCGTTGTGTAGTGGCAGTGCAATGGTTACGTAAGCCGAGAGCACAGGTTCGAAACCACTCACCGGTACTCAATGTATCTTTGATATATGTCCTGTTTCTATAATACAAGCGCTATAGTAGCTCAGTATAGAAATGTATTAAAAACATTACAGCTCTTTAATTAACTAAGTACTTGTATAATATGTAACTTGTATAATTATTAATTTTATTAACTTGCTTCGGTTGTAGTTTATTAAAATGAAATTATAATAAACAATGACTACATATATTGCGTTGAGTAAAATACATTTTTTTACACAATTTATTTTTATTTTTGACAAGTTTTTGGCATTAATGTCTAAAATAAAACTGAACTGGCTTGTTATTAAGAAATCAAAATCAAACAAAAGATATATATAAAAAAAGAGTATTCCTAATTTGAAATTCGGTCACGCTCACCGCGATGACGTGCCGCGCAATTTGTAAACATGGCGCGACATCCGGTGAGACCTTGGCGGAAATTCGAATGTTCATAGCGCGGGAAAATCTACGGGCTGCAAACAACGTTTCGATGACTTGAAACTTTTGTTATATGGACGAGGACTTAATTATATTTATTTATAATTTAAAATTGTCATTTTCTTATAAGGAGTAGATAGATATCCTTCTAATATATAATATAATAAAAATATACTATTAAAGAGGATATAAAATTTATATTTTCAATAACAGTTGGATGGGTTTTACAATTCTCTTCATACAAGCTCTATGGTTATGTGGAAGTTGTGTCAGGATCGTGACAAGTGGCGCTCCATTGTCTCTGCCTATCCCTGTAGAAAAAAGGCGTGACAATTTGATCCGCATACTATCGACTGAATCGGCAGTCGAAATAAAAAGTTCGGTGCGTCTTTTCTTTGTAGAACAAGTGGAATGCTTTGCCAGTTCATGTGTTCTTTCCATCCCATGACCTTGGATTCTTCAAGCGATGCGCGAAGAAACACCTTTGGCCGGCATAGTGACGGCGACTGAGGCAGCTGTGAACAAACTCGGTTTTCTCAGTCGTCGTCACTCTTGGACTTCCTCTTGCTTATCATTAGGTGGGTCGAGGTCAGATGTCGTGTCACAATAAAAAAAAATGATTAATTGTATGTGTTTAACTCGTCAACTAGCTACAAATACATTTATTTCAGATTTTATTAATAAATAATAGTCTTGTTTTATTTTTACAATTTAATTATTTTTGGTTTTTTCTTTATATTTTGTTTGTTTTTTTGCACAGATTTCTGATTAGGTAGAAAAATTATGCCCTAAGCCATTAGCAGTTTCAGATCTTAATTTTAAACAAGGAGGCCATAACAAGCGTGGAAAATGGCGCGAAATGGAAAAAATACAATTAAGCTAATTGAAAAAAAAGGCGTCTTAAATACCATTGCAATTTTTGTTAATGTCTCTCTATGATTTAATGAACATTTTTCTTTACCATTCATGTTTTTAAATTTTAAATAAAAGTATTTTACAATAAATACAAATACAGTGGATTTATTGTCAATATATAGGCAAATTGAGATAGACAGAGACAATGGAGCTCCACTTGCCACGATCCTGACACTAACCCTCACACGGTTATGGCACTAGGCAACCCAGCTTTCTTGAGGACGTCTCCGTTTGTCTCTTCCTATCGCTGTGGCAAAAAGGCGTGACAATTTTAATGTACTATAATTTTATATTAATAATGGCTTTGCCATTCGTTTTAATTCGGAAACCCGAAGATTGCTGAAGCGCATAACTTAAATCTTACAACTCGTGTACATGATCTAGTATCTTTTTTTAAAGTATATTATAAATGTATAAAAGCAAAACAAGGCAAATGTAATAGGCCTATGAAATGTAATGTTTAGTATTCACCTCGCGCAGTACTACTTTCATTTCCTGCGAGTCTCCGTTGAGCAGGCTCCAACGCACTTTGCCAACAAGATCGATGGCGTTACGATAATGTCTAATAACTTTTGATTAATAATTTGTTAACTATATCACTTGTTAATGTTTGTTGTATCCACTATTAATATTAATTGTGATTGTGTTTTGTATAATGATGGTCAGACCATCATAAATTCTCATCTCAGTTTAATACAATATACTTACTTTAATAACTTTAGCAAAACAAAAACAATTTAATCATGAAATAATATTTTAGGGCGTATTCCGCTATCTTTAAATTATTATTATTTAATTGCATCTGTTATATTTAGACAATTTGCTTTAAGATTTATAAAGATTTGTAATAAATATGCTTCGTCTATCTTCTTTTGCGCATCCTTTCACTGCACGCTAACTAACGCAATCCTAAGGTATGTTTGCGTTAAATTACGCACATTACATTACTAAAACCAATTCACCCATATTATCTGTTTCACTAAACTTAAGGTTGGTTACCCTAACATCGCTTTTAGAACTACAAGTATGGGAAAAGTTGAGACTTTGTATGTATACTGTTTTCTACAAGAGGCCTCGCCCACCAAAGGTCCTCTCACATTCATTGACTCCAAAGTCGGGCTTACCTCGACTTTGGAGTCAATTCTATTTCTCATGGATCACCCACTTCTAGGTGGGTCCACCACTTAATCGCGCTGATATATACGAATGGAATTCAGTAATTCTCAGAAAAAAAAAACTATTTTCTACATTAAAGAATAATTGTCAGTTTGTTGATCCAAAATGGATTTGTATAAATGTGGAATTTCATGAACTAATTATAATAGAGTGTCATGAAGTATATAATGGCTTAGTCATTAAGTTAATCCTTGGCTAACTGGTAACTAACTCGACAGATGGTTTATATTGTCAAAGTTGCATTTAAAGTGACTGCAATTGTGTGATAGAACAGCGCAGCTTCGCGGTCACAACTTTGCCAGATCTAAAAGTTTTGCAACTATTATATTATTATTGTTTAAGCGTAATGGTTAATACACCACTCACGGTCAGAGCTAAGATATTATATAATAGATTGTTTTGTTACTACTACTATAGAATAACAAAAAAAAAATAGAAACAGAACGACCAAAGTACGTTTGGAAAGTGCCATGAAAGAGCCAGTTTATTACACGGAGTAAAAAGATATACTTATAATGAAAAAAAAATATATGTTTTTTCTTCTCGAATTATTATTTATTTATTAAAGTAGGTAATTTCATACGAAAATATCTTAAATACAATACAAAAATCAATGAAATATTCATTTTTTTAAAATGTGTCTTTCAGCTCTTTCATAACTTTTCGGTATTGAAACAGCCACTTAAAGTTATGAAGGAGCCAGTCTGTATTATAAAATGTAATTGCAATAATTATGCAAAAAGATAAAACAAAAAGACAATTTCAACTAATATTTTTCAAAACTAAATATAGCAGCTATTCAAAATAGCAGCTACAAGTTGCTCTACATTGAATGTAAGTTAATGCATAAATAAATATTTTATTATGAAAACTTATTAATCAGTTATAAATAATGTCTATTGTTTAGTTTACCCAGCCGAGCCTTTTTCAATGGACTTAACTTTTCATGAAACAAAAGGCGAGCGGAATGCAATGTGTTGAGAACAACCGCAAGATACAAGCATTTTGTTTTTGTTCTATCTCCTGTTTAAACACTGTTTATTCACTCATTGTTAGAACTTGAGCAACGATGTATGGCGCCATAATGCGACCAGGCAGATTAAAAAGTTTTTACTTTGTTACGCTTTTTTAGATTCAGTTACAGAGGGTTACGGAGTTTTGTTTTAATTTTGCGAATGGTTTAGGAAATTATTTTTATTCTTTTTGTTTATTTGTTGTTTGACATATAACTAATATTAAGGATAATTATTATACTTATTTGTATTGCCTAATTTTCAAATTTAAAAACAGAGGTCCGCAGCGCCCGTAACTAGAGAGAACTGTGGATGTACAGGAAACGACAGAGGAGGTGTCAGGACCGTGGTAAATAGCGCTCCGTTAACTCTGCCTATCCTTGTAGAAATTAAGGCGTCAAAATTAGGATAATAGTGATAAATGCAATCCGTTGTAATAAATATAGCTTGCCTTGAAACTACAGAAAATCAAAAATAAAAGATTTTTTAACTGCTAGAATTGAATTGACGACCCGAGTAACCCGAGAGATTTTCTCTCTATATTTTGTTTTGATTACCGGTCGATGCAAAAAATATTGGATTTTGTACTATAAATGAAAAAGATTTTTAAGCAGATTTAGTATTCATTTGCCTAGCTTACTGGGGTGTACCTTCTATTAGTTTCGGAATCGAAAGGTTTTTAGCTAGTCAAATATAGTACTCGTAGATGCGATTGCTGCATGCAGATATTTACTCGTATCAGTGGCCTCCGCTGCAACTTAAGATCATTCACGCCGAATGTGGTCATGCCAATCAATATGAAGCCAAACTATTGACATAAACAGATAAAATTCCACGCATCAATATAATGTACAATCGATACATATACTTATAAATGGAAAAGACGCATTAATAATTTTAAAAATAACAAATGACTTATTATTGTTCTAGTGTTAATTAGCAAAAAAAAGTTATAATAATATTAATAATAAATTGTTGGTCGATAACAACTTTCTCTTTTATCACAAAATAACATGTTTATCTTCAGGACAATGTACTATCTTTGGTACATGCAGTTAGCTATCGATGTAAGAGATGCATGTCTAGGGGTTACAATTGTATTTAAATCATATTTTAATTACTTTTTTTATTACATTTGCTCAATAGGATTATTATTAATACAACTGACTAACATCAAATACTTATGCAAGGGCTGCAAAAATATATAATTCTAGATCTATAATACTGTATGTCTTAAAGAAGACCCTTTAAAGAAATATTTTTTGAACTGTTTATAATTTATGATTTTATATAATTTTGTTATTGTCTCCAATGTGTACATAATCTTGGATTTTAATTTGTTTCGTATACTTACCAATAAATGAATACATATAATAAATATTAAAATAATTGTTGATTTGTCGAATGACTGCATTATAGATATCAATATTTTTCCATTACAGTTTCGTTCTCCCTAATCAAAAAGGGGGTTTATTTACAATTATTATAAATGTTGACAAGAATGCGCTTCTGCGTATGAGTATGTTGTGTTATTATATTCAAATATAATTAACGTTTAATAAATAGTAAAGTAACATTACTCAACAGTAAAATGGCATAACAGTTTGAAATAACTTCCAATCAAATTAACCGCACTCCTCTTACAACAGGCAGGGTGTTGTCAACAGAAAACCTTACTTAATTTATTTACATAGTGTTAAATATATAGTTTTTATTGGCGTTTAAAGCATTTTGTAAGTGCAACACTGTGCCTACCCTAGCAATCACAAAAGTACGTAGGTATATATATATGCAATAAAAGTGATAAACGGAACAATGTGACACAACTGATATTAATATCATCTCAATGTTATCAAAATGCACTTGATAGCTTTTTTAACACAATTCAAAACTGCAATGTGCAATCAATAATATACACAACAAATTATATAATCAATATTAAATAAATAACAAATTACAATGGTGACCGTGGTCCAGTGGTAGTGAAATGGTCACGCAACCCACGCCTCGGTCTAAAGCCACTTGGACCGCCAGTAATACTTTGGTCGTCCTGTTTCCATGATACAAACTTAGTAGTAGCTTAGAAATGTAATTAAAAAACTGTATGAAATATACTCGTACTTATTAATACTCATTTTAAACTTATATTTCATTTAAATACTGTCGGAGAGAGGCGTGACAATTTGATTGATTGATAAAAACTTGCAGTCAGCTGTTTTTATAAATTTCGTTTCGTGTTACATATTTTACAAAACGAGCACTATTCGAGTAAATGTTCAATCACTAAGTAAACTCGAGTGCTCTTAAAATTCACCTTTCCTGTACACCCCAAAAAAGGAAGTCGTTATAAACATGTTCGTCAACCGAGAACTTGTTTTAATAACAAAGGTGATCACAGGTTTTATTGCCGGACCGGAGCCGAACCCAGGACGGGCCGATGTCGACACCTCCACACTTATATTTATTGCAAATTATGGCCCTTATCTGTACCATCTCTGACTCGATAATGGAGTCCGCATGTAAGAATTATATGGATCGTGTTTATTTAATATTTTGCAAGAAAATTAATTGACACTTGACAATTGACATTGACATCAACAATTCTAACAATCAAATTGTCACGCTTAGTTTCTATAGAGATAGGCAGAGACGACAGGCGTGGCTGAACGGTTAGCGATTGGTTTGTTGCGCGTAAAGTCCCGGGTTCGATTCCCAGTCAGAGGAAATTTTGGTTAAAGCTTTTATTTACATTAAAAATTTTCAAATATTCTTTATTAAAAAAAGAGGCGGATATTTGCTTCGGGTTTGATTATCAAAGAGTGGTTGGCAGTGGTACCCAGTCGGCCGATCCAGGGTAGTACCACCACTTATAAGTATTCTGACCGAGAAGTGATTTAGTCATGTTTCGAGATTAGCTTGTAGGTTGCCGGTTCCAACTAGGCCGGCTGCTACTTTTGATAACCAGACTCGAAGCAAATATTAGCAATATTTAATATAATTATTAAACATTACAAATAAAAGCTATGAAACAATTATTTGCTCTGACCGGGAATCGAACCCGGGACTATACACGCAACAAACCAATCGCTGACCGTTCGTCCACGCTTGTCGTTCTATCGTAGCCAATTCTAATCGTAGCCAAATAACAAATAGAAAAATTCACATTTAGAAAATTAAAAACATTTAGAAAAAAAAATTATGTTAGCTTGGTATATCTATATTATTCTTATGCACCCTCACACCGCGCCTCTCATTGACAGTGTCGCTAAAAACCGCGATATCACCTGATTTATAAGCCATTACACTTATTCTTAGCTTAACTGATGTTCAGAACAATGATATTAAAATTCACAAATCCACCCCACCTCGACTCGCCTTTACTTTCTACTACACGATTACACAACCATTTTTTTTTCACACAAAATGTTTATATGTTCTAAACTTTTATTTAATAACATTAACCGATTTTTTATTGTGACTCGACATATGACAGCACCCCGCTTGATGTTAAGCCAAAGTGTGGTCCATGAATGAATGTCACTGCTAATACAATTCAATAACTGTGAGTAGCAATCACATCCACTATGCCGGCCTAGATGGAACCGGCAACTTACAAGCTGATCCCGAAACATGACCAAATCACTTCACGGTCTGTATACTTGTAAGTGGTGGTACTACCCCGGATCGGCAGACTGGGTACCACTGCCTACCACTCTTAAAACAGTGACAGCATGACAGCACCCCGCCTTATGTTATTATACTCGTATACTTGTGATACTTGTATGTTGTTTATGTACTTGTAGTTTGTAGTATATTTGCACCCTGCTCATAATTTTTCATCATCCCAAAGATTAGTTGTTAGAGAATGCCTAACGAGCATTAAACTCGCCTATGCACCTATTTTTTTTTAAGTTTTTTGGTGTAATAAACAATTTAAATAAATATGTTAAGCGTGAGTGCGGTCTAATAAATGAAGGTGACTGCTACTACAGCTCAATAACTGTGAGTAGCATTCATAACCACTACGCTGGCCTACTTGCAATCTGAAACTAACAGGCTAATCTCAAAACGCGACTAAGTTACTTCATGGTCTATATACTTGTAAGTGGTAGTATTACCCTTAATTGGCAGACTGACAAATAAAAGTTATTTTAATAATATTGCCTTTTTTATGGAGACCTCGAAATCTAACCTCGACTTGCCTGATGGTACTTACTTACCATCAGTAAGACTAAAAGGCTTTTGTCGACGTCACTATGCCGGCCAAATGGCTTTTTTACGCTTGAAGGATCCAAGGTCGTAGGATAGGGAGCACTAATAAGCGTGAAGCCACACGGTGCGGCGCGGCGCCTGAGCGGCGTCGCTGCGTCGTCCTGCATATAAAAACAATGATATGCCACACGGTACCTTCTGGCGCCGTACCGCAGGCACGCCGCAGGCACACCGCACTTCGATTGAGCAAGACGCGAGGGGGTAGGAAATATTGCTCTAGGTCCCCGCTCCGCATACTATGGTGCCGCAACGGCGCACAGTACAGTGATGCGGCAAAATGTTTGCGATGCGACGCCGCACCGCACTGTGTGGCTTCACGCTAAGAACGTAGCGCTGACAAAGCATTCCGTCTAATTAAACGCATTGAGTCGTTTAGTTTGAGTGTCTATTCGGCCAGTAGAATGCAGATGCTTTTTCGAACACTTGCGGGCATTTGTACTGCCTAATGTACTTTTTTGCACCTACTCTATAAGTATGGGAAACCCCCAAAATTTATTGTTTTTTTTTTCTGTTTTTGTGTGAAAATCTTAATGCGGTTCACAGAATACTCTTACATCTATTTACCAAGTTTCAACTTATACTTTCGGAAAAATGTGGCTGTGACGGACAGACAGACAGACATGACGAATCTATTAGGATTCAGTTTTTTTCTACGGAACCTTAAAGAGTATTGAATTTACCTTTTGTTTTTAATATCTTTTGTTTACGTAACTAATAATCAATGTAAGCAGTGCAACATTGTAATATGATGATATGTTAGCCGTTGGCAGTGATAAAGCACGACACATCTTAAGATATTGTGTTACATTCTATTCTATGTTAAGATAACACGCAAATGAGACTTTGTTTTTGTAATGTTAAGATTATTTTTAATTATTGAACAATAATTAATACTTTACGATTACCATTGTTATCAATGCTTTGCTATTTGTCAATATGTTTTTATTTTATTGTGGCTGGACATATGACAGAGCCCCTGTTATTAAGATTGCGTTCCATAAACGGAGGCAATAACCGCAAAACATTACAGTAATTAGCTCATCGATCAATCAAATTGTCACGCCTTTTTCTACAGGGATTGCCGCTTTCCACGATCCTGACACAACTTTCTCACATCCCTCTCATTCACTTTTTTTTTCATACAAGGTTATGGGCACTAGGCAATGTTCTTTCAAGCTTTCTTGAAGATGTCTCCCATTTGGTCAGAAAACACCCTCCTGGGTTTGCCTCGTTTAAAGCATCCATCCACATCAGATATATTAATTCCTATCTACTTTCCACTCATCCATCACATGTGCCCAACCATCAAATAATATATAGGCTAGTATTTAGTGAAAACATGGAGTACCAGATGATGGACCATAAGTGTCCAAGGGATACGTCACGTTTGACAGAACAAAGAATAAAGTTTTTTTTTTCTGTTATGTGATTACGTGGGTAAGAGTCGCTCATTCATAATTCATCATCATAAGCCAGAAGACGTGGATGCCAGTTGCATCCACCGGTTATTTGTGACTTTCATTATGTCGTCAGACTACCTAGTGAGAGGCCTACCTACGCTGCGTCTTCCAGTTCGTGGTCTCCACTTAAGAACCTTCCTTTCCCTTCGAAGGAGAGTGATGTCTTCGCCATTGATGTTAATGCCGTACCCGTTCCAGTACAAGAGCTTGAAAATGTGTGCATTCGTGAATAGTAGTCGGAGAAATGGTGTCTCTCTGTATCACGTATCACGCCTTTCTGTAACTAGTTTTATTTTCTCGTTTGGTTTAATTGCTCTCATCTTGCAACCGGGTCGACATAGTGGCGTTTCTATATAAAAACCTATATAATATAAAATGATATAACTGCGTATAGTTATCATAAAATCTCATAGTCTACGTGAAATACGAAAGATATCATTTGCACCACTCACTGTATCGCCCAGGGTAATGGCGCGAGAATCTCTGATAAGCCGTGGCGGCCACTGGGAGGGGTGAAGTAGGGTAAACGAATAAGTTGGTGACACTCATAGAGCCGAAAAAACATGGCTGGCTGTGTAGCCCTGTCTGCGGAACCGCGGTAATACAAGGATACAGACCGTGAAGTGACTTAGTTTTTTAGACTTGGTGATGTTTCGGAATCAGCTTTTATGTTGCTGGTTTTAACTAGACCGCAAAGTGGATGTGACTGCTATTTACGATGTATTTGATTGTAATAGCAACTTCCTCCATTCATAGGCCACACTCCAGCTTAATATCAGGCGGGGTGCTGTCATATGTCGAGTTTCAATAAAACTAAAATATAAATATTAAATAGAAATTTCATATAAATTTTTAAATAATGTTAATAACCACATTTTCTTAATAGGTAAAATGCACTAATATAATTTCTATACAAAGCACAGTTCTTTAGGGGTAATAGGTTGTTTTTAGTGGTCGCTCTTGCTCTTGGGCTTTCCTTTGCTTACCATTAATTAAGTCGAGGTCAGATAACGCGTCTTAATACAAAAAAAAATAATAGCAAACATGAATTGAACAAATTTTGTGCGGCTTACTATCGCGTTTGTTTTGGTTTACATTTTACATTTTTTATTATACAGACGTTTTGAGAGCTTTGGAGTCATCGTGGTCACAATAGTAAGCCGCATAAAATTTGTTTATTTCATTAATCAATGTTCGCGCTAAATCTAAGAAAATACTAAATAGTGTTGTAAATGTTCATTGCATGTGCGTTTACCCTCCAAGTTTAAGTGTTTGGTTGTAGGGTGAGTGGCAATGGATGATATGAAGTTACAGATCTTAATCATTAACTTTACACAACAATTGTTCACTTAAACATACATTCACACAAAACATTATTTGGCTTAAATGTGTTTGTGTTTTTAATACAATCATTATGTTAAGTTTAAGAGTGGTAAGTACACAAAGGCATCTTTTCACACCCGTAATACCCGCACTGGTCGGGGGAAGCATCCGCATTTTGTTGTACAAATCGGCAGTAGAACTAAGAGTTCGGTGCGTCTTTTCTTTTTAGAATAATCGACAAGTAGAATTTTGAAAAACCTTGGATCCTTCAAGCTATGCGTGAAGAAGCTCCTTTGGCACGGCAACTAGTGACGGCGACTGAGGCAGCCGTGAATTGGCTCGGTATTTTAGTCGTCGTCACTCTTGGACCTCCTTTCGTTTATCATCAGGAGGGTCGAGGTCGGATTTAAAACCACTTGCCGGTACCAATGTATCTCTGATATATGTACCTTAGTCTTATTTCTACAATAGCCTGAGTTTAAGCTTCTAAAGAAATGATAATTTTAGTAGGTAAATATAAAATGTAAAAAACAAATTCCATCAAACTGCCATATTGGATGCGATTACATAATTAATTAGTAGTTTTATTTAATTATTATATTAATTTATATTATTTAATTAATATTTAATTAATCGTATTTAATTTGTCACATTACGGTAACAGTTGCCTTTATTTATGGACCACATTCTAGCTTAACATCAGCCAGCCTTACAATAAAAAAGAATGTATAGTAGACATTTTATTATTAATAATACTTAAGTATACCTATAGTGTAATATAAACAGCAAGTCATGAAAAGATAACTGAAATCCATATTATGTGTACATCCATCACATTTTCATAAGATAGTCCCTCTCACCTACTCACTCTCTCGATGGTCATGTTTTTGTTTAACTCCTTTCTGCATGGATATGTTCGCATTTCACGATACGACACGATATTTATGTCTAATGGATTGAAAAAGTGGTTTTATTAACCGAATGGTTCTTGAGTTAGAGTTTACTTCTGGACGGAATAGTAAAAGCGACTGCAACAAGTCGTCGGTTTCATTGACCGCCTTACTTATCAGGCATCTCGAGGTAAGATATCCTTTTATAATATTAAAAAAAAAACAATCTATATGGTAAAAGATCTAAAGTAAACGCAAAATTAGGCCTACTATTTATTGCTTTCGTTTAAAATTAAATTAGATTAGTTGATATAACTTGTATTTTATGGCTCCTTTTTGCGACTCGACTCTGACCTCGATTTACTTAATGGTAAGCAACAGAAAGTCCAAGAGTGCCGACGACTGAAAAAAAAAACGGTATAAGCTACAGTCGCCCATGTCGCCGACAATATGCCGGCCATAAAAGATTTCAAAATAAATTATTATAATATAAATCATATTTATTTATATCTGCCTCTTTTAATTTAATTACCTAATTGTATTTAATTGCAATTACCTAAACTTTAATTTTAAATAATTTTACTTCTTAGAAAAGCTGTATACAAACACAATATTATCATTAATACTTTTTGTTTTAACTACAATAAACTTAATGGAAACTATAAAACAATCAATTATTCGTGTTACAATGGAGCCGTACATATTCGTCGTTGGGCGGGCGGCGTCGCCGAGCAGAGGCGGGCGGCTGCGGATAGCGATAAGGCTCCACGTGCCTTTGTTCCTCCGATTCACTATCACGCGTCGGCGGATCATCATAAATTATTTATCCTCTACCCCGACGATGCGATAATGTGTGCCCGCGGCTTCGACTCAATGTATTTTTATTATACTTTGATTTGTATAAAAATATTATTTTTTCATCTCATAAATGTGATTTTATAGTTTTTAGTAAAGAGTTACTGAAGGTGTTTTAATGAAAATAGGTAATTTTGCGATGACGATTTGAACATTCATGTTCTTACTCTTATTTTTATTTTGTAACTTACTTTTTCATTAAACTTGAACTATCATATTGGGATAGACAGATACATTTAATCGCTATTGTCTATCATCCTAATATAACTCTTATTTCCTTCAAACCTAATGTTCTTTTCACATGAACCTCAGCTTATATTTTTTATGGATAATTTTTTCAAAAAACAATACCATTTATAGTTAAAAACATATTATTTTGTATAAAGTTTTAGTCATATAGTCATATATATACCTAAGCATTTACACTCAAATTACTTTAAAAATCAATTATTATTAAAAATACCTCATCCGATATATAAAAATCCTGGCACCGTCACTCTTTCGCGACCTTTATCACGATACCTGAAAGAGAATGAAATATATTATCCAAGATTACGTGTGAAAAGGGGGATATGGGTACAGATTGATCATTCTTCATTGGACGTTATCAGCACATTCTTAGATGCGTCAGTTTCAAGTCACTTATTTTGTATGTCGAGGGGTAATGGATACGCGCACAATGAACCAAGATAAAGCTAACTTTATTGAAATCAGTTAGAAAAATATTTTATCTTCAAGTTTAAAATGATTTAATGCTATAGTTTCTAGAGATTTAGGTTCGAATCCCAACGATGAAATTATACTTTATCGCGCGTTCATTTCCACAGCTATAGGCAGAGCCAACGGAGAGCCACTTTCCAGGATCCTGGAACAAGATACAAGCTATTTGGTGATGGACACTGCGGATCTCTGCCTTTTCAAGAATGTCCCCGATTTGATCAATCAATCTTTTGGATCATCTCTTTTTTTTTACGTCCACCGTAAACAGCACAGATTAGGGATAACCGTTATTGAAACAATGTAACCCAAGGTATCTAAATGTTACCTATATATGTCATTTTATAGTGCAATGTGTTTAATAAACGCCGGGTTACGCAGCCATCATATACATATATAATTGTCGCTTGTTTTATATTCATAGCGTAGTTTAAAGTACTACTGTATAACAGACATACAGGCCCAGACTGCCAATTCGGGGTAGTACTACCACTTTCAAGTGTACAGAGCTTAAAGTGACTTAGTTGCGTTTCGGTATTAGCTTCATTTGATAATTGCCGATTCCAACTAACCGGCATAGTGGACGAGGCAGCTACTTGTAGTTATTTAACTGTTGTGGCGTTCTATTGTCTTTGTCTATCTCTGTAGGAAAAAGGCGTGACAGTTTGATTGATTGATTAATAGCAGTCGCGTCCGTTCATGGACCGCACTCCAATCTAGCATTAGGCGGTCTAGTCACTATAAAATTAATTAATATTATTTTTCTTTACAAAAATATTTGTTCATTTTCCAAAGGTTGTTTCTAAAGTTTATAATCAGTTTATGGCCGCTTAAGCCTCCGAATGTCGATTTGGCAGTCAATTGCGCGTGATGAATGATAACTTTTAACTTTATCTCTTTACTACGGATCAATGTACTTCGCACACCTTTCAGGTTTCCCGAATGGGGACGATGAGGTTTTTTGAAAGCATCCAGCCGTGTTTATGTATTCAAACCATTAGGCGTTAGAGCTTTTATAAGTTTGCAAGGTTTTTTTACTTATAGACATATCTTTATATATATATAGAACAGAAATTATTTTGCAATAAATTTTAAACAAATTAGGATCCTATATCCAATCAATCAATCAAATTTTCAAGCCTTTTTCCCACAGGGATAGGCAGATACAATGAAGCGCCACTTGCCACGATCCTGAGGATGTCTCCAATTTAGTCAGCGAACTCCTTCCTAGGCCTGCCTTGTTTAACGTATCCATTCACATGAGATTTATAAATTACTTTCGTCAATCGACTTTCACTCATCCAACGAATATGAAATGATCCTACTTAGATTTTTTTAAATCTACATACAGATTCTATGGTAATGGGCACTGCAAACCCCTAAATTTTTAGGATTTTGATTAGGAAACAAACTTCTGGGTCGTTCTCGTTATATTGTGGATGCAAAGAAAGCAAAAAAGTTCCGTCAGAATCGCGGAAAGTAGCGCTCCGTTGTCTCTGCCTATCTCTGTAGGTTTATGTACTTTATGACACAGTTTTAAATATACGTAGACAACAAAGGCTTTACGTATCAATGTTACTGAATCTCTAAAACGCGATATGAAAGTATTAACCGGCTAAATTAGGTAGACACTTGCTCGCGCCTGGAATGAACGACGCGCGGTCAATTGACTGTGAGTGCTGATAAACTTGTGAATTATCTCGCTTATACATTGCGAGCTTCCTTTACCTCCACGATTGTATGATGTCCTGGTACTTTGGCTAGATAACATTTACTGACTCACGGGTTTTTTATCTTCTTAAACAGGGTGAGATAGGACTATGAAAATACATTCAATTTTAATAATAATATAATTATTGTCATAACAATAAGATATAGTATCATTCTTATTTTCACTAGCAACTTTTAGCGGATCCCGAATCGCGACTGAGTCGCTTCATAGTCTGAAAGTGGGTACTATCCGTTTGGACATTGGACATCATCTAGCTGTCTACCAACCACTTTTAAATACCAAGATCCAAAACAAATATATACCTTTTTTATTAACAAATATTTACAATATACAATCTAAAGTGTAATTTAGTATTAGCAGTAACAAATTTATGCTGCGCCCGGGAATTGAACGCGTAACGAATTGGTGTGCCAATGAGCCACATGGGTCGTCAATTTAATGTTTTTTTTTATTGTGACTCGACATATGACAGCACCCCGCTTGATGTTAAGCCGAAGTGTGGTCCATGAATGAATGTCACTGCTACTATGTCACTATTCAATAACTGTGAGTAGCAATCACATCCACTATGCCGGCCTAGATGGAACCGGCAACTTACAAGCTGATCCCGAAACTTGACCAAATCACTTCACGGTCTGTATACTTGTAAGTGGTGGTACTACCCCGGATCGACAGGCTGGGTACCGCTGCCTACCACCACTCTTTAAATGAATGAATAAAGTAGTTAATAATTGTTTGAAATGGCTCAGATGTCGTCCTCATTAAAGTTAATCATGTTTCGCATTGTATATGCTGATAAACTGAATTATCTCGTTTATACATTGCGAGCTTCCTTTACATCCACGATTGTATGATATCCTGGTATTTTTGTCTGATAACATTCACTGACTCACGGGTTTTTATCTTTTTAAACAGGGTAGATAGATTAGAAATATTATAATGGACTTTATATTTATAAATAGGACAAATTATGATTACACAATATCAGTACATGTCGTGTACTATATATATTGACGAAAGGCATGGACGAACGGTTTAGCGATTGGTTTGTTGCGCGTACAGTCCCGGGTTCGATCCCCGGTCGGAGCAAATATTTGTTTCATAGCTTTTATTTGTAATATTTAATAACATAAAATATTGCAAATATTTGTTAATAAAAAAAGAGATGGATCGGTCTGGGTCTGGTTATCAAAGAGTGGTAGGCAGTGGTACCCAGTCTGCCGATCCAGGGTAATACCACTACTTACAAGTATACAGACCGTGAAATGATTTGGTCACGTTTCGGGATCAGCTTGTAAGTTGCCGGTTCCATCTAGGCCGGCATAGTGGATGTGATTGCTACTCACAGTTAAAGAATTGTAGTAACAGTGACATTCATTCATGGACTATACTTCGGCTTAACATCAAGCGGGGTGCTGGCATATGTCGAGTCACAATAAAAAAATAATATATATATATATATACATATGACATTAAAAAGAAAATATAAAAATATATATTTTTGCTGAAAATTGCAATTAATCTGACTCATATTTCAACTTAATTGTGATTTACCCATAATAAAAATACCCATAGTAGAAATATTATTAACATTTATAATACGTTAAGCCATAATTGCGATATAAATATTTATTTATACTCAAACCAATCATTTTTATTAAACCAATAAAAATAATTATTTTCCCAGTGAGTTTGGTTTTAAATACTAAAGTCTTAGGTCACAAAAAGATACTAATAAAACAAAAACTAAATAGTGATTGTATTTTAACTTTATTTAATTATAATGGCAAGTGGCGCTCCATTTTCTCTGCCTATCCCTGTGGAAAAAAGGCGTGACAATTTGATTGATTGAATAATAATTATATTTAGCCTGATATATTGATCAATATCATGGATTTACCTCTATGATTGGATGTCGCGAGAAGATGAAAGTGACATGTAACATTTAATTTTTTTTTAAATTTTGGTGCGGATCCTGGATGCCAACAAAAGACATGATTTCCTATATTGTGAGACAACTGCTCAGATTTGTCTCCCAACCTTTATTTATTATTGTGAGGTGTGACACGACATATGACCTCGATCCGCCGACTGAAAAAACCAAGTTGGTTGTAACAAGAACAATTAATTATAAATTATTTCTTTAAACTTCAGTTAGCAGTTAGAGAATTTTAAAGTCGTTAAAAATCAATGGATACATTTCAAATCAGTTTTCACAGAAAATGGGTAATAACACTGCTTTAAAATAGTTAAAAGTGTTGTAAATAAACTATATGAATTATCTCGTGAGCTTCCTTCACTTCCACGATTATTCTGATGCCCTGGTAGTAACATTGATAACATATTGAAACTGTGTTCTATCTTCTTAACTACGTAGTTTTTGATAATAGATAATTGTGATATAATTATCTATTATCTGCAAGTAATCTTAACTTTTACTTCACTTCCATGATTGTATGGTTGCCTGGTAGTTCAATTTGATAACGTTGATAACTAATCTTTTTAACTTTGCATTAATTTAATAACTTGTTTTTTCATCTAATCTAATTTTAATTCCCACCCTTTAATTCCCATGGGGATTAGGCAGAGAGAGACATTTCTTATGCTTAATGTCGAAAAAATAATGAAATTTTATTATTCGACGTAGGTAATTAACATTATGGCAATAATGAAACAAAATTATTGAAAAACAGATAAAATCAAAAGCATATTAACTATATGCATAATTAAACTACAAATAAAAAATATTATCTAATGACGTCGCATCAGAGATAGTCCCAAGGAGACTGACAACATCCCCCCTTTGTATAGCAAGGCTAATACGTTGGCAGAAATAATTGTCAGCCTTCCTGTCTCCAGACTTATCCGTCAGCCTCTTGGACAACTCCTTGGTGCTTAACTGAAGGTCCCTAAGGGCACATCGTTTCGACCCCAAACGGCGCAAATTCGTAACCAGTACCGAGGTTGGCGTAAATTTAATTTAAATGATAGACAAAATCTAGAAAGGCTGCAATTTGAAAAGATAATGAAAAATGCGATGAAATGCATAAATAGGCAAAACAAGTATAAATGGTGAACTGGCAAAGTTGTCGGGTGTTTCTCTGGGGGTGGAATAAGAGGGGTCCCTGCTGTATGAAGATAAGGAATGGATAAAAGTGAAAATAACGTGTGCTTCGGCTTGATATGAACTTTAGCTGTATATTTTATGAGATTTCAGTTAAGAAATATGGATAAGGCCTCTCTCGTGTGTATTATGTTATATGTTATTTTTGTTGGTTTAAAAAAAGGAGTTAGTACAACTAACCTAGTAAGGTTAGTTGTACTAACTCCTTTTTTTATTGTGACTCGACATATGACAGCACCCCGCTTGATGTTAAGCCGAAGTGTGGTCCATGAATGAATGTCACTGCTACTACAATTCAATAACTCTGAGTAGCAATCACATCCACTATGCCGGCCTAGATGGAATCGGCAACTTACAAGCTGATCCCGAAACGTGACCAAATCACTTCACGGTCTGTATACTTGTAAGTGGTGGTACTACCCCGGATCGGCAGACTGGGTACCACTGCCTACCACTCTTAAATATAATAGTTTTTTTCTAGTGGATGTAACCGACATACGCGTAATGTTCTTAATTGAATAACTTAATTTATGAATTAAACAAATTTTATGCGGCAATACCAAATACCAACAAAACCAAAATAAACGTGATAGTAAGCCGCATAAATTTGGTTTAATTAATTAATCAATGTTCGCGCAAAATCTAGGAAAACTTATTTCATGCTTTTTTTATTCACGTTGTTTTTTGTTCTGAAGCATAGTGGCAGTAGTAATAGTTAATGTAATGTAAAACAATATCCTAAATATGTTCTGTACTTTTTTTCCTAATTGCGTCTTTCCCCTGTCTTACGAGTATAATCTTAGTTCGTACCAGCGCAGCATCTAACCAACCTTGTATATCGAGATTATGATTCTTTTGTCCTTGGCATGAGTCCTTCATGTGTAGAGTTTATGAGAACCGTACTCCAGTCTCTAGTTTAATTGAATTGCAATCTATTTAGTTTAAAAGTAACGCATTCAAACTAGATGAATCTACAGGTACGGCCTAGTAGGTCGCAATATCCTTAACCAATAAGCATGTACGATGAGAATTGTGAAGAAAACAAGAGAGTTATATCTGGTCGTGGAAAGTGGCGCTACGTTGTATTTCTCTATCCCAGTAGGAATTAGAGCGTGAAATTGGTGATGATGATAATGAAGTATTTATCTACCGCACTATCACGGCGAATGTTCTGTAGAGCTCAATTCCACCAAAGCAGATGATAAGATGCACTAACTCTCGCGGCCTTTCACCATGACAACCAAATGACCACAGGGGAAATCTCTGTGGTTTCTTTTTCTCTGTTCCCTAATCTAGAATGTTATATGATCAGTATTCAGATACATAGTGAACACAGCTGCTGGCGGCTCAGGGGAAGCAGTTGTCCTTACTAATAAACCACGTTCTAGCTTAATATCAGGCAAGGCTGTCACATAACGGTCTAAATATATTAAAAAAACTTGTTTCTAGGACATCCTCAAGAAAGCTGGGCCTAACGCCCATAACTATAAAGCTTGTATGAAGAGAATTGTGGATGTGAGGGAGTTGTGTCAGGATCGTGGCGCTCTTTTGTCTCTGCCTATCTCTGTGGGAAAAGGCGTGACAATTCAATTGATTAATTGATAGAAAACTTGTATAAAACATTTATTACAAACACCTTAAACTAAATACTTCCGTTTCAGACAACACGCAGCACCTTTTAAACAACAAAACAACAATTAAACTAGATAATAATCAAGATCTATAATAACTAACAGTTCCTTACTGATAATCAAACTTAAGCCTATAATAATACACTCCAGTTTCAGTCTTAACATCCAAGTATTACGGGTCGTAATAGCTTGAACTGTGTTTTGTAGCCTGTTGCTCACGACACCATACTAAGTTGCCGGATATTACGCGTTCTATCACTCACCTCTTTTGATGTTGCCCCGCCTTACCCCTAAATGTTTGCGAATTGCTTCGTATTTTAGAAATTTTCATAATGAATAACTTATCTTATCTGAATCAAAGGAAAGGTTAGTAACAGTGATTTGGTTGTTTCATAGTCAATGTGTATTTTTATTTGTAATTTTCTTTTTAATTATTTTCAGTTTTCAGCTATTTATTTTAACAAAGTAAATTTATCTCATGAAAATGTAATTAGGCATTTATGAATAGTATATAAGAAACCATATGAGTTAAACAAATTTTATGCGGCTTACTATCGCGTTTATTTTAGAGAGAGATTGCAACCATCGTGTAATAATAAAAAAATGGTAAATTCAAACTAAAATAAACGCTATAGTAAGCCGCATAAAATTTGTTTAAATCATTAATCAATGTTTACGCAAAATTTAAGAAAATACTATAAACCATATGAGGCAAAAATATTAATCGTGGATGTGAAGGAAGCAAGGGAGTTGTGTAAGGATCGTGGTAAGTGGCGCTCCATTGTCTCTGCCTATCCCTGTGGGAATAAGGCGTAACAATTTAATTGACTGATATTATATAACTCGATTAAAGTTTTCCACTAAAAATATTTTTTTTATATTTCAGTTTTTTTAATAAATATTAATACCGCAATGAGTGGTTCAAAGAGTGGTAGGCAGTGGTACCCAGTCTGCCGATCCGGGGTAGTACCACCACTTACAAGTATACAGACCGTGAAGTGATTTAGTCATGATTCGGGATCAGCTTGTGTGTTGCCGGTTCCATCTAAGCCGGCATAGTGGATGTGATTACAACTCACAGTTATTGAATTGTATTAGCAGTGACATTCATTCATGGACCACACTTCGGCTTAACATCAAGCGGGGTGCTGTTAAAAGTCGAGTCACAATAAAAAAAATCCTTTGTTGCCTGTCTATCAAATTAATTATAAATTATAAAAATTCATATTTCTGTGTGGTGTGGTAGATACAAGTGCTGGCCAAAAGATTTGGGTTTGAATCTTGATGTGGGTACGTTCGCAAACACCTTTGTTTCCATACATTTAATTAACTTTATCGTATTAATGGGTGACATAATTTTTTATTATATATATCATATGTAAATTAATAATATAAAAAATTGCCGGTTCGTACTAGATCCGACATACTGGATGTGAATGCTACTCAGTTATTTAACTGTAGTATTCTCCATTCCTGGACGGCACTCCAGAGAGGTGCTGTCATATAATGCGATCCACAATAAAAATAACCATAAGTATTCCCACAAAAAAATAACAACATAAATACATTTTATTTAAGAACAATAAAAAACCACCCGGAAATATACATACATAAAAAAAGTTAACTTGCCGCCTTTATGTATCTACGAAGGTAACTTTGGTTTCCTATACTGATACATACGGCCTTGTGAAATTAACACGCTAACCTGATGTCTTCTCAGTTTCAGGACAATAGATATATTCAGATTCTTCTTTCTCACAGGGATAGCTAAAGACAAAGGAACGCCAATTGCCACGATCCTGACACAACTTCCTCACTTCCCTCACATCAACAATTCTCTTTATACAAGCACTACGATCATGGTCACTAGCCAACCCAGCTTTTTTGAGGAAGTCTTCGATTTGGTCGAATAAAACATCCATCCATATCAGATTTATCAATTCCTTTTATCAGTCTACTTTCATCGATCCTCTATTTTCCAACCTTTTCACTACATCTTCTTTCAAACCACATCTATCGCGCACTGTGCTATTCCTTATTTCACATACACTCCTTATTAATATTTTAAATTTCAATAATTTATTTTATAATACATAATATAAATTTATATTATGTATTATAAAATTAAAAGTATTATGTTCACGGTCTGTACTTTTATACCAATGCCTACCACTCTTTATAACCGCTTAACACACCTTCCCAATGTCTTTACCGGCTTTAAGCGTAGCAAAATCTATCCATTCACCTCCTTCCTACATAACCTACAAATGAGAGGAATAAATTGTTTACGAATGGACGGACGGATATAGACACGTACTATAGGAAATTAAAAAAAAAAACATTAAAGCCATTATCTGCATTTGTACGATTGCGCATTTTTAATTACTCGATAGTCGAGGTGAACCGATAAGTTATCATGTTAGGTATGTTGGTTCTATTCCCAGTTAGTGCTAAATTTTATCTTTACTCATTACAGTTGATAATTATTCTGTTAACTTGACAATGCAGGCGCATTCGATAACTATGCCAGTTAAAGTGTGAAGGTGATAACGTTTTAGACATTTAAATGAGGTGACAAGTTTGTTTTTAAACTATTTTAAGGTATAATTACAAATTAATAAATTCCTCATTTGACCAAGTGACACCTCATTTTTCACGAGAATAGGCAGAGCCAATGGAGTTTTTTTATAATCCATTTCCTCGTCAACGTATTAAATTAAATTACATTTTACATTAAATCAATTATTAACAATAAATTAAACAAGGATCGTGCTAAGTGGCGCTCCATTGTCTCTGCTTATCCCTGTGGGAAAAAGGCGTGACAGTTTGATTGATTGATTGAATTAAACAAATTTTATGCGGCTTACTATAGCGTTTATTTTGGTTTTGATTTTACATTTTTTTATTATTCCGACGTTTCAAGAGCTTTGCAGCCATCGAGCTCTCGCGATAATAAGCCACATAAAATTTGTTTAATTCATTAATCAATGTTCGCGCAAAATTCAAGAAAATATTTTTACAAATATTTTACACAAATCATAAAATAAAATCTAATGCATTAAAAATTCCTTCAGTTTTCAGTTTAAAAAACCGTAATATCCTCAGTGGGCTACCCCATATGAGGACACGTATGAAATATATTCAATCTGCGACTTGCTGATAAGACTCCACCCCCTACCCCTGTCCTATATCACCCCCTCTTTACCCTGAAGGAGGCGAAAGACTGCATCCACCCGTCTATACGAAAGCACTAAACCGATTCCTCATATTTTTATTTTTGAATTTGATAAGATCATATATGATATATGATATTATTTGATGCTTGATGAAAACACAAATGTGTATTTTATAATTTTGCAAACATAAAGTGTAAATAAAATGTTCTCATTTGTTTTTATACTTTGTTGCGCGTTACATGCCGGCTTCCATTCTGCGCGCGTGAACTTTTCTATTCAACTTTCAATTAATC
The DNA here is from genome assembly GCA_905220615.1 of Tinea trinotella. Taxonomy (NCBI): domain Eukaryota; kingdom Metazoa; phylum Arthropoda; class Insecta; order Lepidoptera; family Tineidae; genus Tinea; species Tinea trinotella. Next base: position 1,487,898 of record HG992307.1, on the reverse strand, counting down.
AATCAAATTCTCACGTTTTCCGCACAGGGATAGGCAGAGACAATGGAGCGCACTTTCCACGATCCTGACACAACTCCCTCGCTTCCTTCACATCCACAATTCTCTTTATACACGGTTATGGGCACTACCATAACCGTAAACTATAGCACAACCCAGCTTTCTTGAGGATATCTTCGATTTGGTCGGATAACAACCTCATGCCCTCCCTCCTATTCAACTATCATTATAGAAAAAATTAAAACATCCTATAATGAATTAAAAACTTTTGTTTAAACTTTTAGTTTTTTCAGTTTATATTAGTATTTAAAAAAAAAGTTTTAAATAATGAAATTAGCTCCTACACTTGTATTGTATAAAATAAATTTAGGTAATTTATTTCATCTATTGTATACACAAAAGTAAAAGAAAGCCTAACAATATATTGTTGCTAGTGTAAAAAAACGTTATCGTACAAATCCAGTTAGTTGGCAACATTGGCTATACCGATAAACAAATTCATAACCTTTTCCTATGTCACCACGATTTAATATAAAATATGGGATTTAAAAAAAATTAAGCTTCCAAAGGGTTCTAAATGCGGGAATGATAAACTTAGTAGCTATGTGAATATTAGGAACACTTGTGTTGTATCAAATGATGAAAGTGAGGTGCAATAACGACTGCTACTTGCAGTAATTGAACTGTAGTAACAGCCGCCTACTTCCATTGACCGAACTTCAGCTTACTAAATATATACCCCGTCTGTTGTAAGCTGGAGCTCGGTCAATGGAAGTAGGGGATTACTACTACAGTTCAGTTACTGCAAGTAGTAGTCGTATTAACCACTATGCTGGATTAGTACGAACTTTCAAGCTGATCCCGAAACGCGACTTGGTTAATCACTTTACGGTCTGTACATTTGGTACCTTTGTAGTATTAAATTCGAACAAGAAACCTTAGTGGACTGTAATTCGGCAAGGTCCTGTTAACGAAGATCTTTGTGAAAATAAATTTAAAGCAAAATCACATCCGTTTGGTACGATATTTTTTTGACAACCATTTTATGTCAAAATCATTTAAAATATAAAAAAGTATAAATATGTAAATATTCTTGAACAGTAATAACCCAGAGCTAACTATTTTACCCTATTTTACCATTTTATCCCGATAATATTTTCAACATGGTCACAATATTGTTTTGGGTACTGGCGCTCCGTCTAGTAGTACGCGCTACGGCGATTGCGGGAAAACCGCGCGAAAAAAACGTGAAAAGTGGCACAGATAAGTGTGGCTGTGTTGGCCGGCGAGATAGTGAATAGGGTTGACACTTTTTACGAATTGATAATAGAATTTAAAATTCCTCATACTTAATGAATTAAACAAATTTTATGCGGCTTACGTTTGCGTTTATTTTAAGGTAATTATTGTACAATTTTTTTTTACGAGATTTCGATTCATTAATCAATATTCGCGCAAAATCCAAGAAAATTCTGTAATATGTACTTAATTATTTTATCCGATTATAATAAATAATGACACCGATTAAAATTTTACGTCAACTTTCATCATTATTAATTGTTATTTTTAAAACATATTATATATATTACCTAAAAGTTGACAAAAAAGTTCAGAATGTATATAAATAATAATAAACAAAATAGAAACTTGTAAAAAAACAACTAAATTAAAATTAAAATTTACGTATTAAGTATTATTATTTTGAGTTTATCCTCAAAGTAACATGCTACGAGTAGAAAGTAACGAGTTTTCCTGATTTGTCATTTAACTACACAAGGCTTGTGTGAACCCTACAGTTGGGGGATGAGGGTGGTTGCTGATACCGTGTATCGGTCACGCAGTACATGTATTACTGCACAATAATACACAGAATGCATTCTGGAAAAAACTACCCTTATCTCTAAGGTGGGTTATGATGCAATATGCAGTTTTTTATTGTGACACGACATCTGACCTCGATCTGCCTGATAAGCAAGAGTGATGACGATTGAAATAACCGAGTCAGTTCACGGTTGCCTCAGTCGCCGTCACTATGCCGGCCAAACATATACACTGCTGTATTGAAAAGCGTATTAATCGGGGTGTCCGTCAGTCCGATCGTAGTGAATATAATTCTTCGACTTTAAGGTTAGGTAGGGAGTAAGTGTATGTGTGTGTCGTTGGACAGATCATCCCAAACTTGAGATCTTATATTTCTCAATCAATCAAACAAATTGTCAAACCTTTTACCCACAGGGATAGGCAGACACAATGGAGCGCCACATACCACGATCCTCACACAACTCCCTCGCTTCCCTTACATCCACAATTCTATTATTCTTATATTTATTTTTTAATTTTTTTTATTTCTATAAAAAGCTACTATAGTGCCGGTACTCAAAGATACTTTGGTACCGGCAAGTGGTTTTTAACCCGTGCTCTCGGTTTGCGTAACCACTGCACTACCACTACACCACTGGTCGCATTAATTGATTCGATTGAGTCGAGTTTTATTTTTTAGGTTTCTATACTAAGCTACAAAACGTGCTTGTGACATAGGTAGGAAGGGGTCGGACGGCCAAAGTACACATATCAAAGGTTAATTAGTACCGGCAACGGCAAGTAGTTTATAAGATATTAACGCACAGAAAAGGTTTGTCCAGATATCTCTGTGTAGAAGCATCGTTTAACTGAAATCCCTCATTGGGAACCTGATACAAAACCTGTATTTTTGAGGAATCCAAATAAGAGTGTGTAAGGCATTCAGAATTTAGTTTTGGCAGTACAGAAAATTGTCTCTTTATAATTAACAACAATACGAACGTCAATACTCGTATACATAGTTAAAACAATGAAAGTATATCCGAAGTGTTTCCTTCATATTTTCTGGATAAAAATCAACCCCTTACACTCATATTAACTTCCTTACTGCAATTTCTTAATAGTTAAACAAATCGTCGCGTTGGGGAAACGTAGACGAGGGTTTTTACTTATTCTATTCCAAAATTTTAACCCAATTACAAATTGAATTAGAAGCTTATTTGTATACAAGTTAAATAACTGCAGTGGGCTATTTAAAACAACCATCTGTTGTTTTAAATAGAGCGGAAAAGACTGTAGTTACTAGTTAGACTGAGCTTGTAAAAACAGTAATAAACTGGCCTTTTCGTTTTTTTACTGAGACGCGACATCTAATCTAGACTTGCCTGTTGGTACAGGATTTGGTATTGCAAGAGGAAGCAAGCGGACCATTACATTTAGACTTCCAGGTTGGTGGGCTTTTTACTCTCAGACTATCGGGAGTAAAAAAAGATTTCTTAAAATTCTCGGTGACTGACTGACTGACTCGACTTTTCAGTCGGCGATTCTCTTGCTTACCATCAGGCAGGTCGATTCACAAAAAAAAACATCATTCGATATATAAACGATAAAGTGTGTACGCATATAGCCGTTATTCTGTTTATGATTTTCTCTATCCCCACTTTAGACTATGATTTAATGCTTATTATATCAATCAATCAATCACTCAAATTTCACCTCTTTTTCCCACAATTCTGAGACAACTCCCTCGCTTCCCTCACATCCCCAATTCTCTTCATACAAGCTCTACAGTTGCCCAGAGCACTAGGCAACCTAGCTTTCTTATTATTTATGAGTAACAGTAAAACCTATTATACGCGGGTCAAATTGTGAAGGTGTAACATGTAAATATAGTAATAGCGCGCGTGCCCAGTCCAACTGCGATCGTATGATATAATTCTGTTTAACATAATACCGCATAGTGTTTAAGTTGCTTTTTTGTGCTTTGAGAAAAAATTGCCTTCATAGGTGCATGACCTATGGCTCACCATTTCAGTTATTTACGTAATATCGTGGCGGCCGTGGTGTAGTGGCAGTGCGATGGTTACGCAAGTCGAGACCACCTACCGGTAACAATGTATCTTTGATATATGTACTTTGGACGTCCTGTTTCTATGATACAAGCACTTTGATAGCTTAGTTTATAAATGTATAATAAAAAATAAATAAAAATTATAAAACTGTAAATATCATTGTAATATATATTTTTTTGTTTCTTTTCAGGTAAGTGCTAATAAATGGCGGCAAAAGAAGGCGTTAAATAAAAGGTTTAGGTTAGTTATAAATATTGCATTTTTATTGTGACTCGACATCTGACTTCGATCCGCTTAATGGTAAGCAAGAGGAGGCTCAAGAGTGCCGACGACTGAAAAATCCGGACTAGGACGTCTCTGCCAAGTATCTTCTCGATGCCCTAGATTCATTGCAGCTCCGAGCTGTCTGAATTATAGGTGATGCAGAGGTCACGCGAACTATGTGTACTTTGGTCGTCCTGTTTCTATGATACAAGTAGTTTGATATAGAAATGAAAAAAAAAACATATACATACACGTTTTATACACGCACACACAAACACAGAGACACTGTGTGTCTTTCTCTGTGTGAGTTGTCATAGGGTGGTATGAGGGGGATGGCAAACACAGCAAAAGTTCATGTCTCTCTCTTATCGCAGCTGTTTGACGGATTCCTCTGCGCTACGTATTCATATTTTGGGATAGGTTACCTAAAACATATAGACACTGCTACTGAAATTTAAAAGTTTCACAAAGGTATAAAAATGTAGTAATCAAATTTTATGCGGCTTACTATCGCGTTTATTTTTGGTTATTGATTTAAGGACATCATTCATTTTGGGCTTTTATACATCGATGACTTTTATTTACTACTTTTGTAATGTCCAATGATAAAAAAAATATATAAATGGTAGTTTCGATACTTGTATTGATTAAACTAATAACAATTTTGCTTTTAATTGTTGTGCAATTGAATTATTCAGAAAATAAGATATGGATTTTGTATCGTTTGTCAATCTTAATTAATCTTAATCGTCGTCTGCCATATTAAAAGGTCTGCTTTGAACTGTCATAATTATAGTTTAATCATTTTGATCACATAAACTATGCAAAATAACAGATATATTCCAATTATATTGTAATGTTTGTACATTAAACTATTGTATACTAAACTATTGTGTATAAAATATATATGCAACTGTTAATGCAATTAAGTTTAAGTGCCCATACAAAGTAAATTACGTCCTCTGTTTAATTCATTAATCAATGTTCGCGCAAAATCTAAGAAAGGTATATTAATAAAAAATATATTAAAAAGATTCTAAAGGTGGTTTAACTGTAACTATTTCATTGTTTGGCGTAACCAATCCATGAAAAAAATATATGAAATAAATGAAAATTTTCTAGTAACCATAACTGTGAAGCTTGTATGAAGATAATTCTGGATGTGAGGGAAGCGAGGGAGTTGTGTCAGGATCGTGGCAGGTTTACCTCCATTGTCTGCCTATCTCTTTAAGAAAAAGGCGTGAAAATTCGATTGAGAAATTTAAAATTATCAATAATTAATATTAAATAATAATATTAAATATTCATTACTCTATACAAGAATATTCGTTGGGGGGGTGGTGGTGATAACGCGAGCTATTTAATCACAGATAGCATCTCGTTTGGGCGGGCGGGGCCTTATCAGAGCCTCGGGCCCGCGTTATCAGTGCCGCCCGCCCGTCGTCTTATCACTCAGTCCCGTATAAATTCGAGCGCGATTGTTATCAGTACAGTTTTCACCGTGGCTCGTTGGGCGGAATTTTCAAGGGCGGCAAGTTCGTTGTTTTGCTTTGCGTATATTGTTATAATAATTTTAAGTAATGGAAAGTGTTTAAAATGTGTAATCTAATCAAATAATTGCAAAGCTTCATAGTAATGATAGGAACGTAGAAAGTTGTCTCGTGAAATTTGAATGAGTCAAAAATTGATCGAATTTTTGTTTGTGCCTATGATCCCGCTTACCTAGTTTATTATACTTACTAATTATGCGACTGGGAGGCACTTTGGCAGGTTTTGTATTTCTATAGTGGTCAGTGCTTTTTATCAGACTGATGAAGGTCCAAACAGTGACCTAATAAAAAGAGTGATTATGAAGCCTGCCGGTTGCGAATGGATGCCAGGAGGAGACTGCCCTAAATCGGCAGACTGGACACCACCACTGCCTACCACTCATTGACAACCAGACCCGAAGCAAATATGTGCCTCTCTTTTATAACCATATATTTGTAATAATTAATCTAATTAACCAAATATTACAAATAACTGCTAATAAAACAAATATTTGCTCCGACCAGTAATTGAACCCGGGAATTTTACGCGTAACGAACGTATAGCTTGTCTAACTATAAAAGACGCGCACCTTAACTGTATTAGTTTATTTAAATGTGTGAATAAAAATATTACTAACTATACAACTTATACAACTATATACTTCATCGGCTTGCTCCTCCTTTTGTGTCTAACCAGCAGCTAAATAACCAATTACAATTGCATTTTCGGTGTGTTTTATCTATATTTCATATTTGTAGAGGGCCGCGTCATTTCGGCTAAGATAGACTCTTCTAACTAATGCGAGCCACGCCTGTTGTCAACAATGATATTCTGTAGTAATTAGACATTTAAATCAACAATATAACTTTTAATCGATCTATTCTTTAGTTCACTCTGCAATCAGTTAACAAGTAGTTTATTACAAAGAAATAAAGTATATATCAATCTTAACCTTAATTTTACATCACAGGAGACCGAAGGGTTGGCAGCTACATTGGACAAAGAATTAGTCTAGCTATTCAAAGGGGGAACGCTGCCAGTATCTTCGGAACCTTGCCTAAAGGGACACCTTTTAATAATTTATTTTAGTTTTTTTTTTTTAATATATATATATTTTAGTTTTATAAACATAGTATAATTAAGTATGAATATTTAAGTGTGGTGTACAAATCTGTTTAAATAAATATTGAATTTATTTATATTGTTAATTAATATAAATTGTTTTGTTTGTTAATCATATACTTAACAAGGAAAATTGTGGCGTGAGATAATAGTGGCCCCCCGTCCCCGCCCCCCGAACCCCCCTCCTGCAGGGTGTTGTCCCCCTTTCTGATAATATCGCTTAGAAGCCTAATTAGAGCTATCGCGAACCAATTATTTATAAGCAAGAGCTAATCGCCTACGTGCCCCATTGTTTCAGACGGCTCTGTAGACACACACGAGGCGTTTATTGTGATTTAGCTCATGAATAAGATTTGAGAGTGTTATTTTTTTATTTTATACATTTCTATACTAAGCTACTAAAGTGCTTGCTTGTGTCATATAAACAGGACAACCAAAGTACATACCTATATCAAAGATATATTGGTACCTGTGGTTTTGAACCCGTGCCACTTGGCTTACGTAGCCATTGCACAGCCACTACACCACGGTCGCCATATTTTAGGTTTTACTACAAACTTTTTATAAAGCTTATGATATGAATGCTTAATTCTTGTATTAACATGAAATGAAGTGAATCTGTCGACTTCGGCCAGCATAGTGACGGCGACTGGGGCAGCCTTGAACTAACTTGGTATTTTCAGTCGTCGTCACTCTTGGACCTCCTCTTGCTTATCATCAGGCGGGTCGAGGTCAAATATCTTGTCACAATAAAAAAACTGTATGAATTAAAAAAAACTGGCATGGGACTAACTGAAAACTCTGTCTATCTTTTTCGTATATTTTAAATAGAAGAACAAACGACAAAACTTCTGTGATAATATTTATTATTTCAAAATTTTGGTGATCAAAATCTTCAGACTTATCAAAATTTACATCAGCTATCTCGATGGGTTCAAGTCCACTAATAAAGAAATTAGAAGAAATAATTTTACGGTTTAAATACATAATGAGTTTTTTTATACCTTTACTTATTAGAATCGTTAAAAATAAACTATCTTCCTATGTGTACTTAATGTTAATAACTACTTAATATTAGGTTTTCTCATATATTAGATGTATATTTTTTTAGAAGTATTTTTTTATTTTTATTGTGACTCGACATATGACAGCACCCCGCTTGATGTTAAGCCAAAGTGTGGTCCATGAATGAATGTCACTGCTACTACAATTCAATAACTGTGAGTAGCAATCACATCCACTATGCCGGCCTAGATGGAACCGGCAACTTATAAGCTGATCCCGAAGCATGACCAAATCACTTCACGGTCTGTATACTTGTAAGTGGTGGGTACTACCCCGGATCGGCAGACTGGGTACCACTGCCTACCACTCTTAAAATCATATCTTTGATTCACGTCGATTGCACTAAAACTCACAGACACAGACAACACAAAAAAGTAATTTTAAAGTAAATCTTTCATAGCTAATTTGTCGTTAATATCCAATACAATTTAAGTATAGGAAATAGCTTTATTCGGCAAACAACTTAACTAGGATTGCAACAATATTGATAGCTGAAAAAAGTGCAATAAATCTCCGAACAGTTTTGGCCTACCGCCCGCAACAGCCACGCATTAGTTCAGGGTACGCTCTCAGACCAACAACAAAAGAGAGAGCGAGGCGTATCTGCAATAAAAGCTATGCTCGTGGTAGCAGAGCGACGCAGCCGAAGTAAATACAAATTATTATTCGTGCGCATTATTCTAGGCAGTTATGTAAAAAAATCTTAGCATCTATGGATTCTCCCTCCGGGTGACGGGACCATCGCGTGGCAGGCAAGAGAGTGAAGGCAGCGTTTCCGAAACTTGTGACCGAAATGTAGGTTTAACATGCCATTTTTGACATAGTATTGGCCAATACCAGTACAGTCCTATGTCACTATGACGTCATCCCGTAGAGTGACGTCACGAAACTACCGCTACCAGTCGCGAACCTGACACCTACACTTCAACTCGACGACATTAAAGTAGCTGGAAAGTTGCCGTTCTAAAATGGTTGTACGAAACACTCTGTCTATATATTTATGTTTGTTGGTCTGATGGATACTACCAATAATATTTACGCCATGCCATGCCGACGTATGCTCGAGCAATGCCTTCATTTACATGCCATTTCATTTCCTTAACGGCTATTTTCGAGTATGGCGGCTACTGGACGATTTTCTAAATCTTGGCGCATTTTTCGGTTGCAAATTACACACACACATGCATTCAGCATTAGTGAATTAACATTTTTATGGGCAATAATTCTTTTGAAAAGAACAATTGATGTTAAGGCAATATATGTGGCTCGCTCAACGGCCATTTTTGTACTTACAAGTTGTTTGAAACGAGAATGCAATTTGTTTTTGTAATGCAATTTAAAATGTCTCTTGTTATGATTAATTTCTTTTTATTGCGACATGACTTTTGTCCTCGAATTGCCTGGAATCGAGTTTTATATGGATGTCTGCGAAACCATTGTAGTTTTAGAATCATCAACGTAAAGGATCCCAAGTAAGTAAGATGTCGTGTCACAATAAAAAAAAAAAAAAAAAAGGATTACAATAAATTTTTTGATTTATGATTAAAAATTATTAATATTATTCTTTCACGATCCTAATTGTGGACATGAAGAAAGCGAGGGTTCACAATTCTCTTGATACAGGCTTTATGTTGTAGACGGATGTTTTTTATAAATTTTTGACATAGATTTGAGGCTATTCCGGCCTGGCATACTGGACAATGTCTCACAAAATAATCGTTTATTAATTTAACATAAATAGTTCAGTTCAAATTCCAACGCCTACTAGATTTACCAGATTATAAACAAATTATTAAAATAATTCTGAATACTGAAGCATCATTACATACACAATTCTTTTCATACAAACTCTTAGGTTATGGTCAATTTGATTTTGGATAAATATTTTATATAGCAATAGGGCAATTCAACTGGGATAATTATGGGGTTTAGATTTAAATAATACCCACAAAAATAATTTTGTCATAAAATCAATATTTTTTAAATATATTCGAATATCCACAATAATCATTAATAAATCAATCAAATTGTCATGTCTTTTTCCCACAGGGATAGGCAGAGACAAAGGAGTGGCACGCCACGATTCTGACACAACTCGCTTCTCTCACATCCACGATTCTCTTCATACACTCTCTATATTTGTTCATACTCGTAGTACAAACGATTCTTGCATGGTACGCGTAGATTAGTATGCTAACTTTCAAGATGATCCTGAAACGCAACTGAATCACTCTACGGGTAAATATTTACACAACAAGTATCCTTTGTGTATGCAAAACACAATAGAACACAAATATGCTCGTGAATATAGTGTTAGTTTAAACGTGACAAATTAGTCAGCCAAGCCCACCCAGTGTGCCTTTGCACCCGCTACTGGATACACTATGATTTTATTTCATAATGCGATCAAGAAGCAGTACGCACGACTGTGCTCTTGGATGTGGTGAATATAAAGGCGAACGTGGTCTAGTAATAGTGAACTAGACCATGCAATCCAAGAATCATCGGTTAAAGACTTCCAATATATTTTTTTATATACTGTGTACTTTTTTATTTACATTTCTATACTAAGCTACTAAAGTGCTTGCATTATAGAAACAGGACAATTAAAGTACATATATCAAAGATACATTGGTACCGGTGGGTGGTCTCGAACTCGTGCTCTCGGTTTGCGTAACCATTGCACTGCCACTACACCACGGTCGCCTTAAGCAAAACTTTGGTCATGTAGTTTTAATGATACAAGCAAGTTTAGTAGCTTAGTATAGAAATATAAAAAATGTTGTTAAAATTTTCCTTAATCTAACAATTTAAATAAAGTTTTTTCGTTGCCTCATTATTTAAAAGCGGTCTCAGGTTATTAAATTACCTCAGTCAATCAATCAAATTCTCACGCCTTTTGCCACAGGGATAATCAGAGACAATGGAGGGCCATTTGTCACCTCAGTCTACAGTGATTAATAGGAGCTTCGTATGCATTATACATGCTTATGAAATATTTTCAAGCAAAAAATTTCTTCAATGATGAAACCAGTAAATCTCGTCTCTCATAAACAAAATGGCGTCAATATAGTCGAGGAATTGAATGGATCTTGCTTTCCCCATAATTTAATTAATGTTCTAAGACCTTTTATTATTTCTTATTTAGTTAAAAGTTTCGATTATATATTGTATATTGGTACTAATTTGTATATTAGTACCAATATACAATATATAAAGGCGACCGTGGTGTAGTGGCAGTGCAATGGTAACACAAACCGGAGAGCACGAGTTCGCGACCACCCACCGGTACCAATGTATCTTTGATATATGTACTTTGGTTGTCCTGTTTCTATGATACAATCACTTTAGTATGTAAATAAAAAATAATAAAAAAATTAAAAAATATAGATAATTTAGTTGTGAACTAAGAGAACACAGTTTTTATTAAAATATTAAATATAGTTAAATCTTTTTTATAGCTTTATGTTCCAACGTGCTATATCACACGCGAGTCATCTTGTTTTAAATAATAGTATCGGCCTGCGATAGTGGTCGGCCATTTTTCTTTTCTTACAAAGGATATTATCAACTATGGTTACAGATGTCATATGTGTGGGTGATGTGTCATTAGGAATTATGTGATAGATGTCTAAGCCATTATTTATAAATAAAACTTTCAAAACAATGCGTTCGGAATTTAATTTTGACATGTTCCTATTTCAAATTAAATGTCACAGTAAGATCTAAGCAAGTTACAAATCTACTATTGAATAGCTATAGGCATTGGTTAGCATGCAAGGTCGTTACGCGTAATTTTGTAACATTTCAATCAATCAATTAATCAAATTGTCACGCCTTTTCTCCACAGGGATAGGCAGAGACAATGGAGCGCCACTTGCCACGAAATTGACACAACTCTCTCGCTTCCCTCACATTCACAATTCTCCTCATACAAGCTCTACGGTTATGGGCACTAGGCAATCTAGCTTTCTTAATAATTATCAATTAGATTGTCTATCACAAAAATATTATACTTATAATTAACATAAAACAAATTTGCCTAAAGATATTGAAACTAAATAGAAATATAATTAATTCTATATGGACATTATCTGATGCCAGGAAAGGAACTTGAGACCATGAGTCAGATCGTACTATCACAACCTAACACAGCTACAAACAAATACAAACCTAACTGCTTTACAATAAAGCTTATGATCAAATAAACTATAAAAGCTTAACCTCAATTGTGACACTTAAATAATTAAACAAATATTATTTAAGGAATAATGAACTTTATTGTTAATAGGTTTGGCTTTAAATTTGTAATGATAATATTTTTGCATAGATTTCGTTCGTTGATCAATGTATTGAAAGATTAGTGCTGACATGAAGACATGTTATTACTACGGACAGTAATCGTGGGTCACAGTACCACTATGATGGTGTGACCCCCCATGGATGTGGGACTGAGAATTAAAAGCTACTCGTTTTAAGTAACTTACTAGAATAGTACATCAAAATAAATAACTTAAAAGTGAGGTGTTAAGGAGCGGAAATGTCAATACAGGTAACTGCATCGAAGCTGAAAAAGAAGATTGACTCACTCACTCACTCATTCGATCAAAGATTTCAAAGAATCACCAACTTGTATGAGAAAATAAAACGCGATCGAGATCGACCAATTTCGCAAAAACTACACAACACGATCCGTTGTAGAGATGCCTGATACCAAGTACTGGTCGCAGAAAAAGTGTGCATTTTCAGTCCTTGATATAGGTCAATTAACTGCAAAGATACTAAATTCACGATTTGATAAATTTATAAAACATCTTTCTTTATAAAGCAAAAAGATTAAATACTAATTTTATTTGTTTCCAATTATAAAAGAATATAATTGTAAAAATTGCAAATAGAGTGATAAAGTTGATCGTGAAAATGTGATTTAAAAGAACACGTAGTGGTAAAGATTGATATGGTTTATTGCATTGGTCTTGGTATAATGAAAGAAACGATAAAAGAAGATTGACAAAAGATATTTATAAAACAAAGGTGAGTGAAACGATAAAATGAGTACGATCTATACATATGTTCCTCGAACAAATCGGGGTCGTTCTTAAATAAAAAAAACAGGGCTTAAAAATAAAACAAATTATTCAGGGCTCAAGGGATTCAAGGCCATGATAATTTGATTGCTTAATGATTAAAAGGAACACTTCTAACATCGAATGATTCTAATAATTATAAAACTTTGGTCTTGGTTAAAACCAAAATTTTGCTTTGACTTTGGTTAGCCTTTTGAGTGAAGAAAACTTTATTGTTTACAATAATTATCCTCGTAAAACATCTTTAACATCCCCGGTTGTGTTGCGAACGCTACCTCGTGCCTCCACACACGGTCCGCGAGCAGCTATCGTTTCATCTAATATTATTCTGGGAACGGCCTTAATAAGTCACTACAGAATGTTATCTATTCCATTTTATCGGTTGGCCCCTGATTAAGATCTGAATCCAATTAGTGTTTCAATGCAATATGGGCCGCCGCTGTTGTCTCTACTTTCCGACTTTACTTCATTTTAGTAGTTTTATTTTTTGGATGACGTTTTTGTGATATTGACTACAGTGTACATAGTTAAATGTGTTGAAAGTTGTTATGGTTTTATAATTGAAATAAAAACAATCGGGAGTTTTTTAAAAGGCAAAGTTTATAAGTGTTCAACAATTGGGGCAGTTTTTTAGGTATGTAAGTTTTTTTTTGTGTCTTGCCATGTGATACTCTACAGAAACGCGCCTGATGTTAAGCTGGAGTGCAGTCCATGAATAGAGGCGACTTCCGAAACGCCTCTAAACTCACTTAGATACGCAAATACAATTGTGATCTTATTTGAGTGTTCTTATTAGACACAAAATCTCTTAAAGACAATCAATCAATAGTCAGAGACAATGGAGCGCCACTTGTCACGATCCTGACTCAACTCCCTCGCTTCCTTCACATTCACAATTCTCTTCATACAAGTTCTATAGTAACAAATTATATTAAACAATAAAACATTTCTTAAACATATAACAAACCTATTAATTACAAATATAATTATTTAAATTAAAAAATAAAGCAAAGAATAGTGACCTGTTTATTGTTAAAACAAGTGTTAGTGTGTTATAAACGCACATGAAATTATACTAAAAATTAGAAATGATTTTGAATCTTAAGTCTTTTGAGTTACAGTTCGTTTCCTCTATGCGTTTAAAAGGTATTGTTTGAGTGTACAGTGAGGCTGGTAATTTGATAGTTGATTATCATTGTTTCAATCTGACCGCCTAAATGTGTAAGGACAGCAAAAAGGTCAATTTATAATATTTGTGATGCAACTTTACCTTTGACCGGATTAAAATGTACGGTTAGCATAGTTGGAAGATGTTATGTAATAGGTTATAGTTTAATAAATTAAATTAATATGTAAAACATGTTTTATTCTTGTTGGAAAAACAGGAGTTTACAATGCTTATAACTATAGAAACTTAATAATACGTCTGGAATTATGGATCAAATCCATAATTACAGACGCAAGAAGCAAGAAGGTTATGTCAGAACCGTGCCAGCTAATGCGAGTAATTGTTATTAAACAACAAAAAACATAATATTATTTTTAAATAAATCGGTCTGTTGTCTATAAATATAACTAAAGGTTTTTTTATTTAATATAAATATTGCGGAGCATTATTCCCCATGTTAGAAAAGGAAAGGAGATCTCCTGCTGTACGCGCGTTGCGTACAGGGCTCAACTAGCCGGGTGACGTCTTCTCGCTGGACCGTATATATATATACTGATTACTTTGTCGGTAAATCGTTTGCGAGATATTAGACACATGCAGCGCCATCTATCCATTCTTTAAACTGCCTGATACTCTATTATTGACATTTGATATTCTGTAAAATTATCTGTGCACAGTTTCTATTATATTATTCAATATTGTCCTCCTTTGTTTGCCTGGAAGAGTTTGTTTATTATATTATATACCTATGCCTATGTATAATGTATACTTATATAATTTTAAGCCTAATCTTTATTGTATAATGTGATATACGCTTATTAATATATCTAATTGCATAATAAATTAAAGTTTTCATTCCGATAAGGATTTCTATTGGACAATTCTCTTGTTTTATACCTCCACTTACTTGATGGTAAGCAAGAAACGGTTCCCGAGTGCCCACTGACAAAACTTACTTAGTTTACAGTTGTATCAAAATTGTATCAAAGGATGAAATGATAGAATACCACAATTCGTTAAATTTTATTATGTCTATATATAGCATACAATTCAACCAATCAATCAAATTGTCACGCCTTTTTCCTACAGAGATAGGCAGAGACAATGAATTGCCACTTGCCACAATCCTTACACAACTCCCTTGCTTCCTCACTCTCATACAGTGAGAGTTCTTCTCTTCATACAGGCTCTGTGGTTATGGGCACTAGGCAACCTAGCTTTCTTGAGGATGTCTCCGATTTGGTCGGATAACACCTTTCTGAGTCTGCCGTGTTTAACGCATCCATCTACATCAGATTTATAAATAAAATTATAAATAAAATTCACACCCAAATATTATTAATTATGAATTGATGCTGTCAGTTTTGCAAACTGTACTTTTGATGCGCACCTCAGGGGGCCACAATGGGGGCAGCAGGTGATAGGAGGGGGGTCCTGATAACATATCGATTCCGTTGCTATCTCTACATCGCTCATAAACCACAATGTATCAAATTCTTTGTACGGACAGCAGAAAACTACTTTGTTTTATGCGGATTCGGTACTCAGATCAATCTGTTTTGTATTTGCATATCTTTTTTGGTTATCTTCGTTTTTCTTATTTATATACAAGGCATTCCTATGAATTATATAGGTACAGGTTATATAAATATTTGCATTATCCAATGTAATCAATAAATATTACAAATAAATTATATAAAACCCGGGAAATACGCGATTCGCCAATCATAATGTTTTTGTTATTTTTTATTAATTCAATGTTTATTACTATCATTATATAAATCATTGCCTCTGCCTATCCCTGTGGAAAAATGACGTGACAATTTGATTTGATTTCATTATCATCATCTTTATTTTCACGTCTTAATTTCCACAGGCATAGACAGTCACAACGAAGTACCGCTTTCCACACTCCTGACGGAACTCTTTCTTTTTTCACGTTCATTCACACAGATTCCATAGTCATGGGAATCGCGGAACCTTGCTTTTTTGAAGATGCTCCCCTACCCTCTATTTATTGTTAGTTTAAAATATGTATTAGTTTTATTTCCAATTTTATTTTGGTCCATGTCTACCTATCCAATAACGTAATCTAAAAACCAGTAGTAACCAGCATTTAAACATATTTTCTAAGTGCAAGTGATTATTCATAGCGACAACATTTTCCGAGCTTTCTACAATTTATAGGTAATAATGTTAACGATACTTTTATTATTACCCCTATATCTCCATTTTGATGTCTCTGTGTGCATTCTCTGAAGTTGTCCACGTATCACTCGGACACATTCCAAGCTCGTAGGCTCACAGAGTTATACCTTTTTTTGTCTGTAAACAGTTGACGACTGTTTCGTCGCATTAAGAGTCCATTAAGTGCGAGTGCCGATATGCCGAGATGGAGACCGACCTGATTAATTCCTTTTATCGCGACTCGGGCCTGGATATTATCAAGGACTGAGTACTTTTCGGTTGATTTATACAGAGTTTTATCTGTCAGCGATGCGAGTCGGCGCCGCGGCCGGCCACGTGAGTGGTATCTCACGAGACCTTTGGATTTGAAGTATGCGTTATGTCCGCGCCCTATCGCTGACGACAGATACCAACTAAAGCTGCTCATGTCAGCGTATTTGTATGACTACCGCTCATTATAATTATCGTCAACTACCGCAGCTCTTTGTTCTGCTGCAAAGTCCGCCATGTTGATTGCGCCAGAATATAAGGATGACACACCACATGTCTGAGTATATGAATTATTAAGATTGCTGCGCGATTACGCATATCTGTGCAAACGATCGATGCCAGTAATATGAGTTAAAATTGAGAGGCTCGTAGAAACCATCGAAGTGCACACCTGCTCCGGTATCGGGCAATCATAACCTTGTCTGCAGACGGCGAGCGGCCGTATCTCGCCTCGGATCTCGCGGACCTGACCTAACTTACGGACCGCAGAGCTGCGAATCCGCGTCGCTGCGAGATAGACGGACGTTTATGGTGAGGGGGTTTTATTTGACATTTAATACAAGTTTATTCAAACAGAGCGATATGATCTGCGACGTTATCTGCGAATGCAACGTTACCGCGAGCCGGCACAGCGATACCATCTCGGGCCCGGCCATTGCTAGTTAAACCGAGGCGATAAGGCATCGGTCGCGGCTGTGTGCGTGCGGCCGTGTGACGGCGTGGCGCGCGCCTCTGTGTGCGGGGAAGGGGCGCCGAGCGAGCCGCCACAGTCACTCACGCTGAGCGGGAAAAGAATGACGGATACGAGACGGCCGTGCAGAGTGCCGCGACACGTCTCGCGGACGTAGTGTTGTGCATCGCCCCGAGATGTTGTTGTGGCTGCAGTACTTGCGACAGCTGGAGCTCGCCTGCGCCACACTCGCCGAGCTGCCGGCCGCAACGCAGCCGAGCGCAGCGCCGCACTCCGCCGGCAAAACAATGTGTAAGTACTTACTTGTTTACATTCGGATGCACATGTTTGTTTACATTCGATTGTATATTGGACATTTTTTTCGATTAATTATTGTATTGTTGTTTATTATTAAAGTGAAGGGGCACATTTATATGTGTCGTTATATTTAAAAAGTGTGTTAGTTTCTGACGAAGTTTCCCTCGGAATCGTGCGATAAAAAAGTCGTTAAGATTGTTCATGTTTATCTCTTGTTTGTCTGTTGATATCTCTAACAGCAGTTCTAGTGTAAATACAGATTTTATTGGACATTCATAACGTAGTTTATCGTCGCGATATAGCACTTTCGTCGTCTTTAGAGCGGTGGCGGAGCGGGTAGTGGCAGAAGCTATCTCTGTTTAGGTTGAGAATATTTTGACAGGAGCTGTCAAATGGCCTGACAGCGTCTGTTGGCTTCGGCGACGTACAATGCTCGTTGTGGACGAACTTTAACCTTGCAATGGGGAATTGGGACGGCAATGTATTTAAGAATAATATTGTGACGTGTGTGTCCGTGAATAAGGTATGAGTGAGCGAACGGGCGTGATCGCCTGACAGATAAAGTTGGAAAAAGTCTGTTATCTGAACAGAGATTTTAGGTTCATTATCAACGGTTGGTATTATTACTTTTGTAATAGGCATAAGGTTTCACGACTCGTTTGTTATTATCTTGGCCGTTTTAACACTAGGAAGGCGGGATACATACTACCTATTCACTTTAGAGGGACAAATGCATTTTAAACATTTAAAAAAAAATGTTTTATTAGAATTAATATTTTTTTTTATTATTAAGTACATATTTATTCATTATATGAACATTAAATTTTACTTGCTACACTTGCCTATTTTTATACTTACATTGATTAAAAAAGGGCACTCTTATGAGAGCGATAGAAAAATTATATTTAATAAATTCCTAAAACATTGCAATAAAGATTATCCATGGAACTTATGTCAAACATATGATTTGGGATTTGAAAGAATCAAGACAGTTTTTCAACCACACAATCATTATTGTGTCTACCTACCTATAGACATGGAAGCTCAAATGACTATTTTTGAATCTATAATCTTAAATACTCATACTTAATGAATTAAACAAATTTTATGCGGCTTACTATCGCGTTTATTTTGGTTTAGATTTTACAATTTTTTATTATTCCGACGTTTCGAGAGCTTTGTAGTCATCGTGGTCACAGAGAGACTACTCATACTTACTAAGGCTACCATAATGTAGTGGCAGTGCAATGGTTACGCAAACCGAGAGCACGGGCCGGTATAGTGACGGTGATTGAGACAACCGTTTAATTAAACGGTTTTGTCAGTCGGCGGCGCTCTTGGACCTCCTCTTGTTTATCATCAGGCAAGAGTTGGATGTCAAATGCCGCGTTTCAATAAAAAAATAAAACACTGCCTAATCAGGCTGACGTTGCAAACATAAGCCTAAAAGATACCGGTTCCAATTAGGCCGGCATAGTGGATGCGACTGCTATTCGCTATCATTTAGCTGTAGTAGCAGTCGTCTATGTTCATGGACTGCACTTCCGTCGAGCTACAATAAAAATAGTTTTTTTTTTAAATTATCTTTTACCTTCATCACAACCAGGTAGAAGTTATCTTAAAGAAAAAAGTTTATTCTGTTAATCTTAACAAAGATAATGTGTAGGTAATATATTTTTCCTTAGTCTCTGCCTATCTTTGGGTCAATCGAGAACTTGTAGATATGATATCAAAAATATTCTCTCGTAACTCTAAATTCGAGACATACTTGGGGTATTTTATTATCCGTCATCTCAAAACCCGACGATAGGCAACATTCACACCTCATAGCTCAGACGAACAATTCTGATGCGACGATGCGTTCTATGACTTTTTCTTTTGTACCATACTATCGTTAAATAGTTTGTTTTCAATGTTTATTAAAATGATATTAGGATTATTATATATATATATTACTGAAATATAAATTAAAATTAATTTAAATAAAATTATAGAAAAAAAACTAATAACGAAAAAAGCTTTACCTAGTTTTTTTATATAAATTCAAATATTAAGAAGATTATTCAAATAAAATTGAATAATTAGTTTTAATAAATTAACATAAAATGTTGTGCATGGTTGCGTTGAACAAGGCTTAGGAAAGCTGGGTTGCCTAGTGCCCGTTTTCGTAAAACTTGTATGAAGAGAATTGTGGATCTGAAGAAAGCGAGGGAGTTGTGTCAGGATCGTGGCAAGTGGCACTCCATTGTGTCTGCCTATCCTTGTGGGAAAAATGCGTGAATCAGGTATTTATATCGTCTTTTCACACCCGTAAGTGCGGGTAGCACTGGGCGGGGGAAGCATCCGCATTTTGTCGACCGCATCGGCAGTCGAACTAAAAAGTTCGGTGCGTCTTTTCTTTGTAGAACAATTGACAAGTGGAATGCTTTGCCAGCCCATGTGTTCTCTCCTTCCTATAACCTTGGATCCTTCAAGCGAAGCACATTTGGCCGGCATAGTGACGGCGACTGGGGCAGCCGTGTACTGACTCGGTATTTTCAGATGTCGTGTCACAATGAAAAAATAAATACATTCACTATCCGTGTGAGTTATAAAAGTTTTTCGTAGCCAGATATCTCGTTTGGCTTCGATTTATAGCAAAGTGGGCACGGCGACTCACGCGCACTCGTAATTGATTCGAGATCGCGGCCCAGCTGTGGGCGTGGTCGCTGTACGAACTTTGACGAGTGACAGAAAGGTTATTTGCTTTAATACTAGTTTAGGCTATTTTAAAAACTACATTACACGTGTTTAATTAGAGCGAACACGGTTAAGTAGTGCTGATGATAATTGGAAGAAAGGACATCATTCATTTTGTATGGGGACTTGGGCTAATTGCATATTATGCAACATTAAAAAAAAATTATTTACGAAGACGAAGATTACAATGTAATTGAAATATATCCTTTATTATGCATTTTTAGGTGTGCAAAATGATCAAACTATGATTATGAGAGTTCAAAGCAGAGCTGTTAATATGGCGTGTCTTTGTGATTGATAGATGATACAAAATCCATATCTGATTTTTCAAATAACTCAATTGCACAGCAATTAAAAGTCAAATTGTAATTAGGTTTATGAATACAAGTATCGAAACTACCATTTATATATTTTTTCATTATTGGACATACAAAAGTAGTATATACACAAAAGACCAAATCAATCAAAATGTTACGCCTTAATACACAAATATGCAAAGGCAATAGATTCCTTTCATTTTATTCAACTTGTTCAAATCATAACAAAAATAATCTTATTAATAATTCTCACGTATAAGTTCGCCCCCCCCCCCTGTTCTCTCCCAAACGATATAACCCCCCATTTCCCCACTTTCCATTTATTTTAACAGTAACGTAATCTCAGCATCGGGCCCGGCTGCCTTCTGATAAAGATTTCCACGGCGCCACCATCGCGATATACAACTGTAGAACATAACTCGACACGCCTTGAAAAATCCAATAATATAATGTTTTTTATATTAAAGAAATAAATTAACCATTATTTTAGTTTGCCTATACTAAATTAATAGTATTTTAAACTGGTTCAAAGCAACTGGTTTTGAAGCGGGGTTTATGCGTGACCATTAAACCACGGTCGCCTTAATTTTAATTTATTTCTCATATCATTTTTTATTCATATCATACTTATATTAATGTAATTAAAACATAAACAACTTAACAAAGGATAATAGCAATTATTAAAATTGTGGTAAAAATGACGCCATGGCTGTGTAGTCACCATTTCTTATCGGTCAGATAATAATAACCTTATTCCTTTTTAATTAAATAACCACTGCAAAAGCTTTTATGAATAATAAAATAACCAACTGTGTAATTATTGCTTTATCTTACATAAACAAAAACACGGTAGAGGAAAATATTGTTAAGAAATACCCAGGATAGGACGTTAAACTTTGCATTTTATTTACAATATTAATCATATATATCATGCTAATAAAAAAAACACACATTAAAATTGAGTTTTACATAAATGTATCCAAATTATTTGTTATAAGTAGGTATTATTGTATCGTCATGATCCTAAAAAATAGAACTCCATTGTCTCTGCTTATCAGTGGGGATAGACACGTAAGAGATTAACTGGTTTAAGTTGCTATTTTTTAAATTTATACTTTATGCAAATTACTAATTATACTATTATACTTTATCAGCGTGCTCCTCCTTTTGTTGTCCGACCAGCAACTGAATGACCAACTACAATTGCATTTTCGGTGTGTTGCATTCATATTTTATGTTTTCTCGTGTGCGCAAATTCGGGGGAGGGGCGCGTCATTTCGGCCTACTATAATATTGTTATTTCATTAAAAAATATATTATTATTAGGCTATTAATAATATCAATCAAACAAATTATCACGCCTTTACTGCGCCATTTTTAATTATTAGTCAAATTTTAAATTTGACAGCATTATAATGTTCACACTAAACCACAGACATTATAAGTTAGTCGTATAATATTCGAGCGTTACTGTTTACGTTTTAACGCCAATGGGGCATCACAGCGATAAGGGACACAAGAGGGGCGCAAGGGGCTTCCTTATCGCCCCGAAAAGCTCCCGATCTATGCGCACGATTCATTCCGTGATAACGCGATGGTATAGACAGATAACAAAACGCGCCCTCACAATGTGCCACGTAGACAGGCCTAGGTTGAGATGCTTTATATTTATTTATTATATTTAATAAGATATTTATCGTTTTACTATCGCATTTTTGTTTTTTTTTTCAAGTCAAGTAAAATAATTCGCATTAATGTAGTTTTTTTTTCGTATTATTTAATATTTTTTTTACAAAAAACGGTGGTAATACAACTTAAGGCATTAGGCTCGCCTATGTATTACCTAATGTACAATAATCAATCAATCAATGAACTAAATTGTCACACCTTTTTTCCCACAGGGATAGGCAGAGACAATGTACAATAAATATAAAACAAAATGAAACTCTAGATTTTGAGCGCATCGTCCACTACTTAAGTTTTTTTCAGTTTTCGTCGCTCTTGGACCTCCTCTTGCTTATCATCAGGCGCTTATCATTTTCCCTAATGTAATTATAAATAACATTAGATAAAACTAATATGTGTATACGTTTATACACAATCATACATCTATGTATTTAATCATCATCATCAGCCAGAGCCCAGAAGGCGTCTACTGCTGAACATAGGCCTCCCCCTTAGAACGCCATTTCGAACGAGTTGCCAGTTGCATCCACCAGTTATTTGCGACTTTCACTATGTCGTCAGTCCACCTAGTGGGAGACAGGCCAAGAAGGGTGTTCCAGACCAAGATCGGATACATCCTTAAGAAAGCTGAGTTGCCTAGTGCCCATAACTATAGAGCTTGTATGAAGAAAATTGTGGATGTGAAGGAAGCGAGGGAGTTGTGTCAGGACCGTGACAAGTGGCGCTCTATTATCTCTGTCTACACCTGTGGAAAAAAAGACGTGACAATTTGTTTTTTTTAACTGTGTATATCAACCTAAAGTTTACGTGTAAAAGTAAACTTTTATCTAGCTCCTTTGTCCCTGTCTATCCCTATTAATATTTATTTTATACACATGTATTATATAATCCGGACGTGAGAATAGAGTTTATCTTAACATCTTTTTGTTAAAATAAAAAAAATATATAACTTATCTATTTACATTGAAATTATCTATAACATCCTATCTGAGTTATTATTTTTGTTAGATTTTTATCATTTTTTATTATCTTAATTAAGTTGTTAACCATCTTTTAACTGGTTTTAAAAATACATTGTTTGAATTAAACGTCCGTTGACTTTCCCGTCGACCTCTCATTATTATACAATATAATAAACTTAAATAAAACTTAATTACGTATATAGGCATAGTGGCACAAAGTGTGACCTTATTATAGTACCCGGCCGATAAAAATAACGCTGACTATAGCAGTAGTCCGACGAAAGAAGAGCGCCGGACTACTGCTGTCCTAGCAGCAGTCGTATCTGTACAGTCTTGCACATAGTTAATAATATTTTAATAGTAGACTTTATAAATTCAAAAAGTAAGTAAGTGACAAAACAATTTACTGCGCAGTTTGAACGCCAGTACCGCTCTTTTTGACTGCCGGAATCTATACTAAACAGCAATCTCTTCCGCAACATTTAGGGAAAAATGAAACCTATATAATGATAATAAAACTTGTTTGTTCTCAAATAGGAAGGACAACATATTATATTTTAGTAGTGATGAACTTTAAGGACACATTTATTTTATTTTACTGACATTTTATCACTAACAATTTAGATTAATATTATTATTATTATGTATCATTTTACTGTAAGGAATTATTTTTATTCTTTGTAAACTTAATATTTAAAGACCCAAATAGGTAGTTATATTGAAGCTGCCGTAAACAATATTATTATAACAACGCAGGGAATATTATTGTAACTCATTTTAAATAACTTACTAGAACAGTGTATCAAAAAAGATATTTAAACGTCCTATAAAACTTTACACAAAACAACGTTGATAACTTTAATAAATATTTTTTTAAACATTTTGATGTGCCGGCTTAATATGTTATTTAAAATGATTATCTTGATTCTTGGATTGCCGTGCTAGGGGGGCAGCGCTGCACTGTATAAAACTTATATTTAACATACAAAAGATTATTTCTACCACACATTGTGTTTTAAAAATTCTATTTGGTAAAAATATTGTTGATGTACGCGTTGCAATAGGGGCTTTATCTGCATTTATCAGTCACTGATGCAACTGATAGCGGTTGAAGGTTGTCATTCATTCATTCACCACCCTCATAACTAGTTATCAGTTATAAGCTTTATCGCGTTTTCTATAGTTATTTGTGGTTATTTTTAAATGGTAATACTTAACGAAAATAAAGATAAACTCTTTATTGTGAAAAGTATACAAAACAGGTGTAGTCTGTCTAAGCCGAAATGACGCGCTCCTCCAGTGCATTTAAGCACACGTGCGATTATAAAATATGAATGCAACACACCGAAAATGCAATTGTAATTGGTCATTCAGTTGCTGGTTAGGCACAAAAGGACTGCTTAAAGGATCGAAGATTATAGGATGGGAAGAAGCTGGTAAAGCATTTGCAAAGCCCCGAACCTTTTAGTTCGACTGTCGATTCGGTCCACAGAATGCCCCCGACCTGTGAATAGACGAGGTAGGAACAAGGAAAAAGAGCTCTTCGGAATATTTTCTAAGGAAACGACTTTAATACTTAAATTACTATAAAAAAATAGAATGTATCGTTATTTAACTATGTTAATTTGATGTATATTTTTAGAGTTGAAACGGCAATGAAGGCTCGTTAATTTAGTGTAAGTTAGCGTAGTTTGCTATCGCATCGCTACCCGCACCACGTGCACTCGGAAGCGATGTCGCAGTGCCCTATCGCTTCCTTTCTTATCAACAACGTAAAAATATCTACACAATAATGCACTTCTTTCTATACCTTTTTTAGCACTAAATAGTTTTTAATGAATCTATATTAGGTGTCTAATAGTTCTTAGGTTTAGTATGTTTAGTTAAGAGTACTGCCTTTATCTATCATTTTGACGACGTGGCGTAGTGATTAGCACACCAGTTCGTTACGCGGAAGTCCCGGATTCGATTCTAGGTCAACGCAAAAGCTTTTATTTTTAATATTTGTTATTAAAAATAAAAGTAGAGGCAGATATTTGCTCTGGGTCTGGTCGTCAAAGTGTGGTAAACTTTGGTGCCCAGTCTGCCGATCCGGGGTACTTACAAGTGACTTAGTCGCGGTTCCAACTATGCCGGCATAGTGGATGTGACTGCTACTTACAGTCACATCAGGAGAGGCGTTGTCATATGTCGAGTCACAATAAAAAAATGCATTGCATTAGGCATGTCAAGGCAAGATGTCGCGTCTTAATAAAAAAAAACTATGACCTAATGTGGAATGCCACAGTTATAAGTCTGCAAGTAGTAGTTGCATTCGTTTCTGCGAATTCTCCCCAATTTCATAAATGTATACATATTTCTAGTTTTTTTATATTTTATTTTGACCCGACATCTGACCTCGACCCGCCTGATGATAAGCAAGAAGAGGTCCAAAGAGTGACGACGACTGAACAAACCGAGTTAGTTCACGGCTGCCTCAGTCGCCGTCACTATGTCGGCCAAAGGTCTTCACTCACCTTCCGGTATTTATATCTTTCGTTAATTAGCTAGATTATAGCCAGTGATGTTCTGTTAGTTATCTGATAGCGTTGTTATCAGATTGTAACAAACGTCTCCCACGTTCCAGTTACTAACTTTCGCATTACCATTACACGTAGTCAAATTTTATTGTTAAAGTAGGTTTTTGTTATTTAAATAATTTGTTTTATTATTGTTTATTATTCTTTATGTATAAAACATATTTTGTTTAAATAAAATAAGTTGTATTTAACAGAATTTTACAAAAATGTTATACATTTTTTCTCGACGTATTACTTTTAGAAGCCATTGAATCAGCCCGTTTCAACTAGGCCGGCATAGTGGATGTGATTGCTACTTACAGTTATTAAATTGTAGTAGCAGTGACAACCATTCATGGACCACACTCCAGTACTTTGTATTTTATTTTATATAAAATATTGGATGTATGTGCTAAATTATTTATTTAAATTTTGTATTTTTAAATTGTGTAAATTATATGATTTACACAATATGTTTTAATCTATTTTCAATAAGATTAAGAAATGATTAGGAAAAATACGATCAAAAGAAATAAGTTGTATTATGCAAACTACAATTTCTTCATAATGATACATGTACAAGGCTTTTAATAAAAACTGCGTTGGAATCACTTGAGTCCACGGATAACATAATTGGAATAGTTCTATTGTTTTCTATTTGCGCTGCAATGTTTTACTATTTATCGTTTTATTTCATGACGTGTCCGGTTGGTCCTCGGGCCTACGTTAACAAGTAAGCAAAGGCGTCGACAACATAAGGCCTCGATGGGATCTCTCGCCAATTTGTACGCACGTCCATGACCAAAGATTTATTGACCACGCGACACTTGTTACAGACAAACTATGCTTTTCAATCTTCAACTATTGCCTTGTTCTATTGTCTGCGATTGTATCCACGTTCACAATGCGGTGAATTATTCCTACAGGAATTGTTGAGGGATGCCTTTTTCCGGTCAGGTTCAGATTTGTTCTTGTCTAAACTTTTTGTTGCTTGTTAAAGTATTTTGGTGTCTCTAAATATTTCCGTGGTATATGAAGCTGTGTGTGTGGATTTGTTTTATTATACAATTCATAAAAAAAATGTACTTATTATTTATTTACTTTATCTATTTTTATTTAATTATTATTAATAATTTCGACTATGATATGAACAGGCAACGGAACGCCACTTTCTACGATCCTAACACAATCTCAATCTCTCTTTCGATTTTTTTTCAGCTTCTTAATTCTCTCTCCCTGCTTACTTCTATTTCCTAAACTGTTGTTTATGGTATTATGTAATTTTGGATCTGAACCTCCTGTTTTATTCTAAACGCCCTGTTCTTCTCGCCTTAACTTGTGAGAATTAGGGCGTGACAATTTGACTTAATATGGATGAGTATCTAAGGATACAAAACCACAAAAAAATTAATATTAAAAATGATGAAAATCATAAAGGGCCAATGACAAATAAAAGCGCAGGGAACTAAATAAGTCATCCATTTATCCCCACAACGATTGCTTATTATTACAATTAAATAAATGCACGCCAGGCCCGGAGCGTTGTTCCGCTCACGCCTTCTCGTGAGACAAAGCATTGAAATACAAACGTTAAGTTGGATCTATCGACTTCACGAGTGAACTATCGGCGCTAGCCATCGTTCGGTGCGAGCGAAGGAAGGCACAATCCCAACCAATATCATTATTAACCCCAGATAGGGGATAAGGCCTACGTCACACTAAGCGAACGTCAGTCACTTCTCACTGATACTTGGACAAATTAAACAATTTTATGCGGCTTACTATCGCGTTTATTTAGCTTACTATTGCGTTACAGAGCCTGTATGAAGAGAATTGTGTATGTGAAGGAAGCAAGGGAGTTGTGTAAGGATCGTGGTAAGTTGCGCTCCGTTGTCTCTGCCTATTCCTGTGGGAAAAAGGCGTCACAATTTGATTTATTGATTGATCATATTGTGCTATAGTAAGCCGCATAAAATTGTTTAATTTATTAATCAATGTTCGCGCAAAATCTAAGAAAATATTACTTGGACAAATTGAATTTTAGTTAAATTTAACTCGACATATGACTGGCTTCTCAGTAAGCAAATGTTATTGAGAGCTTATTAAGAAGAAGAAGATAACCGTAGAGCTTGTATAAAGAGAATTGTGGATGTGAGGGAAGCGAGGGAGTTATGCCAAGATAGTGGCAAGTGGCGCTTCTGGTCTCTGACTATCCCTGTGGGAAAAAGGCGTGACAATTTGATTGATTAATTAATAAAGTTAATTTAAATAACTATATACTAAACGTGCTTGCATCATAGAAACTAGGCGACGAAAGAACATAATATTAAAGTACCGGTGCGTGGTTTGAACTTATTAATTGAATTAAAGATTAATCTGCAGCGCATGGTGGCTATGGTTATCAGAATAGTTATATAAGTCAACTTTTTCTGTATATATAGATATAGAAAGCTAAGATAATGGTAGGCTTTTTATAGATAAAAACAAATAATTTTAAACGGTTTAATGTGTCAACAATCCTCCTGTAGGTTAACGAGGCTTAATTTAATAAAAAAATAACATATCAGTCAATATGAATGCTTATTAAAGTGTGATACCGTCCTAAGATACCAAGTAAGAACCATGCCGGTTGAAAATGTAAATGAGACGTACGAGAAAAAGGTGAGATTATCTCATACTTAGGTATAAATTAAAGGCTGGAATGAGGAATGCTCGGGAACAATTATATTGTCACGAAGGCTTTGATTTCGCACCTGCGCCGGACAATCGCAACGGCCATCGGTGGGTGCAAGCGCACGCGAGACTCAACTCAAGCTATTTGCCTTAATATTAGCCGTTAAAAACATTTATAATTTTTTATATCAATAAGCGATGATTTTTTAATTTATAATTTTAACTGCAAGTTAAATTTATAGATGTCCTTTTTGGAAGTGGGAATTTATGTCGATATTATTATTATATTGTGACACACCACAATTGACCTCGACTCGCCTGATGATAAGCAAGAGGAGGTCCAAGAGTGACGACTACTGAAAAATCCCTAATAACCTAAGTTTTTTTTCTAGGTTACTATTTTTTTTGACTAATCCGTTTTTGTGAGGGCTCACTTGAAAAACTCTGAAAGTCGCTTATTGGATTTTTTCTTAGTTCTCAATAAAATATTATTTAAAAGTTCTTTACTTTAAAACAAACCCAAAACTCTTAACAGACTATACTTTTTGAATATTACGTTTTTTTAAGATAAATTATTCGGTTAAAAATCCATTTCTTTATTAATTTGAAGCGTATTATTGTTTATATTATAATATTATTTATTTATTTATATCGAAGGTTTGGGCACATGGAAAGTAGATTGACGAAAGGAATTTATAAATCTGATGTGGATAAATGCGTTAAACAAGGCAGGCCTAGGATTAAATCGGAGACAACCTCAAGAGCTTGTATGAAGAGAATTGTGGATGTGAAGGAAGCAAGGAAATTATGTCAGGATCGACATATAGTGGATGCGACTGTTACTTGCAATCACTATAGTAGGAATGGCCTTCAAGTATGGATCGCACTCCAGCTTAACATCATGCAGTGTGTTGACATATGCCGTGACAACATTAAAAAGGTAGGTAGGTATATTAAAAACAAGTGCAATAGAAAAAGAAGTGTATATAAACTCAAAGCGATTTCACGGCGAGTAGTTTTGAGTTAATGACTAAAACACGCCGATAAAGTTGTGATAAGGGAGCCGATAACGTGACCTTATCGCCTATTGCGGTTAACGGCCAGTTACATTGTAATAAGTTTTAAAACAAAAGAATTAGAAAAAAATGGTAATAAATTCTAAGGTTTATTTGCTAAAAATCGTTTGTAGTCATTTTTATGTCTATAGTCTTATTTGTCTCTGCCTACCCCTGTGGAAGCAAAGACGACACGTTTTATTAATATATTTACATAACCATAATCACAGATCCTGTATGAAGAGAATTGTGGATGTGAAGGAAGCAAGGGAGCTGTGTAAGGATCGTGATAAGTGGCGCTCCATTGTCTCTGCCTATCACTGTGGAAAAAAGGCGTGAAAATTTATTTGATTGATTAATTGATTTAAAAAAAGGAAAAAAAGCTAAGTTGCCTAGTACCTTGGAGCTTGTATAAAGAGAATTGTGGATGTAAAGGAAGCGAGGGAGTTGTGTCAGGATCGTGGCAAGTGTCCGTCACTCCATTGTCTCTGCCTATCCCAATGGGAGAAAGGCGTGACAATTTGATTTGATTTAATAATATATTTAAAATTTTAAATAGATAATTAATTCCTAAACCTTTGCTTGATAGTTTATGCTGTTTTTAGCTAAATAATACAATTAACTCACATAAAAATCCGCCAAAAAATTACAAAACCTATAATAGTTTTATGAGAGGGGGCGACTAAGACCGTAAACCGAATCAGTTTCCAGTCGTCAGCGCTCTTGGGCCTCCCCCTGCATACCATCAGGCAAGTCGCGTACAATAATTTTAAATTAAGGAACACATTTTTGACAGTTAACAATAAAAATTCAAATTTCGAACTCCACACACGATTATTAACAATGCAACCGTGCAATTCGCATTGTGTCATGCAGTGTGCGTCTAGTATGATTTATTATATATATTCACTTATATCAATCAATCAATTAAATTGTCATGCCTTCTTTCCACAGGGATAGGCAGAGATAGGTCTCTGCCTTTGAATTTATAGCTAACGTTTAATGGTTGTGACTGCTACTTTTTTTTTTTTTTATTGTGACTCGACATATGACAGCACCCCGCTTGATGTTAAGCCAAAGTGTGGTCCATGAATGGATGTCACTGTTACTACAATTTAATAACTGTGAGCAGCAATCACATCCACTATGCCGGCCTAGATGGAACCGGCAACTTACAAGCTGATCCCGAAACGTGACCAAATCACTTCACGGTCTGTATACTTGTAAGTGGTGGTACCAGTTATTTAACTGTAGTAGCAGTCACCTCCATTCAAGGACCGCACTCCAGCCGAACATCATGTCCTATGGTGAGCCACAAAAAAAGTAGCAGTTGCATCCATTATGTTGGCCTAGTTGGAACCGAAACCTTTCAAGAAAATGCTGAAACTCGACTAGTACTTTACGATCTACGACGTAATGTACTAATAATGTAATTAAATAACACGTAATGTAATGTACATACTTCACGATCTTAAGTGTAAGTGTACCACTAGCTTGTCTAACTATAATTGACGCGCCCCTTATTACTTTATTAGTTTATTTCATTGTATGAATACAAATATTACTAACTATACTACTGTGTTGCATTCATATTTTATATTGGCACGTGTGCTCAAATGCAGTGGAGAGGCGGGTCATTTCGGCTTAGACAGACTACAACCTTAGATCGGCAGATAAGGCACCACCGCATACTACTTTAAAGTGACTCAACGGTTCTAAAAAATAAAATTAAAATAAAGTTTATTCTTTTTAAACTAAGTAAAATAATGTGACTATGTGATAAAACCATACATACCTTTATTTTTATTTATTTATGTAATAATTCATCTGTTGTTTATATGGTAATAACTAATATAGTATATTTTATTATAATTATTTGCTTACGGTAACAATAACGTATATGAAATTACAAACATAATAGAGGTATTGTTTTAAGTATCAAATGCATTCAAATTCCGTTACCAATCTTCTATTGAATCAGCTAAATTACACATTCACATCACATATCTCCTAACTATTATTGCACAGGCAAAAATCAACCTTAGCTCACATACAAATAAATATCATTATTGCTTAAATAGTGAATAAAATAATATTAATGTTGTCAAATAATTTTATGCGCTAATGCTATATTGATTAAGTATAAAATCGATTGTATTAAATATTTGGGAAAGCGATCGTTTGATTTTATTTATAAGGCAGACTGCGTACAAAAGATTCTAAGATAGCTCTCAATAGGGACAAGCAGACAGTGTGCAGACACTGATGCATAAGATAACTGGAAAATAAACAAATACATAGGAACATTATTTCCTCTGCGATCGCAATATTTATAAACATGTTTTTTTTTCAATTTATTTAGGCCCTATCATTCTGTTAAAAAATCATTTATTATATTCATATTATGGGCTGGCCACATTGCTCGAAAAACCGACAACCGATGGGAACAATTCTCTTCATACATACTTTTATTTTTTTACTGTGACTCGACATATGACAGCACCCCGCTTGATGTTAAGCTGTAGTGTGGTCCATGAATGAATGTCACTGCTACTACAATTCAATAACTGTGAGTAGCAATCACATCCACTATGCCGGCCTAGTTGGAACCGGCAACTTACAAGCTGATCCCGAAACGTGACCAAACCACTTCACGGCCTGTATACTTGTAAGTGGTGGTACTACCCCTGATCGAAAAACCAACAACCAACCTTCATACATATTAAAGGGATTAAGAATTAACAATAGACGATAATTATTTAAAATGACGATTAATTAAAATCAGGGATCTGCAGTGCCCTTTTTTATAATATTAACTACAGAGCTTCTATGAAGAGAATTGTAGATGTAAAGAGTTGTGAGAGGATCATGAAAAGCCTTAGTCGTGTTTTGGGATCAGCTTGTAAATTGCCGGTTCCAACTAGGCCGGCATAGTAGATGTGACTGCTACTTACAGTTATTAAATTGAAGTAGCAGTGACATCCATTCATGGACCGCACTGCAGTTTAACATCAGGCAGGGTGCTGTTATATGTCAAGTCATTTTTTTATAGAGGCGCTTTCTAACCTGAATATATTTAATTTTTTTATTTATTATTGTTGCGTCTTTTCTTTGTACAACAATCGACAAGTGGAATGCTTTGCCAGCCCATGTGTTGGATGGAACCATAACCTTGGATCCTTCAAGCGATGCGTGAACAAGCACCTTTGGCCGGCATAGTGACGGCGACTGAGGCAACAAACTCGCGATGTTTCAGTCGTCGTCACTCTTGGATCTCCTCTTACTTATCATCAGGCGAGTCGAGCTCAAATGTCGTGTCACAATAAAATAAAAATCCTCCAATTACCATTGTCTCTGACTGTCCCTGTGAGAACTGAGGCGTGACATTTACATGTTTATGTGTGTATGTAGGCAAGTGTCCGTTGCGTCGATATTTCAATCCTTGATCGGATATTGTTGTCATGAAAATGCTATAAGTGTCCCCTCTAAATCTACCCCACTGTTATCTGATGGAAGTTTTTATAGCGAACACTGTTACGTAACATAGTGGAAAGCTAGCTGAATATTCAACGTTTTTCTGTCATCATTATTATTATCAACCAGAATATGTCCACTGCTGAACGTAGGCCTCATCCTTAGAACGCCATTCCAAACGACAAGATGCCAGTTGCATCCACCACTTTCACTATGTCGTCAGTCAACCTAGTGGGAGGCCTACCTACGCTGCATCATGCGGTTCGTAGTCTCCATTTAAGAACCTTTCTTCCCCACTGGTTTAGGTTTAGGTTTTTCTGTAAAGGTTTATTAAGCTTTTGGACTAGTGGTTATCGTCTCGCAAACCAAACGTTGTTCCTACCTTGTCTTTCACAGATCAGGGGAAGCACCCGCTTTTTGTCAACCAAATCGGCAGTCGAAATAAAAGATTCAGCGCGTCGTTTCTTTTAGCTCCCTCGCTTCCTTCAAATTCATCGGAGACATCCTCAAGAAAGCTAGTTTGTCTAGTGCCCATAACCTTAGAGCTTGTATGATGAGAATTGCTGCAAATATCCGAATGCAAATTATCAATATTCATAATATTATTAAGATTTAGCTGATTGAGAATGTCAAGGGGTATTAAGGCCGCCTTTTGTATTAGAACAATAAAGATTAAAATTAATGAATAGTTTTAAAAATCTCAAAATAAATCTAGTAAACATGAAGTATTAGTTTTCATTCAGGAATAGGGGGATGTATGTTATATATTCAGAGAGGGGGTGTATGCGGGTGCTAGCTGAGGTCAGATATTTCAATTCACGATCGGATATTGGCGGGTGGCGTGACTACGCATACATCTGAGATAGAATCCGTAACCTTTTTGGATAATATGAACTTATCTATGTCACACTCGTAATATCTCATCGCTATATGTTTGTTCCGTTATTTATACTTCTGTTTTATTTTATATATTATATATATATACATTTCGATACTAGTGCCTTCAATAGAAAATTGTAATTGTCACATTTTTAATATAAAAGTTTTATGTATTTAGTTATGTAATAAACATATTGCGTTCAAAAATATACTCGTAGATGTAACAAACATCACGTCGCGCGTCGTTTATTTAGGAAGTGGAATGCTTTATGAGTTAAGTGTTATCCTCTAATCTTGGATCTTTTAAGCATTATAGAAAAGGGCAAAAGCTCCTAGGGCCGAATTGGTGACGACAGAGTCAACTGTAAACTGAGCTTTTCCAGTCGTCTTTGCTTTTGAACCTTTCCCGCTTTTATCACCAGGCAAGTTAACGGCGTGTGTTTTTATATAAATAAAAAACATATATATTAAATAAAGGTAAGTTAAAGGTCCTTCAAGTTTTTTTTGAGTCAGTGTAACATATTATATCGACAAGCAAAATACTGAAATATGCAAATATAAAATACGTACTCATATATTTGGCAACCCTGTAGTTTCCTGACAAGATCCTAAATGTTTTGGAATATTCTGATATTCTTGCGCGTCGATTTCAATTTCCTAAGCGTCCGTCATATTGACATGTGACGTCACGTGCGTTTTTTATACAAACCACCATTGGTCCATCGATGCCGCGATATGGTTAACTGATAAATATTTCAAAAAAGGAACAAAATGTTCCCTTTTTAAAATATCCCCATTCGAATCGGACACCGTTATGGAATACGATATTTGCAATTTATAAATGTTTTATGTCCCTAAGAAAATTGTACTATTTTTCGTCTTATTTTAAAAGAAACAAAAACTATTAAAAATAAAGTTCCAAAACAATGAAATAAAAACACACTGCTGTCTAAATTTATAAAGAAAATTGTTAAAAAAAAGTTTAAATAACTGTAAGTTAAAAAATAGGATAGAAGTTTTTCGCCACAAGCACATAGGCTGTGTAGGTTAGTGCTCACGTATAAATTGTTTCTATATATTTTTTTATTACTAAGTTAAACAGTAATTAGCAATCAATAAGTTAGCCAAAAATCATAAATAATCAAATGTCAAATCTGAAGCAACCAACAATGCCAAACTGGAAAACAACTTTGTCGATTGAACTCGATTACTACAATCGAATAGAATCCTTTATTCAATTGAAAACACTAATATAAACACTTAAAATCATTGGAGCGTTCTTAGATATCAATTCACAAGTTGCCGCGGGAACAACGTTACTCATCTCTTACAGGAAATTAAGAGCGTCCTGTATATTTGGATTATTTTGTTTACTCCTTTAATATTGTTTTCAGCGTATTGTGAATAATGAGTCTTTGTCTTCGCCGCTTCTATTTCACTGTATTTTAGATTCTTATTATTAATATATTAAGGATTTTGCACAATATTTATCTGTTGTCTCTTCATTTCTATTATTAGATGTACTTATTTTGACTTTTAGGAAGGCGACCGTGGTGTAGTGGCAATGCAATGGTTACGCAAACCGAGAGTACGAGTTTGAGACCACCAACCGGTACCAATGTATCTTTGATATATGTACTTTGGTTGTCCTGTTTCTATGATACAAGCACTTTAGTAGCTTAGTATAGAATGTAAATAAATAAAAAATACATATAGTACTTTCTGATGTTTTACGTTTGCGTTTTGTTTGTGAAATAAATGAAAATTTGCGGCTCACTATTTTCAATTTTAATTTAAGCCGACATTTCGTTTTACAACTATGTGTGATCACGCAAAAACGGTTGGTTGTCTCATTTGACATTTGTGTATAGATTTCCAAATCTTTTCACTCCTTTCATAGTCCAAGGTTTTAACTTTTGGGTCCATGAAGTAATTATAAAGTAATAATAATAGTACACTGGAATATGACAAAAAATACTATTAATGAATTATTTTTTGATTAATATACGTAATTCAAATAATAAATAGTTTATCTATACCTTAAATTCAACAAGTATACAGCTTACTTAGCATAACCAAAAATAAACGCGAAGTAAGCCGCATAAAATTAGTTTAATTTATTAATCAATGTTTGCGAAAAATTTAAGAAAATTCTAACTAGTATTTTCTTAGATTTTGCGCGAACATTGATTAATGAATTAATCAATGTTCAAATCAATGTTTAATCAATGTTGCAAAAATTTGAAATAAACCGGGAACAGAAAAACAAAATATCAAACGGGGTAGTTTTGGTAACAATAACAGCATCAACCAATAGGACGACCAACACCTCAGTCTCTCCGTGAGCACGATGGCTGCAAAGCTCTCGAAACGTCGAAATAATAAAAAATTGTAAAATCAAAACCAAAATAAACGCGATAGTAAGCCGCATAAAATTTGTTTAATTCAAATTCTAACTATACCTTATTAATGCAATTTATTTATTCAAAGTACATGTTGCACCTTGTACATACATCTTGAACCCTGTGCGACACTCTATTTATCGGAATCTCTACGGCCGCCCGTTTCATTTCCTGCCCCGATGTTCTTCCCGCCCTGTTACACTGCCGCCCGCCCTGCAACCTCTATCAAACGAAATTCAAGCCCCAACATTCAAATTAGGCTCCTTTTCATTTAGCTTATTCATTTATCGTACGATGTATCGCTTCATTGTCTCTACGTATCCCTAAAGGAATTAAGGTTTGACAATTTTATTAATTGCTAAATAGTTGTTAATTATTATTTATTGGTAAAGTAGTAGATATACATATTATGACTTCGAAAATGCAATAGCTTATGGAGTTTTTATTTTTGCTATGTACTATGTATATCATAGTAATAAAGTATGTTGCTTTACATTGTCACTACGATTGAATAGATTAAATGAGATTTTTTGGAGTTTTAAAACAGGAAAATGTTCCTCTATCAATCGAGATCGAGAGAGTTATGATAAAACAATAATAATTAATATTGTTTTATCCCGACATCTGATCTCGACGAGCCTGATGGTAAGCTAGGAAGTGGTCCAAGAGAGCCAACAACTAAATAAATCGATGCCTCACGGTTGCTTCAATCGGCGCCGTCACTGTGCCTACCTAGGTAAATCGTTATAGATGTTTTTTGTAGTAGTCAGTGCTCTTAGGTAAGTAGAGGTGAGATGTAGAGCCAGTAAAATAAAAATCGCGTGTCATTTGCTTCGTGTACAGAGTTCCTTTCTACTCCAAAGAGTATAGTAGGATTATCTTTTTATTTTGTTTTGATACATCGCTTTTCATAACATGTTGTCTTATTGTATTTATTGTATATGTATCGATGTGTTCAATGGATTGTTTTGTTTATGATTTTTTTCTTTCATTTCAGGTAAGTCTTTAACTGGCTGTTTGCTGTTGTTGTTTAGTAAGTCGATTTTGTTGATGTATTATTTATTGTTTGTAGTGATTTAGCTAATTTGCGTCATGGACACAACACTGAATATGTTATAATATTATAACATATTGTTATGAATTAAACTAATTTTATGCGGCTTACTATCACGTCTATTATAGTTTTGATTTTACAATTTTCATTTTCCATTTTACATTTATTTTATTATTTCGAGGTTATTGGTCTCTTTTCGACCACGATGGCTGCAAAGCTCTCGAAACGTCGGAATAATAAAATAAATGAAAATTGTAAAATCAAAACAAAAATAAACGCAATAGTAAGCCGCAAAAAAATGTTTAATTTGTTTATTATTATTTAATTAATTTATTATTAATTTAATTTAATTTAATTTATCAATGTTCGCGAAAAATCTAAGAAAATATTAATATTGTTATGTATAAATACATCGATCATATATTTTTAATAAATACACAGTCATACAAAATAATCTCAAATAGTGTCCGCGCGTCAGAATTCACTTACACTGATATAAACTGTGTAAGTGAATTGAATGTGAATTGTAAACTGAACCTTACCACATTGTTTTAAAGTATAAACTTGTCACAAATGTAATGTCACATACATCATTTTGGACTGAGAACAAATGCAAGTTCAACGTCAATTAGGACTTTCATTTATGTCGCCGCTTTTTGACCGGCAATTATGTGTCTACCGTAAATATATAATCGAAGTAAAATTACGATTATTCTTGTATATTTAAGATTACTATATTTAAAAATTAAAAAAACATCATTTATTTATTAATTTAAAACTTAATTACACTATGTACAAAGGCGGACTTAATGCCGTTAGGCATTCTCTGACAACCAAACCTTTAGAACATTACGACAGTATTAATGGTAAGTAGGTGCAATATTATGAATAAAACAACAAATACATAATAATAATACTTAATAATTACATTTTGATACACATAAGTACAAAAATAAGTTATATATATATTTATATAACTTTAACGTTTTATAAATATTTATATACATACTTATATGTATACAATGGGATTAGATGAATTGAAGTCCAAACGAACCCGGTTGTTAGCACTTACTAAAAAAGTACTTTTAAAGTAAATTTAAAAAACTAGATGCATCATACGAGTATAGGTAATAAAAAGTTTCACATGACTCTTCATTAAAGAAGTACACTTCATATAGTCGTCATTCTAAGTTAGATTTTGTGATAATTCGTTGCTGAGTTGAGGGTTCTGCGCCGAGGGGTCGCTGCAAGTGTGTTCGCGGCCAATCGCAATTGAGCAGCCGATCAACTTCAAGTATGAACAGAATGAGCACTCACTCAATGGGATGCTAGATGTGGAGATAACTGCTATAACTGGCTTAAAAAGGACATCATTCAAGGCAACTATTACATATCACATTAATAATTAGGTGACCGTGGTGTAGTGGTAGTGCAATAGTTACGCAAACTGAGAGCACGGGTTCGAAATCATTCACCGGTACCAATGTATTTTTGATATATGTACTTTGGTAGTTCTTTTTCAATGATACAAACACTTTAGCTTAGAATGTATAAATAAAAATATGTGTTGTCGAATTTCTTATTTTCTTTACAAAGGAGTTTTTTTTTCGAAATCATTGTAGTTGTAGAATCATTTCACAATGTAAAAGAGACCTGGATATTACTAGTATTGATAAAGAAAAGATGGTCAATTATCAATACTAGTAATATAATATACTATAATACTAGCTTGTAAGTTGCCGGTTCCATCTAGGCCGGCATAGTGGATGTGATTGTTACTCACAGTTATTGAATTGTAGTAGCAGTGACATTCATTCATGGACCACACTTTGGCTTAACATCAAGCGGGGTGCTGTCATATGTCGAGTCACAATAAAAAAATAAAAAAAATAACTAGTACCTAATATCCAAAAAATGTAGTTAATATAAAAAAACTTTTCTTAGCGTGGCAGGGAGGAGAGTGAAGGCAGCGTTCCAGACTTGTACCCTACTACCCAACCAAATTTTGTAAGACCCTATCAATGTCGCCTTCGACATACGATCTAAAAATGTACATGTCTATATGATTATAAAATATGAACTTAAGTAATTTCTTAGTGAATTTCCAAACATTCCCAACAATGAACTAATCATTATTCGATTAGATTAGCACGTTCATTTCAGCAACATTGTTGCGCAAAACTCCATCACGACGCCATAGACTATGAAATTGTAATGCAATATTTGCATTTACAAACATTTCAAACAGAGCTTACATTTGAATTCGATAATGTACGAGTAAAAATACATAGTGACTTTCACACAGTGAAAAGTGGACTGACGACATAGTGAAAGTCACGGGTAACCGGTGGATGCCACTTGCATCCACCGGTTACCCATCCATCTTGTCGTTCGAAATGGCGTTCTAAGGGGGAGGCCTATATTCAGCAGTGGACGCCTTCTGGCTAATGATGATGATGAAAAATACAAAAATAATAACGATGAATTTTATAAGTGTTTTATCGTTGATTATAAACATATTTTTATTGATTGCGACGTGATATCAGACCTCGACTTTAATTATAAAAATAAAACAAAATTATTTAATTAACAGCAATGATAATTAAATTTATTTTACAATATAATAACCCTTAAGGAAGCTGGGTTGCCTAGTTACCCATAACTGTAGCGCTTATATGAAGAGAATTGTGGAATTGCATATACCTACTTGTGGAGAAAAGGCATGCTAATTTGATTGATACTTTATATAAATAGCAAAATACTTACTGCGCAAATATGTAATTTTTTTTTATCTTTTTACTTACAAATTATAACCTAATGAGTTATTAATGATAATATTTAAATTAATACACAACAACTTATACGTTTTATTAGTATAGGCAGCCTCTACTGAAATATAAGAAAAAATCTTTAAAACTCAATATAATATTCTAATTGTAAGTAACTATCTAACAACTAGGTCTATGGAATATTGATAGTTGAAATGATATAGCAAAAGGCTAGGAATTTCCCACGTTCTAGGCGGGTATCTCACAGAGGGCGGGGCTTAATGCGTTCACACTTTGAGCTTTATAACGTGCGCACGCGCTGCCGGGGAAAGGTAATCTCGCTCGCATACATTGCCAAGTTAACAGCGAGATATTTAATGTGGTCGAATTCAATGTAAAACTATTTTAATAACAGCATTTTATAATAATGGTATACTAAATTAAGCCGGTATAGTAGATGTGACTGCTACTTACAGTTATTTAAATTTAGTAGCAGTCACCTCTATTCATGAACCGCTTAACTTCAGGCGGAGTGCTGTCATGTCAACACAATACCAACAACATGTTTAGATAATACAATCAATCAAATCGTCACGCCTTTTTCCCACAAGGAAAAAGGAGACAAAGGAGCGCCGTTTGCCACGATCCTGACACAACTTCTCCGCTTTCTTCACATCTTATTAATACAATAGTACGTATAAATACTCGTAAATAGGTTGGTAAATATACTATAGACAGACAATAACATATGCCGTATAAATAATTGCAATTAAAACTAGCAAATAATAAAGTTGTACACATAAATAAATTAATAAATAAATAAATAGATAGATAGACAAACAATAACATACAATATGCTGCATAAATAATTATTGAAATAAAAACTAATAAATAATAAAATTAAGAGTGTAAGTTTAGTCATCTGGTACGATCATATTAGGTAGCTAGCTGTATATGTTAAAGAGAAAAATCATTCGTACCTAAACCATATAAGGCGTACATATTAAGTGCGATAATATTAGCAGTCGATAAGCAAAGATATTCGTCACACCATTTCTGTTGTTATCTGCTTGTATCCAGCAGTGGTCTCTGACAAACTGCACTACGTGAGATCGGGCCCATTACTCCCAGTGATTCATATCTCTCCCCCCTCCAACCTCCACGGCTAGTCTTATAATGTAGTTTGGGAGGTGGCGTGGCAGCTTTGTATATATTTTACATCGGCATAAATTTTCCGCATAATATTTACTGATTATTCGGAATTGTGATTTGCATCCTTTATACCGGACTGGCTAGTTAAGTGTGGCTAGCTTAAAGCTTATCTTGAAACGTGTCTGAGTCATTTTTAAGTCTTTACGCTAGTTATACAATTGTGTCAGAATTGAGGCAGAATACAATATCTTTGCAGCTTCTAAAACAGAAAAAAACAATACCTGCTGACGTTTAAACATCAATGTAAAAAAATGTTTGTAAATTGTAATGTTTATGTAGCCTTATAAATCATAAATAATAAAACATGCAATCATAAATGCCATTCATTAATAGATAAGCGGGAGGCGACTGTTACTACAGTTCAATAACTGTTAGTAGCATTCACATCCACTATGCCGGCCTAGTTGGAACCGGTAATATTCCAGCTGCTGTTACTGTTATGTGCGGGCTCGTTTTCGCACGAAAGGTTGAAGGCTATCTGAAATGTTGAGGTTGTACCATAATGCGGAGCTTAGCTCTGCTAAGATTTAGCAGTCGTCCGGTCAAGCGCCTATCCATATGAGGAAGAGATTCCCGGGACTGTCTGCTGTCTGTTTACTGCCACCATGCGAGTTTATGCAGGTTACCTGTTCTTCCTTTTCCAGCTAATCGCAAAACGCGACTGAGTCGTTATGAGCTTAGTATATTGTAATTTGGCGCCACCACCTTCCTGAGTATACAGACGTAAGTCTAGAACATAGATAGTGTTTAGATATACCTATTAAGGATGCAAGGATACACTTCGGACGTAAATAATACCAACTTGCGGATTTACTGCACTTTGTTACATTATTGTATGTTTACAATACATCGGTGGTACTAAACAAAAAACGTATAAGTGAATTTTAGTTAATTTTAATCTCAAAGTTCGAGAGATACTTCTGATCTTTGTCGAGCGATTCGACTAAATGGTTTAGCTCGTTGTTTCTTTATCGATCAATCGACAAGTGGAATGCTTTAACAGCCTACGTGTTCTCCCAATCCTGTAAAATATTCTTAATCCTAAAATCACGGCCAGCATAGTGAGGGCGAAAGAGACAACTTTACAATGAGATGTATTTTTCAGTTGTGAAATAAATTGTATAATAAATATTTACCATTCAATTCCAATTATGAAAGGAGCTATTTAAATTTAAAACAACCGATTAAACAGAACGAAAAATTAACAAACAAAAAAACAATTCCCAATACAAATGTCAACACTATCGGAAAAAAAAAAACAAAAAAGTGTGAAAAAAGCTGAGAAGCAATCAGCAGAATCATCGGCAAATGAATCGGCTGTATTGTTCCCTATCTGAGTATTCCACTCCTCTTGTTTATTTGAACGCCCAATTTGCTGCAACTTTTTTTTTTATTATCTTTCTTTTTCTGGGAACAAAAGAACTCGATATGACAGGTACAACTCCCAGTATCGGTTGGCGGGCACGTTAAAAAACAAGAATCAAGTAGTTCGTTTTACTGATAGAACTGAAAAATTCGGCCCATTTTGTGTCGAATTTTAACGCGATTACAAAATGGTAATTCAAATAAGTCATACATTACACATTTGATGTTAAACTCCATTGTCTCTGCATGAGCCTTTTACCCACAGGTACCTGTGACTTGATTTGATACACACCAAAATAAAACAGAAATATAATGTGATTAGAAAAATACACTCTAATTAGGATGAAAAAATATCAAATTTCCCCCAATTTTTCCTACAGAGATAATGGTGTGCCACTTGCCACGATCCTAATAAAACTCCCTCGCTTTCATCAAATCTAGAATTCTCTTCATATAAGTTCTACGGGTATGGTCAACCAAGCTTTCTTGAGGATGTCTCCGATTTGGTGGGAAACACTATATAAACACCCTCTAATTAGCATGAGATCATAATAAACATACAGGCGGACAATACTCGTATATTGCACGAAACAGAATCTTTGCTTGTGAATATTAATACATATTTAATGTCACTAATCTCGCCCTCTAGTCCGAATTCGAATGAAGCCAACAAGAAAAGCTCGGTTGGTATTTCTAATCGAGTAAAGCAGTGTTGTGAAGTGTTTGTCCGGCGGCCCGTAACAATTGACACAACACTATAGCTGCTGTTTGCTCTAATGCTATTTGCTTTATTTAAGCTGTTAGGTTGTTAGGACAGGTCAGGACTATTGTCATATTGCTTTGACTAATCTATTCCGTTCAGGGATAGGCAGACTTTACAAATAGGTTTAATTTAGTCGTATTGAATCATGACTGATGTTTTTTATCAACTTTTGTTTTTTTTAATTTTTTATGCTATAAGTTTGTAAGCTAATATAGAATCCGTAAGCGAAAGTAATTGCTTTTCAGGTCTGAAAGCAGTACTCCCCTCTGCTATGCCGGCCTGATAAGAATTATTGGAATTATATAAATTGCTTTATGCGTCAATTATTATTTATTTAAATCGTGTCATTCAATGCGTTTCAATTCAGCTCTTTTTATATTTTTTATTATGACTCAACTAAAGATAGAATCTCGATGACGTTAAGCTGAAGTGTGGTCCATGAATGGATGTCACTGCTACTTTTTTTTATTGTGACACGACATTTGACCTCGACCTGCCTGATAATAAGCAAGAGGAGATTTAAGAGTGACGACGATAACTGTAAGTAGGAGTCACATCCACTTTGCCGGGCTAATTGGAACCGGCAACTTACAAGCTGATCCCGAAACGCAATCCTATCACTCCACGGTCTGTATACTTATAAGTGGTGGTTAGCCGGATCGGCAGATTGGGTACCACTGCCTACCACTCTTTGAACTTGCCTTGAACACTCTTTGACTTGAGTCAGTTCTCAAAAAAATATCATCATTTTCAGTAATGCATAAAACTTGCCTAAGCCAAGAGTTCGAGTTTGAAAGGCGATATCTTAAAAAGGCTATTCGAATGAATACCGGCTTCAATTCTTATTATAATCGATATATAGGTATCGAGTTCTCGTATGGAGCCGAGTGGCAGGTATCGCAGGCGCTCGTGTGGAACACCGATAGTGACGGCCGGCGCGGACGAACGACCCGCGCTTTCCGATACTAAGCGACGACACAAAAATCTATTCATATTTTTCAATTTTCCTTATTTAAATAGCCATGTGCTCGCAAAGATAGGAACACTTTTTCCGGTTGTTTCGCTTCAGTTGCTTTTTTACTTCTATGTAAATATTTTTTAATATTCATCTCTTTAGAAGATTTTGTTGAGTTTGTTAGGTATCTTCCAGATTAAATTAAACGACAGCTTATGGATTACCAATGAGATATAAAACATAAATAAT
Organism: Tinea trinotella; assembly: GCA_905220615.1. Classification (NCBI taxonomy): domain Eukaryota; kingdom Metazoa; phylum Arthropoda; class Insecta; order Lepidoptera; family Tineidae; genus Tinea; species Tinea trinotella. The sequence continues at coordinate 1,443,237 of HG992307.1, read as the reverse complement.
ACATGCTATCTTTGTATCTATAATTTCTATGGATAGGCATTAACAATTTTTAAAATACAAAATATTATTTTAAAATCTTAATGGAATACAAATATTCGAATAAATTGAGTAATATTCGTACGAGTGTCTATCTGAAACACGCTTCGATGGTGTTCGCGTCAATCTGTGACACGCAGCCGTTAGAAACTTCCTAAAAAAAGGAATTCAACGAAGGAAGCTGCCGTAATTGACGAAGCTCCCGAGTTATTCGAATCGAGTGGTAATCGTGACATTTTTCATCATCGCACATCCCTGTCCGAATGAGACGGATTCGAAAATTAAAATCTATCGTCGGCTGACAGTTGTGACAGTTGTCGCGCGCGCAACATAGTGTTGTACCTTCGGTTTCAGGCTTGTTCTAAATATGTCAGCAGTTCTTTGTTATCGTGGGACGTACACACGGAAATGAAAGTCCATCGAATAGGCGTCGCCATTATCGACGTATGTTGCATATTATATACCCTCATGTATTAATAAATGACATTTGATGTTATCACGCTTAATGAGTTTCGCGCGTTGCACTTCATGCGCTAATAAGTGTTTGTATATTATAGCTTAATGTGCTCCTATTGGACAACACTCGCACGTGTATTCTACAGATGCGGGTCTTTAATAATAGACGCATTGAATATTAGTAAGTTATATCTGTAATTCACATCTAATACGTTTATTGCACTCAATTACATTTTGAAACGAATAAAAATCATTATATATTTTTTAATATTTTCTAGTAATTAAAAATATGGATGCAACTGGCATCTTGTCATTCGGAATGGCGTACTAAGAGGAGGCCTATGTTATATGAATTATTGGACTATTTATCCTTCTACTGACCTCTGATTTATAAATCTCTCGTCAATCTCCTTTCATCCATCCTTTCTATGGCCAAGCCAACGCAAAAACTACTTTTACAACTTTAAATTAGATGAGTAAAAACATTGTGACTTTATCTTTTAGTTCATCAAACATATTTTTCGCAAACTTCAAAATACACGCAAGTGTAGTTGAATTTTGCAAAATGTAAGTAAAATATGATTATTCAGAGAAGTGTTAAAGAAACTTATGTATGAGTGACGTATCGCTGAGTGTCAGGCGGCCGGGTGTTAGATATAGAGGTATTCCACCTGCCAGTACGTCGGTAACTCGTCACCAGAAGCCATTTTCTTAACTCTATTCCGACGGAGGGTAGTTGAAAAACTTTTCGACTGCGCCGTGTGATATACGGATGAAAGTGTCATCTCTCACTTCAATTTGAATGACACGCAATTTTCGATATTTTCTTTTTTATAAATAGAGTTGTTTTTAAGTTTGTCTTTTGGTTAGTCTATTTTGAGAGAAATGCGAATTTTATACTCTACAGAACACATAAATAAGTTTTATTTATGTGTTTCATTATATATTCTGTACCTATTTATCCAATTAAGGCTTATTTGGTTTAAAATAAAAGGTCTAAGGTTAAAGTTAAAGGTCTTTTGACTTTTTAACAATATTATTTAAGACGACACCACCATGGCCTGGTGGTAGATAAATGATCTTGCAAAACATAATCCCCGGTTCAAAACCACTTGCTAGTGCTAGTACCGATGTATCTTTGGTATACGAGTATGTACTTACTTGTATACCGTTGCTTTAGTTGCCATCATTTTATAATGATAGTTACATAAACATAAATTGAGAAATTTCTTTGTGAATTTATTTTTTCTGCATTATTCAGCACCCCACACGAGATTAGTTGTGTCCCACCTGTCGTCCGCTAACACGCGATGCTGATCCGATAGCTCGGTGGTCATTATATTTGCTCGATCGTCAAAAGTTCTTTTGTGTGCGTGCGATAAACATGCCCCAACACTGGGGACGATATACTACTATGTGTTACCTGTGCAGTATTTATGTATACTAGTTTTTTTTACGTATTTAACCGATTAATCAAATTGTTTTGCTTTAATTTATACAAGGATATAAATTAAAGCGATATGTTATTTATATAGTTATTTAATTTAATTATTTAAATAACTATATAATTTTGTTGTTTAATAATTTCTTATATTCTTTCTTAGAAAGCCAGTCTATACTGTATATAAACAGTATAGACTGTGTCTGTATAGTCTCAAAAATAAATAAGAAGTAAGTATTGAATTATGTGGTTGGAATTGTAGGTTAATGTGAGGGAATGAAGGAAAGGGATTTGTGCCAGGATCGTGGCAAGTGGCTCTCCTTTGTCCGTAGGAAAAAGGCGTAACAATTTGATTTAATTAATGGATTTGAATTGTAAATATTTAACAGAGTCTATATAATCGTTGAAATTTCCAAAAGGAATAAATTAAAAGTTGCTAATAAAATAATATAATATATTTCTTATCTATTTTTTATCGAAAGTAGATAATTTTCTCGTGAGTCGTTATCATAAAAAAACTTCAAAAATCAAGTAATTTATAATTGTTTTTGTTGTAAACAACCTTTATCGATTGATAATATGTTTTTGATTTCAATCATTTTACAGATTATATTAATTATTTTATAAAATATTTTGATTACGCGCTGTTTTTGTTTAAGTTATTGCGTTCAAGTTAGGATACCGTATTATTCAAGTAAGGTATCGTATCGTTTCTTTGACGAAAATGGACAAATGAAATGCTTTCTTATATATACCATATGTCTTCATATCTTGGATCCCTCAAGCAAAGCGTGAAAAGGCACCCCCACACACCTTAAACTGGCTCTCTTGGTTTGGTCGTACCTTTAGGCAAGTCGAGGTCGGATGTTGAGTAACAATAAAAAAATCGATTTAAGGCTGTTATAGTATAATAATATAATTTAACATTAATTTAAAACATGACTACACAAAATAACAGCTAGTCCAACTTTCATACTTTAAGTTTGCAAAGATAGGCAGACACCATGGCGCCACTATGACGATATTAACGATTTACTTTTACAATTCGGATCTGAAATAGACCATATTACTATACAATCAAATTGTCACGCCTTTTTCCCACAAGAAAAGGCATATTATTAAGGTATTTATTCCAAAAAACTTCTTCAGAGACATGCTCTAAATGTACTTAATGTAAATTATAAAATAATTGTAAATAATAATATTACAAAAATATAGTTTTTTTTTAATATTAAAACTAAGAATTCGAATTGGCATTTGCAACGGTATTGGCATTCTGATCATAATCAAACTCGCTGGCGTGTAATCCGGCGTGTCGAGCGATAAGTTCAGATCATAAAAATCGCTAAGATTATATTTTTCCACGATAACGTTTTGTTATGCCTACTTTGTAACAGTTTCTCGTGTAAATAGGAATTAAAATTACTTTAATTAATCAATCAATCAAGTTGTCACGTTAAATGCCTACAGGGATAGGCAGAGACAATGGAGCTCCACTTTTCACGATGCTGCATTAAGCAATCCAGCTTTTTTGAGGATGTTTATAAAAATATTATTCTAAATATAAATTTGTACTTAGTCAATGAAGACAAACTTTATGACATTAAACTAAGATTAAGAGTAAGTACAAGAGTAAAGCTGTGATTTTCATAAATTAATAGTTTTCTTTATTCAAACCCCAGCTCGCGCCTGCCACTCGATAGACCCGATGCACAAAGACATGTATGCCAAGGAATTGTTTCATTTTTAAATACCATTTATAATTATATTATAGAAATTATAGACTTTAAGATCTTAATAGTGGTAGGCAGTCAGTTGGTGATCATTATCTCAGTCTACCGATCCCGGGTTATCGTATCCACTTTCAAATCCACTACAAACTGTAAAGATGTGAAGTTACTCTGTTGCTTTTCAGGATAACCTTAAAAGTTGTTGGTACCAACTAGGCCGGTATAGTGGTTACGACCGCTACTTAATACTAGTAGCAGCAGGGGTCTTTGCAACTATGTTCTTATGGCAACTTATTTTTTTAATATGCATATCGATATTATTTCTGATTTTTTTCTTTATCAACACCCCCTCTCCGCTTCCTCGTTACCCCCCTTCTTATTCGTTGATAACAAAATTGCATTAACGGTTTTTCAGTTGTTTATTTTAGTATTTAGACGTGATTTTAATATGGTTGTAGTGTTTTACTAATTATCATTTTTTTTGTAAGTAATATTTGAGTAATATTGTATTTACTATCATGTAATGGTTTTATTTATTTATTTATTTTATATTATTTAAGTATTTAAGGTAACACTGTGCCTACTTTGTAACACGTTCTCGTGTGAATAAAAATTGAAATTACTTTAATCACAAGTATATAGACCGTGAAGTGATTTGGTCACGTTTCGGGATCAGCTTGTAAGTTGCCGGTTCCATCTAGGCCGCCATAGTGAATGTGATTGCTACTACAGTTATTGAATTGTAGTAGCAGTGACATTCATTCATGGACCACACTTTGGCTAAACATCAGGCGGGGTGCAGTCATTAGTGGAGTCACAATAAAAAAAATCCCAGCTTTCTTGTCAATAGTAAAAGATAAATTTTATTTTAAACTATAATTAAACTTTAAATAGAGGCCGAGGTATACGTTGACAGAAATAATTGCCAGCCTTCTTGTCTCCAGACCAGTCTTGGCCAGCCACTTGGCTGAAGGTCCCCAAGCCGCAATTCGTAACCTGTACTGAGATTGGCGTACTTTCGCAGCTTGAGGTTTTCAGTAGAAATCGCCGCACTTTCCGCACTTAACGAGGTCGCCTGGATGTGAGATGGGGCTAATGTGTCTACAAAAGTCGCATTCCACACCAGACACCTGCTAAGTTTCCTCGGACCAACAGTTTAAGTAGAATGCTTTGCCTGCCCATGTGTTCTCTCCATCCTATGACCTTGGATCCTTCAAGCGATGCGTGAAGAAGCACCTTTGGCGGGCATAGTGACGGCGACTGGGGCAGCCGTGAACAAACCCGGTTTTCTCAGTCGTCGTCACTCTTGGACCTCCTCTTGCTTATCATCAGGCGGGACGAGATCAGATGTCGTGTCACAATAAAAAAAAAGTCATGCCGTCAGATGTTTCTGGCATTGCGGGTACTCCAACAGTGACAAGAGCCCTTAGGATAATGTCGTTATTTATTAAATTTATAATATTATTATATTGCTCATTCCCGGTCGGAGCAAATATTTGTTTCATAGCTTTTATTTGTAATATTTAATAGTATTAAATATTACAAATATTTGTTAATAAAAAAAAAGAGATGGATATTTGCTTCGGGTCTGGTTATCAAAGAGTGGTAGGCAGTGGTACCCAGTCTGCCGATCCGGGGTAGTACCACCACTTACAAGTATACAGACCGTGAAGTGATTTGGTCACGTTTCGGGATCAGCTTGTAAGTTGCCGGTTCTATCTGGGCCGACATAGTGGATGTGATTGCTACTCACAGTTATTGAATTGTAGTAGCAGTAACATTCATTCATGGACCACACTTTGGCTTAACATCAAGCGGGGTGCTGTCATATGTCGAGTCACAATAATATATATATATATATATTTAACCATAACCAATTATTACATTGTAGTGTATATAGCTTATCAGTTGCCTAATTAGCACCAGATAACCAACTGGCATGTGTTTATAATCTATACAGATAACACTGCAGCAACATATTGAAATACAATAACAATCAATGTGACGACAGGCGTGGCGCACTGGTTACACCTGTTTGTTACGCGTAAAGTCATGGGTTTCCGGTCGGAGCAAATATTAAAAAAGTATCTTTTATTATTTATTCACATTTCTATTCTCCATTGTCTCTGTCTATCCCCATGGGAAAAAGGCGTGACAATTTGATTGATTGATTTCTATACTAAGCTACTAAAGAACAATAGAAACAAGACAATCAAAGACACATTGGTACCGGCAAGTGGTTATCAAACCCGTGCTCTCGATTTGCGTGGTGTAGTGGCACTGCTCGTAGCTTTTTTAATATTTAACTAGCTGCGTAACTCGGCGTTGCCTGTGTCAAAATACATCGCATGCCTAAAATTCAGTTTTTCTATTATTATTTGTATCTACCAATAAACATACGTTGTAGAGTAAGTAAATAGAGTAAGTAAAATATTGAAACTAGGTAATGCTACAAGCTATATTAGAAATGCATCCTAATACTATGACGTATGCAATATATGTATCATTGTAACTGAATAAATAACAACCACATTAAAATATTCTTAGATAACTTATCAAAAAACTACATCAAATTCGTAAAAAATCAAAAATGTCTGCAACTGACACTGGTGCGGTGGTACGTCCGTTATGTTGTAGGAAGACTGAGAGGCGGGGCGGGGTCACCGAATGTAGCTAACGTCAATTAGTTAGCAGCGACAACTAGCGAATTAGGGCGGTGGTCCATGTTACACGACTAGTCCATATTTAGGGAACTTACTATATATAGTGTATATGAAATTGATTAACTTTCCAAAATAATTATTATGATGAATTAAATTCGAAAGTACTCGTACTTGGCAGACATCATCCTGCGCGGAAAAGCAGCGCCACTTCAAATATGATATATGTATCTTATTTTACTTTGCTATTCCATAATTACATTATAGAACTTTATAGTATTTTTTTTATTGTGACTTGACATCTGCCTGATTAGATCGTGGGCATTATCAAGGGCCAAGAGCGGCGACGACTGAAAAAACGATTTAGTTTACGTTTGCCTCAGTTATTATGCCTAGGTTATTTCATATTACAGCAGCCAATTGTTATCATACACAATATCAAACTGATAACGATTGTTATCAATCTTTTATCAAATTGACATCCAAAAAAACAACGATTTAATAATATATATTTCTGTACGGACACAAGTTTCTATGTTCCTAAAATTATAGATTGTGGTATTTTATTGCCTATATTTTGGAATATATATATTTTTTTTATTGTGACACGACATCTGACCTCGTCCCGCCTGATGATAAGCAAGAGGAGGTATATTATATATATTTTGAATGTATATATTTTTTAAATAAGCACTTTAATTTAATACATATATTAATAAAAAAATAACTAAAATACATTATTAAAAGGAGTCCCTTTAGGAAAGGTTCCGAAGATACTGGCAGCGTTCCCCCTTTGAATAGCTAGACTAATTCTTTGTCCGAGGTAGCTGCCAACTCTTCGGTCTCCTGTGATGTCGACTAACCTTTTTTGATATTTCCTTAAAAAGCCTTATAGCGCTAGGACCCGACGGACCAAGGGTCTCGACACCGAATGGGACAAAATCATACTCGGAGCCTAGACCCCTGTATTTGCACGCTTTAGCTTTTTTAATTATATTAATTCAATGTGGTTCGACGCACACGTCGCCTGATGTTAAGCTGGAGTGCGGTCCATAAATGGAGGCGACTGCTACTACAGCTAAATAACTGTAAGTAGCGCATGCTTGCCTTGATGAAACCGGAAACTTTTAAGATGATCTCGAAACGCGACTAGGTCACTTTATGGTCTGTATACCTAACTACCCCGGAGCGGCAGACTGGGCATATGACCACCAACTGTATGCCTACTGCTCATGAACAGACTCAGAGAAAACATTTTATACATTGATATTTTTTACAAATACTTACTTGCAATATTCAATCTAATTAAATAAATACTACAAATAAATTCTATTAAACAAATCTTTGCTCCGACCAGGAGTAGAACCCGGGAATTAACGCCTATTGGACTGGTGTGTTACTAAACGCGTGCGAAGGAAGCGAGAGAGTTGTGACAGGATCGTGGAAGTGCCTTCTATTGTCACTGCCTATCCCTGTGGCAGATTTGTGGCGATGGTTTTTAAGAATGGTAGGCAGACAATTGGGGTCATTTGCAAAGTGGGCCGATCCGTGGTAGTACCATCACGTAGTCGCTTTTCGGGATTAGCTTTTTTATTATTATTTTTTCTTATTTACATTTCTATACTAAGCTACTAAAGTGCTTATATCATAGAAACAGGACAACCAAAGTACATATATCAAAGATACATTGGTACCGGTGAGTGGTTTCGAACCCGTGCACTCGGCTTGGGTAACCATTGCACTGCCATTACACTACGGTAGCCTTAAAAGTTGAAAATTGACAGTTTCAAGTAGGCTGGTTATTGACAGGCTGGTAGTAGCAGTCTTCAGCTTAAAACCAGGCGAGGTGCTATCTGATATAACAAGCCACAATAAAATAAATTGTAAATAGAATTTAAAATCTGATATTTATTTCTCATGTCAGATTTTATTTATCGTTTATTGACACTTAAATTTGTAATAAAAATGTAATATAACACTTGAAAATAAGTTTAAACACTTAAGATTAGGATCTATTAAAGTAAATAAACACTTACGTATGTAATTACAGGCTTCTTTTACAATTTAATTATATATTTATGTAAGCTCTATCACGGATTAGGTGTTCATGAAATATACTCGTATTTAAAAAAAGCGTGGGCTTATATTAGTGTCAAATCTCAATCTTTTTAAGATAAATAATAAATAAATGCAATATATAAAAATTAAACAACCGATTAAATTGTCATGGTTTGACTCTCATAGGGATAGGCAGCGTCCATGGAGCGTCAATTTTAAATATCCTGCCTGTCACGAGTCTCTTGCTACCTTTACTTTTTTTGTTGTTACTCGATATCGAACACCCTGGTGATAAGCATGAAAAAACCGTCTCAGTTTACGGCTGCCCCAGTCGCCGTCACTATGCCGACCTAAAAACCCACAATTCCCTGTATATAAACCCTATTTCAGATGTGTTAATTTAACGCACTTTCCCATTATAACTGTTACGCCTAAATCCTCACAAAAGTAAGCAGTGACATTGGAACGCCACTTAACATGATCATAACATAACTCTTGCTCTTCATACAAACTTTATGATTATTAGATTATGATTATGCTTTATTAGAAATATCTTTTACTTGGTCAGAAAATACTCTTTAATTATCATTAATTTATCCTTTAATATCAATAAATTTAATTGTGTATTAATTTGTTAGTCGTAAATGGATAATAGTGCTTTAATAAAATAGCTCATATAAAATAGACACAAAATAATTTAAAATAAATCAATCAATTAAATTCTCACGCCTCTTTCCTACAGGGATAGGCAGAGACAATGAAGCGCCACTTGCGATCCTGGCACATCTTCCTCGCTTCCCTCATATCCACAATTCTCTTCATACAAGCTTTATGGTTATAGACACTAGGTTAACGCGACCTAGCTTGAAGGTGTCTTCGATTCAGTCGGAAAACACTCTCCTGGTCCTGCCTTGTTTAACGCATCAATCCACATGAGATTTATAATTTTATTTGGTCAATCTACACCCAAACCATCAAAGCAATCCTTTGCCAATTCTTGTCACTACATCTTTAAATATAATAATTACAAATAGCTAAATATTCTCTAGTATAGTAATATTTTGTCTTAACAATAATTAGAAAAAGAGTTTGGTTAACAACATTTTTAATAAGACAATTTATTTTCCGATAAACCAAACGAGATAGTTATATCGTGAATGTCTATAAATCTTTCAATTTAACTCATTCTTCTGAATGTAAATCTTATATCGATAGACTTAGTTATTCACAAATTACAATAGATCTATTTCTTGATAATATGTTTGGTTATAATACTTTGGACGCTTTACATTGCTTGCTTTGGGTATTCTATTTCTGAGTTTGTTTATAGTTTTTGTTAATATTTGGTTTGATACATTTATTATCTGAGTTAAGGCTTATTACAGACACTTTTCTATATTTTAGCAGAGATTTAAGAGTTACCACAATAGTATATTTTTTTAATAATTCTTCGTATAAACTAGTACTTTTACAGAGTGCTTTTACAGTTGATCTTGCAGACGTTAATTTTTTCTATGCAATATTTATTAATAATGAAAATAAAAAATATTACTTTAAATTATAATAAATATTAAGAAAACTGTTTTACGTATTACAGTATTACAATTTCATCTAAAGCTTTAATTTGTCCACTGCTTGACATATGTTTCTCCAATATTTTTCCAATTTCCTCTGTTGTGAGTGAAACAGAAGCTATATCAAAGCTCAGATGGCAAAAGGTCTACCTGTACTTCTTCCTGTTCACAGTCTCCACTGTTGCTCCATCTCTCATTCTTAGGCCTGAAATATGATCAAATTTCATTAAGCGAATTTCAAATAAAATAGAACATAAGGAAATAGAAAATAAAGTTGACATTAGTTTGTGGTTTCTTAACTCAGAACATTTTGGGCCAATTTTCTAATTCTTCGACAAATTTCTTAATAGGTAATTAAAATAGTAATGTATCAAAACACCAGCCCCCTAGCACGGCAATTCAAAAAGCAAGATAAAAGACTTGCAAGGAATATCATAGCAACTCATTTTGAATAACTTACTACGTATAACAGTGCATCAAAAAAGATATTTAAACGTTCGGTACAACTTTACACAAAACAATGTTGAAAACATGAATAACTATAATGAACATATTGATGTGCCAGCCTATTAAGTTATTTAAAATGAGTTACAATAATATTCCTTGCAGGGCATTACAGGAGGGCAGGAATCCTTCTCCAGAATGAAGGAAAATACACGCTCTCAATCGCTGTGTCTTCAAAATGGCTGGGAAATCAAACGCCCAATACTGTGTCGCAAATCCTATGTATATTGTGATATATTTCTCTAAGTAGACATAGTAATAAGCTAATTTTCATAGAGAGCATTCAATGTATATCGGGTTTATGTATTGTATCGTGTATTTGATAAGATTTTGTGTTTAAATTGTGATTTGGTTCGCTGATAACAAACGTTTATTAGCCGTAAAACAAAGTAACTATTTGTGATTGGAATTTTAAATAAAACTTAATTTATGGTTTGTTATACTATTAAGATTATAACTGTTTTAGATTTAATATATATATATATATATATATATATATATATATATATATATATATATATATATATATATATATATATATATTATATATATTATATTTAATACATATATGTATATATAAAAATAATGATATTAAAAAAATAGATCTATTTATCTGACTTGTTGTCTTGTAAAATTGATAAAAAATTGATAAAAGAAATAAAGGCGTTGTAAGAACTTTTTAATGAGTTGAAAATCAACTTTTTAAGACATGGTTCAGATCACGGAGCATATGAATAAAACATATCATATATTTATGAATAAAACAAATTTTATGCGGCTTACTATCGCGTTAATTTTGGTTAATGATTTTACATTTTTTTTTATTCTTATTCCGACTTTGCAGCCATCGTGGTCACGAAGAAACGTCGGAATAATATGAAAATTGTAAAATCAGAAACCAGATTAAACGCGATAGTAAGCCGTAAAAAAAATGTTTAATTCAATTATAATTCAATTTTGATAGTCTGACATTAGTATAAGTTCTTTGGTTAGTTACAATGATACATGTTTAGTAATCGAAGCCGAATTTAAAAAAATAACATAAATATGACATTTTGATAGTATCTGACCACCCCATTACATACTCAAAGGTTTGAAGTATTTCCCTCTTTGTTCATAATCGGAAACGGAAGTGCTATAATATGAAGTAGAGACGCGTGTCTCTGTTAGTGATTGGTTTTTTGTTTAGAATTCACATACATTCGCGGCATTCATTTTAAAAAGAGTAGGGCAGAGCGTTTGAATAAATAAATATTATTAAATATTAAAAGGTGTGACGATTTGGTTGATTGAAAAAAATCGGTTGTCTGTAAAGTCGGTTTACTGACGATAGTTGAACGTGACAACGTCTTAAGAAAATACTGATGGAATGGTTGCATTTTTCAAAAGAAAATTTTAATTTTATTTGATTGATAGATATTTTGTATGGATATAGAGAAGGAGGTAAATGGAAATCACAATTTAATTGATCAAGTTACATTTATTTGTACGCATAAATACATTTACAATATAATGTCAATTTTTTTATTGTATATTAAAATATTACTAATATTAATAGTACGCATTGCTCACTCAAGTAGGAGCGAGACAGATGTCTCTCTCCTACTTGTTCATATTTTCAATAATTATATTCATATATAATTTTCATATTTTTGTTTCAGGTAAGTCTACATAGCTGATATAATGAATATTTTCCAAATAAATATAGGTATTTATTGCATAATATATATTTTTTTGTATAAAAGAAACGCATTAGGAGTACGTCGCACAAATCATCTATTCACACACTTGCTGTACTAAACGAATAATAATTACTTGTGTATACTTCAATCTAATGCATATTGCTGAAGATATAAACAAATGTAAAACTGTGGTGTAGTGGTGCGCTCGGTTTGAGTGACCATTGCACTGCTATTACACCACGGTCGCCTTATAAGTTCATTTTTAAAATAAACATAACCTAATAGCATGTATGAAGAGAATTGTAGTTGTAAAAGAAAGCAAGAGAGTTGTGTCTGGATCGTGGAAACTAGCGCCTTGTGAAAGTAAGACGATGATGATGATGTTGACTTTTTTATATTTTAATTAGTCTATAATGTAAACAAGTAGAATGTATTACCACCCCATATCTTATCCTCAACCAATTGTAAACTGAATTGTTTTTTCAGTCGCCAGCGCTCTTCCCTTTGCTTATTATCAAACAAGGCGAGGTCAGATGGCGCGTCACAATAAAAAAAATAAACCAGGTTTCGACCACACTAAACCTACATTTATTTTATAAAGTTGCGCAACATCTGACCATTGGGGACTAGGAAAACATGGACACAGTCTCTCAGTCCTTACAACTATGCCGGCACAAAAACTTCCACTATTTTTCTTCTAACATAAAAACATGTCTCTTTTATTTACATTTACACAATATAACATTGCCGCAGACTGTAATTACATAGCTAATACAACGGAACTGAACGAAGCGTACTCAAATGATTTATCCCTCGCTATCAGAGAGCTTCGTGCATAGAAAAAAACACCTCACAATGAATAACATTTCTTATACAAAACCTGTAATTTACACAAACACCCTCCATTTACATACAAAAAATACATGCATATGTATTATTTATGATTTTACTCGTATACGTGTATTGCTTTATCGAACTAAACGAAAAGGTTTCTTGTTACTACCTCGTGTTTTTACTTTTGTAAGGAATCATGCGCATTCGACTAAATCAATCAAAACTAAACAATTGTCTAATAATTGACAAAAGGAATGCTTTGCTAGCTCATGGATCGCTTTGATAGCGTGTTCTTCCTTGGATCCTTAAAGTGGCCGGGCGTAGTGATGGCGGTTGAGGCAGACGTTCATTTAGTTGTCTTTTTTAGTCGTCGGTAGTCTTGCACCTCTCCTTGGTTACCATCAGGCAAATGGAGGTCAGGAGGTTTGTGTATGAATTTAATTAACAATAAAAAATCGAAAGAAATAATTGACACGTGCACATCGGTCTATATGCAATATATAGATATACTTATATCTGTATGGATACATCTGAACAAATATACGTATGTCTGATATCTGTATACATACTTATGTTTTTTTTATTGTGACACGATATCTGACCTCGAACCGCCTGATGATAAGCAAGAGGAGGTCCAAGAGTGACGTCGACTGAAAAAACCGAGATAGATATAATGTATAAACATAATTAAAATTAAAGATATTTAAAATAACCATAGAGCTTGTATGAAGAGAATTGTGAATGTGAAGGAAGCTAGGGGGTTCGGGTCAGGATCGTTGCTAATGGCGCTTCATTGTCTCTGCCTATTCCTGTGGGAAAAAGGCGTGTTGATTGATTGATATTTATTTGTTGGGAGTTTTAATATCATCGCATAAATATGCACCCCAAATTCCGCTCACCTCACATGGTTAGCTTCTTCTTAATTTATTTTTATTTCTTATAATTTTATTATAATTAAAACAATTACTTCAATTGGAAATTTATTTCACTAAAATTTATTTAATTTACAATTTTAATATTTTTTCTAAATTTTCCAAGTCCTAATTAAGAATTCATATTAAATAACATTTAGTATATAATTTAAGATATAAGGAACTTACAAAAATCCTTTCTTCACAATCGAATTCTCCCGAAGAAAAATATTAAAATATATGTAAAGCCGCGCTTTGATAAATGCCATAAATCGTCTCGAATCGGGTTCGGAACTCTATTCTTGAACAATCGATGAGTGGAATAATTTTCAGCCCTTGTGATCTTATTAGCCTTGATCGAATTAACGGTGACTAAGTAGTGTTTTTGTAATTTTAAAACATTCATAATTAAAAGTGTAGTTATGGACCCGAAAATAAAATTTGTTCATTTTATCACGTGTGGTTATTATCACAAAATTTTATTCCGCGGTAATTTTATTCGTTATGCTTAAAGCTCAAGGTCTAAAATATTATTTACGTTCTACCAATCATTATTGTAGCTAGACATATGACAGCACCTCGCCTGCGGTCCATGAATAGACGTGACTGCTACTCACATAACTGTAAGGAGCAGTTTTTTTTAACATTTCTAAACTAAGCTACTAAAGTGATTGTATCATAGAAACAGGACAACCAAAGTACATTTATCAAGGATACATTGGCACCGGTGGGTGGTCTCGAACTCGTGCTCTCCGGTTTGTGTAACCATTGCACTGCCACTACACTACGGTCGCCACACACGTCCACTATGCCGGCCTAGTTGAAACCGGCAACTTACAAGCTAATCCCGAAACGCGACTGAGTTATTTTACGATCTGTATTTATACTCGTATAGTGGATCGGCAGATTAGGTACCACTGTCAAGCCACAATGAATAAAACTAATCATTGCTTCTGAGTTCTTAAATTTCAAACCCAATTTGAAATAGAACTAGAATCAACCTTCATTGGATATCAGTCGTCATTAGCCGATGTACCGCTTCTTAACTTCTTTTAAAACTAGTTGTAAGAATTTAAATTGTATGTTTTTTTTTCATTCCGTTTGTTTCTAAAAGATAATGTTTAATGGATAATTTATCTATAAATATGTCTGATCCGTAGTACGGTTGCGACTAACACGCTATGATGTTAATTGGTATCTTTTTTAATTGTTTTAAAGGTGCTTCTTTATGTCAGACTGCTGTTCGGTACGTTTGAAGATATTGACTGTTGTTTTAGATAGAAGTCAAGCATTGATATTACTTTAAAAAGTATTATGAGTAAATTAGAGAAATTTTAATGTTTAATTTTGTTCTTTTATATTCGTACATATATTGATATATGTATAATACTTTAGTCGTCCTGTTTCTATGGTACAAGAACTTTAGTAGCTTAGTATAGAAATGTATATAAAAAATAAAATAAAAATATTGTAGCTCAATATATGGCTACCACGTTAAGCTGAGGTGCGATCGAAGCGACTTCTTCTTCAGCTCTACAGTACAATAATTAAAAGTAGCAATAGCATTCGCTATGCCAGTCTAGTTAGAACCGGCAACTTTTAAGTTGATCTCAAGTCTCAGACCGTGTGACGTACACACGGGTTCTGCTATATAGGGCGCGGACAGTAGTTCGATTTGTCGTGTTTCGAATGGCTCGATAGGTACCCGATCGCTGTCACAGATGGCATTTAAAAAAAAATCTTAGTACCTTAATTCGTATTGGTAAGTAGATGAGGAGTAGTCACATCCTGTTTGGAAAGCACAATCTGGACCAATGTCAAGAGTCTGTGCTCAGTAGTAGAACGAATATCCATTTTTAATATACATATTTAAAGGACATCATTCATTTTGGGCTTCTGTGTACTACTTTTGTAATGTTCATTGATGGAAAAATATATAAATGGTAGTTTTGATGCTTGTATTGATAAAAGTAATAACAGTTTTAATTTTAATTGATGTGTAATTTAGTTATTTGGAAAATAAGATATGAGTTTTGTATTATCTGTCAATCAACGCCATATTTTTTTTTTTTTGTGACTCGACATATGACAGCACCCCGCTTGATGTTAAGCCAAAGTGTGGTCCATGAATGAATGTCACTGCTACTACAATTCAATAACTGTGAGTAGCAATCACATCCACTATGCCGGCCTAGATGGAAGTGATTTGGTCACGAAACGTGACCAAATCACTTCACGGTCTGTGTACTTGTAAGTGGTGGTACTACCCCGGATCGGCAGACTGGGTACCACTCTTTGATAACCAGACCCGAAGCAAATATCCATCTCTTTTTTTTTTTATTAACAAATATTTGCATTATTTAACATTATTAAATATTACAAATAAAAGCTATGAAACAAATATTTGCTCCGACCGGGGATCGAACCCGGGACTTTACGCGCAACAAACCAGTCGCTAAACCGTTCGTCCACGCCTGTCGTCAATTTGTTCTGCTTCGCACTATCATAGTTATAGTTTGATCATTTAGCACGCCTAAACTATGCAAAATGAAGGATATATTCCAATTACATTGTAATCTTCGTACATAAAAATATTTTAAAATACATAATATGCAACTGTTAATACAATTGAGCCCAAGTCCCCATACAAAATAAAATGATGTCCTTTGCCCTAATTTTTAAGATCGAATCGAAGTGAAAAAACAACTACGTAGCCTTTATATATCTTTACTGTCTAAAAATGTATCTATGATTTTTTCTTTTAGTTATTTTTCTACAAATTTCTAGAAAATGGGGTCAAGTTTTTCTTGTACCGATAAACGGTCACAATGGAGGTAGACGTATGTGGCAATTAATAACATGAGATAAGTTGAGATATCCACCATCGCCCGCAAAAAGATCATTCACTCAATGTCAGTTGGATGTTTATGTCACCCGGTCGTGTTCCCTTGAGGCTCTTGATGACAAACTTTGGCCTTTTGTTATAGGTTTTCATTTTATTACTAACTTGATTTTTATATCGAGGTTTTTTAGGAGAATTGTTGATGTCAAGGAAGCAAGGGAGTTGTGTAAGGATCGTGGCAAGTGGCGCTCCATTGTTTCTGCCTATCCCTGTGAAAAGAAGACGTGGCGGTTTTTGATGTGTTTTTTTAGTTATATTAGCATCGCCTGATTGCTATATCGACTAATACTAAACGTGTTTGAATCTTAGAAACAGTACGACCAAAGGACAAATATCAATCAATCAAATTGTCACGCCTCTTTCCCACAGGCATAGGCAGAGACAATAAAGCGCCACTTGCTACGATCCTGACATAACTCTCAAAAATACCTAATAATACAATATTAACGAGTTAATACAATTATAAAAAAACATACCGGTAAGTGGTTTTTGAAAGGGGCTGTTCTTAGTTTGTGTGACCGTTTTACGACCACTAGACCGCAGTCGCCTTAAAAATAGCTTCTTAAACAAATTTTAAAATTATACAAAAAAATATAAGAAATATTAGCAACAATGTATTACTCGCTCGGGGCTGAAACACTTTTTAAATCTAAACTTTGTTAAGTCGACTCAACTTTGCAAATTCACATAAAACAGACACACTGGTGACTTATCGCTTGACAATTTATCTACACTGAGAAAACTCAAAAAAACTTATGTATAAAAAATCTTGTAATGAAGTTGTAGCGCCACGGGGTTGATGCTCGTACAGATTTGAATTACTTTTACACAATAAAACGTATTTATTTATTTGCCGGCATAGTGACGGCGATTGAGGCAGCCATGAACTAACTTGGTTGTTTCAGTCGTCATCACTCTTGGATCTCCTCTTGCTTATCAGCAGGCGGGACGAGGTCAAATGTCGTGTCACAATAATAATTAAAAAAAACTATAATAGACTAGGCCGGCATAGTGGATGCGACTGCTACTTGCGGCTATTTACCTGGATCGTACCCCAGCTTACTATCAGGCCGGGTGCTGTCAAATGTCAAGCCGCAATAAACAAAGGGCATCATTCATTTTGGGCTTTTGTAATGTCCAATAATGAAAAAATATATAAATTGTAGTTTTGATACTTGTATTGATAAAACTAATAACAATTTTTCTTTTAATTGCTGTGCGTTTGAGTTATTTGGAAATAAGATATGGATTTTGTATCGTCTGTCAATCACAAAGACACGCCATATTAACAGTTCTGCTTTGAACTGTCGTAATTTTCTTTATCTAACAATTAAAATATCCGGTTGCCGGTTCCAACTAGGCCGGCATAGTGGATGTGATTGCTACTTATAGTTACTGAATTGCAGTAGCAGTGGCATCCATCCACCACACTCCAGCCTATTAAGCGGTCATATGTCGAGTCACAATAAAACAAAATACATATAGTTGAAATACTTTTCTGCCCATGCGTTCTTCCCATCTTATAAGGTTATAAGTTATAACCTTTCTACAAGTAAAGTGTGCTAAAGCCGGCGTTGTAATGGCGACTAAGGCAACCGTAAACAGAGTCGGTTACAGTCCTTGGATCACATTTACTTGCCATCAAGACGAGATCAGACGCCGCGTCACAAAAAAGAAAAGCGTGTATGTACATACACTCAATGTTTGATATCTCACCTATATTTTGAACTTTTGGCCAAATTATAAAAGTTTAAAGCACATCCGACTGGTGACAAATATTATCTGTCTACATTAACAAATACTGCCAAGCGTGATTTTTCTTTGTGCCTTATCGGTGTGCCTCAGGGCTCTCGGGCGGCCCTTCCTAACCACCAGTTAATTCTTGATGTTGATCTATTTCGAATTGATATTGTTATGTGTGGTTTTGTATTTAGAACTAAAATAAACACGGAATTGGGTTAGCATTGAAAAACACTTTTGTTCACTATTGAAGCGATACTTCTTTGCGCTTTTCTTTGATCTTTTTGTGCGGCTCGACAAAACTCCTAACAAAACGACGTTAAATAAAATACGTAAAGATCTCTTGTTTTTATTGTCTGTAGGTAGAAACTTTATGTGTGTATATCAATAGAAATGACATTTAAATTTTTTAATAAGAAATAAAGTTGTATATAAAACTTCACGCGTGCACGTCCGGTTAGCAGAGACTGGGGTTCGTACCCAAGCCGATTCTGTCGCCATAAACGCACGATGTTAACATACAGGTTGAGTATGCGTTATTTAAACGCAAAACGAACTGAGACAATTGTGTAAAAGCAGCCTTTTTTAATACATAAGAAATATTTAACCTGCACCTTGCGCAGCTGATCGAAATAATAATAAATTTGCTCAGATGAGTGGAATGATGAAATAGGGACTACTTAGAAGATTGTTTCTTGATCGGGGACATTTCTAAATAGGCTCAGTGCCTATAACCATAAAGCTTAGGAATTAATAGTAACTTCATAGACCGAACTCCAGCTTAACATCATGCGGAGTGTGTTATTTGTCGAGTCTTAATAAAAAAACTTCTATGAATTGTTGACTTTTGATAAGTCAGTTGTCAAGATGTCAGTTGCATCCACTGGTTATTCGTGACTTTCACTATGTCGTCCGTCAGTCCACCTAGTGGGAACCTACCTACGCTGCGACTTCCGGTTCGTGGTCTCCACTCTAGTACCTTTCTAGAAAAGAGTTCTAGAAAAATCTTATATAAGTATCTTAATTCCACGTTTCAATTGGAAAAATTGAAATATAATTAGTTTTATTAAAAACAACTTTTTTCCTTAACATAAAACTCTTACTTGTACCTTCTTTTGCGCAATTAAAAGTTTTATAAAAAATAAAATAAAACATAATTTTTCGTTCGAATATGCACACATTCTCGTATCATTTTCAAGAGTCACCCTTCAGATACAATTTTTCAGGCCGATACCGACCCGGGGTCTTTATTCACGAGTTTTAGTCTTTAAAAAGTTTATCAGGCTAAAGTTACCGGGGTACCTTGTGACGCCGTCTACTTGCTATGAGAAATTTGATCACATTAATCTCCTCATGTAAGAACTGAAAAGTTTTAGAAGTGTTCACTTTAACCTTACTATTTGTCCCGCGTGTCAAAACAAAAATATTACTCATTTTATCTGTTATTACGTATTTTATCATGATTGAATGAAATTGGAGGTGCATTATAATGGACCGGCATAGTAAAGGCAACTGCGGCCACCAAACAGAGTAAAAAGGGTATTTAAGGAAATAAAAGTACAAAATATTTCTTTGTATTTATACACACTTTGTTTTGATTCTTTCAATCAATCAATCAAATTGTCACGCTTTTTTTCACAGGAATAGATAGAGATAAAGGAGCGTTCTTGTCACGATCCTGACACAACTTCCTCGATTCCGTCACATCCACAAATCTCTTCATACAAGCTCTACGGTTATGGGCACAAGGCCACCCAGCTTTTTTGAGGATGTCTCCGATTTGGTCGGTAAACATCTTCCTTGTTTAACACATCTATCCACATTAGATTTATAAATTCATTTCGTCAATCTATTGTTTGTTAGCGTCTTACCAGAGCGGTTGTTGACGTTATAGGCACTAAATATTTTAATGAAAATATATATTTATAATATAATTTGATTTATGAAATAAATCTGAAACATAAATTACTTCAAGCCTTCATGTATATGCATTGTTACATTGTTCGTAAATAATACAATCAATCAATCAAACTGTCACGTCTTTCTCCCACGGGGATATGCAGAGAGAATGGAGCGCCACCACGCCACTCTATTTTTGAACCGCACTCCGGCCTAACATCAGGCGGGCTGCTGCATATGTCGAGCCACAATAAAATACATTATACCCATTGACAATGGGTCAAAAATAAAGGTACGATAGGTAAAAAATCTAAAACTACAAACTTTTTCAGACTGATTATTCACCAGAAGGTTTTGCAGTTACATTCAGTTTAGAGGTTTAAAATGAACAAAGTTCCAATTGACTTTTTAAAAGTTTTCCTGTAAATATTTTATATAAATGGTAATATTATTAGATATTAAACTAAATTCACGCCTTTTTCCCATAGGGATAGGCAGAGACAATGGAACGTCCGTGTAAGCGTAATTTAAAAGAATACGCTCTAACTAAAAAAATGTTAGTTCTCATAACTATAGTGACTGATTAAATTATTCTTACATCTATTCGTAGTATGTATGAAGTTATGGAAAAAAAGAGAACGTTGACTTTCAAAAGAGGACATGTCCTAAAATAGGCAGAGATCCGTAGCGGCTACGTGAAGGAAGCATCGTGAAAAGTAGCGCTGTTTGGAGTTGTTGGAGAAAAAGCGTTAGGTTAAGTTTTTAAATTGTATTCGTAACAACATTTATGGAGAGGGGGAAATATAAATATTATGAACAATAGCGTAAAACATTATCTTTGTATATGTTATCGTTCGGAGGCAACATTCCCCGCGAATGCCGACGGAAGGCGATAACCATCTGTCTCGCTTTTTATTTATTGCCTAACCTCTACGTGTAGGGTTAGGTTACATTTCGCCATTTATTTAGACCCTCTAAAGCCAAATTTAGGTGAAATTCGTCCACGTGTCAGTAGAAATTTATTATCTTTTTAGACAATACAACAGTAGAATTAAGTAGACATTAATTACTATTGAAAATTGGATAGAAAATATCCACACGTGCACGTTCAACTGCGTCCGAGAATCGAATACGGCTCCCATGATGTCCTACTAGCATTCGGACAATTTTTAATACATATTTATTGACAAACTTTAAAATACTTACCACTGATAGAATTGATCAACTTATAAAAAAACTTTATATCAATATAAACAAAAATACTAGTTGTGTCTGTGTTAGTGTGTGTGTGTGTGTGTGTTTGAAGTGAATCTGGGTATGAAATTGCACCTAATAATAATTTTAACATACAAAAATTTATTAGACGATCATTAAAATTAATTAAAAAGGCGAAAGATGGTGTCGCAATCTAAAAGCGCCAATTTCAATACTAATGTATTTTTTAAATGTGCTTTATTCGTCCAGTTCCTATGTTACATTCTACAAACACTTTCCACGATCCTGACATAAACTCTTTCGCCTCATTTACATCCACAATTCTCTCTATACGAGCTCCAGGCACTAGATATTTCAAAAAAATTACTTGATTTATGACATAAATCTGAAACATAAGTAACTTCAACTCTTCGTGTACATGCGTCGTTACATGCGTACGTAAATAATACATTATACAGTAATAATGGTACTTGTCCACTGTACATAAATCTAATGTGTTATCTCACATCTGCCAGCGTATCGTGAGATTACGCAGATATTAATAGGTTATTTATTTGCTTACTATAGATTCATAATAAATATAACCCACGTTATTTATTAATATTATTAAATTCTGTGAAATGAATGAAGGAAGGTAGAGAGTTGTGTCTGGATAATGAAAATGGCTCAGTATTGTACCTGCCTATCCCTTGAAGGTTTTTTTAATTATTGGGTCACCACATCGGATCTTCTTTTTTGCCTGATGATTAGCAAAGAAAAGTCCAAAACTGATATTGCCTTGTGCCCATAACCGCAGAGCTTGTATGAAGAGAATTGTTGATGTGAGGCAAGCGAGGGTGTTGTGTCAGGATCGTGGCAAGTGGCGCTCCATTGTCTATTCCTGTGGGAAAAAGGCGTGATAATTTGATTTATTAATTGATTTTTATAACTATTTGTTATTGTTATTTCGAGCTGTACAAGGAAGTTTTCTGCAAGGAAATGTTATTTATGGCTTTTGTTAAGGAAATGATAAATAAATGAATAAATATTATAATAATTGGATTAATAATATAGTCGGTCATACACAAGGTGAAGCTGCTCAAGGTGTCAGGAAACCGCTGGATGCATTCCGCTTCCAACAGGCTACTCTGTTTATTGCTGGGGGAGGCTTATGTCCAGCAGTAAACAATTATTGTTTAAAATTATGATCAATCTATATCCTGTAAATTATGTAAAAGAAACTTCTAAGATACGAGTATGTTTTTTAAATACTTATTCGAAATTAAAATGCCATAAATTATAGTAAAATTATCAATCAATCAAATTGTCACGCCTTTTTCCCACAGGGATAGGCAGAGACTTACCACGAGAGGAGCGCCACTTACCACGATCCTTACACAACTTCCTTGCTTCCTTCACATCCACAATTCTCTTCATACAGGCTCTGTGGTTATAGGCACTAGGCAACCCAGCTTCCTTGAGGATAGTAATATTAAATACTAAATATAAAACTTACTAAAACATTATTTTAACTGATAAAAATGAGTTGGGAGAACCTTCCTATCCTTGTGGGAACAAAAGCGTGTATTTTAGTTAACAACACATGACACATGCCTAAAAAATGACCAAACATTTTTAAAATACGTTTAATTTAGAGTTGTGACAACCCTAGATCGTGATAAAGATCGATTCGTTGCGAAATGTCGCGCTACGGGGCCGAACAAATTATCGATTCATAAAAAGTATCGATTGTAAAATATTGCCGAAGGTTTATCTCGTTATTGTTTCCAGAGATTCAAGTAGGGTGCATATGCTTTAATATAAATTAAATATATGAATTTTTAAATCTGATGTGGATGGATACGTTAAACAAGACAGACCCAGGAGCGTTTTTTTTTCTACCAAAATGCAGACATAACCAAGAAAACTGGGCTGCCTAGAGCCAATAATGGCCGAGATTGTATGAAAAAAAATGTGGATGTGAGAGAAGCAAGGGATTTTTGACCGGATCGTAGCAAGTGGCGCTCCATTGTCTCTGCCTATTCCTGTGGAAAAAGGCGTGAAATTTTGTTAATCCACTTCTTCTACTTTCAAGTTATTATCCCTGATTGTTATTACATTTACTTTTTTATACTCCACTTGATGTAAGGTGCAGCACTTAAAAGTAGTCCTAAAATGAACCTATAAATGTAGTCACAATTATAGGTATAGGTGCGCGTGCGCAGGCGGTCCCTATCAAAGCCTTCCATCATGCAATATCAGGGAATCTTGCCACGTCAACGCGTCGACCCTCACGTTCTAACCACCCTGCAAAACAAACCTTTAAGATAAAAATAACTCATATTTTAGTGGTTATGTTATAGAAAAAGACTTGTTATTACACGGTTGCCAAACGTCAAGCGTCAAATATGGTCAAACGTCAAATATGTTAAAACGTCAAATATGGTCAAACGTCAAATATGGTCAAACGTCAAAATGACCATCATAGCGTGCCGCTGGTATAGTTAATTTTAAAGACCTGTCTGAGATACGACAAAAACAGTATTGCTTAAAATTAAACTATATTTATAATTTTAACAAGACTTTGTACAAGTGACTGTAAATCTGGCTAAATATCTATTACTATTATTTACCTATTTAAGATATAGAATAAATAGTTGACCCAAATTTAAGTAATAGATTATAGATTTCCTGTTACAGTTGTGTTAAATAAATTAACTAAATGCGATTACAAAACAATGTTATCATTGCATACAATGGCCGCGTTCACGAAGCCGCTAACCTATTACATACATTTCAAATGTCAATCTTTTATTGTGATTACTATTATACTAAAATATGTATAGTCGATCTTAGAAACATAACAATACGTAAAGAGAATAGTGAATTTATGAAGAAAATTGTGGATTTGAAGGAGGCAAGAGAGTTGTATCAGGACCTTCGAAAGTAGCGCTGGGCATTGAGGCGTGATAATTTGGTTTAAAGGCATAGTGGACAGGTCTGCTGCTTTTATTTGTAGCAGCATTTATTCAGTTTGATATCCAGTTTTAAAAGAGACTCTTTTACAATATAATATAAAAATCTTCGAACCTACTAATAAATCAGCCCTTTCTTCCTATTAATTTTAATTCGATAACTGATCTCGTGTAGTCTGCTGGTAACCACGAGCTGAATGAATACATGAATGAAAATGCTGACACAGTTTACGGCTACCTCAGACATTGTCGTTAAGTTAAATATAAAAACAATTAAATTGATGTTTATATTTGGACAATGTATATCATCGTATTTAGATAACTATTTATTAAAATAAAAACCATTTATCGTAATCGTAAAATTAATTTCCCAAACAAGTTATTATTTAAAAAGTAAATAAATGTTCATATTATTACAATAATAAAAATTGAATAGAATAAAATGTTTATCGTGTAAATTGTTATTACTTATTTTTATAGTAATAATTTATACATCATTGGAATATGGGAAAAATTAATACAAAGTAAAGAAATGCTGATACGATCCTTCCACAAGGTGAACATCAAACTTAAAAAACACAACTTTAAAGACAATACTGATAACTGACTCGTGAAATTCGAAGTCTCCGCTGTATCGTGTTTGCAATCACCTCTCGTGTCGTGTCGAGCTGGCCACCCCGCGTGCGATTGAAGGATACCACCTTCAGATATGTCAACTTCTCAGAACAGAGAGCCTCACTCAACCTCTATCACAAATCATTTGTGTTCACTTGCACATCACTATAGTGAACAAACTCAACTGAAATTTTATTTCATGTATTGTGTTAGTCACGCCTCTTTCCCACAGGGATAGGCAGAGACAATGGAGCGCCACTTGCCACAATCCTAACACAACACCCTCGTTTCCTTCACATTCACAATTCTCTTCATACAAGCTCTATGGTTATGGACACTAGACAACTTAGCTTTCTTGAGGATGTCTCCGATTTGGTCATCAAACACCCTCCTGGGCCTGCCTTGTTTAACATATTCATTCACATGAGATTTATAAATTCGTCAATCAACTTTCACTCATTCTGGAGCGCTCCATTGTCTCTGCCTATCCCTGTGGGAAAGAGGCGTGACAATTTGATTGATTGATTTAACAATATCAATTTAGCTCAGCGGTTCCTATGCCACGGAACTAATGTTTATAATTAAATAGTGGTTTCACTTAAGGTTGGATTATTCTTTTACATTTTTTGCACAGCTGAATGCCGGATGCAGTCCTCTTTTAGCAGGCCAATGTGGGGATAGCTCGGGGCCCCATGCAACAGAAGACGATTTGTAATGAAGCTGATTTATCGACGATTTATGGCTGATTTATAACTCTCTGACAATGATTGGGGTGACCGTTAACTAAGTCAGTTTTTTAGTCTTTGGCGCTCTTGGACCTTTCCTTTTCTTGATGGTAAGTCGTAGTCATTCAATAAAAAAGTAATAAAAGTTTAATTTATTAAGTCTATATAATATATTTCATAATAGAGGTACTGATCGAGGATCTCACAAAACTATGCGTCAATATGAATAAATTGTGGACTCGCCTCCATGTTTTTGTTTTATAATTTTGTATTCGCGAGTTTTTGTATATTGATTTTATTATATATAAATTTTTATTTTAATACATTAATGACCAAATAAATACAATTAATTAATTGCAATACCTGCATGATGAGTTGTTGACTTATTCCTTCTGATTAAAATAGAATAAAATTATTCGGAAGCAAATAGTTTTGCCATTAGTCCAGTCAAGGCAGTAGGCAGTGATGCCTAGTCTGCCGATCCGGGGTAGTACGACAACTTAGAAGTATACAGACCGTGAAGTGATTTAACTGCGGCCGGCATATTGGATGTGACTCTAACTGGGTACCACTGCATACCACTCTTTGATAACCAGACCCGTAGCAAATATCTGCATCTTTGTTTATTATTAAATATATGTAATATTTAATATAATTAATAAATATTTCAAATAAAAGCTATGAAACAAATATTTGCTCTGACCGGGATCGAACCCAGAACTTTACGCGTAACAAACTGGTGCGCTAACCAATCGGCCACGCCTGTCATCAAAAAACAGTTACAATTATTGAACTGTAGTAACACTTAACTCACCTCCATTCATGGACCACAGTCCAGTTTACCATCAGGCGGGTGCTATCATATGTCAAGTCACAATTTATAATAAAAATAGGTCACAAGTTTTGCTGCATAAAAAAACAGCCTAACCTAACCTAACTAAAATGACAAACCCTAGCAATATTGTAGCACGTAATATTGGCTTCAATCTAATTTAGTCTACACTATAAGATAGATAGTACTGGTTGGTTGAAATCACGCGCGTGAATGGTTCGCGACAATGGGTGTTTCATCGCTGAGGTTATTAGCGACAATTAGATGATAGCAGGTGCAACGGAGCGCGGCTCGCGACAGATACTGTGGCTCGTCTCATTAAGCAAACTATATGTGCACCTCAATGGAATATACCAATACTATGGATTATACGTCGGTTAAACTATCTATTTTTGGTTCAAAGAAAACTGTTTTTTTTGCAAATAGTTTGTTGGAATCAATTAAATCTACGCAGGCAGCTTGTGGCGAGGAGCCAGTCCAATTCCCCGTCAACAATAAAGATAAGCGCTGTTGTGCTTCATAGATTTGACACACATTGCGCTATCAGCTTTGATGATGATGATGATGATGAAAAGGTACAAATTATCTTCATTTATTAATTTCCATTTAGCCAATCCAACAGTACAATTTATGATATATATTTAGTACTATAAACAAAAATACTACCAATAATAGGATTGATCAATAATTTAGCTATGTATTTACACTACAAGGTAACCAAATAATTTTTATTTAACAGCTTAAAAAAAACTAAACGTAACCTGTATAAAATTTATGTATGTGTGTATGTGTGTGTGTGTGTGTGTGTGTGTGTGTGTGTGTGTGCGTGTGTTGTGTATCTTAATATAAAAAACCTTTAACAAATGAAAATCTAACTGACATAGTGATAAGGCAGCCGTAAAACGGGTGTTCAGTGGTAGACACTCTTGGACCTCTCCTTGCTGACCATCAGGCAAGTCGGGGTCAAATATAAAGTCATGTCTGCTATATTATTATTATCCCTTTACATTTAAACAAGTACTATTGGATTATAATTTTAAAACCAAATAAATGATTACTATAACTAACACCAGTTTGTTCCTGTATCTTTAGTCTGTCTGTACTTTTGGGTGATCCGATTTGTTTATATTTATAATCCTTTATTTATAATGCGCCCACGCTTTTACTTACTCTGTCTTTCAAAAAACGCCTGACGACATTAAGTTCACATATTGTTAAAGCAATAAAGTTAATCTATAACGCATTACTAATATTATAACCCTTACCTACATTCGAAAACAAATAAGATCAAAACAAAGCAAATTACGTAAACAATTATTAATTTCTCCGTGACCACGATAGCTGCAAAGCTCACCAAACGTCGGAATAATAATTAAAAGAATGTAAAATCAAAAACAATTGCGATAGTAAGCCGCATAAATTTTGTTTAATTCATTAATCAAGAAAAGTCTTTATTTGTCTTATTCGTTAGTTTAATGTAAGGTAATAACTTTATTTGGTGTATCACAAATTTGCTAGTACTGTGCTGCAGGTACTAGACAATTGACTCTTTCCTTAAAATTTTATTTCCAGTTGATGGGAAATCACTAAACAATTTATTATTTTTAAACAACAATTAACAAAAAGCAAATAGTATTGTAAAACTGCACATGCAGCACGAAGCGCTGTTGTGGGCGGTAACTTCGCTGTAGAAACATAAGATAACATTGTTTAAGGAGTCGATTGAGATGTAGTGATGTTAGTCCGCTGTAATAAGCGGTTCAATTGTGCTTTATTTGCTGATTGGGTTTGTTTTCGTTTTGTCTAAAGTATTTTTTATTTTTGTTGTTGTTAGACTTCTCATTGCTTACACACGTAGATCTCATATAAGAGGAATTGTGGATGTGAAGGAAGCTAAAGGTTTGTTTCAGGATCTTGGTAATGATGTTCTCTTACCTCATTACCTCTGCCTATAATAATTTCCTGAAAGAATTGAGATGTAAAATATTTTTATGCGATACTGCCACGACTCTGCATCGAATGACACGCAGCAATGCCATGCATGAAGAAGCACCTTTGGCCGGCATAGTGACGGCGACAAAGGCAGCCGTGAACTAACTCGGTTGTTTCAGTCGTCGTCACTCTTGGACCTCCTCTTGCTTATCATTAGGCGGGTCGAGGTCAAATCTCACTAGAAAAAAATTAAATTATTGGTTGGGAAATGTCTGAGTTCTTTCATATAGAAATATGAGATTGAAGAAAAATATTTATAAATCCGACCTGAGTGGAAGGATGAGCTAGAGATTACTACCTCGGTGAATGCTGGAATTCTTTTAAAAAAAGGGCTGCAGTGCCCTTAACCAAAAAGCTTGTGTTAAAGTAATTGTGGACTTGAAGAAAGTTGTGATAATTTAATTGATATTATAAGACGCAATTGGAAAATTCATGTGAAAATCAATCTCATAGTGAGCAGGTATATCATTGTTATATCTCGCCCATCCAATTCCGTTTTGATGTTAGATATAAGTGTTTACATAACCGGGCCATATATTCTGATATTGGGCGGGTATAAAACTTAAAGCGGGTACGTGATGGGGTGTCTGGGGCGGGCAGATAGCGTGCGAGATAGAGTGGCTGTGCCACTGTGATAACAAGCCGCCGGGACGTGGTGGCACTCCGGCAACTCACGCGTTTAACTGCGAGTTTTATTTAATTAATGTGAATGTAATTGTATCTTATAATCTATTATCAAAAATTTCTTAAACTAAGCAATATGATAAATGCATTTTTTTTAATTCTATTCAATTTTTATACTATCCTACTAAAATTACATATTTACGAGTAATAAGGCGACCGTGGTGTAGTGGCAGTGTAATGATTACACAAACCGAGAGCACGAGTTCGAAACTACCCACCGGTACCAATGTATCTTTGATATATATACTTTGGTCTTTCTGTTTCTATGATATAAGCACTTTAGTAGCTTAGTATAGAAATGTAAAAAAAATATAAAAAAATAATATATCATTTTATTGCATTTTAATCAAAGATCGTTTCGTTTGTAAAAAAAACTGTTCAAACTCGAATTTAATCGCATTAACAGATGCAACTGTAAACAAACTCGGTTTTCTCAGTCGTCTCACTCTTGGACCTCTTGCTTATCATCAGGCGGGTCGAGGTCAGATGTCGTGTCACAATAAAAAATCGAGTTAGTGGAGTGTCTTCCCACAGCCCAGAGCAGCGACATCTCTTCAGGTCGTCCACAATAAGACAGTGCGCTGCATCTGTTGGTGCCGGCGCCGCCGCGGGACTGCCACATCTTATCAGCCAAGAACACCCGCCCTATCGTCACACTAATATTATACACTCGCAAGCTGAGAAATCAGCCCACAGTACAATTTTCAGGTAAAATTACAAAATTTCTGAAATATAATCTGCTGATTGGTACTACCATTTTTAGATAGATATAAAACACTCTTTATACATACCTTTTCACTAAATATCTATCGATCAAATCAATCAAATTGTCACGCCCTTTTCCCACTGGGATGCTACGATCCTGACACAACTTCCTCGCTTCCCTTACATCCAATTCTCTTTATACAAGCTCTACGGTTATGAACACTAGGCAACCCAGCTTTCTTGAGGATGTCTCCAAAATGGTCGTAGAACTAAATATCTTAGTTGCATTTCGGATTTAGTTCAAACTAAGCCGGCTTAGTGGATGCAGTTGCAATAATCGATCTTGCAGTTATTATATTGTAGTAGCAGTCGCCTCCATTCATATACCGCATCCGGCTTCACATCGAGGGGGTGCTCTCATATGTCGAAACACAAAAAAATGCTGAAACTTAGCAGAACAGGTTATAGCAAGAGCATAACGAACGCGACTGTTGCTTGCATACATTTACCTGCTGGTCACGATCATTTGATTCCAGATTACCATCAGTCGGTTTCAAAATGTCGTATTTTGTAGAAAAAAATATTAAAAGAAAAACGTTCGAGAGGATACATCAATTTAAATACTTTTTTAAACGTACCTAATATATTCTATTAATACTAATAATTTATTAAAGTGTTTAGATTTGTGTGCTCACAAGTGTAGTTTTATCAAACGCGCTGCTCCACAATGATATCACCTGTATCGATTTTTTGTTCGAGTTACAATTGTTGTTATTTAAAGTAATGATGGTCGAAATATAGTATAGTTATAAACGAATTTTACTTTTTGTTCATTTTCTTTTGTTTGCTACCTTCACTTGCTTGATGGTTTATTTTACAGTTTACAGTGCCTCAGTCGCCGTTACTAGAACGGCCAGTGTGCTTTTTCCATTCATGGACTGCTCTCCAGGCTAAAACAAGGCGTGTGTGTAGCCACAAAAACCTTGAATTGAATAATCGGGTTTTTAGATAAATGATCTAAAAACGCCACTGCTACTAAATAAGTGCCACTGCTACTACAATTTATAACTGTGAGTAGCAATCACATCAACTATGCCGGCCGGTTGGAACCGGCAACTTACAAGCTGATCCCGAAACGCGACCACACGGTCTGTATACTTGTCAGTGGTGGTACTACCCCGGATCTGCAGACTGGGTACCACTGCCTACCACTTTAATAAAACCAGACCCGAAGCAAATACCTACCTCTTTTTATTATTAACAAATAATTGCATTTTTTTATATAATTATTAAATATTACAAATAAAAGCTATAAAACAAATATTTGCTCTGACTGGGAATCGAACCTGGGACTTCACGCGCAACAAACAATTCGCATTATAAATAGTAAATGCTTATCGGCGTACAAAAGGTAGATCATACGCGCTCTTAGTACTGTTCAAACGCCGTTAGCCTGCTTGCTAGGCTAAATAAATCGTTAGGCAACGGGCGTGAGGCAACCACGCTGTAGATACGGCACGCCTCGCACCCAAAACGACCGTGCGTAAATATAAACACATAGATGCAATCTAACATATTTTGATGTTTTAGTTCAAGAAAAGATTCCACTGTAGAGAACGGGTTCAAAACCACTTGCCGATACCAATGTATCCTTGGTCGCCCAGTTTTTATGGTACAATAATCTATAGCTTAGTATTTTATAAAGAGATATATGGATGTGAAGGAAGCGAAAGAGTTATTTATTTATACAAATCCTTTATTGCCTCAAAAAACTTAAAAATAGGTACATAGGCGAAATTAATGGGGCGACTTTTCAATAAATGGATTGTTTAACATACTACATGTAGAATAAAGATTATCCGTGAAAAATGTTTATGAAAAATTAATAAACACCATCAACAAAATGATTAAATAAATCCGAAGGATGTTAAAAATAATTTCTTTACTTTGCACTCTGTAAAGTGAAGTGTCGATCACAGCCCACGGGTTATTATGTTATTAAATGAAAGCCTTATGGTTATTATCTGAAGGGCGGAAAGAATTAGGAGTGACCACGCGTTTTGGGAAAATTATTGGGATAAAATAAATATCGTGTCTGTTGTATGTCTACAAATAAGGTTTTAGTTTTCTTTTCTTATAAATATGGAGTCCTGCGGGCGTACCACCATTTCTTTATTATTTTAATTGTCAAATGTCAATTCGTACGTCAAATATGCTTATTTTAATAAAATTACTATTGGCAGTTTTGTGCCGTCTCTTCAATATCATTCCTCCAAAGCGTACCACCGCCGTAATTACAAAAGATAATATTGAGGTTTTGTTATTTAAATGCAGCAGCAATACGTTTCTAAACGTAAAATCTATGCGAATGTAGGAATAAATTTGAAGGAATAAAACAAAATTGCAAATAAGAGATGGTGGTACGAAATTAATATTGTTTTATACAGTATTCCCTTAAAACATGGTTGTTTTCGAAAGTTGGTCTGAAAGTTATTTTACCATTTAATATTGTATATTTCTATTTTCACTGTAACTTTATTCAGTTTTCTTCTATTTAATAATTAAATTAGTTATTTACAATAAATCTAATTTTGAAAACTTGATAAAAATCTTTATTATTACTGAAATACTAAAGTAGCTATAAGTTTTCAAAATAATATTAAATATTTTTTAACAAATGCCAAATGTGTGGTCACTCTTTCATCATGAAGAAAGCTGTAGTAAAAATAAGCTCGGCTAAACAAGCGCCGCTCTTAAACCGTGACCTGAGCTTTTCTTAAGCGATTATTTCAACCCTTAATAATAATCATAAAATTATTTTTATATTATTTTATATAGCTATTGAATATTGACACATTTTCCTTATTGCTAAATTATAATACTTCGTTACCAACGAAATTTTAAATCAATCAATTAAATCATTACGCAGATAATAATCCACATGATAGGCCAGATCGACGATTGGACAATCGACCAGACAAGATTGGTAGGCAGTGGTACCTAGTCTTCCGATCCGGGGTAGTACCACCACCCACGAGTACAAGTATACAGACCGTGAAGTGATTTGGTCGCGTTTCGGGATCAGCTTGTAAGTTGCCGGTTCCAACTAAGCCGGCATAGTGGATTTATTCTACTCACAGTTATTGAATTGTGGTAGCAGTGACATCCATTCATGGACCACACTCCAGCCTAATACCAAGCGAGGTGCTATCATATGTTTTGGTTTCTTCAAATCAAAAAATAATAATTAATCTCGCCTTCTTCTTACATGGATAGGCAGAAACAATGGAGCGCCACTTGTCACGATCCTTTAGTCAAACTTTCCCTACGTGCAGAAATTCTTTTTCTTTTTATTATAGTTAAACAATGGCAAGTAGCAGCTGGCACTTGCCTTGTTAGAACCGGCAACTTTCTAGCTGATCTCCAAATTGGACTGAGTCACTTCACGGCCTGTACACTAAATATTGTCTGCCTACCACTCTTAAAATGTTATTTTCTGCCAATGTAACAACGTGATACTATTAGTATTTATCCTTTATCAAAGACACTTTTTACTTTTCAGAAAATACACAATCAAAAGTATGAAGGGTATACTTTTGTCTCATTATACCTGTACATATATATAGAGAAGTCTGAAAACTTGCAAGTGTATATTAAAGCTTTGGGCTTACATGTTATAACTTTGTCCGAAAGCTCTATGTACATTTAAGTGCTATGAACAAGTACGAGAAGTGAATTTTAATGCGGATCGCTTTATCTCGCACTTTACACTTAAACACTTGACTACGCCTTTTGTTACCTTTTTAATTATACGATGTAGCGATTAGCGTTTCTTTACGATGTAGCGAATCATTAACTAGTGGAAGCCAGCTAATGTGGTTACTCCATCCTATAACCTTTTCTAAGCGAACGTGAAAACCCAACATAGTGGTGTCGACTAAAGCAGCAGTAAGCGAGTCAGTTTTTTCAGAAGCTCTTGGATCTTTTCTCGCTAAACAGATGCTTACGAAAGATATTCTGCCGTAATAAAACAGGCATAATATTATAAATAGATGCGTAATATTCATTTCTAATGGAATATGAAAATGATCATTTTCAAAAAATTAATAAAGTTTCATATTGCCAGAAAATATTTAAGAAAAATTAAATGAACAATCAATCATTTAATTATCACGCTTACATTCCCACAGGTATAGGAAGAGACAACGAAGCGCCACTTTCCTGACATTACTCTCTCGCCTTCTTCACATCCACAATTCACGTAATCTCTATGGTTATGATCGATAGTTTTTCAGGAAACATTCTTCTGGCTTCTGGGGAAACAACGATCCTTATAGTATGTCTATATGATAGAAACTAATCAGATATAAAACCAATTTTAATACTCATCATGGTTAATAAAACTGCAAATCGCTGCCCGCTTTCGCTTGTGAATTGCTTATCTTAGTGGTTAAAGTAAATTAGTGTATGTTCTTCGGCCGGCATAGTGGCGGCGGCTGGGGCAGCCGGGAACTAACTTGGTTGTTCCAGTCGTCATCACTCTTGGACCTCCTCTTGCTTATCATCAGACGGGTCGAGGTCAGAAGCCGTGTCACAATAAAAAAAAATGTTTTATTAACATCACATTATTAGTATTAAAACTATAATTAGAATTACATTAATTACTAGAAATCATAATTTATTATTATTTACATTATATATTAAAATATTCGTAGGTACTTGTTAAGTATTTACAGTTATAGATAGCCATGTTAAATATTTAAATAGCAAATAATAAACAAGCAAAAGTATTAACGACTTGATTTCTCAACTTTTACAATATCATGAAAAAATAAAATTAAAAGCAGGAAGTATCGTTTGCTAAAAACCTATGTTCGAAAACAAAACAAAAAGGCTCTATTTAATGATAATATTGTGATAGTTGTAGTAAAGTTCCGGCCGCCCTCCATCTGATAACCGCCCGCCCATCCTCAGACACCTAAAGTGTGGTAATTGAATCTCCCTATTCTGTTAACACTTACAAATAAAATTTTCTAAATATATTACTGGTTTTTTTGTTTGCTCTTGTTTGCCGGTACCAATGTATCTTTGATATTGTACTTTGGTTGTCCTGCTTTTATGATTTAATAATTACTAACAATAAGAACTAACAATTAGTAGCTTAGTATAAAATGTAATAAAGATAACAAAATTTAAAAAATAAAACATCAATAGTCAATATTTAGTGGCCAACTTATTTTTAATTTATAGACATATTTTAACAGCGACTGCAAGTTTATTGAATTTTATGATAACTTTTAAAAGTTTTATGATACCAATCGAGATATAAGTACTAAAAGTGATTCATATATACTTGTTAATTGATATATCTTCAGTTAGAATAGAATTTCTAAAGTGACACTTTTAATTGATTGTCAAAGCGATACCGTGACCAAGTTGTAATAAATTAGTCTCGCAATTTAGGCGAAGTGGTTCTAAATCACCTTGTACACCAATGTATTATTGATATAAGTATTCTGGTCGCTCAGTGTCTATAATACAAACGCATTTAATAGCTCCTGGTGAAATCCCAACGAGCGATTCTAGTCTAACCGATTATATATTTATTTGTTAATTTTTATTTAAACAAATTATTAAAACGAAGCGAGGGAGTTGTGTCAGGATCGTGGCAAGTGGCGCTCCATTGTCTCTGTCTATCCCTGTGAAAAAGGCATGACAATTTGATTGATTAATATTTGTATTTATTTATTTAAATATACAAAACTATCTATGCCGAACGTTTTTGGGATATGCAGAGTAAGAGAAAAGCGCACAGTAATAATTTACAAAACATTTTAAATATGTAGTAGATATGTAGTAAACAAATACTATTTATTCGACATAAAAAAACCTTGTATTTACTGCGTAACTTTGATGGTCAATACTATAAACTACTTGACGTAGTTTTAATCGTAGGTGGTGTATAAGATTTTAAGTTATCTGGTTGGGATCTTATTCATGACGTCTATATTAATTCCCTACAAAACTTTAAAGTTGTAGAATTAATTGTCCTCGGATTGAAGGGCGCTGCACTGTATCAAATTACTTTACTGTGCTTACTGTGTTTACTGTACTTTACTTTAGTGCTGTGACAATGCACAAAAAATATTTAATTAAAATAATATGCCTGATAGTAATCTTAAACGTAGCAGGAGTATATAAACAAATTACACTGTTCACTGCAAACAGTGGTGAAAGCAAATAAAACCCTTCATTAAAGAAATAACAGAAAAATAAACACATAAAAAATTATGAAAATGCTCACCCATTAGTTTTATACTTAACACACGGAAGGCCCGAAAGACAGGCGTCGATAGGATCACCAGGAAACATATCGGGAATAAATAAGTGCAGGGCGAGCGGATGCATTAAGGCGGGCGGCCGCAGGTGGCCTTCCGCCGCCCTGTATCGTGCGATAAGCGGCGTTAAGTGCCATAAAGGCCTCGTTATGGCAACCGACTTCCCGAGGTATTGTAGCCCAATGCTACTAGAAGGTGGACGCCGTTCAAAAGAAACAAGATATAACCTCTCGTAAATCTACCAACCATCGGAACTACCTTAACCGATAGACTTGCCTTGTGATAAGTTATTTTTAAGCAAAATCAGGATAGACTCTTAACTTACAAATAAATTAAAACTGGCATGACTAAGGTAGGCAGACAATGAAGCTTACCTGACACATCTAATGACTAACGATAATTTTGGTAAATAGTTCCAATAACCTCTATTTTTGCAATCTCGCTAGGGCGGCATAGTGAACCGGTTTGCTGCCACAGACTCTTAGTAATTGCCAGCTGTTTTTTTTTAATTTAATATCTATTTGACTTATGTTAAGCAATGAGAGGTCCAGGAGCGCTGACGACTAAAAAAATCGTTCTTTTTACGGTTGCCTCAGTCGCCATCACTATGCAGGTCAACTTTACTCATTGGCTGCTCTTTAGCTAGCTAATAAATAATCCATATGAACAAGATGTTAACAATAAAATTTACATATCTATTGAATTTATTTCCTTAATTGCCAAAAATATATAAATGACAATATACAATTCCAAAAACCAGCTCATCACAGACAGTGTTATCTTTAAGACAAATCTCCACAAATGATTCACGACTCCATTATAAAGTAAGATAGTCAAGTTGCGGATAAGTGCAAAGTGCTTTGTCAGATAAGAATGAAGTAGTGGGCGTGATCCGGAAGAATAAGATATATTTTTGTTAATGTATTAAGTTTTACGCGAATTTTATTAACTAAATTATATGTTTTATTAATTTTGCCTGTCTGACTATATTTGTTGCACGAAATTCTTTATTACACAGAAACAGAAAGCTTGTGCACTCCTTGTTTACTTACTTACCATCAGGCAAAAAATGCCGACAACTGAAAAAATCAAATTCAGATTACGGTTGCCTCAGTTGTCGTCACTACGAGTATGTCGGCCAAAAGTTTAAAATATCATTCAATCAATTCAAGTGTCACGCCTTTTTCCCACAGGGATAGGCAGAGACAATGGAGCGCCACTTGCCACGATACTGACACAACTTTCACAATTCACATGCGTGAAATATAATCATAATATTTATTTATTTTTTCACACAATATCATTACAATAATATATTCTAAATACAATATGTAATAATGTAACTATAACTTACAATTACAATAATTACAATATTTGTGTGAGACTGAGGCCAAAACTGGGCGAAAGCGACTCCATGACTCATTATTATTACAGACAAAATAGTCATGTAGTATTTATATCAAATGTGGCAATTTACGCCCCAAAAAATGATTTAAACAGAACCAAGTCAGTAATGAATAGTAAATTCATGATGTTGACATTACCTACTTTTTTGGGTGTCATGTCGCTCAAAATAACCTTTTGGACACCTCCGCCGCATCCGCAGGCAACATTTTAATGAAACTTTTCATCAGTTTTTTTTTTCAGTTTCATGTTAATACATTTGAAATGAAAAATTCAAAGACTATTAAAAATTGCAAAACAATTTACATATTATAAAAAAGAATAAAATAATTATTATAGTAGTATTAAGTTATTATTATTAGCCTATTTATTTGTCCCACTGCTGGGCAAAGGCCTTTCTCCCTTTTTTCCATGACTCACGACATTTGGCGATCTCTCGCCACAAACTATTGTAGGAGTCCATTTCATCTCGCCATCTCCGCTCGGGCCTGCCGCGAAGTTTTCTGCAATCTGGAGTCCACTCAGTAGTGGACTTGGCCGATAATGCATCGGACATGCGACAGAGATGACCTGCCCAGTCCCACTTCAGTTTGGCGGCTTTTTCAGCTACATCGGCAATTTGTGTTTTGGAGCGCAGTATGGTGTTACGATTTTTATCTGTAAGTTTTACGTCCAGAATACTGCGCTCTTTGACAAAAACAAAGTAATAAAAAAAAAGTTTAATAAAACAGATACTAACACGTTATTAAACAAATCTTATATTCTCTTTCGGCTGTGTTGCAATGGCCGTACAAAAACTCATCACCTTTATCGTTCGTCCAGCCGAAAGCACGGATTCAAAACCACTTGCCTGTACCAATGTATCTTTGATACATGTACTTTGGTCGTTATGTTTCTATGATACAAGAACTTTAATATCTTAATATAGATATGTAAATAAAATACCATCAATATCAATTGCTTTATCTCAATTCCCACAAGGATATGCATAGACAACGAGGTGCCACTTTTCATGATCCTGATACAACTCTTTCGTTTTCTTCACATCCACAATTATTTTTATGGAGACTCTATGGTTTACTGCATAGTCTGTAGGTAACAAACTAAGTAAGTCAATAATATTTTGATAAAACTTAGCTGATATCAGTAACCATGGATCGTACAATCTCTAAATGCACACACAATCTTTGAGAAATTTTCCCCACAAGCAAGCGTGGCTAACATTTTTCATTGGAACTTTGTGATATCAAACTTAACTACTAGTCCAAAGCGGAAACTTTAAACATACTTTATATTTGTTACTTTATTTATTTAAATAATAATATCTATAAAGTAAAGAGACCATAACTGTAGGTAATGTTTGAGCAGCGTAGGTAGGCCTCGCACTAGGTGGACTGACGACATAGTGAAAGTCGCGAATAACCAGTGGATGCAACTGGCATCTTGTCGTTCAAATGGCGTTCTAAGGGGGAGGCCTATGTTCAGCAGTGGACGCCAGAAGTGGCTGATGATGATGATAAATGTTTGAGCATTAATATAAAGGAAGCAAATAGTTTTGGTTGATTAAGGTATTTGTTTCTACCAATCCTTGTAGAATTAAAAAAATACTATAATAATAATATATACTGGTATGTATATTGAAGAGGATCTTTGAAAGATAATCTGGTGCATTAAGTTCACCAAAATGTACTATAAAATTCAGTTCTTTAAAGAATTACAATTTCTAAATATTTATATACTTATTATTTTATTCCCTATTTACGTATTAGGCTACCAAAGTTCTTGTAATCTAGAAACAGGATGACATATTATCAAAGATACATTGGTACCGGTAGGTGGTTTTGAACCCTTGCTCTCGGTTTGCGTGACCATTGCACTACCACTACACCACGGTCGCCTTTTTATATTATTACATACAAGGGACAATTCTTCCTTCGCATTTACAACTTACTTCCTTGGATCCTTCAAGCGATGCGTAAAGAAGAACCTTTGGCCGGCATAGTGACGGTGACTGGGGCAGCCGTGAACTGACCCGTTTTTCTAGTCGTCGGCACTTTTGGGCCTCCCCTGATAGGCGGGTTGAGATCAGATGTCGGAGTCACAACAAAAAATAAGAATATTATACATTTGCTTCGCTGGTTTGGTCTGAATGAAAGTAGAATGGTGGAAAGTAGAAGGATGAGTGAAAGTAGATTGACGAAAGCAATTTATAAATCTGATGTGAATAGATGTGTTAAACAAGGCAGGCCCAGGAGGGTGTTTTTCGATCAATTCCAAAGGTTGCCTAGTGCAAACCGTAAAGCTTGTATGAGGAGAATTGTGGATGTGAAGGAAGCGAGGGAGTTGTGTCAGGATCGTGGCAAGTGGCGCTCCATTGTCTCTGCCTATCCCCGTGGGAAAAAGGCCTGACACTTTCATTGATTGATTGATTGTGTGAGAACAATAAATAAATAAGAAAAAAAAATAAGATTCTATTGTATTATAATTGTCAAAATATTAAAAGCACATTTGACAATCGTTATTTGAGCTTTCGCATAAGCTATCAAAGTCTCATAGTTATGATAAATATAATTAATTGCTAAAAGCCGAATAGCTATTTGGTGGGACAAACTTGTTGTAACTAATCTTTGAGTAAAGTTAGGACACATATTGCATTAGTGCTTATTTTAGTGCCTGATACAATGCAACTTAACTACTTTGTCTTAAAAGTTAAAAGCTATAATATATGTAATAAATTTTATTTGTTGCTTAGTAATGTTTGGATTTTTATGTTTTTTTATTATTGTGACTCGACATATGACAGCTTGATGTTAAGCTGGAGTGTGGTCCATGAATGGATGTCATTACTATTACAACTCAATAACTTTAAGTAGCAGTCACATCTACTATGCCGCCGGCCTAGTTGGAACCGGCAACTTACAAGCTAATCCTGAAACGCGTACATATCACTTCACGGTCTGTATACTTGTAAGTGGTGGTACCACAATCCTAACATCCTAACATCCTAACTATCTCGCTTCCTTTACATACACAATTTCTTCCATTCAAGCTCTATGGTTATCAGCGCTGAGAACTCCTGCTCCTGGTTGTTATTTGGATCTAAAAAACTATTTCTTTCTATTATTACATATTTGTTTCTTATTCATCAAGGAATTTTAAGCCCAGTACTCTTTTTGTATCTACATATATATTTTAGAATAAGTTCCACAGCTTGATCATCGCATGAACTGACATGACGACAAAAGCCGTGTCGATAGTTAAACAATTTACTTTCTTTATGTTATTTAGGTAAATCGATAAGAAAATTATATATTTAGAAATAGTCATAGTAATAGATAGATACTCAATAGTAATTAGTTATAATATATGTTCATATTAATAGAAGTGTTTATACAAAGTTAATAGTAACGAATACGAGCTTGTTTAGAATCGAGTGAGCATCCTAAAATGTCTTCAAACTATCTTATCTTATATATTCGAATGCGGCGGGACGAGTTTACCCAAACATTAGGATGGTGTTGCCAGACAAAATAATAATAAAATAAATTGGGTTTTCAATAAATAATTTTGTTCATGTCAAGAGATGTTTGTTTTTTTCTATTCTTTTGTCTAGGCACCCGATCAT
The DNA here is from genome assembly GCA_905220615.1 of Tinea trinotella. Classification (NCBI taxonomy): domain Eukaryota; kingdom Metazoa; phylum Arthropoda; class Insecta; order Lepidoptera; family Tineidae; genus Tinea; species Tinea trinotella. The sequence goes on along the minus strand of HG992307.1, from coordinate 1,401,721 downwards.
CCCAAATAAGCTATTTATATTTTGACTGTGTCTGTTGAATTGAATATTAAAGTGTCCGAAAGTCAGCGTGAAATGACGCAATTAAATTCAATGTTTGCCTCAGTTTTCCACCACGCCCTTTGTCAGGGCCGAAATCGTCGATAAAACAAAAATGTTTTATAATTATAATACCCATCCTAATCTATGTTAATAATAAATTTACATCGCGTAAGTTTTAAACAAATATAAATACGTTTTTCCGATCCGACAAATTGTCGAATTGAACGGCCTAGCTTGCGAGACCATATATATTTTTAATTTTATTACCGTAACCCTATATCAAATAACACGGCTAAATCTAAAGGTAATAATTCAAATTTAAAAGTCAGTGAGTAGTCATGTAAACTTTTATATTTATAATAATATAAAATCAGGCAGAACTGGTGGAGGGAGCAGCGAAACACTTGAGAGGAACATTATAGTTTAATTGGAACTGCGAATTGCACATAACAACGATGCAACTAACAACTACAATAAACATAAAAAGAACAAATCTTGCATCTCCATTGCAATCTTTATCTTAAATTTCTGTGTGTAAATGTAGATATCAATATATAAGTACGTTTATACAGGTAGATATGACAATCACAGTGACAGCTTTATTTGCATGATCTGTACATAAAATCCTAATTAGCGTGTAATTTTTTATTCTATTGATCTCAATCAATCAATCAATCAACTTGTCACGCCTTTTTCCCACAGGGATAGGCAGAGACAATGGAGCGCCACTTACCAGGATCCTTACACAACTCCCTTGCTGTGTACCTTGCTCCATTGTCTCTGTCTAATCATGTGGGAAAAGAGCGTGACAATTTGAATAAAATTGATGTGGAGTAAATTAACCTTATGTTCATGTTCAGACAATTTTTTAATTTATTTATTATTTTTTTAAATCCTTTATTGCACCAAAATAGTTTAAAAATAGGTATTTATTCATTATTGTCTGAAATTTAATTTTTAAATAAACAAAGAAATGTAAGTATATCTTACAAGATTATTTACAAAAAGAAAATAAAATAAAATATTGTTGAAAACATCGTTTATCTTGAGACAGGTGAAATCTGTTTAACATTTAAAAGTCTAAAGTTTTCCTTCTATAAGATAAAAAGTGCATTCGCTCTCTCACGTACGAAATACACACAAACTCCGTTACACAACACATTAGCTTTTAAACTTTATTAAAATGTATTAAAGTTTATATTTGCTTAAACTTGTGTAGGTGGAAGTGTGATAATAGATACAGGCTTTCGTAGTTTAGGAGAGATACGCGAAACTTTAGCGAGATTCCAATACCCTAGTTTGTTTTAAAGTTTAGATAGGTACAAACTTACATGTGATATTATGGCATGCTTTGACCTGATATAGTGGACTTCCTCATATATATTTAGAATAATGTTTTGCAGTTAAAAGTAGTAAGATAAAGTTTCTAAAAAGATTTATTTTAATTATCTAAATGATTATTCAGCAAAGTTAATTTAAAAATTAAGAATGTATCAAATAAATAATGACGGCACCTGAGGCAGCCGTGAACTAGGACGGTTTTACAGTCGTCGGCACTTTTGGAGGTCCATTATGCTTACCATCCGAGGTCAGATGTCGAATCACAATATTATAGAATAAAAATATTAAATATATATTACCATAAAAACTGTAAAATAAAAAAAATATTACGAGTCAAACTGTATAAAAAAGTTAATAATTAAACATGAAAGCCTACAACATAATAAAACAGAACCTTCCTAAAAAATGGTCGCTAGACTACTTTTGCCCAAGTAAACAAATAAACTAACAAAAAAGTTTTGCCTTCAAAATTATGAAAGTTTAAACAACAACCTATGCCCGAGATATGAAATAAAACGTGGCAAGCGAGGCTCGCGAGCTCCTGTGGGCTACAGATAAGGCGAGAGACCCCCGCCCGCCCTCGCCTGCCGCCCGCCCAACGTGTGATGGATGGCTGATAACCGCCCCACGACTAACACGTGCTGTCAAAGGCCATTGGGCTAAACGATTTGCTAATAAAAAGAGTTGTTTCCACAAATAAATTGAACACAATAAATTGGGCATTACGTTGCTTTAATTGTGTGATAAATGTTTTGTTAAGTCTATCAATTATAAAAAACACAACTTGTAGAATCTATAATATTGATATATTTAATTCGTACAACTGTAACATATTGTCATACTTCAATAGAAATGTTTTTTTTTTATTTCTATTTGTAATATCGACGGTAAAATATGCTTTTATGGTTTTATGGTTTTTTTTACATTTCTATACTAATCTACTAAATTGCTTGTATCATAGAAACAGGACAACCAAAGTATCAAAGATACATTGGTACCGGTGGGTGGTTTGTGTAACCATTGCACTGCCACTACGCCATGGTCGCCTTTAAATAATAGCTGTATAATAATAGTTAATAATTTCTCAAACAAACAAAACAGTTGATTTTCATTAAACTTATTTAATCTTAACAATTTGACAATTGAAACTGTACAGTATAACAAACAGACAGACAGGCAGACGTTAGATAAGATATATGAGACCACTAATGGGTGTACGTAATCGATTTGTTCTCTGGATATGAATATCGCGATGGCTAAATATAGTATATGGACACTACCTCTTATCTAAGCTTTCGTCTTTGAGCCTATTTCCATTATACTCAGTGAATACGATGAGATTCTTGACTTATTTGTGATGTTTATTATTTATTTCCACACTATTATTTATTGTAGGACCTATCGCCATTTAAGAAAAGACATTCATTTTAGGCTTCTATGTACTACTTTTGTAATGTCCGATGAAAAAATACATAAATGATAGTTTCGATACTTGTATTGATAAAAGTAATAACGATTTTGCTTTCAATTGCTGTGCAATTGAGTTATTTGGAAAATAAGATATGGATTTTGTATCGTCTGTCAATCACAAACACACGCCATATTAACAGTTCTGCTTTGAACTGTCATAATTATCTACAGGTATGTCAACCTTTTAATTTAATTGAACAATTTTTTTGTGGACTTATATGGACCATTACCTTTTATTTTGTGATACGAAATTAGGTAGTTTGCATTGGTGTAGATATAAAGTATGGATAAAATAAAAATAACCAAAAAGTTAAGTATAATTTAGAGGTGAAAAATCGAGAATAAAACGAAGATGACTTAGAAGATTGTTGATATCGATTAAGAAATAAAAAGCAAGTGACCGCAATTACCCTAAAATAATAAGATAATAGTGGATGTAAAGAAAGTGAGAGAGTTGTTGACATTATTTCTTTGCCTGTCCCTATGAAATTTGAGGCATAACAAATTGATTGATTGATTATTTATTGATATAAGGTAAAAAGCCAGCTTCCCCATGTTATGCTGTGTTTGTATACTTTTATTATATTCTATTTTCTTATATTGGACAACATTTAGTTCTTATTAAGTGTTTGTAATGTGTGGACTATCGTTGATGCGTTAACATGTCGTGAGCCGTGTGATGATGGAGCTGTACACGTACACGGACTCCCATCACAGTTTATCAGTGGGGCTTTTTTCCTAATATCTTTCATATCTACTTCGAGAATTTATTGCCTAATTACATTCAAGTTATTGTTTTATATTTATTTGTGGACCGGTTGGTTTAGCAGCCATCAACAATATTTATTTCATTTTATAAGAAACTAATAGTTTATACCCGCTATTTCGTATGCGGAAAGAAACAAACAAATCAGCCAGATATTTTACCTCTATGGTAATTAAGATTGCTAGATCTTGACGACAGAACGACCTGTAGAGTCTTAAACCATCTTAAAACCTTCGCGTAATACGAGCAATAAGTTAACGAAGGTTTGGTAAAATGAATTTTACTATAGCGCAAAAAAAAATACGAATAAAGAAATAAAGATTTGTATATACAATATTAGATATCAAATAAAAATTGCAATATGAATGTTTTCATTATTAAGTTTATCTAGAAGCATTGACTAGACTGGTATTTCTGAAAGGTAATTTTAATTTAGTGAAATGTGACCCTAAGCAATTAAGGTTCTGGTGGTAAGACCTGGTGGTAACATCCTATCATCCTATCATCATCTAAAACTTACGCTAGCATTGAGGGTTAATACTTTTACAACCACTGCCAATACCGTTTTCGTCCAGCTTAATTTTATTATCAACCAATATTTGATATGTGTATAAAAATAATAATCGTTGTGTGTGGGTGTAATAAAATTTACCATATGCTTCTTAAGTTGATCTTAGAGATATAAAACCTTTTAAGAGTTATCTCTTTCAAAGTAGATAAGCTTCGAAAGCACTTGAAATTAGTTTATGAATCGATACCATTCATCCGCCATCTTTGATGATTTCATATGTGGGCTTGTGTGTTATGTTCAGTTTTATTTTTTTAATTCTTAATAGCTTTTGGCCAGTGAACTTTGATGACAAATTATAGAATTTTAGAGTGGCTGGAAACCCCAGGACATGTAACGCAGAACGGATTTCAGCAGGACTTATTCTTCTATAGATTTTTACTATTAGTTTATAATAAATCAAAAACCAAATTTTCACGCCTTTTCCCCACAAGGATAGGCGCGCAGGAATGGAGCGCCATATTTCTTCATTTAAGCTCTACGGTTATGTGGATGTGAGGGAAACGAGGAAGTTGTGTCGGAATTTAGCGCACCAACACCACCTGCATATCCCTGTGGGAAAAAGATGTGATAATTTGATTGATGTTTATAATAAAGGCTAATAAGTGGCGCACCATTGCATCTACCTATCTTTGTAGAAATTTAGGCGCGCCATTTAAAAAACAGATGAACGTCAAAAGACACGCTTTACTTTAAAGTTAAAGTGCGCAATAGATGCGTTTTAAAAAAGATGTTGTTACAAGGATTTACAAAGAGATGCTTCGGTGGTTTGGGCACGTGAAAAGGATGAGTGAAAGTAGATTGACGAAAAATAATAGAAATCTGATGTGGATGGAAGCGTTAAACAAGGCAGCCCCATGAGGGTGTTCTTAAATCTAGGACATCCTTAAGAAAGCTGAGTTTCCTAGTGCTCATAACTAACTTGGTATGAAGAGAATTGTGCATGTGAAAGAAGCAAGGGAGTTGTGTCAAAATAGTGGCAAGTGGTGCTCCATTGTCTCTGCCTATCCCCGTGGGAAAAAGGTGTGACAATTTGATTAATTGATTGATTGTTTAAACATATTTCCAAAAAATATACCTATCCCAATTAGAACCAAAACTTTAATGACTATCAATAAATTAATACATTTCATTGAACATTATCATTTCAGCTTAATCGGTTCATTATCTTCCAATAAAATCCATTTGTAGTCCAGGATGTGGCAAGCATAGCAGAGGTGGGTGATATCGGAGTCTGTGGGGGCTGTAAGGGAGGGGGTAGTGCACCGATGGCGATCGCCTATTGGCTGATAGTGCAGATTTATGACTTACTATCTCTGCCTGCCTTGCACCGTCTTAATTTAGTACTCCCGATGCAGCAGCGTTCAACACAAGCGGTTTAATGTACATACAGTTTTGTATCGCATTTTTTATATAATAAAAATATTATTTTTAACATTATGTATATTATAAATAAGGATAAGTGAAAGTAGATTGACGAAAGAAATTTATAAATCTAATATGGAAGGATGCGTTAGACCAGGCAAACCCAGGTACTCATAGTTAAAAGTTAATTTAAGGTAACTTGTTTTTTCTTTTATTTATTAAGCTGTTTAAGAAAACTGTTTTGTTGATCTTGTTTAGATAATTTGAACTGGGTTACTAAAGTACATAATATAAAAAAAAATAGGTAACGACAACCTCCTTTATTGAAAAAAAAAGGCGGATACAATGCTTAGAGGTTCGCTCTGCTAGTCAACCTTTAGGTTGTGCGTAGAGCAAAAGTAAGAAGATGGACGCGTTATGTAAATAAATACAGAGCTATAAAATATATTACATTTACAGGTTCAAACCCTCTTTCCGTACCAATGTTTACATCTTTGATATATGTACTTTAGTTTTTTTTTTATTATTGTGTCACGACATCTGACCTCGACCCGCCTGATGATAAGCAAGAGGAGGTCCAAGAGTGACGACGACTGAGACAACCGAGTCAGTACCCGGCTGTCCCAGCCGCCGCCACTATGCCGGCCTAAGATGCTTCTTCACGCATCGCTTGAAGGATCCAAGGTCATAGGATGGAGAGAACACATGGGCAGGCAAAGCATTCCACTTGTCGATTGATCTACAAAGAAAAGACGCACCGAACTTTTTAGTTCGACTGCCGATTTGGTCGATAAAATGCGGATGCTTTCCCCGACCTGTGCGGGTATTAGTTGTCCTGTTTCTATAATACAAGCACTTTAGTAGCTTAGTATAGAAATGTAAAAAATGATATATCTATAAATAAATGTATACTAGTATGTATTTAAATTTCGTGTATCCTTTATAGCTTATATATCGTGAACTACTATTATAATGTGAATATTATCAAATGACTGACATTGTTGTCATAAAGAATCTTCAATGATTAAATATCTCCACCCTAAAAATGCTGAATTACCATAACTGCGATGTCACATACCTGTATGATACACGCACGCAGACTGACACGACCGACGCACTCGTAGAGCGACCAACTGCTTTCAAATATTTGGGACTTTTCAAAATTAATAATTAAGTTTTTTTTATTTAGATTGACACGCCTTTTTCCAACAGTTATGGGCAGAGACAATCTAACGCCTCTTTCCATGATCCTGACGCAACTCCCTCGCTTCCTTCACATGTTATGGGCACTAGGCAACACAGCTTTCTTGAAAATGTCTCCGATTTGGTCCTGGGTCTGCCTTGATTAACTAATTTATTCACATCAGATTTATAAATTCCTTTCGTCATTCTACTTTCACCCATCCTTTCCATGTGCCCAAACCATCGGAGCATTCTTTTGTCAACAAGACAAAGTACATCTTCTTTAAACCACATCTGTGCTAATTCTTATTCTACCCGCTAGCGTGTCACTTCACATACACGCCATCCCTAGAAGCACGCTGTAGAAGATATGACATTATTGTCCTTATACTTTATGTCCTTAAGGTTACCTGGCGTATATCTAGCGGCATTAAGTTCGCATTTGTACATAGAGCATAAAGTTATAAAATGACATAAATGAATAAATCATACGTCTGCACAAATCGGTCATCTTCATCTCTAAAATATTAAATAAACATCTCTATTTCAAACATTATTATTATTACAGATCACAGAACTCGTTCTATTTCTACATTCTATTCACAAATCTATAAAAACTACAACCCTTTTGAACTACAACCCAAACACGATATAGAAACGCAACTCAGTTGTGTGCATTGAAAGTGTTGGTACTACTGGCAAATTACCACCAACTGTTACCAAGGGCACTGCGAAACCTTGCTTTTAAATTAAATTCAAATAATAATTGCATCAGATACATTTTTTATGTCTCTATACTAAGCTACTAAAAGTTCTTGTATCATAGAAACGGGACAACCAAAATACATATATCAAAGATACATTGATACCGGCAAGTGGTTTTGAAACCGTGCTCTCAGTTTGCGTGACCGTTGCACTACTATTACACTACGGTCGCCCTTTAACTTCTTATTTTGGCAATGCCGAGATCTTCTAAAACGTTCTAATATGGAATGTGAAATGATGCCACCAATTATTTGGTGTCCCTAGCGTAGCGTGATGCGTGCCACGATAACCTGATAATAAATGATAAGGGCTTTCCTCACGTAACGTGACGAATAAGGCCACCCCAACACGTCACGTGTGACCTCTATTGCCGATAATAAAATTACCTATGACAAGAGGGTTGATGGGTTACTTACATTACTTATTTCATTTAATCTTTTATTTATTTAATCCAGAAATGAAGAATTGTGGACGTAAGGGAAGCGAGGGAGTTGTGTCAGGATCGTGACAAGTGGCGCTCCATTGTCTTTATTTAATGTTGACTGTATACTGTAATATAAAATTTGCTGAAGAGAAGATTGAGCTTGCATTCAGTCGTATAAATCGCTATGCACATTTCATGTTCTATTTTTTGGCACGCGACTAAGTCACTTCACGGTCTGTATACTTAAAATTGGTGGTACTACCTCCAGATCGGCAGACTGGGAAAATGTTTTTTTTAATAACAAATATTTGTTATATCGTACTTATAAAGTACGGTAATTTTATATGATTTCAATCAATCAATCAAATTATCACCCACAGAGATAGGCAGAGACAAGAATGCGTAACTTAACTTTTTTTATTTTTTTATTGTGACACGACATCTGACATCGACCCGCCCGATGATAAGCAAGAGGAGATCCAAAAGTGCCGACGACTGAAACAACCGAGCCAGTACACGGCTGTCTCAGCCGCCGTCACTATGCCGGCCTATGCCGACCATGATTCTGACACAACTCCCTCGCTTCCCACACATCCACAAAAGGCAACCCAGCTTGTATCCCATGCCCAGCCCAGCTTGCCATGCCTTGCCATGCTCAGCTTGGCATCCATCCACATCAGATTTATAAATTCCTTTCGTCAAGCTACTTTCATCCTTACCATGTGCCCAAACCATTGAATCATTCCTTTGTAAATCGTTGTCACTACATCATCTTTCAAACCACATCTATCGCATATAAATATTTCCATCGGTATTCAATCCAATTATCCAAAAACAACTTTATTATGATTTTAGGAGCTACAAGTGGCATTTTCTAAACAAAATTAAGTTTATCTTAGTAGATAGTAGTTCTGCTTATCCTATTTGGGAATATAGGCGTGTGTTCAGATCGGGTGTAACAAAATTTATGTGTCTCCTGCGCCTACGCATGCGCGGTTACATGGTATGTCCCGTATCGCGGCGAGCATGCACCGATATGTTCTAAGGCGGTATTCCGTTTTAAAATAGGGCTGTGACCAAATATATATATTTTGATTATTATTTACATTTCTATACTAAGCTACTAAAGTGTTTGTATCATAGAAACAGGGCAGGCCATGTCTTCTCTCCCTCCTATAACCTCGGATCCTTCAAGCGATACGTGAAGAAGCACCTTTGGCCGGCACAGTGACGGCGACTGAGGCAGCCGTGAACTAACTCGGTTGTTTCAGTCGTCCTCACTCTTGGATCTCCTCTTGCTTATCATCGGGCGGGCCGAGGTCAAATGTCACAATAAAAAAAATATCGAAAATACATTAGTACCGGCAAATGGTTTTGAACCTGTGCTCTCGGTTTGAGTAACCATTGCACTCAATATTTTTAGAGAGCATATTTATTTTGTTTTGTGATTTAAAATCAAAAGAAAGTCTATGGCGCCTTTATCGCCTGTGCCACTGAGAATGTTTTAAGGAGCTCCTTAGTTCGTCTTTTTACTTCAGGTTTTCCCATTATATAACCATCGATGCGTCAAAAAGCATCTCTGAAGAGTTATAAATGAGTTATTTATTTATTTTTTCTCTGACTGCTTATAAAGCTAGTGGAAGTTAGATGTCGCGTCTTAAATAAAATTCATATAAAATAGATTGTAAAAAGCACTAGGATCTCCATCCGATAACTTTTGATCCTTCAAGCGATGCGTGAAGAAGCACATTTGGCCGGCATTGTGACGGCGACTGAGGCAAGGCTTTTGCAGTCGTCGGCACTCTTAGACCTCCATCATGCTTACTATTAGAAAGGTCGAGGTCAGATGTCATGTCACCAAATTCATACCTTAATCATTTGTCTAATAAGCTGTATTACATGTAGTAATTATTTGTGCTAAATTTTACGAGTAATGTTAATAATGGTTATGAAGCTACTACAGAACAGCAACCCTATGAAAGTTTAAAAGTTGCCGGTTGCAAAGGTACTTCTTGAGTCGATTTAGTTGATATGCCCACGCGACCTTCTTACTAACATCCCTCTATTTGTTAGTAAAAGTACCTATGTATTATACTTTGTACATATATTTGTACTATATATTATACTTATTATACCTATGCATTATACTCGTAGTTTGTAAGTTCATGGAGTTTTCTTAAAATTTGTGAACGTAGCCTATAGGTACTATGTTTTTTAGGTACCCAGATTGTTTGTATCATAGAAACTGGGGGACCAAAGTATACATATCAAAGATACATTGTGACCGGCAAGTGGTTTTTGATCTTAGGCTCTTGGTTTGCGAGACTAGTTCTCTACAACTAGACCACAATTTCCATTTCAAACAATAAATTATATTAAGCGCTTTTTTTATGTCACAACATATGGCTGCAAATAGTCTGATGCTAAACTGGCCTAAGAGCGTGGCGAGATTGCTGTCAAAATTAAATTTATGGAAGTAGCAACCTCGTCCGATATACAGTCTATGCTGCATTTCAGCGCCTATCAAGCATATCCCAAAGAACGACTGAGTCACTTTATGGTCATTTACACTTGAACTGCATTTCACTCATGGTCTGCCGACCTGGAGTGTCCGGTATTCATTACTCCAGAAGGCCGCAAAACTACAATGGGAATGAAAATTAAATTCATTCCCAGTTGTCAAAAGTCACGCGGTCGCTGTTAGTGTTAAAAACAGCTTTTATTCATTAGGACAATCAGTTTGAACTGTTAATGAAAATTAACATCGACTCTTAGTGTGTTGCGCGGTCACAATTATAATTTAAAAGCTCATTGATGGAGTTCAGACTGGACAAACGACCGACGGCCTTCCACACCTAAAAATATATATTATTATATTAAACGTAAAAACATAAAATAAACAACACAAAAAAAAGTTACTATATTTTTTTATTGTTTATTTTTAATGTAATTTATTTTTCTTTCAGGTAAGTTGCTCGTAAACCATTGAAGTTTAACGTGTCGTAAGTACCGCCATTGTGTTTAAATGCAGAAATGCATTGAAAACAACTTAGTGAATAGCCTCAGGTCAATATTGCGCAAATGACCGTCTAAATGTATTTTAAACTATCCACTACAAACTACTAAATCAACAAATGCTTTTAAACTTTTATTATATATTGTGAACCGACATATGACAGCACCCCGCCTGATGTTAGGCTAGAATGAAGATAAGCAACTATTAACTGTAAGTAGCAGTTAAATAACTATGCCGGCATAGTTGAAACCGGTAACTTACTAGACCAAAACACATTACGGTCTGTATACTTGTAAGTGGTGGTACTACCCCGGATCGGCAGACTGGGTAACACTGCCTACCACTCTTTGATAACTAGACTCGAAGAAAATCCACTTCTTTTTTTTTATTAACAAATATTTGCTATATTTAACTTGTAAGTAGTGTAAGTAGTATTGTAAGTAATCAGCAGATTGGATACCACTGCCTACCTCTCTTAACCAAATCTTTGTAATATTTAATTTAATTATTAAATATTACAAATAAAAGTTATGAAACAAATCTTAGCTCCAATCAGGAATCGAACTCGGGACTTTATGCGTAACGGACTAGTGCTATCCAATACGCCATGCGTGTCGTTAACACGTTTTCTTTCATTTATCTTACAACAGTTATTTTTATTGAGGCGACATCTGACTTCAAATTGCCTGATGGTAAGCAAGGGAGAGGTCCAAGAGTGCCGACGACTGAACAGCCGTATCAGTTAGTCGCAGTCACTATACCAGCCAAAAATTCGTTTAATATTTAACATTCGAATGAAATTATTCAAGTGCTTTAAATTTTATATTGTTAAAAAAAATGCGCGAAACATCAACACATCTCAAAATTCTTTTTTTTTTAATTCAAAGGTCTCATTCATTCGTTGATTTTCGCGGCAACTGCTAAAGGGCTTGCAAAGAGACAAAAATAATCGAAACATATATCGATTCATAACACAATACAATCTATAATCGAGTAAAAAGTGAAGGCGGCCACACATTGAGTATCGTTCGGCGCATCGGAGCTTGTCCAGTTATTGTCATTCTTGCCGTATCGCGGATTTAATCGCGTTGTATTCGGTGCCTTTACTGTGGATTTTATAATATGGGGACGATTGTCGACGTTTTTTTGTTCGAATATTATAAGTTTTCAACATAATTGATTGTATCTGTGCAGAGGACTGTTATGCCCTTAACCATAGAGCTTCAATGAAGAGGATTCTGAATGTGAAGGAGGCTGAGAATTATGTCAGGATTGTGGAAAGTGGTCCTTTCGTTGTTTTTGCCTATCTTTGTGTTAATTGAGGCGTGACGATTTAATTGATTAATTGACCTGTATTTTGTTTAATTTTGTATCAAATGATAAATTAGCATGTTTCATTTTTTTAGGAAAAGTAATAAAGAAACTAAAAGTTTTATTTTAATTCAATTTAAATACAGTACCCAGTTATGTTTTTAAATCGGCTTGAAAGTTGAAAGGTCTGTATAGTGGATGATACTGTTGCTTGCAGATTATCTAAAGCAGTAGTCATCTCCATTCATGGATTGCAGTCCACTTTTATTGCAGGATCCAAAACTACTTTACCTTAGTCTTCGCCTATCATAAATCTCTATTATTGATGATAAATTACATATTATTTAAAAACTTTTTACCAATGTAAAGTTCGCATATCTGAATCAACTTTAATATAAAACATACATTGCAATTTGGAACCAGAAAACTCTTTTGAACCGAGGGCTCTTATTTTGCGAGACCATTTCACGACCACTAAACCAGATTCGCCTAAAGAAAAAATTCTAAATTTGAAATTTATCTTCTTTCGACAAAAGCACAGATATTGAGCGAATAAATCCGACAGAAAACTTGTACACTTGTGTGTATACAATGGTCGCGTAATGTCGTTTAAGTTGTCTAACAATGGCGTGGGATATATTGGTTGTGTCGCTATTAATTCAATATGGACACCCTCCTAATTGCCGGAGCGAAATATCGTTGACGGCGGCACGAGTTGTGTTTACAAGTTTTCGGCCAGATTTATTTGCTCAACATCCTTGCTTTTGGTAAAAAAGATAAATTTTGAATTTAGGAGTTAACCGTTTGTTATTGAAGCTTGACATATAACAGCACCTTGCCTGATATGAAGCTGGAGTATCTACTTCTACTTCAGTTAAATAACTAGTAGCAGTCACATCCACTATGCCGGTCTAGTTGAGACCGGCAACTTATAAGCTGAACCCGTAGCGCAGTCCCTTCACAGTCTGTACACTTGTAAGTGGTGGTACTACCCCGGATCTGCAGACTGGAGCAAATGACCACCAACTGTTTGCCTACCACTATTAAGAACATAATGCTTTAATGTCAATCTTATTTTTTTAATTTGTTCTGAAGCTCAGAATGTTAACATCTAAATGTAAGAAATATTTTATTTCATAAACAATGTTCACGTAAAACCTCGAAAAATAATATAAATACGAAATCATTGATACACGCTTGTATGATAATGCGAATTAAAGTGAATAACGGTTAGTCGACGTCACTATGCCGGCCAAATATATATTTATATTGTATTGTCATCGGTTTTTAACACGTGTACAAATATTCAAATTAATCAGACCTCAAGAAGTGTGTGAAAATTAATTTGAAAGATTTCGTTGCATAGTTACATACATACAAGTCAATCTAATAAAAGCGTGTTAATAATAAAAAACATTTATAAAACCCAAAACAATGGGAGCGGCAATTATAGAAAAACAATAGTGTCGATAAAGATCACAAGCCAATATCACAACGGAACAACAATCAATTATGTAACACATATTTAGCATAATGCATAAAGAATGGTTTCCACACGAGGCATCAAGCCATGGCCTATCGGAAAATCGGCGAAAAAATCGACAACAACTTAGAAACACGGCAAAAGTGTACTTAGGTATTAACACTATGAACATACATTATGTATTTTGATTTAAATACATAATGCATTTTTGGCCTACATAGTGACGGCGAACAGGTTTTTTTCAGTCGCCGATGCTCTTGCACCTCCCCTTTCTATCAATTCGTCATATGATGACGTTTCAAAAAGTTCGAGTAAAGACTGTCTGTCAAAGGAAGCTGTGTTCAAAGTTTAATAATTTGCTTTCGATTACTAAATCGTATAATTATCTTTATTTATACGATAATTATATTTAATTATACGATATATCTTGTCTTTATCATTGATTAGATTAAATTTATTTATTAAGTAATGAGGCTCCAAAGAAGCACTTTTACACGTCAAAATTACACAATAATAATTAAAATAACTTACTAATTACAATACAATAAAAATTACGACAGCTGCAGATACCATTGTCAAGTTAATAATAATATATAATGATTGACAAAATCTATGAACTGCAGTGTATACGCGTCTTAAGAGCATCGCTGTTACAAATCGATAACGCTACTAACAATCGTCCAAGCGTTCGATTTTACTCGAATTGCACAATTTCCTCGACGACCCTTTGAACTGGTTGTTTTATCTCGACATGGCTGGCTAATGAGACCGCGGTACCACCGCTACTATTGTTCAGAGATCCGATCTACAACTGCGATCCTACTCGGCCACTATCTCGAGTAATCGCGATTATTTTCGCCCGGTAGCAGTGTTTCCCTTATCTCACTACAACACTAGCTGAATTGTGGCACAACACTGTTTTAGTACTCGTATACGATACGGTTCGATTTAAATCTTCTTATTCTAATTCTTTTACTAGGACTGGAATCGACAGAGGCCTTTTCCAAGGCAGACCATTCTATATAAGTATTAAAAATAATTGGTAATAAAAAATAAACTAGATATTTGCTCCTTGGTATTTAAGAGTTGATGGCTGAGAGTTAGTGGTTATTGCTCAGTCTGCCGATCCAGAGTATTACCAAATCGTAAAGCGACTTAGTCGCGATTCGGGTAGCCGGTTTCAATTAGGCTGGCTTTTTGTTTGGATGGATATTATATGTGTGATTTCAGTTTAACATTAGGTCGGGTGATGTTCAAGCCACAATTTAAAAAAAAACTGGGCACATCTGTTAATAGCAATTTACATCAACTTTTTTTTGTATTCAGGAAACTAGAAAAAGTTTCCTGAATGCCAATGATTGTCAGTTGTTTTTGCTTTATGTATTCAAGAAATTTTTAATGACTCGTTTAATCGCAGTTGGACTTTTGTTATTACACTATATATTTACATTTCTTTTCTCGGAACTAACTAGAAACAGGTCGATCAAAGTACATCATATCAAAGATACATTGGTACCAGAAGCACTTGGTTTGCGTGACCATTTATTTACCACTAGACCACGGTCGCCTTTAACATAATTATTTCACTATTCACTGTTTCAACAAAACCTTATCATCAATCAATCAACCCCATTACCCTATCATGTATTACCTTTACACCAGTACTTTCATTTTTTTTCCTACATTTCTATGCTAAGCTATTAAAGTGCTTGTATCATAGAAACAGGACAACCAAAGTACATATATCAAAGAAACATTGGTTTGTGTAACCATTGCACTGCCACTACACCACGGTCGCCTTAAATTTATTGTTATCAATTTGTTTTTTACTATTTAAAGAATATATTATAACAATATCTGGATTTTAATAATGTACTGACGATCTGTAATCGAAAAAAAAACTATTTTTTTTGCATGTGATTGTTTTTCAAATTATTTTGTTCTCACTTTTATTAATCCATTCAAATAAATAAATTTAGTTAAAACTAGTTTGTTTTATCTTATATTCAATTTGTGCTTTAATTCATAAAACGACAGGTGTATACATACATTTTAGCTTTTAACTAATTTAGTAGTGATAAGAGCGCGTGGCCAAAGGAGGCACGAAACATGGCCGTCCGTCGCTCGTGCGTCAATCGTTCGCAGGCAACCTAACGAAGTGACATTTGCTATGGGTATTGTATGCAAAATACACATTTGTGCGTGATGAATTATATTGTATGTTCTGTGTAAAGGTGTCTTATTATAAATCTAACGATTTCTGCTTTTATATGTGTTTTTTTGGGGTGTTTTTCAGGCAAGACAAATCTATGAAACTAATTGAAAATATCAACCAATCAATCAAATTGTCACGCCTTTCATGTCGCCCTAAGCTATACTACGGTTCAACAGCGGAGACTACTAAAAAAGTTTGCAACCTATCCCCTATGCTCAATATTTTAAAATTTGTCAATTAACATTACAATTCTCACAAGGATGTTGAGAAAAAAAGAGCACCACTTTCCACAATCTTGACACAATTAATTTACAGTTTTTATGAGCACCATAGAACCTTTCTTATTTAAAAATACCTTTTTAATACAAAGAAACGTCCTTGGATCCTTCAAGCGATGCGTGAAGAAGCACCTTTGGCCGGCATAGGGACGGCGACTGAGGCAGCCGTAAACTAACTCGGTTGTTTCAGTCGTCGTCACTCTTGGATCTCCTCTTGCTTATCATCAGGCGGGTCGAGGTCAAATTTCGTGTCACAACAAAAAAAAACATAATGGATGACGATTTTATATACAAATTGAAAACATAAAGAGTTAAAACTGTAATTATTTTAGTACCCCAACCGTTTATTCAGTCAGTTTTCAGTCGAAATTAAATGTTGCGTCACAATAAAGTTAATAATATCCCAAAAGAAGACACCTTTTCAATATCTATACATAGTACATTGTTATTACCCGATACATTACCAAGCGCCGAAAGAAAACCTACTAACAATTTCCTTAGATATCCACAGTTCATGGACCATGAAACCTATTGTATCTCAGCGATAGCCCACACCCAGCGATACTAAACCTCTTCCGAGCCATAAACCCAATTTAAACTCTAACCCATTTTATTAACGTCTCAAATCGTTTAAACCATTCTTCACCTATAAGACTTTTTAAAACTTCAACATTTATTTTCTGATATTTCTCGTGTAGAATTATGATTTTTAGTTCTCAAAGTTTTAGAGTTGAATTTTGTTTGTTAATATTTGTCTTAGTTATGTTCTTATGTTTGATGTTTTGCGGCGCTATCGGCATCACCTTAATGATGTCTCGATGGTGGATAGCCATTGTGGTGGATGTAAATTTGTAGCCGTCGGCGCGGGTAATGATGTGAGAACAAACATCTCGGATAGTGGATCGGATTCGAGTTTGGGCCCCTTGTCGTGTAACAACGATTATATTTACAAATGTGGCTAACAAAAGACTTATTTGTTATGAATAAAGGATACAACATTTGCTTTTGTTTTTAATTTTATTTTGTTGGTATTCAAAAGTTTTAGTATGTTGTAGGGTTTAGTCTATACAGCATTATTTATTTTTTCGTTGGTATTTTATTGTTTACCTCAAATTGCGCAAATTTGCGCCGTTTGGGGTCGAGACAATGGGCTCTTGGGGACCTTCAGCTAAGCGCCTGGCCAAGGAGATGTCCAAGCGGCTGACCGAGAAATCTGGAGACAGGAAGGCTGGCAATTATTTCTGCCAACGTATTAGCCTTGCTATACAAAGGGGAAATTGGGACTATCTCTGAGGCGACGTCATTAGAGGATATTTTTTTTATTTATAGTTTATTTATAGTTAATATGCTATAATTAAACTTTCCCCGACCTTAATTTTTTTATTTTATTGTTGTTTCATGTTTAATTTACACGTAACTATTAGCTAGAATAGATATAAGAAAACGGGTAAAATTTACTAAATATTTGATATAAGAATAACTAACAGGTCGTTAATACAAATATTTACATATTAATACAAAAGATAAGTAAACTCGCGTGTCAACTAATAAACTTAAAACTAATTTAAATATAATCACATCAGCTTTAAAATTAAAATAGCTAACTATTCATTAAGTCGCACGTAACGTGAACACGACAAAATTCGCGGCAAAAACATAACCTAACCTTTTCATGTCAATTATTTGGCGCGAAAGTTTACAAAATGGCTGACTTGATGGGCTCATTAGAGGCATACAAAACGCTATCACACTATTTTGTTAAATAGACAAAATTTAAAGCTTTTCAACGTGCGTCACTTAATGAATATAAAAGGGGGGAATATAATATTATATTTAAACATAAATGTTGATTACAGTGAATGAAAAATTGAATGTCATAATGCGGGTTCATAATGGCGTCGGAAATCACCAGCTCATTTTGTACGAAACTAATTAAGTATGTTAATAGTTTAGGATGTTATGCTATACATACATACCTATATGTAACTCTAATAATGTATATCTATTGTTTAATTATTTAAAGCTAAAATTATACATTATTTAGGATGTAAAGGAAGCTAGAGATTTATGTCAAGATCGTGGATAGTGACTCTCCTTTGCCTCTGCCTACTTCTGTGGAAATTATTTAGGGACTACAATTGACATATAAAGTAATTTCTTAAGGCAAATAAGAATAAATCAGACAAGGCGTAGTTAGTAAGTATATTTTTAATTCATTATTTTCAGTATGCGACTAATTTAAATATTATTCCAACCACATTATCTTTAAAATTAAAATAGCAAACTTTTGAAAAGTCGTGCGTAACGTGAGCATCGCATAATCGGTCGCACATGGGTCAAATTCGACTGGAGATCAAACCTATCTATCACTTATCGCGCGACTCTATTATGTCACTATTCCATTACAACCTATCACGACAATTATATTTGTAGACACACAAAACTACAGCATGTTATATTAATAAACATTTTGATCGTTAAATAAGGAATTTAAATAGCACTACGATACTTTTACTATGAGTTGCTATAGTAAACGTTGGATTGTTGAATAGAACGATGAAACAGACGTCCTGGGTTGTACCACCACTTTCAAGTGTACAGTCCATGAAGGGACTGAGTCGCGTTTCGGGATCAGCTTGAAAGTTGATTAGGCCGGAATAGTAGGTGCGCTATTTTATCTAACTGTAGTGGCAGTCGCCTCTATTCATGGGCCCTTAAGACCACTTCCCCCTGCGACCGTTCTTTGCGCCAGAGATTCGCCTATTATACCTGTAGCGTATGAGGGTACACACACATATATATAAACGTACTATTACTAGATATACGTGACACAGTCTCGAGCGTATCGGCAGAACACGACTACTGTCTACGTGGGTAGACGTGTGGCATAATACGTTTGCGACCCTGTAATTACAATAATCCTTAGTTATCAGTGTTACTACTGCATGAGGCAATATGCAAACACTACAAATACCTTTGGGACGGCTCTGCCAAGTATCTTCTCAATGCTCCAGATTCATTGCAGCGCCGAGTTGTCCGAATTATAGGTGATACACAGAGACATGGTGGCTCTGTGCGTCCTCTATCGCCTATACTACGGAGAATGTTCTGAGGAGCTCTTTAACCTTGTTCCTACCTCATCTTTTTATTCCCGTGATACGCGCAAAGGTCGGGGAAAGCATCCGCATTTTGTCGACTGAATCGGCAGTCAAACTAAAGAGTTCGGTGCACAGAACAATCGACAAGTGGAATGCTTTACCAACCCATGTGTTCTCTCCATCCTCTAGGATGCTTCAAGCAATGCGTGAAAAAGCACCTTTGGCTGGCATAGTTACGGCGACTGGGGCAGCCGTGCAGACTCGGTTTTTGCAGTCGTCGGCACTCTTGGACCTCTTCTTGCTTGCCATCAGGCGAGTCGGGGTCAGATGTCGAGTCACAATAAAATAAACATATCTTGAACATTTTTAATTCGAAATTATCTGTCAGGTTGCTCGTAGTAGAGTTACTGAACAACTATGTCGTAAAATTAATCTGAAACACGGCGCCAACGTATCTGCGTTATCTTGCACAGAATTTTATCGACAGCTAATGCATTCACAAAGATATCGGCCACATAAGAGCAGGGGAGAAGATAACGTGTGTGGTAAAAATGGACCGACGCGACGCCCTATTATTAATTAGAAGTCGTAAACGTACTTTAAATAGTAAATATTTGAGTTCTTTTAATATTTAATATTGTAAAAGAGTAATTTTTATTACAGCTTTAGCATAGTAAATAATAATATTAACCGTCGTGCTCGTGCACTTCCCCTTGGTTATCATCAGGCTAGTCGTGGCCAGATGTCAAGTCACAATATTCAATAAGTCACGCCTTTTTCCCACAGGGATAGGCAGAGACGATGGAGCGCCACTTATCACGATCCTTACACAGCTACCTTGCCTCCTTTACATCCACAATTCTCTTCATACAGGCTCTGTGGTTAATAAATAATATTATTAATAATAAATAACTAAATTAAAATGTTAAAATTAGGAACAGGTATATTTCTCAAATTTCTAACTCAATACGATAACACTTTCATTTTAGTGGCAGAATTTCTAAACCCAAGCCTAAAATTTTTAAAATCATAAATTAGGCTTTGAAATTTAATTAATTCGCTTTCGTTAAAAAAGGCGCGTTTTAAAAAAAAGGCGCCGCACACAAAAAATTGTAAGGTAACTTATCGTAACTGTAGAGGAATACGTCTTCTTTATTTAAATTGTCATTACGAACTCTTTCGTGGTGTTATCGTTTTGGGCCGGCGTCGGCAATAATAAAAATTATCTATACAAATGGTCCGGATTACTCAGCGACATAAATTCGGCTCCGGCGATGAGCGCGAACGCTGAGAAGAGACGATAAAGGGTCACTCGTTTTTACGCAAAAGAATCGAGTACTATTTTTTCACAGCTGACAGATCGATGATTTTTAAGCCCACACCGGGGGATAACGAACAGTTTGGGTTTTTATTACTACAAAAAAACGACCATGTACGTTTAATAAAAACTGATCATGCATGACCATATCGACAGGCATACATAAAAATGATCATACTCTTTCCCAAATTAAATTCATTTAAATTAAAATGTAAATAAATTTAATTTCATAATTTTATTTTTATTTTCTTCATTTTCAGTTTTTTATTATTTTTATAATTTAATATAGTGTTGGGTCAGGATCGTGGTAAGTGGCACTCCATTGTCTTTGCCTATCCCTGTGGGATAAAAGCGTAACAATTTGATTGAATAATTAAAATAATATTTCGTAAGATTGTACTTACATAAACGTACTCATACTAATTAAATAAAATAGATAATAAAATATAATTATAAGATAAATCAATATAAGCCAATATGAACTTTTATAAATAGAGTAAAAACATTTTAAAAAGAATCACTTATCTAAAGCATTGGTTACAATGAAAAAGGCAGAAAAAGTATGGAGATAGTCCAACTGTAACCACGTTACTGGTATCGGTTAGACATGGCCGCAGAGTTATACAGGAAAAATGCTAATTTACAAATCTCTAACAAAACGTTCGGCTGCGGCTATCCGTATATTCGCCCGGTTTTATTTCTTCTACGCAATCTTTGTGCGGTGCTTTTTTACAGTATTTGTCGAAATAATAGTGACCTGTGCCTTGTGTATTATTATGAACTATTTTGACATTTGCTATTGACATTGACATTTGTATTAGGCACATATTTTATTTTTCTGCCAAAAAATATAGCTTTAAGAGTTACATACACGCTTGAATAATGGTATAACACTTGAATCCTTTAAGATAGGACATAGTGTTAAAAGTATGAATCAGCTCTGGTAGTGTTCATTCCGATTATGATCTCTAGTTAAAGAACATGTCTGTGGGAAGGTTTATAAATAAATTGCAGCAAACAGCGATGTAATCTTAGGACAAACCTTGGGAAAGTTTGGTGCTGGTGGCATAACCTCGATGATAATCAGCAACATTTCGATTAAATCGTATAGGAATAAACCGATAGCTATCATTTAGTAATTATTACAATAAAAATAAGTGCGCAATCTCTCTGCGGCCGGCTAGCAGCAATTTCTCAAGATGGCGGACACCGATTAGCGTTTAAAAGTGAATTTATTAAATATAAATACTAAAGTATCGGGTGCTTTCTCAAGATTGCATTTATGTCTGTAAAAAATGTATGTCGCAGTGATAAGTGCTACAAGTTTATGCGATTTATTCATGAATTCAATCGATTTCTTTTGCTCATAGTAATCAGTACGATCGGTTATTGTTATTTTGTGCACAGATGCGAATTACAATGAGACACTTGGAACGTATGCGAATATTAATAAAAAGTAATGCTTTGGATTGAAGGGCATACATTCAGTGCAAAGGAATTAATTAAAATATAACACGCCTTTTAATTTTTTAAAGCTGTTGCATCTGAAATTTAAAGAATGGTCATACACGATCCATCAAACACTCGTTAACGCGTAACCTTTTTTTTATATTTCTTAAACCAGTCCTGCTAGTGATGTGCCCGTTATTGTCAGTAGTAATTGGTATGGGAGTAGCCGATGTAAAACATCATGTTGAACGATCAATAGAGTTAATTATTTTTGTGTCGTAGGCGTGGAGGACGGCCGCTTCTCAGATCGCATCTTAGATCAAGATAATTATATGGACATAGAAATGGATTGTTTGAAGTTACGTTGTCTTTTATTAGTGATGAAATATTGTTATCGATGTCGGTTACTTGAAAAAGATATTTACTAAATAATAAAAGGTTTTTATGCCACCAAATCAAGAAAGCTGGGTTGCCTAGAATCGTAGAGCTTGTAATAGTATATTTATGAACAGAATTGTGGATGTGGGAGAGTTGTGTCAGGATCGTGGCAAGTTGTACTCCATTGTTTCTGCCTCCATTGTATCTGCCTGCCTATATGTGGGAAAAAGACGTGACAATTTGATTGATTAATATTTCCTTAATTTTTTTCTAACACACTAAATGATTAAGGGAGATTCATTGTTCTCTAAAAATGATACTATAATAAAACCTTTTTTACATAAATATAACTTTATAATGCATTAACATGTGGCCAATGATGATTTTACAAAAGTTAACTTCTTTTATAGTATAGTTATGGCCAGCATAGTATAGTTTTTCAGTCGTCGACGCTATTGGACAAGTCAAAAACATATGTCGTGTTTCAATAAATAAAATATTTAAAAAAAACTACATATGTAGAGTGGTAAAAAAGGCTATATTAATATTCCAACTAAATATCATACCAATTCGTATAATTAAAAGTTTCGATTGAAATCTTAAGATGGCGTAAGGATTCGGTTGCGCAGTTTATCGGCACACACCGCCTACTTTTGACGCCTCCAGCGTTATTTAAATTTAAAAACGTTTGTTTGTTATTAACGAGCTTTTAAAAATGTTATCTTTCAATCGTTTTTTTTCTTTTCGCATGTTCAGTGTCAAGTAGTTTGTAATTAGGAATGGCGCCAATAAATTTGCAATCAGAAGAATATTAATTCTGATTTGACATGTAAAAGGTGACAATATATTTGTGTCTTGTGATTCGGCATAGTGACGGCGACTGATGCAGCCGTGAACTAACTCGGTTTTCTCAGTCGTCGTCACTCTTGGACCTTCACTTGCTTATCATCAGGCGGGTCGAGGTCAGATGTCGTGTCACAATAATAAAATAGTTATGTAAACGCGACTGCCATTATGGTTAGAGAACTACAAGTAGAGATTGTATTCACTATAACGGGCTTCGGAGCCGGCAACTTTTAAGTAGAACCTGAAACGCGACTATATCAATTCATTATCTTCTATACACTTAAAAGTGGTGCTCACTGCCGACTGGCCAAATGACCACCAACTGTTTGCCAGTCATATTTCTTTCCTTTTTTTAATAACAACAAACAAACAAACAAGGAAGCGCCACTTGCCACGATCCTGACTAACTCCCTCGCTTCCCTCGCACCTGCAATGTATTGCATACAAGCTGTACGCTTAAATACTATGAAACATTGATATTTGCTCCGAACGGGAATCGAATTTAGTACTATACGACTATGGCATGTCACCATTGCGCCAATCGTGTCTTTAAGTTTATTTCTTATTATCATTTAACCAATATAATAAATAATATAATGACGTATTAGGTAATATTGAAACTCACAATATGAATGACGGATGTTTAGTAATATTATGAAATCGCATGTGTGCATGGAAGGGTTGGCGGGGAGGTCTCCTCGTGCGCTCGTGCCTCGTATCGTCGCGTTTTGCATAGATTTAAAAACTCGATAGTTATGCAAATGTTTGGAGTGCCGTGTTTACTCCTTGCTGAGTTACGATGTGCGCCCGTAATAGACCCCCACGCCCATTGGAATTAGACGTTTCACTCGATTCTTTTTATTATTGCACACACTTTTATGGAAATTTGACGTTTATTTCAAATTATGCACCTGCACCTCTAACACGAGGCTTTAGCGTAAGTTTTCCACCAAGGAAACAACTTTGGTTTCATTTTCCAAGTTTTCCTATTGCCTTTTTTGCTCTGACCTAACCCGCTATCGTAAGCTTTCGCATCTATCATAGATGTTTATTCTAATAATTATAGTTTTCCACTATGAATTTATAAATGTCATGTGAATGGATGCTTTAAACGACCCAGAAAGGTGTTTGCCGACCAAATCGGAGACATCCTCAAGAAAGATAGGTTGCCTAGCGCCCATAACCATAGAGCTTGTATGAAGAGAATTGTGAATGTGAAGGAAGCGAGGGAATTGTGTCAGGATCGTGGCAAGTGACGCTCCATTGTCTCTGCCTGTCCTTGTGGGAAAAAGGCGGGACAATTTAATTGATTGATTGATCATAGTACGAGCTAATTTAAAAACATACACTATATACATATAATTTAGCCGAACAAACTACTGTACTGTATAATAATTAATATTTAAAAGTTAAAAACAATAACTCGGTATACACGACCTAAAATTTATTGCAAAATCCAATAAGAAGTATAAAAAACGGAAAGGCTAGTAATTTTATTATTTTAATCACACGTGAGAAACTACGTAAAAATGCAGGTCGCATATGTTTGACCCAATTAAAGAAAAAAATGAATTAAGCCGTTAGTATATTGTTACGTGATGGGTGCGGCCATTTATTATATTACTTGATTAAAAAAACTCATTTTGATTAATTGCAACGGGTACGAATTGTTTTTAATAAGTAAATAATAATTAAAAATAATAAGTTACATTTCTCTGTTATTTATTAACAGTTATTTTTCTATATGTTGTACTCCTAATAATTAGTATCATAGAAAAGAGTAGAAGATATATTTAGAACGACCATACGTGCTTTGGTGGAGGGTTAGATTGGACTACTATCGTTTGACGAAATCATTAAGACTCTTGTAATGTGCTATTGTTGACTATATTCTATCTTTTTGAAAATTGAGGCTACATTAAAATGGCTACATTACATTTTTTTTTATCTGATTTTTTTTTCTAAAATTTAGAATTTTAGAAAATTCAGAAAGAATGTAAGCATTTTTTGGAAGACATACGCAAGAAAGCTGGGTTGCCCGTAGAGCTGAAAGAAGAGAATTGCGGATATAAGGAGGGAAACAATGGAGTTTTGTCAGGATCATGGCAAGTGGCGCTCCATTATCCCTGTGAGAAAAAGAAGTCACAATTTAATTGTTTTTATTTCATTAATGAAATCAACGTCCAGGCAGTACACAGCTTTAATATTGTAAATCACAACCTATTGGCAATTATAAAATAATTGAATAATAGTTTTTGTTATAATGAAAAAGTGTAATAAAATTTAATACCTTACGTGACGATGGTGTGTTCTACACGTATTGTCGCAGGAATCGTGTAGCACACAGGCGTGGCACTGATTTACATAGAGAATAGTTAATTATTCTACAAATCATGTTTAACATTATAACTCTAAACATAACCCAAACGAGCTTTTTTAACCGTACTATTGCTAGATATGGTAATTTAACTAAAATTTATTTTAATTGAATATTCTATTATAGTTACTTTTTGGTGTCGGCGAACATTGAAGACATCCTCAAGAAAGCTAGGTTCCCTAGTGCCCATAACCATAGAGCTTGTATGAAGAGAATTGTGAATGTGAAGGAAGCGAGGGAGTTATGTCAAGATTTATCCCTGTGGATAAAAGGCGTGACAATTTGATTGATTGATTAATTTTTATTGATGTATATACTTACTTGTAAATATGTTAACGTTAAATACTAATCATTACCTTGTTTAGTTTCAGTTTAAAAACAAAGACGGTCTTGTAGTACTCGTAGATAAAAGTCCTCGCAAACCAAGAACTCCCGTTTCAAAACCACTTGCTACCAGCAAGAGTATCTTTGACATATGTATTAAAATAATTAATAATACAGATTATAATCTTTATGAATTCATTAAAGAAAATTTAAGGAAATAATTTAAATAGGAAAAAACTAGTTAATTTTAGGTCAGCTGTTATCTGTAGAGCGATCTTACATATGCTAAGTGCGTACTTCTGTTTTTTATTCTAATTAATACACAAGTTGATTACCGATGTCGTTATTACATGAATTCAGTTATTTTGGATAAGGCAAAATAACTGAATTTTGGATATATCATTGCCAACAACTTTTGACTTAGCCTCTGGAACTTTATCATCCTTCTTGATGCCATATTTATGTTTGTTTGGTGTGCTCTGGCCGACATAGTAATAACAACTGAGACAGTCTCTAAGTCGTGTTAAGGCGACCGTGGTGTAGTGGCAGTGCAATGGTTATACAAACCGAAAGCACAAGTTTGAAACCACCTACCGGTACCAATGTATCTTTGATATATTTAATATGTACTTTGGTTATCCTGTTTCTATGATACAAGAACTTTAGTAGCTTAGTATAGAAATGTAGAGAAAATAAAAAATAAAATCAATTTAATTACAAGTAGGCTGGATTCAGCAAAGTATTAAATGACTAGGTGCTATAAGGATGCATTGTCAAATAGTAAATTAAACTTAAAATTACAATCTACATTTATCAGACAAAATTACAGTCTGATTTTAATTTCCAGTCTTGGGAACTCTTGAACCTTCTCTTGTTTACCATCAGACAAGTCACAAACCAAGTTACTGCGCAGCTTGAATGCCTTCGCTCTTTTTATCTGCCGGGTATAGTTATTATTTTCTTGTTTAGTTTGTTCATTAAAGGAAATTATTTTTCTAACTTTTAACTTATCAAAACCAGTTATTATTTTACGTTACTACATAAATAATATAACATAGTACGTATTCACACACGCCCTACATCAATCATATAAGATTTTCTTTCCCGATTATACAAGTATAAGTGTACTTAACTCGTTTGTTAAATTATACATACTTTAAGTATTTAATTTAAATTAATATTTACTCTGAATAAAATAAGTATTAGTTACTGTTATTTATGGATAATTTAGAGTCTATTAAGTAATTAATTTAATTTCCTTTATTGATCATTATCTGGTGACTAAGTTATCGTTCATATTAAATGATAAAACATTGTCAAGCAAATATAAATATGAAGATGAAACATGCCAGGTGAGGGTAAGAATGTGGGTGATGGTCTTAGTAAAACAGCGGAAAGACTTTACTAAAACTTTTGGTGGGGTGAGGAAAATACGTTTTAAAGCTTTATTTTTTTTATAGATTTAATCAATGACCTTTTAAACCATTATTGGATAACAATTCCACTAGTAATTTACTTTATGTAGTAGTAGCAGACCTTTTAATTAGCTTCACTATTGGCTGAAATACATCGAAGCACTTTATCAATATAAAAAAAAGTTTTTAAAAGGCGGTTTTTTGATGGGCAACTTTATTATGTGGTCTAGAAATATTTCTGAATTTGTAATAAAGTTTATTTAATGTTAGTATTTTTTTTATTATGACATCTTTTGTTTTTTCTTTGAAATTCTCCGGGAAGTTTAGTGAAGTATTTTTTACCGCTATTATTATTCCCTTGCTTGCAAGAAGAATGCAAGGGAGATGACAAGGAACAAGGAAAGTGACTCTATGCTATGGAATACAGATAGTGGACACGAGTAATATTGAGTCGATTATTTTTGAACCGTGTGAACGCTACAGACAATATTCGTTTTGAATTATTTGTTAAGCGATATATATTGAACAACTAAATTCGCCTCGTGAGAACGCCGTTTAACAATACTACTGTTAATACTAAGTGTAAGCAAATAACAAAGTCGCAGGTAGCATCTGTCGGAATTGTATATATAATCCTTCCTCTTGTGTCAAACGCCGGAATCGACTCAAGATATGATAATGGACATCCTGATCGTGCTTCACGACAAAATGGCATAACGTTGCTACTACAAACGCTAGATTGTTATCTTTGTACGAGTAGCTTTCTTGTAGTTATATGTGTATGATTGACAATGTATTTAAGGTAGGTAGAGAGTGAAAGATCACAAGATTAGGTTAGGACCGATAAGGTTCTTCATACTCATGCGTTAAAACAACACGAAATTTAGGTAATGTATCAGCTCGTAATGTAATGTAAGGGCGTAATGAAAGAATAATAAAATATGTTATAAATACGCTCATGTTTGATTAAGACGAATATTGGTTTTTACTATCATCATCAGCCAGAAGGCGTCTACTGCTGAACATAGGCTTCCCTCATAGAACGCCATTCCGAACGACAAGACGCCACTTGCATCCACTAGTTTTTACTATAATGAAACAATATTTATACTGTTGACAAACCTTATAGGTGAAAAATTGCAAACTTTAATAAATACATTGACTAAGACAATTATAGTTTTGACTTTGTCAAGCCTAAATATTGCCGTTAATTTTATTTTTAAGTCGTGAACATATTAAAAAGAAAAAAATTGTTTTCGTTGAAGGCTATTTCCGGTTCGGAATTCAAATCATACGATAATTGTTATATGAAACTAGTTGTTTTATCGAACGTCTATATCAGTTGTCTACTTAATGTCACATCACTATTTTAGTGGACGCCATACTTACGAGTATGTTGCTAGACTGAAAAGTTTTATTCGAATTATATAATATAATAATATTGATCGTCACCGCTGTCCGAAGAAATTATTATATAAACGTCTCTATTTTTATAGGTATAGGTAGAGATAATTGATTGCCATTCGCCACGATTCGCCACAGCATTAAGATCGACATAATACCTGCTAAAGGCAGCAGTCAATGAGAACGCTTTCAGTAGGCCATTAAGGAGATCGCTGGGAAAGGCAAACAGTAGACTTTTTAATCATGATTACAAAATTCTCTAGCTTCCTTTACATCTAGAAATTATTCTTAGCTAAGCTAAGCTTGGATACTGAGTGCTTATACATAAATATCACAGCTTTTTAATATTGTTTCTCTGTAATGAACAGAACCATATAATTAATTTTGCTAATATACTCAAAATACGTTAGTTTCTGCGTGAATTGCCAGCGTGACATTAAAATTCAACCGAAATGTTGCTAGAGTAAAAAACTTGAAACAATGCAGTGAGTGACAAAGTTTTGATTATCACATAAGTAATCTTGATAGGTTTGGCCTCGCAACTGGTTTATGTTCATCTATCAAACAACACGCATGTTTTATATTATCCGTGACAATATCATTATGATGTCTAAATAAAGATTTTTTTAATAAGTAAATAAACATTGTTACTTTTGTGTGTGTTATGTAATACGAGCTATAGGCAGAAAGTCTGCTACCAAATTCTCTTACATACTTTCTCCAATTTCTCTCCTACCGGGTGTTGTTTTGGCGGGTCACTGCAAGTGACAAATCGAGCTATTTAAAATTACTTCAAAAACTGTTTTTTTTAATATTATTAAATAATGTATAATAATGTTGAAATTATTAACCAATTAAGGCGACCGTGGTGTAGTGGCAGTGCAATGGTCACGCAAGCCGAGTGACACGGGTTCGAAACCACTCACTAGTACCAATATATCTTTGATATATGTACTTTGGTTGTCCTGTTTCTATGATACAAGCACTTTAGTAGCTTAGTATAGAAATGTAAAAATAAATAATAGACATTATATTTGAAACCGTAAAACATGCTTCCCTTAAAACAAAAACCATCGGAAGTTTTAGTACTTTTCCCGCCTCTATGCTAAAACCGTTATCATCATTCTCTCTTGGTGATTGGTGAATCTGACCTGGTCTGGTTCTCACTTTCATCCTAACCAAATCACGTTGAAAGATAATAAACAATTTCAACATTAACCATGCCAATAAATTAAATTTACAATAACTTTAATGGACTTTATTTATATAAATATTTGCAGTACTTGTTATGCTATCCCCTCTTGAATGATAGATAAAAAAAACAAATAATATGAAAAATGTCTTTAATAGGCTGCCATTAAGTAACGTATGTAAACATATTATACATACATATGTCCATATAAAATGGCGATTATATCAATGAATCGATTCCTTTCAAGGTGGAATGTATCGAATTTACGGTCTGCATCTCGATCCTTCATTCCGTCACTTAGATCTATATCTATGACGCGACTGATGCACGACAATTTTAATTGGTCCCATTGGTGACCGATCTGGACGATCAGATAAACAAAAATGGCGTCCGGATTTGTTTTTGTTCAGCACGTGTTTGTTGCTCACGATTGAATCACACTCAGGTATGAAGCGTAAAGTTCTACGCTTTTTTACGTTGGCAATACTTTTCTCTTGTTTTTGGCGGCCTTTGATCCTATATTTAAATAACATTAGAATATGAATCAAACAAATTTTATGCGGCTTACTATCGCCTTTATTTTACAACTTTTTATTATTCCGACTTTTTGAAAGCTTTGCAGTCATCGTGGTCACGGAGAGATTCAATAGTAAGCCGCATAAAATTTGTTAATTCATTAAACAATGTTCGCGCAAAATTTAGGAAAATACAACATTGGAATATGCCAAAAAATAGGTGATTTAAAAATAATTTTAAAACATTAAACTTAAACATAAAGATGATTAATAACCAAATATGTTTAACAAATATTTGGTGGTATGTTTTGAAATCTACAAAAGTGACGTATTTAATTATGTGGACTGCCTAATTACACTCTCAAAGCTTTGTTAATATATTCACGTCAAGCGCAAAGAGACTTGTCACCAGCTAATACGGGTTGCAAGATGTTACAAACAACTAAATGATGTCAACAACATAACAAGCTCGCATTGTGAAAATGAATATGGCGTTTGTCACTATTATTTAGTTTAGCGGATAAGTAAATATAAGAGAAAAGGCACTTGAATTAAAACATATCCCGATGGCAGTATCTATTAGTGTAAATGGTTTTCTAAGGCTTAAATAAGCGAGAGTTAAATCGTATGGCGGTAGAGGCGCGGGCAACAATCGTCGCGTCCATCTCGCTGTCGTGCACATATAATGATCTTCACAGACTGCACCCGACCTGAATGAAGTTGAGCCTCTCATTAATTGGCGTTTTTGAGTCAAGATCGTTCTGCGGAAGATAGGTTAATTCCTCGGCCGGTGCGAGATCGTTGTCGCTCAAAAAGGAAGGTGAATGCGCTGTTTCTGGAAATCAGATCCAATTACACGAGAGCCCGTTAAGGTTTTGTTCTATTTGGCTTCTCGTCAGCGATGTAACGATTGTCGTGCGCACGCCTACACATCAGGATCATAATATTGACTGACAATACTAACTCGCGTACCTGTCACATTTGTTGGAACAAATGGCACATGTTAGTGGCGAGCCGGGGCCCCACCCACGCGGATTCACCGAGCAAATAGCACATTTACATAGAGCGCGCACGTCTCAATTAGGAGCGCTAATGTATGCCTCGACTCGGCTTCGAGAGATCTGACAGACGGACAACTCTGCGATAAGGGAGGGCGAAACGTGACGGAGCTCACCGGTTATCTGCGGCGACGGACGTGAGAGTGCCGATGACCGAGACTCACTCACATTGTTCACACTTTAATTTTTCATCAAGTAATAGACTATTATTGTTGTTCCAGGTGAGGACGAGGAATGGGGAAACGAGAACGAGACAATGGCAGCGGAACCACTGACGCCGAGCTCTGTTGGCGAGAGACCGTCATCGTCAGGCGATGCGTCCCCCGTGTCTGTTGCATCCCCGGTGCCGCCTGTATCGCCGCCACGACTGCGACTCAATGCCAGCCTGGCCACAGACCCGGCGCTGGCCCCTCATGCCACCACACCAAAAAGAGAGCAACCTTCACCATCTCCGCCACCCGCTCCCGCTCCTGTTATTCCTCCTCAGCCCACAGCCCGTGACTTCCTAGCCCTCACGGCATTCTCTAATCTGTTCCCAACTGGAGGACCGCCCGGCTTCGTCTGTGCACCTTGCGGAATTCGATATTCGTCGCTGAGCACCCTTCAAGCTCACCAGGACCATTATTGTACTCATAGACTCTCTAAACCCCCGCTTGACGCTCAGAGTGATACCGCGTCCGGGGATGCCGCCGCTGATGAATCCAGCGGTGAAGCTCCTGCTAAAACGCCCAGACCAGGCAAACAATATGCCTGTACATATTGCTCGTATAGCGCAGATAAAAAAGTTAGTTTGAACAGACACATGCGAATGCACTCAACGTCGCCGACTCCTCCAACACAGGCGACACCCACGCCGCAGTCGAACGGCGATGCGACTGAAACTCCGCCTCCGCAAGATCGTTACTGTACGGACTGCGATATAAGGTTCAGCTCTATCAAGACATACCGCGCTCACAAGGCTCACTATTGTAGCACACGACAAGTTCTGAAGCAGCAACAAGGACACGGCTCATCCTGCACTTCCGGGTCTGCGCCGCCCTCTCCTGGAGTGACACCACCATCGCCCGCCTCTAGCGGACAACAACTGGTGTTGGCTTTGCCCACTAACCCAATTTTGATCGTACCATACTCACTATTAAGGGGAGCTAGCACCTTGCCTGGAGCCACTCTACCTGATCCAGACTCACCTTGCTTTTTGTTACCTAATGGTACTATGCAACCTGTGAGTCGAGCACTAGCCGCCGTTAACATGGAAGCCAAAGAAACAGAGGTCTTGAAGTCGTCAAATAGACATCGTGATCCAGTGAGGGACGTGACAGTACCACTCGATCTCAGTGTTAGAAGATCTCCCGAATCTGGGACGCCCGGAACGGATCACGACGAGCATGAAAAGGAAAATCGTCTAAGATCGACTACTCCCGAGCAAATAGTGTGTGCACCATCATTGCCGTCATCTCCCACGACACCATCACCGTCGCCACGCCGGTCATCTTCGCCCAGCGGAGAGACTTCTCCCAAAAGAAGGAAAAAGGACTCCCGAGGTCCCACGCCTAAGCCTCCGAGTATTCCCTCGCCAACTGACCAGAAGTTTGCCTCCCAGCTAGCATCTTCCATGTTGCCGCCCGCTCTTCAATTAAGATTGACTACAGATCTCTCTGTTCCCTCCTCACCGCAGGTGTTGGTGAAGCAAGGAGTGTCGAAATGCAAAGAGTGCAACATTGTGTTCTGCAAGTACGAGAATTACCGCATTCACAAACGACATTATTGCTCTGCGGGAACGGGCGAAGAGCGAGCTAGTCCCGCACCCCCCGAGACAGGACCGCCGCCACAATACCGTCAGTTGATCTGCCTTGCTTGCGGGATTAAATTTAGTTCGCTAGATAACTTAGCGACTCATCAATCATATTACTGTTTGAAGCGCGAGACGAGATCTCCGCGCGGTGCTAACGCCGTAGAGGCGAGGACTGGAGGTGGTGAAGGCGGCTGGAAATGTCCCTGTTGTGACGTGGTATCGCCGACAGCAGCGGCCGCACAGAGGCATATGGATGCCCATGCCGGAGTAAAGGCATTCCGCTGCACTATCTGCCGTTACCGTGGTAACACACTCAGAGGAATGAGGACACACATACGTATGCATTTCCCCAAGAAACCTGCAGATCTTCAGGTACGTTCAGTTTGTTTCTAATATATTTAAATATTATATTAAATGAAAGAAAGTTGGGTTGCCTAGTGCCCATAACCATAAAGCTTGTATGAAAAGAATTGTGGATGTGAGCATGTGAGAGAAGCGAAGGAGTTGTGTTAAGATTGTGTGGCAAGTGACGGCGACTGAGTCAGCCGTGAACTAACTCACTTGTTTCAGTCGTCGTCAATCTTGGATCTCCTCTTGCTTATCATAAGGCAGGCGGCGGACAATAAAAAAAGTGGTGTTTCATTGTCTCTGTTTATCCCTGTGGGAAAAAGGCATCGGTATTAAAATCGGAACATTTTTAAAAAGTAAAGGCCGTAGTGCCTATAACTAGATTCTGTGTGAAGGAAAAAAAGAGTTGTGCCAGGATCGTGAAAAGTGGCCTTCCAGTGTTTCTGCCTATTCATATGGGAATTAAGGCATGACACTTGATGATGACGATATTTACCTATGCTATTGTTTTACATCATGTGAGGGAAGCAAGGGAGTTGTGTCAGGATCGTGGCAAGTGGCGATCCATTGTCTCTGCCTATCCTTGTGGGAAAAGGCGTGACAATTAGATTGTTTCATTGATATTATTTTACACTATAAACTAAGCATACCCTTCCTTCTATTTCAGGAGGAAAGCTATATTGCATGCGTTGTGGAAGACGAAAACCGCGACACGACATCACCTGGTGCCGCGCAGGCTGGTCCTGGTGACCGAGTGCATCGTTGCAGTTCGTGTGCTTACACGTCGACTTACCGCGGGAACGTCGTGCGTCACGCGCGACTCGTCCACGCAATCGACGAACCAGAGGCCGAGGAGCCAGAAGAGCCCAAGCCGCCTCCTGCCCCGGCAGTTGACATAAAGAAGGAGCCCGTCGAAGAAGAAGTTCCAACTCCTAATTACTGTAAATCGTGCGATATTTCGTTTAAATATGTGAATACGTATAAGGCGCATAAACAGTTTTATTGTCCTGCTGATGCGACTGCTAATAATAATGTGCCAGCGCCTCCGCCTGCTACTGCCAGAGTCACGGACACGCCCGTCTAATGCTGCGATGACAAACATCCGCTTAATTGACTTACTTAAGACTTATTATTATTTTAGTCTCGTAAATGACTAATACAAATTGAAAAATGTAAATCATTAAACATAGTCTTGATTAGGTTACTTAAGAGAGAAGTCAACGTAAGTTTATAAAATGTGCAATAATTTTCAAGTACAATATGAACGTTATTAATTAAAATTCATTTGTACTGCATATCATAGTTTGAAACTATTATATATTTAGGTTAGTAGCTAGCATAAAGCTCTCAGTTAATTGTAAGGTTATTTTTTGTTATTGTTATGTATATTGTCTCATAGTTAAATCATTAATCATTATTAAAGTTAACCAAATTTTGTATATAATGTAAAGATATTATTATAAGTAACGTTTGCTCTATTGTTTTGTTATTATTTTTTTAGTCCTATAATTAATGTTGCTAGAATTGTGTATTTGATTGATTAATGCTATTGATTTTCTAATCGACAGTTAATACAGGGTATCGGACAATTCGAAAATATAATTTATTGTGGACTCCATATTCGTTAACTAAATATTTTCCCAGAAGATGGATCGTTTCACTTTTACGAGCCGGAAGTTAGGTTTCAATTAAGTATAAGTGATGAACGTAGGATCTGTAATTTGAACCATATTACATTTTCTAATAACTAATAAAACAACTGGCCGGCATAGTGACGGCAATTGAGACTACTGAAAAATGTAACGGTTTTCTCAGTCGTCAGCATCTGTAACCACGCTTTGTTTACCATCCTCCCCTTGGGGAGTCGGAAGTCTTGCTTACCAGTCTCTCTCAATAAAAAAAAAGTTGAATAAATTCAAGAAAACCCTCACTGAATAAAGAAAATCAATACATTTCTAATCTTATGCTTATTCTAAAATACATTAAGAACTTCTATTAAATATTATTAATTAGTTATGAAGATAATGCCAATGGTATTTCTATTGTTCATTAAAAATATGGATTTTCTGTGTATTATTCATGTACATCTGAAAACTGATATAAATACCTTAATTACTTAGACTATACTTTGTAAAATATAGCTTGGGTCCTGTGACACATGAGAAATTTTCCGACGACTTAACATCTACAATGTTAAGTCTCTCTTCGATCGTTCATTTCAAAGTTATTTATTTTCGTAGTTACAACCATAGCTTACCAATAATATTTATCATACAATAATATAAAACAATAATTTTTAAAACAAACAACAATAAATCAAATATATCATGTAACAAAAAGAAATCTTGCCGCCCCGTCAAGGTTACATCTGTTAACAAAAATACGAGTACTATAATAGTGATGGGGCTAGTAAAGTCATTTGGCATATGTCATAGAACCCAAGCTAAATTTTACAAACCTTAACTTAGGTATTTTCCTAGTGGCATAAAATAATAATGTTATTAAGACATGTGTTTCTTAATCATTCACTTATCTGTGGGATCATATCCTGTCAGTTGACTTTTATAAAACTTGTCCACCTGCTGACAAGATGGAAAGACCAATCTGATTAAGACACATCTGTTTAATTCCGTAAAGTATTATTCTTGTTTGATAAATTTTGGATACGTCGATTGTTATGAATAATTTAAAATTATATCTACCATAACTGTAGATAGAATATAAAAATATATATAGATATAAAAGACGGTCAGATCATCTGACTCGGATGTCTGCTAAAGAAAAATTATTTACTTATACAAAAATAGCCCGTGTTTCAAGCGATTTAAAGTTTATTTTTATCCACGTGCTCACGTCGGTTTATTTTCTAATCCAAATACTTTATTTGTAATTGTTAGTAAACGCAAGTGTTCAGACGTATCCAAAGTTTTTCATTTAAAACGCAAATTCTCAAAGCAAACGAATTATTCTCAATAACCTTTAATTGTTAAGCGTTATATTTAAAAAATACCATGTTTTGTCTATGCCAAAGCATCGCTAGGGTAATTATGCATTTATAGATATCTCACTAATTATTATTATTATAGCGTTAAGTGGAAAACAAGACTTATTCAATAGTATCATACTTTTTAGCTTCAATGATTGAGATTCTAAAAGCAGACAACAGAGCGCCACTTTCCCCGGCCCTGAAACAACCCTTTCGGTTCCCTTACATCCAGTTTTTTACATGCAGACTCTACCGAGTGGCCTCCGTTCCTTCCACACCTCCAATTTACAAACATCTTCAATTTCCTTTCATCCATCCTAAAGTGCCTGAACCAATGCATCATACCTTTTATAATATTTGTCGAACATCTTCTTTCAAATCACATTTAATGCACACAACTGTATCGCATTTTCACGCCATCGCAATCGTGTCCCACAGGAAATGTTACAAATAAAAATCCAGTTGTCTCTTGAAATTTTATTATTTTAATACAATACAAAAATGATCACTTTCATTGAAGTTTTAAAGTATAAACAAATAGTAACAGACAGTATAATAAATAAAAATTGTAATTCACTGGAAATATCTTATTATTTCAATACAAATAACACTGTATCTATGTATTATTTTGTGTCCGAAACAATGTCTTCCAATAATTCTTTACTTATTTTTAATCAAAATTAACAAATTGCTATCAATATACTTAAATGTAAGTAAATAAATATGGCCTAAAACTGTATCCATTTATATTTGTGATTGTCCATTTAATTTAATAATTAAAATTTTATTCTAAAATATTTGTTATTGGCAACACCAACATTGGCTTATGTCAAGTATGAATCAATGAGAATCGAAGATTGTATAGTAAAAATAATATCAACGATAAATAAAGTCGATTTTGTAACTTAACTAAACGTAAATCAGTTAAATTAACTAAATGCAATAATAAAACTTTCATTTTATTTTGACTGCGGAATATAACCGTACACGCTTTATGTTAACTTTATTCCATTAGTGTTGCCAACGTTATCTGTACAAGGTGCCATAAATAATTTTCTATTCCCCTAAAATACAAAATCTCGAATAATAAAAGTAGATAATTGCATAAAAAATGCTTTGCAAAATATACAATTTACATAAGCTTTTTGACAATTATATTCAAAATATTTTCTCACCAAAAGTCGCTTTGTCTGCCTTTGAGTGGACTTTTACCCCCCGCCAGTTTGTTTTTGGAGGGAATATAATAAATAAAAATAAACAGGTATAATAAAATATGAGTTATATTGACTTTTGGTAATTAAAATAATAAATCTAGGAATAACATTCTTAAGCAGCGTAAATCAAATCAAACAATATACAATATTACCTAAAACTAATTTTAAACTGACATCATTTTTATTTCCTAACAAATTCCTAATTTAAGTACTAGGCAAATTAAAGCTCTATTTTAAATTAAAAACATATTCCATATACAAATTTCATAATGGCCGTTATTCCTATTTCAAATTGACAATATAACTTTTCATTTTAGTAGAAGTTTATTCCTCTAACTCCCGGTTCCTATATCTGTCAAACGGATCGTTTTTGATACGAACAGTTAAATCCTTTAAAACCGAAATTAGATTATAACCGAAATAAAATACCCCTCGAAAGTCAACTTACCGATTTTTCATACTTTATGCTAGCAACTACTAGCATAAAGTATGAAAAAGACCAAAACTCTTTTTTTTTTTTAAATTATCTTACAAACATCAGTGACTTGGAAAGAAAACAACAAATGGTAACTGTTACCGATGACGGACAGTTTTTTATAGGAACCAGGCATTAGCCACCGATTTTTTATTCCTGTAGTCTCATCTAGAGGGGCAGTAAGAATTCAGTGGCCATGTTGAATAAACGAATGCAGTTATAAATACCCCGCATATTGTAGTTTAATAATTATATTAAGTGAAGTGATAATAAAGTTATGTACCGTACGCTGTCTACGTTAGGCATACAATGATATTGTAAAAAATTACGAAAGACAATAAATTATTTATCACAATAATAAATGTGTTTTTCTTACATTTTTTTTGCACGTCTATGTTCAACAGTGGACGTCTTCTGGATGATGACAATTTTAATTCTAAGTGGGAGGCCTATGCACGCCTAAGTTCAGCAGTGGACGTCTTCTGGATGATGACATATGTTATTTATTGTAACATCAACATATAACAGCGCTCCGCTTGATGTTAAAGATAGTAAGCTGCGTAAAATTTGTTTAAATCATTCAAAAAATAATTCATTTACTAAATTCTTTTACCAAAAAACCTATATTAGCATTTACTTAACCAATAAATCTTATATTAATGTGCATCAAATTCTTCTTCCGAATCATTTCCATATTGTTCTTTGAAATGCTCCGTGTCTTCATCTTGGCCATAATAGAAACCATCATCACTGTCATTATTGTATCTGAAATATGCAATAAATACAAAAAAAAACTATAGGCGACCGTGATGTAATGGCAGTGCAATGGTTACGCAAACCGGAGAGCACCACCCACCGGTACCAATGTATCTTTGATATATGTACTTTGGTTGTCCTGTTTCTATGATACAAGCACTTTAGTAGCTTAGTATAGAAATGTCAATAAATAAATAAGAATTACGTCCTGTTTATCTATTCTAATAAAAGATCAATCTACAAACTGCGACCGTGGTTTAGTGGTAGTGAAATAGTCACGTAAACTAAGAACTCAGTTTAAAACTTGGGGTACTGGTACCAATGTATCTTTCATATATATATATATGTTTTTAATTGTGACTCAACATATGGCAGCACCCTGCTTGATGCTAAGCTAGAGTGCAGTCCTAACTGGATGTCACTACTACTACAATTCAATAATTGTAAGTACCAGTCACATCCACTATGCCAGCCCGGATGGAACCGGCAACTCACAAGCTGATCCCAAAACGTGACTAAATCAATTCACAATCTGTATACTTGTAAGTGGTGGTACTACCCCAGATCAGCAGACTAATAACCACTGTCTACGCCTCTTTTTAACCCCCGACCAAAAAAGAGGGGTGTTATAAGTTTGACTTGTCTGTGTATCTGTGTATCTGTGTATCTGTGGCTCTGTGTATCTGTGTATCTGTGTGTCTGTCTGTGGCATCGTAGCTCCTAAACGAATGGACCGATTACGATGCGGTTTGTTTCATTTGAAAGCTGACGTGATCGAGATGGTTCTTAGCTACAATTAATGAAGATCTGATCAGGGGTTTCAAGGTCATCAGCTCGATTTGTTAGCTGCGGTAGCGATCTTAGACGCGCTGTTTAGAACGACAACCCTTGTACGTCGCTATGCGACGAAGATTGTTATTTTATGTCAAATAAATATGCCATTGTTAAAACACGTAAAAAATGTTATAATTTTTCCCTTAAAATATTCATATGGCGAGGTTGGTTTGCAGTTTAGATCGATTACCTTGATTGAATATTTTAGGGGGAAAATTATAACATTTTTTACGTGTTTTAACAATGGCATATTTATTTGACATAAAATAACAATCTTCGTCGCATAGCGACGTACAAGGGTTGTCGTTCTAAACACGCATAAGGCTGGGAATACACGTCCGATATTGCTGAGTAAATTATTTACAAATCGGAAGTAGGAATCGGACGTCTATTTTGTTTCTGTATTCTGTATGAAAACTGCACCTTCAGACAATCGGATCGGCCATAAAATCGTAAGCGCCTTGGCGTTGTTTCCGATTCTGACATCCGATCCGACTATCGGATCTGACGTGTATTAAGTATTCAAACAAATGTATGGCACGAGTGCTTTCCGATTGTCTGATCAGACAATCGGATCGGACTATCGGAGAGGAAAATCGGACTTGAATTCCCAGCCTTATAGGTATTTACCTTACTTTTAAACAAATCTGTGACTTAACATTTGAAATAAAAACGTATACAAATACATGTGTGTTTTAACTGGTACCACTGAGCTACTCTGATGATGGAACTCGAAGGTAGGAGACGAAATCCTGGATGTGTTCAAACTTTTTTTTGGTATACTAAGTTTGGACTTATTAGATTTGTCTTGA
Organism: Tinea trinotella; assembly: GCA_905220615.1. NCBI lineage: Eukaryota > Metazoa > Arthropoda > Insecta > Lepidoptera > Tineidae > Tinea > Tinea trinotella. The sequence goes on along the minus strand of HG992307.1, from coordinate 1,360,907 downwards.
AGGTAGGAAACTAAGTGTAGAAAAGTTATGCGATAAAATACAACATTCCGGATCTAAAAAATCTGATCATGGATCCTCTCAGATCAGCAAATCAACAAGAAATGGACCTATAGTGCTTTAACTAAAATTGTTACTCACTATGAGCCATTAGCTGGACCGTTATCAAATTAAAGACCGAGAGTATCTGATGAGGCACCATCATTAATCCTCTCAGATCAGCAAATCAACAAGAGATAGAACTATAGTGCTTTAACTAAAATTGTTACTCACTAAGAGCATTTAGCTGGACCGTCATCAAATTGAAGACCGGGCAATCTGATGATTATTATGAATCCTCTCAGATCAGCAAATTGATATCAATTGATCAGCAAAAAAAGAGATAGAACTGTAGTGCTTTAACTAAGCCTTTAGCTGGGCCGTTATCAAATTGAAGATCGGGAGTATCTGATCATGAATCCTCTCAGATCAGCAAATCAATAACAGATAATATCATAGTGCTTGAACTAAAATTGTTACTCTCTATGAGCCATTAGCTGGGCCATTATTAAATTGAAGACCTGGAGTAGTTATCTGATGATGCACCATAAGGATCCAAGGGATATTAAAGGGATATAACTATTGAGCCATGACTAATGTTGTTTATTACTATAAAGCTGATGATATGACCAAAGTGGTTCCAGGCGTTTCGGGGGTTCCTTTAAAATTTTAATTTTGATTTTATTTTAAATGTACTGTTGTCGCCCCGTTTCTATGATACAAGCATGTTAGTAGCTTAGTATAGAAACATATTAAGAACAAAACTCACCCATTATCATCCTGTGCCTTTGAACAATGTACCAAATTGCTATCACCAACTTTTATATCATTATTTAATACTTTTGCCTTATATTTTGCATATGCAACTCCATATTTTAGTACATCTTCATTATATGTTGAATCCTCATCATAGATTTTATCCTCGCCAGCATCACTGGATAGGTCTTCTAAAAGAATATAGTTAAATTTATTACATTTTTCAAAGAGTGGTAGGCTATGGTGCCCAGTCTAATGATCTGGGTTAGTACTGTAATCCTAAAAAAAGCCTATATAGGACCTGTTTTCTATAAGTCTGTTTTCTATTCAATATTCTATAGAATATCTTTTTCGAAATTCAGACCTTAAGGCCCAGATCACCTTCACAACTGTCACTGGCATGAATTGTTGAGGCCAAGTCGGCCTTCAACACGGTTGCCATTAACCAAGAAAAAAAGAACTTTGGTCATCCAGTTTCTATAATACAAACACTTTTTGTAGATTAGTATAGAAATGTAAAAAATGTGTCTAGACATAAAAATGAATATACCTATATCGAGCTTCTCCATAGCTTCCATCATATCATCTTCACCTATACTACTATTCTCCTCATCAGGATAATCATTTCTCCAATTGTTTTCATCATTTGAATCATCAGAACTCTCCCCTTCACTGGAAGGTGTCTGTCGTCCATTGTCTCTGTATGAACCTGGTACAAGGTCTGTTTCATAGTTTTCTATACTGAAATTTAATTTAAATTAATATATTATTTACGCACACTCACTGCTTCGAAAGACGTCGCAACAACAACCAGTTTTATTGTATTTAATATAATAAGGACTTTAAATTAAAAAAATGGTTGCATATTTTAAAATAGAACCATTTTGCAAACGAACAGGAACAAGTTGTGACTATGAATACCTTGTGCAATGAAAACTATTTCAATCCATAACTAAAAATGTTTCTATTGTTACACCACTCACAAATAGCAGTGACTGCTGATTCAGTCAACAGAATGCAGATGCTTCCCCTGACCAGTACGGGTGTAAAAAGACAACATACATTTGCAATAAAAGCATCTAAATGTTGTCAGATTGCAGATGTACACACATCTAGCCTATTCAATTTATTTACTTCATTCCATGTTATAAATAGTATAAGCACATTTATAAAAAAAAATCTAACACCATTTTCATACCCACCTAATCAAGTCATCTAACATGGAGATATCAAAATCATGTCTGGCAGGTACATAAAGGTCATAAGTAAATTTAGAATCAGTTTTTGCTCCTTCCTTTCTCTCTAAATCAACAAAATTATATTCTTCATTCACATCTTTCAAACGCCGACTAGTATTAACAATCTCATATCTGTGTTTATTTGATGCATCCTTCCTTTCTTTGCGTATTTTCTCAATAATATCGTTAACATTAGTCTCAGCTTTCAACTTAGGGTCCACCTTTGGCACCAAATTTTTTACCACAATGTTTTCCTGTAAAATACAATTTATTAAGTTTAAAAAATAACCTTAAAACTTAAATTGTTAGTATTTGAATAGATATAGTGTAAATTGTAATATATCGTAATAAAAGGAACATAAATAATGCTGAATTACCTGTTCTTCGACGGTTCCTCTAAAAACAAACAATGACGGAGAAAGTTCTTCTGTAGTTTTTATTCGCTTACAAGTTATAACAAATGCGTCTTGTGGACAATCCTCTAACCTACGTTTAACTCTTAAAATTGTAGCCATTATTTAATTAATTTACGAAAGAAATTAAAATCATGTGCATTTACGCGCGATTTTATGAGTAAATGACATTTATTTTTTTAATTTTGTTTTTTTATTAATGGCAATGGTATCGTTTTTGATAAACCACGTAATTCTTCAGTTATTCATCGGATGAATAATAAAGATGAAACAATGATATTTTAACATCAGATGAGGGTGATGATGATAATGGTTTTAATAAAGCAACGGAAATACTTTCGACAGAGTTTTGGGGGGAGCACAAAATAACATGGTTTACAAAGCATTACCTATAACCATTCCTTTTGTATTGTGCCTCAACATTGACTTTGCCTGATCTGATATTCATGGATGGCTGTTCATAATGCAGTACTTGTTCCTACATTAATGTATAGAAGTAAATGATGGGTGTGGCAGAAGAAGCGTGAACATCAAATTAATTATTTACTCGTGAACCTACCTTTAAAGTATTTAAAAATATGAGATCGGTATAGTTATTTTTAAATGTGACTCGACATTAGATTCCGACTTGATGGTAAGCAAAAGACGCCACGCCTAATATCACAAGGACCTTACGTTATAATCATGGTGCTAGTAAGAGCTTTGATTGGGTTCAGTAGTCGCCTCCATACATGGATTTTTAAATTTATTTTGGGGCAATAAACAATAAAGGATTTAAATACATAAATAAATGGATCACAATCCAGATTAACATCAGCATGGTGTCTATTTTTATTAATTTGAAAAGGTAATAACTTATACAAAAAATAAATAAACTGGAATTACATTATTTATTTTTAACCTAAAATACAGATCAAATAGCACAGAAGCATTATAACCACTCCACAATAAAAAAAAAAACATTTAAAATTAAGTCCTTTAAGTTAATTAGCTCTACACTCTAGTAGAGCATTGTTATTTATTATATCATTAAAACAATTGACAAAAAAACAATTAAAGGTAAATTAACCAGGATGCAACTGGTACTAGCAGTTATTTAGCTGTACTAGCAGTCACCTCCATTTACAGATTGCACTCCAGCTTAACATCAGGAGGAGTGCTGTCTAAAATTTTTTTTTTATAGTGACGACATATGACGGCACCCCTCTTGATGTTAAGCCGAAGTGTGGTCCATGAATGAATGTTACTGCTAATACAATTCAATAACTGTGAGTAGCAATCACATCCACTATGCCGGCCTAGATGGAACCGGCAACTTACTAATTACTATTATCAGTGCAAACTAACATAATGAATGCAAGTTAAACAATTTTTAAAGCTTTGCTACAAAAGTGTTTGTGCACAATACAATTATAAAGACATTTGGTTTATTCTTTTTGAGTTAACAAATGTGTTTTGAGTTTCTGCAGCAGCTCTTTCTTCACAGAATCTGGGACCAGAGCTCTGGCCCTTGGAGTAACACGGGTGACAATGTAGTCCAAGGTTACTTTCTTCGTATCAGTATCCTTGACAGCTTCTCGGCAAAGCATCCTGATTTGGTCTCTCCATCCACATTCAATTAGACGTTTACGAAGCAGGTCTTTGAATCTGCAGATTTATTTTAAATATTTAGTCTTTTTAATTAACACTTTTTTATTTATTCAATTTTCCTAATTTGGTAATAATTACAAAAGATAATTAATGTATAAAAACATAAGTTAAATTATGATTATAATAATGGTACATTTAGGACTTACCTCTCTCTATCTCCATTCAAAACGAGGCGCTGATTAGCAATTGTATTAATAGTCATCTTTAGGAACCTATAATAAAAGAACAATCTTAAATGAATCATGCTTTCACTTAAATACAAAGAGATTTACATTTAATGAAATGACAAAATGTGAGATAATGATAGAAAGAAAAAAGTAAGTGGAATAAGTCAAACAATTTGTTTACTCGGGAAGTATGTTTACAAGGGGTGGGAAGTGTGATAAAGATATTGAAAGGAGAGTGCAAAAGGGTAATGTATTATCTATAGCTTTTATTTTACTCTCATGCTTCTTCTGCCACATTTTACATTCACTTCCATACATTAAGGTAGGAACAAGTAGGTACGACATTATTTTGAACACATTAATTTAAAATTAAAACAATCATTTCGATCTAATTGTCCCGATCCTGACACAACTCCTTCTTCACGGTTGTGGGTTAAAGTTTCCTTGAGGATGTCTCTAATTTGGTCAGAAAACCTCCTGGGTCTGCATTTATAAATTCCTGTCGTCAATCTACTTTTACTCATCCTTTTCATTAAAACAAATTACGAAATAATTACCGTCGCAAAAGCAAAATCGAGAATTAATCGAAAAAGCCAACCAAACCAAAATAATCAATAATACACTACAGCACCACAGACTACAAAGAGTAATAGACCAAGGAACATTGTACTCAAGAATACAATGGTAATAGACTAAATTAAAGGCAAAATTTTAACATCAGGCACAGATAAAAAAAAAAACCATTACCATCACTTAGAGAATGTTTATTTAAATGTTATGTAAATAATAGTAAATATTAGATTTATTTGTCAAATAAATAATTTAAGATTATCAAAAATATGTTTATTATACCTTCATTGCCAATTTCTTTGCTAATTGGTAATGTCAAATGTGTCATAATATTTCTTGAAGACGCGCTTCGAGAAAAGACGCTTTAATTCTTATGAAGGTTTTATTGTTCAGTACAGTTCCAAAAAATAAGTGTGGTGTTATTTGTAAAAAAAATAACAAGTACGTATAGGGAAGCACCTACAATGAACGAATTAAAGCCATTTAGTGTAATAGGGGGAGATGATAATTCTTGGCGAACACCAGCTTTTCGCCAAAATGTTGTTAGTAAAATGTAAGTAAAATATTTACATCAATTATCTATTTAAGTTCCACAGTCATACAGAGATTAGCAGTATCAGTGGAACACTATTTACCATCACCTAATTTTTTAAGTTCTTCATACCAGAGAACCGTCCTTGAACTACCTAAATCAGAACATTGTTAATAGGTTGTGGGACATGAAGAGGAAGATCTTACTCTGCACTCCATCCACAGTCTTGTGTAGGTCTGGGTGTTTATACTACATTTTTGCCAAATATTGATTGCGAGAGATTGGTACATTTTTTTTATTGTGACACGACACAATAAAACCTCGTCCTGACCGCGTCCCGCCTGATGATAAGCAAGAGGAAACCGAGTTAGTTCACTTCAGTCGCCGTCACTATGTCGGCCAAAGGTGCTTCTTCATGCATCGCTTAAAGGATCCAAGGTCATAGGACGGAGAGAACATAGGGCAGGCAAAGCATTCCACTTGTCGATTGATCTACAAAGAAAAGATGCACTGAACTTTTTAATTCGACTGCCAATTTGGTTGATAGAATGTGGATGCTTTCCCCGACCTGTGCGGGTATTACGGGAGTGAAAAGACGAGGTAGGAACAAGGTTAAAGAGCTCATTGGAACATTCTCCGTGGTGGTACGCACAGAGCCGCCATGTCTCTGCGTAGTTGCAGGGGCTCCTGAGTTCCTGCTCCTGAGTTATGCAGATTAACCTATGATTCGGACAGCTCGGCGCTGCGATGAATCCAGGGCATTAAGAAGATACTCGCATCCCAGAGGTGCAAACAGTACTCTGTGCAAGAGCGAATCTGAGCCTTGTAAAGTAGCAGGTGAAGCAAACATTGTATGAGAATCTCCTTACGATGCGATTCAGTTGCAACTTGTGGCATTATCTTAAGGACTACTTGAAATCAGATCTATAACATTATAAATTCAACATCATTACCTAAAATGTATGTACTCAACTTATTATTAATATACCACTTCTAGATGTTTCTCACTCCAATCTTTTTCACCCATATGTTTTCTCAGCCCTTAGCTAAGTGAATATAGGCTTCTTCCAGTGATCTCCATAGTGTTCTTATGCTTTCCTGCCACTTTTAACATACAAATTTAAATATGCTATGGATATGTTTTTGCAGTGAGGAGGCTATTCAGTCATCGGGAGTCCAGATTGCTAGAAATAGCAGTGAGATGGAGAATCATGTGTTTATGAAAGCTAAGACTAGGGAAGAGTACATGAATATGGTGGCAAAACTAATTTTACATGTTAGAGAGATAGGTACGTATTTTTTATTGGAATAATATATCTTTGAATGTACTATGATCATGATCTTTCATGATACAAGTACATACATACAATATGTTTATTTACATATACACACATACACGTTCATTTTGTACATACACTAATACAAACATTTCATACACAACATTTAACACTTTATTAAACACAGACTTACATGTACACCAGTAGTATATTTCCTTCTAAAGTCACTGTTTTGTATTAACTACTAACTTATAACTCACAGGACAGGCCTAGCCAGGAGAGGAAAGACCATCGTTACACAAAAATAAATACTTTATACACAACTTTTGCTAAATAAATAAATATTATTATTCCATTTATTTTTCGTTGTTCTTATTTTTTATATTTATATTACAAACTGGACAAGTGGTTAGGGACTATACATATAGACTATGGTGATAATTAAATAAACTTATGAACTTTCAACCAGTGCGTGATATAGGCTTATCAGCAATGAGCTGCTCGCCTATAAATTAATAATAATAATATTTTTAAAACATAAATAATTTTAAAATATAATAAAATAGTTGTCCACCGGCATTGGGAACAGGGTCAAAGCCACTGGTGATCAGGACTCCTGAGAAAGGAACATCCTAACAATACGCACCGTGTCCAGGAGTACCGCTTTCTGAATCAAATGCTTGATCCAGCTACCTAGCGAGAGCCTCTTTAGGTGTTCGTCAAGGCTCTTGGCTATTAAGCCATTGGCAGTCACGACTATTGGCACAATGACTGTTGTATCCACCTCCCACATGTCGACAACCTCACGAGCCAGATTAAGATACTTTATTTGTTTATCTTTCTCAGCTTTGATGAGGTTCTCGTCATGAGGGACTGCTACATCAACAATCTTTGTGCGACGCTCTATTAGATCTATCACCACTACGTCAGGCTTATTGGAGACATCAGTGATCATGGATCGATCCCAATATAATGTGATATTGCCATTTTCGAGAACTGGGTTGGCCACATACCTATAGTACCGTACCTCTGATACCACAAGATTATACTTAAGATTAAGATATTATTATTATCATTACATTTAGTAGCTTACTATAGAAATTTAAACAATTACAAAATATATTTTTTTAGCTCAAGCAAAGCAAGGTCAAATTCAATCAAATTTGAATACACAGAACCTAAACATGCTAAACCAACAAAATCAACAAGCACAGGGACAGCCCAACCAGGCCCAAGGAGGCAATCAAGGTGGACTACAGCCAGATCCTATTAATGCATTGCAAAATTTAGCATCACAGGTAATTCAAATTATTATTGTGGGATAGTGGTTTGGTGATAGTACAATGGTTACGCAAACCGAGAGCACGGGTTTAAAACCACTTGCCAGTACCAATATATCTTTGATATACATATACACTTTGGTTGTCCTGTTTCTACAAGCTACATATATATTTAGAAATGTTTAAAAATATATATGTAGTCTTGTAGTCTTTAGCGGGCTCGTTTCCGCACTTGAAGTCCTCTTCGGTATCTTTGTGCGTGTAGAAAAATTATAAAGTTTTAATTGCATTAATGGGACGCGTAAATTGGATGCATCATTCCGGACCTATCTTTGCTAACCAATGCGCCACGCCTGTCTTCAAAGAATGTAGACACATAGTCATTTTTCCCTTGTTTTTTAATATGTACCACCTAATGCTGTACCACCTTTGTTTTATCCATTTTAACCTTTGGACAATAAAGTGACAGCGATAAAGGCTAGGACCTCCCCTACATTACCTGCAGCCTGCAGGCAAGTCGAGGTCAGATTAAACATTGGGACCCAGTAAATTTATTGACTTTTACATTAACAAACTTTTTTCGTTTTTGGACTGGGCGGTTGGCATGACGTTCGCATGTTACACCCTAATCCGCATTGACAAGTGATATATGGTTAACCAAGATTTGGACAGAGGCCTGTGTCTAGTCTACTACTATATACAAGTAGCATATAGCATCCAGTCTCTACGTATTTAGTGTGATAACAATAATGCTTGAAGTAGCACCTTTGGCCGGCATAGTAACGCCGACTGGGGCAACCGTGAAGACCCAGTTTTTGCAGTCGTCGGCACTCTTGGACCTCCTCTTGCTTACCATCAGGCGAGTCCCGGTCAGATGTCGAGTCACAATAAAAATCCTAATACCTAAGTCTTATAACTATTTTGTTTCAAAACAGGGCACAAGGAATCAAATGATGCAAATGGGACCCCAAGGGCAGATGCAGCAGGGAGTAATGGGCAACCCTAACATGGGCATGCAACAACAGATGGGCCAACCAATCGTCTCACAGGGACAACCACAACCTGCGAGCAATTTACTTCAAACACTCAATCAGAGACCACAATTGAACATGCAGCAGATGAATAAACTTGGTGGTGCTATGGGTATAAATTTTATTATAGGCTTAACTTTTTTTATTGTGACACGACATATGACACCACCCCGCTTGATGTTAAGCTAGAGTGCGGTCCATGAATTGATGTCACTGCTACTACAATTTAATGACTGAGTATCAATCACATTCACGATGCCAGCCTAGTTGGAACCGGCAACTTACAAGCTGATGCTGAAACTCACCCAAATCACTTTATACTGTATACTTGTAAGTGGTGGTGGTACTCCGGATCGGCAGACTGGGTACTACTGCCTACCACTCTTTGGTAACCAGAACCGAGGTAAATGTCTGCTTCTTTTTTTAAAATAAAATCAAAAACAAATAAATATTATAAACAAATATTTGCTGCTCCTAAGGCCAGCATAGTGGATGTGGCTGGTACTTACACAGTTATTTGACTGTAGTAGTACTCACCTACATTTATCCAATGACTTCTCATGGAGGTCATTTTTTTGGCCGGCATAGTGACGGCGACTGACGCAGCCGTGAACTAACTCAGTTTTTTCAGTCGTCTTGGACCTCCTCTTGTTTATCAACAGGCGGGTCGAGGTCAGATGTCATGTCTCTATAAAAAAAACATTGGCCAACAATAATAATTCCAATAATTTTATCCTTTGCAATTGTAGGTATGCAGGGCCAAATGGGTGGTAACATGGGCATGGGTATGAATCCCATGAATAGTCAACTGCAGAATCAGTTGGCAGGCCCTGGAATGCAGGGGCAAATGATGCCCAATATGTCTATGCCCAATAATATGCAAGTGCCAATGAGTGGCTCCAGCACTATGGTGGGTCAGATGCAATGCAACCAAGTTGTCGGTGGTATGCAGGGACAAATGCCTGGACAGATGGGTAAGTGGATTGATTATATATAAGGCGACCGTGGCGTTGTGGCAGTGCAATGGTTACCCAAGCCGAGAAGACGGGTTTTTAACCACTTACTGGTATCAATGTATCTTTGATATACCTAGTTGCACTGCCGGTATATCAAAGTTCGGTGCGTCGTTTCTTTGCAGAACAATTGATAAGAGGAATGCTCTACCAGCCCATGTGTTCTCTCCTATAGCCTTGGATCCTTAAAGCGATGCGTGAATAAGCACCTTTGGCCGGCATAGTGGCGGCGACCGGGGCAGGTTTTTGTAGTTGTCGGCACTCTTGGACCTCTTATTGCTTACCATCAGGGTCGAGGTCAGATGTCGAGTCATAAAACTTTTTTACCTTTTTGTACTTTTTTTACCTATTTGTACCTTTTTTTACCTTTTTGTACGTTTTTTACCCTTTTGTACCTTTTTGACAGGCATGGGTGGAATGGGCATGAGTGGTAATATGAACATGAATATGCTGCAACACATGCCAACGCGTGGCAAAGACATGATGGGCGCCGGCTACTCACATGGACCAAGAGCACCCCCACCAAACCAGTTCCTCAGACAATCGCCTTCGCCATCAGCCCCTGGACCCAGCCCTGCTTCTATGGGTGAGATATTCCAAACAGGAAAAGGACGACAAAACCAAAAAAGGACGACAATTGACTTTAAAAAGTTGTAGGCGACAGGCGTGGCTTAATGGTGTGCTACCAGTCCGTTACGCGGGTGTACCGGGTTCAATTCCCGGTTAAAGCAAATATTTCTTGCATATTTTTTTGTAATATTTAATAGTAAAATAAAATTTACAAATATTTGGTAATAAAAAATAGACAGATATTTGCTCCAGGTCTGGTTGTCAATGAGTGGTAGGCAGCTGTGACCAGTCTGCCGATCCGGGCCAGTACCACTGTATCATGTATACAGACTGTGAAGTGTAAGTTTGTCTCGTAAATTGCCGGTTCCAACTAGGCCAGCATAGTGGATGTGACTGTTACTAAAAGTTATTTAGCTATAGTAGCAGTCACCTCCATTCATGAACTTTTTTAGTTCAGATTTAATTTTGATTTTAAGTAATAGAAGCACTGTTTTTTAGTTTTTATGTTTAGAATATATTATTTTTGTTTTTTTTTATTGAATGTTGTACACGCCTGTAATTGGTGGTAGTGTAAGTTTTTTTTTATTGTGACTCGACATATGACAGCACCCCGCTTGATGTTAAGCCAAAGTGTGGTCCATGAATGAATGTCAATGCTACTACAATTCAATAACTGTGAGTAGCAATCACATCCACTATGCCGGCCAGGATGGAACCGGCAACTTACAAGCTGATCCCGAAACGTGACCAAATCACTTCACGGTCTGTATACTTGTAAGTCTGTTATTCTTTATAATATTTATTAGTTATAAGAGTAATACATGTATCACTGTTGGTGTAAATAAATGAACTAAGCATCAAGCGGTTGTTAAGTCACAATATAAAAAATACATCACGCCTTACTTACCACAGTTAAAAATGACAAGTTGCAGTCATACCTCTTAGCCATGCTACTTCAATCCTAGCTAGGATACTTCAATCCGCAAATCTATCACAAAGCATTGATGTTGAACTGGCAGTGGTATGTGTACCTGCTCAGAGGAACTTCTTTCTAATAATCCTGTTTTTAATTTCTAAACAATGCTTTGATGGGGCACATGGAAAGGATAAGTGAAAGTAGATTAACGAAAGGAATTTATAAATATGATGTGAATGGATACGTTAAACAAGGCAGGCCCAGGAGGGTGTTCGCCGACCAAATTGGAGACAGCTAGGTTTCCTAGTGTCCAGGGCCGTCTTTACCCGGGGGTTCAAGGGGTGCGGTGCACCCGGGCGCAGAGTCCTAGGGGGCGCATGCTGACTGCCATAAATTTCGATAGATACCTACTACACTGAGACCACGCGAGCGGAGCCTTGACTTTCGCACCCCGGCGCTGAATATGCTTAAGACGGCCCTGCTAGTGTCTATAACCATAGAGCTTGTATAAAAAGAATTGTGAATGTGAAGGAAGCGAGGGAGTTGTGTCAGGATCGTGGCAAGTGTCGCTTCATTGTCTGCCTATCCCTGTGTAACAACTTGATTGATTGATTAATTTCAGTAGTCTAATCAATTATATTTATACGTAATAATTTATAGGTGTGATGACAGCGATGGCTTCCCCAATGTCCATGGGTGCCCTGGGAGTGGGTAGTCCATCCCCATCTGGACCACATATGCATATGGGACATCATCCGCAACAACAAAGGTATGGACACTTATTTTAATAATGACACGACATATGATGTTAAGCTGGAGCGCGGTCCATGACCAGTTCAAGTAGCAGTCGCATCCACTATACCGGCCTATTTGAAACTGGTAACTTACAAGGTATTACCACTTACGAGTATACATTTTGTATTAGTTTTTCATTGTAACAACTCCATCATGCTCTATTGTCTCTGCCTATCCCTGTTGGAATTAAGACGTGACAATTGATAATGATTTATTTTTATATTTCTACACTAATTAACTAAACGTGATTGTATCATAGGCACTGGGCGACCAAAGTTCATAGTATATCAACATTGGTACTGACAAGTGTTTTTAAATTTGAACCAGGGTATCTTGGTTTGCAAGGGATTAACTGTGTTTGCCACTTATCACTCTTCTGTTTTCTATCTAAAAAGCCATTGATTTTTTAATATTGAAATGTTTTTGTCCACAGAGGTGTTGGTATTGGTATGGTGGGATCCCCATCCTCATCATTGAACACACCAAGTGGTGGCCAAGGAGGGGCTGGGGTCGCATCCCCAGGGGGTGAAGAAGCAGCTTACAGAGAGAAAGTGAGGTTGCTATCAAGATACATCGAACCACTCAGAAGAATGATTCATAGGATGGTCAGCGATGGGGAGAGTGAGTTTTACTATTGTTGTTTGAAGCTGGGCCGCTTGTATGAAGAGAATTGTGAATGTGAAGGAAGCGAGGGAGTAGTGTTAGGATCGTGGCAAGTGGCGCTCCATTGTCTCTGCCTATCCCTGTAGGGAGAAGGCGTGACAATTTGATTGATTGATTGATTGATTGATTGATAAATAATAAGTTGATGACATTAACACACTTTGCAGACGTGGAAAAGTTAACAAAAATGAAGAATTTACTTGATATTTTATCAAACCCCAATAAACGGATGCCACTGGAGACATTACTCAAATGTGAGGTTGTGTTGGAGAAATTGGACTTCAAAAGGAGTGAAGGTGGATTCTTTCTTAATTCTGCTGCAAATAGCAAGGTATGGCGCTACGCTTTTATACTTTGACATTCGCGTTCCTTCAGAAGTGCGATTGGCATCCGCTAAAAAAGCAGCCTTATAAGTCATAGGCTAAGAACTAAATCATAGGTCGTTTGTAAATATTGTTAAAACCTGATTACTGTACCGGGTGTAAAAATACTTAAAGCAATCCTGTGAACTATATTGATGTAGTGGTTCTAGCAAATTATATATATTTTTAAAACTTTGCTTGCCTTTAATTGAAATTTAAAAATAAACGCAGCTAACTTATATCGCGTTCGTAGTGATTTAAGTCTCAGCGCTATTTTACTCGTTCTTTGCATCCTAATAAAAAAAATGAAATCCTGTAAATATTAATGTTTGTATTATTTGTATTGCCTAATATAAAAATAAGAATTATTAATTTAACTCGTGGCTTAAGTGATTGCTATGTGTCTTTTTACACCTGGTAGAAACTGTATATCACTAATTAATAATGCTATTGGCTTGTCAAATTAATCAGTCACCTCTAAATGTTATTAATTTGGGCTTAACTAATATACCGGGTTTAAATAAACGTTAACTAACATGTAAATCAGTTTAACTGTAGTAGCAGTAGCCTCTATTCATAGACCGCACACTGGCCTAACATGAGGTGGATTGCTATCATATTACCTCAATTTTTTTGCATGAATTTTTGACATTTATTTCTCCAATAACATTATTTGTTTTAAAAAACGAAACAATATAAACAAGCAATGAAATTGTTGGTACAACGTCGCGCGGGGCAAAGCTTTTTATTGCAGCGTAATAAAAATAAATAACATAGAATGCTGAAAAAGAAATAAACTTCTAATTTAATTTAAAATATAAATTCACTTATAAACTATGTATAATTTAATAAAATGCAATTAGAATAAAGTCATCTTATATTTTGCCACCCCTTCGACAACCCCACTCAAGACAATACATCCAAAATACTGCTTGTACTTTTCCGAAAACGTCTCTATGATGAGGCACACAGTTTTTGCATTAGTAACCGTAACGCGTGGTCAAAGGGATTACTGTGCGTATATTTACACCCGGTATTGATTTCTTCACATTGTTCGAAATTTCTAATAAGGCGAGTTGTAGTTAGGTTTAATATGAGCTATTAACCGAATTGTCTAAAGTATTTGTATTAATGATACATTTATGTTTTGGTGTATTTGTCCCGCTGCGGTGGGATCGAAGGGATGGCAGAGATATAGATCAATTATCAAAAGCTGGCACTTCACATATTGCAGTCATTTGAACGTTACTTCTAGATTTTTTATTAATATTTACATTTCTATACTAAGCTACTAAAGTGCTTGTATCATAGAAACAGGACAACCAAAGTACATATATCAATTATTTTTTTTGTATTGGTATTTGGCATTGGTACCGGTTGGTAGTTTCGAACTCGTTCTCTCGGTTTGTGTAACCATTGCACTGCCACTACACCACTGTCGCTTAAATTAATAATTTCTCTAATATGTTTTGTTTTTACTTATTCTAAAAGGTTGTATTTTCAAATAAGCGAATACTGTATGTTATATTATATATATTCGTCGATTCCATTCATGGACCACACTACAGCTTAAGATTAGGGCCCCGATTCTCCAATACATTATGCCGACGAATGTAACCAATGATATTTCGCCTCGGTTGCAAGTGACCAATCAACGTTGATTTGTTATTCGCTGATTGGTTACGAATATGTCAAATATCAGTGCGACGCAATTTCACTGCTTTATCGACGCCATAATGTGTTTCGAGAATCGAAGTCCATATGTCCTGTCATATGTCGAGTTACATACAGAGTAAAGAAAACTATATAATCTACTAAACTAAAAACTACATAATCTAAGATTCATGCATTCAAGGATAGAAGCCAAAAACCTTTATTTTAAAGTTTCTAGCGTGACATTTTGAACTACTGCAACCAATGCAAATTGAACAAGAAACAAATTGGTTTAACGGCAACCAAAAATCAAATATACACGCCTTAATTTTTCGTCGACACCTACACTTGCCTAGAATCAGGCCGATCGAAGTCAGATGAGTAAAGTTGACAATAAAAAAAAATTATGGTTGACTTTAGCTAGTAGAATGTAGAATATAAACAAGATATCTTAACATTTTCTTAAATTTTGCACAAACATTGATTTTTGAATTAAACAAATCAAAACATCAAACAAGAAAAAACAAAATCAAAACATCAAACGGGGTAGTTTTGGAAACAATAACAGCATCAACCAATAGGACGACCAACACCTCAGTCTCTCCGTGACCACAATGACTGCAAAGCTCTCGAAACGTCGGAATAATAAATTGTAAAATCAAAACCAAAATGAACGCGATTGTAAGCCGCATAAAATTTGTTAAAACTAATATAGTGCCGTTGAACAGTCAACACAAATTAGACACAAAAAAATGGATTAAAAAAGTAGTTAAAACGTACATATTAAGAAAAATAGTCAGCCAATAAAAATATAAGAAAAAAAAACCATCAATTGAACTTATCATTCCAATCAAATTAACTTTTGATTGGAAATTGACGGATTTAAGTTGTCAAATAACTGTCTTGTCCTGTGCTTTTTTTACTGTGACATTTGACATCAACCCGTCTGATAATAAGCAAGAGGAGATCCAAGAGTGACGACGACTGAAACAACCGAGTTAGTTTACGGCTGCCTCAGTCGCCGTCACTATGCCGGCTTACGGACAATTGATGGTTTGGTGCAGAATAATCTTTATATATTCTGCACAATCCACGGTCTTTCAATTTGTGAGTGCCAGCCTTAAATAATCGGCCTATAATAATAATAATATATGAAATAGTATAAAGGTCACATATACAGACGGTTGTACCAAAAATTATAATTTACGAATTTGTAAAAAGTATCGTATAAGTAAAAAAAATAATAATGGGTGGTGCACACTCTTTAACTTCACATTTTACATTTACGTTTGACGGATATGTTATACAGAGCTAAAGGACATCATTCATTTTGGGTTCCTATGTACTACTTTTGTTATTTCTAATGATAAAAACATATTTAAATGGTAATTTCGTTATAAAATTATTAACAACCTAATTCACGATTTCATAATAGTAAACGTAATTCGTAAAACTAAATTCGTAAATTGAAACTTTTTTGGTACAACCGGCTGTTAGTGTGTAAATGGATTATTGGTATTGTACAGTCGGTGGGGCTTGAGAAACTGGACTTCAAAACCAGTGAAGGATTCTTTCTCAATTCCGCTCCAAATAGCAAGGTATGTATTGTGGATGATCGCTTGGTTGCACGTATAATTAGAATTAAGGTGCGATTCTATTGGTCCATTGCAGACTGCACTACTGGGATCTATTAGGAATGTTATGGATATGTTTTTTTTTTAACTGTGACTCGACTTGATGTCAAGCTGGAGTGTGGTCCATGAATGGACTGCTACTCACAGTTATTGAATTGTAGTAGCAGTGACATCCATTCATGGACCACACTTCAGCTTAACATCATAACTTTGGGCCGGCATAGTGACTGAGGCAGCCGTGAACAATCAGGATTTTCAGTACTCACTCTTGGACATCCACTTTCTTATCATCAAGCGGGTCGAGGTCAGATGTCGTGTCACAATAAAAAAGCAGGGTGCTGTCATATGTCGAGTCACAATTTTTTTTTATTAAAAATATAGGAATATTATCATACCCGTTTTAGATACGGTCACGGATATGTAATTATTTCCGAACATCCGATAGTTTCGGATAAATTTAATATCCGAAATTTTTAGGGAATTTCAAGAGTAAAATCCGTCATAACATGGTTCATTTAGTATCCGCCCCTATCCGAAGTTATCCGAAACTTTTATAACGGAGACGGTTACGAATAGGTTTTTATTTCGGATATCTATCCGCATAACATCCCTAGTTTGTATGAATCTGTATGAGATTGATGCCGTGCAAAGCGACAATGCAGTCTGCGGCCACGCCATACAGATTCATACAAACCAGTAGTGCAGTCTGCAGTCGTATTTTCCATCGGAATCACATCTTTAAGAAGCATTTCCGTCGTATAAGACCATTGGAGATAAACTGTATGCCATTTGAAAGTCTTTTTTATGTTCTTAGCTGTTGTTTCTTTAGTATTTGGTATTTTGCGAAACGCTTTTTTTATAGTTTTTATTTTAATCGTACTGAAAAAGAACGACTAAAGTACATATCAATGATACGTTGGTACCGGCAAGTGGTTTGAACCTACGATTTACTACGATTACCAGCATTAGACCACAGTGGTTTTAGGATAAACAAAAAAAAATAAGAGTGGTAGGCAGTGGATCCGGGGTAGTACCACCACTTACTTGACGTGACAGACCGTGAAGTGATTTGGTCACGTTTCGGGATCAGCTTGTAAGTTGCCGGTTCCATCTAGGCTGGTGATTGCTACTCACAGTGGATGTGATTGCTACTCACAGTTATTGAATTGTAGTAGCAGTGACATTCATTCATGGACCACACTTTGGCTTAACATCAAGCGGGGTGCTGTCATATGTCGAGTCACAATAAAAAATAAATATTTTATAATATTTATTTTAAAGTCAATATTTTTGATTTCTTCATATTGCCCAATGCGTTCCACCAGTTCTACTTTTATCGTACAAAACGAAACTAACCAATAAAAGGTAGTTTAATTTTTTATTAATGTCTCCGATAGCCAGTCGAGTTGGTTCTGTCTGAATCCACACCCACTTCTTTGGCTTTATTAAGCTCTTATTGTAAAATATTGTGAATTTTTAATAAAATTTAATTCGTTATGGTCACTGTTTAGGTAAAAAAGAGCTAATTTTTGAGAATTCTTGTCATAACAATTACTAGGCCAAGGCATCAAGTCCATGCAGCCACATAGACTAAATTTCTAGGCGGATCTATGCTGCAGAATTATTATAAAGTGGATCTGTGCCACAACGAGGACTCGCGGCGTATGCACAAGGTTATGTTCCATACATGGGCATTTCAAATGAAAAGGAACCTGATGAAATAAATTAATTTCATGCGGGTTACTGTCGCGTTGATTTTTGGTTATTGACTCTCATTGTAGTCACTCCGTGAAAAGCTCTCGAAACGTCGGAATAATAAAAAAAAAGTAAAATTAATAACCAAAAATAAACGCGATAGCAAGCTGCATAAAAGTTTAATTAATTAATAAAAGTTCGCGAAAAGTCTAAGGAAAAGGAACCTTGTGTCGATTCGCTCTATTTGTAATACAATATATATTTTATTATAGATTTATTATACAAGTAGTAGCTTAGTGCTTGTATCATAAAAACAGGACAACCAAAGTACATATATCAAAGATACATTGGTACTGGCGAGTGGTTTCGAACCCGTGCACTCGGCTTGCGTAACCATTGCACTGCCACTACACCACGGTCGCCTTGTATAAATAAATAATCTTAACTTTATTATTTTTTAAATGCACATAGATGTAATTTAACGTATATATTATTTGCAATTTTATAAATGAAATAAAATAATCTATTAATATAATTTGCCACTTTGCTTATGTATTATTTGGAATAAAGTTAGTGTTTTGCATGTTTGTAGTATTTTTTGTATATTGCGACGCGATATCTGACATCTATTTACCTCTCCTTACTTACCAAGTACACCTTACTTACCAATTAATGGGAGGTACAAGAGCGCCGACGTCTCAAACCCTAATCAGTTTACGGCTGTCCCAGTTATCACTATGTATGCCACACATTAAACAAACATTTTTTTAATTTTTACTTTGTATTACGATTAAGCCAACCATTTAACAATAATAGTAACATTTTAAATCTAAACATTTGCAAAACTATGTACAAATAAACAAAAATTAAATTTAAGTAACCTATAAGAAAACAAGGTACTATTCTTATAAAAAATATCCCTGAGTTTGACATAAAGCCTGAACAAAATTATAAAAAATCTTACGCATTTAATAAGCAATAATCTTACAAAAATGTTACAAATAATCTTACACATTTAAGGTAGGCAGACAGTTTATACTTTATCTGCCCTCTGTTCCTATTATTTGAATCTTTCAAGCGTAGAGTAAAAAAGCACCTTTGTCCTGCATAGTGAAGGCGTAAAGACATCCGTAAATTGATTCTGTTTTTAAATAGGTTTCTTTCAAATCTGATAGACCATTTTTATAGTTTTTTTTTTCTTCATAATCTGATTACTTTTCTTTATCCTATTGCAGGAGCAAACTGTTTTTAATCCATTATTGGAGGTGGTGAATAATTGCTTACACTCGCCGTTAGCTAATCATACGTTGAAACGTACATTTGGATCAACATTGGATGCGCTCAATGGACCAGAAATCAAGTTAGTACTTTTGCATTTGTAAAATGACCCAAGGTAGGCTGAACCTGCTGAATATAGACCTCCCCCTTAGAACGCCATTCCAAGCGACAAGACTCAAGATTTCAGTCGCTCCACCGGTTATTTGTGACTTTCACTGTGTCGTCAGTCCACCTAATGGGAAGCCTACCTACGCTGGGTTTCTCGGTTCCTTGTCTCCACTCAAAAACCTTTCTTCCCCATCGGTTGTCGGTTCTTCGAGCGATGTGCTAATGCTGGCAAGAAACCGCTCGATGCAGGCCATTGTGGAGGTCTGTGTAAAGCATTGGACGACGAATGGCTGACAAGATGATGATTATGATATTTATTCGATGGTTTCGGCAATTAGTGAAAGTGTATTGACGAAAGGAATTTATAAATCTGATGTGGATGGATGGGTCAAACGAGGCAGACCCAGGAGGGTGTTTTTGAGACATCCTCAAGAAAGCTGGGTTTCCTAGTACCTATAACCGTCAGATGTCGTGTCACAATAAAAAAAAGAGAATTGTCGATGTGAGGGAACCAAAGAAGATGTGTCAGGATCGTAGCAAGTGGAGCTCCATTGTCTCTGCCTATCTCTGTGGGAAAAAGGCGTGACAATTCGATTTGATTGATTTTTTACTAAAATGCTTATTTTCAGAAATCTTCCACCACCATATAAAATTCCAAAGACAGAGGAAGTCAAACCTGATATACCAGATGTGCTGCAAGGAGAGATTGCTCGGTTGGACTCCAGGTTTAAGGTACATTGTTTTAATTGAAACGCTATAACTGACCATTTGCTTGATGATAAGCAAGGGAAGGTACAAAAGCGACTGTAAAAATATTTCTCTTATAATCTCCTTTATTTATTTATTTAAATCCTTTATTGCATCAAAATAAACATTAAAAGATTTATTTATTTGTTTAAAACTTAATTACACTATGCACAAAGGCGAACTTAATGCCGTTAGACATTCTCTGACAGCCAAATCTTTAGGACATTAAGACAGTATTAATGGTAAGTAGATGCAATATAATGTTGACAATTTGTAAGAATGAAACAAGAAATACATAATAATAATACTTAATAATTACATTTTAATTTTAATATATTTAAAAAATAGGTACATAGGCGAGTTTAATGCCTGTTAGGCAATCTCTAACAATCTCTAACCTTTGGGATAATACGAAATTATGGGCAGGGTGCAAACAATTACATAAACTACATACAAGTATCATCATATGAAAATCTCCTTTATCTGAGACATCTTTAAGAAAGCTGGGTTGCCTAGTGCCCATAACCATAGAGCTTGTATGAACTGAATTGTAAATGTGAGGAAAGAGATATTTATCTCAGGATCGTGGCAAGTGGCGCTCCATTGTCTCTGCCTATCCCCCTGGGAAAAGGTGCGACAATTTGATTGATTAATTTTCTACTTACCGTTAAAAGCAGTTTATGCATATATTTTTATTTTGTCCCTGCCTATCCCTGTGGGAAAAAGGCGTGTCAATTTTATTGATTGATTACATTTTTATTAGTTTATTCTTTGCTTTAATATAATGTTTTAAAATAATAACTAAGTTTATATTTTTCAGGTATCATTAGAAACAATGCACTTCTCGGGGGGTTCAGGTGCTATAAATTTGATAGCCCAATTAGACGATGCGAGACTCCCCGTTGTGCCGGCCGTGCAGGTGACAGTACCCAGAGATTATCCAGCACATTCTCCAGCCAGGTTAAGGAATAAACAAAATCAACAGTTGCCCCCTGACAGCTTTTTGGGACGACTCGAAAGAGCTATGGACGATCGGTGTGCTAGGTAAGATTATTATTCTTATTGTGACTCAACATATGATAGCATCCTGCTTGATATTAAGCTGGAGTGTGATTCATGAACGGATGTCACTGCTACTACAATTCAATAACTGTAAGTAGCAATCACATCTATGGTGATACAAGCGTAGTTGGAACCGGCAACTTACAAGCTGATCCCGAAACGCGACTAAATCTCTTTACGGTCTGTATACTTGTTAGTATATCCCGGATCGGCAGACTGGGTACAACTGCCTACCACTCTTAAATGAATACGACTGCGTTTTTTTTATTGTGACTCGATATCTTACCTCGACTTGCCTGATGGTCAGCAGTCCAAGAGCGCGTTTTTTTTTTGGAAGAATAAGAGATTGTAAGCTGCGATAAATTTGTTTAATTCAATATTAATATAAGACAATTTTGTTTCACAGGTTACCAAAGACCCATTCAGTAGGCCAACTCCTCGACGCATGGGAGATGAGCGTGAGGCAAGCGTGTGCACCAAATTCAAACACATATACACCTGTGCCTGCTCTAGGATTATAAATGGAAGCTGACATTAGATGCCTTTACACGTCACGCTCTTTTGGAGGCAGTGTGAAATGAAGTGAAAATGAGTGATTTTGCGTTGCATGGTGGCCTTTCATGCTGAGATCTGTATCGCAACAATGGACCTAGAAATTAAGATGACTGAGCACTTCTCACAAAAAAACGAGCAGAGAGAGACGTATCATAAAAAGTCATTTGTCACTTTCTAATAAGGTGACAAAGTTGATTAGTGACACTTCGAAGAAATACCAGTAAAAAAAAAATATTTTTTTTAAAATATTTTTTATCAGTTAAATATTTACAATATTTTAAACAAATTATTAAGATATGTTCACTAAGGTTTATTATACAAACAATAAAACAAAAAGCTATTGACTAAAATATTTAGACACAAAATTTCAATCAATTGCATTTTTTTGGGTTGGGAAGACCGAGACTCATCGCATAGATAAAGACTATCTCTCTCGGACCGAATTTGCTTCTATAGAAGCAGCACTGAAAAGTAGATTTAAATGCCATACAGCCAGTGGCGTGCGGTGGTTTTAGAGACAGGGTAGGCAAAAAAGACATCCTATTTTGTTCTATACTAAATATAAACCTTATATTATAGTATAATATAATAGTATTCTGTGAATTTTACAATATACATTTGCGGATGCTCAAATCGTTTTCGAAAAATCTTTTGTACATAATTAAAACTATATTAAATATATATTCATACCAAGTAACATCTGCACAAGATAACCCTCAATAAAGACTTCATTATAAATGATATTACAAAATACAAATAATAACCTAAATAATTTATAACATAACCTTCGTATCTTTTATTCACAGGTAAAAACATTTTTTAAATTTCTTTTTTTACCAAATAAAATCCTAAACAATTAATTAATTCCAATATTACACTCTACTATTTAACTAATAAACTCAAGCAAACAATAAATACACAAACTTCTGTCAAAACAAAAAAAGAAATTGCAGAACGAAATAATAAAAACACCAATCGGTATAACACAACCAATTGCATATAAAACAAGCAAAAAAAGAACAAATAAAATAAGAAGCCATTCAATTTGGTATCGTTATACTGGAGACCGAATCTCAAATTCACGCACACATGGTCGGTCTGTTCTATACGATTGACAACACCAACGTCACACTAAGACAAGAAATTGCGTTAGTGTGCGTGGATTTGATACCTTTTTAATTCGGTCTAACAAAAACTGGACGTTGAATATTTAATAAGCGCCTTATTATTGTGTGTTATCAGGGGAACCTTTGCGCGTCGTAATGGATTTTATATTCAGGCGCTTATTATTTTTGCAATTAAATATTGATTGATATATTGAATTTATACTAATTATGTATTATTTAGTAACAAAATAAATAAATAAATAATACAGTTTTATCCGAGTAGGCAGAGTCTTTATGACTATTTAGACCGCACGCCACTGCATACAGCCCACCTAGCACGGCAATCCAAGAAGCAAGATATAGACTTGCAAAGAATATTATTTCAACTCATTTTAAATAACTTACTAGAAGTGTATCAAAAAGATATTTAAACGTTCTGTAAAACTTTACACAAAACAACGTTAAAAACTTTAATAATCATTTTTAATCATGTTGATAATACGTTATTTAAAATGAGTTACAATAATATTCCTTGCAGTTCTTTATCTTGCTTCTTGGATTGCCGTGCTAGGTGGGCTGATATAGTTAATTTCTGTTAATACACTTTCGAAATAATCAGTCCTCTATGTATTCCTAGGTCTATAATCGCAACATGTGTCATTGATATCGTATCATGACACCAAACTCAACGATGGTTTTAAAGTATCGGATACTGCAGTATGGGTTTCACGCCACTGGCTTGAGACGGTAAAGCGGTCTCATGCAACATGTTTTTCACACCAATATCTTTCTCGTCAGTAAAAGTAACATCAATAACTATTAATACTGCTGGAGGTCTCTGAAACGTTTTAGAGGTAAACAGAAAAACTAGATTGTTTGGATGGATGTAGAAACCGATACAAATCTCTGGGACAGATCTCAGATACCGTGTGTGATACAAATCTCTGGGACAGATCTCAGATACCGTGTGTGATACAAATCTCTGGGACAGATCTCAGATACCGTGTGTGATACAAATCTCTGGGACAGATCTCAGCGTGAAACACTGCAAAATTGACTTTTCACTTAAAACTATAAAATTTTGCTCACTGTAAATATTTGTTGGTTGTGTAAAAGGTAAAAACACGCATTCTTTTTGTCTACATATGAGCGTACTTTCATGAAAAAGGTTCGTGTAAAGACATCTATTGTAAGGTTATGTTGGTACAGAATGTTTAGGCAAGGGAACAGATGATTTTGTGATTGTTTTAAAATTAGATTTTATTTTACAACTTTTATAAGTTTATATTAATTATAATGAATTTTTATTTATTGTGCAAAAGAAGTTTTGCGGCTTAATGCCATTCGTTGGTTGCCAAATAATTTGCTAAACTTTTTCTTCCATTTTAACTTCCAATCTTGGTTTACCTATGCAGATTTTTTGTATATACATTTTTAATAGTTTAGTGACCTTGAGCGGTGAAGCTCGTAACGAAGATATATATTTATTAGAGGTGCAGGCTTTAAAGACATTGTTATTAACAATTTATTGTCTATGGTCTATGATCATGGACTAAGAATATGGAAAGAATAGAACCCGTGCTAAAATAAGAACTAATTCATTGTTATTTGTCTCATTTATATTATGTTTATACTACGTTTGTCTGAAAGAGACAACTACTTGTACTTCAATTCCTTTATTTCACAGGTTGGCATTACTTCTTTTGCAAATACAACCACTTGTGATTGTCTTTTAATACTGCCTAATTAAAAGTCGCGTGGTAGTAAGAGTAGCGGTATAATTGTTCCGTCATCCTTTTTTGAAGTATTTTAATGTCATTTGTTATTCTGTACAATTAGGTTGTCAAATGATCATCAAAACTAGTGACAACCTTCTAAATTACGAATGTAAAAATGTATATTCATCCCCTTCTGACTACTTTTTAATGCCATAAGTGAAAATAGTATAAACGGTTGTATTTTGTCTCCATTTTAGGGCTTCTATTTCTTAAGTCCAAATTCTTTGATCATAGACATAGATAGAAAAATTTATGTAGACTGTGTTTTTTCTTACTTGGCATAAGTAGTAAACAAACATGAAAATCACTATTTCCCATGCCCTTTATCTAAGGAAACTGTTTATTACTGTTTTATTTAATATTAAATTAAATAAATATATATTTTCTTAAATTTTGCGCGAACATTGATTAATGAATTAAACAAATTTTATGCCGCTTACTATCGCGTTTATTTTGGTTTTGATTATACAAGTTTCGTGAGCTTTGTTGCCATCTTTCCGTGACCACAGAATACAATGAAATTGTAAAATCAAAACCGAAATAAACGCGATATTAAGTCACATAAAATTTGTTTAATTCATCAAATAAATTTATATTTTTATACTTAATAAAATAGATTAAATAAAAATTAAGGAAAAGATTTTAAGCAATATTTTTATAAAAAGATTAGTTTTAAGTTATATTTTTTACTTAGGCTGATTTTTGCATGGTTACTATGACAAGATTTATTTATGTCAGATAAAATATCTTTGACATATATAATTTTTGTTCTATGATTAAATCTTTGCCCAATTCTTCCATATAACTATTTCATATAACCATGTAAATCAGCCTCTGAGTATTTGGACTGTTTTGTTATATTAAATAGAAATTGCTAAAATGTTTATAATTTCTATTTCAATATACTTTGAAGGACCAAGTATTTATAATAAGATTTTGTAAATGTCAACTGCAAGGTAATTTTTTTTACCCGATTTTTATAATCCCCCTCTTTTTACCGCCTATGGAATCCATCCTATAACCTTGGATCCCTAAATCGAAACGTAAAGAAGCATTTCTAGCTATAGAGGGACTTCCCCTTGTTAACTGTCAGCCACGTTTAGGTCAGATGACGTGTCTTAAAAATAATACAAAAGATATCACAATAAAAAGTAGCACAAATAAAAACTCTACTGTTCGCATTTTAGCTTTTTTTATATTTTGACCCCGCTTGATGTTAAGCTGGAGTGTGGTCCATCAGTCGATGTCACTGCTACTACAATTCAATAACTGTAAGTAGCAATCACATATCGTTTAGAGTATAAACAGTATATTTCTATATTAAATAACTGGCTCTACATATGAGAGCACCCCGCCTAATGTTAAGTTGGAGTGCGGTCCAAGAAATAACTAAGAAGCAATCACATCAACTATGCCAGCTTAATTAAGACCCGCAACTTACAAACTAATCCCGAAAGGCGGCTAAGTCACTTCACGATTTGTATACTTGTAAGTGGTGGTACTACCCCGGATCGGCAGGGTACAAGTGCCTACCACTCTTTAATATTTTTTTGCAGTTCTTATTTTTTTAAATGGTTGATATTAATTGTTGTCTAAATTGTGGTTGTTTATAAAATAAATTATTATAATATTAAAATATTTGTCTTTTTATTAACATAATTGAGTTCGCGCGCCAAAATCACCTAAACGGCGCGCGCTCCAGCCATGCGAAATGTATACGTGTTGGCGGGAAACGGAACGCTCGAACGTGGAGCCAGTGGTTCTGATCACCAGTTCTTGCTCTGCATCAAAGGAAGATTATTTGTTCGACAGGCGTAGACGAACGCGAATTCTTGCGCGTATAGTCCCGGGTTCGAATCCCGGTACATATATAACAATATTGCTGTTTTACCGCAATACCGCAATTTTGTAGTTTACCGTCGGCTCGCTAGCTAATAAAGACCGTTGGCAAAGATCGCCAATGGATTACTGGTTTTGCTAAAATTTCATAAAGTCAAAATAAAACACATTTTTAAGTTAAATAATATTCTATAATGAAAATTGGTACGTTTGATGTGAATATGGCCGTTTGTTACACGAGCCTGCCCTCTTAGTGCTGCCACAGCACGACCAGTGACGGGAACCTGGATGGCCAGCATGACCGTGACCGCATCCTGGAAAAATATAACAAAACACATATTTTAATGTCAGTCTCTAACTAGGTAAGCCAAAATATGTTTTTTATTGTGGCTCGACATATAACAGCACCTCGTCTGTTGTTAAGCTGGAGTGCGGACTATGGATGTGACTGCTACTACAATTAAATAACTATAAGTAGCAGTTCCAAAACGCGTCTAAGTTCACGGTCTGTATATTAATGGTGGTGGTACTACCGATACCACCACCATAAATCGGCAGACTATACTTTGTAAAATGTAGCTTGGGTCCTGTGACACATGAGAAATTTTCGGACGACTTAACATTGTAGCAGCGTCTCTTCGATCGTTCATTTCAAAGTTATTTATTTTTGTAGTTAAAATCATAGCTTAACAATAATATTTATCATACAATAATATAATACAATATTAATACAATAATTTTTAAAACAAACAACAATAAATCATGTAACAAAAAAAAATCTTGCCGCTCCGTCAAGGTTACATCTGTTAACAAAAATACGAATACTATAATAGTGATAATCATTTTGGCATCTGTCATAGAACCCAAGCTAAGTTTTACAAAGTATAGTCAGATTGATTTATATCAATTAATCAATTAAATTCACTTGACGGATATACGCAGAAAAGAGCTATGAAAAGGAGAATAAATTGGTTGCTGGCTTCGAGAACCAATTATGTACCAGGCAACCAGTTATGTACTGGACAATCAGTTATGTACTAGATAACCAGTTATGTATTGGACAACAAGTTTGATACTAGACAACCAGTTATGTATTGGACAACAAGTTTAGTACTATACAACCAGTTATGTACTATTTTACAAGTTATGTACTAAACAACCAGTTATGTACTGGACAATCAGTTATGTACTATACAACCAGTTATGTACTATTTTACAAGTTATGTACTAAACAACCAGTTATGTACTGGACAATCAGTTATGTACTAAACAACCAGTTATGTACTAGACAACCAGTTATGTACCTAAAAAAACACTCCTCGACGTCATTTGAACTTAAATTATTTATGTTTTTCTGACTATCAGAACTTCCGACTTGACAACGTTATTTAATATATACCTTTATAACCACCACTCATGATGGACCCACACGCACACTGAGCATCACGACTGCCTCCTGATGAACAGAAGGAACAGCAATGGTACTGCCCTGTATGACCTTTTGATACTCTTGCGGCACATAAGTAAGGACTACCCTAGAAAAACAATACAATTAGAATTAATTGGGTCTTTTACCGATTAATAAATAAATAAAATATGCTCGTAACCGGAAATTTAAAGAGTGATAGGCAGTGGTAAAGACGTGGAAGTGGGTTCCACGAACCGGAAGACGCAGCGTAGGTAGGCCTCCACTAAGTGGACTGACGATATAATAAGAGTCACGAATAACCGTTGGATGCAACTGGAAACTTGTCGTTCGGAATGGCGTTCTAAGGGGGAGGCCTATGTTCAGCCGTGGACGTCTTCTGGCTGATGATGATGATGAGACAGTGGTGCCCATTCTGCCGATCCGGGGTAGTACACCCACTTACAAGTGCACAGACCGTGTTTCGATCTTAGCTTGTAAGTTGCCGGTTCCAACTAGGCTGGCATACTGGATATGATGGAAGGATCCAAGGCATCCTGTAGCCTTGGATCCTTCAAGCTATGCGTAAAGAAGCACCTTTGGCCGACATAGTGACGGCAACTGGGGCAGCCGTAAGGACTCGGTTTTCGTAATCGTCGGCACTCTTGGACCATCTGCTTACGACCAGACGGATCGAGGTCAAATGTCGAGTCACAATAAAAATAAAACTAACAAAATAGTTTGCTGTCAATCTCACGTTAGGCTGGGCACATTCTAATGTACCCAGGGCCTCCAATAGGTTAAAGACTCAGCGCCGTCTGACACATGGGCCTGGTAAAGAGTTATCACAACAAAACCTACCTTAATAGGTTTATTATTTAACGTGACGGCTAACAAATAAGCTCCAGGCTTCAATGGTTTAACTGTAATACTGTATGACCCATCTCCTCTATCCACCACTTTGGCCACATCAGGCCTTGCACTTGAATCTCTTCTCCTTATATATGCAGCCACGTGTTCACCTCCACACCATATTCTGTCTCCGGTATTGTCTCTTAACTCCATCGTGACTTCGTGCTCTTCGTCCACGCGTAGATCTTGGAGACCTGGTGGTGTTGGATGATTAGAAGGTTTAGAAATATTTATTGAAAACATAGTAAATAATACTATTATGTCTGTTGATTTTCAGGGCTACGTTTGACCCCAAAAAAGGTGTTAGACAAGTCCTAGTTTGCTCGGTCTGTCGTACTAGGTTATACTACTAAAAAGTTATCTGTGCCAACAGTCTACTTTTTTATTGTGACTCAACATATGACAGCACCCCGTGAGTGTGCTTTCTCATGTCGCAGCAGTTGCAACAACCCTCGGTATGTAGATCAGCTTGACATGTAAACTCTAAGTTGTTTTTCTCAAAGTATGATAAGTTTTTAGCAGAGGTTTAGGGAATATTGTTTAAAGTCAATCAATTAAATTGTCACGCCTTTTTCCTACAGGTAAAGGGAGAAACATTGGAGCGCCACTCGCCACGGTCCTGACACAACTCCCTCGCTTCCCTCACATCTACAATTCTCTTCATACAAGCTCTATGGTTGGCACAAGGCAACTCATGCAGTCAGTGCTTTAAACCAATCTTTGTCAATCCCGAAACTCTGGAAGGTTCCAAACATAAAATCTTCACATAACTCACCTTCAGTATAAACCACACATTTTTCAATATCCGGTGTATGCGTCAATAGTCTACCAACTAATGGTATGTCTCCATGAACTGGTGCTGTACTGGCGAATCTTAGGGAACAACTTGGTGGTTCCGATATATTAGCCAACTCAGAGACACGTTCAAGTCGCCGCAGTACTGAATTGCTCAGCGACAGGACTTCATCTTCACGCCCTTCTGTGAGCAACTAAAAATATTTGCTATTAATTGTTGAACCTATTCAATCTAATTTAACAACAAAGTCATAATTAACAAATATTGTTTTAGGGCGACCATGGTGTAGTGGCAGTGCAATGGTTACGCAAACCGAGAGCACGAGTTCGAGACCACCCACCGGTACCAATGTATCTTTGATATATGTGCTTTGATTGTTCTATTTCTATGATACAAGCAAGCACTTTAGTAGTTTAGTTTAGGAATGCAAATAAAAATTGTAATAATAAAAACATTAAATTAAATTATTCTTACATCTTCAGCAAACTTGACAGCCATTTGAGCTTGTTCCACTCTATCCTGTAACTCCTTATTTCTGGCGCAAACTCTCTGATGATATCTCGCTCTGGCTCTCCCTGCCGCAGCACATAGCGACCTTCCATGAGCCTCAACAGCGCGGCGGTATTCTTCAGCCCAGGCGGATACTTCTGCTTCTACTTTGGATGCTTGTAACTAAAAGAAAAACAATGTTAGATGCTAGATAAAAGCACTATTCACCTACACCAATTTTAAAAGAGAACGACGTTGAGATTAATACGGTTGGTTAAGTGTTTCAAAAGATTTTTATGCAGTAAATGATGGGATATTTTTGCTACATGTTCACAAAACAGTACAGAAGCATCAGTCAGCATGGCGATTTTATCCGAACTTGAATAGATAGATTTAATATATTTAATAGATTTAATAAGGTCTAGGATTTAGGCAACTATTAATACAAATTAGGACCCGGTACGCCCTGGAGTATACTGCGATCCACAAGCCGCCTGCCAAGCGTGGGGATTATGGCGACCCACTCCCCCTCCATTATTATGAAAGACAGAAATCTTGTCGTTCGGAATGGCGTTCAAGGGGAGGCCTATGTTCAAAAGTGGCTGTTGATGATCAATACAAATAAATATATTTTGTGAATAAGTTATCGCAGCTAGTTCATTCTAGACAATCAAATCTGAATCTGAGATAAGAGGTTTTACTGCTATTTTATGACAAAAAGACGACGATGGTTTGGTTTGATTAGTAATTTTATATTTTTAATTAATTATTGTTTTATGCTACTTACATCATTTTCATGAGCGTGGGCTCTTAAATTCCTGGCAACTGTTTCAACATGCGTAGGGACAAACTTTGCTCTCTCACACGCGTCCCTTAGTAGTCTACTTCTTTCTGCAGCAGCTCTGGAGGAGTCAGCGAGCGCATGACCAGAGTGTAGTAGAAAACAGCAGTCACGGCATATTACCTTGGAATTAAATATGTATCATAAACCTTATATTTTTGCGAATGCAGTGAAAAAACTACTTATAATCAATCTACTCATTTTACTTATTATCAATCTACTCATTTTACTTAATATCAATTTACTCATTTTACTTAATATCAATCTACTCATTTTACTTATTATCAATCTACTCATTTTTCTTATTATCAGTCTACTCATTTAACTTATTATCAATCTACTAATTTTTCTTATTATCAGTCTACTCATTTCACTTATTATCAATCCACTCATTTTACTTATTATCAATCTACTCATTTTTCTTATTATCAGTATACTCATTTAACTTAATAATAATCTACTCATTTTACTTATTATCAATCTACTCATTTTACTTAAAATCAATGTAATAACAATTCTAACCTGCTGACACGTAGCACAATAAATACACAACTCCGCTGTAGGATGTTGACTACAATAGCGAAGGGTCGTTTGTTTCAGCGGATGTAGAGAATGCCTCTTCGTTGCCTTCTGTCTGCCATGTACCTCGCTGCAAGCGCTGCAAACGCACACTAGGCATTGGTTGCAACGGCTCTCGGCCTGTTAATGATAATAAGTTTCAAAACCAAAATAAACGCGATAGTAAGCCGCATAAAATTTGTTTAATTCATTATTCAATATTCGCGCAAAATCTAAGAAAATACTAATAATAAGTCTGTTTAAAAGACTAGTAGGTATTTGTATTTTTCATACTCTTTTACAAGTAAAAAACAATCTTTTTTTATTATTATTGTGACTGGACATTTGACAGCACCCCGCTTGATGTTCAGCTGGAGTGTGGTCCATTAATGGATGTCACCGCTACTACAATTCAATAACTGTGAGTAGCAATCACATCCACTATATCGGCCTAGTTGAAACCGGCAATTAACAAGCTGATCCCGAAACGCGACTAAATCACTTCACGGTCTGTATACTACCCCGAATCGTCAGACTGGGTACCACTGCCTACAACTCTTTGATTACCATACCCGAAGCAAATATCCGCCTCTTTTTTTATTAACAAATATTTGCAATATTTATATAATTATAAAATATAACAAATAAAAGCTATGAAACAAATATTTGCTCTGACCGGGAACCCGGGACTATATGCGCAACAATCTAGTCGCTAACCGTTCGTCCACCCCTGTCGTCAAAACCTTTCCATACTTAAAAAAAATGTAACCGTAAACTGCATCGATTTTATCAGGCCTTAATGGTTTTGGACTTCTCCGTGCTTTTTTTTTATTTTTAATATTTTTTTTATTGTGACTCGACATATGACAGCACCCCGCTTGATGTTAAGCCGAAGTGTGGTCCATGAATGAATGTCACTGCTACTACAATTCAATAACTGTGAGTAGCAATCACATCCACTATGTCGGCCTAGATGGAACCGGCACCTGATGCAAGCTGATCCCGAAACGTGACCAAATCACTTCACGGTCTGTATACTTGTAAGTGGTGGTACTACCCTGGATCGGCAGACTGGGTACCACTGCCTACCACTCTTTGATAACCAGACCCGAAGCAAATATTCATCTCTTTTTTTTATTAACAAATATTTGCAATATTTAATATAATTATTAAATGAATTATTATACAATAATTGAAACAAATATTTGCTCCGACCGGGAATCGAACCCGGGACTTTACGCGCAACAAACTAATCGCTAAACCGTTCGTCCACGCCTGTCGTCGACTTACCATTAGGCAAGTGAGGTCAAATGGTCAAAGGTTAAAATGCCTCATGTGAGTCTATGAAGGACGCTACAAAGCGCGTTCAAATCAAACATCAACCCAAACTGCATGTTCATTACAAATGTAAATATACAAGAAGCTAATCAATTTAGCCATAGAACACAGAGCCGTCTTATAGCAAAAGCGTACATTTCCCGTACAACTGGCATTTTGCCAGTGCGCGGCATTTACATTATGAAATGAATAATGTGTAATGAAACTACATCACAGAAGCTACATTGATACAACATTAATAATGGCTAATATTAATGAATGTGCGGTACGTTTGTAGTGGGGATGTTATGGATAGATATGGAATTTCGGATATGGATACGTAACCGAGAGCACGGGTTTAAAATCACCCATCGGTACCAATGTATCTTTGATATATATGTACTTTGGTTGTCCTGTTTCTATGATACAAGCACTTTAGTAGCTTAGTATAGAAATGTAAATAAAATAATAATAAAAAAGAGTTAAGTGCGGAAACGAGCCCGTACATAAAAATAACAACTAGTAGAACTAACAGTTTCTATTCCATCTCGAGACGTAGAAACGAAGTTACAATGAATAATTAAAAACGATTATTCAACCACACTATTTGTCAGTAAAATTACAAAAATAAATGATGCATAAAACAAAAATTGGTTTCGTTCAATTACAACTTTACAAAGACAATTCTTATTAACGCTTCAATTCCAACGCACGTGTTTAGTTATCTAAAAATAATGAATACAAAAATATCTGTGTATATTCATGCTTATTTATAAACAGAGTAAGGTAGGTAGCATTTATGATTTTAAGAAAAAAAATATTATAAACATCAATTAATAGTATTTATCCTAAGTATTCATAAAATAATAACTTGCTATAGCTTGTCTAACTATAAATGACGCGCCCCTCCTTTATTAGTATATTTAAATGTGTAAATGCCGTGGCGTAGCGTGGGAGTCAGCCACCCGGAGCGGAAAAAAAATTGCCGCCCCCTTATTACGGAATTTCAATCATAGGTACATCAAAAATATTAATTTTAGGTTCAAATTATAAAGATTTATTTTAGTTTTTAAAAATTTTGCCGCCCCCTAAAAGTGCCGCCGGGCCGTCCCCTCCGCCCCCGCCACGCTACGCCAATGTGTGAATGCTAATTATACTACTATACTTCATCAACGTGCTCCTCCTTTTGTGTCTAACCAGCAACTGAATGACCAATTACAATTGCATTTTCGGTGTGTTGCATTCATGTTTTATAATCGCACGTGTGCCTAAATGCAGTGGAGGGGCGCGTCATTTCGCCTTAGACAGACTCTACCTACAGCTACATCATACATAATATGTAGGTATATGTAATGTCATACTATCGCCCTATTAAGGTGTGTTATCGCCGGCGACTGCAGACCGCAGACTGCACTACTTGTTTGTATGAAATTGATTCCGTGCAAGGCGACACTAGTCTGCAGCCGCCGTATTAATATTGTTTCCAAACATCATATTTATAATCTATGACTTAGCAAATGCTGATTGTCGCAATAGTGTCGCCGGAATCAATCCCATATAAACGGAATCACACCTTTAGACAGTGCTAATGGACTACTGGTCAGCACCAGATGAATGTTTTTCTACATGCAGAGGTCACTCGAACTTTGGAGCCCCTGCAACAAAGTAGAGACATAGCGGCTCTGTGCGTCCTTTATCGCCTATACCACGGACCTTGTTCCTACCTCGTCTTTTCACATCCGTAATACCCGCACTGGTCGGGGGAAGCATCCGCATTTTGTCGACCGATTCGGCAGTCGAACTAAAAAGTTCGGTGAGTCTTTTCTTTGTAGAACAATCGATAAGTGGCATGCTTTACCTGCGTATGTGTTCTGTCCCTCCTATAACCTTAGATCCTTCAAGCGATGCGTGATAAGGCACCTTTGGCCGGCATAGTGACGGCGACTGAGGCAGCCGTGAACTAATTCGGTTGTTTCAGTCGTCGTCACTCTTTTTCTTGAATAACGATGATAAATTTATTTCTTACCTTAGTATCTGTAGTACATATGTCACATAATATATTTGTTTTGTCCTCTTCCATCTCTAAGGCAGCCATTTTTCTCAGCAATATTGAGTTCAGGGGTAGAGCAGAGATACCACCAAGAGGTATTTGCGTTTCGTAGCCGCACGTTGGACATTGTAGAAACTGGACTGTTTTGCCTGATATCTAAGGTTTTATAATACCCATAATTATAGAACTTGTATAAAGAGAATTTGGATGTGAGGAAAGCAAGTGGCGCTCCATCGTCTCTGCCTATCCCGTGTCAATTTGATTGCTTGATTAAAAGCTTTATTATTAATAAAAGGTTCAGCCAGTCGGCGCGCTGCGTGGCTACGGTTCCGGCCAAATGTTTTTTTTCACATATTTCAACATGCCCATATGCCATTATTTAAGTCAAGCTTTACCCTGATCAAGGGCTATCTAGTCGTGCCAGCGCGCTGAGAAGAGGTACCTAACAATTTACGATTTACCTACGATTTTAGACTTACAAAATAAATATTTATATCCAATATTACGAACTTAAAAACAAAACGAATGAAATATCATTTGTCTACTTACTTTTCGCGTCAATATGCCATATTTTGATTTCTCCTTATGTTCGCTACTCCAGCTCGCGTCTGATTCCGAATGATTGCGCGGATCACTCTCATAGCCCGACCCTGCTGATCCACCCCCCGAGTTAGAGTCATCAGCTAACTGATGGCCTAGGGACAAAGTAAAAATACAAGTAACATATATAATTTGTGCATCAATAATAATTCAATTCAAATGGTCACGCCTCTTTTCCACAGAGATAGGCAGAGACAAAGGAGCGCCACTTGCCACGATCCTGACACAACTTCCTGGCTTCCCTCACATCCACATGTTTTTTAATATCCACGAGGGCTACCGCACCCTATTTAACAATAAGTATTTGTGTTTGTAAATAGTAGTTCTACTTAGCGTCGCGTACACATGACATAACTAATGTTTTACGACCGGAAGATTAGTGAGAGTCGCCGTCCCTCTTACTCATTCTATCCCAAAATAACAACCGGCCTTGACTAATGCGACGGTATATTTATATATTGCAGTATTTGTGTATTAATATTACTATTGTAAATATAATTATAAAATAATAGAATTCTTTATTGCACATAAAGCTATAAAAGTTTACAAGAGGCGTACTTAATGCCTTAAGGCAATTTCTACCAGTAAACCTTCGGGAGATGTATCCAGTGTTTGAACGTGTTGCAGGAAGTAAAAGATAATTAGTTTTAAGTGTAAATTTATGAATAGATATAATATATAAAATACATATACATAAATACATAATTGGCCGTCACTGTGTAAAGAATTTAAAATAAGTACCTAAATTTGAAGTAAATAAATATCTCTAAATGTTTTTACACTTTAGTATGTACTAGTCCAAAAAAGATTCAGATACCAACAATTACAGATGTAAACGGAAATGTAAAAGCATTAACAATTTTATCGCAAAGCATAAATTGTAAACAATTGCAGACGTTGACCGCACACATTGTATCAATTGAATGCTATTCTCAGAGTTATAATAACCCCCAGGAACATCCGCCCCAATGAGCACTTTATGTTTTAACATTAAATATGTACGCAATATTGATTTTGTTGTATTATAATCGATTAATCATCTCTATAAAATGTGCAATGCATAAAAAATAATAATTTAAAAATTCCTTTTAGTACAATATAAATGAATTCAGAAATATAAAAGTACATTCACAGTACGTATCTGTCTTCTATTTTTTTTTAAATAGAAGTACTTGTATTGTACATACAATGGGACAACCAAAGTACATATATCAAATATACATTAGTACCAGCAATTGGTTTTTAACCCGTGCTCTTGGTTTGCGTAACCAAGATAAGACAATCGTCTTATCAATAAAATTTTTACGCCTTTTTTTCACAGAGAGACAATGGACACGCGGAGCGCTATTTGCCACGGTCCTGACACAACTCCATCTAATTATAAATTGTATAGTACTTATTATAAGACTTCCAAAATTAATTAATTAATTTTAAATTTTACTGTAAAATATTTTAATTTTAATAACGTCTATTATAATTTTAAAATATGAGCTATTTTAAATTAGTTTCCTAACTGATTAAATTACAAAAAACATATAGTGATGTGCCAGA
Organism: Tinea trinotella; assembly: GCA_905220615.1. Lineage (NCBI taxonomy): Eukaryota > Metazoa > Arthropoda > Insecta > Lepidoptera > Tineidae > Tinea > Tinea trinotella. Next base: position 1,323,664 of record HG992307.1, on the reverse strand, counting down.
AATGTTAATATAAAGTCCAAATTTGATTTGAGATTTAAAATAAATGTAGCAATTTTAAGTATCGATAATTATAATTTTAAAACATTAATTATTTTAATTTAGTTTCTTAATTGTTTTAATTACAAAATATATTAGGTATAGTGATGTTCCACAAACATTAATAACACGTTGAAATTTGAATTGAGTATTAAAATTCGAGTATTAAAATTGAGTATTAAAAAAGTATCGAACCTCTCATTTCTTGAGTAACACTCAAAAACGAGCAGTTAAAAATCGTTTAGCATTTAAAAATGTAGACCACCCATTCACACAAGGGGGAAACATGCGATTAGTTTCTTTTTTTATGAAGCATTCATTGTGCATCCACGATGTCATTCATCAACAGAGAATGTTACGGCGATTTAAAATAGAATAATGTTTTTTCTAATACATTCTACTCGTACGTGTATTTTTTTGAGATAAAAATAATACAACTATGCCATGAGCTATCTTATAGGCGACAGTGGTGTAGTGGCAGTGCCATGGCTACGTAAGCCGAGTGGCACCACTCACAGGTACGAATGTATCTTTGATATTTGTACTTTGATTGTCCTGTTTCTATGATCAAGCACTTTAGTATCTTAGTATAGAAATGTATAATAAAAAAAAGTAAAAGTAAATAAAAAAATAATATTTTTAATTTTAAATAATAGATAGCGCGAAGTTCGAATTTCAATATTTTTTAAAATTCACATTTCCATATTAAGCTACTTGTATTATTGAAACAGGACGGTAAAGTGATATATACTTTGGCACTTAGGCCGGTACCAAAGTATATATCAAAGATACATTGGTACCGGCAAGTAGTTTCAAACCCGTGCTCTCAGTTTGCGTAACCATTGCACTAACACTACACCATGGTCGCTTGGACGTTTAATTTGTCAGTTTAATTCGGTGCCCTCTTTTTTTATGCTTAAACATTAGCTGTTCATTACTTTGACAGCTAAGTTTTCCCTCTCAACCATATTTTATTGTCTATTAATCTAATCGCTTACTTGGGCAGAGATTAAGCCTTATAACTTATTCCTACGATATATTTACAGAGACCACAATTCTCTCCACATAAACTCTATGGTTATAAATATACCTATAGGTACGTTTTTTTTTATTGTGACAAGACATTTAACTTCAACCCACCTGATGATAAGCAAGAAGAGAACCAAGAGCGATGACGACTGAAACAACGAGTTCACGGCTGCCTCAGTCGCCGTCAATAGGCCGGCCACGTACCTTGCTTTTGAATATTTAACTACTTCAATAATTCATATTTAAAATTAAAATTATAAGTAATTATTAGTTTTTTTAAGCTCTCCCTTGTATTGTTTTATAGTTTAATAATTAGGTTATAAAAGCAGAATGAGTTTCGGCCACACAATGAAGATATTTATGTTTCTTTCACGAGTTTACACTGTTAAATGTTACAGCACAATTTAATGATAGTTTGGTGTTTTTTTTAAACTTGGCTTTTGGAAAATAGGCCAAACAGAAATAATAATGATGAACTTTTTTATAAATTTAATTAATTATTATACTAATTATATTATATTATATAATAGTAGAGTTGTTAGTTTAGGTACCATGGTCAGAAAACATGAATTTATAAAATATATAATATTACTCAATAAATTACATTTATTTTTAAATAAGGGATTTTGGCCGCTGTGATCGTCTAGCACTGATGACTTCTAGGGCGCTAAAATCTAATATAATCCAAAGATAAGAAAATTTAAAATGAATAATAAAAAAAAGTGACTTATTCCAATAAAAGAAATCTAAACTACTCACCATCAACATCATTCCATCCATCCACCTCTCCTTCCTCTTGAAAACCTTGAAGGCATCTCGTACAGAACTGATGTAGGCAGGAGAGAACCCTCGGCTCACATAGTTGCTTTCCACATAAAGGACACTCCCAGTATTTGTTCGAATTTCTTGCAGGATTTTCGTATGCTGAAGTTCTCGGAGCTATGAGTAAATCTGCATTTTGCACTGACTTCGGTCGGCTATAACTTCTGTGCGAGCGGTGTAGTGGACTGCTTCCAGCACTTAAGGAACACGGTTCGAGAGAACGTCTCTTATCCTGCCTCTTCCTGGTGAAGCTACCAAAAATATAAAGAACACGGTCTAATTCCATTTCTTATTAAAAAAAATATTAAAAATTGATTAGTTAAATTAAATACTAGTTAATTTAATTTTAATATTTTAAAAGTCAAAAATACAATGGTAATTTTTCGCATCTTTAAAATAACTAAAACGGTTTCGTATTAGCGTTCTTAAAGTTAAAGACACGTCTATTTACAGACTGCAACAGCGCATCACTGTCGCGGTATACCATTCTGAGAAAGTCTCTCATTATTGCGCCATTAGGAAAAGCATTTTAAATCAATATTTGGTTATTTACATAAAAACCCTGAAATCCATTACTGCTTAATTGCGATTCAAATTTAAAACAACACTAGTATAATTTCTTAATACATTCTATTTACTCCGGTTTTCGTCCGTTTTATGACTGTTAGATAGCAAATTGATAGATGCTGTTGTATTAGTAATTTAAATGATTTCATAATTATTAATCAATCAAATTGCTTCACGGCTTTTTTCCACAGGGATAGGCAGAGACAATGGAGCGCCACTTGCCACGATCCTGACACAACTTCTTCGCTTCCCACATATCCACAATTCTCTTCATACAAGCTTTTTACTGAGATTTTGCGCAAACATTGATTAATGAAATTAATAAATTATATGCGGTTTACTATGGCGTTTATTATTTATAATTGATTTTACATTTTTTTATTATTCCGACGTTTTGAGAGCTTTGTAGCCATCGTGGTCACGGGGAAAAGCAAAGTCAATAACCAGAATAAACGCGATAGTAAACCGAATAAAATTTGTTTAATTCAATAATATTTTTAGTTTTGTATATCACACATTATTTACGAGTATTATATTCATTATTTATGTATTGTTTAAGGTAGGTATTTTCTACAGATATATTATATACAATCTATTTGTTTTTGTAGTTATATTTTATTGAAACGTGACATCTGACCTAGACTTGCCTAATAGTAATTAAAGGGAAGCACCAAGAGCGCCAACGAACATAAAAAGTCACTATTTCGGCCAGAGGCCTTTTTGACGCTTGGGAAGGATCTAAGGTTATAAGGATCTAAGGATGAGTTGGTAAAGAAAACCACTTGTCGATTGTTCGACAAAGAAACCACGCGTTGAACCTTTTTTATATCGAGTGAGGACTCTGTTGACAGAATGTAGACGCTCACGACACATTGTGATCTCTCGTCACGAACTATTGAAGAAGTTCTTCGCATCAGACATGGTATTTTCGAGTACAGCGCTCGTATGATGTTCTGTATCTAAAAGAGCGTTCCATGGCTCTTAGACGAGCCCTGATAATACCTAAACGTAAAATGCTCCGTAAAAAACCTATTTATTGCTTTTATTTATTTTTTAATCTTACGAAATATACAATAGCTGTTACGTAAGCTGAAGCCAATACAATTACTGAATAAGGGTCGAAGTGAAGCTATAAAAATGTTATTAAGCTCTGCTCGCATTGATTTTTATACGAGTATTTTACTATTAAAAGTAACTGTAATAAATAAATAATTTTTCATCATTATGCTAGCCATCTGACCTCGCCAGTTATTAGCTGTCTACTTCTGGATATAGAAGTACTTTATGGCTACGAAAAGGCTGTGAAATTGCTCCGCAAGTGATCAATAAACGTAGTTTACCTATTGATTTGTTATTCGCTACTTGATTTCGTTAATGTCTAATATGTCGACCAGAGGCGTAGCGTGGGAGTCAGCCGCCCGGGGTGGAAAAAAATAGCCGCCCCCTTATTTAGGAATTTCAATCACAGGTACAACAAAAATATGAATTTCAGGTTCAAATTTTAACGATTTATTTTAGTTATTTTAAATTTTGCCGCCCCCTAAATGTGCCGCCCGGGGCGGGCCGCACCCTCCGCCCCCGCCGCGCTACGCCACTGATGTCGACGCAATTCCACTGCTTTTTCGACGCCATAATGTATTTAGAGAATCAGGTTATAAAAAATAATTAATTATTTGATGATATTATTTATCTTGCTTCTTGGATTGCAGGGCTAAGGGGCTGGGCCCCGATTCTCGCAAAGATGCGATTCCGACCGCGACCGCAGATTGCCCTGCAACTGCAGGGCGCACTATTGGTTTGTATAAGATACACAACAGGGCAGGCCCCTGCCCCGTCCTCCACAAGAAAGGGACCTCTACAATAGAGATAAAAAATATCAAACTACGAGTAAGCAACTTTTCTGTTTCTTTTTTCGTATTTTTACTGACAATACTTGCACAAACATAATAATAAATCATTTTATATAAACAATATTTTTATACTTAACAGAATATTTATCTATGTAAATAAGGAAATATTAAAATTAAAATAAACAAAACAGAATAACTTACATTTGATTCCATAAAAACGACATCAGCTATTTTGGTTCACATTAATAATGTTTATTTAATTTGTATACAAAAATATAATTATTTATTGTTTTAAAACAAATAATTGGGTCGCCCCGTGACACACATTTTGGCGGGAACGTAATGTCACAGCTATTTTTCGCGCGCTCGCCCCGCGACCGTTCCAATAGCTAGCGAAACCAAAACTAGACGCTAGGTGAAATAAATTAGAATTAGGTTTTCATCACCTTGAAAAAACAACACTTTATTGTGTGACAAGATTGTTTTTTTTTACTCTCTTGTTGAGATGTCACCACAACATCGTTTTAATTCCTTTATTAATACCTAATTATAAATTACTCTGTTATAGTTAGTTTCTTGTTTGCTTGGGTATTAATTGTTGAACATTGTTTTTATTTTTTATGTTTTTGGGCGAGTATTTTGATTCGAAACCTATTCATTGCCTTATTCATGGAGTGCGGTCCATGAATAAGACAATAACTGAATCGGCAGTCGAACTAAAAAGTTCGGTGCGTGTTTTCTTTGTAAAACAATTGACAAGTGGAATGCTTTGCCAACCCATGTGTTCTCTCCATCCTATGATCTTGGATCCTTTAAGCGATGCGTGAAGAAGCATCTTAAGCCGGTTATTCCAGTCGTCGTCACTCTTTGACCTCCTCTTGCTTATCATCAGGCAAGTCGAGGTCAGATGTCGTGTCACAATAAAAAAAATATTTAAACGCCATATTTAACTGTAGCAGTTGCATCTATCGTGCGATATATCTACTTTTTTATAGGCCCCATTTCGATAGATAGTTTCTGAAGTGTACGTGATTCGAAGAAAAACATTTGGCTGTGAAAAAAATATTTATATAATATTTAAAAGTTTACTTAAGTAGTTATCTTTATCTTCTGTGTCTATAAAATATTCGATTTCATGACCGTATTTATCAATCATATTCTGTGACTTCTAATTAATTGTGTATGTCTATACCTATGACATAGCTCATGCATAGGGTTCTTATAGGATTTCTTTGGCCGGCATAGTGATAGCGACTGAGGCAGCCGTAAACTAACTCGGTTGTTTCAGTCGTCGTCACTCTTAGATCTCCTTTTGCTTATCATCAGGCGGGTCGTGGTCAAATGTCGTGTCACAATAAAAAGTTAAATTAAATAAATTGCTAGCTGAAGTGGCAATGGGCTGGCCACATCGCTTCAAGAACCGATGGGGAAAAAAGGTTGTGGAGTGGAAACGCAGCGTAGGTACGCCTCCCACTACTAGGTGGACTGACGAGATAGTGAGAGTCACGATTAATCGGTGAATGCAACTGGCATCTTGTCGGTCGGATTAGTGTTCTAAGGGGAAGGCATATGTTTAGTAGTGGATGTCTTTTGGCCGATGATGATTTTAAAGAGTGGTAGGCAGTGGTACCCATTCTGCCGATCCGGGGTATTACCACCACTTACAAGTATACAGACCGTGAAGTGATTTGGTCACGTTTCGGGATCAGCTTGTAAGTTGCCGGTTCCATCTAGGCCGGTATAGTGGATGTAATTGCTACTCAGTTTATTCATTCGTTACTCATTGTATTATTCACTACTCATTGTATTAGCAGTGACATTCATTCATGGACCACACTTCGGCTTAACATCAAGCGGGGTGCTGTCATATGTCGGTCGAGTCACAATAAAAAAAATATGATGATACCTATGACATGGCATTAGAGGCGTAATAATTTGAATGATTGTGTTTTGTAATTTTAAAGTCATGAACCAATTCGAATCGCATTGCATTTTATGTGTGATGGTTAATTAGTTCTGTTTCCAAAATGGCCGGAGACTTGCATTAGCTATGGAGTAATTTGATTGTGTAACATTATTGTCATTGTTATGTTATAAAATAGATGGAAATGAATCATCAACTTTGTGATATTCACGCCCAGTCCAATTCTCATTCCCTAGCGCAGCGCAAAAAAATGTACAAAATTATATGTAATAAATAAATAAAAGGATTAATTTTATATTACAACCAATCAATTAAATTGTCACGCCTTTTTCCCACAGGGATAGGCAGAGACAATGGAGCGCCACCTGCCACGATCCTTATACAACTCCCTTGCTTCCTTCACATCCATAATTCTCTTTATACAGGCTCTGTGGTTATGGGCACTAGGCAACCCAGCTTTCTTGAGTTTGTCACCGATTTGGTTCTCTCCGATAATATGTAATTATATATGTAATAAAGGTACCTCGTAAAATTCTATATATTATTTTTATGGACTAAAGAATATTTCTCTCTCTAAGAATATATTCTTAGATACTCCCATATTGACTATTATATTGGAAAGTGCTGTAATAATACAGTAGGCGCACATTCTGATATCAAATGAAAATGAGGAATGAGGATAGATATTTTGTGACTTCAATTTTATTTTAAAGAAAAATCTATAAAATTTAAGTTTATATCTTTTTATTATTCTCAAACATAATTGAAATACGTGTTCATATTTTTTTTGTTATTTATTTATATTATTGTAGTTTTTGAACGGACTTATATCTTTGACAACAATTTTGACATTTCGTTGCTGGTCAATGTTTGCATACTAGTTTTTCATTAAAACGTTTTTATAATAATTATCTGAAATGCTATCCTAATAATTTATACGTCATAATATGTTAAAATATATACGTAACATCGCAGTGTAAAATAAACATATCGATATGTTAAATATTCATAAGTTATGGCTGCTTATGTTCCTCTCTATTTTTGTTTTCAGCCTACTGTATTTTCAATCAGAATTAACTAGGTTACAAGACTCATATTATGAACTCGGTAAGTACATTATATACCTAATCTATTTAGCAATCAAAACAAAGAGTATAATGCGGTTTAATATTTATAATGAATGTTTTAATTACAGAATCAAAATTAATGTTAACTAGAGCAGATACTCGTAATTTTATGCCGAAAATCGTCGAAAATCCCGACGATGATATTGTAGTAATATACAATAGGGTACCTAAGACTGGATCTACGAGTTTTATTGGCGTGGCTTACGATTTATGTAAGAAAAATCAATTTAAAGTGTTGCATATCAACATAACGGCTAATATGCATGTTATGTCACTGAATAATCAATATAAATTTGCTCAGAACGTTACTAGATGGGATGCCATGAAGCCAGCATTGTATCATGGTCATATGGCCTTCCTCAATTTTAATAGGTAAGAATTTAAAAATATTATTTTCACATATCTTGACTAATCAATCAAATTGTCACATCCTCTTATCCTCCAGATGAACCTCCACCTCGCTTCCTTCCATATCTAAAACATCTTTCACTTGAATAACTTAAATTCAATTTTAATACCTACATGAGTTATTTCTATTTTTTTTCCTGTAACCTTGAAAACTCTGACCTTTTTAAGTGCAAGGTTTATATTTAAAATTATTATTAAAGTTTCGCAGGAATATTTATTCTAATTATTTAATATTACAAATAAAAGCTATAAAACATACATTTGTTTTGACCAAGAACCGAACCCAGGACTTTATGCATAACATTTATGTGTGGTAACCAATGTGCCATTCCTGTTGTCAAAAATACATTACTATCTTTATTGACAGTACATTTATAGATACAGATACATAGATACATAATGGTACTAATGTATAAGGCCATAGATTTGCAAAGAGATGTAAATAAAATTAAATAAAAACTCTTTATTACATTTTACATCAATTTGAAGGTCCCTGTAAATTATGTGTGAAGACTGTGTGACAATCCCGTCTTTCCCTGACTCATACAGCAAGCTATGAAATGTATATTAAAATAAAACTTGGAGAGTTAGACATCACAAAATGGCGTTGATTGCGTCCTGTTCTTATTTTAAAAGCATTATTGATGTGTAAATAACAGATGACTTTTATAATTTCAGATTGGGCACATTAAAGAAGCCTATTTATATTAATTTAATAAGACAGCCATTGGACAGGCTTGTATCATATTATTATTTTTTACGTAATGGTGATAATTTTAGACCTCATCTTGTGAGGAAAAAACATGGTGATAAAATGGTAAGATTCCTTTTTTGTTTATTTGTGCCATATTATCCTCTAATTTTTTTTTACATTTCTATACTAAGCTATTAAAGTGCTTGTAACATAGAAACAGGACAACCAAAGTACATATATCAAAGATACAATGGTACTAGTGGGTGGTCTCGAACTCATGCTCTCCGGTTTGTGTAACTATTGCATTGCCACTACACCACAGTCGCCTTTCATACCAGCATTACTTTATAAATTATTAATTTTTATTGCGACTCCATATATGCCAGCTGAAGCTTGAAGTGTAAAGCCTGCTATGGCCTTTAATAATTTCAAATTAAAAAATATATTGTCATAGGTTAGTTACTACTATTACTAACTACCCATAACTACCCATTTGGGTGTATAAATATTGGGTGTGGACAAAATATTCAAATTCTATATAATAAAAATTCAAAATAATTTAATAACACATTGATCATTCAAAACAGAGATAAAGGTGAAATATATTTAGCAATAAATGGTTTAAAATAATAAATAGGAATGTCGGAATGTTAAAATAATATATTGAAGTCATTTTAAGGATTATTTGTTTTTTTATAGTCAAACTACCCCAGACATAAGATGTTGGAATAAAAATAATAAAATAAAAAACCAAAATAATAACAAATAATTAAAAACATGATAGTAAGCCGCATAAAATTAATTCATTAATCAATGTTCACACTAAAAACCAAGAATCGTTAAAAAAATATTTCAACTAAGATTTAATAATGTGTAATAATTTCAGACATTCGATGATTGTGTGGAGAAGGGTCAGCCTGACTGTGACCCAAGCAATATGTGGTTGCAGGTTCCATTCTTTTGTGGACATTCAGCTCTGTGTTGGTAAGCATCCTTATGGTTAGATTTGTTCATAATAACAGAAAATATAAACAAGTAAACTATTTAAGAGTTTACATGTTTATAGTGATGGTCAGTCTGATGATCTGTTGTACTTGTACCAAGACTATAAAGTGTCTTAGTCGCGTTTTGGTATTAGCTTGAAAGTTGCCAGTTTCAACTAGACTGGCATAGTGGATGTAACTGATACTGCAATTGATTAACTGTATTAGCAGTTGACATGGACTACAATCCAACTTAAAATCAGGTCATGTCAAACGTAATATTTAAAATTCAACTATTGTTTTTATTATATAACTACATAAATAAGTGGGTTTGAGTATTACAGACGCGACATCTGACCTCGCCTTGATGGTAAGCAATATAGGGGGAGGTGCAGTAGTTTTGTCAAATAATAGCTTTCATTCATACTTTTAACATACCTTTAATTAAAACTATTACTTTAAAAATAGGCACACTTTAAATAGTTATCAAAGAACAGGTGGAAATAATGTTCAGATTAGTTGAGTGTGTCAATACTGTAAACGAAAAATACCTACTTTACTTCATATCCATTTCAACATCTTAGCATTGTCAAAAATTTCATGATATTGCAGGAAACCTGGTAACCGATGGGCGTTGGAACAAGCAAAAGCAAACTTGGTCAACCATTACTTACTAGTAGGTGTTACTGAGGAAATGTTAGACTTCATAACACTCCTAGAGGCTACATTACCCAGGTTTTTTAAAGGCGCCACAGAACATTATTTAAGTAGCAACAGATCCCATTTGAGACAGACTAGCTCTAAGATAAAACCGTCCGAAATAACGGTGGCAAAAATACAAGAATCTGTGGTTTGGAAAATGGAGAATGAATTGTATGAGTTTGCATTGGAACAGTTTAAATTTGTGAGGAAAAAAATGTTGTCCAACGACCCCAGTGGAGCGCAAATTTATTTCTACGAGAAGATACGGCCTAAGAATCCATTATAGAGGTGGTTTTAGTGGTTTTGACTTGTACTTATTAAACAATGATTATTAAATTAATAGATGTATTAGGGCAATGGAATAAATGTCAAAGTCATTAGAAAAATTCTCTTATACTGCGGATGATAATGATCGGCGTACGGCCTCTTTTGACATTCGAAGGCCAAGGGGCTTAGCTGTCAAATTTTGACAGAAGATTTTTTTAACTTGGCCACATTCTTTTTATAAATTTTAATAAACGAGCGTGGTAGTTTAAAGGTCATATTTAAAGAAATTTCAACTTGATGTAATGACAATTATAGTTACAGTTATGTGCGGGCTTGTGTCCGCACTTGAAGCCCTCTTCAGTTTCTTCGTGCGTTCAACGGCTCTCCTTCAATGGAGCTACCCAACCTCCTCCAGGTAGGCCAGGAGACCCTTCTAACCATATGAGGAAGAGCCTGTATTATGTACTAGCTGTAGATTTGCAACCTCCTGAGAGTGGTTGTAGTCGTCATATTGTATATATGATAATACATACACTATATACATATTGTCATATTGTATATAGTGTCATATTGTGGTGTTGCTTTTCAATTTTGCTGGTTAAAAAAGTGTTTTTTTAATGATTGGGAATTTAAACTACGTCGGCAAACATACTTAAAATTTATTTAGATTAAAACGCCATATACTATACTTCTCGCAAAAATTAAAGGAACAAAAAAATTTTCTAAATTTTTTAGTAATTTTCAACAGGCTGTATTTCAGTGAAAAATGGTCGTACAAGAAATGAAAAAACATAGCTTTTGAAGCTTAAAGACTCTAGATTTCGAATTTTTTGGTTAAAAACTTTTTGGAACACCGGTAGCCCTGAAATTCTTGGATAAAGCACGAATAAAAAACATTCCAAATATTTTATTATTTTCTTTTTTGCTCTACGGGCATGGAAAAATTTTTTCAAGCTAGTCCAATGCATAAGTCCCATATCCTGTTTATTTAGCTTCAATTTCTTTTTTACGGAATTCAGATACGATCATTTGTCTTCGAGATATCGAATTTTGAATGCAAAAGGATCCTTTTTCACTCAACTGCCAATATCTCTGAAATTACTGGTCACCCAGCGAGCGACCAGAAAGTCTCGTTATTTGCAGAAAATTTCCTACAAAAATTTGTCATGGTCGATTGGAAAAAATTTTTTTTTCCACCTGTAACGTTAACGTGAAAAACGAGCAAAAAAATGCCATTTTCCCTTTTTTTGGTTATTCGACTGTATCTTCGGCAATATTGGGGGAAAAGCTTAGGTTAGAAGAATTTTTTTCAGTCTAATGTACTTCAAAGGCCCTCCTAAATTTTTAGATCGATCGGTTCAGCGGTTTTTCTGGACCGAGTGGTTGAAATTTTGAAAAAATTAAGGGAACAAGATTTTTGTTCCTTAAACTTGACTTAATCTTTTTAAAAATCAATAATTTCATTTTTTTCGGCTTTTTACTCAATTTTGAGTTTTCTGAAGATTGATTAACAAAAAAAAATTGAAAAATTTTTTTTTACGATTAAAAACGACGAATTCGGTTTTGCCTGTATGGTAACGACCGAAGACCTTGAGTTTGGCGTCGTTCAGGTCAACGTTATAAACAGTGTTTTATTCGTCCCATAGCTGCTCACGGTGGGGATCGGTGATGGTTTGGGCTGCAATTTCACAGGATTATCGAACTCCTTTAGTGATTGTTCGAGACACTCTCAATGCTAGGCGTTACATCGACCGAATCTTGCGATTTCAGGTGTTACCTTTAGCAAGAAACAGGAGAGGATTTATTTTTATGCAGGATAATGCTAGGCCTCACACAGCGAATATCACCCGTCAATTCTTTCAGACTAACAACATTAGATTGTTGAGGCATCCTGCAATGAGTCTTGATCTGAATCCCATAGAGCACGTCTGGGACATATTGAGCCGCCGATTGCGTCAAAATTATCCCAATCTGAATAATTTAGCAGCATTAGAGAACGCTTTGATAAGAGTTTGGCGTCAGATCCCTCAACGAATGATCTGAAATTGCATTTCGAATATGCGACAAAGATTGCTGTAATTAGGAGTAGAGGCGGGAACACTCGATACTGAACACGATACACACACACGATACACACACATACACACATTTCACACTTTAGAAATTGAGTTTGGAGTCGTTAAATACTGTGGAGCTGAACGACCTGAGGGTCCTATTTTTTCCGAAGAATCATAACACACGTGCGTAAGCACAAAAGAAGCGTAAATCCGACCGTGCAACCTCCACGTGGTATGCTTTGGATAACGCTAATGCCAGCGGTGAATCAGTTATCAATTATCAATCAGTCCAGGAAAACCGCTGGGCCGAGCGATCTAAAAATTTAGGAGGGCCTTTGGGGTACATTAGACTGAAAAAATTTCTTTTAACCTAAGCTTTTCCCCCAATATTGCCGAAGATACAGTCGATTAACCAAAAAAAGGGAAAATGGCATTTTGTTGCTCTTTTTTCACGTTAACGTTACAGGCGGAAAAAAATTTTTTTTCCAATCGACCATGACTAATTTTTGTAGGAAATTTTCTGCAAATAACGAAACTTTCTGTCTGCTCGCTGGGTGACCAGTAATTTCAGAGATATTGGCAGTTGAGTGAAAAAGGATCCTTTTGCATTCAAAATTCGATATCTCGAAAACAAATGATCGTATCTGAATTCCGCAAAAAACAAATTAAAGCTGAATAAACAGGATATGGGACTTATGCATTGGTCTAGCTTGAAAAAAATTTTCCATGTCCGTAGAGCGAAAAGAAAATTATAAAAAAATTGTAAAAATTTTTATTCGTGCTTTATCCAAGAATTTCAGGGCTACCGGTGCTCCAAAAAAATTTTAACCTGAAAATTCGAAAACTAGAGTCTTTAAGCTTCAAAAGCTATGTTTTTTCATTTCTTGTACGACCATTTTTCACTGAAATACAGCCTGTTGAAAATTGCCAAAAAATTTAGAAAATTTTCTTGTTCCTTTAATTTATGCGAGAAGTGTACTATTTTTGTTGTAAAAAATTGTAATAGTAATAAAAAAAAAAATTACTATTGAACGTTTGACATATTCGTGTATGAGGTTGTGCTAGTACCGCGAAATGCACCAACTCTTCAAAAATGACTTGCAATCTTGTGGTCATTTGGGGCATTTCGCGGTACTAGCACAACTGTCGGACGTTAGTCGTCCCTTAGTATTATAATAAATAAATTTCTTTAAGTATGACTAGTGACGTGCTGTCAAGTTGTTTATGGTCAGTATAGTTTAATTTTGAAACCATAGACAATATTTATTTTTATAATGTTTATTACTCAGTATACATTATTTTTAAAATTATTTAGACATTCCATTAATAGTGCTAAATTATTTATTGATATAAAATTTAATTTTTTATGGCCTAAATTATTAAAAAGTATATTTATAAGACTTGTCGCGATTACAAATGGGGGCTTAAGCCTGTTTATTGTAAGGTAAAGGTATTTCTCATTATCGAGCTATCTTATTTTTTAAGTTCATACAATTATGGAATCTATGCTTATAGTAATCACTACGTATTTTTCTCATATTATTAAGGCCACTCCCTATTTGTCGGTGCGGTATGATTTTTTTAGCGTGATCCGCCTTAATACAGTGAAACCTCTCTGACTTGGGTTAGATGGCATTCAGTATGCGGCATCTCTTTAGTCGCCATTTTATACCGCACCGTCGAATTAGGATCAAGTCAGGCCTAACTATTGTGATATAAAAAGAAAGTCCATCCATCGAATAATAATTATATTTTTTTTTTTATTAAAAATTGGTTTTAGTTATTACTTAGTAAATAACGCTTGACTTTTTTTTTGACTCTTGTTTAAGGAGGCTTATTTTGCTTTTAAATAATTTTAATATTTTTTTTATATTACTTTAAAGTCTGCACCACGAGAAGTTAGCAATTAAGCAGATCAATCAACTTCTACTGAGTTTTAAATTATATAAAGCAACAATTATGTAACTAACTAGCAACTTGAATTAGTCGGATTATACTTACGCAATATAAAGCGTCCGACTTCTCGAATGTAAACATTTGGTTCGCCATTTCGAAGTAGACGCGTTTATTTAAGTTTCGAATGCGCTTGAGATTGCTTATTTTTTTAAAATTTTTATTATTATTATACATTTCTATACTAAGCTACTAATGTGCTTGTATCATATAAACAGGACAACCAAAGTACATATATCAAAGATGCATTGGTACCGGTGAGTGGTTTCGAACTCGAGCTCTCGGCTTGTGTAACCATTACACTGCCACTACACCACGGTCGCCTTTAAATGCAAATGTTGCGAATCTCTGAATGGTTGTTTATGTAATTTCTAACTTCTCGTAGAGGTTACTTTTATTTACACATTTGTTACTCAATAAGTATTCTAGTATTTAAAAATGATCTTTTAACTCATTAATAATAGGATATTAACACGTTCACGCCAGGGCCGATTATAATTTGTTTTGCTATTAGGCGGCGTTCAAATTAATATCGCGTTTCATCTGGCGGCGCGTGATTTTTGCCTGTTAAGACCTGTATACGCGTTGTTTGTTTCTCTGCAGTACAGTGAGATTTATTGTGCAAGTTTTTTAACTCGTGCCGTTTTTTCATCCTGACCACAAATTAACAAATGAACAAAAATTATGTTTCTGATACATTATTGATTATAATTATCATTAAAATTCAATGTTTAGTGCGGGTCACCGGTGACCCACGCCACCTGATAGGACGGTTTAGTGCGGGTCACCGGTGGCCCACGCCGCCCGATAAGACGGTTTAGTGCGGGTCACCGGTGACCCGCGCCGGCGTGAACGTGTTAAATATAATGACTATATTTATATGAATAATATTCGTTATATAATTAAACGTATGTTAGCTGCTATTACACGGTTCTCCCACCAAGGCTCTTCTATCTGTGAAGATTTCGTGAATGACAATCTTGTTAAAGTTATTTAGCCCTGGAAAAAGGCTAGTTTATAAATAAAGACGGTTTAATTATTTATTTATTTAAATCCTTGATTGCACCAAAATAAACTTAAAAATAGGTACATAGGCGAGTTTAATGTCTATTCTCTCTAACAACTTACCTCATATTGTATTAATAGTGACGGCAACTAAGGAAACCGTAAAATGTACCAGTTTTTTCTGTCGTCGACGCTCTTGGACTTCCCCTTGCTTACTATCAGGCAAGTGGGAAGTCTGATGTCGCCTCCCAAAAAAAAAAGTTAAACAATTGTTGCAGTATCGCGAATATTTGCAACAATATTTGGGCCTATATTGTGGATTTAAAATTTGATGTTAATTCGTCTGATTTTGTACTTTAAAGTCATTATAATAAAGTTGCAAATAGACAAATTTATATTTGGGTAAGACGGTATTAACGTTACCGACGAACACAACTCTACACTACAAACATCTGTAGGAAACATGAGTTCTTGTAGTATTGAATTGAGCACGTCGTGTCGTGTCGCGTTCGCCACTTACGTAGGACAACGGTTAATTAGCCTTTACTAGGATAGCATTTATTATAATTATCAAAGTTCTTCCATTATAGATTTAAGTATATTTCTAGTGAATGTAGTCTCTCGTACGCTTTAAGTAACACCTTAATTCTATGTACTTAAGGTTTAATTTTGTATTTTACAATTAAAAACATCGATTTTGTTGATTAGTTAAAATTAAATTTATATCAAGACATGCTCTAGTATAATTGTTTATACTCACCCCTCTAGTTATAGTATTAGGAAATGAGCAAGGCAACAGCGAAATGCGTCTAATACTTGCAAACGTTTATCTGACACAGGCGCCTCCGTTCATATGTCGTGTCCGTTCATAATGTTCATATATACATTATGGTGTCGATAAAGCAGTGAAATTGCGTCGCACTGATATTTGACATCTTCGTAACCAATCAGCGAATAACAAAACAATAGGTTAACGTTGATTGGTCACTTGTGACAACAGTGCAATTTCACGCCGCCATAATGGATTAAGAGAATCGGGCCCCAGGTTGTAAGTTTTATTTAAATTAAATTAAATTATTAAAAGCAACATTTAAAAGACATATTATAAAAACATTGTATGTAGAAAAGACATGTAAATTAACTAAAGTAATAAGTTATAAGTTCCCAGCGGTAAATAATGCAAATCGGGCTTTAGAAGGAGATGAACGGCTATAATCGGCGTCGTCTCTCTCACACATAGCACGAGCCAGTGTCAAAACGTGTCAACATAGGTACAGACTGCGAGGCCTTAGCTGAGCATTGCATTTCTGCGAGTGCACATACATAGTGTAGGTGTGACTATACTAAATTAAACAAATTTTATGCGGCTTACTATCGCGTTTATTTTTGGCTTTGCTGCCATCGTGACCACGGAGAGGCTGCAAACCTCTCGAAACGTCGGAATAAATAAAAATTATACGCGATAGTAAGCCGCATTAAACTTGTTTAATTCATTAATCGATGTTCGCGCAAAATCCAAGAGGGTCCAAAGAGGTCTATACTATATTTATACTGCTTTCTGACTACTTATGGTGATCACACACTCCAAAGCTCCAAAGCTCAACTTGGACCTCGCGGACTGTACTTAGTGACAGAGACGTCGCTCTACAAAGCCGAAATTACCCGATTGTCTCCCCTCCTTTTTAGAAGCCCGATGTGTGCATCATTTACTGTTGCAAACTGTAATATTTAAAAATATTTTTTTACACCGTTAGTAACTGTTACGTCAAATTAAAAATAATATGATTCTATTGACGGAGCAAAAAACCGCTGGTTTGAAGCCACAGTGGAGGTTGATGGGCAACGCCTATGACCAGCGTTGGGTGATGGCTGACATGATGGTAGAGTAAGTAAGTAGGTTATTTTGTAACCTATTTTTGTTTTACGAATGTGTATATATTTTATAATAATATGTTTAATTATGTGCACGACTATACACCGCAGTCATCCAGCGCTCTTCTTATGTGGCGATCCTTATACTGCGCAGCTTGAATGCCACCGCTCTTTTTACCTGCCGGAGGGTATAGCTTTTATATGCTATAGATACTGGCATAATTAATTAATCAATCAAATTGTCACGCCTTTCTCCCACAGGGATAGGCAGAGACAATGGAGCGCCACTTACCACGATCCTTACACAATTCCCTTGCTTCCTTCACATCCATAATTCTCTTCATACAGGCTCTGTGGTTATAAGCACTAGGCAACCTAGCTTTCTTAAGGATGTCTCCGATTTGGTCGGAAAACACTCTCCTACTCGGTCGGAAAATCTACTTTCACTCATCCTTTCCATGTGTCCAAACCATCGAAGCATTCCTTTGTCAATTCTTGTCACTATATTAAAATCGGCTATATTTGATAAAAGATCTATCTTACATAGAGATCTCACTTTGATTACCTTTGGCCTGTTAGACAAATCTTTTATCATGTAAAGACAGTGTGTAATATGACGCAAACATTTGTTATATTAGTAAAATTGTACCTAAAACTTATTTAAATAAAGATTGTATCTGGACTTGCTTGATAGTAAGAAACGGAACTCCCCCAAGAGCACCGACGACTAATAAACCGACCCAGTTTACGTTTGCCTCAGACGTCTTCACTGTGCCGGCCTTAGAAAATAAAATAAAATTAAGACATATTTATTCATATTAATAAACAGTATATACTTATTTTTACTTACTTATTGTACTTATGTTTTTTTTTGTTGTAATTTTTATAAACTGAATACGAATTCTATGCACTAGTTTTTTGTGCAAATAAATATATTTCATTAATAAAATTTAGTTTTATTTTAAATAATGTTGTTTACCACCTCCAAGCTTTGATTTTTTTTTTTATTGTGACTCGACATATGACAGCACCCCGCTTGATGTTAAGCCAGAGTGTGGTCCATGAATGAATGTCACTGCTACTACAATTCAATAACTGTGAGTAGCAATCACATCCACTATGCCGGCCTAGATGGAACCGGCAACTTACAAGCTGATCCCGAAACGTGACCAAATCACTTCACGGTCTGTATACTTGTAAGTGGTGGTACTACCCCGGATCGGCAGACTGGGTACCACTGCCTACCACTCTTTGACAACCAGACCCGAAGCAAATTTCCATCTCTTTTTTTTTTATTAACAAATGTTTGCAATATTTAATACTATTAAATATTACAAATAAAAGCTATGAAACAAATATTTGCTCCGACCGGGGATCGAACCCGGGACTTTACGCGCAACAAACCAGTCGCTATACCGTTCGTCCACGCCTGTCGTCAATGTTGATGTTTCGGATCTGAGTTTATAAGTTATAATAGTATTGTGCGATAATAAAAATACCTGTAAGTAGTTTTGAATCGGGTGGGCTCATGGTTTTCCAGATTATATCATCACGGCAATCTGTGCTGCCGGCATTTACTGGCACCCTGCGCGATGTGATTCCATCCTCTACAACGCGTATGGAGCGCTCACACAGTTGGTTATCCAGCCACGCAGACTAGACGGTCAGGTAAACAGAGTTTTAGAAAGAAGGGCCTCTCCATTACCATTTAACGCCAAAGAATCCAATAGCTGCAACTACCCGTTGTGGTAGGTCTGGGTGTAGAGTCTGGGTACCATTGCCTCTGATAACCAGATCCGAAGCAAATATCCGCCTCTTTTTTTATTAACAAATAATTGCAATATTTAATATAATTATTAAATATTACCAAGAAAAGGTATGAAACAAATATTCGCTCCAATCGGGAATCAAACCCGGGACTTTACGCGCAAGCAACCAAACCAAACCTTTTACTTTTTTTACCAAAATATTAATCACACTGTGAAATTCCTGAAAAGTGCTTTATTAATTACTTTACTATAAGTATAACATAGATGAATGAATCAATCAATAAAATTGTCACGCCTTCCTCCCACAGGGATAGGCAGAGACAATGGAGCGCCACTTGCCACGGTCCTGACACAACTCCCTCGCTTTCTTCACATTCACAATTCTCTTCATGCAATAATTATTTATTTATTTAATTTTTTTATACATTTCTAAACTAAGCTATTAAAGTGCTTGTATCATAGTAACAGGACAACCAAAGTACATAAATCAGAGATAAATTGGAACCGGTGAAAGGTTTCGAACCCGTGCCACTCGGCTTACGTAGCCATTTCACAGCCACTACACCACGGTCGCCTTGAATGAATCATTTGGTGGTTAATAGTACTTATACGTTAATGAAGGCGTAAACATTTTATTTGTCTTATCATAACTTAGGCATTTGTCAATAACAAAACAATTGAATAATTGACTCCCGTGGCCGCTGGCATGTGTTACTCAGACACCGGGGACATTTTTGAAATATTAATTCATATGCTAGGGGTGTACATAAACATATTACGATTCACACAAGTCCTATAATATATTTTTTATTGTCGCACGACTGAAGGCAATTGCTACCACAGTCGCGTTAACTATGGCAGCCAGTGGTGTCCGTGAAGTGATTTGATCGCGTTTCGGGATCAGTTTGTAAGTTGTCGGTTATTATGGACACCCAGCTTTCTTGAGAAAGTGGTCAGAAAAATCCCTCCTGTCTTTGAGTATACATTAGGGTATACCTTAATAATAGGAGCTCGTAACATCTTTATCTACCACCACGACATAATGAAAACGCGCTCTTAGGCGTGTGTACTACACACACCACTACAAATGCAAAAACGTCAAGCTAATTTGACTGAATGTACCTAGTGCATAAAGTTTTTTTAAATAAATTAATGGTCTACTAGTAAATACTCGTCTCGTACATTACAAAACAATTTATTGCACAAAAGTAATTCTTGATTCCACCAACTGATTCCATTCCACTGTTGCCCAATCAATTGTGTATTTAAATACGTTAAGCTTTACTCTGAGTCACGCGTTTATTATAAACTGAAAGACTTCACTTTCACGTAACACATCCATAAACTTCCCTAATCTAGAGCACTCATTTCCAGCATTTCCGTTTCCGTTTCCCGTTGTGTGCGACAGCCCTCCGAACAAAAAATTCATTCAGGGGAACTTACTATTAATTATTTACTCCATTTGGCATCCCTTTCTATGCCCAGTGGGGGTGGCGATGAAGGGTGGTATCACCACAAAGTCACCACAGTCGCGAGTCAACCGCTCTTGGGCGAGCCGCGTCATGCGTACGCCAAACCGCGCGACCGTTATATCAAGAAGACACTTCTTCAGAATATATTTTTAATCGCATCACAAACATCAAGATGAGCTAACGCAACACGCGACGTGTTTTAATTTATTTTATTATTTACAAATAAAATTCGTCGGTCAGTTTTTACAATCGATAACGGATTAATAGTTGAAGCCTCGAGCGTGACATAGCCGCGTAAACAACATAGGCTAATTGTAAAACATTATAATTTATGTAGTTTTTAGATATATATATTTATTTTTAATATAGTGCCAATATTTAATAGATGTTTTCGTTTAGTTTGCATGGTTGTTGATCATTTTTTTATGTGTTAAGTTTCTAATCGGAGTTTCTAAATTATAACTATCGTTCATGGAATATGGGCATCTGTTTAGATACTGGTAAGTTTTTGTTTTCATTTTTCTTATTGTGACTCGACATCTGACCTAGACCCGACTGATGGTAAGCAAGAGAAGGCAAGAGTGCCGACTACTCTAAAAAACCGAGTCTTCACGCTTGCCTCAGTTGCCGTCACTATGCCGGCCAAAGTAAGTTTACGTGTTATTTATTACTATAAAAGTTGACATTAGAAGTATTTACGAGAGGTAGTACTACATGGGTCAGTGGTCTGACAGGGTAGTAAGTGTACAGGCCGTGTAATCCCGGAGCTTGAATGTAGCCGGATGCGACTGCTACTTGGAAGTATTTAACTGTAGTAGCAGTTGTCTTCATTCGTAGATCGATCTCCTGTTTCACATCAATTTTTGTGCATTCGTGTCTAAAGCTTTTCTGTTATACAGTAGATTTGAAAGAAGGCATTATGTTACGATTGGTCCATGGACAAGTTATTATTTCTACAATACGAGTATCTGGTTAGAAGACCATTTATTTGTATTAATCGTTGAGTAAGTTCAAATGATTCGAAAGATTTGCTTTTAAAGTTCGAAAAACTTACGTAGTGACACGAGTTGATTTTTCTTTCGTGTAGAAGCATCGGTTAGATTGGAATCGCGCCGTATTAAGTTTGTTTAGTTTTTATTTTTATGCTGAAAGTTATAATATCTATAGTATATCTATATGAAAAGCTGTTAGTAACATAAACTTACAACATTCGAAGGACACACAATCACATCAATACAAATTATAAACATTAATGATTTACAACTAAGTAACTATGTAATACAATTTTATTGAGTGAGTAGAAGAATATTTTTTTCTTCCACGTACGACAAAGAAGACTTTTTTGGCCGGCATAGTGACGGCGAATAAAGCAGCCGTGAACTGAGACGGTCTCTTGGATCTCTATCAGGCTAGTCGAGGTCTATAGTCGAGTCACAATAAAAAAAATGTTCTTTAAAGTTCTGTATCAAAGATGTTATTGTCTTAATTACAATTGTTTTTAAATTAATGAATGGAAATGAATATTGGGTATGGCAGAAGAGGTATGTATAGGTATAGTATAGGTAGGTAGGATTAAGACTGTTGAAATGAGGTCCTTAATAAGTTAGCACATAGAAAGTGGTGGCTCATCATCATCATTAGCAGCCAGACAACGTTCACTGCTGAACATAGGCCTACCCCTTAGAACGCCATTCCGGACGACAAGATGCCAGTCCACTGGTTATTTGTGACTTTCACTGTGTCGTCAGTCCACCTAGTGGGAGGGTGGGAGTCCACCTTCGCTGCGTCTTCCGGTTCGTGGTCTTCACTAAATAACCTTTCTTTTCCATCGGTTGCCCGTTCTTCGAGTGATGTGTGGCTAACAGAGAAAGAAAGAGTGGTGGCTAGCGGTAAGAGAAAGGTTGTGTGTGATGAGTGTGATTTAAAAAAAAGATGACAAGGATTAAGAAATGTATCTTGTAATTGTTTTCGCGCATTGGAATGATTTTATTTTTATTGTGACTCGACATATTACAGCACCCCGCTTGGTGTTAAGCCGAAGTGTGTTCCATGAATGAATGTCACTGCTACTACAATTTAATAACTGTGAATAGCAATCACATCCACCATACCGGCCTAGATGGAACCGGCAACTTACAAGCTGATCCCGAAACGTGACCAAATCACTTCACGGTCTGTATACTTGTAAGTGGTGGTACTACCCCGGATCGGCAGACTGGGTACCACTGCCTACCACTCTTTGATAACCAGACCCGAAGCAACGATCCATTATTTTTTTTATTAACAAATATTTGCAATATTTAATGTTATTAAATATTACAAATAAAAGCTACGAAACAAATAAAAGCTATGGAGCAAATATGAAATATTTGCTCCGACCGGGAATTGGACCCGGGACTTTACGCGCAACAAACCAATCGCTAAACCGCTCGTCCACGCCTGTCGTCTAAACAGAACGGAAGGAGATTAATGAATGAGATTAATTAAAATACAGAATATATAATATTGACAAAAAACATTCCCAAAGAAGCTGAGATTCACATTGCCTATCGTAGAGCATGTATGAAAAGATTTGTGGATGTATCTTTGATTTATGTACTTTGGTTGTTATGTTTCTAAGATACAAGCACTTAAGTAGCTTAATGTAAAAATTTGAATCAAAAAATAACAAAAACAAATCTCAGTATCGTAGAAATCCTTTACCTCTGCTTATACTTTGCGTGGCACATATATATATATTTTTTAGAGACTTAAATACTGCTAGGGAAATTCAAGAGCGCCGACCTGATTACGGTTACCTCAGTCGCAGTCACTATGCTTTGATTATAATCCAGTCTATTAAAAAAGTACTCGTATAATTTACCATATGAAGCAAATTTTATTAGATTTTGCGCGAACATGAATGAATTAAACAAATATGCGTCTCACTATCGCGTTTGATTTTGGTTAATGATTGTACAATTTTTTATTCCGACGTTTCGAGAGCTTTGACACTCTCCATGACCACGACGGCTGCAAGCTCTCGAAACGTAGAAAAAAAAATTTGTGCAATCACTAATAAAAATCGCGATAGTAAGCCGCATAAATTTTGTTTGATTCATATGAAGCGCAATAATGGTATTTATGATATTTATTTCTTAATCACCAGAACAAAATAATGATGAAGTGGAGCCGGCGACGGGTGAGCAGACACGAGGTGGAAGCGCTTGGGTCGGAAGAGCAACACCACCAACGGCAGCCTTCCCAATGCAGAACACAAGTCATGTCAAATTTGAACCCCCATCCGTGCCTGTCATATTTGTACTTGGTAAGTTCATAATCATATCATGTACTCGTACTCCAGAACTTTAAAAATATATTACATAAATATTCAGTATTACTCATCGATCATATATTTGATCATATATCATATATTTTTATATGATATGCAACCACAAAAAAATTAAACAAGCTTCAGACAGACATTAAATATCACAATTTAATACCACAAAATGACGTTTGACTGTATACAAATATTTAAACACTGTTTAGATTTTTTTGTGTAGAAAAACCGATATTATTTAAATTAAGGTGACCGCGGTGTAGTGGTACTACTGGCCGGTACTAATGTATCTTTGATATATGTACTTTGGTCTTTTCTATGATACAAGCACTTAAGAAGCTTAATATAGAAATGTAAATAAAACAAATAAGTAAATAAATAAAAATTCGTCATAAGTCATATGAAAACGGAGAGCTGGCAAGTTAGAAAGCGGTCCATGATTGAAGGCGATGCTGTGTGAGATGCCAGCAATCGTTTTTACTGTGGCAAGCTGGTGAGCTGCCTCTTACAAGCTCTTAAGATAAAGAAAATAATTGTCTGGTGAGGTCGACAAAGAAAGGACTGCCTCGCGGCAGTGCCGGATTAGCCACGTAGCTCCATGCCGCTCCATGCCTGTCTGACCGTTATAAAAAATATTATTTAAGATAGCGAAGCGCTTAGGCTATGCTTTACTTCCACTTGAAAATTTAAGTCGATATTATAAGTGTTATCTCTAAATTTTCCCATATTAAATCCGGAAAAGTTTATTTGTAACAGTTTTGTTTTTTATACTCTAAACTTGAGAACCTAAAGCAAACCAAGGGCCTCTCGACTGAATTAGTTTAGGCCCCGCGCTGGCTTAAACTGTCAGCCTCGCGGACACATAGTAATAAGCTGCATAGCGGCCTACTTGAAAACTAATTACTTACTAATTTAGGTCCATCTTATTCTGTGCCAATTAACCATTTAAATCATGAACGTGTAGGATAGGCGTGGCGCATTGGTTAGCAATCCTTTTGTTTAGTTTGGGAAGCATTGATAATTGGTAAGCAGTTCGTTACGCGTAAAGTCCCTGATTTAATAGCTGGTTGTGGTAAGTAGTGGTGCTCAGTCTACCGATCTGGGGTGGTACCACCCCTTACTAGTATACAGACCGTGAAGTGACTAAGTCGCTTTTAAGAATCAGCTTGTAAGTTGCTGATTCCAACTAGGCCGGCATAATGAATGTGACTGCTACTTACAGTTATTTACCTGTAAGTTAAACAACTGTCACCTCCATTCATTGACCGCTTTAATGGCCCATTTATTTTGATTAGATTTAAGATTAGTTTATAGAATAGTTTTGCAGTCATCGTGGTCGCGGGAAGAGCGAAGCTGTCTTTAAATTAATAAAATCAAATTAAACGCAATATTACGCGGCAAAAATAGTTTATATCATAGATCATTTTTACAAACTATTTACGAGGTATTTCGAAATAAATGAGTACAATAAAGTTGCCCGTTATGATCTCATTGAAATCCAGAAATTAAAAATAAATGATTTTACCTCACAGGTGGTCCAGGCTCAGGAAAGGTGACCCACTGCGACAACCTGATGCAGGAGAGGCGTGGCGTCGTCCACATCAACATGACGGACCTGCTGCAACAATACGCCATCGGCAACGGTACTAAAGCACAACACGGTTTGCACAAACACTCATTAGTTAACCATGGATTAAATCACTTTGCGTTACCATTGCACTCCCACATTCTGTTTGTATCACAGACACAAAACTACCAAATATAGATATACAACACATTCTTTTTTTATTTTAATTTTTTTTATTGGGACTCGACATATGACAGCACCCGGCTTGATGTTAAGCCAAAGTGTGGTCCATGAATGAATGCCACTGCTAATACAATTCAATAACTGTGAGAAGCAATCACATCCACTATGCCGGCCTAGATAAAACCGGCAACTTACAAGCTGATCCCGAAACGTGACCAAATCACTTCACGGTCTGTATACTTGTAAGTGGTGGTACTACCCCGGATCGGCAGACTGGGTACCACTGCCTACCACTCTTAGATAACCAGACCCGAAGCAAATATCCATCCCTTTTTTTTTATTAATATAATTATATAATAATAATATTAAATATTACAAATAAAAGCTATGAAACAAATATTTGCTCCGACCGGGGATCGAACCCGGGACTTTACGCGCAACAAACCAGTCGCTAAACCGTTCGTCCACGCCTGTCGTCATACCAAGGAAGGTGTTGATAAGTCGTGTACCTTTTACTCAGAAGCATAATAAATACGTTGGTGTACGAAATCGAATTCTTTACCAGCCCATGTGTTCTCTCCATCCTATAACCTGGGATCCTTCAAGCGATGCGGTAAGGCATAGTGACGGCTACTAAAGCAGCTACAAGCTCGGTTTTCTCAGTCGTCATCACTCTTGGACCTCCTCTTGCTTATCATCAGGCGGGTCGAGGTCAGATGTCGAGTCACAATTAGAAAATAATATGAAAAATAATCAATTGAGTTTTTTCAATAACCTTCGAATACCTGACTAATAGCTAGTAGAATACCTTATTATTATTATTATTAATACCTTAATTATTATTATTATTTTATATGCAGTTATGTTAATTATTGTTTATATCTATTATTATAGGTCAAACCTTCCAGTTTATTATAATAACAGTATTTAAAAAAAAAAACAGTTAAATAGGTTTATTTATATTTGCAATATTTTTTTATGAATTATACAAATTTTATGCGGCTTACTACCGAGTTTATTTTGGTTTTGATTTTACAAGCCGCATAAAATTTGTTTAATTTATTAATCAATGTTCGCGCAAAATCTAAAAAAATATTACATAGTATTAAATAAAGACGCTTGCTGCGTCGCTCCCTTTGTACGCTTAAATCTTTTTAACTAGTCAACTATTTAACTATAGTAGCAGTCACCTCCATTTATCGACCGCACTCCAGCTTAACATCAGGCAGGGTGCTGTCATATGACGAGCCACAATATAAAACAAAAGAACATTACTGCAAATAAAAACAAAATAGCTGATCTAGTGAACACACCATGAAAATACCTATTTTATTATGAAAATTTGTTTTGCTTTTTACATGAAACTCTTTTCAACGACCACTAATGACACAAATCACGTCATTTTACTGAACAGTTCACTGATCACTGTCAACAATCAATGTCAATGCAACTATTATTTGTCAAACAATAATCTACTTTATCCTCATAGGCATAAAACGCATTTTGTAATTTCGTTATGTAAGTTAACTCCTCAGCCTTTAAAATAAAACTGTTGCTAATTAATTTAAGCTCTATTCTGTTTCGATAGAGTTAAAAATCGCATCTACGAAGTATACCTTACATTTTCTTTTTTTCTTTTCAATTAGACTAAAATATAGGTCGATAAATTTTAAAGCTACTCGGTGTCCATAACAATAGAGTCTGTATGAAGAGAAATGTGGATCTGAAGGAAGCCAGAGAGTTGTGCCAGGATCGTGGAGGCGCTCCGTTGTCTGTTTATATATGCGAAAATTGAGGCGTGGTGATAAATTACTTATTAAAACTTATTAACGATTAAAACACTCGATAGAATTGGAATATGTACCTAATATAATTTGAAACTATACATAATTTAGGGCAACCGTGGTGTAGTTACAGTGCAATGGTTACGCAAACCAAGAGCACGGGTTCAAAACCACTCACCTTCGATATATGTACTTTAGTCATCTGTTTCAGACTGGGTGCAGACATAAGGCAGATCCACTCTTGGATCATACTCTAGCTTAATTGGCACGACATTTCACTCCACGTGCTGTAAAATGTCGCGCCGAATGTAAATATAATTTAAAAATTCTTGTGCATACATTGTATTGATTTTTGCATAAATGTGTTCGTGTTCGCAATTGCAATGTTAATATTCGCAAATATTCGATTTAACATTCAATTATGAACATGCCAACATTCGACCACAATGTTGCTACCAAGTTTACAAACATGTGTTCAAAGATTTTGGAATAAAACAATGATTTCTATTTTTATTTATTTATTTCGTTATATACAACAGGTAACAATTATATTTTACAATAATTAATGAATTTGCTGTATTTTGAGTAATACCAGAAACGTATAAAAGCAGCATAGTTAAAAATATGAAATATGAAAAAAAAAATTATATATTTATATATAGTAGTTGCCTAGTAGCGAGGGAGTAGTATCAGGATCGTGGCAAGTGTGGGAAAAAGCCCTGACAATTTCATTGATTGATTGATTGATTGATAAGTAATATGATGCAATTTATGCTCGGTTGTTATTGTTGTATAATAAGTATTCCCATAATGTTAATATACTTTTAGGTATTTCTCCTACTAATGGTAAAAACGATTTTAAGAGTTTAGTATCAATTCAATCTGATTAGGATATTAAATAAAAAGTAGAGTAAGCTATTCCTTAGATTTTGCGAGAACATTGATGCCAATTGCCAGACCAATTATTTTTGCAAAAAAATTGAATCTAACCTGGAACAGAAAAACAAAATCAAATGGGGTACTTTTGGAAACAATAACAGCATCAACCAGTAAGACGACCAACACCTTAGTGTCTCACGATGGCTGCAAAGCTCTCGAAACGTATAATAAAATAACATTTTAAAATCAAAATAAACGCGATAGTAAGCCGCATAAAAATTGTTTTATTCATTAAAGTAAGCTAAATGAGAGTAGGTCAAATTAACAAAAAAATACATTAAAGATTAAAGTACTATATTTGTGTCGTGGGATTAAGGTAGCTTATGCCAGATTAATATTCCAATAAAAAAAACTAAAGTAGGAAATGTAATAAAACCTTAGAAGGTATTTATGTTAGGTCAAAGTATTTTATATATTTTAGTTCTCATCATTTTGCGATCTTTCGCCACGCACTTGTAAGATTCTATCACTTCCTGCTCTGTCTTGTCTGTATTGTTTCCGATTGGCCTTACCCTAAGATTTAGAAGATGAGGCAAGTCCCGCCTCTTTGATGGTAATTAATAAATTTAAAATTGGGCCTTACCTTAATGTCTTTTGCAATTATCTTTTTTGACATTTCGCGATATCTCGCCACAAACTGTTTGTAAGAGTGAAACATGAAAATCTTTTAAAACGGAAATTGATGTAAAGGATTGCAGGCTAATACTATCTAAAAGCTAAACAAATCCTTTAATAAAATTATTTGATTTTTTCAACAAATATATTTTGGTATTCTATTCTGTCTTCGTATAATCAATACCTTTTCCAGCATTAAGTTCCAACGTTCTATAAATTAT
Organism: Tinea trinotella; assembly: GCA_905220615.1. Classification (NCBI taxonomy): domain Eukaryota; kingdom Metazoa; phylum Arthropoda; class Insecta; order Lepidoptera; family Tineidae; genus Tinea; species Tinea trinotella. Next base: position 1,294,496 of record HG992307.1, on the reverse strand, counting down.
CACATGATCACCAGTTTCCCCAATCCTTAGTTGGGAAATTCCTATTTCACAAAACAACATAATTCCTAAATAATTACAAACCAAAAGCAATATTAAATTCAAAAATAACTCCAACTAATAAAAATCAATATATCAGTATACATAATACAATAGTATGAATATATGTTTTTAATTACTTGGAATTAGTTGAAAACTCCGCGTGAGAACAAACAGATGTCTATGGAGGCCAACGTTTTAATGTATATTTAATTTTAAACGAATAATTAGATTTCACGTCGACGACCTAAGACTTTTTATATATAATTTTAGAATTTATTATTTATTCAAACGACTTGCCATATTCCAAGAAATTGTTACTTGTTTTGAACAAATTAAATACAAAATTATTGTTATTCCTCATTAATTGGTCGGGTATGAATCCATTGAAATCGAAAAGGCCTCAACCAGTGGATCCTATAAAATACAATAAAAGCGTAATATAATAATAATAATAACCCGTTTATATGATTTGATATGCAGCTTACTATCGCTTTTTTTTGGTTAATAACTGTACGACTTTTTATTCCGACGTTTAAAGAACTTTGAAGCCATCGTGATCACGGAGAGACGTTGGAATAAAAAATTGTTCAGTTATTAACCAAAAATTGGCTGCATATAATTTGTTTAATTAAATAAAAACTTTATTAAAAACGTTTTTATTTATATACTAGTTTATATATATATATATATATATATATATATATATATCATATTCTGTATGATATATATATATCATATTCTGTATGTGCTATGTTATCTACCTACTTTTGCACTCAGCACAATCCCAAGGCAAGAAAGATTTTAAAACCAGACTTTTGTAGATATTTAGGATAAAGGTCATTAATTAATAAATATATGCACAAGCGGCACTGTCTAAGCACGGAGACATCTTAGTTTATAGTCAGGAAGTATAAAAGGGTGATCCTAAAACTTATCTTAAACGTCTTTGACATTAGGTTTGGCTCTTCGTACTGGTTACTTAATGTGAGTTTCAGCGTGTGCTTTCGTAGATTAATTTCGGTATGAATCATTTTCCCAAACTTTGTAGGTACTGATAGTTAATCAAAGTTCTTTTAGAAATTACTTTCAGCCCTGAAGAAATCCTTAAGTATATTCTTTCACAACATTATAAAAAATATACTTACACTAGTAGTATAACACTAGTAATACAAACAAACATTGGTAGTGACCCTTTTGGGATTTGAACTCAAGGTCATGTAGTCGAATAGTTGTTTACTCTAATAATTTAATAAACCATTTATGCTTTACCCACCCCCCACCGTCTCCCCCTTTTATAGACGTGACATGTGACCTCCACTTGCCTGATCATAAGCTAAAGAAGGCCCGACGATTGAAAGAATCGGGCCAGTCGCGGTGCCCCAGTCGCCTTTACTATACCGCCCTGAAAAACTACATATAACCTTGAAAGATACTAGGTTTAAAGGATACAAGGTTATATGTAGGAAGGGAAGATTACATGGGCAGGTACAGCCAGAAGAAGGATGTACCTACTTAGCTTACTTGGCATATTTAAAGTTGTGGACCAATGCATGTACAGTGCACGTATGTAGAAAAAAAAACAACTTGTCATGCCTTTTTCCCACAGTGATATGTAGAGACAATGGAGCGCCACTTGCCACGACTCCCTCGCTTCTCTCACATCCACAATTCCCTTTATACAAGCTTTACGCTTATGGGCACTAGGCAACCCAGCTTTCTTGAGGATTACGTATTATACATACATAGTACATAGAACTTTATGTTCATAACAATAAAGTAGAAAATTAAAGGCGAAATTGGTGTAGAGGTAGTAAAATAGTCACGCAAACCAGGAGCCTGCATTTCAAAACTATTTTACTTATGTACCTCTGGTCGTCCTGTTTTCATGATTCAAGCATGTTTAGTAGCTAAGAATAGAATTGTATAAAAAAAAATATTTTTAAAATTTATAATGTGAGAACATATCTACTGTTAAAGGCTGGATTAGCTGTATGTCGGTCCCATCAATTTTCCATAAAAGAAAATGTGTTTAACCACAAACAATAGAATTAAACATAATTATTTATATTTTAAAAATAATATTCCACAAAGTAGTGGAAGTAAAAAGTTCCAAGTAAAAAGGAAAAAGCTAAACAAATAAAATTATAATTTAATGTGCAATTACTTTCTTCAATTTTGTATGATTAAACAAAGTGGATTGTCTCTTTCTCTACCTATCATTATTTCTCATAATGGCGTAATTATTTCATTCCTAATGTCACACATTGACGCCTTCTGTTTGTGCATTAATAAAATATAACACAATACTTTTTATTTATTCATTCTATTCTTTATTTATTTTTATTATTGTGACTCGACATATAACAGCACCTCGCTCGATGTTAAGCTGGAGTGTGGTCCATGAATGGACGCCACTGCTACTACAATTCAATAACTGTGAGTAGCAATCACATCCACTATGCCGGTCTAGTTGGAATCAGTAACTTATAAGCTGATCCCGAAACGTGACCAAATCACTTCACGGTCTGTATACTTGTAAGTGGTGGTACTACTCCGTATCGGCGGACTGGGTACCACTGCCTATCGCTCTTTTATTTACGAATAAGGGTATCTATGGCCCTTAATTAAATCAGCAAGGTTAATTAAAAAAGCAAAGGTTCGCACGTCCCTTAATTTTTTTATTTACATTTCTATCCTTAGCTACTTGTATCGACCTTATATCAGAAAAATAGGACAACCAAATATCAGAGATACATGAGGTGAGTGGTTTTAAACCCGTGCTCTCGGTTTGCGGAACCATTGCACTGCCACTGCCAATACACCACGGCACGTTTTTTATTGTAACGCATGTTTCTTTTTTATTATTTTTTTATTGTGACACGACATCTGACCCCGTCCCGCCTGATGATAAGCAAGATGAGGTCCAAGAGTGACGACGACTGAGAAAACCGAGTTTGTTCATGGCTGCCACAGTCGCCGTCACTATGCCGGCCAAAGGTACTTCTTCACGCATCGCTTGAAGGATCCTGGACTTGCCTAATGGTAAGCAAGGGGATGTCCAAGAGCGCCGATGACTGAAAGCACCGATAAGTCGGTGTAGATTTAACATGGTGTAGTGGTCACGCAAACCGAGAGCCCTCGGTTCAAAACTTGCCGATATATTTTTGATATATTTTCGTCACCTGTTTATTTGATACAAGCATGTTATGAAACGCTTAGTTAAAAAATGAATAAATGATAAAGTTTCCGGTTGCTTCTGTCACTATGCCGGCCAGATAGACTAACGTAACTATAATCAGGTAGGTACCGTTTTTTAGAAATATGATTAATTAAGCCCATAACCTTAGAGCTTATATGAAGAGAAATATGGATGTAAGAGAAGCGAGGGAGTTGTGTCAGGATCGCGGCAAGTGGCGCTCAATTGTCTCTGCATATCGCGTGACAGTTTGATTTATTTTGATTAATTAATTAATATTTGCCCGCAGATATGCAGGATTTCGGCACGCTATCAAGTAAGACAGTCACGGAGGTCTTGATGTTGGAGATGAAGATGGCGCCAACAGCCAAGAGTTACCTGGTCTCCGGGTATCCGAGGTCAATGAGGGATGTTGCTGAATACTCTGATAAGGTGAGATACGAGTATATCATGGTAATCAGAAAAGTTAATTAATTAATATTATTATTGGAAACATAAAGACAGCACCGCGCCTGGTGTTCAACTGCCGGGTTAGGTTGGGCAAGTTGAAACGATTATCGTCTCTCGTCGGCGATTGTCAAAATAATAAAAGCTAGGCTAAATCCAATAAAACGAGACTATTAGTCTGTGCGACGACATGTTTAATGCCTTTTATTTTTTGCCAATCTTCGACGAGAGACGATTATCGTTTTTACTTGCCCAACCAAACCTCGCTGGAGTGCAGTACATGAACTGCTACTACAGGTAATTAACTGCAAGTAGCAATCACATCCACTATGCCGGCCTAGCTGGAACCGGCAAGTACAAGCTGATCCCGTGACCAAATCACTTTACGATCTGTATACTTGTAAGTGGTGGTACTACCCCGGATCAGCAGACTGGGTACCACTGCCTACCACTCTTTGATAACCAGACCCGAAGCAAATATCCATCTCTCTTTTTTTTTATTAACAAATATTTGCAATATTTAATATAATTATTAAATATTACAAATATAAGGTATGAAACAAATATTTGCTCCGACCGGGAATCGAACCTGGGACTTTACGCGCAGCAAACCAATCGCTAAACCGTTAAATCTAGTTAAAAAACTGTTAAAAGCAGTGCAGTCTGCAGTCGCCAACGGAATCACACTTTAACTCCTAATTTCTTTTCTCAGATTCAAACCATAAACGGTGTAGTACTTGTCAGTTGGAAGCAAAGGGTATTAGAACGCCAAATTGAATATGGTGCAAGGTTAGGCCATGTTGTATTGAGTTTAGCAAGGATGGAGTTAAAGAATTTTTACAAGAACGTTATGCCAGTTGCAGATTACTTCGACCAAAGCAATATGTTAATAGCGGTAAGTTACTTTTACAACTAAATTTACTTTGATTCCTTTTTTGAGAACTATAAATCGGAAGTGGAAAATGAATTAAACAAATTTTATGCGTTTCAAGAGCTTTGCGGAAACGTCGGAATAATAAAAATTTGTAAAACCAATAACCAAAAATAAACGCAATAGTAAAAACTATCGAAGGTGGATAGATAAAACGGGAATGATCCTGAAATGTTTTTCTTAATTCAAGACATTTTTAAAAACGCATGGGTTCGCATCAAGCACAAGTAAAGAGTATGAAGAGAATTGTGCATGTGATAGAAACAAGGCAAGAGAGTTGTGTCAAGATCGAGGAAAGTGGTGCTCCGTTGTCACTGCTTATTCCTGTGACCAAAGCGACCGTGGTGTAGTGGTAGTGCAACGGTCACGCAAACCGAAAGCACGGGTTCAAAACCACTAGCCGGATATATCTTTGATATATCTATATACTTTGTCTTCCTGTTTCTATAATACAAGCACTTTGGTAGCTTAATATAGAAATGTAAATAAAATATTAAGTATATAAAAAATAAATATATCGGAATTTGCCCAGTTTATCAACCTGGAGTGATATCACTTAGGTACAGAATCGTAGCGTGCCCCAGAATCGGGGCCCCGTTTAAAAATTTGTTTGGGGGCCATTAGGAATGGTAGATTTCTCACAAAGGAAAAAAAAAGTATGTTTTATTAATTCTTGCTTTTTTTTTATTGTGACACGGCATCTGACCTCGACTCGCCTGATAATAAGCAAGAGGAGGTCCAAGAGTGACGACGACTGGAATAAACGAGGCAGTTCCCGGCTGCCCCAGCCGCCGCCACTATGCCGGCTTACCGCACGTTGAGGGGCCCCATGGCCCGGGGGCCCCGTATAATTGATACGGCGGTAGCTACGCCCCTGCTTAGGTATTAACTAACAGTCACGTTTTAATATCATCTCAAAAGATGCTGGAGTTCACCTAGATTGGCATTCTATGTTGCGGTCATATGTCGTGCCAATACACCTATACAAAGACAATATTAACATCATCATTTATTTGGACATAAAATTGATTTTTTATGAGTCACCCTTCACTTGTAGCGTATATTAAAAAGCGTATAAAAAAATACATATTGTGTTTGTCATGTGTTAATTAGAGTGTTATTCAATTTATGATGCAACGGCTCATAACAGTGCAGGCATAGAGGGAGTGAGGTTTGTTCTTTCCAACAGTTCAATATGATGGCAATTTTTTCACGATCCCATCACAAATCCATTTTTTTATTGTGTCTTATGCCGACAACTAAAAAATCAACTGGCCGAACGATTACTGCACTACTCCATTCTTAACAAAACGATTCGATTTACCAAGCTAAAACTTAACCATAAGGCGACCGTGGTGTAGTGGCAGTGCAATGGCTACGTAAGCCGAGTGGCACGGGTTCGAAATCACTCCCTAGTACCAATGTATCTTTGATATATGTACTTTGGTTGTCCTGTTTCTATGATACAAGCACTTTAGTGGCTTAGTATAGAAATGTATAATAAAAATAAATAAATATATTTACGAATATGATTCAAAACATTTTATAACTCGATTTTCTTTTTACCAAAAAGAAAAAATATTATTAAAAAAACATAACAAAATTATACCCTCAATAGATACTAATGGAATGGAATATATACGTGTCACATATAAAATAACACAAATTATCATACGTTGGTATATACTTAGGACATAAAACATGCAAATCAACCACCCTTCGGTCCCCTTACTTAGAAACATAATTTTCTATTGAAAAATAACTATTTGTTCTTGTATATTCTTTAACTATATTTTTCAATCAATCACATTGTCACGCCTTTTCCCCAACAGGAATAGGCAGAGAAAATGGAGCGCCAATTGGCATGATCTATATTTTTTGTGTAATAGAAAAAAAGTAACATTTGCAATAGTACTGAAACTGAAACGAATTACATTAGGTATTGCAAGTTTAATGAAATGCCACTTTTATTTAATTGTGACACGACATTTGACCTCAACCCGCCTGATGATAAGCAAGAGAAGATCCAAGAGTGACGACGACTGAAACAACCGAGTTAGTTCATGGCTGCGTCAGTCGCTGTCACTATGCCTGCCAAAGGTGCTTTTCACGTATCGCTTGAAGGATCCAAGGTTTTGACGCTACGTGGTCAAGGACGTGATAAATGAAACGCTCAAGTGAAAATCGTAAAGAAGACTGTTTATTTGACATAAATAGAATATAAAAAAAAAGTTTAAATGTGTTCAAATGACAATGCTTTTTTTAATGATGAAATTTTAGTGCGATCACGAAAAAGGTTGCACAAGGTTATTTAACTGTTGTAGGCAAGGAAAACGCGTTTTCATTACCAAGTCGCCAGGACTAAGATTGAACCCTGAACCTCGAAGCTAAGTTTCATTGCAACGTTCAATTGTGTATATTATTCAAACAGAATGGTTGACAAATCGATTCACATTAATAAGTCACACTATTATTTTGAGAGCTGGTAGCTTTTTATTATATTCCAGATTGATGCACTTTTATAATATGGTTTATATTAAAGTACTATTTTAATTTATTATACTAAGCTGTGTAACGTGCTTGTATCATAAAAACAGGACAACCAAAGTACATATATCAATGATACATTGGTACAGGCAAGTGGTCTTGAACCCGTGCTCTCGGTTTGCGTAACCATTGCACAGCCACTACACCACTATTGCCTTAAATTAGCAAAGTATTTATGTTTTGTGTATAAAATCGTATATGTATCCCACGTTGGGGAATACGTCCTTATTGTTTAAGCAATATATAGTTCTAACAAGTTAAGGAAATAAAAGACATCAATCATTTTGAGCTTCTATGTACTACTTTTGTTATGTCCAATGATGAAAAAAATATATAAATGGTAGATTCGATACTTGTATTTATAAAACTAATAACAATTTTGCTTTTAATTGCCGTGTATTATCTGTTTAACGCCAGATTTGTTCTCCTTTGAACTGTCATAATTATAGTTTGATCATTTTGCATACCTAAACTATGCAAAATATCGGATGAATTCCATTTATATTATAATCTTCGTACATCAAACTATTTTTAAATGCATATTAAACTGTTAATTCAATTAAGCCCAAAACCCCATACAAAATGATTTTTTTCTTTGTAGTTCGCCAAATTGCAATGAAGATACAAAAATTACACGGAGTCAATTCGCGTGGGTTGAATATAGTTAAAATAGTACATTACACACTTTCCTCCTTAAGTGCTTATTGTACTATTTAGTACCAAAATAAGCAAATAATTTATATTTCCATACCATCGTCTCCTATTCTATGTAAACACGATGATCGGAGTCGCGTGATCGATCGGCGGCGATCTCGTGTTAGCGATGGCGGTCAATATACAATGTCACCCATTAATATACATCACTATATATAATACTGTTTGTTTGTAAACAAGGGCATGCATTGAACAAGTACGGGGGAAATCTTCATTCGTCATTCTTTACTGATCGAATACTACTTTGGGTGTATTTGATCATACTCTATTTATATGTATAACTATTCCAAGTTTTTATAGCACAGTGCGCAAAAGATGTGGTTTGGGCACATGGAAAGGATGAGTGTAAGTTGATTGACAAATAGAATTTATAAATCTTACGTCAATGGATACGTTAAACAAGGCAGGCCCAGTAGAGTGTTTTCTGACCAAATCGGAGACGTCCTCAAGAAAGCTAGGTTGCCTAGTGCCCATAACCATAGAGCTTGTATGAAGAGAATTGTGAATGTGAAGGAAGCGAGGGAATTGTGTCAGGATCGTGGCAAGTGCGCTCCATTGTCTCTGCCTATCCCTGTGGGAAAAAGGCGTGACAATTTGATTGATTGTTTGTCATATTCCAAGTTTGATATCGGATGGTCTAGTGGTAGTGGAATGATTACGATAACCAAGATCTCCCGGTTCAAAACCAATTGCCAGTACCAATGTATCTTTGATATGTTTTTTAATCGCCCAGTGTCTATGACCTAAGATTGTTTAAAACGAATTAAAATGTTTATTATAAGTTATTAATAAATTAATATAAAAAATAGAATTGTAACGCCTCAATTCTCACAGGGATAAGCAGACACAATGGAGCACTTATTTCCACGATGCCGGCAGAATTTTCTCGCTTACATTACATCATCAATTTCAATATCTTTCTAACCACTTACCCTAATTATATAATTTCTAAAATGACGGTAGAAACGGGATCAACGACACCTGGATCCCTTTTCAGTAAACAAAGGTTTTCTATTTTTTACTGCAAGTTACTGCTAATTGAAGTGAGCAACTTTTTGCTTAGCTTTCATTTTCAGCGATACGATATCTCATATCTTCTATTTTTAAAAGTGGTACCTACTCAGCTGAAGCTGAAAGTTAAAGTTCTACTTCAATTAGAGATTCCTTTATTAAATAATATTTGTGACTTTCAAAACATGTATAATATATTTATAATATTATAATTTCGCAATAAACATATATAAAAATATTTAAATTAATTTTATATTTTTATTTAAAACAAATATTGTTACCTAAAATTTTATAATTCCTTAGCAGCCTAATAGTTGTGTCAGGTTCGTGTAAAGTGGAGTCCCAATGTATCTGACAATAAATATGGAAATAGAGCCGTGATTTTTTTTATAATAAAGAATACTAAGGAGAAACATAATATTCAAAATTGAGAGAACAACTGTAGATATATATTTCGTATTTGAAAATCATGTTTACACTATTTTCAAAACATGCCATATGGATATTTATTTAATAAATAAATTAAACTTGATTCAATGTATAAATGACATTAATGTACAAATTCAATTTGTAGGGCATAAAATAATAAAATTGAAAAAGACGTGAAATTTCACAAAACACGACATCGCCTTTATTATATTATTCATAAACAAACGTTAGTAAAAGAACAAACTATATTCTACACCCATCATCATGTACAATCATAAAAACTACACTTGCCGACAAAGTTACTTGACTTGACAGCCAAAAAATTTTTTATTAATAACTTTGCTAATTTGTGTTCTATTTTTATGTTATATTTTATGCATTAAATAATTGTATGTTTCCTTAATAAAGTTAAATAAATAAATATTATATTCTCGAATTATGGCCACTTTATGTAAAATCTGATTTAAGGGAAACGATACCGTGGGGCAGTAGTAGCGCATTGGTCGCTCAAACCGAGAACTCCCGTTAAAAAACACCAGTATCAATCTATCTTAAATATATGTACATACTTTAGTCGTGCTGTATCTATGTTACGAGCATGTTTAGTAGATTGGTATAGAAATGTAAAAAAAGAATATGTGACTAAGATTGAGGAGGATTAATGGTAAAATTGATGTTAAAAGGATAGATAAAAGAAGTTTGACTAAAGAGATTTATAAATCAAAAGTAAGTAGGTACTTTTTACCAGTAGCTTAAAGAAATATTAAGTCTGTCGATCCGGTATCATATTGTTTATTCACCGCCATTTAAAATTATTGAATCAATGACGTTTGTGGTGCAGGTGTTGAGATTATTAAAACGTGTAAAAAATCTATTCCGTATTGATGAACACTTCACTAGTCAAAGTGAACAAAGTGAAACCTTCCAATATCCTGAAACCATTTTAGAACGCTTTTACCGTTCGTGTAACACCGCACTGGCCTGGCAACGGCCTCAGTTGAAAAAATATTGCTAATTTATTTCAATGAATCATAATTATTACTTATTATAAGACATACCTATCTAATTATGAATTACAAATTAAAAAATCAAATTAAATTTAACGAGGCCGGCATAATAGACTTTTGCTAGCAATCTGTGATAGCAATCGACTCCACTTATACTTTTTCCAGCTATGTATGTATAAAGTTATATAATAAAAAGCTACCCTAATAACATTGTCATCGAGTGTAATATATCATGAATATTTGACAAATGGCTCAAAACTATATTGTAGCGCACATTGGGCTTTCCCAAACGGAATATTTCATATCAAACACACTTCTAATTACTAATTAAATTTCCAATATAACGCTCGTACATTAAACATTTACTGACTCATGACAACATCTATATTATTTTTTGTTATTGCTTTTGTTATAGGTTTATTGCTTTTTCATTTTAGTAAGGTACGAGTTATTATTTTTCTAATTAATTTCCAATAAAGGTGACTGTGTTAATAAATATTTATTGTGATCTTCATGATTTTTTTTATTGTGACTCGATATATGACAGCACCCCGCTTGATGTTAAGCCGAAGTGTGGTCCAAGAATGAATGTCACTGCTACTACAATTCAATAATTGTGAGTAGCAATCACATCCATTATTTCGGCAACTTACAAGCTGATCCCGAAACGTGACCAAATCACTTCACGGTCCGTTTACTTGTAAGTGGTGGTCAACCCCGGATCGGCAGACTGGGTACCACTGCCTACCACTCTTCAAAGGTTGACTCAAGGCAGTCATATCCTGTTCGATTTTTACTCAAGGAACGTCTGTCTGATTTTATAGTTTATTTAAATTTAAGTTTGGTGGAAAGACGATCCTTGGATTAACAATTAAATAGATATATAAAACAGTCGAATCAATTTTAAAATAGCTCTTTTCCTATGACATGAATACAGTTTGACATTGATTGAGATTAAGTGCAATGAGCCATGTGATCCCTTTATTCTATAACCTTGGATCCTTTAAGAGATGCGTAAAAAAGCACCTTTGGCCGGCATAGTGACACCGATTAAGGCAACCGTTAGACCTCATCTCACTTTCTTTGTAAGATCTAGTTGTAAACGTGCTTTTATTAAAATATATTAAAAGGACGTTATGTAACCAAATAACGTACATATCATATCGTATATATCAAAGATACATTGGTACCATCACAATGTGGGGATCCACGCCCGCTTTTGATTTCACTTTGTTACTGTTTAATATTAATAATAGTGAAAATTGTAAATGTACTGAATATATGGAACCTTCAGCGTAATCTATTTTAATTGTTTGTTCAATTAATTTATAATTCACCTATGTTCTAGTTAAAATGGGCGTAGTTTTTGGAAACTAAATGTTCTAGAAGTCTTTGATGTTTGTGTTTACTTGAATTACTAAACCTTTGATGACCTAAATGCAGCTGTGTGGCTTGCTGTTTAGGACAGCGACTTTTTGCAAATAATGTCGCACCTTTACATTTACATCTATTACTTAGAAAGTTTTTTTTATCATTTAGTATATCGTTTTATTAATACTAGCAAGTATTATTACAGTTAAATAGCCGTATTTACAACCCAAAACAGGACTAAGTTACTTGAAACTGGTGGCGAAAATAAGAGTATATATTAACTTAACAGAATGCCTAATTATTTAAAAAGGTTTTTGGAAATATTAGCTAAACGTAAACGGTCTTACTACAAATCATATTTAAAACATTGTTTAAAAATTTGTATAAAGTCAAACGTCATTGTGTAATACTAAATTGACTTGTAGTAGTAATTTAATTTCTTATGATTTCTTTGTGGTAACGAGGAATAGTGACTTTCTTAAAGAGTCTCAGCAAAAGACGATCATAAATAAAGTTTTTGGATAAGTTTAGTGTACGAGAGAGGTAACTTAATGTTCTAGAGTATGATTTAAAACTTGAAACAAAAATATCTATTTGGATCGGACTTCAGCTTAACACCATGAGACATGCGATTATATGTCATGAAAAAAGTCAAAGATTATGTCGCAATAGTCGGAAGTGTAGTCAAACGTCATCAAAGATTTCTCAATACAAATTAGTGGGTTTGTTTGAAATGTCAAATTTATGACATGCGGCACCTAATCACCGGCCAATTGTTAATGAATTGATGATGATCCGGTGATTCAGGTGAAGGTTTTTCATTGATCTACTTTAATAGAAAACTATGATATAAGTATTATTGTTTTATTGAATTTAATATTTTTTATTGTATAATTATTATTGTTTTTATAATACAATATTTTTTACAATAATTATTGATAAGCATTAATTAGGTTCACCTATTGAAAACTATCTTGTGCAATCGACAATTTTATTAGGCATTATTTAGGTGGATGCAACTGGCATCTTGTCATTCAAAATAGCGTTCTAAGGGGGAGGGAGGCCTGTGTTTAGCAGTGAACGCCATCTGGCTGATAATGATGATGATTAATTAGTCTCTCATATTGAAAACTAACTTGTAGTTATATTGTGCAATGATTAATTTATTACAATAATTATTGTAATAAAATTATTATTAGGCATTAATTAGGTTTACCTATTGAAAACTAACTTGTAGTTTCCACTTTATTGTGAAAAAATGGTTACAAACGAATCATTCAAAATATTTCCCATCGCTAGCGACAACTTTCTGGCAGAGCTCGAATACCGTCACGATAGAAGTGTTCGCCTTTCGAGACTATGCACGAATCAAGCCATTTTGAGATGTCTTCATATAAGCGGAACTGCTGATTAGCCGTACCATGTGCCATCGAACGGTATCAACAATAATCGGTAACAAGTATTAATCGGACGGCGCAATATCTGGTGGGTGGGATAGGACTTCCCATTTGAGCGTTTCTAAGTAGAACCTTTACCGGGTTTGGCAACGTGAGGCCGAGCATTGTCATGCTGTAAAATTACTTTTTCGTGTCTCTACTCGTTTTTTGGCCGCTTTTCGCGCGGTGCTCGGCTCAATCGCATCAATTGAGTTCGATACCGTGATGGTTTCGCCCTGTTTCAACACTTCATAATAATTAACACCGTCCTGGTCCCACCAAATATAGCAAAACCTTCGAAGTGTGAATATTCGGCTAAGCTTGGTTCATGACGTTTTGGTTATGTCATAATCGTCCAGCACTTACTACTTAAAAACAGCGATACCTAAAACAGTTCTAATGTTCTAACAGGATGATCAAAGTACGTTTCAATCAAAGCTACTGGCAAGTGGTTTTCAACCGGGGGCTCCTGATCTGTGCGATCATTCATTTCACTACCGCTAGGCCACAGTAGACTGTAAGTTTTGTATGTATTAAAGGTTATATTTTATGTTGTAGGTAAACGGTGAGCGGAATCCCGAAGAAGTGTATAAAGATTTCCGTGCAGCAATATTACAAATATTAGGTTCTTTGGAAGACCAGAATGTTGTCAATGGGGTTGGTGTTGGTGCAGGCGGTTAGTGATAATTACAATATTATTAATAATCATATATTTTAACAGAACACTGACAGATGACTTGACTTGTTCATAAACATTTTGACTTCCTATAGTAGAAGAACGATATATTTAGTCTTGCCATTAATATTGTTACAAAGAAAAAACATTTTTTTCTATTGCACGTAAATATTAAAAGTGACAGATTCCAAATTCAAATGTTATATTTTGTTTATTTTTAATTGTAACAGTATTTATGGCCAGACTAATTACAATACATATATACATTCACTTACTTAACGACCCCTACATTTTGCGACCCCTGTTTGGATTTTTTATAATTATTATTGTGTCTGGATATATTTATGATAGGACTATTTATATAGTGGCTATCAACCACTAAACCAATCTGCTATACGTCCTAAAGCACAATATTATAAAAGAGCCATTTAGCTAATTAATTATCAAAGATAAATTAGTAGAGTCTGTCTAAGCGGAAATGACGCGCCCCTCTACTGCATTTACGCACACGTGCGAATGTAAAATATGAATGCAACACACCGAAAATGCAATTGTAATTGGTCATTCAGTTGCTGGTTGGACACAAAAGAAGGAGCACGCTGATGAAGTATAGTAGTATAGTTAGTAATATTTGTATTCACACATTTAAATAAACTAATAAAGTGTAGGGGCGCATCGTTTATAGTTGGACAAGCTATACGTGCATTTTGTTAAAATCAATACATGTAAATCTTTTAGAATAAAAGAAATCTAGTTTGCTTTTCCATTCTTTAATAGCTTGTTAATAAACAATATATAATAATATTATAATATTAACATTATTGTTTAATTAGAAATAAAAAATTAACAGAAATATTCATTCGTGCACATCGGTCAAATACAACCGGGGATAGAACCCGGTGTTTGTCGCTTAATGCGAGACCGCTCTGACTACTAAGCTATGCTACACTTCTTGAGCGGCATACACAGGGTTCTATTCCTGGTCGTAGTAGACCGATGTGCACTTGTTTCTTTTTAATGTGCCTTGACATATGACCTCGACCTACCTGACTGATGGTAAGCAAGTGGAGGTCTAAAAGTGACGACGACTGAAAACCGAGTCATTTCTAGGTTGCCCCAGTCGCCATTACTATGTCGGTAAATAAACATTATTATTATAACTTAAGTGTTTGTTTTTCCTTTAGGAATCCCAGGTGAAATAGTTGGCATAGAACGTGTGATAACGCCGCCTGCTCCTGAATCTACTGTGATACCTATTGCTCCTCCGTTAGTAAAGACCAATAGCATACCTCTGCCAGAGCCAGCAATGGATGTTGTACGGCCTAAAGTTCATAGTCCCAAGGTTAGTTATGTCCGTAACTCGTAACAGTGGGAGCATGGATCCTTAATAATTCTCCCTAGCATGGTTAGCTACTAAAACATGCTTGTATTATAGAAACAAGCCGACCAAAGTACATATATAAAAGAAACATTGGTACCGCAAATGGTTATGAACCGGGGTTCTTAGTTTGCAAGGCTAAAACTAAAATACTAGGCGTACATTCAATTAACCAAAATAAATTATTGAATTACTTCTTTTTATTTATTTATTTTATCATCATCATCATCAGCTAGAAGGCGTCCATTGCTGAATATAGGCCTCCCCCTTAGAACGCCATTTCGAACGACAAGACGCCGGTTATTCGTGACTTTCACTATGTCGACAGGCTTATTTTCTCTATTTATCTACTAAAACACAGGAATATATCAAATAAACATATAATCCACTAAAGCTAGAAATATATCACCTTAATATATTTCAGTGTACTAAAGTCATATCATAGAAATAGTACAACCAAAGTACATACATTGGTACCGGCAAGTGGTTTTGAACCCGCGCTCTCGGTTTGCGTGACCATTGCACTATCACTACACCACGTTTGCGTTAATAGTTAATCAATTCTCTTGATTGAATAACCACTTTAGTTGACATTGAAAACTCTCAAAGATAAAGACGAAATTAAACAAAAGTTCAAGGTAATAAAATCAATAATTTTATACACTCTAATGGTAGTGTAATTACTTAAATTTACTTATAAATGTCCAACAAAAACAAAAAACTATATAAACAATAATTATAAATATTTTATGTGAAAATTACCGTTTCTAATGTTTATTTTATTGAAATCATGATTTTTTTTACTAAGTATCTTTTTCTTGTCATCTCCTCATTAAAAAGTAAATCTATACTAAGCTACTAAACATGCTATCATAAAAAAGACGACCGAATTCCATCATAGGCACATTGGTGCCGGTAAGTGGTTTTGAACCTGGGACTTTTTGTATGCGAGACAAAAAGCCACTGTCATATTGTTAAGCTGGAGTGTGGTCCATGAATGGAGGTAACAGCTATTTGAGTCAACTACCTCTATCAGACACATTCACTATGCCGGCATAGATGGAACCGGCAACTTAGAAGCTGATACGCGACTAAGTCACTTCACCGTCTGTCTGTATACCGATCCGGGTACTACCCCGGATTGGTAGTCTGGGCACAACTTCCTACCACTCTTAAAACCACTAGACCTTGTTCTCTTCTCTTCTCTTCTCTTTCTTCACATCCACAATTTTTCCATAATATTTCTTTTAAGGCGTAATCTAGTTTAATTGCGGTGATCACCACAAAGAATAGGATAGGTAGAGTCATTAAAAGTAATTCATTAAAAGTCCTTTAATATAAATACTCGTACAAATACTATTTCTGAAACATTCAAAAACCTACCTGTAACATGAAATAAGCCTCTATTTTAGGAATACTATCTTCTTACACGATAAATAATAAATAAACGTATTTTTTTACTTATAAACTCCTTGAACTAATTTTAGTAGACGAATTAATACTCCGAGAGGTACTGTTTTAATAACAAGACAGTATTTTTTTTATATAAAATATTTTATATTTAGGTTATCAAACCAGGCAGGCATAGTGGATGTGACTGCTACTTGCAGGTTTTTAACTGTAGATGCAGTCGCCTACATTCATAGGTCGCACTCCAGCTTAACATCAGGCGGGGTGCTGTTTTATGGCGTACCCCAATTAAAAAAGGATGAGATAATATCCAATAGGATGAGACTCCTTCCTAATTATAGATATTTATCAGCTAAAATAATTATGCCTATGCAACCTTTAATATTAATAATAACAATAGTAATTATTATCTCTACCTAGCCTATCCCACAGGGAGCACAGTGGAGCGCCACTTGCCACGATCCTGACACAACTCCCTCGCTTCTCTTACATCCACAATTCTCTTTATTCAAGCTGTACGGTTATAGGCACATTATATCACAAATCTGGCGATAGGCGAGTTTAATGCCTTTAGGCGTTTTCTACCAGCTTACCCATGCTAAACAGACGAACAACTAGATTGACCTTACCAACCTAGAATTTTGAGTACAGTGGCGTAGCGTGGGAGTCAGCCGCCCGGGGCGGAAAAAAAATCCCGCCGCCTTATTTAGGAATTTCAATCATAGGTACAACAAAAAATTCAATTCAAATTCAAAAAAAAGTTCAAATTTTTATAATTTATTTAAGTTTTTTTTAAATTTTGCCGCCCTCTAAATGTGCCTCCCGGGGAGGGCCGCCCCCTCCGCCCCCGCCACGCTATGCCACTGTTGGAGTAGTAAATTGTGTACAGACATTGCGCCGTTGACATTTTTAATACAGAAAAATAAAATATAATATATTTTTTAAATTTACCTCTTATAGTATAAGGCAATACTTATAGACTATGAATAGGCGAAAATGCTTAATACAATCCATTGTGTTTCATGAAAAAAGGTCGCGTAGTGTTAACCTCAAAGGCTTTCTTTATTATCATTCCAATGAAATGGGTTAATAAAATGACTCGTTTAAGAAGTGTGGGTTTATTTTAAGAATTTTGCATCATGTCTATTTCGTTAATTTTGAGTCATTCTAACGAATATTCTTCGTGTTTTTATCATCATTATAAATTTGTAAGGCGACTGTGGTCTAGTGGTAGTGAATTGTATCTTGGTGGCCCTGTTTCTATGATACAAGCACGTTTAGCAGCTTAATAAAGAAATGTAAAAAATGGTCTCGCCTAAACGATAAACAGCGTGATCGGGGCGCCACTTTACTCATTCCTGTCATATCTGTCTTGGTTCTTTTACAATCCTCTTTGTGCAAAAAGGATTATAAAAAAGGATTATATAAAAGTCAAGCTCTACGATGGTTTAGAGTGGACTTATTCTTAGTAGACTGATGGACCTAATGAATTAAGCAAATTTTATGCTGCTTAACGCGATATTTCTAAGTAAATAATTCTAAGCAAAATCTAAGTAAATACTGGTAGACCTGGTGGACTTAGTAGACTGTTCAGATGGCAAGCAACAATGGCTTCTTAAGATAGCTTATAGCTAGATAGAATAGAGCGCCACAGTCTTATTTGAATATATTTTTCATAGTTTGTATTTAAAAAAAAATGTAGTGACGGTTTGACAAAGGAATGCTTGGTTTGGGCACAAAAAAAAAGTGACAGTAGATAGACGAAAGGAATTTATAAATCTGATGTGGATGAATGACGTAAACGAGACAGACCCAGGAGGGTTTTTTGGAGACATCCATAAGAAAGCTCGGTTGCTAGTGATCATAACAGGAAACCTTGTATGAAGGCGTGGACGAACGGTTTAGCGATTGGTTTGTTGCGCGTAAAGTCCCGGGTTCGATTCACGGTCGGAGCAAATATTTGTTTCATAGCTTTTATTTGTAATATTTAATAACATAAACAAAAGGCAAAATTTGTTAATAAAAAAAGAGATGGATATTTGCTTCGGGTCTAGTTATCAAAGAGTGGTAGGCAGTAGTACCCAGTCTGCCGATCCGGGATAGTACCACCACTTACAAGTATACAGACCGTGAAGTGATGTCGCTCTATTGTTTCTGCCTATCTTTGGCTTTTTTCCAGTGACAATTTGATTGATTGTTTGAGTTTGTATTTTTATTTTTCAGGCGGAATTAATAAGAGTTAGGGGTGCGCTGACTAATCCAATAATCCTATGGGTGGTGGGTGGTCCTGGCAGCAATAAAGCTGTTTTATGCCAGCGTGCCGTCACACAAAATACAGGGTGGACACATTTCAGGTAAATTTTATATAAGTTATAAGGTTTTAATTTCAGTTTATTTTTTAACATTTCTATACTAGCATAGTTAAAGTGCTTGTATCATAGTAACAGGGTGACCCACATATATATCAAGTACCGGTACCAATTACCGGCAAGTGGTTTCAAACCGGGGTCTCCAGGTTTACGAGACCAACTACTAGACCACGACCGCCTTACAAATATTAAATTAAAGATTTATATTATTAATTTGTTGCCGAATCGGCACTTAAACTAAAAGGTTCGGCTTATCGTTTCTCTGTCGATCAATCGACAAGTAGAATACTTTACACGCCCAATGTGTTCTTTCTATCTATTTTTTTGGCCGGCATAGTGACGGCGACTGGGGCAGTCGTGAACTAACTCGTTTTTTTCAGTCGTCGTCACTTTTGGACCTCCTTTTGCTTATCATCAGGCGGGACGTGGTCATATGTCACGATAAAAAAAGATGGCCCTGGATCCTTTAAGCGAGCGTGATAAAGCCCTTCTGGTCGTAATAGTGATGGTGACACAACCGTAAACTGAATTGACTGGTTTTTTTCAGTCGTTGGCGCTCTTGGGCCTCCTGTTGCTTACCATCATACATGTTAAAGTCAAATGTCAAGTCACAATAAAAAATACGGAATATGTTTTCCCAATATAATAATTAAAAATGTAACCTTCTAGTGTTGGCCAGCGTATCCGAGCACTCGCTGATGCCGGTGGTAGTCCAGCATCAGACGCTGCCATTGCCAGAGTAACTCTAAGCAATGGGGAGTTGTCACCAAGGGAACTCGTCACCAAGATCGTAAGAAATGCTGTTACTGATGCTACAAGAAATGGCCAAGGATTAGTCTTAGATGGATATCCGAGGGATTTAGAGCAGTTAGAGGCTTTCGAACGAGAGGTATTATTTCTTTTAAATCTTAGACGTGGTATAAATTTGCCTTAACGGTTTTTTGTAAGATGAAGCATCATTCATATTATAATTAATTTTTAATTATAATCATAATATTTTAAAAATTAAAATGTGGATATTATTATAACAAGTATTATAACCAAATTAATATTATAACAAAAAAGTACAATTCTGCCGATTTTTTAAGACATGAAACAATATTTGTTACTCTGCGACTTATGACTGATCTAAAGATATCAAATGTATGAATAAAACAATAATTCAGTATTATTATTTTTTCAACAGAAGAAATAGAAAGGCTTATTCAGAACTTATACTGTCGGCACGAGAGCGGTTTGTGCGAGACAATAGTTTTGGAATGATTTTTCAAATCAAATCAAATTGTCACACCTTTTTCCCACAGGAATAGGCAGACAGTGGAGCGCCACTTACCACGATTCTGACACAACTCCCTCGCTTCCCTTACATCCACAATTCTTTTCAATTTTTTTATTGGGTACTAGGCAACCCAGCTTTCTTGAGAAAAAAATCAAGTAGTGTTATATCTACTGTTTGCCCAGTCATTCCGCAACACCATTCAAGATTTTTTGTAATTTAGTCTATCCCGCTTTCAGTTTCAGGTGGAACCTCGCATGGTATTACTGGACTGCTCAAAGCTCCAGTTAGGTAGAGGCAGAAGGGATGACTCAGTGGCAGCTTTCAGGAGACGCTTAGAAGTTTTCAGAGAGCTTTCATTACCTATGCTGAAGAACTTAGATTCCAATCATCGGCTTGTTATCGTTAGTATTTTTTTTCTCCAATAATAATGGAATACTTTTGACGACAGGCGTGGACGAACGGTTAGCGATTGGTTTGTTACCCGTAAAGTCCCGGGTTCGATCGATGCCCGTAAAGTCCCGGTCGAAGCAAATATTTTTTCATAGGTTTTATTTGTAATATTTAATAATTACGAGTATATAAAAAAGAGGCGTATATTTGTTTCAGGTCTGGTTATCAAAGAGTGGTAAGCTTGTACTGATCCTGAAACGCAACTAAGTCACTTTACGGTCTGTATACTTGTGAGTGGTGGTAGTACTACCACCACTCACAAGTACAAGTACATAGACCGCATTGGGCGCCACTACCTACCACTCTTTGATAACCAGACCTGGAGCAAATATCCGCCTCGTTTTTTATTACCAAATATTTGTAATATCCTATCAAAATAAATATAACAAATAAAAGCATTTATTGCTTTAACAAATATTTGCTCCGACCGGTAATGGAACCCGGGAATATCCGCGTATACGCCACGCCGGTCGTCAAATCCTTCTACCAATTTTTTTTTTAACTAGAGCGAGGTACAGTTTTATTCTAAAAAATAAAAATAATGCATTTGTTATGTTCGTCAGGTGGATGGTGACACAGACTCGCCTGATGTTCAGCAAGAGTTCACCAGGATCCTCGCGGAAGAGATGGAGAAGGCTGTGGAGTTGTCAAAGATCCCACGACAACCGGAAATAAAACCAGCTCCGCCTAACCCAAGTACTTGAGGTTTTTTATTTTATTTGGTTTATTTTTGTTTTAATATTTTCTATTGGCGGCATGATTTGTTAACGCTAACACTGATCTGTGAAAGATTTTTTTAATTTTATTATAGAACGCGTTTTTTTATTGTGACTATATTGACTATATGATAAGCAAGAGGTGGCTCAAGAACGCCGACGACTGAATAATCCGACTCAGATCACGGTTGCCTCAGTCGCCGTCAGTATTCCGACTTACTTGCCCTTAGGTAAACAAGAAGATGTCTAGCAAAATAATAATATAAATTACCATTAGGCAGGTCAAAGTCAGATGGGGAGTCACAATAAAAAAATATATAATTACACAAGAATAAGCATGCCAATAACATTTTTATACAAAAAAGAAAAGTACTTTAGGCTCAATGGCTACTTGGATTTTGCGCCGCACAAGTAGAACAGTGCAGAAACAAAACCATCGCTAACACTCGCCACAAAGCATTGAGCTCTAAAAAGTAGGATACTTTTATAAAATGCTAGTGTAAATAATGCTTGTATCCTTTTTGCATGATAAAATCTCTAAACAATATTATTAATAATAGACATTTGAAGCTAAGAGAACTCTTATGTACTATTTCTTTTATTTATTATGACATTTAAAAGAGATACATTTAGCTTAGCATCGTAAAAGCATGAGCATGTGTTTATTTCTTTATGTTTTTATTTATAAACAACACAGACCAATCTTCAATGCATCAATTCGCTCACGCAGTCTCTCGTATGGGCGGCGGTATGGCGAATGGCCACATCCCCACGAGCCAAAGGAATGGTGTCGCAAATGGTCATCTACCTAATGGCGTAGCAAATGGATTCATACCTATGGGAAATAATAAGGTAAGACATACATTTATCACATGATGATATGCCAAAAGCTCATGCCATCTTTTCTTAGACGGATCCTATGCTAAAACTATCGACGGTGTCACAAGTTTCAGAACATTCGATGTAGTTTTCTACTAAAAAAAAGTAAATCATTCCATCTTTTTCCAGTTTAATCCAATCACATTCGATGCATTTTTCTATTAAAAAAGTAAACATTCCCAGAAAAAATCTCATGGTAAATTACCCGCGGTGTTACATATTACACTTAACACTTTACATGCATTTTTCTTTCAAAAAAGTAAATCATGCCATCTTTTTTTGAATAAAATACATGCCAAAATTACCCTTGATGTCATAAATTACACATAACGACATTCTATACATTTTTCTAAAAGAAAAAAGTAAACAATGCCATCTTTTGCCGGATAAGTCCCATGGTAAATTACCCGCGGTGTCACATATTACACTTAACATGCATTTTTCCATTATAAAAGTAAATCATGCTATCTTTTTCCAATCAATCCTATGCCAAAATTACCCACGGTGTCACAAATGACACATAACGACATTCGATGCATTGTTCTATTAAAAAAGTAAATCATGCTATCTTTTTCCCAGATAAACCCCGTGCCAAAATTACCTACGGTGTCATAAATTACACATGACGAAATTAATTGTGTTATTCTATTATAAAAGTAAATCATGCTATCTTTTTCCCAGATAAATCCCATGCCAAAATTACCCACGGTGTCACAAATGACACATGACGACGTTCGACGCATGTACGAGCAGAGTTCAGGTGAAGTGACCATGAACACGCACATGTAGATTATAAGTTTTACAGATGATATATCTATGATTTGTGATTTTTGACAATCATAATTAGTATAGTTATTAACGACTCTTAACGAGTCCTTTAAAATATGTTTCATAATGTATAAAGATCCATTTATATCAATCAAATTGTCACGTCTTTTTCCCACAAGGATAGGCAGAGACAATGAAGCGCCTTCAGTGGCTCTTCATTGTCTCTGCCTATCCTTGTGGGAAAATTGTCACGCTCCAATTTGATTTGATTTTGATTGCTTTAAAGTGCTTCTCAATCTTTTTTTTTTTCATATAATGTCTTGTAAATCTTTGACTTTGCATAAAGACAATGGACAGTTGTGTAATATGCGATTACCACTCACTCTATTTTTTTAAAAACTGTACTGTTTTGTGATAATGTCACAAATCATAGATATTCATATTAATAATTTCACCTAAAATATTTATTATTAAGAATACACAAAAGTGCCGAAATTTCATGTATTTTGATAATAGCAAGTAGGTTTTTTTAAATATATAAAATTGTAGCTAAATTATTGTAGTTATAAGTAGAATAAGGTTATATAGGAATTTAATTCGTTTAGGAAAAAAAATTAGGTATTTATCTATTTATAAAATAAATATTTAGTTATCTAATAAATTAAAATAAATTATAACAATACCTGATTGTCCCCCGTTTTATAACACTCCAATTTTTTTTAAATTTACATTTCTATACTACGCTTCTAAAGTGATTGTATCATAGAAACAGAGCGACCAAAGTACATAATTTCGAAGATACATTGGTACCGGCGAGTAGTATTGCACCCATGCTCTCGGTTTGTCTGACCATTGCAGTACTACTACACCCGATCGCCTGATTTTAGATAAAATTAAATATTGTACATATAGAGTAAAGAATACAGACAGGCCCACTGTAGGACGTAGGTCCATCTATTAAATGGTCTAACAATGCATCATAGTGAATGCGACTGTTACTTTCAGTTATTTACCTGTAGTAGCAGTCATCTCCATTCATGGACCGCACTCCAGCTTTAAGTCAGGCGGGTTGCTGTCATATGTCGAGACCAAATAAAAAAAATCTGCATGAAGTATAAATTTTATTTTATCCTAAATATAAACAGTGGTCCAATACAATTTGTTTCATTTATTTATTTTACTAATTTCTTCAGTTACCAAATAATTGTTTTAAACAGCATATTTAGTGCAAAAATTGCATTGTACAATGTACATACATACCGGGTACAAATGGACATAGTACAATGCTGTTAACCAGAGGTTATATATATATATTATACTGAATCGGTATAATAATAGTCCTATATAAATTTATATATATGTATAAATATTTATAAATATTACTACAGGTCATTGATAGGTCGATAGAATAACATCGATAAAAGTATATTTACCTGGAAATCATATTAAAAATTTGTATTTGTTTTTATCAGTAGTTACAGTAGGCCCAATAATCGTCGAGTCATCGTCACGTATCGAGATCGAGTAAACCATCGTCACATAAACCTCCCCATAGCGTCAAGTCAATAAATCAAATCGTACCGCTTTTATCCCATGGGGATAAGCAGAGACAATGGAGCGCCACTTGCCATCCTGACACAACTCGCTTCCTTCACATCCACATTTTAAGTAATAATCGAAACAATACAATCATTCGTAATATTAGCGTCGAGATTGTTGAATCTTGTTATTAAACGAAAATTAATTTATTATTTAAATAAGTTTAAAAAGCTTCTCATATAATTCATTTTGACATTAGCAAGATCATACCTCTCAGTGTATTCTCAATCGAATTATAGTTATTAGACTGTCTGGTTTAGTTAGGTTATTTTACTTATATTTTATTTTTTAGTTATAAATCAATTTTATTGTTATAGCTGGTAACTATCTACCTATCAATGACCTGTTTTAAAGTAAATTAGTTAGTAGATACATAAACACGTAGTAAAATAAGTTTCACAAATAATGGGGCCAATCTAGATTTAGTACAAAGTAGCAAATACTATAAAAGCACAAAGTTTTTCATAATTATATTTACTGTAAAATTAATTTTATATTATGTTGTATATTATTAAGCTTATATTTAGATTAACACATGTATGATGAAAGTGGCGGCGAACTATGTTTTAAAAGATTTAATTTTAAATCATAATCATAAACATTTATTGTATATTTTGTTTTTTTTACATTGTCAAATGATCAATAACTACTGTGATTTCGGGAAGGCATCGCCGAGAAAATTCTACAACGAACTTGAAATTATTTAATTCAAAATCAAATCAATCAATTAAATTGTCACGCCTTTTCCTCACCAGGATAGAAAGAGACAATGGAGCGCCACTTGGCAGGATCCTTACGCTTCCCTTGCTTCCTTCACATCCACAATTCTCTTCATACAGGCTCTGTGGTTATGGGCACTAGGCAACCCAACTTTTGTCAGGCAGCTCCGATTTTGTCGGAAAACACCCTCCTGGGCCTGCCTTGTTTACCGCATCCATCCACATCAGATTTATAAATTCCTTTTGTTAATCTACTTTCACTCAGCCTTTCCATATGCCCAAACCATCGAAGCATTCCTTTGTCAATCCTTGTTACTACATCTTTTTTTTAAACCACATCTATCGCGCACTGTGCTATTCCTTATTCTATCCGCTATCGTCACTCCACATACACTCCTTAATGTCTGTTGATTTTATTTATTATTTCTATACTAAGCTACCAAATTGCTTGTATCATAGAAACAGAACGACCAAAGTACATATATCAAAAATACATTAGTACCTTAAGTTGATTCGAACCCGTCCTTTCGTTTATAGTAATAGAAATACATTCACCACATAAAAATAGTAATTAAGTACTGTAGTAAGAACTTGGTAATTGGAAGATGAAAATTTGTATGATGAACAAGTTTCTAGAAACCATTTGCATATTTCAATCACATCTCTTTATTTAATTGTATTTGTTGTTGAGTTACAAAGGATTAACTATGCACATATTATTGGTGTCATGGGTTTTAACGACTCGGATGGATGACAAGATTGTCGCCGCCCCGCACTGAAAAATTCAAAAGCAAAACATTTATAACAGCCGGTTGTACTAAAAAAGTTCCATTTCCGAATTTAGTTTTACTTTATACTTATTTTATTACGAAATCGTGAATTGGGTTGTTAATAATTTTATATGGAAACTACCATTTATATATGTTTTTATCATTAGAAATAACCCTCATTAAACCTCGTATCACCTCTCTTTGAAAAATTCCAGCCACCTCTAGTGTCTACAAATTGTACAAATACCGAGTTACGCCAATGACAAGTTACATAGTATTTTCTTAGATTTTTCGCAAACATTGATTAGTGAATTAAACAAATTTTATGCGGCTTACTATCGCGTTTATTTTGATTTTTCATTTTTTTGTTATTCCGACATTTCGAGAGCTTTGCAGCCATCGTTGTCACGGGAAATCAAAACAAAAATAAACGCGATAGTAAGCCGTATGAAATTTGTTTAATTCAATGACAAGTTAGTTAATTACATATTTAATTATCGTTTGCCGCCAAAATGTGATAGTGCCATTAAATTGTGTAGAAATAAATAAATACATCACCTTGTGATTGTAGAATTTGTTTATATTATTAAAAATATAAGCACTTTTTTATTAAATTATTGTTTTATTTTTTCACCAAATTTTGCATTCTGACAAACCCTAAACTATCTATTTAGGTAGCGAATGATCTGCCATAGTTTAATTAACCCCTGGCTGCTCGGACGTCCGTGGAAGCATTCGTCTTGTTTTTATTTTATTTTATTGTGACACGACATTTGACCTCGACCCACCTGATGATAAGCAAGAGGAGATCGAAGATTGAGGACAACTGAAACAACCGAGTCAGTTCACGGCTGCCCCAGTCGCCGTCACTATACCGGCTTAAGGTGCTTCTTTACGCATCGCTTGAAGGACCCAAGGTCATAGGATAGAGAGAACACATGGGCTTTACTGAACTCATTAGCTACTTAGTCGTTTTATCCCGGAAAAAAGACCAGCGTTGTTCAGATTATTGTTAAGCGGTCACAACGCTAAATAAAATCTATTTCTAATATGTCGTATGTATCTTCATTATATACAAAATACCACTCACATCGAGGTGTCCTTCAGTGACCTGAGAGTAGAAAAAAAGGTTCAAGTGCACGCACCTAAAGAAAATCATTTAGGCGACACCAGTCAAAATCACAAATGTTAGCGTAACACCACGCTGTAGATAAGATTGGACTTCGAATGAAAGAGAATTATACGTGTATATTCATTAGTAATTGTTTAAATTTATCAATTGCACACCTTTCATCAGGCGCTTTCCATGATCCTAACACATATCTCTAACTTCCTTCACATTTACAATTATCTTTATACAGACGCTGCGTTATGCGTACTACAAGCCCCTGTTTTTTTTTTTCAAAAATGTTTCCAATGTGAAACCGCTAGGAACAGCTAATAGGTAAATATGAAGCAATTCATACTACACCGTATGGTGTCTGCATCACGGACGAGGATTGGTCGTATCTCGTCATAATGAGAACCCACTACCGTGCCGCGTCCGCGTCGCAGAATAGAACCTCTGAACCTCTCCTTGCTGACCTAACCTCACTTATAAATATTATGTTGTCCGGAAAAGTTCTTATTGGCATCACCGATATATGATATGGCGGAAACATATGCGCTCTTAAAAAAAGACGGTGGTATCAGTACCGATTGCCGTCGGCTGCACTTTGCGCTTTATATAGTATTTAGTATCCAAAATTTCTAGTAAAAAATATTACCCACTTTGACCACGAAATTCCAAGCTTTGCAAGTGGGTTTTGATGCCAAGGGTGCCTGTAAAGCTGATGTCCACGCTGCTCGAAGATTTGTAGTGAATAACGGGGGAGATATGATGTTAAACGTGGACCTCAAAGATGCTTAAAACTCGGTTGATAGAGGTGCCATGTTGGAACAAATTAAACAGCACACCCCCGAAATTTACAGTTATCTTTGGCAGTTTCATACTTTTTACTATCGGCAGTCCGTTGCCAACAGGCCATCATCCGTTGCCATCATAAGCAGTCTAAATTCAAAATTAAATTTATGGTACCTCGATTGCAGGAAAAGCAGATACAGTACTTGGCAATTTACGAAAACCAATAATTTTTGTAGGTCGACTTGGTGGATGTGAATGCTACTCACAGTTATTTAAAAATAATAGCAGTCGCCTCCATTTAAGAAAAAATATTCAATTTATTTTATTCAAAAAAATCGGTACAGTCCTTATTTATGTAACTTGTATAATCAGTGTGCCAGACACAGATTATACAAATTAATCAAATAAAATAATAATAATTAAAAATCTAAGCCAAAAAAACTTTTTGGTTTGTTCCCGCCATCCGCCCTGGCAGTGACACAATTTCCTCGCGCCCTTGACCCAGCGCGCTGCGTCTCGGGCGCGGGAAAATCGTCAGTATCGCCGCAACCGGCAAGTGAGACGGATTTCGTGTTCTGTGTTCTCAAACACCACATTTTAATAATTATTATGGTAAGTGCATTACATAAATGACTTTGTTTTATAGTATTTAAGATTACCTACTCAATAAGTATTATCAATACAGATGTTTATCTTTAAATTCAAGGATTTACATTTCATAGATTGTTATTGTTTGTATTTATCATATTTATGCATTCATTTTCATTTTAATAGATATTTATTTCTACTTTATGAATTCCAAACAAATCATTGGGTTAAACTGGGCACATGAAATCTAGTTATTTTGTTTTGTGGAGTCGTGTGTCTATTAAGTTCAGAATCGCACTCCATTGTCGATGCCTTTTCCTGTAGAAATATTTAGAGTGATAAATTAATTTTGTTACTTTTCTAAAAAGCACTAATTGAGTTACTAAAATTACCAAGTGGTTAAAGTGTATGAATAACTGTGTTTAGCGAAAACTTATATCTTTATAATATTTGTCATAGTAAGGGTATTAATGTATGAACTAAACGTGCTGCATTTGCTATTCACTTATTTTTTTTTAACTTGCCGAAATTCTAAGCCATCTCGGTCACCCAGTTCTTTAGTAAAATCCTTGGTTTCTAGTTTTATTTAGAAGATAAGCTGGAAGCGAGGGAAGATCGTAGATTTCGACAACGCGCTGTGCGACCATAATTTTGTGAACCATTTTTCATAACCTTAGACGAAATAGTATTGGAGACTGAGATAACCGTTCAATTTCTCGTAGAAAGAAACTGTTTTGTCAGTCGTTGGCGCTCTTGGAACTCTCTCTCTTAGTCTTCTTGCTATTAGGCAAGTGAAGGTCAGATGTCGCATCTCATTAAAGATATTTAAAAAAATATAATTATAAAAGTCATAAACTTTTATAAATATATATATATCCTATATATATGTAACTAGCTACGTAACCCGGCGTTGCCCGGGTCAAAATACATTGCACACTTTTTGGTTAAATAATCAGTTTTTCTCTTATATTTGTACGAAAAATATCTGTACCTACAATTAAACGAATGTTGTATATAAAAAAATGTTCATTAATTAACTTATTAAAAAAATATATATCTAAAGTTGCATATTTACAGTTTTATAAACAATTATTTTGTTCTATCGTCAATAGTTTTCGCAGCGTACGCGAAGTAAAGAATTTTAAAGGTATTTTTTTTCGGCTTGGGTTACATTATTCGAGATTTCATACGGAACCCTAAACTTTTTGGAAAATCCAATATAGAGCTTATGTTACTCACGAAGAATGTAGCTTTCTAATGGTGAAAGAATTTTTAATATCGGCCCAGTAGTTTCTGAGCCTATTCATTACAAACAAACTTACAATTCTTAGTATATATAATATTAGTATAGATAATCTATACAATAAATGTATAAATAGTCGAGAAATAGAATTGGCCTAGTCTCTGAAATTTTATACAAACGAAAGAATCCGTGGCCGTCGAGAAAAACAAGCTTTATGCCAATGACCTTTACATAATCATGGTGAAGCTCACAATAAACTCAGATAATAGACGCTCTGAGTGGATTACATTTACATGCTATGGAAATCTACTTTATTTATTCCGCACAAACACCTATGTTCAAATAAAATGGACTTGTTTTATTCAGCACTATAATAATATTCTAAGTGAGGTGCCCAGTCTGTCTGAGATGCGATTGTGCACTTAAATATTTTTAGAAATATCATCATTAAGAATTGTCATGCCACGATTCCTACACGAATAGGCACACGAATCTCTCGCTTCCTTTACATCTATATTTATCTTTTTACGCACTCTATGGTTATGGGCACTACTGAACAATCAATATTCTGTGTCGTTTACGTTTTATTCTTCCGGTCGTTTTCGATTTATAAACCTCTTTTATTAATCTGCTTTCATATATTCTTTCCAAAACCATCTTAATATAGGCTTCTTAATCTTTATCATTACATCTTCTTAACCATAACCATAGAGCTTGTATGAAGAGAATTGTGAATGTGAAGGAAGCGAGGGAGTTGTGTCAGGATCGTGGCAAGTGGCGCTTTTGTCTCTGCGGGGAAAAGGCGTAACAATTTGATTGATTGATTTATTGATCTTCTTTTAAATCACATTTATCAAGCACAACTGGATTGTAACTGGTCTGTGGATGGCTACTTTTTCAAAAATAACTTCACTTGGTGACAACTACCACAAATAAAGCACGTATCCACATAGTTCTTTGTGCTGACGACCACAAAATCGCTGAATAGACGTACAGTAATTTTCAGAATGTATTAATGTGAATTTCCTCTATTGTCAAAGTTAGTAAATAGCAACCTTTTGATAATATCACGCCACCCATCACATTGTAATCAAAATAAAGATTTTCAGTAGTAAAATCTAAAAAGATCACAGCTTTACAATTTTCAGTATTAAAATAGCGCGGGAGCAATTCACTTGTCGTTTACGAAACAGAGAGAGTTGTGCCAATTTGGCAGATGATATTATAATGTTTATGAAATTATAACACTATATTTATTCAGATTATAACATCTACAATGTACTTTTAATAATAAACAAACAAATAATTTCAAAAAAATATATGTTAAAACAGCTTGTAAAGCTTGTAAGGTGTAGCTTGTAGAAAAAGTATTTCAATGTAAATTGCATCCTCAATAAACGGTGATGATCTAACTTATTAAAAACATTAGCTATTACTACAGTAATAGGTTACAGTTTTCAGTTTAAAAATATTGACTAATTCGTAAATATGAACTAATTTAAAATATCGAGTAAATAGACTAATTACAGATTCAAATGTGTCCCAAAAACAATCGAAAATTTAAAGAAAATAACAGTGCTAAATGAAAGTGTTTTTTGAAATAAGTTTCCTAAAACTGTGGCTTTGTGTAATATCAGCTTTAGCGGTTAAGAAGTTGGAGACAAGTTTAAAAGGAAACGCTGTCAAGGTAATTTAAAAGAAAACAATGCTGGAAAAAGTTCACCTAACTGTACTTTTCATTTATAAGAATTCACACTAAAATGAATTGTTATAAATTTTAGTGCGAACATGAAAAAGGTCGGCACACATTCATATTAATGTTATATTTATTTATTCCTTGGATAAATTTATTTATATTTTACATTTAGCCAGCATAGTGACGGCGACTGAGGCAATTGTAGGATGAGATGTATTTCAGTCGTTGGCGCTTTTAAACCTTATTTTGCTTACTATCAACCAGGTAGAGGTCAGATGTCGCGTCTCAATAAATAAATAAACATAAAAACAGTTGCAAACATTTTAGTATATCTCGTGACTAGTGACGCCTCGCAGCAACGACACTGAATAGAGTTATTTCTATACTAACATTATTTTCGGCAACTACGAGCCAGACTTGTGCTGTTCTCTCTTGACAACAGATGGTCTATATTAAAAGGTCTCTTGAATCTTATGTTTTAAACCAAGGGATAGAGTTTCAAAATAAGATTCGAATTATCTGAATTCAATCTATACTCGTATTTTAAACAGAATATAAAACTACTGCAATTATACAAAGTAAAGGAAAACCTGTAAATATGCCGATGCTTTTATGAAATTTACCTAAAGTTGCAAGTATGGTACTTGCTTCTAGTTTTATTTAATTATATAAAACTAAATTTGATTTTTTTCTTTCTATACTAAGCTACTAAACATGATTATATCATAGAAGCAGTGTAACCAAAGTACATAATTATATCAAAGATACCTTGATACCGGCAAGTGGTTTTAAACCAGGGACTTTCGGTTTGCTTGACTATTACACTACCACTACATTAAGGTAACTTATTAACCTGCAGTCATCGAAATTAATAATTATCACGCCTCAATTTACCATCAGAGGGGACGAGGTCAGATGTCGTGTCACAATAAAAAAAAATATTGAGGATCTTTAGAGTTGTTCTCTTATTATCTTTCACTCATCCTTATTATATCACCTATTTTTTAAAGCTGGAGGCGACTGCTACTACGGTTAAATAACTAAGTAGCAGTCACGTCCACTATGCCGGCTTAAAAATGTGCTGTTCTGTCAATGTGAAAACAAAAATCAAAGCACGTATTCCAAAAACAGCAACAACATCGCATATCGTGTAAGTGATAAATAATTATTGAAATAAACGTGTTTATAATTTTATTGTTGATTTAATAATATTATTATCAAATGATTATGATAATCATTGTGATAATAGTGACCGCAACACAAAGTGCAATAATGATAAACACAAACTAATGTCCTTGTCACACACAAAGTTTTTTTTTAAATTGTGACTCGACATATGACAGCACCCCGCTTAATGTTAAGCTGGAGTGTGGTCCATGAATAGATGTCACTGCTACTGCAAGTCAATAGTTGGAGCCGGCAACTTACAAGCTGATCCCATAACGCGACTAAATCACTTGACAGTTGTAAGTGGTGGTACTACCCCGGATCGGCAGATTGGGTACCACTGCCTACCACTCTTTGATAACCAGACCCGAAGCTCTCGTTGTATTCAATATTACAATTTTAATAGAATATTTGTGAGTTATGGACTGATTGAAAGCCTGTTTTATATTAAACTATGCTATGCAGACGACAGCACGGTGCATGGACGCTACACTGCCCGCCCCGCAGCCGGCAAACAGGAGATAGCCGATATGAGAGAGTCTCTTGTAGCGGGACTGAACCGGGTTCTTGATCGTATTACCCACTGGGGCGACAAGAACCTGGTTAAGTTCAACGCAGACAAGACTCAGGTATGCGCGTTCTCGATGAAAAAATCCCCGTTTACTCTCCTTCCTCTCCTTCGCAACATCTCCCTTAGTGCTTCGGACAGACTAGTCATTCTTGGAATGTTCCTTCGCTGCGACTTGAATCCTGAACAAGGTGCGGCGGTTCTTAGCGCCAGAGCTTCGCCTTATATTATACAAGGCTCAAATTCGCTCTTGCGCGGAGTACTGTTCGAACCTCTGGGACGGCTCTGCCAAGTATGTTCTCAATGCCCTGGATTCATTGCAGCGCCGAGCTGTCCGAATTATAGGTGATGCAGAGGTCACGCGAACTCTGGAGCCCATGCAACTACGCAGAGACATGGCGGCTTTGTGCGTCCTCTATCGCCTATACCACGGAGAATGTTCCGAAGAGCTCTTTAACCTTGTTCCTGCCTCGTCCTTCCACACCCGTAATACCCGCACAGGTCGGGGAAAGCATCCACATTTTATCGACCGAATCGGCAGTCGAACTAAAAAGTTCGGTGCGTCTTTTGTTTGTAGAACAATTGACAAGTGGAATGCTTTGCCAGCCCATGTGTTCTCTCCATCCTATGACCTTGGATCCTTCAAGCAATGCGTGAAGAAGCACCTTAGGCCGGCATAGTGACGGCGGCTGGGGCAGCCGGGAACTGACTCGGTTATTCCAGTCGTCGTCACTCTTGGACCTCCTCTTCCTTATCATCAGGCGAGTCGAAGTCAGATGTCGTGTCACAATAAAAAAAAAAACTAAACTGTTCATTCGTAAATAATAATCGTAAGTAAAAAATCACACACCAAAAATCTACGACAGACAGGACATGACAATTTGTTTTCTTTTATATAAAAACTACTAGAAAAATATAATATTTGAATTCATTCACAAATATATGTTTTGTAGGTTCCACCAGCGCACAAAATGTCAATAAGATGGGTCATAAACTTTTTGTAAAAATTAAAAATGGTCCACAGAAAAACGGCTCCGAACCCGGTCACTGTTTCTCTCAATATAAAATAATATTATATTTTACGTAATAACTTAAATTATTAATGGTTTATTAACAGTATTGTGTTTTAGACTAAATAAACATTTATTTTTACCTGTTATTATTTGTAAAAATCGAATCATTTTTACATACATAGAGTCTAAAATAGAAAATGGCACATCATCATTATACTTACCCAGCACTAATAGTTAATACGGATGTTCTCGTCATAGAAATTACATGACCCTCTACGCTCTAATAAATAAATTACCCTATGACAATAATAGCTATTAAGCTGTTATATGCTTTATTTCAACTGTCATAAATACCAAGTAACTATAATAAATAACCTAAATAAGGCTTTACAGTAATAAGGCGACCGTGGTGTAGTGGCAGTGCAATGATGGTTACACAAACCGAGAGCACGAGTTCGAAACCACCCATCGGTACCAATGTATCTTTGATAAATGTACTTTGGTCGTCCTGTTTCTATGATACCAGCACTTTAGTAGCTTAATATAGAAATATAAAATATTAAAAAAAAAAAACAATTATTCGTAAAATTTACTTTCCTGAAACCTAATATCCAACAAGGATTCTGAAGTGTGTAACTCACAAAAACATAAGTTAACAATTTGTGCAACAAACATTTAAACAAAAGAAATTTTAAACAGAAAATTCATCTAAAACCTTTAATTATATTATGCTAAAATATTTGATTAAGTCGTAAGTAAGCATCCTTTTATAATGAAATCAGTCCAAGGTTATAGGTAGAAATTATAATTAAATATTTAGACGAATAAATACAGTAATATATTTGTCCTTCACTTGTGGGAAAAAAGGTCATTCGAACAATTTAATTTCACCTTTGGCAATCGATCGCAGTTATTTCTGTTTTATTGTAAACGTTAAGGAAGATCATGCGGAAGTAATTGTTGGACATAGAATCACAGATTGTTAGCCGTGAATAAAACGGTATTCGTGTGAGTAAACTTGTGGATAGGATAGAAAGATGCCTTCGTTGCCTTTTCTCATAGAAATTAATTATCATTTGCCTAAAGCAATGACCCCCAAAAGTCGGGTTGCAGTTGATACTCGTAAAACTCAACTTAGAGCTTACAGTTGTGCCAGTTGACATCACGAATCAAATCTAAACTAAATTATAGTACGACCACTATTAAAAAGCATCGGCAAAAATTATTATTCGTTTGCGTAGAAAAGCGCACATGCACGCAAAAACATGCACAAAGATTATCCTAATACATATTTCCTACATTAGATTTCTAACTTCCTTAAGAAAGCTAGGTTCCCTAATGCCATTACCGTAGAGCATGTATGAAGAGAATTGTGGATAAAGGGAAGCGAGGGATTTATGCCAGGATCGTGGCAAGTGGAGCCCCAATAAGGCGACCGTAAGGCAAACGAGTTCGTAACCACCCATTCGTACCAATGTATCTTAGATATGTGTGATTTGTTTGTTCTGTTTCTATGATACAAGCACTTTAGTAGCTTACTATAGAAATATATAAAAAAACAATAAAATAAAATTGAATTAGGCAAAATTTTACCCATAATTATATTTAAAATATTTTATTACTTTTATAATATTAAATAAATAACAAGCCTTGAAAATTAAATTAAAATGAAAAGTGTCATTATCTAGATTTAAAAGTTTTTCATATTATTTGGTATTATTACAATAAAAAAAAGTTATGTGATAAAAATATAAATATTTTTTAATAAATAAATAAAAAAAAGTTAAAATGGAACCTGAAAACGTGTGCGAACCTTGCGAAGAGCCTATAGTAGAACTGAAAACAGCCTGTCCTTTACAATGTGGATCACCTCAATGCTTGGCTTATAGAAGGAAGGTAAAAGGCCTTTTCATCATATTAGCAATAATTTGTGGGAAAAAAGTGGTATGGTTGGATAGGGGAAGATCAATCCTTGCTAAAAGTAGTAGGGAAAATGCCTGTTTTCTGAGAAAATGTCTTAGGTTTTAGGTCTCTTTCTAAAATAAAAGGAGGTTATAAAATAAAGGGTTACAGATAGATGGGGGTGGGGGGTTGGTCCCCTATCAGGGGACCATACCTGATAGGGTATATATTAGGGAACCGTGACGTAGTGGTTGTGGAATAGCCTCACAAACCAAGCGCCTCTGGTTCAAGTCAACTTGCCGTGCCGGTACCATTTTATCTTTGATATAATTATGTACTTTGACTGTTCTGTTTCTATGGTATATAGAACGTTTATAGTAACTTATAGGAATATCTAATTATATAAAACTTTTTTTTTATTGATACACGACTTGCCTTTTTTGATGATAAGCAGGGGAAGGTCCAAAGCGCCGATGCCTGACAAAAACGATTCATTCACCTCAGTCCTCGTCACCAGGCTGGTCAGAGGTTCTTTTCACGCTTTTACTGAAGTTTTTAATTTCATAACTTTAAATGTTTGTAGGGATCGGCAGATTTCGCCGGTAAGCCAATCGTGTGGGTACTCGGTGGTCCTGGATCAGGGAAAGGAACACAATGCGAGAAGATCATAGAGAAGTATGGATTCACTCATCTGTCTACTGGAGATCTGCTCAGAGACGAAGTGAAGTCTGGATCAGACAGGGCCAAATGTTTAAGCAGTATTATGGAGAAAGGTACGTTTTTGTTATTGTGACTCGACATAGCACAGCACACCGCATGTTACAGCTTAACAACAGTGCAACAGTGCGGTCCATTAATGGGTGTGACATTCACTATGCCGGCTTAGTTGGAAACGGCAACTTACAAACTGACCCTAAAAAATAAGTCACCTTACGGTTGCTCTAAGCGGAAATCGAACCCGAGACTATGCGTAACGAATTAGTGTGCTAACCAATGCTCCACACCTGTCGCCAACGTGCCTTCGAACGAATTAATCATAATATGTTTTTGCTCGTCAACAAAATACCTAATCATCATATCATCATCATCAGCCATAAGGCGTCTACTGCTGAACATAGGCCTCGCCCTTAGAACGCCATTTTGAATGACAAGATGCTAGCTGCATTCACCGGTTACCCGTGTCTTTCACTATGTCGTCAGTCCAGTGGCGTAGCGTGGAAGTCGGCCGCCCGGGGCGGAAAAAAAATTTGCCGCCCCCTTATTTAGGAGTTTCAATCATAGGTACAACAAAAATATGAATTTCAAGTTCAAACTTCAACGGCTTATTTTAGTTTTTTTAAATTTTGCCGCCCCCTAAATTTGCCGCCCGGGGCGGGCCGCCCCCACCTCCCCCGCCACGCTACGCCACTGCGTCAGTCCACCTAGTCGTCAGGCTGGAACCGGAACCTGCGTCTTCCGGTTCGTGGTCTCCACTCTAGAACCTTTCTTTCCCATCGGTTGTCGGTTCTTCAAACGATGTGGCTATGAAAATAATGCTATCTTGAATTCTACGAAGGAAGACTAAATACAATTATTTCCTTTATATTGGTACAGATGTCCAGCAGCAGTCGTGGCCACTATGCCGGCCTAGCTGAATCAAACACAATTAAAATATATTATTACAAAATACGAGTGAACACCTTTTTAAACTTACTTTTAAAAAGGTGAGACCACAGTGTTCATAACCTTAACCAAAGAGTACGTAAGGAGAGAATTGCGGCTGTGAAGGAAGAAAAAGAGGTTTTTGAATTACATTTCTATGTATACGAACTACTAAACGTGATTATATCATAGAAACAGAACGACCGAAGTACATATATTAAAGCTAAAATGTTACCGACAAGTGGTTTTGAACCGGGAGTCTCAGTTGGTTACCGTTAAGCATTTTTCCTATCTTCCTACACTTGTTAGTTATAGCAGAATATTTAACTCTCACTGTATTGTTTTTCAGGTGAGCTGGTCCCCAATGAGCTGGTTTTGGATCTGCTTAAAGAAGCCATGAAGAAGAAAGTGGCTAGCTCCAAGGGTTTCCTCATCGACGGTTACCCACGCGAGGCTTCCCAGGGCATTGCCTTTGAGAAAGCCATTGCACCTGTTACTGTAATTTTTTTATTTATTCTATTAAAATAAAACTTTGTCAGCACTCTAAGATATCTTAATTGTATGAACTTTTCATCAATTAGAAGTCATTTTTATTATTGAGACTCGATATATGACAGTAGCTTGCCTGATTTTAAGCTGGAGTGCGGTCGATTAAAGGAGGCAACTGCTACTACTGATAAATGACTGCAAGTAGCATTGAATAAAACACTTTTGACGACAGGCGTGGACGAACGGTTTAGCGATTGGTTTGTTGCACGTAAAGTCCCGGGTTCGATTCCCGGTCGGAACAAATATTTGTTTCATAGCTTTTATTTGTGATATTTAATAATATTAAATATTGCAAATATTTGTTAATAAAAAAAAGAGTTGGATATTTGCTTCGGGTCTGGTTATCAAAGAGTGGTAGGCAGTGGTACCCAGTCTGCCGATCCGGGGTAGTACCACCACTTACAAGTATACAGACCGTAATTTGGTCACGTTTCGGGATCAGCTTGTAAGTTGCCGGTTCCATCTAGGCCGGCATAGTGGATGTGATTGCTACTCACAGTTATTGAATTGTAGTAGCAGTGGCATTCATTCATGGACCACACTTCGGCTTAACATCAAGCGGGGTGCTGTCATATGTCGAGTCACAATAAAAACAAATACTATAAACTAATGAATAATAGCAGCTTAAAGAATACATCTATTATGATTCTGAATATTCCATATCTATGTCTCATTCAGCTAATATGTATCTTTTTCAGCTAATACTCTACTTCGAAGCATCCTGTGATACATTGACGAAGCGTCTCCTCGGCCGCGCTATAAGCTCAGGCAGAACTGATGATAACGAACACACCATCAGGTTGCGTTTGAGAACATTCCTCGAAAACAATGGCAAAGTATTGGCGGAGTATCCTAACAAAATAAAGCGGGTAAGTGGAATCTATTCAAATTGGAGATATTCGGACACATGGAAAGGATGAGTGATAGATCGACGAAAGGAATTTATAAATCTGATGTGGATGGATGCGTTAACAAGGCAGGCCAAGAAGGGTGTTTCTCGACTAACGCATTAACCGTAGAGCTTGTATGAAGGGAATTGTGGATTTGAGGGAGTTGTGTCAGGATCGTACAAGTGGCGCTCCTTTGTCTCTGCCTATCCCTGTAGGAAAAAGGCGTGACAATTTGATTGATTGATTTATATTGTTAAAATTGTAAAACTGGTATATTTGTGTACTTACAGATTGATGCAGAAAGGGATGTGGACAAGATATTCAGTGACGTGGAAAGAGCAATGGATCGCATCATGAATCCTAAAGAGTATTGATAATTTTAAATTACACATATATTAAATAGTATTCAATTTTAACTAATTTTGTAGTTTTATTTATTCGCTTGATTTAATACTTCCATATTTTAAAGATATATTTTCCAAAAGAAAACCATCTAGGATCTAGGAGATCATCAATTAACTAAATTACCTTTCTGATTCAAAACGTTAAACGTGCTGTTTATGTACGTGCGTGCTATAAACTCTACCTTCCTTCACACCGACAATTCTCTTCATGCATAATCCATGGTCATGCATAATCCATTAAGAATGTTTCTGATTTGATCAAGGAACAATCTTCTGTTCCTTCCTATTATTTATCGGTTTTATCTTTCTACTGGCCCCCTAGAACGGCAATCCAAGAAGCTAGATAAAGACCTGCAAATAATATCATTGTAACTCATTTTACCAGAACAGTGCATCAAAATGTCTAAAAAAGATATTTTCTTCACACAAAACAACGTTGAAAACTTTAATAAATATTATTTTAAACATTATAATGTGCCGGACTAATACGTTATTTAAAATGAGTTACAATAATATTCCTGGGGGGCTGGTCTCCGCTTTTTTATTCGTTTGTTGGAACTTAAAAAAGGAGAATTATTTATTGAGCCCTAATATATATTTATTTACTTGACCACATTTTTATGGACTTATAAAATTTAAATTCCAAAATGAATAAAATTTAAATGTCAGTGTCAAAACTGATACTCCAATAAACAAATTCCAAAAAATGGGTTGTTTATGCGGACTACCAAATGATGTAAGATTTATTTAAACAAAAACTTTAATAAGCCTATATAACCTCAAGGGTAAGGTGAAATCTAAACACCAAGTGCTTAGGTCATGATTTTTTTTAAACATTAGACTTAAAGCCATAGGGCAAGTAGACCGAGAATTGCAAATGAAAACATATGGGCTTGTATGAACCTTGCCTTTTGTCACAATTTCAGAAATTTGGTTGTCTAATTAAGATGTGCAACTTGCAAGTGACAGACCCTGCGTACCATCAGGCAAACCAATCTGATGTAGAGTCTCAATAAAAATAATAATTTAAGCAGCTTACACTGCGCGATAGATGTGGTTTGAAAGAAGATGTAGTGACAAGGATTGACAACATGAAAATGATAAGTTAAAATAGATTGACGAAAGGAATTTACAAATCTCATTTGGATGGATGCGTTAAACAAGGCAGGCCAAGGAGGGTGTTTTGCGACCAAATCGGAGACATCCTCATAAAAGATAGCTTACCTAGTGCCCATAACCATAGAGCT
This sequence comes from Tinea trinotella, assembly GCA_905220615.1. NCBI lineage: Eukaryota > Metazoa > Arthropoda > Insecta > Lepidoptera > Tineidae > Tinea > Tinea trinotella. The sequence goes on along the minus strand of HG992307.1, from coordinate 1,253,544 downwards.
TGTATGATTCTTCGAATTCAATCAAATGGCGCTCCATTGTCTCTGCCTATCCCTGTGGGAAAAAGACGTGACAATTTGATTGATTGATTACATTACTTCTTCAGTGTTCGCGCTATACCTGCAACACTGATTGATATTTTATTAAAAAATTAATAGGTGCAGGACCCGGATGATGATTGTTACAATGTGGAATCCGACCAATATTGTACGGTTTGCTGGTTGCCGTACATGAGATACACGGTGTTGGTTTGTGCAATGCTGTGGTATAATGATACAATTAAAATAACTAAATCACTGTTAAACTAAAGGTATATTTAATTGATAAACTTAAACCAAGGCGGCCGTGGTGTAGTGGCAGTGTAATTGTTACACAAACCGGAGAGTACGAGTTCGAGACCACCCACCAGTACCAATGTATCTTTGATATATGTACTTTGGTTGTCCAGTTTCTATGATACAAGCACTTTAGTAGCTTAGTATAGAAATGTAAATAAAATAATATAAAAATAGATAAATGGTAAGTGCTAACTGCTAATGGAAGAAATGGTACTTGGATTGGTATGAGATACGCAGATCTTTTTTGAAGTGAAAACTTATTTAGCGGCGTTGTGCACTTTTTGTGATGGGTAAAAATGTAAAACCGCGTCAGGACACGTGACCTAATCGTAAATACGTAAGATGGCGCGGCGTAAGAGAGGATGTATCCCCCTCTCTTTCTACCGCGCGGCGGAAATGTATGCCTCCGCCTGCTGTTTTGTTTAGGCTTGCGCGAATGTGCGTGTGTGTTTGTTATGGATGAAAGTTGATTTTATCTGAGAGCTAAACTTTTTAATGTAAAATAATTGTAATAGTTATAGTTATATTGTAATAGTTAGTGATAGTTATAAATATGATAGTTTGTGTAGCGCAATAAATGAATATTGTATTTTACCACATAAATGGTAGTACTTTTATACTGATAATTAAAGCAATTTATGCAACATTATTCCCTAACCATTTCAAAATATAAAAAATGCACAACGTTAATATTCAAGTTTTTACTTCTGACGGCACTCCCGGAGTGCAACCCGCTTTTTTTTTTCAAATAGCTCCTTTCACCAAATTGTACGTACATACACAGTCAGTGACTTCTATTAGGTTATCTTTTTTTTTTATTATTGTGACACGACATCTGACCTCGACTCGCCTGATGATAAGCAAGAGGAGGTCCAAGAGTGACGACGACTGGAATAACCGAGTCAGTTCCCGGCTGCCCCAGCCGCCGCCACTATGCCGGCCTAAGAAAGTAATTGATTAATGATTTATTATCTCATATAATATTGTAAGGTCGCTGCATCCAAGCTACAAAATAAACTCCTTAAACTACAAAGGCCAGTGTTCGAAATAAATTAGGCACGACATCTGGCTATGTCTATCTGGCTAAATAACCATCACAGAAGCATAGGCAACCATGTTGTTACTGTAAGATCTTTTTGTTACGATTTTGAAAAGCACTGCCGCGCCACTTCACCTGCGAAGCAATCCTAAGTTTGTTTACAGACCCTGAAGTGTTTCTGTCGTGTATTGGGGTCAGCTTTAAAGGCCTAGATTTGATCAAGAACCAATCTTCTGGTAGTCCTTGTTTTATTTTCCCACTGGTCACTCGTGAAAGTTTTGAACAAAAAATACGATAAAGCTTCTAACACACCGCTGCGTTTTTACTTGCGTTCTGCGTTCTGCGTTCTTGCATGCGTTTTTGCGATCTACCTTTTTAGTACAAAATGTACTGGGACGGCTATGAAGTTACACACCGCTGCGATTAGAATGCAGCAAAACAAGTAGAACGCATGCGTTTTTGCGTTCTGCGGAATTCCGAGGTGAGGGGGGGGGGGGTACCTTACTCTAAGTATTGGGACGCAGGGTTGCCAGACGCCGAATATTTTTTCTCGTACCAGAGTTGTCATTTATCTCGGACATTTAGTTTCTCAATCTTGTACTAGTAGGAGTTTTTTTTGTCTTTGGGCCAAAGCAATATTCAGTAACATATAAATGACTTTATGTTACAATACATAATGTTATATGCTAATCTAGAATATTTTTATTAAAATACTAGGAATAACGAAACTCATGAAATGTTGTTTTAACACCTAAAAACTTATAAAAAAATTAACCTGCCGGTATTTTATATTTTTCGCCAAAAGTCCGGTATATACTGTACAGTATGGCCATGACGCAGTACTCTCTCTCTATAGCGAATTTTTTTTTATTGTGTCGACATAGTCGACATCAAGCGGGGGATGTTAAGCTGGAGTGTGGTCCATGAATGGATGCCACTGCTACTACAATTCAATAACCGTGAGTTGTGATTACATCCACTATGCCGGCCTAGTTGGAACCGGCAACTTAAAAGCTGATTCCGAAACGCGACTAAATCACTTTACGGTCTGTATACTTGTAAGTGGTGGTACTAGCCCGGATTGGCAGACTGGGTACCACTGCCTACCACTCTTTGATAACCAGACCCAAAGCTAATATTCACCTCTTTTTATTAACAAATATTTGATTTGCAATATTAATTATAAATATTAAATATTACAAATAAAAGCTATAAAACAAATATTTGCTCCGACCGGGAATCGAACCCATACTGGGTACGATCGATCCTAAACCCGTAAATTAACTTTCGTTTCTAAAGGAGAGCTGGGAATACCCTTAGGGGAATCCCACAGGGTTATATTCGACTATTCATTCGGACCAAAATGCTTCTCTAATTCTATAACCCTTTATGGGTTTCGCTATTCCTAGTATTTCAATAAATAAATTGAAGAAAATAAATTCATAAAATCCAATGATTATTCAGCACGGTAGCATAATATATAATATTATGAATTTAATGGCATTTATATGTTACTGATTAATGCTTTGGCCCAAAGACAACAGGGCTTAATTCATTTTGGGCTTTTATGAACTACTTTTGTAATGTCCGATGATGAAAAAATATATAAATGGTAGTTTCGATACTTGTATTGATAAAACTAATAACAATTTTGCTTTTAATTGCAGTGCAATTGAGTTATTTGTAAAATGAGATATGGATTTTCTATTATCTGTCAATCAACGCCACATTTGTTCTACTTTGTACTACTATCATAATTATAGTTTGATGATTTTGCACACCTAAACTATGCAAAATAAAGGATATATTCCAATTACATTGTAATCTTCGTACATCAAACTATTTTAAAATGTATATGCAACTGTTAACACAATTAAGCCCAATTCAATTAATGATGTCATTTGTCCTACTATTAGCACGAGATAAATGCGAACCATGGTACGAGAAAAAATATTCGGCATATGGCAACGCTGTCTCGAAACGCACGATCCAAACGCAGCGCTGTGCAAGGAATCGCAAACGCAAACGCAATCGCAAACGCAAGAACGCATGCGTTCAGAACGCAAGTAAAAACGCAGCGGTGTGTTAGAAGCTTAATTATTGCGTTTATTTACTTGACAACATTTACAATATTATGGATGTATATAAATTCAATTCCAAAATAAATAAAATTAAAATGCCAGTGTCAAAACTGATACTCTATATGGCCAAGAAACAAATTCAAAAAAATGGGTTGTTTTTGCGGAAAACCAAATGATGTAAGTTTTATTTAAACTATTGCTTTTATAAGCCTATGACCTGATAGTGAAATTTAAGCACAAAGTGTTTAGGCTATGCTATAACGAACGATTTTTTCAAAACCATAGAGCAAGTAGACCGTGAATTGCTTTGCCTGCCCATGTGTTCTCTCCATTCTATGACCTTGGATCCTCCAAGCGACGGCGACTGAGGCAGCTGTGAACAAACTCGGTTTTCTCGGAGGTCCAAAATCACTTTTGGACCTCCTCTTGCTTATCATCAGGCGGGTAGAGGTCAGATGTCGTGTCACAATAAAAATATATATATGGGCTAGTATTAACGTTACTTTATGTCACATTTCAGGAATTTAGTTGTTTTTAGTTGAACTAAAATGAAAATGAACTTTGATATCAAACTTTGAGTAATAGAAGGATGGATCTTTCAAGCGAAGCCTAAAAACACTTTTGACCGGTATAGTGACTACGACTGAGGCAAACGTAATTTGCATCAGTTATTTCAATCGTCGGTGCTCTTGGACCTCTACTTCCGTATCATCAGCCGATCAGGTGTAGAGTCAATTAATCAATCAAATTGTCACGCCTTTTTCCATAGGGATAAGCAGACACAATAGAGCGCCACTTGCTACGGTGTTGACACAACTCCCTCGCTTCCCTCACATCCACAATTATTTTTATACAAGCTCTACTATTATAGGCACTAGGCAATCCAGCTTTTTTTAACGATGTCTCCGATTTGGTAAGAAAAAACAAAGTTTAGCGGTCAACACTATTTCGTTAGTGTTCAGTTCGCGCTAACCCTGCAACTCAGCATGATATTTTATTAAATAATTAATAGGTGCCGGATGATTACGACATGGGATCAATCCAAAACCATCCTGTAGTATTTGTGAACGGTGTCCCAGGAGCTGGGAACCAAACAGTAGCCCAAACGATAGCTGAAATAACTGGATTTAGTATGATCAAACCAGGCGAATTGATTAGGTTGGAAGCAATGAAAGACACTGTTAGAGGCAAATTCATTTCTGAAAAGCTTTGTGCTTTGCATGAAATTCCTGAGGTTGGTATTTTAAGTCATGGTAAGTATCGTGCGGACTCTTTTGTGGTGACCGATTTTCTTATGTAATAACATTTAAAAAGTGATCCAGCCAATCAGTATTAAAATTTAGATAGGCCGAGCGTAGCATTAACGGAGCAGTACTCTTGCTATCTTTGGGGGGACTAAGGCGCGGGACTTGACATCGCCCTGCTTTCGAGCGAAAGTCCTTTTGAATTTGCTAACACGAAAGTACCATATTAAACTTTTCGACATTTTGGCCGAACTTATTTATATTATTTTTTATTGTGATGCGACTGGAGTGTGGTCCAAGAGTGGATGTCACAGCTGCTACTTAACATTTGTAGAATAGTATCGTTATATTATTACGTGGGCTATTAATTAAAAGAAGATGATGAAAAATTGAGACGATTTTCTTAATAATACATTGTGGCGTCGATAAACCAGTAAAATTGCGTCGCACTGTTATTTGACAGCTTGTTAACCAATCAGCGAATAAGAAATCAATAAGTAAACTACGTTACTTATTGATCATTTGCGACCGCGGCGTAATTTCACTGATTTTTCGTCTCTATAATGTTCTAAGAGAATCGGGGCCAGCGGGGTTAGGTTGGCAAGTTTAAACGATTATCGTCTCTCAACAGCGATTGTCAAAATAATAAAAGCTAGGCTAAATCCAATAAAACGAGACTGTTAATCGTTGTGACGAATATCGTCTGTGCGACGACCATGCGACGACACGTTTGATTAAACTTTTATTATTTTGCCAATCGTTGACAAGAGACGATAATCGTTTTAACTTGCCCATCCTAACCCCGCAGTTTGTAGGCCGACATCCATTTAAGTTGGTCATATTTTGCAGCAAACAATAATAAATTTAATAAAGGAAGCAATGTTGTCTGCACAAAATAGCACTGGTTTTGTTATTGTTGGCTTCCCGAAGAATGCTCGCCTCTCAAATATGTTTAGCAAACAAATTAAATGTCCTGACAAGATCGTTGCATTGCAAGTCGATAATGAGGTTAGATTATCTTGTAACAACTTTACTAGAACTGGAAGTGATAGCAATTATATCATGTACATGATCTTCAAATACATAATTAAGAGTGAAAAAGTACCCTTGGCCGGCCTTAGGAATCATATACTGAAATGGTTTCTTCAATCGTCGGCGGCGCTCTTAGACTTTCTCTTGTTTATCATCAGGCAAGACGAGGTCAGATGCCGAGTTTCTATAAAACAAAATAATACATAATTGGTCTTACTACAAAAAAATTAAAACATTGTTGAAATATTTGTATGCAATCAAACATCATTTTGTGGTACATAGTAAGATGACATCCAAACATGTTTAATGTCTGTCTAAAGAGCGTCGAGACCACGATGAGAGACTCCGTTACTGCGATGACAGCAAAGCTCTCGAAACATCGGAATAATAATAAAAATGTAAAATCGAAAACCAAAATAAACGCGATAGTAAGCCGCATTAAATTTGTTTAATTCATTGATCAATGTTCGCGCAAAATCTAAGAAAATACTAATTAAACTTGGAATCAAGCGTACACATAGTTTTGGCCGGGGATCGAACACACAGTCTGTTACCTAATGCGCGGTTGCTCTGACCATTTTAATATACAGCGCCTATGTGCCAACACCTCAGATCATAAATATATTTAGAATATAATATGATACTTATATGATATACTTATATAATCTGAGGCCAATACTTTATTAGGCATACTCGTATTCAATCGATATGCACGCGTTATTTTTGGTCGATTTAAGAACTTTAAGAAATCGGTAAATAGATTTAGTCAAATCAGAATTAAAATAAACGTTGCAAATGATTTAAAACTGATTTTAAGAATGAGATTTTAGGAAGACGTTTTATAGTTTTTACTTTTATTATGAGATTATTTTGCCGGATTAGGTTGAGCAAAGAAGAACGATCTCGTCGGCGTTTGTCAAAAAAAATGTACGAATAAAGCTACTCTGAAAACACCAAAACGAGACTATTAATCTTTGTGACGATATCGTCAACCGACGAGAGACGTTATCGTTCTTTTTTGTCCAACTTAACCTGCTGTAAAATGTGTCTGCTTTCAATATTTAAACAAACTATTCCATCTCCTGATTTACTTTTTTTTTTTCTTTTTTTTTTTTTATTGTGACTCGACATATGACAGCACCCCGCTTGATGTTAAGCCAAAGTGTGGTCCATGAATGAATGTCACTGCTACTACAATTCAATAACTGTGAGTAGCAATCACATCCACTATGCCGGCCTAGATGGAACCGGCAACTTACAAGCTGATCCCGAAACGTGACCAAATCACTTCACGGTCTGTATACTTGTAAGTGGTGGTACTACCCCGGATCGGCAGACTGGGTACCACTGCCTACCACTCTTTGATAACCAGACCCGAAGCAAATATCCATCTCTTTTTTTTTATTAACAAATATTTGCAATATTTAATACTATTAAATATTACAAATAAAAGCTATGAAACAAATATTTGCTCCGACCGGGGATCGAACCCGGGACTTTACGCGCAACAAACCAGTCGCTAAACCGTTCGTCCACGCCTGTCGTTACTTACATTAAATCATTATAGGTCGTTTACTAATTGTGTACATGAATAACTTATTTCATGTAAACCTATTTTTGCATTTTTAAGACTCCGTTTTATGTACAGTGACTTCTATTAGGTTAATAGATAAGTAATGATTTATTATAATATTGTAAGGTCGCTGCATCCAAGCTACAAAATAAGCTCAGTGAACTGGGAAGACCACTGTCCGAAATAAATTCTGCACGAAATGTGGTGAATGAAGCCGCAACTAAGGTGAACAAGCTTCACAGAAGATTTGGAAACCATGTTGTTACCGTAAGATATTTTTGTTACGATTTTGAAAACCACTGCCGCGCAGCCACACCCGCGAATTGATCTTAAAATCGTTTATTTATTACATACCGTGAAGTGTTTCAGTCGCGTTTCAGGGTCAGCTTCAAAGGCCGGCATAGTAGATGCTACTACTACTTTCAGTTGTTTAACTGTAGTAGCATTCGCCTTTATCCATGAACCGCACTCCAGTATAACCGTGGAGTGCTGTTCATTGTCGGGCCATAATAAAAAAAGGAAAATTATACATAATAATCAACAAAGACAAGTAAATCAAAAGATAAACTAACCTTAAAGCATTACCTCTCAAAGCAACACTGAAACATAGTTTAATCTCTTTACGAAAAACTCAATTTAAAGTGTAGAAGTTGGGAATAACCTTAGAGCTTGTATGAGGAGAATTGTGGATGTGAAGGAAGCGAGTTGTGTCAGGATCGTGGCAAGTGGGGCTCCATTGTCTCTGCCTATCCCCGTGGGAAAAAGGCGTGACAATTTGATTGATTGATTTTAACTACAACTGGGAATCCCTGCAACCTATTTTGATTTTGACGACAGGCGTGGACGAACGGTTTAGCGATTGATTTGTTGCGCGTAAAGTCCCGGGTTCGATCTCCGGTCGGAGCAAATATTTGTTTCATAGCTTTTATTTGTAATATTTAATAATATTAAATATTGCAAATATTTGTTAATAAAAAAAGAGATGGATATTTGCTTCGGGTTTGGTTATCAAAGAGTGGTAGGCAGTGGTACCCAGTCTGCCGATCCGGAGTAGTACCACCACTTACAAGCATACAGACCGTGAAGTGATTTGGTCACGTTTCAGAATCAGCTTGTAAGTTGCCGGTTCTATCTAGGCCGCCATGATGGATGTGATTGCTACTCACAGTTATTGAATTGAATTAGCAGTGACATTCATTCATGGACTACACTTCGGCTTAACATCAAGCGGGGTGCTGTCATATGTCGAGTCACAATATAAAAAAGAAATATGATTAACGATTATAGTTGGAATTATATGTTTGAATAACATTGTTATAATAACATTGAATAATAATGTTATATTATTTATTTTACTCATAAGATATTGTTTTTTATGTATGCGAATGTCTTTTAAGAAACTAAATATCGTAAGCCACCAGACTGGTACTACATCACTCCTTTTATTAACTAAAGTATAAAATATACGTTTCGCAGCTGGACAGCAACAGTAACCAGCAAGTGATCTCAGAAACTCTAAGACAAGTATTATCACAAGTAATGGGAGAAGTGCATAAGGAAACTTTGCGTCTTGTAAATAGTTGCCCACCACCACTCAAGTCCGCATTGAAGCAACCCAAATAAATAAGAAGGAAATTAACAACAAAGGAAAAATAATATAAAATTATTTTGATTTTCATATCAAATTGGTATTTTATAAACTCTATATTTATAACATTATTAAAATTTATTAATAAATAATTGAGATACGTCTATATTTACGTTGTAGCATTATTTTGGTAACAAAAATACACATACTGAAGCATTTTAAGCAGTCAAGTTGCCACAAAGATGGGTAGAGTAACCTACTTATTATTATAAATGTGAATGTGAGTTTGTTTGTTACGTTTTCACGCAGCAACTACTTATCCGATCATCATGAAACTTTGTACACATATATTTGGAGGTACTAGAAGTAACATATTTTGAAAAAATATATTTTTTAGCTATAGTTTCCAAATGACTATAGATTCAGCTGTTTGGAATTTTTCTATATTTATTTTTATTTCAGTCTGTTATTTTTATGTGAGTTATCGAGTTATAAATACAAAAAAGGGATATACAGTTGAATTGAGAACCTTCTCCTTTTTATGACTGTGTTATAAACCTAATTTTACGCGGGTGAAACCGCGGTCACAGCTAGTTTACTATTAAACACGGCATAAGTTATAAAGCAAATGTCTAGCCACGATTAAATGTGATATACCTTTTATAGGAATATTATTTTAAACATTTTTTTTTTTCAATTTTATTTAACTTTTGCGAAAACTTTAACTACACAATATTTAGACGTAAAGTCAGCTCTATCTTAGGATGTCTCTTCGTAGTGACTTGACCGAAGACACAAATTCATTAATGTCGTCGGAGCTCTTGAACCTCCCCTTGCCTCTGAGCTGAAAAACCGAGGTCGGATACTACATCTCAAATAATTACAATTACATAGTTTCCCACGCTAACAACCTTGTCAACATTTGACATGATTTTCTATATCACAGGAAATGACATATAATTAGATTCAAATACAAAATAACAAAGCATTTTCTACATTTTTAGTTTACATCCCACATTCTCTTGCGTTTAAAGTTTTTCTATAAAAATATATTCGGATATATTATAGACATCGGTAAAACTATTTCATTGTTAATATCAAATTGAAATAACAAGTAAAATATTTATAAAAAAAATTGAAAAACAAATTATTATTGAATAATGGTAATTTTCTTATTATTTACTTTGATAGTATTAGTAAAGTCAAATAGCAGATGCGCTCAAGATTTATTACCCCAAGTGCCCAAGTTTTATTTATTGGAAAAGTGTCAGAGGTCAACTCTCGCGATTCTTGTGAAAGCGAGCTTTGTATCACAAATCAGCTGCGAAAGACTGGCCATTGAGAAGAAAGGATTGGCCATGAATTTCAGGTATTTTCAGTTCATTTTTTTATTGTGACTCGACATATGACAGCACTCCGCCTGATGTTAAGCTGAAGTGCGGTCCATGAATTGATGTCACTGTTACTACCATTCAGTAACTATTTGTAGCAGTCACATCCTCTATGCCGGCCTAGTTGGAACCGGCAACTTACAAGCCGTTCCCGAAACGCGACTAAATCACTTCACGATCTGTATACTTGAGGGTGGTGGTACTACCCCGAATAGGCAGACTGGGTACCACTGCCTACTACTCTTTAGGAGAAATGGTCACGTAAACCGAAAGCACGGGTTAAAAGCCGGTACCAATGTATCCTTGATGTATGATACAAACACTTTATATTTTTACGATATATATAAAAATATCATAAAATATTCAATCAATCAAATTGTCAGGCCTCTTTCCCACAGGGATAGGCAGAGACAATGAAGAGCCACTTGCCACGACCCTGACACAACCTCGCTTCACTCACGTCCACAATTCTCTTTACACAAGGTCTACGGTTATAAAAAAATCGTATAAAAAACGAGAACGCTTAATATACATCTACGAAACCAATTTTCAGTCCGCCTGAAGTGTTGAAAGACTTAAATGAAACTGAAGTGCCAAAGTATTCTTGTGAAGTGCTGAAATGTGCAGAATCAGAGACAGGGTTGTCACTTGTGAATGATACAAGATACGACTATTATAGCATTTATGCTAATCCTTTGCGTAAGTTATTTATGTATTATTTACATGGCGGCTTTTTACGTTCTATACCACTGAAAATATTTCTAGCAACTCTTCGAACTTGTTTCTACTTAAGCTTTTTCTCCCGCAATACCTGCTCATGCCAGGGGAGCATCTGCATTCTGTTGACCAACGACTGTCCTTGCCTATCACCAGATGGCTTGACGTTGAAAAAATTGAAAAATAGGACACTGTATAGGCATCCAAAGCATCAAAGAAAGGAGATAATTCCTGGAAGTGTTTAAAAGTAATAGAATAACTGCCAAACTATCGCATTTTTTATTGTGACTTGTCATATGACAGCACCCCGCCTGATGTTAATCTGGAGAGCGGTCCATGAATCGAGGTAACTGCAACTACAGGTTAATGTAACTAAGTCGCATTCACTATTTCGACCTAGTTGTGCCTACTTTGCTTTCGTTACCAAACCAAAGGCTTAATTAATTACAATATATTTTCATATTTTTCGACAGCAAACATCAATTCCACTTGTATACCAGGTATCGGCATGTTTTTAATGCAAAAGAAACAAAATTTTACAAATGGCCAAATTGAATGCCGAAACAAGACTGGCATACTTGCGAATGTTATGAGCGAGAGGCGCATAGAGGCTGTCTCACAAATGTTGACATCAGCCTCTATCGATGTGGCCTTTATTGGCATGAGCAGTGATAATGGAAGTGATTATATTTCTGTTACTGGTGTGTATGGATTTTTTTAAATGACATTTCTTTCTATACTAAGCTACTTAACGACCGTGGCAGTGCAACCACGGTACCCACCGGTACCAGTGTATCTTTGATATATGTACTTTGGTTGTCCTGTTTCTGTAATACAAGCACTTGAGTAGCTTAGTATAGAAATGTAAATAATAATAAAACGTGCTTGTATCATAGATACTAAGCTACCAAACAACAATATCTACAATGATACCTGCAAGTGCATTTTGGTTTTTACTTGTATCATTCTATAGACGATTGATAAAACTACATATCTAAGGTTTGGGCAAACATTTTTTGCGGCAAATGATCGCATTATAGTTCATCCGACGAATTAAATTTAATAAAAATAGGCTCCTCCGCGATGTTGTCAATGCGATGTCTGCAAACTTTCAAAACGTCGATCCGCGAAATAAATAACTCAATAGTGTGCCGCAAACATATTTAATCTCACTACATGAAATAGCTCAGTAGTCACATATTTAGCAGATGAAAACGGCTTCGTTCTTAGCGCGGAGTTAGTTTATATAATGTAATTCACAGTTACCAAGTTTTTTTTTATTGTGACTCGACATATGACAGCACTCAGCTTGATGTTAAGCTGGAGTGTGGTTACAATTTTAACAACTGCAAGTAGCAGTCACATCCATTATGCCGGCCTATTTGTAACCGGCAACTTACAAGCTGCCCGAAACGCGACTAAATCACTTCACGATCAGTATACTTGTGAGTGGTGGTACTACCCTAGATCGGCAGATTGGGTACCGCTGCCTACCACTCTTTGATAACCAGAGCCGAAGCAAATACTCGCCTCTTTTTTTTAAACAAATATTTGGAATATTTAATATAAATCATTTAATATAAATTATTAAATATTATAAATAAAAGCAATGAAACCACTATTTGCTCCGACCGGGGATCGAACTCGGGACTTTACGCGCAACAAACCAATCGCTGATCAATCGGCCCCGCCTATCGTCAATTACTCCGCTTTCCTCCATACCAGTGTGATCTAAATCCAATTAAGTATAAATATATGGGTGTTTTCCAACCAAATTGGAGACATGCTTAAGAAAGCTAGATTGCCTAGTATACCCCATAATCGTAACCATATGAACAGAAGCTTGTATGAAGAGAATTGTGGATGTTTAGGAAACAAGGAGTTGTGTCCGGATCGTGGCAAGTGGGAAAAAGGTGTGGCAATTTGATTGATTAGTTGATTGAATATAGTAACACAATATCTTGACACTTATCTAGTTAACCAATAGTTAAATAAAATGTGGTTTAAGTATTGGTAATCAGAGCTTCATGTTCTTGATAGGTAACTCATTTGACTGCACCACGTATCGTGCTTGGGAGCCAGGTCATCCAAAAAGAGATCGTCGCAAGTACGGGTGTGTGGGAGTAACAAAATCTAGGACTTGGAGATCATTGTCCTGCGGTCTCAAGTTGCCGTCCCTTTGCGAGCTAAACCCAGGGGGACCATATAAACTTGGCACTTTATTTGCTAATAGGAAGAAATATAGTAAGTTTATTATTATAATATAAGATTATTTATTTCAATAATGTTATTAATATTATCTAGTCTTAAATGTTTCTAACGGTTTTCACCACTTAATTTGATTTTCTGTGTAAGACAAATCTCAAATATTAAAAAGAAAACCAAATGTGTGAAAATTGGTTCTATTGAAGGTTTCTTTAGACATTTTACGAATGATCACATGATCAGCTTGTAAATTAGAATTGGCAACTTACAAGCTAAACCTAAAACGCGACTAAGTTACTTTAGGTCTGTATACTTGTAAGTGGTGGTACATAGATCGGCAGACTGAGCAATACCATTTTTGGACAACCAGGTCTGGAGCAAATTTGCGCCTTATTTTTATATTAACCAATATTTGTAATATTCAATCTAATTATTAAATATTACAAACTAAAGCCATGAAACAAATATTCGCTCCGACCGGGAATCGAACGCGAGACTTTACGATTAACGAACTGGTGTGCTAACTAATGCGCCACGCATGTCGCTAGTATTCAGTAATATTGTTTTTTTAAATTTTAAAAGTTATGAGATTTTAACTTCATCAAAAATAATACTTGTATTGTTGATCGAAGGGTTCTAAGCACTAACACTTGACAGACAATGTTGTCGAGTTTCCTAAACCATTAAAGCTGTAGAATGTAGAATCTTGATAAATGATAAATGTTTTAATTTGCAACAATCAATTAAATTGTCACGCCTCTTTCCCACTGGGATAGGCAGAGACAATGGAGCTCCACTTGCCACGATCCTGACCTGACACGACGCTCCCGCTTCCCTGACATCCACAATTCTCTTCATACAAGCTCTACGGTTATTGAATTCGTACCTAGTTAATGAAATTTTAATTTTCAGATATGCAAAGAAATGAAACTGTTGCTATCCCAGGGGATCTAAGTTAATGTGGTTATTATACAACGTTGATCAATTTCAATAAAATAAAATATTACTGTGATCTTTTGCAAGTATTTTCATTACAAGTCTAATTTCGTTTTGTTATTACATATTTAGCATTATTCTAAACTTATTCCTCTTGATAATTTATATGTAGATTGTACGCCTATAATTCATATTTGATAATTTATATTTGTGTCTACTGGTAACAAAAAAACTTGTAGAGGTTTATGTAGGAATGTTATTAAGTAACTCATAACTAATAATTTATTAATCGAAACAACTGTCTTAAATTTTTCCATAACGTAGTAACAACGAAACTCGACATCTGTCATTTTCGACTCGTTTTGTTTACTGGGTACTGGGTGGGTTTTTGTATTTGCGAGAAATATTAAAATTATAGTACATTTCTGTCTGTAATGGGGCAAGGTAAAAGTCAATTTACGGAAGAAGAACTCCAGGATTATGAGGTAATTTTCAACAAACAATTTTTATATTTTAAGTAGTTTTTTAAAGAAGTAATAATGCTTTGTAAGTTTCTGTTGACTAATTAATTCTAATTGTTTTTCAGGATTTAACATATTTTACCAAGAAGGAAGTTTTATAGTGAGTAATTTTTTTTTATTACATCAAATGTAACATTTATAATATCTACAAATATAAGACATATTTTTTGTAGTTCGATTTGCGTTTCTCAATTTTTTTGATTTACAATGCTATGGCTATTTAAGCAAAACTTCCAATCCCGCCTACTTGCTACTATTTATGTTTTTAGACATGTTTTTATTAATCTGAACTTTCCTATTTCATAACGTTTTTGGTGATGTACTATAATGACTAAACAAATATTTCAGTGCCCATCAAAAATTTAAAGCCTTAGCCCCAGAAAAAGTAGGCCACAATAAAAATGCAAAACTCCCTATGGTGAAAATACTCCAGTACCCAGAGCTTCGTGTGAATCCATTTCGGGATCGCATTTGCAAAGTGTTCAGTTCCAGTAATGATGGTGATTGTACATTTGAAGACTTCTTAGATATGATGTCAGTTTTTAGTGAGAATGCTCCCAAGGCAGTGAAAGCAGAACATGCTTTTCGAATATTTGGTAAGTCATGGTAATATTTTTTACCTATGTACCTTAGAATATGTATGAAGAACAAGATATATGTGGAGTAGGTATAACATACAATAAAAATGTGCTTTTATGTACTAGCAAATATTTTTGCTTGGTGCTATTTCTGATGTTTGCAAGACATGATGCCCTAAGCAATCTGGCAAGAAGCAGTCATGCCTACCTAGTTAAAACCAGCAACTTACAAGTTAATCCTGAAATTCACTAAGGCGACCGTGGTGTAGTGGCAGTGCAATGGTCATGCAAACCGAAAGCACAAGTTCAATACCACCCACCCGTACCAATGTATCTTTGATATATAATGTACTTTGGTTGTCCTGTTTCTATGATACAAGCACTTAAGTACCTTAATATTGCAATGTAAATGAATAAAATAATAATAATAATTTTCAATCTGTACACCTAAAAGTTGTACTACCCTAGATTAGCAGACTCCACAAATTAGTTAATTTTTTCCCTACCTGATGTTGAGCTGGAATGGTAGTTAAATAACTGTAAGTAGCAGTCACATCCAATATGGCCTAATACTAACTGGCAAGCTGTTTTTTTTCTTGTGACACGACATTTGACCTGGACCTGCTAGATGATAAGCAAGAGGAGGTCCAAGAGTGACGACGACTGAAAAAAACCGAGTCAGTTCTCGGCTGCATCAGTCGCCGTCACTACGCCAGCCTCTCTCGAATCGCGACTAAGTCACTTCACAGTCTGTATACTTGTACTACCCTCTGTACAAGTATACAGTCTGTGGTTGTACTACCCTGGATTGGCAGACTGGGCACCACACTTACCACTTTTTTAATTACCACCATCTTATATATTTCTAATTTGGGTAATTTTATGGGGTCACTTTCCAGATTTTGATGGAGATGACATGATTGGAGTGTCAGACTTGAGGGAAGTGATTGAACGCCTTTGTGGATCAGACCTTAAGCTTACCGACCAGGAGATTCAGCAGCTGGTGCAGAATGTATTAGAGGAGGCTGACCTGGACGATGATGGTGCTCTATCATTTGCAGAATTTGAACATATTATTGATAAGAGTTCAGATTTTTGCCAGTAAGTTGTTCTTTTCATATTTTCTGGTTCATATTTTAAGGTTTTTTATGTCGATCGATGGGGGACATAAGTTGTTCTTGAGACATAATGGGGAGCCACTTTCCACTGCCAACCATTCTTTAGCATCCTTCACATCCCCTATTTAACCTTTTAATTAGATTTTTTTAATCATACATACTTAAAACTTATTATTACTTTATTTTAATGGGATAATGGCTTTTTAGTGTAGGAGGATAAATAGTAGGGCATTTTCCAACCAAATCGGAGACATCCCTAAGAAAGCTAGGTTACCTAGTGCCCATAACCATAGAGCTTGTATGAAGAGAATTCTGAATGAAGGAAGCGAAAGAGTTGTGTCAGGATTGTGGCAAGTGGCGCTCCATTGTCTCTGCCTATCCCTGTGGGAAAAAGGCGTGACAATTTGATTGATTGATTGAGAATAAATAATTATACTAGGTTGTCATAGTGTATGTGACTGCTACTTACAGTACAGTTAAGGATAGCAATTGCCTTCATTATAGCGAGGAATAAAATCAAATCAAATTTTCAATCAAACTGTCACACCTTTTTCCCACAGGGACAGGCAGAGACAATGAACTGCCACTTGTCACGATGCTGACACAACTCCCTCGCTACCTTTACATACACATTTCTCTTCATACAAGCTCTATGGTTTTTGGACACTAGGCAACTTAGCCAGGAATAAAACTACTATACAAGAATTTTAGTAGCTTAGTATAGAAATGTAAATTATAAAATAATAAATAAATATAAAATGTTTTCTTTCAGATCATTCCGTATCAGATTGTAAATACTTCCACTACTCTAATGGAAATCTCATTACTTCCAAATAATACGAAGAAAATTCAATACTGCTCATTGTTCTGACAACTTAGTTATATATTAACTTTATCTTATTGTGAATCTATTACGAATCTTTTTTAATGTTTATATTAATTTGTATATAATAAATATAGTATGGCTCAGGTAAATATAGAATTTGCTTAGCATCAAAGTATTCTCACGTGGCAGGTAGGAAAGTGAAGGCAGCGTTCTGGACTTGCGACAGGAAAGTAGCTTTAAGGCCTTTGTGAATCTATTACGAATCTTTTATAATGTTTATATTAATTTGTATATAATTAAGTACTATGGTTTAATTAATTTTTTTAGAAATTGATTCTATGCATCTTTAACATGTTCACAGTCCCACAACCCGCATGAGTCTTTCCTCAGGGGTCCGCGACCCCGAAAGAGGTGTTAAGCAGTGAATGAAGGCGACTCCTAACATAATTACATAGCAACATAATTATTTATTTGTCATAAATCCATGTGAAAACGATTTAGATATTTTTTAAGTTCATCAAAATATCTGAAATACTCGGTGTGAATACTAATTCACTGCGACCCCGAAAGGGTCGTGGGACTGTGAATGTGTTAATATAAGTAGATCTTTTGATAGTTTTGTCTATAATTAGCACACATTTACGACCTTAGTATATAAATCTTTTGATAAACTTAAGCTCAACTGCATAAGCTCAAATGTGAATCTGAAGAGAATCATAGTGTTATTTATTTGAAGTTCTCTTCTTTGTATGTTTCTTAATGGCCTATATTTTAATGTTATAAATCGTTTTACAGCATAAGGATAAACAATGAAATATTCAATAGATTATTAGCCATATATATTAGTATTACTTTTCTAGAAACTTTCCAAATTAACACTGCCCATCAATTTTGTAATCTTTTATAAGAATCTCTATTAATTTACTTTTAACAAAATTATTGTAAATGTCTTTTCCTTTATATTTCTTATACACTTTTTATAATTTAAATAAATATTGAGGCTCTATTTAGGGTAATGATTTTTAGTTTCTTTTAACAGTGCTTTTCTAGATATTTTTATAAATCTAATTTATGAATATATTATTCTCAATTTTTTTTCCTATTTTGTAATATTAATGAAATCTAATTTTTTATAGTGTGCCACATAGTTGTAAAGTACCTTACAGAATAATATCTTTAATTTTATATTCCTTGCCTCCAACTGATTAAACTTAATTTTAAAATTATCAATGAATTAATTCAAGTCAATGATAAGCTATAAATCTATCTAGTTATATTTTCTATTGTAAATAAAAAAACTCGCAGAGCACAGTCATCTGTCTATCTGGAGTAGTACCACCACTTCTAAGCAGTGTACAGAATTAGAAGTGGCCCAGGTGAATTTTAGAACCAGCTTGTAACCTGCCGGTTTTAAGGCCAGTGTAGTGGATACAACTTACAAACAATTATTTAACTTTAGTAGCAATTATCTCCATTTATTAACATAGTTTGTGGCGAGAGATCGTGAGTCATGGAAAAAAGAGCCTTTGCCCAGCAGTGGGACAAATAAATAGGCTAATAATAACGATGAGACAGAGTGCTGTCATATATTAAGCCACAATAAAAATATATCAATAAGGTACTTTCCATCTGTGTGGCATAGACTGTATGTATTATATAGTTAATGCATTTTTCCATACTTTCTATGGATATTTTAATATTATTTTGATAAGGGTGTAATTATATCTGACTTATGAATTCTCTTTATTATTTTTTTGTAAAATAAATATTATGTTTTACTTCTTTTGATATTTGTGCATCTTTTATGAAAGAGTATTATAAATGTATTGTGTTCTGTGAACTGCCAAAAGTAATTTATTAAAAAATATTTAATTTATACAGTTTATATTTTGATTACACTTTCATTTCCTAGGTTCTGTGTACTGCTTACTGTTCAAGGCGTCAAACATGTCTATCACCTTGTATGCCTCACTGTAGAATTACATCCTGGAATGTGCATCCTAGTGGTGACTGCTACTAGAGTAACATAAATGCAATTATCAGTCACATCCACTATGCCAGCCTAGTGAGAACTGGCAAGCTGATCCCAAAACATGACTGAATCACTTCATTGTCTGTACATTTGTATGTGGTGGTACTACCTTGGGTCCAAACTTCTTCACTACTTACTGGTTGTCTCCCACTCTGACACCCCTAACTAACCCAGTCAGCGGGAGGAAGTTTTACTTTAGCGAACTAGGGCCCTCCTAGTAGCCACGTCTCAAATGACACAGTAAAAGGCCAACTGTTTTATTATATCCAAAACAACAACCATGGGTTGGCAGACAGCACCACTCTTTGAGTACCAGACCCAGGCCAAATATGTTTTGTTGACCCAGGCTCTTTTGTTTTGGTACTGGTGAGGATTACTATCTGTACAACTTATCACATAATTAGATACCTATATGATTCCAATTGTAATGCAGAAATAATATGCAGCTATAATATATTCCATTGATCATAACACAAAAAAAAAAATAGTTATAGTATATGTGAGTACAAATTTTTCTCACACACAGAGCTAGTGTAATAAAGTGATATTCATTTCAGCAAGACATTTAAAACTGTTACACACACAGGAATAAACAAATGATGGGAGTCCATAGCTGAAATATGCATGACGTTTTAATAGCAAAATATAAATTTCTAACAAAGAAATCTACTATCATAATTCAAAGATTATTCACAAGCTATCAATTGGAATCCTAATAATTGTAAATAATACACAATGAAATATAAATAATATAAAAGTTTATTCAGTGTAGAACTTTGACAAAATAGTTTAGCCACATACTTCAATAATTACTTAAAAACTAAATTAGACTTAACTTTGTAAATAACCTGGAAGCTTCATTCTCATGAAAATCCAGGTTGTAAAGAATGATACTAAGATACAAATAAAACCCACCGAGATTAGGAGTATCCTATTCAGCTTTGGAGTGGAAGGGTTGTGCGTTCTATCCAATATAATGAAACCGACACCACCGAGTGAAAATAAAAAGCTCGAAGCGAGGCCTTCCATGATGTATTGCCCGTTGACTCGATTTGGCATAAAAGCTACCGGTCTGCTGTGTCCATACTCGTCAGTTGTAGAACCAACACTCGGAGGCTCAACAATCACGTCGTAAATTATACCTAAAAATAATTATCATTAAATAATCTGACCAGAGAGAAATAAACAATTATAACAAGCCGCCGCCGCTAACCTCCAGTAACCAAAAAATATGATAAGAGAACTAATGAGAAAGTCGTCATTGCTGAAGGCGCTTGTAGCCATGATGGCTTCTTTATTTTTATATGCGGTATTTCAAACACTTGGAATGGTAAAGAATATAACGCCTCCATAATTAATCCATACAATCAAAACTGAACAAACATAAGAAATCGTTGACGTGACTCCAAATAGACAGTTGGGTTACGTACGGAAGCGCGTTCATGTTAACGCCATTGTTTTATTTATATGCAACAATATATTATGAATAGGTGCTGAAGTTCTGGAGATTTACTACAACTATGATAATCAATACTAATCATCCTAAGTAGAGTAGATAACCAATTTAATTTATTTTCATTTATTAGTGGACTGGAAACATTTGCGTGGTTCATCTTCAATATTCAACCATTACACAAAATAACTAATAAATACCATGTATCCATTCAAACCATGATCAAGTGCATGCTAAGTCCATGCCCATGCTAATAAATTATTTCGAAGACAATGATTTAAATAATGTCTAGCTGTATGGGTTACGATTCCTTTGCCTTAATCAAATCAAAAAAAGGTTAATAAAAAGGTGCTATTTTAATTACAAAAAAAATGTTTAGAGCTTAGACCAATTGAATGAATGAGTGTCAGTTTATCGGTGAACTCCTATTGGAGGATTTAAAGTAATCGCGTAACTATACCAATAAATAATATGTATTTTTATTTTTGTAAATAAGAATATACCTAAAATTTAAAGAATTTTGGGAACTGTCATAGTGTATTCAATTTCAATAAATCGGCCAGAAGAGTTTCTCGTATTTTTGTGTCGCGCAACAGCTGTTAAAATTAATAAAATTCACGGTTTTATTGTTTAAAATTAGTGAATAGTGTGTAATCCGTTGTGTGTTTGTTGTTCTGTGTTCCATTGTTATTTGGATAAGTAGAGATGTATTAAGTTATCGCACAAAATGAACTGGATTGTGAAATTTGAACTAATATTACGATGAAGGGTGGTTTGTGTATAATTTATACCTCCCTGTTGACAATATCAGTGATCTCAAGGTATGTGAATACGCTATAAATCATTACAATTCATATTATAATTACTATAAAATTATATTAATTACAAATGTGTAAATAATTTCAGTTGCGCGCTATTTCTACTCGTCGTGTCTGAAGGCCTCCAAGGAGACTTAGAGGCTAACACGACCAACAATACAGTAAATTTAGATGGGTTACAGAATGTTACCAATAAAATTAGTACATTGTCAACGAATAATGTTTCTAAATTGCTAAATACTGAGCCTACAATCGAATTACATGAGGAAAAGCCAAAGAAATCAATATTACAGGATAATGAGATGACATTTGCTGACACCTTATCCCTAAACTCTGTTACCACTGATGGGTAAGTCAAATAAACTACATATAAAAATAGATGAAAAATATGGACCTATATATATATTTTTTAACTTGAAGAAATTCCATTAAAGAAAAGATGGATACATTGTCTTGGAATACACAATACTTTCTATTCAATAACTCTATATTGATAATATTTATTTAGGGAGTGACTTATGTAATGTAAATGGATAAATTAAATTGCTGGGGTAAAAGTTCTATAATATTTCTTAGGTATTTTCTTAGGCCCAAGTGTTTGCCTTCCAAATCAGAGACATCCTTAAGAAAGCTGGATTGCCTAGTGCCCATAACCATAGAGCTTGTATGAAGAGAATTGTGAATGTGAAGGAAGCGAGGGAGTTGTGTCAGGATCGTGGCAAGTGGCGCTCCATTGTCTCTGCCTATCCCTGTGGGAAAAGGCGTGACAATTTGATTGATAGATATTTCTTTAAATATACCTAAGGAATTAAAAAGGTCTATATTGTGGTCTTATTATTTATTGTTCTCTAAAACAAATGACCTTTTTCCCTTTCCTTTCCTTTTGACCTTTTTCCACCACATTCATTATTTTAAAAGGTTAAATTAGGAAGCAAGGGAGTTGTGTAAGGATCGTGGTAAGTGGCGCTCCATTGTCTCTGCCTATCCCTGTGGGAAAAGGCGTGACAATTTGATTGATTGATTGAATAAATTAGGAAAGTTATTCAACCTTAAATTAATATTTTTTTGTATACTCTTCATGGAGGTTGAATGTATAAGAAATGATATAGGATATTAAGCTAGTTTGTAAATGAAATTATAAAGACTCAAATCATAAAACCCCCTGGGTATGTTTAACCCTTCATAAGAATATTTAGAAAGGTATTAAATATTGTATGCCTTATTCAAGATGTTTGGTGCCTTTTTATTATCTTTTGTAGAAACTATCATTTGATATTAAATGGGATAAAGATAATCTTATTTATATCATTATTGATAACAGGTGCTAAAAAGATGCATATTATTTTACAATATCTAATGCCTATTCTAAGACATCTTCATATTTAATGCCTATTCAAAAATCTTTAAAAAAAATAATTAAAAAAAAATATACACAGAGAATAATTAGAGGTAATTTAAGTAACCAAGAGAGGGTTTTCCAACCAAATTGGAGACATTCTCAAGTGTATGTAACCATAGAGCTTGTATGAAGAGTATTATGGATGTGAGGGAAGCGAGGGAGTTATGTCAATATTGTGGGAAGTGGTGCTGCATTGTCTCTGCCTATCTTTGTGTAAAAATGTGTGACAATTTGATTTGATTTGAAGTGATCAATAGCGACAGAAACACTTGTCAGTGCTCATGAACCTCCTGCTTTAGTCAAAGTCACAATGTCATGTTCTTTGATATATTTACTTTGGTTGTGGATTGATAATAGGAATTATTAAATCTGATGTGGATGAATGCGTTAAAAAAGGCAGGCCAGGAGGGTGTTTTCCGGCCAAATCGGAGACATCTTCAAGAAAGCTAGGTTGCTATAGAGCTTGCATAAAGATTGTGGCTGTGAGGAAAGCGGGGGAGTTGTGTCAGTATCATGGCAAGAGGATCCTGATCCTGATAAAAAGGCTTGACAATTTGATTGATTGTTTTTTTTGCATTTCAATACTATGGTACTATAGTGCTTGTATCATAGAAACAGGACAACAAAAGTACATATATCAAAGATACATTGGTACAGGCGAGTGGTTTCAAACCCGTGCCACTCGGCTTACATAGCCATTGCACTGCCACTATACCACGGTCGCCTTGTTTAGTAGTTTAGTATAAAAATAAATAAAAGTACAATCTATAGTTAGTAGTCTGCTTTATGTAAAGAGAAATAAACTATGTAATCAGTTATCTTTACAAAGCCCAAGGATTAATTAATATTTATTTGAATAGTTTAATATTTTGTTTTTATTATCTTTATTATTTGTTAGAACCTTGAGTGTACTATTAATGCTTGCATGTATACATGTTTAGCAATTTCAAGAATTTATACTATCTAAATAAAATCAAACTTTATTCGTTAATCAATCAATCAATCAAATTGTCACGCCTTTTTTCCACAGGGATAGGCAGAGACAATGGAGTGCCACCTGCCACGATTCTTACACAACTCCCTTGCTTCCTTCACATCCACAATTCTCTTCATACCGGCTCTGTGGTTTTGGGCACTAGGCAACCAAGCTTTTATTCATCAATGAGGTTAAAAACAGTATTTGTATTGTATTTTTTTTCTAAATATAGACATTTCAACTTAAAATATGCCATTTTTTCTGTAGGTCTTTAAATTACTTTACATTATTTTCTGGTGCCTTCCATTCTGCCCTGCTATGAGGCGATCAATGGAACAATTATCTTTCATTGAGACAAGGCAAAAACTTGGGTATTCGAGAGTAGTGTAGGGTATTGTAGTAAGTAATGTAATTAGCTTATCAGCTGTCCCACTGACCAATCTATGACCCCTGTATTAGGAATTTGTCTCTACCTAAGCACTTCAGCAACCGTGAACTGAGTTTTTTTCAGTCATCAGCACTTTTTACCACTCTTGGACCTCCATCATGCTTACCATTAGACCGGTTGAGTTCTGATGGCGAGTCAAAACAAAAAAAATACTTTAAAATAAATATTCTTTATATCAATCAATCAATCAAATTGTCACGCCTTTACCCCACATGGTCCTGACACAATTCCTTTCATCCACAATTCTTTTCATACAAGCTCTACATTTAGGTTTTGGTCAGAAAACACCTTGCCCTGTTTAACGCATCCATCCACATCAGATATATAAATGAATTTCGTCAATCTACTTTCACTCATCCTTACCATGTGCCCAAACCATCGGAGCATTCCTTTGTCAAACCTTGTTTACTACATCTTCTTGCAAACCACATCTATCGCGAACTGTGCTATTCCTTATTCTATCGGCTATCGGCACTCCACTTTATCTTAAAATTAAAAGTAAAAGTGTTTGATGTTTAAGAGTGGTAGGCAGTAGTACCCAGTCTGCACATCCGGGGTAGTACCACCACTTACAAGTATACATACCGTGAAGTGATTTGGTCGCGTTTCAGAATCAGCTTCGGGATCGGAGCAGCCGGTTCCAACTAGGCCGGGATAGTGGATGTGATTACAGTTATCGAATTTTAGTAGAGGTGACATTACAAGTATACAGATCGTGAAGTGACTTAGTCGCGTTTCGGGATCAGCTTATAAGTTACTGGTTCCAACTAGGCCGGCATAGTGGATGGGACTGCTACTTACAGTTATTAAATTATAGTAGCAGTGATATCCATTCATGGACCACACTCCAGCTTAACATCAAGCGGGGTGCTGTCATATGTCGAGTCACAATAAAAATAAAGTACTTGTTATATTATTTATTTAAAAAAAATAGATAAAAATTACCTAAAATACATTATTAAAAGAAAAGATACTGGCAGCGTTCCCCCTTTGGATAGCTAGTCTAATTCTTTGTTCGAGGAAGCTGCCAACTCTTCTGTCTCCTTTGATGTCGAATAACCTTTTTGCTATTTCCTTAAAAAGCCTTATAGAGCTAGGACCCCACGGGCCAAGGGTCTCGACACCGAATGGGACAAAATCATACTCGGAGCCTAGACCCCTGTATTTGCACGCTTTAGCTTTTTAAGTACATGTTTATGTTTTTGACTATAACATGTCCTAGTTAACGTATGGCTATGACCCGCTAATCGCATCTAGGTCGAACGTTCGCCTCGGGAGCTTTTATCGTGAGTCGTGACGTCACAGTTTAAAAATGTATATAAAATTATCTATAATCATGTCATGGTAATTATAATAAAGCAACCGTGGTGTAGTGGCAGTGAAATGGTTACGCAAACCGAAAGCACGGGTTCAAAACCACTTGCCTGTACTAATTTAATGTTGATATATTGTACTTTGGTTGTCCTGTTTCTATGATACAACGATTTTAGTAGCTTGGTATAGAAATGTAAAATAATAAGCTAACTTAACTGTCACGCCTACTTTTACTACTGGGATAGGCCAATTTCCTGGAAACTTAAATAGTATACCGATTGTATTATCGGTATTTATTCGATTATTAAATTTATTCGATTACGACGCATCTTCTAGTAAATACGAAGTGATAACATATCGAATATAGATTACGACAAGTACGCATATGTCGTCGATAAAGATGCGTTGTCTATTAAAACAACAACGAAATAATTTATAATTCCAGATGCCAGTAAATTATTATGCCATAAATAAAAAAATCTTTTTTCAACCAAGAAACTTTAGATACTTGAAACTTTATTAGATAATTAATTAATTAAACATATTTTATAGGACTTACTATCGCGTTTATTTTGGTTATTGGTTTTACATTTTTTTAATATTCTGCCATTTCCAGAACTTTGCAGCTGTCGTGATCATGGAGACATTATTTCATCAATCAATGTTCGCGCAAAATCTAAGAAAATACTACGATAATTAGTTTTTTTTTAATTATTTTGTATTGTGACATCTGACCTTGACCCGCCTGATGGTGAGCAAGAAAAGGTACAAGAGTGCCGACGACTGCAGAACGCGTAGTAGTGCAGAAGAGAGTAGAGAACAGTGGGAGAGCGTAAGATAGCGTCACGTCGTTAAGTGTCACTGCATACAAGTCGCTTTTACCCCCGGGGCACTTCGAAAAAGAATTAAAACAAATCTCTACCTTGAAAATTGTAAAATAACGATTTACGGTTTCAACTTGAGCGTTTCATTTATCACGTCATTGACCATGTAGCGTCAAAGGTTGACCGAAGTCAGATGATGAGACTTAAAAAAAAACTTGTTACTGTATATAGGCATATATTTACTATAGTAATATTATATTTTGTTGTATCTGTGATCGTGTGCCGGAATTTACATTTTATCACTTCATTATCAATGCCAGTCAGTTTTTCAATACACATATCACGTTTATGTTATGTTTTGTTTAGAGCAAACATGTGATTTCGTATCTATTGGACTGGCTTTTTGGGGCCATATGACAAGCTACATTTTTTTTAAATCATGAGTTGACCCAAATATACGATTTAGTATTTTCTTAGATTTTGCGCGAACATTGATTAATGAATTAAACAAATTTTATGCGGCTTACTATCGCATTTATTTTGGTTTAGATTTTACATTTTTTTATTATTCCGACGTTTCGAGAGCTTTGCAGCCATCGTGGTCACGGAGAGACCACGATATATACAATTTTTTTATTCTGATTGAACATCTGACCTCGACTTGCCTGTTCAGGAGTAAAGGGAGGTCCAAGAGTGCTACTCAGCCTAAGTCGCTGTCACTATGCCGGCCGTCAATATGCCTCTGTTATAATATTTTAATCCTAATGTGTTCGCCGTTACATTGGTACTGTCATACTTATTCTCTAGCCGTCTGAAGTATAAATACTTGTGTAACTTGTAAAGTTTTTATCGTTTAGTTGAAACATGGGCATAGTTAACTGTATTCGTGTACAGTGCAAATTGAACACTCGTGATACAATAATAGTGAAATGTAAAGACAATAAAATCCTAAATAGAACATGTATACTAATTAAGGTTTCTATGATATAAGCACTTTAGTGGCTTAGTTTTTAAAAATATATTTTATTAGACCTAATCGGAAACATCCTCAAGAAAGCTAGGATAACCAGCTTGAGAATGTGAAGGAAGCGAGGGAGTTATGTCAGGATCGTGGCAAGTGGCGCTTTATTGTCTCTTTTATCGCTGTGGGAAGAAGGCGTGACAGTTTTGATTGATTGATTGATTTATTGAAGCTCGTTATACTTCAGCACTCCGCCTGTTTGTGGTCCATGAATAGAGGCGATTGCTACTACAGTAACATGACAAGTAGCAGTCGTATCCACTATGCCGGCCTAGGAACCGGCAACTTTCAAGCTGATCCCGAAACGCGCCCATCACTTCACGGTCGCCCGAATCTTTTGGTTATTTTATTTCGATGCGTTTGTTGCTCGTGATGGAAGCGAGGGAGTTGTGCCAGGAACGAGGCAAGTGGCGCTCTATTGTCTCTGCCTATCCCTGCGTGATTTAATTGTTTCTCGTAGTATATTTGGTAGTAAAAACGAATGAGTTTTTAAAAGACATCTCTTAATCTATACGCCCACTCGTCCGATGAAGAACCGTTCACATTTTTTAAATAGCAACTCGTATACTTTCACTAATACTATTTTATAATACAAATATAAATATTGACGTATAGATAGATACTCTCGTCTATTAATGTTCATCAGATGTTTGAATTATATATTATGCAAGAAACTTTTTAGATTTTACACAAATAGTTTTAGATGTCTCTGCCTATCTCTGTGGGAAAAAGGCGTGACAATTTGATTGAGTTTTAGTGTAATAAAATAGGACAAACATTCTATAAAAAGTTTTTTTGTCTATTATGACACGACATTGACCTTGACCCGCGTGATGATAAGCAAGAGGAGGTACAAGAGTGACGACGACTTAAAAAAACCGAGGACACTTGAAAAGGATGAATAAAAATAGATGACAAAGGAATTTAAAATTCAGATGTGGATGCGTTAAACGAGGCACTCAGGAAGGTGTTTTCCGACCAAATCGGAGATATCCTCGAGAAAGCTTGGTTGCCTAGTGCCTATAAAAATAGAGCTTGTATGAAGAGAACTGTGGATTTGAAGGAAGCGAGGGAGTTGTGTCAGAATCGCGCGCTCCATTGTCCATTTGTTTGGGAAAAAGGCGTGACAATTAAATTTATTGATTTTTATAAAACATATGTATATATACTTATACAAATATGATCAAATAAACTTCGCGCCAACAAGATTGTTTACACAGACAGTTGCGCGTGCGCATTTATTTTGTCAATTAATCTGAGTCATTCCAATGCCACGCCGTACATTGACCGCCGCCGACGTTGCATTTATTATTGTTACCTAATAAAAGGAACATTGGACTTTGTGTTTTACTATTGTTAGCCTATGTAGTAGTCATTATGGTTTTTTTAACTGCGCGAGTTAGAAATCGACAGTTGGCCTTCGTTTGGGTTTATATATTAGACCATTTTACTTGCTGGGTTTTAAGACGTTTTGAAAGTTATGTCTGATTGGTACTTTTTTTAATAGGAAACAACAAACTTTTAGATGAATGATACACTAGGGTTGCCATCTCTATATTTTAAAAACCAGAGTTTGAATTATAATGGTACGATTATGGGCACTAGGCAACCCAGCTTTCTTGAGCATGTCTTTGATTTGGTCGGAGACATCCTTACCCTTCTGTCTCCCATAACGCATTCATCCATATCAAATTTATAAATTCCTTTTGTCAATTTACTTTCACTTATGACGTAAGGAAAGGGAGGGTGTTATGTCGGGATTGTAGCAAGTGGCGTTTCATTGTCTCTGCCTATCCCTAAAAAGGCTTGACAAGTTGATTGATTTTTTGTTTTAAATTATTAATATTTTACTTTATTATTATTTATACTAAGCTACTAAAGTGCCTTGTATCATAAAAACATGACAACCAAAGTACATAATGTCAAAGATACTTTGGTACCGGCAAGTGGCTCTCGGTTTACGTAAACATTGCACTGCCACTACACCACGGTCGCCTTATATCATAGACTACGATAAGTAACAATATAAAATCCAGTAAAACGATTAGACTTCCGCGTTATTTTATTAGCTTTTATTTCCAGAATATCTGCTTCCCTTATTCAGATAAGGCGCGATTGATAACATTTTTTAATAACTTGATATCAATATAATTATAACCAGTCTTGGAGAAGGAAAAGTTGCACTTTCGCAAAACTATTGATTCATTTTTTTTGCTATTCACGAACTGGTTCATTCAATATCACTTTTGTTCACGGAGCAATGCTCTTTTCACTCTCAAAATAATTAACGCATATAGTAATTTAGTACTTAAATCTATTGGTGTAAAGGTTATTATTGTGTGAATTAAACTCTAGTCTTATTATTATTCAAGGTAACGCTCAAACAATAGAATTTTCATTCTTAACACCTTTTTGTGTTTTTACTTTGAAGCGTATGTTACTTGTAAAAAAATCACGCCTCTTTACATGCGATAATTTGGCGGAAAAACAGAAAAATAGCTTACATCTACATTTCTCTTGAGGCCCAAAGGTTGTAAAATATGGTGACAACTTGCAATAGTTGTCAAATTTCTAAATTTAAGTTTTGGTGTAAACCATATTTATTAACTTTCCTAAATAGAGTGCAGATGGGAAGTAAGTGAGAGTGTCAGAATCGTGGAAAGTAGTGTATTGTTGTCTTTGCCTATCCCTATGGGAATTCAGACTTGACAATTTTATTGATTGGTCGCGTTTTTTTTGACTATTTGAATCCAACACCAAACGTCCAATGCCAGCCGTATTAGTCATAGAGGTATAATTATTTTAGCTTCATAATACCTTTGGTCCTGACACGAACTATTGTAGGTCCTGACACGAACTATTGTAGAAGAGTATCACGTTTCGCTATCTCCGTTTGGGCCTACCAAGATGTCTTACAATATGGAGTTCACTCAGTAGTCGACTTTGCCCATTTCTTTCATGATCTCGTAAGTCATAAAAGAAATGGAAGCAAAGCCTAGCAGTGGGTTAAATAAATATGCTAATAATAATTTACCTCTGGAGACATAGATGATGGTTACTGACGATGAAATTTCCCTAAACATCATAGGTCTTCAAACATTATAAAAGTTTGTGAGTATCATCATCTCAATCAATACTAACGAAACTGTCATGCATGATTACCTGTTCACACACAGTCAGACTGTGATCAGAGAAGCGCCCCACGATTCTGACTACTTACACGCTTCCTTCACATCCACAACTCTATCCATATATTTATAAATTACTTTTGCTAGCAAGTTTACATTTTGTAATAACAATAATACCAGCAGGTGTTACTCAGATATAAAACAATAGACATGTTTGTTTTAAATTATTCTTTTTCTAGAATATTCTCAGTTTACATTTTATTTAATATGTTAATTACACTGGAATCGTATATGTATTGTATTGTACTTGTATTAATTAAATTATTTAAAAATAATTTGCGTTCAAACTATTCTCGTTTGGACTGTCGCGTCGTCCTGCGTTTTGGCCCAGCAGTGGGATAGTTAAATGGGCTATAATAAGCTATTATAAGGAACTAATCTTGCAAGTGCAAATAACCTTTCTATATATATCATCAGTAAATAAAAGCTATTATAATTACGTTCTATTTAAGTATAATAATGAATTTGTCTTGTCACAAAATAACATTAAATTTGTTCATAGAAAGCGTATTAAACTGTCTTTAAACTATGGCTTTTATCGTAATGTTTTAAGATCGTAATTCCATTAACAGTTATGATTAGAGGGTAGTAAATAAATGTAAGTAAAGTGTCTCCGATATATTTCATTTGTGTACTTACCGCTGCGGGATTCGAAAGTGAAACGTTTGTGTTGCGTGCTCATAAATCTTCTGCTCGCATATTCTTGTTGCATGGGAATTTGATTGAAATATAAGTCAATATCTTTTTTTTGTTAGGATCATGCAATAACATTGAGTGCGCCGTCTAACGACGTTTTGAATGAATAAAGTTCCAAGAGCACCGGCGGCGATGAATAAACCGATTTTGTTTCACTGTTACCTCACTCGTTACTGCATCGGCATTTCTGCACCCTAATTGTCTAATCTCAATTTCCCTGTATCTACTGTCAAAAGCTTAAAGGTTAGCTGGTACAAAATGTCTCTTAATTCTTTGCAGCTGAGAACTTTAAGCTCATTAAGCTTACCTATGTATATGGTACAACCATTGTCACCAAAGTTGGGATTCACTCGACTTTAGTTTTAACTCAAATTGTCTGATTGATAATGGGGAATCCACTTCTTAACCATACTGTAGTCCGTAAAAGTACCCTCACAAAAAAGGGATTTCACCGCACCACCACATCTGTAAATTGATAATACGATTCGATTAAACATCAAGAATCGAGCTTCAGAAGCTGTTTATTTAACAGCAAGTTTCTCTTTCGGCTTTGCAGCAAAGGGGAGCTTTAAATAAGCTTTTAGATATCTTTTTAGTTTACTAGTTACATGTATGCGAGTAGGATTGACTCAAGATTATCTGCCACATCGTGATGTATTTATTTCTTAGAGATAAAATTATAATAATGTGGTTCTGTTCACGATTGTTTGGGCACTTTCATTGGAAAGCCCATACATTAATGTCACTTGGGCTTTTATTCTTATAAATATATTACACTGCTACAGAGGTTTCACGCGAGACTGGCGTTAAAAGAAAAGAATTAATGTTTTTGATGCAAAGGAGTTGTTTTTTTTACAAATTTGCCTGTCCGACTTAATCTAGATTTAACAGAGACCAATAGAAATTTTGTCTGGATCGTGGGAAGTGGCCCTCCATTGTCTTTGAGAATTCCCTCCTATGGGAAAAAGTGTGAAAATTTAATTGATTGCTTGATAATTATTTATTACTCATAAATATTAAGGTTTACATTTATGGTTCGATAGTGTCGAAAGGAACCTCGTTAACTTTCCCAGGCGCGGATGCATCAATCATAGATAGAAATTATAGTAAATGACATAACCATTACACTACGAAGGTTAACATCATTATGATAATCAATTTAATATTAAAATTAAATTTATAATAAGAAAGTTGATAGACACAAATGGCTGTAAT
Source organism: Tinea trinotella (assembly GCA_905220615.1). Taxonomy (NCBI): domain Eukaryota; kingdom Metazoa; phylum Arthropoda; class Insecta; order Lepidoptera; family Tineidae; genus Tinea; species Tinea trinotella. Next base: position 1,220,975 of record HG992307.1, on the reverse strand, counting down.
CGCGCGACGGAGGTGACTTCGGCCCCAAAACCACCCAGGGCCATTCGCAAATCGCCCCACTCTAAAATCTCTTCCTACAGGAAGACTCAAGGGAAGAGGCCTCGCCCACCAAAGGTCCCTCTCCCTTCCCTAGCCAACTAGTTCCCCCAGCATTCCTCACATTCATTGACTCAAAAGTCGGGCTTCACTCGACTTTTGAGTCAATTCTATTTTTCATGTAGATCACCCGCTTCACAGGGGGGTCCACCACTCAATCATGCTGATATATCCGAATGGAAATGTAAAAATATGTCACAAAAAAGCGATTTCGGCCACAGATAAATGTCTGCAATTAGCAATCGTAACCACCATGCTGGCCTGGCTTTCTTCCGGCAACTTTTAAACTGATGCCAAAACGTGACTTGGTTACTACAGTATACTTAACGGTAGTGCTTTTTACCGACATGGTTCGGCAGTATTGGCAAACGTACACGTAACTGTTTACTTACCATTCTTACTTAAAAGGTAATGTTGTTTTATTCTTTTACATACTGCTCAAACAAAAATTATTTTATGTTGTGCGTGTATGTTAAGGCGACCGTGGTGTAGTGGTAGTGCAGTGGTAACGCCAACCGAGAGCACGTGTTTAAAACCACTTGCTTTCTTTGATATATTATGTACTTTGGTTGTCCTGTTTCTGTGATGCAAGCACTTATGTAGCTTAGTATAGAAATGTAAATAAATAAAAAATATATAGTGTATAATCTAAATGGAAATGCGATGCAATAAAATGTAATTTGGACCTTTGGCCAAACAGTTCCTAAGCCAAATTCGTCGCTGCGATGCACTAACAATGGAAGGCCTCTCTCTGCCAAATTTAAGTATTTTATTGCAATATTAATAACTCGGCTTGTTTGCAACAATAGCTTTTCTTTTTTACTGCGTTTTGTTTGTGTAAATGGCCTCGCCAAAAACAATTTTATGATACATACATTCGAGTGCGTTATGTATATTTTTTTAATGTATACTTTTTGAATTATTCATACTCGTATTATTACAATTTTTACTTTATGCATATTGCTTCCAAAATAATGATCTTACATTACCTTAAGTACCATTAAAAATTTGTTGTTATATTTAAATGTTGACATTAAATATGATAATTTGTTATATATAGAAAATTATAAGTTATATAGTTTTTGCGCGAACATTGATTAATGAAATAAAGAAATATAGCTGTAAAGGTCTCAAAACGTCGGAATAATGAGAGTTGTACAATCAAATCATTAACCAAAAAAAAAAAACGCGATAGTAAGCCGCATAAAATTTGTTTATTTCATAAACAATATATCCGTAGGCCTACCTAAGGGCAGGTCATAGCGATCATAACATTAGGTTTCTGTTTTAATAACCTATGTTTCGCAAATAAAGAATTTCACTCCATTACATAACGCTGAAATGGTAGTAAGAAACCGCTGGATGCTGGCCACTGTGGGTATTTTGTCCAGCAGTAAACGAGTTAAGGCTGATATGGTGCAGTGATTAGAATTCTTCTTGTGAATCGGTGTGATTCCGCAGGCGACTGCATACCGCAGACTGCACTACTTGTTTGTATAAGATTGATTCCGTGCTTCCGTCTGCAGCCGCCGCATTAATATTGTTTCCATACATTATATTTATAATGTATGACTTAGCAAATGCTGTTTGTCGCAATAGTGTCGCCTTGCACGGAATCAATCTCATACAAACCACTAGTGCAGTCTGCAGTCGCCGGCGGGATCTCACCTTTATCATCATCGTAAAGGTGTGATTTTACTCAATAAAACACGATAACTAGATTATTATTTATTGAAGAGTTGGCACCGAGTTTAATTTGGCTGCGTTCCCATAAGTTATTAGTTTGGTTGAATTCTATTGTGACATTTTATCATTAGTATTGCATTCATGGAGATTGTTAAGACAGTATGTTGTTCTTGGGATTTATTTTATGGTATCTTGACATATGACAGCACCCCGCCTTATGTTCAGCTGTTGCCTCAGTCGTCGTCACTATGCCGACTAGCTATTTAATAGCACTATGTAAAACGTAGTACATCTTCGGCATGGATATGCTGGCTGAAAATTAAAAGTAGAGATGATTACCAAGACGTCGGAAGAAGTAGTACCACCACTTTAGATTGTACAGATCGTACAATCTATAGTGGTGCGTTTCGGGAATTTGAACTGTCAACTAGGCCAGAATAGTAAATACGATTGCTACTTGCATTTATTTAACTATATATTATAAGTCGCAATCGGAGACATCCTCAAGAAAGCTGGGTGGCCTAGTGCCCATAATCGTAAAGCTTGTATGAAGAGAATTGTAGAGGTGTGGGAAGCGGGGGAGTTGTGTCAGCATCGTGGCAAGTGGCGCTCCCTTGTCTCTGCCTTTCCCTGTGGGAAGAAGGCGTGACAAAACAATTGATTGATAAGTCGCTTCCAGCTTAACATCAAGCGGGGTGTTGTCATATTATGTCAAGCTCAATAAAAATAGAATTATTGTCAGCTTCCATCATATATCATATAGATACACAATTGCCACTCAAAAAGCGACAAAATAAATGCAAGTCCGATTGATGTTGGACTTGCTTTTGTTCTCAGTTCTAAATGATGTATATGACATTCGTGACAAGTTTATACTATATAACAATGAACCTTACATTTTACAATTAACATTTAATTCACTTACACAGTTTAAGTGTAAGTGAATTCTGTCTCGCGGACACTTTTATTATATTATTTTGTATAGGACTGTGTATCTATTAAAAATATATTATCGATGATTGTGAGTAAAACCAAAAGGCAAAGTATATAAAGCGGCAGTCCGACCTGCGCTGCTTGATGGTAACGAAACCTGGGCTACGAAAAAGACACATGAGCAAAAGTTACACACAGCAGAGATGCTACGATGGGCGGGTGGTGTCACGTCGAGCACTAAGGGAGAGCTTTGGAGTTGCAAAAATAGCCACTAAAATGAAAGAGTCCAGGCTCAGATGGTACGGTCATGTATTGCGACGAACAAATGACCATGTCGTGAGGAAGTGCCTAGCCATGGATAAAAAAGAGGGGAAGAGGACGACCTCAAACCATCTGGATGACGGTCGTCCGTAAAGATATGATGGATCTCCAACTTGACGATGAAGATGCACAGGAGACAAACAAGTGGCATCGTGTAATTGCGAAAGCCGACCCCGCGTAACTGGATAAGGCGAGGCCAAAAGGATGATAGTGAGTTTATTTTCTGGTAGGCCTAACCTTCATCATTTAACACATAAACCTTTTGTTTTGTTGGTTATTTGTTGGTAGATACTTGGAAGCTGTCCAATTCATGACTTCCAGACTCCCTAGTTCACGCTTTTGTTATTGATCGACATGTTACACGTGTGTGCGTACAGTTGAACGATATTATTTGGATTATCGGCAAAAGTACATAAATATCAAAGATACATTGGTACGGGTAAGTGGCTTTTGAAATCGTGCTCTCGTTTCGCGTGACCATTGCACTGCCACTACACTGCGGTCGCCTTAGACAGAAGATAATAAACAATATTTTGTAACACGAGGCGCCGCGCGTCTTCTTCCGATATTACTTATCTCTCTAGACCAGTGTTTCCCAACCTTTTTAGGCTATGCCCCACCTTAACATTTTATATGCCCCCCATACATAATTTTTAACCTTTAAAATTGTTTTGTTTTCTTAAGAAATATAAAAAATTATAAGTTTTAGAAGAAATAACTATGAAATTGTTATCGAAACATATCTATCAAAATATATCTAGCATTGCGAAGGTCGTGTTGAGTCCATTTTTAAATTGCCCCCCCCCCTCCCCCCTCAACTATCAAATTGCCCCCCTTGTGGGGCGTGGGCCCCACGTTGGGAAACACTGCTCTAGACAATTGCTAGAGCAGTACACAATAGCCGAGTTGGTTTACGGCTGCCCCAGTCGCCGTCACTATGCCGGCCAAAGGTGCTTTTTCTTATTGGAATATTATTTATATGTATCAGAACAGAGAAGCAAATTCTATATCTTTTCTGTGGTGTTGAGTATTGTTCTACAAAAATGCTACCAAGCAAGGATCCCACTCATCGTTTTTGTATTGTGACGCTACATTTGACCTCGACGCCTGATGGTAATCAAAGGGTTCAAAGGCGCCGACTAAAAAAAACGACGGTTGCCCCCGTCGCCGTCACTAAGCTGTCCAAAGGTTTTCTTCACGTTTCGCTTGAAGGATCCAAGATTATAGGATGAAGAATGCTTTGCATGGGGTCGCTAAAGCATTCCCTACTTCATATTATTCGGTTTACAAAAAAAAACATACATTGTTAGTACCTATATTTATCTTTAGTTGAAAGTTGAAAGAAATGCGAGAGGTGGCATGATTGTGATACGTATGCGAATATTTTGGGATTGTTATCACTGACAACTCATGTGGAGTTAGGACAATGAACCTTATTCATTGTTAAAATATATTAAAACGGTTCTTAACGAGGTATTAAGCCACAAGAAGACCATCAGACTTGACTCCTGACCTCGACTTGCCACATGGTAAACAAGAGAAGGTCTAAGAGTGCTAACAACTGAAAAATAAAAGACTCAGTTTCGGTTGCCTCAGTCGTCGTCACTATCCTGGCTAAAATAGTTTCATAATTCAGTATAATGGTTAACGTTTATCTTTTATTATTGTGGCTGTCGTTAAGCTGGAGTGCAGTCCATTAACAGAGGTGATTGCTACAAGAAACAGTCACATCCACTATGTCGATTTAATACGGAAAATTTCAAATATATTGATTAGGGGAAAATTCTTATTTTCGGCTTAAGTTAAGCGTTTGGCTTTAGAGTTATTATTCACCAAAATGCAAATTAAAATGCAAATTGAGGAGAACGAACTTACGAGTAAAATTAGGTACAATGTTTTAAGGAAAACTACAACTACATTAGACTACAACTACAAACTACATTAGACACTTAATAAATTCTTCTCGAAATTGTGTATTTTTTGCTGCTTCCTGCAACTCCTTTAGCAACAAATAGAACCTCATCATTTTTTCTTTTCTTTCTTCTTGTTTATGGCTTTAGTATTTAACTTGCCAGTGTCAAAGTAAAAATATATGGTTCAATGTAAAACATTGTCAAGTAAAGATGAAGATGAACCACGCGAGTGATTCATCAAATGATGATGATGATAGTGAGGTTGATGATGATTGTTTTAGTAAAGCGGCGGAAAGCCTTTACTAAAACTTCAGAAGGAGTCTTGGAGGGAACATGAAGAATAACGTTTCACAACTTTAAATTACTTGTTTATACTTGATCAACTTAATATTTATAAAAAACACAAGCTTTTCAAATAATTCAAAATTGCGCGTCCTGTCAGTTGCAGTTGCCCGCCAAAACCCGAACCTCATCATCATCCTCTATGACATCAAAGTGAAAATTAGGGACGGCGGCCGTAAATTTTCAGTCGTCGGCACTCTTTGACTATTATATAAAACGAACATTAGAAATATTAAAACAAACACGTGCGTTCTATATTTATAAATGTATTAGTTGTATCACGTGTTGTCTCGTGTGCGGTCTCCGTTGCACCTTCATGGATGCTCTGATAGGATTATGACTAGATATATGCAGATACAATATGAATACAGACTGCTTAGGAATATAGGAATGTTTCGAAGGTTTGGACACATGGAAAGGATGAGTAAAAGTAGATTAACGAAAGAAATTTATAAATCTGATGTGGATGGATCCTCCATTGTCTCTGCCTATCACTGTGGGAAAAAGGCGTGACAATTTAATAGATTGATTGGTCTTCCTGTTTCTATGATACTACATGCACGTTTAGTATAAAAACATATTGTTCTATTTTGAGTTTAAAACATCGATATGAGAAAATATATTATTATTAACATAAAATAAACTTTCTATTGACACATATAAAAGGATAAGATAAAAATAATCTATTTTATGATATATTTATCCTAGATATTAAGTACTTGCTTAGTTTTATCATTAAAGTATTTTCTAAATGGAATTCCTAATACGTGATATTTGATAAATGATGTGGGGATATGTCATTGGTTGATTTTATTTGTGTGCCTATTGATTTTATTTTATTGTGATTCAATACTTTATATCAAACTTTCCCACCCTTTTCCAAGAGCGGACCTTCTAGCGCCACCCTAAAAAATCCGCGGATCCCTAAAAAAATTATTTGCAGTACCCACATAGGTAAATCTATTTTATTCAAATTTCGATTAAACTCTAATGCAGAGTTTTTGTATGTAAAAGGCTAGCTACCTAGCTTTTAGAGATGGACACATTATTCCATCTTGAAACTGATCGAGGCAAAATGGTCTGACTAAATTCAGCTGCACCAAAAATGCTTTCGTTATTTTCTTGTTGACACCCTGGGATAGGCCCGCGGACCCCAGCTTGATTAAAGCTGCGTTATATTATAATACGCCTTCTGATGTTAGGCTGGTGTGCGGTCAATGAATATAGACGACTTCTACTACTGTTACGCTAGTAATATTATTTATTATATAAGGTCAATTACTTTTATACGGATTTTTAAAGAAATTATCCGCTTTCGATCATTTTTATTGTGAAGGTACGAGAGAGTTGTGTCAGGATCTTGGAAAATGCCGCTCCGTTGTCTCTGATTATCTCTGTGAGGATTGGGCCGCGATGACGAGTACAATACTTTTATCCTATTCTGTACATCGGTATATTTTTTGACCTCGACTTGCCTGACAAGATGCATGATGAAGGTCTAAGAGTGTCGATTGAAAACACCGTCTCAGTACACGGCTGCCTCAGTCGCCGTCACTATGCCGGCCAAAGTCATATACAGTCAAATTAGCTCGGAGACGGCTAACCTATATTTTATAAATAGCAATGTAATTTTACGTAATATTTGTCAGAGTAACGATGTTAGTTATTACCACGTCAATGGTTTCTCCCACGCAGATGTCGCGTGTCCGAATTGGTTACTCAGCCTTGAAGGGTAGACGTCATACAATTTGAGTAAACATAACACCCTATCGGTCCATAAGGCGATAAGGGTGTAGTGGTAGTGCAATGGTCACGCAAACTGAGAGCACGGGTTCAATAACTTGCCAGTACTAATGTATCTGAGTATCTTGTAAATGTATTATATTCTGTAGGAAAGGAGACGTAAAAGTTTAATAATATCTCAAATCAAATTGTCACGCCTCTTTCCCACAGGGATAGGCAGAGACAATAGAGCGCCACTTGCCACGATCCTCACACAACTTCCTCGCTTTCTTCACATTCACAATTCTCTTCATACAAGCTCTATGGTTATGGGCACTAGGCAACCTAGCTTTCTTGAGGATGTCTCCGATTTGACACCCTCCTGGGCCTGCCTACTTTCACTCATCTTTTCCATGTGCCCAAACCTTCGAAGCATTTCCATGTCAATAATTGTCACTACATTTTCTTTCCAACCACATATTAATTATATCTACATATGTACTATTTTGTATGGAATGTGCTCAAACACATATTTTCACAGTGCACGCTTGTCGTCAACTGGGGTAAACAAGAATTGAATAATAGTGGTTGTATTTGTTATTTGCACGCAATTTTGTTTACTATTTGTATTAAAACAATGTTGTATGCGATACTTGTTCCTTATTAATGTATGGAAGTGAATGTTAGGGTGTGGTAGAAGAAGCACGAGAGGGTGTTTTCCGATCAAATCGGAGACATCCTCAAGAAAGCTTGGTTTCCTAGTGCTTATAACCTTAGAGCTTGTATGAAAAGAAATGTGGTTGTGAAGGAAACGAGGGAGTTGTGTCAGGATCCTGGCAAGTGGCGATCCATTGTCTCTGCCTATCCCCGTGGGAAGAAGGCGTGACAAAAAAACTACGTTGTAGTTGTAGACAAAAAGAGAATGAAAAATATACCTTGTTTTGTGAGAATAAGGATTGTTTTGCTTTAACTTATAAGCTTCCATTCATAATCATGCCCGTATGGATGTATTAATCGCTTACGTATTCTTAATCATGCCGTTTTGTTTATTAAAAGTTGTATAATTATGATTTATGAATAATTTGTCATGAACTTCTTATCATGAGGTTAATGCACAAATAGCTTTATTATAAAGTCGCAGAACAACAAGAAAAAAATTGGCACCAGTATTGCCAGGAAAGACAAAAACTATTTATCCTCACTTCATTTAAACATATCTTTTAAATTAAGATCTCATTTAAACTTTTTTATAAAATAGATTACAATTTATTAAATAGTTCCTATAAATATCAATAATTTAAATAAAAATTGATAAACAAAAAGTATTTTAAAGTTGACATAAAGCGTATTGCAATACCAACGACAATGTCTAAATTAGGGATGTTGAGAAGCTCCGTAACAGTAACCAAATCTGTCGGATATCCGAAATAAAAACCTACTCGTAACCGTAACCGAATCCGTTATAAAAGTTTCGGATAGGGGCGGAGCCTAAATAAAACAGGCTTTAACTCTTAAACTTCCTTAAAAATCTAATATTCGTAACAGAAATTATCCGAACCTATCGGATGTTCCTAAATAATGATTAAATATCCGTAACCGTTATAATATTATTCCTATATCCGTATCTGTATCCATATCCGAAATCTCATATTCATAACATCCCCAGTGTAAATACAGCCGCGCGCACCCATACACTCATTTGCCAACTGACGGCGCGGCGGGAGCGATTGATGCCGATCGACACTTGCATATAGTGGATAACACAGTGTCATTACGATTGTGTGCAGCGCGGTGTCTTTCTTATTTTATTGGTCTAAATTTAAATCGAACACCCGTGTAATGATAACACGCTCTTTGACGTCCGTAACAAGTTTCTTGAACCTATATAGCGGAAAAGATATTTATGCTGTTAAAACTTTAAACAAAAAAATGGCACCGACTTCCAGAACCACAAAAAGTCACTGCACTAAAAAGCGAAAAATAATAACCTTACCTAGTACCTTTAGTATCTATAACTTTAATGAATCTTATCACTGCCATATAAAGCAATTTATAAATCTGATGTGGATGGATGTGTTAAACAAGGCAGGCCCAGGAGGGAGTTTTCCGATCAAATCAGAGACATCCTCAAGAAAGCTTGGTTGCCTAGTGCCCATAACCTTAGAGCTTGTATGAAGAGAATTGTGGATGTGAAGGAAGCGAAGGAGTTGTGTCAGGATCGTGGCAAACCATGGGAAAAAGGCGTGACAATTTGATTAATTAATTGCCTTTTTTCAAGATAATAATGCTAAAAGGTTCAGTCAAATTCAGTCAACTAAAACATAATTGAACCATGATGGGGAGTTTGAGAGCTGATTGATAGTGAGGAGCGGATTTCCATTTCCAACAACAATGGAGCAATTGGCGGATGTTTTGGTAAAATACTGGTTTGGTAAATTAGAGGCTCTACGAATCTATTTCGCGAAAAATTCTAGCTATTAATTACAGGCTTAACAAAAATATTTACATAAATATACACAATATTTATTTATCAAGAAAATAAACATATATCAATCAATCAATCAAATTGTTTTCCCACAAGGATAGGCAGAGACAATGGAGCGCCACTTGCCAAGAATCTGACACAACTCCCTCACTTTCCTCACAACCACAATTCTTTTCATAAAAACTACGGTTATGGGCACTAGGCAACCCAGCTTTTATGTTATTCTGTCCACCTACTGTATATAAGAGAAAACCAGTCTCTTATAATTTCTCATGTTTGACTGGAAAAGATTGTCATGCGCTATTAAGTCCGCCTTTTGTTATTCGCACAAGTTTTTTTTTAAATTTTCATATTAATATTTTAAGCTTATTTATTTGTCCCACTACTAGGCAAAAGCCTCCCTTTCTCTTTTCCATGACTCACGACATTTGGCGATTTCCACGAACTAATGTAGGAGTCCTTACATCTCTGTTTGGGTCTGCCGCGATGTCTTCTGCAATCTGGAGTCCACTCAATAGTGGACTTTGCCCATAATGCATCAGACATGCGACAGAGATGACCTGCCCAGTCCCACTGCCCAGTTTATTTTTAAATGTGTATGAATAAAATTACAATATAACCAAAACTTTGCAAACATAAATCAATCAATCAATCAAATTGTCACGCCTTTTTCCCACAGGGATAGGCAGAGACAATGGAGCGCCACTTACCACGATCCTTACAAATGTGATGCAATAACATATACCTAGTATACTCGTATAATTACAAGTTACTTCCAAAAACGTAGACGTATCCAATTTAAAATTAATTACAATTCGTTCTTTGTCCTATTGTTAAACAGTTGTGTGACGTACACATAGTTACAAGGAATACGTTTGTTTTTCATAAATAAATATTGTTTAAGAATTTGAACACTTGTGAATTAAGTATATCTACATTGTACGTACAATAATAAGTTATACCATAAATAATATTATAGAATGGCACGTACAAGTTTGTTATAATTAATAATTAGATTGAATATGATATATTTTTTAAATTCATGTGATCAAAGCAAATAGGGTCGACACACACACACACACGTATGTGAAATAAGTATATTTTAATTTTATTTTATTAGGAGCTAAAATATATATATATATATACATATTAAAATGGACTATATTTGGCTTAAGAAATGTATGATTATGTGATTTATCGTCAAAGATGTAATATAGCTGTAAGTCTTTAATGAATTAATAAATAAATGTATAAAAATGTTCGCTGATTTAGACAAAGGATCCACTAAAATTGCATTAAAACTGCCAATACACCATTTGTTCAAATTAAGACTTTGCATTAATTGTTGTCTAGCGGCTTTATATCTTACACATACCACCAACGTTTTCCACTTGATCACATGAACTGCAATTAGGAGAAGAAGTTATGATAAATATTTGTTTATATTAAAAAAAGGAGGCCTGGGAAGGAGGTTTTCCGACCAAATCGGAGACATCCTCAAGTAATCTTGGTTGCCTAGTGCCCATAACCGTAGAGCTTGCATAAAATTGTGGATGCGAGGGAGTCGTGTCAGGAACGCGGCAAGTGGAGCTCCTTTGACTTTGCTCATCCCTGTGAAAAAAAGGCGTAAAAATTTGATTGATTAAAAATACATAAAAAAAGAGGCTGATATTTGCTCCAGTTCTGGGTTATCAGAGTGGTAGGCGGAGCCCAGTCTGCCGATCCGGGGTAGTACCACCACTTACAATTATACAGACCGTGAAGTGACTCAGTCGCGTTTCGGGAACAGCCGGTTCCAGCAGATGGCTTCTTTACCATATTATAGGGTTCTCTCTAACTATTACATAGGTTGTACTATGTAATAGTATAGCCATATAAACAAGTTTTAACGCTAATTGTATTAATTAAATAACCTCACCATCATCAGTGGACGCCAGAATGCGTCTACTGCTGAAAATAGGCCTCCCTCTTAGAACGTCATCTCGAACGACAAGATGCCTGTTACATCCTCTGGTTGTTCGTTATTTCACTATGTCGTCAGTCCACCTAGTGGGAGGCCTACCTACGCTGCGTCTTCCAGTTCGTGGTCTCCACTCTAGAACCTTTCTTCCCGATGTGTGATTTAAATAATCTTGTTCCTAATTAAATCGTTGCCGATAAACAATAGTTAATATGCTATTTTATCTCATTTGACTGTTTCCCGTTTCGTATCAATTAGAGATAAAACTATGATATTGTCGTAGACTTGTGCCTAAAACAATTTGAATAAAGTTTTGTTGGTAGCTCGCCATGGGACAGCTTCGCTCCTGATGTTAAGCTGGAGTGTGGTCCATGAATGGAAGCGATTGCTACGACAATTAAATAACACTCGTATCTACCGGCCAATTTGGAACCATGAACATTCAAGGTAATTTCAAAACGCGACTAAGTCACTTAATGGTTTGAACACTTGAAACCACCGAATCGACAGACTAATGACCACTAATGTTTACCTATAACTCTAATCCTGGAGAAAATGTCTGCCTCATTTCTGCTTAAAACGAGACCCATTGTGGGCCGAATGGTGACTAGTCTGCCGATTTGGAGTAGTACCACCACTTACAAGTCTACAGACCGTGAAGTGACTTAGTCGCGTTTAGGGATCGTAAGTTGCCGGTTTCATCTAGGCCATAGTGGCATAGTGGATGCGACTTACAGTTATCTAATTCAATGCTCCATGAATGCTATGATATGTCGAGTTTTATCTAAACACCTTGTAAACAAAAATATTTGTGTAACATTATTAGAGCTGCGTAAACATCAGTCTATCTTACGTCTATCAGTCAGTTATACAGTTTATGGTTTGGTTGTAAATTTGCTGTAAATATGACTGAATTCTAAAAAAAAAATCTGGTTCTTTAACGTATTCATTCAGTATATTCCATCTAAAAACAAATTTAATTTTTAAAATTTACTATATAATTTATTAGGCTAATTTTAATAACCGAGCTAGTCGAGATATTACTATACGATTTAAGGAGTTGTGAGAGGTTAAGTGCCTGCAAAAGTACCAATTATACTTGTATAAATATCCATAAACCATTCAAGAGTCGCCCACGAGAACTGAAAGTGGAATGTCGAACTGATAGAAGTTTAAAAAAATCCCTTCCTTGTCGCGGATTTCTACTTGTCTGGTCTAGGCCCTTGACTGCAAAAAAAGTCTTTCGCTCACATTTACAAGCGATTTTAGCTCTTCAGCATTGCGAGTTAAATGCTATAATGCTATCTAGACTTTGGTTATATCTGTCGAGTTCTAGATAGGATTATTTTGCGAATGCAGTGTTGGCATATTCAGTGTTTCGCGTGACGGCGAGCGGAGCGCACGTCTCGTTTGTGGTTTGTCCGAAGCACGCGTCCGTGAAAATTGCGATATCCGTTATCACAATTTGTTGCGGTTCTCTTCAACTCTTAAGTGTAATTTCTAAATATTGCATTGTGTTGTTTTTTTCTAATTAGTTAATTGTTCTGTTTACTTAATGTGTTGTGACCAATTTTTCAGTTCTTTTTGAATTTTGAAATGCATTCTTCCTTCATGAATTTTACCCAAACGTACATAAATATCAGGGTTTGGAATAGGCAGAGTTTAGAAATCGACGAATTGTATAAGTACCTAGGGTTGTAAATTAAATTAAAACCACATTCAATGTCTTCATAGCCGGTCTTTATACTCGACTTTAGTTACTATTTCATTTTGAGACGACTCCATTTATGCAGAAATATTTTAGATTTTATGTATATTCAAATTAGGGATATTAGATACATTTGTAAATACTTTTTGAATTCTTTTGTAATATACCTTGTGAAGTTTATTTATTCCTTTGTAAAATAAGCTTCATCATCATCATCAGCAAGAAGACGTCCACTGCTGGACATAGGCCTCCCCATAAATAAATAAACTTTAATTTTTTTTATACATTTCTATACTAAGCTGCTAAAGTGCTTGTATCGTAGAAACAGGACAACCAAAAATACATTGGTACCGGTGAGTGGATTCGAACCCGTGCTCGGCTTGCGTAACCATTGCACTCCCACTGCACCACGGTCGCCTTATGTAACCCAAAATCCTAATTCTTTAACGATGAATTAAACTGATTGCATCTTCCAATTCACATTCTATTCAGATAATAGAGCACTACTATTCACGATCCTTACAAAACTCCCTTGCTTTCTTTAAATAAATTATTCTATCATATTGCGTTGAAGGTGAATGCTATGGTGATAAGCTGTTACGTGTTTTAAACATAAATAACTTAATGAATCATATACTTTTCAAACACAATTACATATTAATATAATTTTCTTTTTGTTTTATTTAATTAATCGTTTTAAAACTTAATGCATTACCTATGTACAAAGACGAATGTCGCCAGACATTCTCTGCGAGTTAACTTTAGGGACTAACAGAAAGATAAATGAAAGGAGATAGGGTTTAAATTAATAATAAAAAGAATACACACTATTTACAAAATATATAAAATATACTTACAAATAGTATTTTCTTAGATTTTGCGCGAACATTGATTAATGAATTAAACAAATTCATTAATACAATTTTTTATTATTCTCGAAACGTCGGAATAATAAAAAATTGTAAAATCAAAACCAAAATAAACGCGATAGTAAGCCGCATAAATTTTTTTTAATTTACTTACAAATAATAGGACCTAATAATAAATAAATAAATATCACAAATAAAATTATAATACGGAACATATAATACGTTTTATAATACGTTAATTTATAAAAAAAACTCCATTTTCAAAGAGATGATAGAGACATAAATATTTTAAGTGAGAACCTAATGAATATTTATGTATTTATTAGGATCATTGTATTTCCTGGAGCTGTGGAATAATGGAGTTAATGCTTTTTTTTTACTTTTATATTATTTCTATACTAAGCACCTAAATGTATTATAGAAATTGGGCGATAAAAGTACTTGTATCATATTATTTTCACCGTGAAGTGATTTGGTTACGTTTCGGGATCAGCTTTTAAGTTGCCGGTTCCAACTATACCGGCATAGTGGATGTGGTTGGTACTCACAGTTATTAAATTGTAGTAGCAGTGACATTCATTGATGGACCACACTTTGGCTTAACATCAAGCGGGGTGCTGTCATATGTCGAGTCACAAAAAGAAAAAAGATACAAGCACTACATAGGCGTGGCCATTTCAGTAAACACTAAAGCACGGCCATCTTAAGTTTGGTCAACTTTACATGTCAGATAAAGAGCTCTGACTCTTCACTAGATAATTTATCAATAAAAATAAATTAATATTCATGTCATCGACTGCGTCGTAGGTTTAATGGTTTTATTATCTTTGTATTTACAATTGTTTTTGTTTATGTTGTGGCGGAGGGAAGGAAGCGTGTTGTCTCAGAATTGATTGATTGATTCTGATACTTTAGTAACTATGTATATTATACCTTAAATATATATCTTTTCCATGCATATTTTCTAGATTATGAGTAAATTTTTCCGTTGTTTTATTATAAATTAGTAATGGAAAATTAGGTAGAAAAATTATGCATGAACATTTTGGTGCGAATCTAACGTCGCCTTCACGGTCTTTACATTTGAAAGTGGAGCTGTCATCCTGGGATTCGTCCACCAGAATTCTGTTGTCTTTAGACCTCTGTATTTGCCTGCATTTGCCCTGAGCTCAGACTCTTAATTTTTTTTATTGTGACTCGACATCTGATTTCTAGCCGCCTGATGGTAGGCAAGAGAAGACTTCTAAAAAAAACGAGTTAGTTCACGGTCAATACATAAGCAATACATAATTGTTAATAAAAAAATGAGGCCGATGTTTGCTCTGCATGTGGGTGTTCTCCAACAGAATAACTGTGACCATAAAGTGACTCAGTTGCGTTTCAGAATGGATTCACAGTTGCGGGATAGTGAATGCGACTGCTACTTGCAGTTATTTAACTACATAGTAGCAGTTGCTCCACTCGGCAGGTTGTCACTAAAATGAATAAAAGAATGGGCTATATAAACGTAATTATAAGTCTTATATAAATCTTTTTAAATAAATATATTTAAAAAGTATACAGAATATACAGTGCCTTTTACAAGTCGGTTGTTAGCGAACCAAATTAGTGTATTTAGGTTAGTTTCGAGGACATTGTTTCCAGACATTGTGGTAGGAGTCGCCTATGCTCACAGGTTACACTCCTCAAGAGAATATACAATAGCGGATTGGCGAAGTCGTAAAGTCGCAAACCAAGAGCATCCGATTTGAAGACTTGCCGGTACCAATGTTTCTATTATATATGTACTTTGGTCGTCCTGTTTCTATGATACCAGCACGTTTACTAGCTATATAAAAAATCTTGGTTTTCTAAGTGTGGTCTACTGGTAGACCACGGTCGGATTTCATTCCGGGTTTTTCACAGATATATTTCAAGTCTAAAGTGTTTATTTTTTTCACCCGTCTAGGTTTTATTCCCGGAATTATTTTATCGTTTGGTTTCTATCTATGCGTTGTATAACCAATAACTAGCAATCCATAGTTTCGTTTATATTGTGTGACGTCATCGCTTAGGTCAGGCTCGAATATAGGTCAACGTTCTCGTGACATCGATCGCAGCATCTCCATGACCTGTGGGCGCTGCTCCTAGATTGAAATTTACATGACTATATTACATATAGCTTTTTACTTTATACATATCTATACTCATATAGATTACTTTATATTAAGGCGGCCGTGGTGTAGTGGCAGTGCAATAGTTACGCAAACCGAGAGCACGGGTTCGATACCATCCACCGGTAGCAATGTATCTTTGATATATGTTCTTTTGTTGTCCTGTTTCTATGATACAAGCACTTTAGTAGCTTAGTATAGAAATGTAAAATAAAATAAAAAGTAAAATAAATATAGTGCTTGACATTTTACAGCACCCTGCCTGATGTTAAGCCTGAGGCGGTCTTTGAATGGATGTCACTGCTACTACAATTCAATAACTGTAAGTAGCAGTCACATCCAATATTCCGGCCGAGGTAGAAGCGGCAACTTAGAAGCTGATCCCGAAACGCGACTTAATCACTTCACAGTCTATACTTGATATGATCATCATCATCAGCCAGAAAGCGTCCACTACTGAACATAGGCATCCCCCTTAGAACGCCATTCCGAACGACAACTTTCACTGTGTCATCAGTCTACCTAGTGGGAGGCCTACCTACGCTGCGTCTTCCGGTTCGTGGTCTCCACTCTAGAACCTTTCTTCCCCATCGGTTGTCGGTTCTTCGAGCGATATGGCCAGCCCATTACTATTTTAGCTTGATTACTGATACTAGATATATATCATGGGGAAAAAGCGTGATAATTTGATTGATTGATTGATTAATATATGAATTACTAATATAGATTACTTACATTCATAGCTGTATTTACACAGTTTACTCTATATGTAAAAGAGTTACCTATGTAAAGATTTGGGCATATTGAAATAATGCATGACTGGCTGGTTATTGACTGGTTTTTTAGTCGTCGGCGCGCTCGAGCTTTCCCTTGGTAAGCAAATCGAGCCAGGCAAGTCGAGGTCGGATGTCACGTCTCAATAAAATAAAGGTTGTTCACTTGTTTTGTCTCTCTGTCACGAGAGAACGAGTGTAAATTGCCCTAATTGGTTGGTTCTTGTAGACTCCATGTGTTTCTATCTATCTATATCATTGATTTCCAGGGGTCCACAGGAGACTCGACGGGGTCTACGTTAGCGTGACAAAAAAATCGGGGTTTACAATTTGGAATCGGGGGTCCACAATAACTTACCTGGTTTCGATAGTGAAGAACTAAAATGTTGGCTTGACTTCACCTATCAATGTAGGCAGATTAATATTTAAAGATGCTCAGCGACTTTACTTGTAAAAACTTGCATATTCCATATTCAGTGTCGAGACTTGCAAAGGCGGTTTTTGTCGAGTTTTAGAAATATGGTCGAAATGTGTTTTCCGACCAAATCGGAGACATCCTCAAAAAAGCTAGGTTGCCTAGTGCCCATAACCACAGAGCCTGTATGAAGAGAATTGTGGATGTGAAGGAAGCAAGGGAGCTGTGTAAGGATCGTGGTAAGTGGCGCTCCATTGTCTCTGCCTATCCCTGTGGGAAGAAGGCGTGACAATTTGATTGATTGATTGGTCGAAATGGGGTTCACCGGAAAGAGTAAAATTTTGAAAGTGGTCTATGAGAAAAAAAAGTTTGGGGACCTCTGATCTATATCAATTAAAAGATATAATTAATGCTAGTGCAGCAAAGTATTGTTTCTAATTTCCTGAATTTTGACGACATCTTTTGAGCGCATAGGTTTTTATCTAAAAATACATTGGTACCACTGCTAAAGTCACCGTACTGTCTACCCCGTACCCTAATCTAATAAGATTACGATCGTAAATAGAATATAAGTCAGATTAACCTTTTGTATAATCAATCAGGTGCATTTCTAAGCCTCAATAATGTACCAGTTTACAATCATAGCCAATCTGCCTGAAAACGAGGACATCATAAGAATGGCCGTCACTGTAAACTACAATTGTGCATGGCTTCTAAACGTTATATATAATGTTGATTTTGTACTTACATAGTATAGTTTAAGTTTAATTATTCCACTTTTATTCACATAGTTAAAGTGGCTTAATTAGCCGTAGACTTAATCGATTTTTTCAGGCGTCGCTCTTGGACTTGGATATAGTATATAACACAATGTATACTATATATACAATCAATCAATCAAATTGTTACGCCTTTTTTCCACAATGGAGCGCCACTTGCCACGATCCTGACAGCGTGCAGCTAGTATAGTCTTCGCTGAGAATTGGTTGCTAATTTTCTAAACTACAGTCGCTTTCCATACAATGTTACTTTGATATTACATAAATCGAACTTTTTGAAGTAAAAACTTCTTTAGCATCGTTGTGTTTTGAAACTCGATGAAACGAAAAAGCGAACACAGTAATGTATAGGATTTATTATATGTATTGTACTCTATTTATTATTGTTATTATTGAGACTAAACATCTGACCTTTTTTGGTCGGCATAGTGACGTGCCGCTGGCAATAGAGTGCCAGTAGAAATGCAACCGACAAAGAGATTTATTGTCGCATTCAATACGTAACATTTATAAGCAATGCGTTTTCAAGTGAATGACTTGTATTGCATTATTAACAGTGTATCGCCTACTTTTGCACATTAAATTATGATGAATGTGGGTGAGTGTGTGGGTTGCATGGCCACACCTTCGGAAGATTTATTTCACTCGGAACCCTCGCTAGAAATGTCTGGTTCTCTTTCACTAGTATTTGATATTTAAAGTTTATCAGTCAATTATTAAGGAAGAAATAAAGCGGGCGACTTATTTAGAGAACTTTTAAGTGTTTTGACTGTTTTTTTTTTATTGTGACTCGACATACGACAGCACCCCGCTTGACGTTAAGCCGGAGTGTGGTCCATGAATGGATGCCACTGCTACTACAATTCAATAACTGTAATATAGCAATCACATCCACTATGCCGGCCTAGTTGAAACCGGCAACTGACAAGCTGATCCCGAAACGCGACCAAATCACTTCACGGTCTGTATACTTGTGAATGGTGGTACCACCCCGGATCGGAAGACTAGGTACCACTGCCTATCACTCTGATTTTATCTCTGATCTCACTTTATTATGTGAGTCAATATGAGAGCCGGAATTTCTTTATAAATTACATTTTATATTTTTACAAAAAATATATGATCGTGGATGTGAGGGAAGCGAGGGAGTTGTGTCAGGATCGTGGCAAGTGGCGCTCCATTGTCTCTGTCTATATTTGTGGGGAAAGGGCGTAACTATTTGATTGATTGATATATGTATTCTACATAATCGTGGGCATCATGCGAAAAGGAAGTTAGTCTTTTGTCAACAACAAACATCTTACGTGATAGAATTTGTATTTTTTTATATTGATTTACATTTCTATACTAAGCTATTAAATTGCTTGTATCATAGAAATCAAAGATACATAGGTACCGGTGGGTGGTTTCAAACTCGGTTTGTTTAACCATTGCACTGCCACTACACCACGGTCGCCCTAAGATGTCTGAAAAGCACTTGCGATATATAGGCTAGGTTTTATCATTAGCTGAGAAATTGTCGTTGTTTCAGAGCATTTTTGCTGAAGGTGCTATATCATCGAATTATAATAATTTACTTAGACAATCACGTACTTTACTACGTGATTATTTAAAAAAAAAACGGTAATAAAATTTAATCGATTAAGCAGTGGCGTGCGGTGGGTTTTGACACAAGGTAGGCAAAAAAGATATTAGGTTAAAAGACATTTATTTCTCACAAGATCATAATATTCACTTGCGTGAGAATACAACATATTATTACTTACAAAATGTTTCGTAGTAACTTAATATAAATACATAATAACTAATAATATTTTTCGTTAATCATGTTTAAAGGATTCATGTTTAGTTTTGTTTAGTTTTATTTTGTTTTCTTGATCACAATTTTCACAAATGTTGTGTATACTTGTAATTGGCAGACATATGTACCCATTTTAAATTATAATAATATTAAGTTACGATTAATGTATATGTTATGCTGTAAGTGTACCTTTTAATAAATAAATAAATAAATAAACACCAAAGAGAACAAACATAACTAAAGAGAAACCATAAAAGACATGTCCGTTGTCACAAGTTTTTTTAACCTAGATTTAAATTCTATAATAGAATCTTCTTTTGTTATATCTTTTAGTAGCTTGTTATAAAGACGCACTTCCTCAAAAAGTATACTGGATTTTCCATAATTTGTTTTGGGATGACTGATATTGAAGGCACCTACAATATTGTAAAATTCACAGAATACTATTTTGTACAATACTAAGTATATAATATCTTATAGTATATAATAGTTATGTGAATTGAAATTTGTGAGCATTTACTATGCTTAAATCGTCTTCGAAAAACCTATCTTTTGCACATAATTAAAAATATATCAATAAAATATTCATACCAATTAACATCTGCACAAGATCACCTTTAATAAAGACTTCATTTTAAACGATATTACAAAATACAAATAATAACCTAAATAATAAATTAATTTTAAAACATAATTTTTGTAGACACACAGATAAAACACATTTTAAATTTCTTTTTTTACGAAATAAAAACCTAAACAATTAATTAATTTAAATATTAAACTTAACTATTGAACATTTAACTAATAAACGAGAGCAAACAATCACTACACAAACTTCTGTCAAAACAATAAAAGAAATTAAAGAACGAAAAGAAAAAAACACCAATCGGTATAACACGATAAAATATATGCATTTGGCACATAAAACAAGCACAAAAACAAATACAATAAGAAGCCATTCAATTTGGTAGCGTAATACGAGTACTGGAGACCGTGGCTCTAATTCACGCACGCATGGACGGTCTGTTCTATACGACATACAACACCGGCGTCACACTAAGACAAGAAATTGCGTTAGTGTGCGTGGATTTGAGACCTTTTTAATTCAGTCTAACAATAAGTGGACGTTGAATATTTAATAAGCGCCTTATTTTTGCGTGTTACCGGGGGAACCTTTGCTCGTCGTAATGGATTTTATGTTCAGGCGCTCATTATTTTTGCAATTAAATATTGATTGATATATTGAGTTTATACTAATTGTGTATTATTTAGTAACAAAATTAATTAATTAATAATACAGTTTGAGCATTATTTTCTTAGGGTATGCACTGTCTCTAAGTCTATTTAGACCGCACGCCGCTGCGATTAAGTATGTTACAGTTCCTCGTTGTTTATATTCTCGGAATTCACATTTAGTTTATAGTACAATTTGTAAGTACTTTAAAGCAAATGAATTCTAATACAAATATTATTGACTATGACAGGTTTACAATATAAGTGAGGTGTTGTTTATGTTCTTGGAATTTTCGTTTGGTTTATAGTCAGAAGCGTAACGTGCCTAGGCGTGCCCCGTATAAAAAAATGTTTAGGGGCCCTTAGGAAGGGTAAAGATTTCTTACAAAAGAAATAAAATTAGGTGCTAGAAATTAAAAGAAATATTTATTCATTATAAATATCTATCTGTCACTTTATATCTATTTGTCATTTCGGAAATAAAAAATACTTGGGAAGTTTTTGATAATTTTTGCTTACGTTGGGGGCCCCCGTGGTCCAGGGGCCCCGTATAATTGATACGGCTATAGCTACGCCCCTGTTTATAGTACAGTTGTGCTCGTAATTGACGTTGGATGTTGTGTTGACATTTTCGTTGCTCAATAACACAGATGCTGGTCATTGTTTCAAGTATGGTTACAGAATACTTGTATTTGTATGTATTTGTATGTTGTATGTTAGGGATTCTTGGAATTACATTTATTTAGAATTGTCGAGTCTTTATCCATTTTTTCTGCCTATCCTTGTATGATTTTAGGAATTATATAAGTATATATATTTTTAAATATTTAGGTACATTTTTATAGGTATTTTTTCTGCTCTAATTATGATTTAATTAGATATTAATGTTCATGATACAAGCATGTTTAGCAGTACTTAAATACATATAATTTTTGTAATATTTCATTTATTTTTGGCCGGCATAGTGACGGCCACTGAGGCAGCCGCGAACTAACTCCGATGTTTCAGTTTCACTCTTGGGTCTCCTCTTGCTTATCATCAGGCGGAACGAGGTCAAATGTCGTGTCACAATAAAAAAAACTTTTACTATTATTTTATTAAAGTGGATAGTAATGAAAACAAAATCACCCTTGCACACGCGCGGTTGATTTATTCATATAATGCACAATTTAAAAATATTCTTGGCAAAAACATGATATACTTTTTAATCTTAATCCTAATAACATTTGAAATACTTCGTAAACTGGGCTGTAGTTTGTTGTAAATTGATGTTGTAAAATTGTAAAAAAAAAGTAGTTTAGGCTGTAAATTATGTCTGTTTCTATGCACCACACGTAAGAGCGAGTCGATATACATAATTTAAAGAGTTCTCAGTTCGAACCCATATCCTGCACGTACAAGTGTACGGTGGCATAAAATAACATTCAACTAGAACAGTGGTTCCCAAAGTTGTCTGGACTACGAACCATCTAATACAAGTTTACAAAATCGGGACCCACCTCTAGGAAATTAAACCATTGCCAATATATGGACTTTTTAAATAACAAACAAAGTTTTAATACAATTTTTCAAAACAAAAAAAAATATTTCAACGGTGAGGATGAAATTGTTTCCTATGTTTGGCCATTACAGTTTCGACATCAATTTCAACTCGAGTTACTTCTTATCACCATGAGTTTAATAAGTCCAATTTATTGTGTCGGTTAGTGTGTCATTTTACAAGTAGGGCCTACTCAATATTCGCTTGCGACCCACAGTTTGGGAAACCCTGCACTAGAAAAATTTTTTTTCGCCGCAATAGGGCTATGTTATATCTCTGCCTATCATTCTCGTAACTCTGCCTATACCAATAATAGATAGTACCACGATAAGGCTGCATTCTGCCACTTAAATAATAACTTGTTTTAGGCCGGCATAGTGACGACGACTGAGGCAACCGTAAACTGAATAGTTTTTTTTAGTCGTCAGCACTCTTGATCTCCTCGTAGCTTACCATCAGATAAGTAGAGATCCCATGTCGAGACTCTATTTATGAAAAGTTGTTTTTTCCAAGCTTGTGATTGTGATTGTGAGTTGTGATTGTGAAGGAAGCGAGGGATTTGTGTCAGTCAGTATCGTGGCAAGTGGCGCTCTATTGTCTCTGCCTATCCCTGTGGGAAAAAGGCGTGAAATTTGATTGATTGTTTTTTCCAAAAGATTTTAGTATTTGCATTCGTAAAAGATTCTTGCTATTGGCTAGTAGTTTATATTTTTTCCTAAATGGCAATTAAGTATAAAAACAAAGTTAAATTATTAACACATTATACTACACAATGCAATAATTATATTTCTAGGATTTAATTGTTCAATCAAAGATAGTAAATTGATGTTATTGAATCTATTTAGAAAAATCGACCCGCATTCGAATAATAAATTATATTGTTGGGGAAAGAAACGCGGGAACATTTTAGTCAGTTACAAAATTGTTGTAGCATAAAGAACTTCTTGTGTTCCGTTCCTTAAGTGTTACATTAAATAACTTTTACTTTTTCTAACTTACAAAAAGTGGTGCCATAAAGAGCTTCTTTTAAAAGTGTGTTTATATAAAGAACTTTTACTTTATAAAAACTATGAGGCATAGATCGCGAAGTGTTATTATTTAGCAAATTGTTTTGTCTGGTGCTCGTGTGTGTGTTCGTGATTATTTGGCCTGTGTTTCGCCAATGCCGGAGCCGCGGGTGCGCCATGTCGCCGCCGAGGGCGCTGCTCGCGGCGTTACTCCTTTGCCAGCTTTTGACGTACGGTGGTCACCAGGGACTGACAAAGCTTTTTATTACGTAAGATACTTTTTTATTTTAATTAAACAAAACAACCACAGATGTTGAAGGGGGAAATGTTGTCTGCCACTATTTTCCATAAATGTGCGTAGTTGAAAAAGAAAATTCTAGTTAGGATAATTTTTTTTCGGTTCTCCGACCTCACCTTTCTCTCCATAACCGCCATAGAGCTTTTTTGCCACTATTTTTCCTAGTGAGTAAAAAATGGTTGCTGTGACTTACCGTTGCTTTCAGACGGTTCGGATTCACGTCTTTTTTATTACAAAACTGGCTGCTCTGTCGCAAAAATGCTATATAGGAAAAAAAAACACCAAATCGACTCAGAAGCTTATTTACCACACGACAGACAGGGTTCATGGTTTTTAGGAGGCGCTATAAAATATTTCCTCTACATATACATTTTTTATCGAGGGTCTTGGGTTGTCCCTGTCTTATCTGTCCGCTCATCTCTGTCCGAAACACACGTCTGTAAAACGTCATGAAATATCACTATAATACGCGTGTTTTTTCATGCATGAGGTAGTAATCACCTGTAATGTTTCAACACGTGTCGCTCGTTTACATCACCTTTTTTGCGTGACGTGGAGGACATATTTTTATTGTAAATTTTATGTTTACACAATTGTAACTTACTCTTATTGACATTATATAATATGCGTAAGTAGAGGTAAATGTGTGTATATCTGCGGGTGAAATAAAGGGAGATAGAGAAAACAGGCGAGAGTGTGTAAGAGATAGCGTAGCTTTCGTCGGCAGTTCCACGTCTGTCTTAGTTTATTTATACCTATAAAATTTATTATGAGTGTTTGCGATCATTAAACAGTCATAGCGGCCTGATTAAAAAAGCCTGTTTAACAAAGTGACAAGGCCGATTGGGAAATACGCGTACCCTGAGAGTTCATTGTTTTGTATGACTCAAGTTCATTGATAGATTTTTGAAAAAGGTGGATATTTGCTTCGGGTTTCGACGGAGTAGTTGACCACACCCCCAGCTTAACATCAGGCGGGGTGCTGTCATATGACAAGCTACAATAAAAACATAAACACACGGTTTCTGACGTCATTAGACTGACCGTGCTTGTTGCGTACCTGAACTCTTACGCAACTCTAAAACTCTTTTCTAATTGACATTTTATTTATATTTATGATGACAGAATATGTCTAAAATTGTGTTTTGAGTTTCACATTTTGATTTGTAATATATTGTTCGTAATAATAAAAGTGTTTGATAAAATGTGCATATCCGCGTAATCTCCTAGCTAGAATCCCAACAATTGGCGACCGTGACACTAGAATCATTAATTAAAAGGATTCACTATGGAAAGATTACGAAAAGAAAGAGGTACGAGGGCGGTTCAATAAGTACCCGTGTTAGAAATGAAGACACGATTTTTTTCAAAAAAATGCTTTTTATTTTTCAACATAGTCCCCTTTTAGTAAGATACACTCCTCCCAACGTTCCGGCCATTTTTTTAACCCCTCCAAAAAATAGGATTTGTCGAACTCTCCGAAATACGCCTCTGTCCCGGCGATGACTTCCTCGTTTGAGCTAATTTTTTTTCCCGCGAGCCATTTTTTCATGTTAGGGAACAAGAAAAAGTCGCAGGGAGCCAGATCGGGTGAATACGGGGGGTGCGGCAGCGATTCATAACGCAATTCATGCAGTTTGGTCGCGACAACACCAGATGAATGTGCTGGTGCGTTATCGTGATGAAACAACACCTTTTTTTTCGCCAAATGTGGCCGTGTCTCCTTTAATTTTTTGTCGAAGCGGTCTAATAACTCACTGTAGTATAGTCCAGTGATCGTTCTTCCTTTTTCTAAAAAATCCATGAGGATGACGCCTTTCGCATCCCAAAAAATCGTCGCCATGACCTTACCGGCCGATGGGACGGTCTTCGCCTTCTTTGGTGCAGATTCACCGGGAGAAATCCATTGTTTTGATTGTTGTTTAGTTTCTGGTGTGTAATGATGAATCCAGGTTTCATCAACGGTGACAACTCGACGCAAAAAGTCCTTAGGATCTCGCTTAAATTGCCTTAAACACTGCTCTGAAGTTAACAGCCGCATCCGCTTGTTGTCCAGCGTGAGCAATCGCGGCACCCATCGGGCCGACAATTTTTTCATCTCCAACTTATCATGCAAAATATTAATTGCCGTTCCGGTCGACACACCTACGGCCTTAGCTACTTCGCGGACTTTCGTTTGTCGATCAGCGAGAATCATGTCGTGGACTTTTTCAATGATTTCCTCGGTAACCACGTCTGCCGGGCGTCCTGGTCGCTCCTCATCAAAAACGGATGTTCGCCCACGTTTAAATTCGTTAAACCAATATCTAACTGTGGTCATAGATGGCGACGTGTCTCCATAAACAGCATCCAACTTTGCTTTTATCTCCTCGCACTTTTTCCCATCCAAAAACATAAAGCGAATTACCGAACGATACTGCTCTTTTTCCATCTTAACGAAAATCACGAAACACGTCTGACTCGAATGGCTGCCAAATCGAAACTAACCTATCAATCAGTCTGAATTTTATATTAGCGCCGTCTGATAGATGGCAGCACACGATGATAACACTAACTTCACTCAGGAACGCCCTCTGTCTTCAAACACGGGTACTTAATGAACCGCCCTCGTATGTGTCGAACCTTTTTTACGAAAGCAAAACGTAATTTGGAAGATAAACTAATCGCAGACGTGAGCTCCACCGATATTACTATCGCGTTTAATTATTTACAAGGAAAGGCAGATAATTTGTTTCGCGTTGATGAACGCATAAAGGAACAGTGGCTGGAACTTGACGAATTGAATGAAGAGGAATGGACTGCTGACAGTGAAACTTCAGAGACCTATAATTACGACTGGGAGATGCTTAAAGTTAAGTATAACAATGCTATACAAAAGTACAGTCAGGGTCATAATTATGAAATTATGTCAAATAATAGTGGCAATAATTCGATTGTAGAAAGAGTAGTACCTCATAATGATCACGATATTAATGATGCTCGATCGAGTCATAGCTCAGCGACGTGTCATTCTGTTATTAAACGATTTCGTCTGCCCAAAATTGAGTTGCAGAAATTTGACGGAAACATAAAGAACTGG
Source organism: Tinea trinotella (assembly GCA_905220615.1). Classification (NCBI taxonomy): domain Eukaryota; kingdom Metazoa; phylum Arthropoda; class Insecta; order Lepidoptera; family Tineidae; genus Tinea; species Tinea trinotella. The sequence continues at coordinate 1,193,862 of HG992307.1, read as the reverse complement.
ATAGGGTTCTGGTCGTTATTTAAAAAAATAAACGATGATGAAACTATTGAGAATGAGGACAAATTTCAATATTTGTTTCAATCCACAGTTCCAGGTTCACCTGCCAGAGAGTTTGTCGAGAGTTTTCCTCCATCTAGTAATAATTACAAGAAGGTGATTGATCAAATTAAGTCAAGATTTGCACGCGAAGATCTATTAGTAGAAAATTACATACGAGAACTTTTAGGTTTAGTACTAAGTAATGCTAAACAGAATACAGGTATGTCTTTGAATCAAGTTTATGATAAGCTGAATGCACAATTACTTGCGCTAGAAACTTTAGGGGTCACTAGTGAAAAATATGCCTCGATATTGTTTCCATTAGTAGAATCTGCCTTGCCTGGGGATATTCTTAAGATATGGGAGCGTTTAAGGAGAGAGTTGTTAACTGACGAGAATAGTTTAAAAAGTCTGTTAGAATTTCTAAAACGAGAAGTCGAAACAGAAGAATGTATTCAAATTGCATATAAGAGTTGGACTATTCAAGGAACAGTTAATCCCGGCAAATCCCTTAAACACGTTTCAAATAATCTACTAATAACTGATCTGTGGAATCTTGAAACCATAGCAATCAACGACCCGGCTGATAATGCTACTAAAAAGGCTGAAACATCAAACTCTATTATTTATTTCAAAAATAATATCATTTTTAATAAAGATGGACGTTATGAAGGTAATATGCCTTGGAAACCTGGATTGTTAAATCCTGACTTGCTTTCCTGTGGATGCAATGCAAAGAAACTGTTGGAAAGTAAATAGTGGGAGGGACCTGACTGGCTAAAAACAAAAGAAAGTGAGTGGCCTATTAATAAATTAATATCAATAATGATGAATTAAATATTAGTAAATGTCTGAATAGCAAATATTATACATAATAATAAATGTTAACAATGTACAATTAATAAGTTTTTATCTACATTAACCTAACTTTTTAAATACACAAAAACCGTGAGAGTGGTTGGATGGATAAGGCGATTTAAGTATAACTGCAGATGCATTAATAAAGTAAAAGATGAACTTACATGTGAAGAGTATCAAGCAGCAGAAAATAATATTTTAAGCTAATCCAAGAAGAAACTAGTATAGATAATAATTTTAGAATTGAAGATGTACATTTATTTAAGGATAAGGAAGGACTGTACAGATTACGTACTAGATTAACTATGACAGACGAAACCGAAGATTTTGTGTGCCCTATATATTTACATGGGAAACATACAATAATTGATCGACTGGTTACAAATAAACATCGTATGTTAGGTCATGCTGGTACTAGTACATTAATCGCAAACTTTCGTAAAATTCTATTACTAATGTGAAGTGTTTGGTTTATCCCTAAACCCAAAGGTGGGAGTATGTTGCGAACCTCAGTAAATTAATTAATATGTAGTGTTTGTGTTTATCCCTAAACCCAAAGGTGGGAGTATGTTGCGTACCTGAACTCTTACGCAACTCTAAAACTCTTTTCTAATTGACATTTTATTTATATTTATGATGACAGAATATGTCTAAAATTGTGTTTTGAGTTTCACATTTTGATTTGTAATATATTGTTCGTAATAATAAAAGTGTTTGATAAAATGTGCATATCCGCGTAATCTCCTAGCTAGAATCCCAACAGTGCTCATGACTAGTTGAACTCCCAATAAAATCTTTCCTCGCGCTTATTAGAGTCAATGGTAAACGAAAACGTTGGTGGGTAGTTGTAACATAAAATATAACGACCAGTTTTATTAACGTTAATATAATCTGAATGGTTATTAACATGACATATAATGACTTTTAGACTAATAGGGTAATTGGTGAAAGTATTATGTTATATAGGGAGGGGTTATTAATGTTTTATATGAAGTAGAGTATAAGGGAGAAAGTGATCGGTTTGCAATTGAATTTGTTCACATTCTCAATAGTATCATTAATTTAAGTTTAATGGTGTTGTCATTGATTCATTCGCTGTCAAAGTTATAGTCTGTTAGCATTTCACTTTTCTTTAATTTATAAGCATTTATTTTATAGCAAGATAGGAAAAATTAAAACTATTTGTTTTCTGTATTGTTTTCCGATGTCTGACGCTTCCCGCACGTCCGATCTGACCATAAAGTTACATAGCTACTATGCGTGACTATGCGCTGGGGCGTCTTAATTCCTCTATCCATCTATTTATTTTGTTATGACTATATCGCATTTTGTCGTGTTAATACCACAAACATATTAGTTTTCTACTAACATGTTGCAGTTTTATTGCTATATCTAAAGTTTATGTTTTCTCATGTTCCAGGTTACCTGACACAGGCCAGCCTCCAATCCTAATCTCACTGACGGGCAGTGCTAAGTTACATTTAAAGAAGGAAGACGATCTGTTATACATTAACGAATCAGAACAACACAATGATACAAAAACACTGCACCACGTCGAGACCAAAAAGGATTTGGAAAAATCGGAAACGAAAGAAAAGGAAAATACTGAAAAAGAAACATTAGTTGTACAAGCCACGCCAATGCATGAAGTTAAACAGGTAAAAGAGCAAGCTGCACCCTCAATAGTCGCCGCAGCAACTGAAAACGTCGAATCTCATACAAAAAACACACAGAATGATTCAACAATACAGAATGATTCAGTAACAAGCATTCCTCCAAAGCCTGAAACTCCACAAGAAGACATCCCATCATTCTCGGAATGGGCGCAAAAGCAACTAGCCGAAGCAGAAAAGAAAGACACTGTTCTAAATCACTCGAGTCAACCTAGTCATAATAATGTTAATGTTAATAATAAGAGCACAAAAGTGCGATCGAAAAATTATGCGTCGCCGGCTTGCGGCGCTAAAATAATAGCTGTGAATCCCGAAGCAGGGTCAGCTAGTTCTATACTATCTCCTAACAGAGATGAGTATATGCTAAATACATGCAATAGTCGTATATGGTTTGTGGTCGAACTATGTGAGCCAGTACAAGCTCAAAAAATAGAGTTAGCCAACTTTGAATTATTTTCCTCTATACCGAAAGACTTTTCGGTATTTTTTAGTGATAGGTTTCCGACGAGAGACTGGGCCAGTGTCGGACAGTTTACAGCCAAAGATTTAAGAGATGTGCAGAGTTTTGACTTGTTTCCGCATATGTTTGGAAAATTTATTAAAGTGGAATTGAACTCGCATTATGGCTCAGAACATTACTGCCCTATATCGTTATTTAAAGTGTATGGTACGTCAGAATTTGAAGTCTTAGAGAAAGAGAATGCCCAACACGCAGCTCATGCTGATGACGATGATGAAATACTGGATGTGCCTGATGTACCAACTGCTGAGGCAGAAGCATCTAAGAATTTGTTTGGTTCAGCGCGCGACGCAGTCATGTCAATAATGAAGAAGGCTGCACAAGTATTAGTAAAGAGTGAAGTTCCTAGAAACGCGTCCAGCCAATTGAACGACACTACTGAGTACAAAAACTGTCGCTCCCCAAGCCATATAATAGTATGTGATAATTGTAGCCAGTCCATGTACAATGAAGTGCATGATCTTATTAGTTGTAACGGTGAGGAATTAACAAATTTATTAAGCCATGTTTTTATTAGAGACACATTGAAATGCACAAAGATATGTCAGCCGTTCGGACTTGATTTTAAAAGTACAAAAACTATAACGTTTAGTCATCACCGAGTTCAGTATATGAAAGCTTTATTCACTCAGAAGTATTTAGCAGCCATGTGCAATATGTTAGCAATTCAAGAAAAAAAGGTAGTTTTAAATACGAGTTTCGAGACAGAACATAACGTTACTTCAAATATTACTCTAGACAAGCCATTGAATAATAGTCAAAATAAAATCGCAGAAGAACCTATCAAAGTACCCACTAAGGCTGATACTTCAGATGTAAAGAACAAAACCACTGAGCCAACAGAATTTGATAATAATACTGAAACAAAAGAAGTGACAAATGACAGTACTACCAATACAGAGTTAGCAAAAGATAACAATGAAGTTAAGAAAGAAGAGTCAATGCCAGTTGTGATGGAAACAGCAGATGATAAAAATAAATTAGAGACAAAATATAAAGACACAGAAACGCACGCAAAAGATAATTCAGAAAAAAAAGATGAAAGAAAAGTAGAAGATTTAAAAGATGACCTGCAAAATAATGCTAATTCAAAAGAGGATGCGAAGAACAAAGAAAAAGTGGCAAAAGATCCAGGGAATGTTCCAGAAGAAATGAATGAGCAGCAGCTACTTATGGACAATGATAGTTTTTTGTCGGAATTCGATCAGCTGACAGTAGATCCAACACCACCTGGAATACAGACAACACAAAATAACCAACAATCGCAGACAATGCAAAAGGAATCCGTATTTTTGAGACTTTCTAACAGAGTAAAGGTGAGATATTATTAATACTTTTAATTATAATAGTTAAATAGTAAGATCAAATTATGACTAGATAATATAATTGATGTGTTAAAAATTTAATGTAATATATTATTATATTCTATTTCAGACTCTAGAACGAAACATGTCTCTGTCAGGACAATATCTCGAGGAACTTAGTAGACGATACAAAAAACAAGTGGAAGAAATGCAAAAATCTTTCGAAAAGACAATACAACAAATGGCAGAGGAAAAGCAGAAGAGTAACGAGAAGGAGCAGAAGTATCTGGAGCAAGTAACAAATATGCAAGAACAGATCGCACAAATGGCCGCCGCTGTCAAACTGCTGATGGATGAAAGGGATAGTTGGTTCGGCAACATCACATTCCTGAAATTTGTATTTCTACAAACAATCATAATAACGGCAGTAATTTATTATCTTAACAATAAGAAACGGCCTGACCCAATATTAGTACCGGTGCATAAGAAAATAGGTAAAAATAAACGTAATCAAGATAAATTTCGTCGGAAATCTGTCGAGGGTGTAAGCGGGCATGCGACGCCGTCAGCTAAGAAACGTCGGCCTAGTGAGGAGGCTTTGCAAATAGCAAGACAATCCACTGAGAAAATAGATGCAGCTGACAACGATGGAGAATGGCAAATTGCGAGGAAAGGCAGGCGGAGAAAGACGTCAATATTACATAGAAATATAGAAGAGAATAAGAATAGGTGGTGTAGACAAGACAGTATTGGCGAATTGCAAGAAAATCCTATATCTTTAGATGAGGAAGAGTTCATAGCTCCAGTGCCCGAGCCTATGGTGTTTAACAATATAGTTCCTGTTAAGGAGCCAAAGACGAATGGATCGCTGTTTAACAATTTAAAAAATAAACCTATGAAAACGAGAAGGTTGTCATCGCCGGCGTTTTTGAGAACTTTCAGCCGGCAGAGCAGTCGCAGTGTGCCGGTTAAGGTCAATGGTAATGCAACTTCTGAATCGCCAACAAGTAGTCTCTGGTCTGAGGCAACGGATGTCTCAAATGTGAACGGCCAGTGCGATAGTGCGAAAACAAAGAAGAAAAGTTTTAAGAATATTTTTAGAAAAGTATTTTGACATTAATTGTAAATTTTTATGCTTATTGAGTTTTTGATGCCTTTGTGAAATTCATTTGCAGTTTTATTTATGTTTTTGTGGTAGGAGTTTTTTCCCAATAGTCAAATTATGTTTATGTAATCATATTTTAAAAAAAATCTAAATAAAACTGTAAACCAAATTCACTTTATAATGTTAAAAGTATTTGCTGATGACATTTTTGTTATTGGTCCGCTTTGTTGTCGATGTTTTGTATTTTTTTTTTCTTATTTAAATTAGAATCATGATTTTAATGTAACTGCCAATTTATTATATATAGAAAAAATTCAATTATGTATGTATATATGTCACTCGCGCACAATACTGTTGTTCATAAATCAGTATAAAATTGTTTTTTTTTATTGTAAATAAATTGTTGCGTGCGTGTCATTATTTATAGAACGCTAAATTATTGTAGCTTTATTGTATTTTAAACAATATGAACGAGCTTTCGATTTATTTATTTAATGTGGAATTTATGCAGTTTAATTTGAAATTAAATAAAAATATTTTTATTTAAATAAGGTACTGATATTTATATTATACTAAACTTGTAGGAAATTCGGTAATAGATACTTAACCAAAATTATCGTTGTATTTAATATTTATTAAATGAAGTTAGTTTGTGACTTGGGTCTGTTAAAAAATCGTACCATACACTGTAGATGGAGTTTTATAAGCCCAGTTGGAACTTAACCCAATATTTTAGAGTAGATTAGGCGAATAAAGATCTTTTTAGGCTTATTTTTAGTCAAGAGTTACCTATTAATTTAGGCCTATTTAATTTTCGGCTTTTAACTTAAATAGTAATAATAAACATATTAAACACTTGTTAGATGCTGTTTAAAATTGTTGTTTAGAAATGTGCCAAAATTCCTAATTATAAGTTTTGATTTTTTTTTGTTATTTATAATAAAATTGTTACAATCGAAAGCTTGTTTATATAGTTTTCTTTATTTATCAGTATCGATAACTTCGAAAATTTGTTAAGTTTAAGGCTAGGATCATAAACAAGCGGTGATGTGAGCGATTTTCAAAGGCGTTTTTGTATCGCTGTATTTTGCTATGGTATTCAATTTACATAGTGGCTCTATGTAGAGTTGTATGTACTTTTTATTGCTAGGTTTGCCACGGTTTCGACTATATTATTCCTAGCTCTTCTATCCTCTAGTATACTTATTCATAATCGTAGCACAAGGTTTTTTTATTGTGACTCGACATGAGACAGCACCCCGCTTGATGTTAAGCTGGAGTGTGGTCTATGAATAGATGTCACTGCTATTACAAATAAATAATTGTAAGTAGGAGTCATCCACTATGCTGGCCTAGTTAATAGTCGTCATGTTGTGACAATTCTCCGGTTCGCGACAGACAGAGTTCTGAGCTAGTGGCACCTGTTTCCACTATGCCGATCTGGTGGGATATCTCTTCTACCTCTGCATTTCTTCATTCTATAACCGTGAATCCTTGAAGCGAAGCGTGCTATAATTATGGCCGGCATAGGCAACCGTAATCTAAGTCGGTTTCTTCAGTCGTATGTGCATTTTGACTTTACCTTACTTACCATCAGTCTAAGTTTACGGGTGATTAGGGAATCAAATCGTAAAGTTCTAATGGCACTAAGCCATGAATAATAGTTCTGTATGCCTCATATGTATAGTGACCCTATGAAGAGTTGCTTCATAGGGTCACTATACAGGGTGATTGGTAACTAGATAGAACATATGAAAAAGCCATTGTTGAAAAAGTATATAAGAAATTTAGCTATTTATTAACCTCTGGGACTGAGAGTTGTCTATCGAGCCACCAATCACCCCGTAATGGGTGGTTGTTAGGCGCCAATTGTGATAAATATATTAGCCTAGTATGTAACTAGCTTTGTATTACATTCATGTTTGTGTGAGTTAAAGTTATTGTATGAAGGATGGCTGTTCTGTGTTTTATTATTATTATTAATAATTATTAAATGAATAAATAATACAACTAGCATTAAATGCATACAATTTATTTGGCTGTTTTATTTATTATATATATATATATATATATATATATATATATATTTCTATTTATACATATAGCGATCTCCTGCTTCGGTTTTCTGCCTCCATTAGCAGGTCGTTAGTCCACCTCTTGCGTGGACGTTCTACGTTGCGTTTTTCTGTGGTTCAAGAACCTTTCAGTAAGGTACTAGACGTGCTTGTATCATAGAATCTGGACGACCAAAATACTTATATTGGACCGTGGCTTTGACCCTCGGTTTGCCTGACCATTTCACTGCCACCATAGTCATGAAAATACTTATATTTTCATTCTAAATATATATTTACTAAATTAAGTTGTACTATAAGGTACACGCAAGAAGTGGACTAACGACCTGGTAATGGTGGTAGGAAAACTTACTAAACAAAACGTGAAAATAAAAAAATATATTTAAATTTAATAAGTTTTACAAAAAAAATAGATTTTACGATATAGATATACATACAATTACATCAGCTTATAGGTTAATTTGTATATTTTTAAATACAATAGGTTACATAATTTTACACATTTGTGGAACTCTCAAAAACTCTCAATGTTAGCAATATTTATAAAATAGATACAGATAGTTTATGGCATCTCCAAATAAATATTTCCAAACTCTACAAAAATATATAAACAAATGATATTTTAAGAAAAGCCGTGGATATGTTACACACTATAAAACTATGCCAATAAGCAAACTTGAACTCAGTGTCGCTATGAAAAGTAACATATATTTGTCTCTGTTTCGCTCTCAATAACTCATTACGTCCTACTTCCACTTGTAGCGACCGCTAGATGGCGTTGCATGTGTCCAATATCTCGCAAACGATTTACCGACAAAGTAATTATTATATATGCGCTCCAACGAGAAGACGCTACCGGCTAAGTTAAGTTGATAAGCAACACGCGTACTGTAGGAGATCTCCTTTACTTTTCTAACATGCGGAATAATGATCCGCTAAACACTTTTGCGTATACCTTAAACGTGGTTGATCGTTCAAATTTATTAATATAAACTATGAAATAATAGTAGAATACTGCATAATGTCTTGTAAATCGACACATTTAATTTTCACTAATTTTTCTGTTCTTGCTAAACTATTGAGTTCTTTACTTGCTATTTCTATTTTTTCTAAATTATATTCCTGACTATTGCTTGCCATTATCACTTCGTTCACTTCCTCGTAGAGTTTAATCTTCAAAACATGCTTAAAATTTGTTTTCAATGTATCTATTATTGACTCTTGTAGTTTTGTGTCTCGGCATACCAAGTTTAGTATGAAATGACCTAAAAAGTAAATATGCTATTTAGAATCATGTTTAGTCGTCGTTTTTGAAGTACCATTAACAAGTGGAATATTTTACCGGCCTATATATTCTTCAATCCTTTAAACAAGGCACCTGTGGCCAGCAGAGTGGTTATCGTAAACTAAAGGGTTTTTTTCAGTCGCCACCGCTCTTGGACCTCCTCTTGCTTACCATCAGGAATGTTTATAATCACCGACGACCGACCAATGGCTGACAAAAAATATCCGGAACTTGTTGATAGGCGTGGTGCCCATCTGTGCCTACACAATAATATTTGTAAACAAACTATTTAAATAAATTCACCTGTATTAGTAAGTAATTTGGATATATCATTTAGGACTGAATTATGCAGGAATTGCGCTGGTGGGCAGGAAAGGCCCATTGTCCTGTCCTTGCTGTCCATGTCAAATAATATCGCGTCGTACTGCCCACCTGCAAAATATTACAAATTATCTCTTGTGACACATAAAATTATCACTGCCCTATTCCCACAGGGAAAGGCATATATAAAATGGCAAACTTCTAGAAGTAAGAAACATTACATACCATTGTCAACTTCCTCTTTAAGAAAATCAAGTCCATCTTTGATTTCTACTTTTAATTTTTCATCTACTTTCAATTGAAAATGTTCTTTAGCTATTTCAAACACCGCCGGGTCTAGATCCACAGCAGTTAGGTCCATATTTGTGAAACATTTTCTTAGAAACATACAAAGGCTGCCGCCGCCCAAACCCAGAATGGCTGCCCTGTTAGCAGCGCCCTCTGCCTGAGACATTTTGACACCGACACTCATATAAGCGTGGTAATATGATATATGGCCAAAATCGACTATAGTTTTTGGTTTGCCTTTAACTGTAACTGAAAATAATATAGATTTTATTATTAAGGCACACAGGGGATTAGCACGGGACATTGATTTACAAAAGAAGACATGAAAAATTTGAAATAGTAATTTATTTTTTGAAATTTAAGGCGACCGTGGTGTAGTGGAAGTGCAAAGGTTACGCAAACCGAGAATACGGGTTCAAAACCACTTGCCGGTACCAACAAACATACATGCCAATATTTGCCAATACAATATACTTTAGTTGTCTTGTCTCTATGATACAAGCACATTAGTAGCTTAGTATATAAATGTAAATTTAAAAAAATATTAAACAAAAAATATCCAAAATCTTACTTTTTTTAATTTTAGCTTCTGATTGCACTAAAAACTGATTATCCAAGAATATGAGTCTCCTAGATGTCTCCCCGTCGATGTCAACATCTTCCACAACAAAGTCACCTGTGGTCTTCGAAGTGCCTTCGTATACTTTCACACGTTTACCTACATCAGTGCCCAGAGACAGAAATGGGATCTGAAATCGATGGGTGCAGTTTTAGGAGTGGTATAAGCAGGGCCGTCTTAAGCATGTTCAGCGCCGGGGTGCGAAAGTCAAGGCTCCGCTCGCGTGGTCTCAGTGTAGTAGGTACCTATCGAAGTTTATGGCGGTCGGAATGCGCCCCCTAGGACTCTGCGCCCGGGTGCACCGCACCCCTTGAACCCCCGGGTAAAGACGGCCCTGGGTATAAGAATGCCTAGTCTGCCGTTGTACTTTGGGTCGCGAAACGAATAGTAAGTGTTTTTGTTTAAGTTTGTGTAAGTTGTATTATCTGTGTGGTTGCATTCTAGTTTTGTTACTCTTTTTTGTGCCTAAAACAATTTAAATCGTTTTTTCTAATAATTATGGCAACTCAGTTGAAAGTTGGAATTTTTTTTGAATATATAGGGAATTCCCCTGAATTACATGTTGTTTGTAACCAGTTTAGATAGGGCCCTCTTAGTTTTGTACCAGGGCCTTTGTAAAGCTTATTACCCCATTGATCACAATAAAAAAATTTTGGCATCGAGTGTTGCCATTTAAAATACAGCAGTCGTGTATAACTCCAACATTGTCAGTTGGCAATATATAATTTTAATTGCTATCATTTGGGTTGTCATAACATTAATATTTGGCCCAAGTCCCAGAGTGCTTAATGCGTGTAACTAAGCGTTTATTTAAATAGTTTCACACCTGACACTTAATTCGATTCACGCTGGATTTATTTTTATGTTTTCTAGATAACACTGCAATCTAATGTACATTTTTTCTTACTTGGCAAAAGTATTAAACAAACTTTCGGCATAACGACGAATTAACGATAAAAAAACAATACTGACGCGAATCTACACTGTACGATTATACACGAATTACCACGAAAATGTTATTGTCATTATTGGGACAAAACATTTGTTATTTGTGAATAAATATAAATGGTTTTTGATAAAAATAATGTATATTTGTGTTGTGCGTGATTTAAACAAATTTTGTGCATGTTACATGGTGTATTCCATAGAATAAAACAGTAGTGAATAGTTAGATAAAAGGCATGTAAAATGGTGATTTTCATGTTTGTTTACTCCTTCTGCCAAGTAAGAAAAATCACAGTATAGTATTATACGTGGATATTATTTTATTGTAGCTCGAACTATGACAGCACTCAGAACCAAACTATAATTGATTTTGAATAAAGTGTGCATACAAACTTAAATATAATAGTCGCCTCTATACATAGACCGCACTTCAGGGCGCTGATTCTCTAAACATTATGGCGACGTAAACGCAGTGAAATTGCGTCACGGTCGCAAGTGACAAATCAACGTAGTTTACCTATTTATTTGTTATTCGCTGATTGGTTGCGAAAACGTCAAATATTAGTGTGACGCAATATTCACTGCTTTTTCGACGCCATGATGTGTTAAGAGAATCGGGGTCCAGCTTAACATCAGGCGCGGTAATGTCATATATCGAGCCAGATATACATATAGATATCTTAAAGATAATATCTTCTCTAGTATTTTCTTAGATATTGCGCGAACATTGATTTATGAATTTTATTAAAAATTATGCGGCTTATTATTGCGTTTATTTTGGTTTTGATTTTACATTTTTATATTATTCCGACGTTTCGAGAGCTTTGCAGCCATCGTGGTCACGGAGAGACTGAGGTGTTGGTCGTCCTATTAGTTGATGCTGTTATTGTTTCCAAGTAGCCGCATAAAATTTGTTTAATTCATTAATATCTTACCTGCCCAACAAATCCCTTCGGCGCTAACATTTTAGCACTGTGACTCAGTTCTTCTTTCACAGCGTCCAAATCTACGTACTCCTGGCCCCGCCTGAGTATCACAACCACTAAACGACTAAACCCTGCCGATGCCAATAACTGTTGGCGGCCTGGTGATGTGCCGAATAACCACTCAGTTTCCCTTAAAAAGATAAAATATTTATTTAAAATAAAAAATGTTTTCTGCAGTGGGAATCGAACCCGGTACCAATACACAGACGCTGATAATCCTAGTGGGTATAATGTAGTATAAGCGTGTTATTGATATAAACATAAAAAGTTTATGTCCCTGCCAATCCCTTGGAGAATGGAGGTGTGAAAGTATGTGTAAAATAATATTCACCATTTTTTTTTATTGTGACACGACATGTGACCTCGACCCGCCTGATGATAAGCAAGAGGAGGTTCAAGAGTGACGACGACTGAGAAAACAGAGTTTGTTGCCTCAGTCGCCGTCACTATGCCGGCCAAAATGAATAAACACACCAAACAATACTATTTTATTTTATTGACAGCACCCCGCCTGATGTTATACTGGAGTGCGCTCCATTAATGGAGATGACTGCTACTAGTTTTACGCCTCCCATCCCATGTGTATAGGCAGAGACATTAGTAAGAGATTTTCCACGATTCTGACATAACAAAATTATTATACCTTTAAGGCGACCGTGGTGTTGTGATAGTGTAATGGTTACGCAAACCGAGAGCACGGGTTCAAAACCACTTGCTGATACCAATTTATCTTTGATAAATGTACTTTGGTTGTACTGTTACTTATGATACAAGCACTTTAGTAGCTTAGTATATAAAAGTGAATTAAAAAAATATATTATTATCTAATTTATTATACCTTGTATCACTAACCACTTATATATTTTTAAATATTATAAAATTAAATATTTTAATAATTTAGTAATATATTTTATTCACAATAATACACGTGTCTTTACTTCGGATACTCTCTTAAAACTAAAGTTTAAAACGCGTCTGTTTATTAAAGGTGTTACTGGCGGCCATTGCTTTTGCGTAGGTATGTTTACATCTTCTACCGCACGCACTATATTTAACAATCAATGAATTAAACAAATTTTATGCGGTTTACTATCGCGTTTATTTTGGTTTCCATTTTACGATCTTTTATGAATACGACGATTCGAAATTAAAATTCGATTGAGTTTCGATGTAATTCTAATTTAGTTGGACTCGTGCACGTGGCCGATCTTGTTTTAGATATGTAGTTATTTTACGTTTCTCTGCATCATACACAATAAACAACTTCATCATCATCATCAGCCAGAAGGCTTCCACTGCTGAACATAGGCCTCCCCCTTAGAACGCTATTTCGAACGACAGTTGCATCCACAGTTATCCGTGATTTTCACTATGTCGTCAGTCCACCTATTAGGTCTACCTACGCTGCGTCTTCCGGTTCGTGGTCTCAACTCTAGAACCTTTCTTCCCCATCGGTCGTCGGTTCTTCAAGCGATGTGGGCAGCCTATTGCAAATTCTACGAGCTATGTCGTTAACTCCGGTTCTTTGGCGAATATCCTCGTTCCGGATTCTATCGCGCAGAAACATACCAAGGCCGGCCACTGCTTTTCACACTCAGCTCGAAGGGTCTAAGTTGAAAGGCAGACCATAGACAAGTAAATCAATTCAATCCAAACTACAATCGACAAGTGGAATGCTTTATTAGCCCTTGCGTTCTCACCATCCTTTAAGCTTGGATCTTTCAAGTGAAGTAGCACCTTTTGAGGGCATAGCGCCGGTGACTGAGGCAACCGTGAAATGTGCCTGTTTTTTCAACCGTTAGCGCTCTTGGACCTTCCCTTGTTTAGCATCAGGCAGGTCGAGGTCTGATGTTGAGTGACAATAAAAAAAATTAAAAAACTTATTTATATCAATCAATCAATTAAATTGTCGCGCCTTTGATTGATAGGCAGAGACAATGGAGCACCACTTACCACGATCCTCAGACAAAGCCCTTGCTTCTTTTATATCCACAATTCTCTTCATACAGGCTCTGTGGTTATTTATAGGTTTTAGAAAAACTATGTTCCAGGTGTTTACAAATAGTGGCGCGCGTGTGGGTGTGGCCGCGTTGTAAACAATGTAAAAATAACCACTTCACAGCCGAACGAAAATCATAAAAGTGCATTCGCTTATTTTCGTTGTTTACGTGATTCTTTGCGTTTATTTTTAACTTCATGTTTATTTTGTCAGACATGTTTTTTTAGAAAGATTTTGACATACGCAGTTTTATTTTAGAGAAAATATTACGCCAAAGTTATTTTGTCTTCATTAATCTGTATAGAAATTGTGGGTGATGAGAAAAGACTGACCAATCTGCAGAGGTAGATAGAGATAGAAAACAGAAATCTGTTATTAATAATGTTTTTATTATTGTGACGTTTCGAGGGTTCTTAAGCAGCGGTGGATCTACTAAAGGGCTTTTAGGGCTACAGCCCAGGGCCTCTTGGATACAAAAGGCCCTAAGGCGCCAAAAAAACAATAAACGATACCTGTTTTAAAGCTCATAAATTCACGATCCGCCCCTGTTCATAAGGAACTATAAAATGCCAAATTTGTCAAAGAAGCGATCAACCTGTATTTTGGAAACCTTTTTATGGAAACTAAATAGATTTTAAACTATAAAGTCGTAAATAATTTAGGATTAAGGTTTCCTTGTATGTATGTAGCTCTAGATTTAATTATTTTTATTTATTTTATAGATGTGTAAAACAAATTGCAATCTTTAACTTCAAACTCGATTGCAACTCAAAAAATTTGCACACGATGCAATCAATAATGAAAAATTACATAGTATTATATTACAAATCATTAAATATCTATTAATCTATCATTTAATCATATTAGGCATAATGATTGTCATTTTAATAACAAAATCATAAAAAAAAGAATCAAACCCGAAACTTCATGCTTGGCGGATTAATGCGTCACTTGTTGATTGTTCAACATAGAAACGACATGCTGAACTGTTAAGTTCGCCTGTTAAATATTAAATGAACTTTATATTAACATTATGTATTCGTAAATACAATTGTGAATGTGAAGGAAGCAAGGGAGTTGTGTCAGGATCGTGGCAAGTGGCGCTCCATTGTATTTCCTATTCCTGTGGGAAAAAGGCGTGACAATTTGATTTCATTGATTAATATTAACAACAACTCACCTTCCCTGTGGTACAATGAAGACACCATACATTTTATTTGTTTGTTTGTGCAACTGATCAACTATGTACAATGAGTAACGAGGCACCTCACTGCCGGGTGGGCACAGATCTAACATTACCTAAAACAATATTATAAGCATATTATAATGTTATCAGTAGCATTATAGTACTACTAGCAGGGCCGTCTTAAGCATATTCAGCGCCGGGGTGCGAAAGTCAAGGCTCCGATCGCGTGGTCTCAGTGTAGTAGGTACCTATCGAAGTTTATGGCGGTCGGCATGCGCCCCCTAGGACTCTGCGCCCGGGTGCACTGCACCCCTTGAACCCCCGGGTAAAGACGGCCCTGACTACTAGTGTTAATTTGTAGTATAGTATGTAGAGTACAGTACTTATAGTAGCATATTTTTATTGTGACTCGACATATGACTCTGCTTGATGTTAAGCTGGAGCGTGGTCTATTAATGGATGTCACTGCTACTACAATTCAATAACTGTAAGTAACAATCACATTCACTATGCCGACTTAGTTCGAACTGGAAATTTACAAGCTGATCCCGAAACGTGACCAAATCACTTCACGGTCTGTATACTTGTAAGTGGTGGTACTATCCCGGATCGGCAGACTGGGTACCACTGCCTACCACTCTTTGATAACCAGACCCGAAGCAAATATCCATCTCTCTTTTTTTTTATTAACAAATATTTAATAAATTTTAATTTAATATTTTATATAATTTAAATAAAATTTAATAAAATTTTATTGCAATATTTAATATTATTAAATATTACAAATAAAAGCTATGAAACAAATATTTGCTCCGACCGGGGATCGAACCCGGGACTTTACGCGCAACAAACCAGTCGCTAAACCGTTCGTCCACCCCTGTCGTCACGCCTGTTGTGACTCGACATATGACATCACTCCGCTTGATGTCAAGCTGGAGCGTGGTCTATTAATGGATGTCACTGCTACTACAATTCAATAACTGTAAGTAACAATCACATCCACTATGCCGGCCTAGCTGGCAATTTACAAGCTGATCCCGAAACGCGATCAAATCACTTCACGGTCTGTATACTTGTAAGTGGCGGTACTATCCCAGATTGGCAGACTGGGTACCACAGCCTACCACTCTTTGATAGTACCTAATGTTTACTAGTGTTAAATCATAGTACATATTTTTCTAGAGCTAAATTGTAATAGTGACTGAGTCAGCTGTGAGCTGAGTTGCTAGTTTTAGCTGTGCTGACGACTCAGACATATTCTTGTTTACTATTAGGCAGGTGAAGCTTAGATGTCAAGTCTCAGTGAATAAATCCGTTTTTTTTTCTTAAGTTAGCATATGTACATTTATCTCTGTACTGGCTGTATCTTCTGTTACAATACAACTTTACAAAAATTATTAGACATGTTTACATTTTACTATTATAATATAAATATTTTACTACTAACATGAATATAAACTTAATAATTAGTATTATTAGGGTCTTAGTATTAAGTGTAGGGTGCATGTTTGTGTGTGCGTGCGTATATATATATATATATATATATATGTGTGTGTTCATTCAATATTTCCTCTGTAGCATCATAATTCAAATCTAATAACCACTTTCGTACGGTGGTTTTACATTGATTTTTATTTGTTTTTAAGATGTTTTTTACAATACAGTTTACACTTGTAAAAAAAAGTCAGACAGTACAATTCATTCCTAAAACAAAAAACTGGGGTCTTATATGAAAATTGATTCATAAGGGGTAAGCTCTGAAAAGTGAATAATACCTCTTCATCCTTATTAAGTGTAACAGTTGCCAATCCATTTGTAACCACAGCTGCATCTTGAACTGATTTTATACATGATTGTAATTCTGAAGGCTCCGATAACCTCTGCATTTTCTCACCAGCAAGGCATACTTCCAATATCTACAATAAAGGTATGTATTAATTTAAATCATATCTTCTTGTCAAACATCCCGCAGTGCCTGAAGATAAGGATCTTCGAACAATGTGTATTGCCAGACGTGCCCCTTAAATGCTGGCCTGTTGGAAAAGCTCAAAGTCGCTCAGCTGGCAATGGAGAGAGCTATGCTTGGTGTTTCTTTGCGCGATAGAATCTGGAACGAGGATATTCACCAAAGAACCAAAGTTACCGACATAGCTCGTAGGATTCTCAAGCTGAAGTGGCAATGGGCTGACCACATTGCTTGAAGAACCGAGAACCCATGGGGAAGAAAGGTTTTAGAGTGGAGACCACGAACCGGAAGACGCAGCGTAGGTAGGCCTCCCACTAGGTGGACTGACGACATAGTGAAGGTCGTGGGTAACTGGTGGATGCAGCTGGCATCTTGTCGTTCGGAATGGCGTTCTAAGGGGGAGGCCTATGTTCAGCAGTAGGCGCCTTCTGGCTGATGCTGATGATGATTAATTTAAATAACTAAATTGTCATGCCTCTGTTCAAAGATAGACAGACAAGAGTACTCTACAGTTTTTTTATTATTATTTACATTTCTATACTAAGCTACTAAAGTTCTTGTATCATAAAAACAGGACAATCAAAGTATATATATCAAAGATACATTGGTACCAGTAGTAGGGGAGCCCAAGCGGGGATTTCTGGATTTACTCCAGCGTGACAGATTAAATTATGGGAGATACCTTGTACCCTGTAGAGTATATCTACCAAGTATTAGCCCTTAATACAGGGGGGTACGTGTATGGCAGCTGGTCAGAGTTGTAAAAAAAAATTAAGCTAAGGTGAGTTAATTACATACTAATAAGTGCACATTTTCTTAATCTGACGGATTGAGTATGACGGAAGAGAATGGGAAGGTCACAAACTTGTAAAAAAAGTGTCGCGAGCGCGGTCGATTTTAATTTTATTTTGAAGAAAAATGACTAAGAATTACTAAAAAACTATAATCTGTCAATTTCAACAAGCCGAAGTAGCAAAAATCGTTGATAAAGTTTTGTGTGAGCAGTTGCAGTAGAGCATGTATTTCCCACTCCGCGTCTCTCGTTCCCTTTCACTTCTTCTTTATCTATTACTCTCTCGCACAGTCTTAATATACAGGGTGTTACAAAACACCTCCTAAAGCCGAACCACCTTAAAGGTGTTAAATGGTCTCTTATAAAATATTTATTTCAATAATGTGCCAACCCTGTTTCAGTGAAATTAAACAGTAAATTACATAGAACATATATTTTATGGAACGCCTATGAACATTTTGACCTAATGTACAATGTAAAAAAGTATAAACTGTACAAGAAAGAAGATTTTAAGATTTTATCTTAATAACCATAAATTATATATACTTTTTCGTAAATAATAACGTCACAATTAATAATTAACATTTTACATTAAGGGTTCAAAATGTGCTCCGCCTTGCTCGATGCACATCCTCGCCGGTACATGGGCTGTGTGGCATTTCGCACCATTGTTGGTGTTATCTCCGCAACAGTGGGCAATCTCCATACGCTTCCCCCACCGCTAAAAGGGTATATAGTACATAACATTTAATTTTTTATATCAACTAAACTTTAAAATTCGATAGGTCCTTACGACGTTCGATGGGTCCCAAGAGGCTAGGGCTCCCCTACTATTTTCATAATCTGATTCGGGTATGACGAAAGTGAATAGGAAAGTCACAAATTTGTAAAAAAAAACAACGTCACCTTGACATTCTCGAGCGCGGTCATTTTTGGTTTTATTTTGAAGGAAAATGTTCAAGAATAACTGAAAAAATATAATCAATTTCAATAAGCCGAAGTAGTAAAAATTGTTGATAAAGTTTAATGTATTGTATGGATGGATGTTTGTTACTCTTTCACTACTAAATGGTTTTTATTGAAACTTTACAATAATATAGCTCATATTCCACACAGTTTCTGAGATATTATTACTTATTAGTAAAAGTGGGCAGTGATTGTGAGTGAAAGAGAGAGAAATAGTCTAAACTATACCGCGATTAGTGTGCTATAGAGAGTGTGTAACAATTATCTTAAAAAAAATCTTTTTTTTTCAAATTGTCAGATTAATGAAATCCCTTCAGATAATTGTCAGATTAAGGATCAGTACAATTGGATCATCTTACTGAACCTTCTGTATAAAAGACTGACGCGCTCGAGTATTTCAAATTAACGATTTTTTACATTTTCAAAACTCCGCCACGAACTTGCGTCATGTCGGAATGGTCAGTCTTTTGAATGGGACCTTCTTAACATGGCCGTCTTAAACATGATCAGCGCCGGGGTGCGAAAGTCAAGGCTCCGCTCGCGTGGTCTCAGTGTAGTAGGTACCTATCGAAGTTTATGGCGGTCGGCATGCGCCCCCTAGGACTCTGCGCCCGGGTGCACCGCACCCCTTGAACCCCCGGGTAAAGACGGCCCTGTCTGTGGGGCTTATTTAACATCCCCTCTGAATGTCTGACGCGCTCGAGCAAATTTTTTTTTTTGTTTTTCTACCTTTCCGTACTGCCACCCCCACCATGCAAACCGTCAGATTAACATACCTACAGTATTATGGACACGTGGAGTATATACAATATCAAAATCTGACGCGCTCGAGTATATTTTTTTAATTGTTTTTTTTTTACATTTTTGAAAATCCGTACACCCTTCCCCCACCGCTAAAACAAAAAACCCACATAACATTTAATTTTTTTTATCACCTAAACTTTAATATTTAATAGGTCCCTACGACGCTCGAGTAAATCCCCGATTAGCCTCTTGGGCTCCCCTACTACAGTGGGTGGTTTCAAACTCATCTTCTCGGTTTGTGTAACCATTGCACTGCCACTACACCATGGTCGCCTAGTTATGAGAACTACTAGTTATTTAGAGAATGTCTTCCAGTTTTTTTTTATCTGAATCTAAAAATATTTGATAGTCTTGGAAAATGATTTATAACATTTTGTTTTTTTTTGGAGAAATCTTGTGGGAGAAGATTATTTTACTAGGCACCATTTTATTCTATGAATGCCACCTGGCACTGGTTACACTCCAATGGATCAAGCAAGGGTCATAGTGGATCAAGGAGACAGCTGCAACTCTTGAGTGCAGGTGCTCTTGATTTGCAGTAGTGTAGCTGAAGCAAGACAAAAGTTCCTTGGCAAAACGAGGATGCTTCCAGAGATCTGCAGGAATGAGAAGTGTCTCCTGACCTTCCTGGAGGAGATCGGGTAGCACCATCGAGGGAGAACGCACAAAGAAACCCCAGAGGACTCAAGTGCAGAAACGAGCCCCCACATAACAGTAACAGGCACCATTTGAAATGGACTTGCTTGATGTTAAGCAATGGGATATCCTTGAGTGTCAATGACTCACTATGACTAATAATATCAGCCAAAATATATACACTTACCAACTGAGTTAACTTTTTAAACTTGGTCACCACAACTACAAACACTGGAAAAGACTTCTCATCGCCAGAACTTTTTTCCTCAGCATCATGACATCTAACAACTCTAAACATCCACGAACCATCACAAAAACTATCTAATAGCTTCTTTAAAATATGCTCTTGCAATAAAGAAATACAAATATATCTCCCTCCTAATTTTAAAACTCTTTTAATTTCAGCAAAATATTTATCTATATTCTCTATGGTGTCTTCTGAATCATCAGGCATTAGGGCATCTAATGTACCTTTATCTAAAACCGCATTAAAATGATCATCTTCGAAAGTCATCTTCATAGCGTCCATGCATATGAACTTCATGTCTTCTCGTTTAATATTAATAGCTTTCATTTGTTTTATAACAACTTCGGAAACATCTATGTTAGTTATATTCTTGTAGCCTACATCGTAGAGATCGGCACTTAAACTTGAGTTACCACAACCAGTAATTAAAACATTATCTTTGTGTTTTATGTATTTATGTAAGTGTGTACATAGTTCCAAGTATTCTCCGTACCTGTAATAAAATAATTATATGTCAAAAGTACTAAATTAACAGATTTAAAACATTGGAAAAATTAGTATCTATCGCTTACCATTCGAATGCCTTGTTACCACGTTTCTTAAAGAATTTATTCCAATAATCCTTTTCACCGAATTCTTTATGGCTTTTAGGTAATAGATTCATTGTAGATTTTCTTAAATGAATAATCTAGTTATCATAACTTATGTATTTTAGGATAAAAACATGTGCCACCCGCTAATGTTTATAACTTCAACTTGACGTCAATTTGTGAAATTGACAATGACAGATATTTTAGGATCATTGCATTCGTTTTATTTTAGTGAATTGCATCAATTCATCAATATTTTGTCACGCTCACACCTTCTTTTCCACAAGGATGAGTAGAGACAATAAAGTGCCACCATTGTTCTTTATTTATCAATCGTAAACGCCGCATCGAATTCTTGAAATATTTACAGTCTTTGTTTACACAAATTAAAAAAGACTACTGTCAATGTCATTTGGAATTTTGGAAGGCTCTAGAACAGCTGATCCAAATAAATAATAAAATATTATTTTTTTGACTTATTTTACATATTTGATATAAATTGTGAATTAAATTACATAGTTCTTAATCTACTAAAGTATATTATTAAATTTTAAATACCAAAAAAGTTGTCCCTTAATGCCAAAATGACACGCACGATGAAGAACTTTGTTTTATTGTTTTAAATAACTAAAAATGTGCCTATCGTTTGTACTTATTAGTTATACAATATTAGCTAGTATCGCGTAGCAATGCTGTTTTTAGATTATAAAGAAATTGAATCTTGGACGCAATCTTGACCTTGGCAAAATGGATTCTCAGAAACCTGACAAATGGGCTGCATTGGCGACGGTGAAATCCTTCGATTTTGGTAATTATTTTATTATGTTTTAGATACTCGTCGAAGCTCTTGGATCAACAATACGAGGTCAGATGTCTAGTCACATTAAAAATAAAACATGCTATAATTAATTAGTTTAAGAATATCACCTCAATGCTAAGTAAATGTTGTCTTTAGGTATCCTACTCAGTGGTATATTTATCCACAATGAGCTATGGCCCATAGGTTTGGCAGGCTAGCCACAGAAGGTATGTCATCCCATAACATAACAAAATGGCCCATAAGCAATATATTTTACTAATGAGGCTGCTTGCTCTATTCTTTGGTGCTGCCTCTTCTGTCCATGCCTCAATGGCCATGAGGTGAACATGCCACTGTAGCTTCGCTTTGCTACTTCAAAGGTAAAAAAGTACTTAAAAGCATGTTAATTTTTTTTTTAATTTAATAGATTAAGGTTTATTTGTTATTGTTATTATGCCTATAGAGCACCCTGATATTATACTATGACTTCTAATTGAATTGACCAATCGTGATTTAAACATAGTTTTTCCCTACTTACAATAAACTAAATCTTAATTTCATCATCATCATCAATTATGATGATGCCTCTATTGCCACAGTGATAGACAGAGACAATGGAGTTCAACTTAGCACAATGTTAACACAACTCTCTTGCTTCCTTTATACCCACATTTCTCCTCATACCAGACTCGCTTTGGGCATGGGCACTGCTAACATATTACTAATTCTCATTTATTAAGAATTCTACAAAAAAACAAAATAGTCTTAAATATAGTGAAATACAAATAATTAAAAATAGGCCTATGGCGGTGACTGAGGCAGCTGTGAACTGAATCGGTGTTTTCAGTCGTCATCACTCCTTCTTTAAACTCCTCTTGCTTATCATTAGGCGGGTTGAGGTCAGTATCTTGTCACAGTAAAACAAAATACTAACAATGGGTATCAATAATTTAATCAGGTGAAGAAACAATTGATAAGATTAACAAAATAGATTAAAACGGGTAAATAATGTAAATGAAAACCTCAATGTAAATAAAATAACCTTAATAACATGTTAAGTCTTGATTTAATCTAATCTTATTATGAATCATAAGTTGCATCACATTTTTGTTGATTTCAGGTATTCAACAAGAACTTGACTCATTGCATAATTCCAATGTGAACCATCAACAGATTGAAATAATCAACACAGGCACCACAACACCAATAAGCCTCCTAGTACAATCACTCATACAGCAATTATGCTCATTACTTGAAAAAGACAAAAGCAGAGCCGACCAACTCTACAAGATAATCTGCGAAAAATTACACAGCATGCACCTTATTGATGATTCGTATGCAATGGGCGAATTCGAAGCTATGAGGAGTTTATACCAGAGAGCTTTGTACCAGTTAGTTACAGTCACCAGTGGTTCAGAAATACCTATCAACCTCCCTGATACATGGCCTATAGTTCAACCTTCAGGACTGGAATGGTCTCGTTATCACAGAGAGTTCGAAGAGTTGTTCTTTGTAGCTGGTGGAGGGTTTGGAAGGGTATACAAAGCTAAACATAGGCTAGATGGAGCGGAATATGCTATTAAGAAAGTTGACATTAAATCATCTGACGTAGACTCAATCATGACACATTTAGCAGAAGTTAAAACTATTGCAAGTCTTAATCACCCAAATATAGTTAATTATAAAGCTGCATGGCTTGAACCCATGATAGAATCAACTGTTAAGAAGAAAAAACAAATCAAAATTAATTTTGATGATTTTAGTTACAATACTAATAATATAATATCTTCAGCTTACCCAAATGTTATCACTTCATTTAAGACTCATAACTCAAAAGAATTGACTAAAGCGCGGAGTCAGTCCGATTTTGTAATATCATTTAGAACTTCAAGTAATGTAGAGACAAGTATCTCAAGTGAAGAAGATGAAATTATGGAAAGTGAAGAGGAATCTTCTAAGAAACCAGTGGAAAATGTTGTATGCAAATGGTTACAGACCAAGGAATATGAGAATTGCTCCCGTGTGAATCTCAAATGGGCAACCCTGTATATACAAATGTCTTTTTGTCAACAAACATTGAAACAATGGCTTGACGAGAGAAATAACCAAGTGTCACAGCGGAAGAGTTTTGATCTAGGCTTGCACCATTCTGATAGTAATGACTCTACGAATCTTAACAGTTCTTTGTTAGATGTGACAAATTATCCGCCATCTTGGACGCATATAGATGTATTAATGAATATGTTCACCCAGTTAGTAAATGGACTTCATTATATTCATTCGAGAGGAATAATACATCATGATATAAAGCCCAGTAATATATTTGTGGAGACAACGGATAATGGTCTTTTAGTTCAGCTCGGTGACTTTGGTTTGGCATGTCCATTGCAAAAATCGCACAGAGGCTCCATTGTTGGCACTCATTTGTATGCAGCGCCTGAACAATTAGAGGGACACTGTAATCCTAAGGTAAGCATTTCGTGATGATGTAATGAAAATGATGTAGTAATAAATATATGGTGTTTTTTTTAACTAAATCAGAGACATCCTCAAGAAACTGTGTTGCCTAGTGCCCATAACCATAGAGCTTGTATGAAGGGAATTGAGGATGTAAAGGAGGCGAGATAGTTATGTCAGGATCGTAGCAAGTGGCACCCTGTTGTCTCTGCCTATCCCTGTGGGAAAAATGTGTGACAACTTGATTGATTAGATATTGGAAATACAAAAATCATGCATGCATAACGCAACAGTGCGCTGGGCCATAACATGGCGGCTGCTCTTTACTACATTACACAGAGCTTATGTACTGGCGTCGAAAATAGTTCACCTATATTTTCAACGTGCATTTTCTGCTAGTATATTAGCATTGGAGTATGGCAAAATAATACTTTTTAAACTAGAGAAATTATTACTAGGAACTACAAACCTGCCTCTTCTATTCACCCATAACCTTAGTATTTAAAATATTGTGGATTTAAAGGAAGCAGGAGAGTTGTGTCAGGATCATGAAAAGTGACTTCTTTAAGTCCCTGTGCGATAGGAAGGTGATATAAGGCTTCTTTGGTTTTATTTCAGAGTGACATGTACAGCTTGGGTATAATACTTCTAGAAATGATCGAACCATTCAGCACTGACATGGAGAGAGTGAAAACTATCACAGACCTTCGCAAAGGACAGATACCGGCTCACTTAACTGCCAATTACCCTAAAGTGGCACACCTAGTCGGTAAATTAGTTCAAAGAAGAACCAGTAAGAGATTAGATACGGGTCAACTTCTAGAAGAGTTGAAAAACTTAGCTGACAATAAGGATGAAACTATAAGATGTTTGAAAGAGGAATTGTTAGCGAATAAGAGGGAGATGGCTGCCAAAGATGGCGAAATAGCAAGGCTGAAGATGTTATTGGCTGCGAGTAATCACAAATCATAGTGTGTGTGTGTGTGTGTGTTGATAATGAATTATTTAATAAATTGAAGTGTTTTAGTATAAGAACATTGTGTTTTGATATTTTACATTTGTAACATGAGTATTTTTTGGTTCTGAGAAAATATCTCACAAATGAGATGACGAAAAACGCTTCCCAGCTCTATGTAGTAGAAGTTGGTGCAAGAGGAATACCAGTAAAAACCTTGCATCATCTTTGAAAGAATCTTGGCCTCCCAAGGCCAGCCGTAAGCACATTTTTAGATCGTATGTGGAAGACGGCATTGGTTGTATCTTACAATATTTGGTTGGGTAGAGGGGATAGTGAGGTCAGGGAAGGTTAGTGTTGACATGTCACAAAAATCTGGGAATCCTACATTTCCGTCACAAGTCCGGAACGCTGCCTTCATTCTCCCGCCTGCCACGCGATGGAGAAGAAAGATGGCTAAGAAATTGTTTCATATTCACAATTTTAACACTATTGTGGCTTAACATATGGCACCCTGCATGATGTTAAGCTGAAGTGAATGAATGGAGGCGACTGCTACTACAGTTAAATAACTGCAAGTTAAACTTGCATTTACTATGCCGGCTTAGTTCAAACTAAAAATCCAGTGACACAAATGAGTCATTAACGGTCTGCACTTGATTGGGCAAATGACCTTTATTTATAGACCGCACTTTTGCCTAACATCAGGCAGGGTGCTGTCATATATGAAATTGGATATCTGGCCAGCATAGTGACGACGGCTGAGGCAACCTTAACTGAATCGTTTTAGTCAGTCGTCTGCACTCTTAGACTACCCCTTGATTACCAGGCACAAGTCTCTAAACGCGCAACAGAGGCTACTTTAAATAGAATCGTTTTTTTTTTCAGACGTCAGCTTTCTTGGACTTTTCCTGAACGCGCGACTGGGATAACCTAAAACTGAATTGTTTTTTTCAGTCGTCTATACTCTTAGACTTCTCCTTGCTTACCGGGCAAGTAGAGGTAAGCGCGTCTTGATAATATAAGAAATACAGAATTTAAACCAGCTACAGTCGCCATGATGGTTCATTTCGATTAAAAACATAGAGTTTCTTTATCTACCAATAATTATTCTATGGTTTCTTGTATTGTTACCTACTACTACTACTGTGAAGAGTCGTAATGATATATGGATAGACAGATTTAAAATAAAACAAAATATAATTTTATAATATTTATTTACAAAACCGAGATAAGATTTCCAGCGTAAACAATGGACAATAATTATCTTCTTCAGACATTCAATTCCTACTGGATAACTTAATTGCGGATATAAATTAAATTCTAGCCTAAAATAATATTTACATTAAATTCCTTATATTATTAGTACCTATTTATTAGATGTTAGCTTTTATAAAATACGTTTTTCATTTAACAATAGTTCCATTATCAGGTTTTGTTCAAGCGTTCTAATTTTCTGTTACATTTAAAAATATGGTACAAATAAAGACATATTTCCAAAGTGAGGACTCCAATAAGTTATTTAATTAGCCGGCGATTTTAGTTTCTGGCGATCTTTTTAGTTGCTCCTTGTTTGTATGGAAGAAAACTTATTTTGTAACTTTATTAGCCGTTCCTATTTGTAGTTCAGAAATATATTTTGAACTACATATATTTGATCTATCGACAAAAATTATAGTGAGTTTATTGGGAAGGGAAAAAATTAATGTAGCGCTAACTTCCACGTGCCCTCTTTTGGTTCAAAATGTTTAACCATACCTAAAGCATTATATACAATGATTCCCATAGAAATAGGCAGAGATAACGGAGCACCAATTTCCACAATCCTAAGACAACTCTCTCGCCTTCTTCACATCCTTAATTCTCTTCATACCGACTTTATATTCTTTTTATAACACAGAGATTACTCCCCACATTCAAACAAACACAGTTTCAGTTAATCAATTAAATTGTCACATATTATAGTAGACATTTTTCTTTTATTTTACTTAATGCACACCATACTAAAGTGAAGTTGGTTGGAGAGTTAGACGTCACAAAATGGCGCCGATACCGTCCTATTCTTATTTTAATCGTATTATACAATTTTGTTACAAATGGCCAGATATTATTATTAAAATCGCCCAACAGGACATTTTTAATGAATTAAACTTTTATGCGGCTTACTATCACCTTTATTTTGGTGATTGATTTTACATTTTTTTTTATTAATCTGAAGTTTCGACAGCTTTGCAGCCACGGAGAGACTAAGGTGTTGGTCGTCCTAGCTTGTTTAATTTAATGTTCGCGTAAAATCTAAGAAAGGATATTTTTATTTATTTTATGATCACATCTGTATAGAATTTCATAGACAGCCAGTTAATAACAACATTTTTTAATCCTCTCTTTTTACTAATTCACTTTAATTTACCAAGTGGATCTCAATCGAGAGGCTGACTGGCATTCAGTCGCTAATTTAGAAGGCAATTATTTTCTTTGTAAAAAGAGAATAACGAGCGAATTAGATTTATTTCTTTTCTATAAGTAATTATTATTTATTTCTATATACAATTTATTAAATCTTGAATTAGCAGAGTTAATGCTATTCATTTTTATAATAATTTGTCTAAAGTATGCACATACTAAATTAGTGTCTATGAATGTGGTTAGTTTTTTTTATTGTAGCTCGACATATGACAGACCATGGATGGACGCGATTGCTACTACTTTAATAACTGCAAGAAGCAGTCGCATTTACTATGCCGGTCAATAGGCCTAATAGGAACCGGCAACTTTCAACGAAACGTGAGTTACTTTACGATCTGAACATTTGAAATGGCTGCCCACCGCTCTTAAAAAGTTTTAATTAGCATATGCCCACTGTGCGTTCTAATTTTACCACCCTCTTTAAAATCTTTATTTATTAGCAAATGTTGAAATCATTATATTTTTAAAATATGAACAGATGTGATACTTATTTGCAGAATTTCGAATTAATACATTAATTTGAAAAAAAGACATCTCATCTAACTTGTAAAAATCATTTTGTTGAAGATTTAAAATTTATAAATACGTTTTTGTAACTAATTCGGCTTCATTAAAGCCAATTTGGCGGTTAAATGCACAACGAGATGACATTTGGCGGTCATTTTACAAAATGGCGTCTATGGCGTGAATGACACCGTTCGTTGCTGGAATGTTGTGCGTGATTACTTGGGCGTTGTTCACTTTAATACGTCCTGAAATTAAAGACAATAATTAATTTGGTACTCTTACACTTGGACACAATGATATTTTAAAAATATAGACGATTTTGGGTTGCGGAATATAAAATCACAAACGGTCCGAATAGGTGCATTGACGATGCGACACTGAGTTCAGGTTTGCTAATTAGCAAAGTTTTAACGTGGATCGTTTGAATATCTGCGTGCCATATCTACGTCTTTTTTCTTAAAACATCATTGCAGGGAGATATTCATTTGTTCATTTGAAGAATAATTATTAAGTGCGAGTCATAGATTTATGATTGGTTTGCTGATGCTTCATAGCGCGACCAATCATTAATCTATTGTGCGAGTAGTAAGAAGCATCGGTAATATTCGTTTGCTCAGAAGAGCGCGACATACAACTTAATAAATGCAACCAACTGGTGAATGGTCAGACGCGGACTCCTCCAAACATGGCGCCAACACTACAACAAATTGCGGAGGGACATGCATCGACCTATGATTGGCTGAGATAGATCTTTGATAATCAGACCCGAAGCAAATATGCGCCTCTTTTAATTAACATATATTTGCAATATTTTAATATAATTATTAAATATTACAAATAAAAGCTACGAAACAAATATTTGCTCCGATCGGTAATCGAACAAATGCTAACCAATCTGCCACGCCTGTCGTCCGTCTGTTTCCCAACATCCACAATTCTCTTACAAGCATAATAGAGCCTTGTATTATAATGATGACTTGTTGAAGAATCATCGCTTTGTTAAGAGACACTTACGAAGACACTTGTGAAGAGACACTTACCGGCATTTTTCTGTAGAGTTAAAGGTTTGGCATCCTCCATTGAGTTCCTTAATTGATAATACCTCATGCCAGCGCTGTACAAGGTGCCCGGCAACACATGCTTGGCCACAAACGCTTTAGCTGCTGTTCGGTCACCTAATTTGGACATTTCTAATGGACTAAGTCTAGCAAAGGCTGCGTCCGTTGGCGCGAACACAGTGTAGGTCTTGCTTTCTGTAATTTGATATATACTTGGTTTAATATTTATAATTTTAGTATTGATAAATGTGTGTAAAGTAGAACTGGAATATAAAGTTTTAAATATATTAAGTCGATAAAATAATAATTCTAAAAGTTTCTCTCTTTACATTTTACCAGTGTATAATAAAATTAAGCGAAAGGGACTGCGGATAAAATGCGATTTAGTTGCACTCGCCTCCACTCAGGGACAGTATTATCCAATCTGGCGGATTGTAAAAAGAAGTCTTAAGTGAACAAATTAAACAAATTTTATGCGACTTACTATCGCGTTTATTTTGGTTTTGATTTTACATTTTTTTATTATTCCGACGTTTTGAGAGATTTGCAGCCATCGTCTCTCCGTGAATACTATGGCTGCAAAGCTCTCGAAACGTCGAAATAATAAAAAAAAAAATTAAAATCAAAACAAAAATAAACGCTATAGTAAGCCGTATAAAATTTGTTTAATTTGTTCACTTAAGACTTCTTTTTACAATCCGCCAGATTGGATAATACGGATAATTCAATAATCAATGTTCGCGCAAAATCTATAAAATACTAATTCTTAAGTGGTGAAATTTTTAATAACGATTATAATCTTTTGTGATAATTATTATACAAGTATATCTTAAAAACTTGTTTTAATACCTCAAGTAAGATAAGAAACTCACCAGCAAGTATTTCGGCAAATCCACTCGTGTAAACAACCTTTAGGAACGTCGTGAATCTCCTATCTCTATCAGCTTGCAAAGTTTGTACCAAATCTCCAACAGGGAGGGGGAACATTACCCTGTCCACTGCATGAGCTATACCCTGGAATGATTTATTAATGCATTTCGGTTATCATAGTAAATGGATTTCGTCATATTCTACTAAATGTATTTATTGCCTAAATGTACATAAAACAAGCTGTAAAATTGTGGACTTGAATAAGAAATGGGATTTTGATAATTAAAAACATATCCAAAAATTATGGTAGACAATCAATCAATCAATCAAATTGTCACGCCTTTTTCCACAGGGATAGCCAGAGATAATGGAACGCCACTTCCACGTTTCTTACACAACTCCCTTGCTTCCTTTACATCTACAATTCTCTTCATACAGGCTCTGTGGTAGACATCCTTACAGTAAAAATCATTTCAGCTTTACCTAGCCAAAGCTAGTTTGTATCTTATTGAAATTGTACCACATTCTGATTCACATTTAGTAAAAGTTAAAAGCGGTAGGCAGTGGTACCCAGTCTGCTGATCCGTAGAGTACTACCACTTACCACAAGTATACAGACCGTGAATGACTTCACCGGCAATATCAAGCTGATCCCGAATCGCGACTAGTTTCAGGATCAGCATGAAGTTACTGGTTTCAACTAGGCCGGCATAGTTGACGCGACTGCTATTTACAATTATTTAACCATAGTAAGGATGAGTGAAAGTAGATTGACGAAAGGAATTTATAAATCTGATGTGGATGGATGCGTTAAAAAAGGCAGACCCAGGAGGGTGTTTTTCGACCAAATCGAAGATATCCTCAAAAAAGCTAGGTTGACTAGTGCCCATAACCATAGAGCTTGTATGAAGAAAATTGTGGATGTGACGGAAGCAAGCAGGGCCGTCTTAAGCATATTCAGCGCCGGGGTGCGAAAGTCAAGGCTCCGCTCGCGTGGTCTCAGTGTAGTAGGTACCTATCGAAATTTATGGCGGTCGGCATGCGCCCCCTAGGACTCTGCGCCCGGGTGCACCGCACCCCTTGAACCCCCGGGTAAAGACGGCCCTGGAAGCAAGAGAGTTGTGTTAGGACCGTGGCAAGTGGCGCTCCGTTGTTTCTGCCTATCCCTGTGGGAAAAAGGCGTGACAATTTGATTGATTGATTGATTAATAAGTAGCAGTCGCCTCTATTTATGTCGCGCATTCCGACTTAACATGAAGCGGGAGCTGTCATATGTCGAGGCACAATAATAAAATGAAACAACATTATCCTTACCTGGGGTATATGAATATCCTTTTTATCGTCAATAACTCTAGCTCCATTAATAGTTGTGACTCGAACCTCATTCCATTCCACATCATGCATGTCATACTGGTTAACCCTTAATTGGGTGCCGGCTAGAGAAACGCCTGTCATCTCGTCTTGGAGTGATGAAATGTCGAAAGCTCCTGGAATTACGTGGTGCAGAAGAAGCTGAAATTAATGGTGGAAGACATTAGTTACCTATTATTACTACTCGTATTTGTGTACGCCTAACGAACTACCATTGCATTGGAAATTTTAAGGATATGTCTAAAAGATATTTTATTATTTAGCTTGATAAGAATAGATTTTTTTTATATTGTGACTCGATATATAATATTCCCGCCTAACGTTAAACTTAAGTGCGGTCCAAGAATAGAGGTGATTGCTACTACAGCTCAATAACTGTAAATAGTAATCACATCCACTAAACCGGCCTAGTTGAGACCGGCAACTTACAAGCTGATCCCTAAACGCGACTTCACTAAAGTCACTTAACCTGTAATATACGTGTAAGTGGTGGTACTACCCCGGATCGGCTGACTGGGCACCGCTGCCAACTACTCTTCAATAGGTGGATGTATCTGAGCTAGTTATAAAGTAAGTCATAATACTCACCCCACTTAATAATCTAGGATTATCCCGGAATTTCTCTTCAGCCCTATCTGGGCCACCAAGTTGAACCAGCAAAGTTCTGAATGCCTTGTCAGTCGGGACAAAAATTGTGTATGGACCTGTCTCATTCAAGATTGTATCTAAACCAGATTGTTTTAAGTATTTAGCAGTCGCGAATAAACCATTTTCTTTTAGAATTTCAACAAGTCCAGGCCTGATATCTCTAGCGTATTGGGAATGAGGTCTAGAGTCACCTTCTAGTGCTGGAGATGGAGTACTTGATCCAATAACCACTAAATCTCCACCAGTAGATCTATAATCAGGTGTTGTTACTATAGATTGAGGACTTGAATAACTATTTCTTGAACTTTGAGCATGAATATTTCTTACTGGTGTATAATTGCTTGATGAAGTAGCTTTTGGCACATATCTTTCGGTTGTGGTGATACTTCGAGTACTTGACGGGACATAAGATGGCAATTTAGTTGTTCTTGATGTTTGTGAACTTGAAGCTGATTGACGATATGCCGTACTCGGTGAGGGTGTTGTGTGGAAGATTGGGTTTGTATGTCCTGTTGACCCATGACTTGAAGTTGTTACTATACTGGAATAACTTGATGGATGAACAGATGATGCAGCGGCGTAGTCAGCCTCAGTAGAAGGAGCGGCTGTTGAACCTGTTATACTGTTAGAAATTTTAGTATTACCGGGCAATTGGATTTCACCCTTCTTAATTTTATTTAAAATATTCTCGACTTCAGGCCCTTCTTCAGTCTTTTGTCCGTTAGCTTTAACACCTTTCACTTTATATGAGCCGTCATCTTGTTCTTCTAGAAATACGAAAGTTACTTTCTTTTTATTTGAACTCAAGTTTGCAGGTATTTTAGATACTTCTTCTAATTTTCCGTTTTCCGTTTGTTTAATTAATTCGAAATCGGCTCCAGGTGGTAATACACCCTTTGTTAAATCATCGAAAGATATTCTACTTTCCTTTGTCGATGGCGAAGATGTTACTATCTGAGATAAACTAGAACCATCAGCTGTGATTGCTCCTTTTGGAATCAAATTAGGATTAGTTGTTCTGATAACCTCAAATTTCTGTCCATTCAAAGATATTTCTCTAGACGTGAAATTCTTTTCATTAAAATCTTCTGGGTTTTCAGCTAAAGCCACTTTTAGTTGCTTCAAAATATCTGGTTTTTGTAACAACGCAACACTTTTGGCCCTCAAATTATCATCGAAACCTTTTGTTTCGCTTTCTTCAAGCAAAGATTTAATTTCATTGTACAATTTTTGCTTGTTTCTATCTTGAGGTGGGCTCCTGTGCTTTGGTTTAGGTCTGGGTTTAAATCTGCTTGTTGTTGGTGCAGGTGTAGTAGTTGTTGTAGTTGTTGTTGTTGTAGTAGTGGTCGGGTGTAACTTCTCATACATTTCAACAGCTTTTCTGAACAGATCCGTTTCATGGGGCATTATAGGTCTCCTTTTCTCTTGGTTATAGAAATCTTCATAATTCTCTGTGGTAGAGAACAATGGAAGCGTCGTTTTCTTCTGCTGTTTATTAAGAAACTCTTCATGAAGCTTCTCCACCTTTTCTTGCTGCTTTTGTTGCTGCTTCTGAACAAATTCTTGGTGTTTTTGAATTATCCTTTGTCTCTCTTGCAGTTCCTTTATTTTTTCCATATTTTCCTTGGACTGCTGTTCAAAGAGAGACTGGATATGTGACGATTGGCCGTTGGTAAATATTGGATTTTGCCCTATAGTGGGTTGGAATGCTATTTGGCCGTTATTTGGGTTTTGCGGAGCTAGATTTGGTGCTGGTTGAACCGAAATGGGACTTGGATGATTGAATGAAGTACTCTGTGGTGGGATAGTGGGTAAAAAAGCTGGCTGAGTTGTTCTCTGCTGGCCAATATTGACTGTGCTGGGGAAAGTAGGTGTTTGACCGAATGGTAAATTATTTTGTTGTAAACCATTATTTCCGAAAGTTGGCAATGTAGGTACAGGTTGTTGGATATTTGAAAATTGGTTTGTTGGTTGTTGAAAGTTATTTAGGATATTTTGATTAGGTAAATTTTGTTGATTATATTGAAAGGCTGGTAAATTATTACTTGGTAGTGGAATACTGTTTTGTATACCAACATTATTATTTAACCCATTTTGGTTAGGTAAAAGTGAGTGTGAGTTGAATTGTTGTATATAGGGTTGAGATTGGGTTTGTTGGGATGGGTATATTGATTGCTGGTAAAGGTTGGGAGTTGGGGTGGGATTCCCTAATATATTTGATTGCGAATTAAAGTTTTGTAATGGAGAATTTAGGCCAAATCTTGTTTGATGCTCGTTGAAACCCGGATGTCCGAGTGACGACAGCTGTCTTCTTCTGTCAAAGTCATTCTCTATCTGGAACAAAATAAATAAATATTATTAGTTTGGGTAAAAGTGTTTTAAGGCTAACCATAAGGTTCGTAAAGTGCGACAGGCGGTATCTACCAAAAAAAAAGATTTATTTTATTATATTTGTAGTTAAATATGTATTCCTACAAATATGTACGCCTAGTACAGGGCAGAAGGTAGAGAACTAACGAATTAAAAAAAAAAGATCCATTTTATAACCTGCTTTCACAATAAAATTAATTTGATTTGATTTGAGAGCCTGTATGAAGAGAATTATGGATGTGAAGGAAGCAAGTGAGTTGTGTAAGGATCGTGGTAAGTGGCGCTTCATTGTCTCTGCCTATCCCTGTGGGAACAAGGCGTGACAATTTGATTGATTGATTTGATATTCCGAAAGGACTAAACTTGAAATGAAATTCACAGTTCATGATAAAATCTGTAACTATAGGTAGATAGATCTAATAATTTAGATCGCCGTTTTTATGTTGTGACATTTGGTATTGTTTCTGTTATTTTCACAAATATATTTTCATACATACATAAGTAACGGATATATATTTTCTTGTATTTACAATAACTTTTATTGATCTGCATTAAAACTAATTTATGTTAAGAAAGTGCATTCCGCGGATGCGCCGGCGCATGTGTGCCGCTCAGCATCACGGAAATATTGTATTGGCTCATTAAAATGATAATCACAATTTCCCACTCGCTTCAAACATATTTTTGAGGAAATCAATTATATTTATCACTTACATTTCGTTATTGAAAGTATGTGGGTAAATAGGTGCAGTAGGAACACTAATTTATTTCTCTTAGGGACGGAATCTCACAGTATTGTATTCTGCCACTAAAATGTAAATATGTAAGAATTACTAAGAACCTACGAATATAAAATAATAAAAGTATATACGTACGACCAACGATCATATATTTTTAATAGATACACAGCCCCATACAAAAAATTGTCATAAATGTGTCCTCCCGTATGAATTCACTTACACTGATACAAACTGTGTAAGTGAATTGAATGTGAATTGTAAAGTGAACATTGTTTTGAAGGATAAACCCCCGATGCTTACCCCGACCAGTGCGTATTACGGGTGTGAATCATAATAGAGTCTGACAATACGCGAGAATCGGAAAGCCAATGCGAAATAAATGATTTGATTTTGATTTTAAAATAAAGTAGCAAGTATTGACCCATACTAACAAGGCAAGTAAAATAAAAGCTTATAATAATACTTAGATTACATAATTTAAGTGGTTATTTCTTAAGTAATAATGGAAAAGTAAATATTACGTCTTAAAACCACAACAATTTTATAAAATTCGATGTCACAATTTTAATTAAATGCTCCTGTCAACAATAGATGGAAAGTCAGATAATTCACGATTATTTTCAATGATAGCTAAGTATCTTAAATTTATTAGGTACGCGTGCAGATTCTTTTATTGTGTTGCATTTTTGTGTGTCTTTTTACTTCCTATTTGCGCTGTATTGTTATTCTTTTGTTGCTAATAATTTCATAACAGAAGTTACGAAATCATATTATCAAGCAATCAAACAAATTACCACGTCTTTTCCCCACAGTCTTTTCCTCCCTTGCTTTCCTCACTACTAGGAATTTGTTTTATACACGATCTAAGATTATGGGCACTAGGCATCCCAGCTTTCTTAAGGATGTCTCCGTTTTGGTCGGAAGACATCCTCCTGGGATTGGGATAAAAAACAACACCAACTAAATGAAAGCTAAATATTAGTATTTAGCAGTTGTCAGTAAGCAACAGTGTACGTTCGCCTAAAATGTTTTTATTTTATTAAGACTGAAAAAAATATTAGTTTGCCTCAGTCAAAGTCACAATGCCAGCCAAAATAACTGTGAATTATTGAACAGTGAATAAGCAAATGATTAAGGTGAAATGAGTAAGGTGAAAGATCTTATTTGCTTAAAAATTGCAAGGCTTGCTAAATATAGAAATTACTGCTTTGTTATCATTATTTACTTTTACTCCTTAGATTGATTAATGATTGGTCGCGTTACATCGAATACCACCGAGACCAATCATAATAATGTAAAGGAATTAATCTTTTATCCCTTTACATTATTATGTGACCTTAATAATTGTTTCTTGTACTTCGTAGGGCATGTACATTTAAATTAAACATAATAATTATAATCTTAATTTTATAATAAGCTTGGGAAATCTTTTAATTTACAACATTAATTTTAATATCTACATTCAATGTCAAAGCAAACAATTATGATATTTATATATTTTTTTGGAACCTTTATCTAAATACATACCTAACTTAAAACAAAAAAAAACATTGTTTTGTTTTATCTAAGCCATTAATTATGTTTTGTTTTGATTGTGAAAAAACCTTCACATTTATTCGTAATTTAAATTTTTTTTTTTTTTTTTTTTTTTTCAAAATTTTTGTCGAGGCCTTTTTCATTAAATCTGAATATGTCGGCCTCATTATATCCACGCTAAACATAATACTGGCAACTTATATCTATAGTAATGTAATAATAAATCTAACTTATTCTATGTTTAATATAATATAATATATATATATATATATATATATATAATATATAATATTATATAATATAATATATAATATAATATATAATATAATATATATATAATATATATAATATAATATAATATATAATATAATATAAAAATATTTTTGATAATATAATAAATTATTATCTTTAAATATTTTTTTCAGTTAGTCTATATGGTTTCAAGTGTATGCTATTGAATTCCTTGGCATTAAGAGTTAACCTGAGAGCAACTGAAAATAATTTGTTAATAAATATCCCAAGTTTAAGTAGCAAAGATCTCTTTCATATCATTATTAAAATTTAATTATTATCGCTCGAAGAATCCAACTCGGTTGGGCGGCGTTCGGGAAATTGCGTCATATCTTCTCGTCAAACATCCCGCAGTGCCTGAAGACAAGGGTCTTCGAACAATGTGTGTTGCCAGTGATGACATATGGCACTGAGACGTGGCCCTTAAATGTTGGCCTGTTGGAAAAGCTCAGAGTCGCTCAGCGGGCAATAGAGAGAGCTATGCTTGGTGTTTCTTTGCGTGATAGAATCCGGAACGAGGATATTCGCCAAAGAACCAAAGTTACCGACATAGCCCGTAGGATTCTCAAGCTGAAGTGGCAATGGGCTGGCCACATCGCTCGAAGAACCGACAACCGATGGGGAAGAAAGGTTCTAGAGTGGAGACCACGAACCGGAAGACGCAGCGTAGGTAGGCCTCCCACTAGGTGGACTGACGACATAGTGAAAGTCACAGGTAACCGGTGGATGCAACTGGCATCTTGTCGTTCGGAATGGCGTTCTAAGGGGGAGGCCTATGTTCAGCAGTGGACGCCTTCTGGCTGATGATGATGATGATGAATTATTATTGATGAAATAATGTCAATAATAATACGCGTAACGCAATACACCATATTATTATTCCTTCATATTCATCGTAATAATATTTATTTTACTTTCTTTAAAAATATACAAAAGGCCTTTAATCTTCATCTGCTTTATCGATTATCTATTCATTTTATTGTGTTATTTTAAATAAATAAGACATAAAATTTGCACATAATTTACGTAATTCTATTTGAAATCACACAATAAGTTCATTATTGAGGCAAAAGAGGTGTTATTTAGAAAGTTACTTTCGTTGTATTTCTGGAAACTATTCAAATACGCTTTGTCTGAATACAGCACACAATATACACTTTGTACATTTATGTATATTCAGAGCTTGTGTGTGTTAATTAATGTAATGCGTCATATTTTAATAAGTCTAAGGATTTTAACAGATAGCAGAGAACATCTAACGACATTAGTTTTGTCCATGCAAATAAAGCGTTTTCATATAAAGCGTTTTTAATAACAGGTGTATATTTTTTTTTATTTACAACATTTACATCTATGGTAACTTAATAATAATATCCTTTAAAATGGGTACATATGTCTGCCAATTACACAAGTGTACACAATATGGATGTGAATGTAAAAGAAGCTTCATTGAGGCAGGATTATGAAAAGTGGCGCTCCATTGTCTTTACCTATTGTCTCTGTGGAAATGAAGGCGTGATATTTTTTATCGTTAATAATACTCAAATCATATATTTATATTAAAATAGTCGCCTATGGAATTTTGAGAAATACCCAGCGATCAAACCAGTTTATTGACATAGATAACATAATTTACACAAAAAGCAACCTTATTTTAAATCTTTAAAGATTGTATGAGTAATATAAAAATAGTAATAGTCTAATACTATTTATATTATGACTATTTTATTTATATTTTATATCCTAACAATATCTTTGTTACTTGTAACTATCATCCTACAAAAATATGTAATGTCTAAGGAATATATTGAATGTCCAGTCTTTTGCTCTAAGACTAGATTTAGTAGTAATAATAAACACATTCGTATTCACTGTCCGTTTTGCTATTCACAATGTATTGCCAAATATGTATATTTATTTCTGGCAGATTTTATTGATTCATTTTGTGTCTCTACTTTTGTCTAGTTAGTGTCTAGGACAGGGGTCAAAACGAAATTTTAAGTAGCGTCCGGATATATATTTATTTTGCTGTCTAGAACCCAAAAATTACCCACCAGCATCTTCGATTAGGATATCAGAAGCTAAGAAGACCTAATTTATCAATAATTTGATTGCTGTAATAATTATATTTAGCATAAAATTTTAAACCTCTATTTTGAATTTGTAACTTACTACAAATATCTAAATTTTCTCTGGACGGCGGCATAGTGACGGCGAATGAAGCAACAGTAAGCGTTACAATAAAAATACCACACAGATAATATCAGATAGCAAATAAAGCCTTATAAGCCATAATTAGTAAATTAAATTGTAGATGTGTGAAGCTTCCGATGAAAGAAAGGCGAGTGAATGACTTTGCAAAATGTTGAAGAAAGGTTTTCGCGAGCCGGTTGTGAGAATACACGCTTCGAATCCGGTATTGTTATATTGTGTAACAGAACTGGTCTTTATGATAATTATTGATAAATGTGAGAGTTAAGTGATCCAACAGTTTAACAACCCTACGTGGGTTATAGATCCGGTGAGATTTGAAACAAAAAACTATGAATTAAACAGATTGTATGCGGCTTACTATCGCGTTTATTTTGGTTTTGTCTCTCCGTGACCACGATGGCTGCAAAGCCCCCAAAACGTCGGAACAAATAAAATGTAAAATCAATTATAAAAAATAAACTTAGATTTTTAATTGTAGTAGGTCTAAAATATAATATTTTTCAAGACAAGAGAAGACAAGACTCGACTTTCAAGGAGAGTTGCGAGAGCGTCAACGACTGACAAAACCGTGAAATTAAAATCATACGTATAGTCGTCCAAATGATTATTTTTGGACGACTAATCAAAAATAAACGCGATAGTGGCCGCATAAAATTTGTTTAACTCATTACTTGATCAATGTTCGCGCAAATTTTAGGAAAAACCTACTACAATTATTAATTTTTATTAGGCACAGGTTAAAGTTTGACTATAATTTAAGTTTGACCATAAGTTTTTAAGAAGTTTGGCCATAGTTTCAGTTTGATCATAATTTAAGTTTGACAATAAGTTTTTAAGAAGTTTGGCCATGGTTTAGGTTTGACCATAGTTTAATTTATAGCTATTATTGTAAAAGGTCCAAGAATTTCTCATTTATAATCTGGTGAATGTTGTCATACGTGCTCACAAAGATGCTACGCAAAACGACAAGAGAAAGCAATATACGTTATGCGATCTTACAATAATTCGTTTGCATTCGAATATCTCATAATCGAGTCACGTTAGCATAAGTATAAAATTAAATTATATCTACGATTATAAATGATAATGCGTGATGGGCGAACTTGCGATTCCTAATTGCTTACTTTTAATACATTTCATGCTCTTTTTTTTTTTTTATTGTGACTCGACATATGACAGCACCCCGCTTGATGTTAAGCCAAAGTGTGGTCCATGAATGGATGTCACTGTTACTACAATTTAATAACTGTGAGCAGCAATTACATCCACTATGCCGGCCTAGATGGAACCGGCAACTTACAAGCTGATCCCGAAACGTGACCAAATCACTTCACGGTCTGTATACTTGTAAGTGGTGGTACTAACCCGGATCGGCAGACTGGGTACCACTGCCTACCACTCTTTGATACCAGACCCGAAGCAAATATCCATCTCTTTTTTTTTTATTAACAAATATTTGCAATATTTAATACTATTAAATATTACAAATAAAAGCTATGAAACAAATATTTGCTCCGACCGGGGATCGAACCCGGGACTTTACGCGCAACAAACCAGTCGCTAAACCGTTCGTCAACGCCTGTCGTCAAAAGACACGTCGCTCTAAGACACATTGAACTCAGCGATTACATATTATATCACATATGCTGGACGAGCAACGCTTATCATCAGGCGGGTCGAGGTCATTCATATTTGTTAATAAAAAAAGAGGTGGATATTTGCTTCGGGTCTGGTTATCAAAGAGTGGTAGGCAGGGGTACCCAGTCTGCCGATCCGGGGTAGTACCACCACTTACAAGTATACAGACCGTGAAGTGATTTGGTCACGTTTCAGGATCAGCTTGTAAGTTGCCGGTTCCAACTAGACCGGCATAGTGGATGTGATTGCTACTCACAGTTATTGAATTGTAGTAGCAGTGACATTCATTCATGGACACTTCGGCTTAACATCAAGCGGGGTGCGGTCGTATGTCAAGTCACAAAAAAAAAATACAAAATGTCGTGTCACAATAATGAATTCACCCCATCTTCAAAGTACCTTTAGCGCCACTATTGGATCCCGTCTTGCCTACTACTTATTACTATTAAATACTAGAGAATTATTAACAACGACATCTTAAATAAGTAAAGACAAAAGATGACAGCAAAAATGAGTAATTGCACAATTATTAATGAATGTAAATTAAATTTACTTAATATCATTAAGTGTATTAGGTGTTTTATATTATGTAAATGTAACTATATATACATGTTTATGATAATTAATACTAACAACTTTCCAGAAACGCATAGCCCATGTCAAATAGAAGTGAGGTGTAAAATGGATTGAGATAGAATTCATGTAACTATTAAGCTTCATAACAACAAATAAAATTACAAATACTTTTACATACACAATAAATATAAAATACAAATACTCTTACTTGCACATTCTAATTAAAAATAGAAAAGAAATGAAGAAGATAAAGTCTATTGGGAACGAGGTAAATAATAGATATTACAAAATCTAGAGAAATGATGTCTAGTAGCAAATAGAAATATGATTTAATAGAAAAATGATTGGTCGCGCTACGACTGCGTCAGCGAGATCAATAATAAATCTATGAGTTTAAACCATGAGCTTAAACAATCGATGGTTTAAATATTAAAAGATAAAATGTATTTAATATTTGGAAAAAATACTGCTATTTCAATAGCATTAGGTAATAGGAGTAAAATAAAATTAATTGAAATATAAAGTAGAAGAATAACAGTGCGGTACTCGTTCCTAAATTATTGTGTGGAATGGAAATAAATGTTGGGTGAGGCAGAAGAAACATGAGAGTATAATTAACGCTGTAAAAATGCAGTCAATAAGGAGTGTATGTGAAGTGACGATAGCGGATAAAATAAGGAATAGCACATTGCGCGATAGATGCGGTTTGAAAGATGTAGTGACAAAGATTGATAAAGGAATACTCCGATAGTTTAGGCACATAGAAAGGATAAGTCAAAGTAAATTGACGAAAGGAATTTATAAATCTCATGTGGATACATGCATTAGAAGAGGCAGACCCAGGAGGGTGTTTTCCAACCAAATCGGACACATCCTCAAGAAAGCTGTTTTACCGTAGAACTTGTATAAATAGAATTGTCAACGTGAGGGAAGCGAGGGAGTTAGATATTTGTTACGATATCACATAAAATATGAAATAAAAAGATTTATGTCAATGGGATATAAATGCGGCAAGACAATTGAGTAATAATTAATATGATTTGTGGTTAGTTGCGCAAATACATTACGTCTCCTTTGTCACGTTTCCTTGGTCTATGATGTTATTATGGATTAGCTAATCTATCCATCTGACCTCTATTTTATATTCGGTAATATCTATTAGTTCTGCTTATTCCATTTATCTTTACTAATATTATAAAAAGAAAAGATTTGTAAGTTTGTTTGTAATAAATAGGCTCAGAAACTACTGGGCCGTTTTTAATACGTTCTTTCACCATTAGAAAGCTACATTCTTCGTGAGTAACATAGGCTATATTGGAGTTTCAAAAAGTTTAGGGTTACGTACAAAATCTCGAATAATGTAACCCAAGGTGTAAAAAAAATTACTCATAAAATTCCTTACATCGCGTACGCTGCAAAAAATAATGACGAAAGAACAAAATAATTGTTTATAAATATGCAATAAAACTTATTTTTTTTTAATATAACAAACTACTTTCGAATTTGATTTATATTTATTTTGATAAGTTAATTAATGAATTAATTTTATATATACAACAACATTCATTTACAAACATTCAGGTACAAAGATTATGTATACATACATAAGAGACAAACTGATTATTTAAACATTAAGCGTGTGATGTTTTTTGACCCGGGCAACGCCGGGTTACGCAGCTAGTATATACTATATCTATATATATCCGTGCATCTAACATAATGTATACGTAGAGAATACAAGACTACATACGTAGAGAATATAAGTAGAATATATAAGTACGGCTGGGTTTGTTACACGAAAAGTTTAGCACACCAGTTTGTTATGCATAATGTCCCGGATTCGATTTCCGGTCGGAGAAAATATTTG
This sequence comes from Tinea trinotella, assembly GCA_905220615.1. Lineage (NCBI taxonomy): Eukaryota > Metazoa > Arthropoda > Insecta > Lepidoptera > Tineidae > Tinea > Tinea trinotella. The sequence continues at coordinate 1,150,294 of HG992307.1, read as the reverse complement.
TTTCATAGCTTTTATTTGTAAAATTTAATAATTTTAATTAATTTGCAAATATTTAGTAATAAAAAAGAGGCGTATATTTGCCCCGGGTGGAAATATTAAAGAGTGGTAGGCCCTACTCTAGGGGCCTAAAAATAAAGGTACCTACCCAAGCTTATCATCAGGCGGGTCGAGGTAAAATGGCATGTCACAATAAAAAAAATCATCATGCTTAGGTAGTCCAAGAGTGCCGACGACTAATAAAAAAACAATTTTGTTCACGGCTACCTCAGTCGCCGCCACTATTTTGGCCAAAGGTGCTTCTTTACTATCGCCAATAATAAAATATTGATTTGGTCACGTTTCGGGATCAGCTTGTAAGTTGCCGGTTCCATCTAGGCCGGCATAGTGGATGTGATTGCTACTCACAGTTATTGAATGTAGTAACTGTGACATCCGTTCATAGACCGCACTGCAGCTTAACATCAGGCGGGGTGCTGTCATATGTCGAGTCACAATAAAAAAAAAAAAAAATGTAATAAGAACTAACAATACTCGTACATCGATCATTGATTAATTTTTTTATTGTTTCTCGACATTTGACCCTGACTTGCCTGTAAGCATAATGGAGGTTCAAGAATGCCGACGACTGAAAAAAAGCGATCAGGTCAACGTAGTCGCCGTCACTATGCCGGCATGGTTAATTCAACACCATTGGATCCACAGGAATATGCACTCTAAGTTTTATCTTTGGTTTAATGATTTTTATAAGAAAAGTAAACTTAAAAGAAAGGTTCTAGAGTGGAGACCACGAACCGGAAGACGCAGCGTAGGTAGGCCTCCCACTAAGAGGACTGACGACATAGTGAAAGTCACAAGTAACCGGTGGATACAACTGGCATCTTGTCGTTCGGAATGGCGTTCTAAGGGGGAGGCCTATGTTTAGCAGTAGACGCGTTCTGGCTGATGATGATGATGAAACTTAAATAGTATCCAAAAATGTGTTTTGTCCAAAGTCAACAATATAACGAATAAGACGTAATGAAAAGTGAAAGTTTGTCAATGTAACGTGAGAAACTGCCAACTGTGGATGCGGAGAATGAAGATGCGACGCGATGTGTCGACTGGAGGGTTATTAACTATTATTATATAGGTATATAGGTTTTATATGGGTATCTTGGCATGGTCACGGCGACTGAGGCAGCCGTGAACTAACTCGGTTGTTTTACTCGGCGTCACTCTTGGATCTCCTCTTGCTTATCATCAGGCGGGTCGAGGTCAAATGTCGTGTCAAAATAAAAATAAAAAATAAAATATTACGGCGTTGGAGGTAACATTAAAGGTTACGCAATCCGAGTGCGTGGGTTTAAAACCACTCAACGGCACCAATGTATCTTCGATGTATTGTATGTTTTTTTTATTGTGACACGACATCTGACCTCGTCCCGCCTGATGATAAGCAAGAGGAGGTCCAAAAGTGACGACGACTGAAAAAACCGAGTTAGTTTACCGCTGCCTTAGTCGCCGCCACTATACCGGCCAAAGGTGCTTCTTCACGCATCGAATAAAGAATCCAAGGTCATAGGATGAAGAGAACACATGGGCAGGCTAAGAATTCCACTTGTCGATTTTTCTACAAATAAAAAACGCACCGAACATTTTAGTTCGAGTGCCGATTCGGTCTATAGAATACGGATGCTTTTCCCGACCTGTTCGGGTATTACGGGTGTAAAAAGACGTGGTAGGAACAATATAAGAAATCAGTGATATTTTTTTATACTAAGCTACTAAAGTGCTTGTATCATAGAAACAGGACAACCAAAGTACACATATTAAAGATACATTGGTACCGGTGAGTGTTTTTGAAGCCGTGGTTAGCGTAACCATTGCGATGCCACTACACCACGGTCGCGGTATTGAGATAATTGGACCCTGATGTTAAGCTGAAGCGTGATCTCTTTTACTTTACGGTCTGCCACGGACTTCCAACAGCTTGCCTACTACTCTAACATATATGTTAATTATGTACCGCACCGAGACATTTATTTTAATGAAGAAAATTATACCATTTCAATTTGTAATTACATGATACAAAATGACTTTTATTGTTTTATAATGCTACTTGCTATATGCATGCTATTAACTATTGTAGACACCGAGGTTTCACTACGTACGTACTTAAATGGAGATCACATACATTGTACATTATATATTAATTTACATTTCTATACTAAGCTACTAAAGTGTTAGTATCATAGAAACAGGACAACCAAAGATACTTTGGTACCGGGAAGTGGTTTTGAACCCGTGCTCTCGGTTTGCCTAACCATTGCACTGCCACTACACCATGGTCACTTTAAAGATTGTAGGTATGGTACGGATACATTATAAAAGAATGTTTTTTTTATTGTAACGTGACATCTGACATCGACTTGTCAAGGGGAGGCCGCTACTATGCCGGTCTATTTTATTTATTACATTGAAAATTAAGGCTAAACGTTTTAAAGTCACAGTTTCATAATATTTTGACGATCTTCATAATGCGTAAAGTCCCGGATTCATTCGCGGTCGTAGCAAATATTTGATTCATAGCTTTTATTTGTAATATAATATTTAATATTAGATTAAATTTAAAAAAAAAGTGTTATTTAAAAGGCAGATGTATAGATGCTCCGAGGGTGGGTATCAAAGAGTGGTAGGCAGTGGTGCCCAGTCCACTATTTTTAGGTAAGTAAGTTATATATTTACATAAATAATAAATTAAATAATAGATAACAATTTATTAATTTAACATTAAATCTTCTTATATGCATAGTTATAGTTATTAAATAAAGGAAGACGTGATTTCCGCGATAAAATAACGGAAGAAGATTTTGAATAATTCCGGCAATTATACATTTCATAGTTTTGACAGTAAGCGTTTTAAAGTTCATTAAGTGGGGTGCGATTGCTTTACGTGAGGTGTAATGTTTGATTTTATTATAATTATCTTAATATCTGTTGCATGACCACGATAAGTAGCTTTCCATCATCAATATCTTTCGCGGAATGAGGAGGCGTGGCTTCAAATATGGAATCCAATTTAGATTCTTACGATTGCTTTAAATATCTATCTTCACTGTTTAATTTATGTTAATTATTTTACATACTAAGTATATTTATTTATTTCTTTATTACAAGAAGTACACGACAGTTCAGTCATTACATGTACGTATTCAATTTTTTATTATTATTAAATTTATTTTTTAAAAATATATATACACAGCCTAACAATTTACTAAGAAATTATTTTAAAATTTGATGGAATTTTATTTAAAGTTGATATGAAATACCTTAAATAGTTGACCCTAAAAATGTGTTTAATAACTCAAATATATTTTTAAACTGGTAAATAAACACTTACCCTTGGCCCTGTAATGGCACAGACTGCGTGCACCAACAGCAGAAGCCTGCACGCGCTCGCTCTCATGCTGCACATCTCAACACGTGGAATCACCGACAAAATCCATTACACTCACAAACAACCAAAATAATATCACCGTCGCACACACGATAAAATCCACACTACACTTTTAATTTGCTAAACTTTAAATTGTTTTTGAAAAATCTGTGTTCAATAAATTGAAAAATGTAATTGTCAAAAATGCGCGCCAAAAACTTTTTCTTATTTTCTCCGCTCAAGGCATAGGCTGCTGCGTGCGGCTGTGGTCCGTGCGACAGTTAGCGAGAACGGTGAAAGATGTTCGGTTTTACTGCCCCTACTCTTTTGGCCTCCCTGCCGCAATATTTCGAAAGGACACACAGATACTATTGAAAAATAATAAAAATAATTATTAATACGTTTATTTGTAATTAGTGGTAATAATTTCGTATTGAGTAAAAATAAGTGGTCTTGCTTTAAAGGACAGATGCGTGTATAATTAAAAAGTTAATATTTATTAAATAAGTTAATTATGACGACATAAATAAATGATAAATGCAGCATTAGTAGATAATTAAAAACTATTTTTAATAGTTAAATTTAATAGATTATTTACCCAGTCTGCCAATTCAGGGTAGCATTTTTAATATTTTTAATTGTGACACGACGTATGACATACCCCGCCTGATGTTATGTTAAACTACGGTCCATGAATGAAGATGACTGCTACTTACAGTTAAATAACTGTAAGTAGCTGTCACATCCAATGCCGGCCACTACTAGACTACTAGTCACAATAAGATCTGTAAACTTGTGTGGTACTACCCCGGATCGGCAGACTGGGCACTACTGCCTTTGATAAACAGACCCACAGCAAATAGGACGACCAACACCTCAGTCTCTCCGTGACCAAGATGGCTGCGAAACGTCGGAATAATAAAAAAATGTAAAACCAAAATAAACGCGAATAGTAAGCCGTATAAAATTTGTTTAATTCATTAATACTAATAAATTTAACAATAGTGTCCTATCTACCACAAAAGGGCATTAAAAGCATACCAGATGCAAATGATAATTATGTTTAAATTGCACATTACTCGTATATACTTAAAAAAATGCTTCATTGTAACAAAGTTATCTTTTGAATTGAATAAAACGCATCTATGTGTGGCCTACATTGGACATGAGAATGCAACACTAATTGTGTTTATACTCACGCCTTTTAACACTCAGGGGTGGGCACAAGTTTTGTAATTACTTTATGAAAAAATAAACATATAATAAACAGCCATATAATATCCCAAAGGTCAAGGATAGCCGTTCATAATGCGGTACTTGTACCACCACTACAAGTATACAGACCGTGAAGTGATTTGGTCGCGTTTCGGGATCAGCTTGTAAGTTCCGGCAACTAGGCCGGCATAGTGGATGTGATTGCTACTCACCGTTATTGAATTGTAGTAGCAGTGACATCTATTCATGGACCACACTCCAGCCTAACATCAAGCGGGGTGCTGTCATATGTCGAGTCACAAAATAATGCATCTATTTTATTTTGCACCTACCTCATACAAAAAAGGCTGCCGACTGTGAAGTGACTCAGTCGCGTTTTGGAATTATGCCGGCAAGTAGCAGTCGTATCCAGTGCCGTATTAGCCACGTAGCAAGAGTGGCAAATGCTACGGGCCCCGCGAATTTAGGGGCCCCGCGCTCCAACACCTGTCTGACCGTAATAAAAAAATATTAATTTAGATAGGAGCTTAAAATATCTTGCAAGTCTTAAACGCGAAGCGCTTAGGCTATGCTTCACTTCCACTTGAAAATTTATATTAAGTCGATATTGAAAATGTTCTCTAAATTTTCCCATATTAAATCCAGAAAAGTTTATTTGTAACAGTTTTGTTTTATTTATTACCGTAAACTAATGAGAAGAGTGGTAGGCAGTGGTACCCAGTCTGCCGATCCGGGGTAGTACCACCACTTACAAGTATACAGACCGTGAAGTGATTTGGTCACGTTTCGGGATCAGCTTGTAAGTTGCCGGATGTGATTGCTACTCACAGTTATTGAATTGTAGTAGCAGTGACATTCATTCATGGACCACACTTTGGCTTAACATCAAGCGGAGTGCTGTCATATGTCGAGTCACAATAAAAAAAAAAATAAAAAAAAAATAAAAAAAAAAAAGAACCTAATGCAAACCAAGGGCCCCTTGACAGAATTTACTATAGGCCCCGTCCTGGCTTAATCTGGCACTGGTCGTATTCATTATTTATTATTTGCAGGTAGCAGTCGCCTCCATTTTTAGACCGCCCTCCAGCTTAACATTAGGCGGTGTACTGTCACATGTTTACCTGTGACAGTAGCGCCTTTGGCCGGTATAGTGAAGGCGACTGCGGCAACCGTGAATTAACTCATTTTTCAGTCGTCAGCACTTTTGGACCTCCTCTTGCTTACCATCAGGCAAGTTGAGGTTAGATGTCGACCTGCCTAAATCGAATGTACGGAGCTTTTAACGGTGTTATTTATCATAAGTGTAGGGAAAGTCTTTTTAATAAATAAAAAGCTTATGTTAAAAAAAACGTTGTTTTACTTTTTTCTCTTTTGACAAATGTGACATAAATCATAAGTGACAATTCTATTTTATATAAAAATGAATGTACAAAAAATAGGTTTTATAAAAAGTTTAAACAAATAAAATATAATTATTAATTCTACAACAATAATGTTGTTGTATTGTAACATCCTTAAAAAGCTGGGTTGCCTAGTGCCCACAACCGTAGAGCCTGTACGAAGAGAATTGTGGATGTGAAGCAAGCAAGGGAGTTGTGTCAGGATTGTGACAAGTGGCATTCCATTGTCTATGCCTATCCCTGAGTGAAACAAAAAACGTGACAACTTGATTATTGGTAGGTACAAAGATTATTTATACATAGATAAGAGAAAAACTGATTATTTAACCATTAAGCGTGCGATGTATTTTGACACGGGCAACGCCGGGTTACGTAGCTAGTTATTTATATAGACGTAAAAATTCCTGCAGCCTATTTGTATAAACAATTTTCGATTTTGAAATAAATAATTACTCGTATAAAGTTAATAAGGTAAGAAACTCGTACCTGAGTATCTTTACCACAGTATCATCATACATAACCATAGTTTCTCATCTGTTACCACACTGGCACACGCCATTAAATGATGTATAAAAACGATTGCTATACTTGCAGGCCAATTAACATGGCACAGTTTTGTACTATCGCGACGTAGTTTTGTGACCCATGAACACAGTAATGACGTGTAACCTTAAATCGCCAAACTTTTCGAAGCTTTATATTTTGCAAATACTTTAATTAAATGAGATGCGTTATTTGAACTCGGCTTGTCTGGTGATCAAGGAAAGGTCTAGCGCTAAAAATAATACCCGTGTGGAAACCGTGCTAAAAGGATCAGCACACATCGATGTGTACAGACATTGGCTACAGTTTTACTGCATCAAGTAGTAACGGGCACCCTAGTCGCTACACACGAAAGAACTTGATAACAAAAATCGACGTTATTTAAAAAGATAGATGTGGAGCTTGTTTGATACCTAATAAGTCATGAGGTGTGTTAAGTATGCCTATTACTGAAAGTATACATGTTAACCTAAAAGCGAAATAATTTAATTTAAAAACAATAATAAGTTCTGCTCTTTTCGCTAGATAAAGACAATTAAATGCAACTTTCCACTACACAGACACAACTCTCTACATATCTATATTTTTTTAAAATTTACATTTCTTTACTAAGCTACTAAAGTGTTTGTAGGTATAATAGAAACAGGACAACCAAAGTACATATATCAAAGATTGAAACCGGTGATTGGTTTTGAACCCGTGCTCTCGGTTTGCGTGACCATTGCACTGTCATAATAGTTTAAATAAAAGCTTCACATACTCGTAAATAATTAACGTAAAATAAGTGCATACCTTATAAAATTTAAGGCGACCGTGGCGTAGTGGCAATGCAATGGTTACGCAAGTCCAGTGCACGGGTTCTAAACCACTCACCGGTACCAATGTATCTTGATGTTGTCCTGTTTCTATGATACAAGCACTTTAGTAGCTTAGTATAGAAATGTATAATAAAAAATACAAAAAAATAAAACCAACTACTTTATTAGTGTATTCCATTGTTTACCCGTTTAGTTTTTTAATTGGGTCTCAAAATCAGGTAAAAGCCACAATCAAAATCATTTTGTATATTCCGACACCATGGCGGGACATGGTTCGCGGATCTTTTCACAATCAAAAATATTTCTTGCCATTGTGTTAGGCTAATTGACGTTTCGTCTCGAAAGGCCTGATTAATGACTTTAACTCTACTACTAATTACAATAGTACTTAATATTGCTTAATGCTCTTTCTTTATAAACATTTCTTGTAATTTAATACGCCTACAGATGCAATTTAATTTGGTTTATAATTTTCATACCGAGAATTCCTAACTAACTAATATGTCACGCCTTTGTTCCCATAGGGATAGGCAGAACCAATAGAGCGCCACTTCCCACGATCCGACGCTATTTTCTCGCTTCTCCCATATCCACATCTTTATATTCCTCGATTTGATTAAGGAAGAATCTTGTATTTTTTAAATTTTCTGAATTGAAATAAAGGCACCCCGTCTCATTAAGCTGAAATGCGGTCCATGAATGTAAGTGACTGCTATGCACATCCACTATGCCGGCCTAGTTGGAACCGGCAACTTACAAGCTGATCCCGAAACGCGACTAAGTCACTTCACGGTCTGTATACGTTATTCACATACATCAGTGTTTGCATTTCTGCAGCGTTAATCCTACTACTCGTACATGCCTCTTCTGCTATACGCACTTAATTTTTAATTTTTTTAAAAATTGCTTTACCACTAATACCACAATCTTGGACTTACATCATGCAGACGAGATCAGATGTCGAGTCTACAAAAAAATGCAACACGTAATTTCAAACAATACAAAAAAAGTAATATTCAACAGACACATAAATCTGTGAATTATTGCAGATTTTCCAAGTAATTTATTACTTGAATTTTATTATAATATCGCTAACAATAGCTTTGATTGTAGCGTATCTTTCGCGCGCTTTTTGTCATCCAAATGGCGGGAATAATAATGTATGTGGATGCAGACGTTATTGTTTGCTTAATTACAACTGATTGTTTGATAATAAGGTGTAGTCAGAGAGTTGACGATATAAATATACAATCAAAATTAGATAGAAAAATAAAGCGCACATATTGTCCGGTAATGCCAATAGCCCAACGAAGACCAAAAACAGCCTAATCCTCATAAATTTCTCTACAAATAATATTCTGTACACTTTTTCGCTAAGATCAATATTTAACAAGATATGGAGGGAAGAAGATGGACAATAAAAAAATACACATATTTCTTTAAGTATGACACATATAATTTAAAAATATATATTTCCTATGTATATTCTAAATTTAAAATATCATCATCATTATCATTATCGTCGACGGTATCTTCAATGGGGGCTCCGTTAGTGCATGACCGGAGCATACACCACAAACACTGGAGTAGGCAATTCCTGCTTTCCGGCAACCACATCGCACGCCACACCCAGTCATGCATCGGCAAAATATGGTGTTAAGAATAGTCAGGTGCCACTGGGTCGTTGGTTGTCACCGGCTTAAGGATGCCATTGTCTCCGCTGGCCCATCCCATCGGGTAGGCGGTAGGGGGTTGCCGAGCCATTGTTGTATGTTTGAAAAAGTAATAAGATCAACGTAAGTATTTAGCTCAGATAGATATTTGTATTAATACAGCATTTGACAACTTGTGTAATTAAAGATACCTGTAGGTATACTCTGAACAAGTGCTGATTCAAAACTTCCCTGGTAGAAGGAAGAGTGGCCAGATCAGAATTCGGCTTTATCGATGCTCTCAAAAAAGCTAAGTATCGGTATTTGTTAAGGTTTTTTCCCTGGGGAGGAGCTTAATAATTTGCCAAAAACAGCTTTCACAGCTAAACCAGATCTGATCCAAAAATTGGCAGACATTTTCAGTGAGCCCTCAACATCACCTGAGAGCATTGAAGAGGCCGGCGAGAAGATATATAAATAATTTATATATTTCTTTATAGCTATAGGCATACAAGCAGACTTAAGGCCAAATCTTAGACTTATAAGATGAATTTTAAATTGTGTTAGTAACCCCTAGACTACAAAAGGCGGGTGTGAGAGAACATTGTAAGGAAATGTTACAAAAAACAACACAATCTCTTATATAACTTTACTAATATATATATTACATAAAACTCTTTATTGTCATTTCCCTATTATAATCTATTATTTCCTGTGATGTATCAATTATGTTTCCTATGTCATCACGTTTATGTACAAAGGCGGACTTAATGCCAAAGGCATTCTCTGCCAGTTAGAACTTTGGCACGGTAATGTTATATAGCATTGCCGTGCCTTTGGGTCGTTTTGATTTGTTTTTAATTAGAGGTAGGGTGATACAAAATTACAAATTTAGTACATACAATATAATAGTTAATGCATACATCCTCATAATAATAGGTATTTAACAATATATATAGTGTGATATTTAAATGTACGAGTAATAAGCATAGAGTTAATGTCATTTGCCAGTCTGCTTAAAACCGGGGTATTTTTTTTTATTGTGACTCGATATATGACAGCACCCCGCTTGATGTTAAACCGAAGTGTGGTCCATGAATGAATGCCACTGCTACTACAATTCAATAACTGTGAGTAGCAATCACATCCAACTTACAAGCTGATCCCGAAACGTGACCAAATCACTTCACGGTCTGTATACTTGTAAGTGGTGGTACTACCCCGGATCGGTAGACTGGGTACCACTGCCTACCACTCTTTTACCACCATTTTCAAATATATAGACTATGAAATAACTTTTGTTAGCCGATAGAATTGTAAGCGTTCACTAGTTATTGAATTACTAATAAAACTTTTATATTACGCAGTTGTAATTTAATCAGTTTTTATTTACTGTGACTCGACATCTGACCTCGATTTACCTGATCGAGGTCCTGATGAGGCAACAGAAGGTCCAAGAATTCCAACGACTGAAGAAATTGAATCACTTCACGGTCGCCCCAGTCGCCGTCACTATGCCGGACAAAAACATGTTACATTTGAGAAAGGGTTTATTTTTTTTAATTCGCTTTTTCTTAATCACAGTCACACAACAAATCGTTGACATTTGCAAATATTTAAGTAACACCCTTTCATAATTTATAATTGTATTTATGCTTAGATAGGCTGGTAATTTCAATGATTTGAATTCAAATTAGATTTTCTTTTTTAAATTGGGTTTGTGTAAATGCATCGAATCGATTTGTTTTAAGGGACTAGAGACATTCAAGGTGAAGACATTTGAATGAAATGTAATTATTGTATCCGGGTTGTAAACATTTTTTATAGGTTTTAAACATGATGATGTATCTGGTATTTTCTTATATTTTGCACGAACATTGATTAATGAATTAAACAAATTTTATGCGGCTTACTATCGCGTTTATTTTATGTATCTGGCCAACTGCGAAGAATACATATATGAAAATGGATTGGAAAGATGGTAATTTGATTATTAGAATTTAAATAATATTAATAATTTGTTTAAAGAAATTAAATTTAAAAAAAATTAAGAAATTAAAAACAGGAGGGTGTTTTCCAAAATCGGAGACATCCTCAAGAAAGCTGGGTTGCCCAGTGCTAATAGCCATAGATCTTGTATGAGGAGAATTGTGAATGTGAAGGAGACAAGGGAATTGTGTCAGGATCGTGGCAAGTGGCGGTCCATTGCCTCTGCCTATCCCTGTGGTAAAAAGGCATGACAATTTGTTGTTGTTGTATTTACAGAAAATACCTAATCTTATAAAACTCACAAATAAAAAACATATGAGGGTATTTATTAGACTCTGTACTAGTTAACACTATGTTACAGGCAATGAAACTGTTTAAAGACAGCACCAACTAAATACTATGACAGCAGCCCGTCTGATGTTAAGCCAAGGTGCCGTCTTTAGGAGACTGCTACTACAGTTATATAATTGCAAAAGTAGTCACATTAACTATGCTGACCTAATTCAAACCAGCAACTTTCAAAGAAAAAAGCGTAAAACTTCAAGTTACTATTTCACATAAACTACTTAGCTTAATCCATAAAATATCATTAATCCGATAATTCAAACCATCCATCAAAATTGTAAAATGATTCGCAATATAAGTTGTAATATCCTTTTTCTTAATAAGGAAATTATAAACGTGATGCAACATCCTGCATTAAAACTATTACGAATCCAATACTAAATAAGATACATAATACACACTTAAAGGAGATAATTTTCCCCAATATAAAGTAAGTTTCTTTGGCCGGCATAGTGACGGCGAATGGGGCAGCCGTGAACTGACTTGGTTTTTTTCAGTCGTCGTCACTCTTGGACCTCCTCTTGCTTATCATCAGGCGGGTCGAGGTCAAATTTCGTGTCACAATAAAAAAAAAAGTAAACCTTGAAATGACTCCGTCGCGATTTTATTTATTTATTCAGATAATATATATATATATATATTTTTATTGTGACTCGACATATGACAGCACCCCGCTTGATGTTAGGCCAAAGTGTGGTCCATGAATGAATGTCACTGCTACTACAATTCAATAACTGTGAGTAACAATCACATCCACTATGCCGGCCTAGACGGAACCGGCAACTTACAAGCTGATCCCGAAACGTGACCAAATTACTTCACGGTCTGTATACTTGTAAGTGGTGGTACTACCCCGGATCGGCAGACTGGGTACCACTGCCTACCACTCTTTAATATAAAGAACAGCAACTATAAAGAAGTAACTATAGTAACTATAAAAAAACAGCAAATGCTCCTTTAAACGTAATTATTAATTTATACGAAACTTCATGAACAGATCAAACGTCAAAACGGCCATGCCACTCGCGTAGTAGGATAATACAAAACCAAAAGAAAACCAATTAACATAAGATTCTAAATGAAATTTTAGCGGAGCATTATTCCGTATGTTAGAAAAGGAAAGGAGTACTCCCAGCTGTACGCGTGTTGCGTACAGGGCTCAACTTAGCCGGGTGACGTCTCTTCGTCGGTAAATCGTATGCGAGATATTGGACACATGCAACGCCATCTAGCGGTAGCATGTAGCGGTCGCCACAAAATAATTAATTCTAGATATTCTTCAAACATTCGTTGTATAGACCAGCATCGAGGATACGATTGCTGTGGTAAGTTAGGAAACAGGCTAAGACGTTAATTACTTGTGGGTTGAGGATGTTAGGAAAGCGAGGGAGTTGTGTCATCGTGGCAAGTGGCGCTCCATTGTCTCTGCCTATCCCTGTGGGAAAAAGGCGTGACAATTATGATTGATATGATTGTTTGATTCTAAAGGTAAATTTGCATTTACGTGTTTAAAAAACACATTTAACATTTTGCCTACTGCGTACATAAATGGTGTATAAATTAGTTATAGCGACCGCGACTGAAGCAACCGAATATTCAGTCAGTATTAGTCGTTGGCACTCTTATACCTCCCCTTGCTTTTTTTATAATGTGACTCGACATATTATGACGGAACCCCGCCTGATGTTAGGCTGGAGTGCTGTCTATGAATGGAGGTAACTGCTACTACATTAAAATAACTGTAAGTAGCAGCCACATCCACTATGCCGGCCTAGTTGGAACAGTAAACTTAAATCTGGTTCCGAAACGTGACTAAATCACTTCACGGTCTGTGTATTTGTAAGTGTAACTGTGCACCACTGCTTACAACTGATTTACAATTTTTTCTTTTTTTTTCAAATTATGTTCAGAAATAAAATTCAAAATAACATAAGCTATGAAACAAACATTTGCTCCGACCGGGAATCAAACCTGGGACTTCTGCGTAACGAACTGGTGTGCTAACCACGCCACGCCTGTCGTCAAAATCAAATCGAAGCGAAATGTCGTATCACAAAATAACCAATTATTTTGCATATATGTGACAAAACTTATTTCTATATAAACATCTACACGTGAGAATTAAAATTTCTTCACACACATTCACACACTAAACTGATGTCCGCGACCCCATTTTGTGAAAGAATACGCCTACACTTTTACTATAGAAAAACGAGCCTATTATGTGACTGTATGACCTGCACTTTTGTCTCTAAATAGCATTACACAAACTGTTAACAGGTCAAGATATGATTAGCGCTCAAAAATTTCAAGTTGACGTTGTGTAACCAAGTTTTTGGCCTTTATATGTATTAAATACTACTAGACGTCGCTCAAGAATAGCTTTACAAAATCATTTGTTTGTTCATTACAGACTGCAAACATTAGATCGAGTGATCGCCATACTTATTAAAGTTTAAATCAAGTTTCTTAGTATTTTACTTCTTTGATTATTAGGTGTAACATCATTTAGTGTTTTATGATTATCAATCAATCAAATTGTCATGCTTTTTTCCCATAGGAATAGGCAGAGATAATGGAGTGCAACTTGCCACTTCCCTGACACAACTCCCTCGCTTCCCTCGATTATGCTTTATAATAAGTAAAAATGATTATTTCCGTGATTTGATAAATATTCGGAATTAAAGCTTTAACATTTGAATTAGCCAAGCTTTAAAGCTTTAAATTATCAAATTATAATCATGCTTTTTTTACTTATAAGTTTTTTACTTAACAGAATTCAAAATTTCAACCTGACGACTTATTTATTATAATTTCTAAAGTAGAGTCTATAGCTATATGATAAGTCTTTGATATAGTGAAATGTCAAATATGTAACTTGTCATGTAAACCTTTGCGGCATGATGCGTATGTATATAAGTGCTGTAAAATGCTTAAGGCAGTTCAATTATTAAATGTCAAATTAAAGTGTAATTTTGTAAGAAAATAACAATGCATTTTGTACTGTTTATGTTTATTTAATCTTTATTTATATTGATTTAATTTAATATCGACATGTTTGTACTAATGCATGAAATTTAATTTGAGTATTTTCTTAGATTTTGCGCGAATTCATGAATTAAACAAATTTTATACTGCTTACTATCGTGTTTATTTGGTTTGCCATATTGATATAGAGTATGTCTAAGCCGAAATGACGCTGCATTTAAGCACACGTGCGACTATAAAATATGGATGCAACACACAGAAAATGCAATTGTTATTGTTCATTCAGTTGCTGGTTAGACACAAAAAGAAGTATTATGGTTAGTAATATGTATTTGTATTCACACATTTAAATAAACTAATAAAGTGGGGTGCGTCATTTATAGTTAGACAAGCTATACTTGATATTGATTCATTTAATTCGACAATAAGTAATTCCTACTTCTGAGCCTAAATATCATAAAGCTATGCCAATAAAGTAAAATCGAAAGTTGAAATCATCAATACAATACTTGAAATTAACTTTTTTAAATGTGGTTTTAATGCCTCTAGAGGAAAAGAATGTGCGTACAAAATTCATGAGTTTTACTCATGTAAAATCAATAATATAATTAGATAATTAAATTTTTACGCCTTTTTCCCACAGGCATAGGCAGAGACAATGGAGCGCCACTTGCCACGATACTGACACAACTCCCTCGCTTCCCTTACATCCACAATCCTCTTCATTCACTTTTTACGGTTGTAGGCACCACGTAACCTATCTTTTTTAAGGAAGTATCCGATTATCACGTTTCGGGATCAGCTTGTAAGTTGCCGGTTCCAACTTGGCTGGCATAGAGAATGTGACCTAATTAACTGTAAGTAGCAGTCACCTTCGCTTTATAGACTCTAGCGGGGTGCTAAAATATGTCGAGTCACAATAAATAAATAAAAACATACCAACATTATACACACATACCATAATACTCTTATTAAAGACAGGAATATCATCACATATAAATATACTTAGAGCTTGTATGAAGAGAATTGTGAATGTGAAGGAAGCGAGGGAGTGTGTCAGGATCGTGGCAAGTGGCGCTCCATTGTCTCTGCCAATCCCTGTGGGAAAAAGGTGTGCCAATATGATCGATTGATTTAATAAATATACTTCATTGTAAACAAAATTATATTTTACTAAAGGTCTCGATTAGTTTGTCAAAGAAACCATTTTTACTAAACTGGGTAATTTGCAAGTAATCTTTATTCTATTGAGGCATAGCATAGAGGTCGTTAATGAAAAGCATCACGTTCTAAATGAAACCATCCATCTTATTCACAATCCCAACAAATCACTACTCTTTGTTACGTAATGCGCATAACTATACAAACTATTATACTTGTAAATTAAAATGCTCGTACACTATTTAATTATAAAATAGACCAGAGGTTTTCAAACTTTTTTCTCATAGACCACTTTCAAAATTTAGCTGATTCCGGTGCATATTTCCAAAACTCGACAAAAAACGTGAAGTTTAGATCTAATTATGGAAGTTTAGACACGTTGTACTGAATATGGAATAGGTGAAGTCAAGCCAAAATTTTAGTTCCTATCGAAATTAGATAATTTTTTGTGAAATTGAAATTTTTGTGGCACGCCAACGTAGATCCCCACCGAGTGGACCTCTTTGTGTCCTGGACCACTTTGGGAATCAATGAAATTTGATATGTTGCATTGAAAAATAGGCTTTTCCTGAAATTCCTAATTAATATGCGTGAATCCGACTTTTTACGACCTAATAGTGATGTGAAGGAAACGTAAAAGTTGTATCGTTATCGAAAAGTGTTGCTTTATTATCCCTGCCTATCCCTGAGGGTATTAAATTGTATCAATTTTTTTTGCTGTGTTTGCATCTGTTTAGCAAACGACCTCTTATAAAACCCTTATTCAATGCCAAAAACATCGATGCCATAAAGTCTTTGCAAATTGGTAAGGTTATAAACGGCATGATTCAACTTTCACCGCAGATCTTCTCAAGGCCACGTTATTTCCTAGAAAGTGTTACGATCGGTATATCTTTTTGTATCACGTATGTTGTGTATTATGGATGTGGCATTTATTGTATTAGAAAATAATAATAAATTATTTAAATTAATTATTAATTAAGTTATTATTATTTAGATTTTTACCAAGGAAACCGAAATAACCTATGTAAGATTTTCTTTAAAATAATTTAACAAACCTAAGGCTGACATTATTGTATGGCCATTTTTTCAACGGACCAACTTAATCTTTTTTTTTAGATCTGGCCACGACTTGGCTTATGGTAAGCAAGGGAATGTCACTGACGACTGACAAAATCCTCCTCAGTCGCCGTACTATATAATTGCCACAGGGTTTTTTCTAAGTTTATCACTCGATATAGCACACCTAAGTCATCATCATACAGTCCTCCACAGTCCACCTCTGAAAGCAGCATGTGTGCATCAGTTTACTGCTACTGATGTACATAGGCTGATGCATAATGATAGGTTAATAATCTTGTGGATATGTCTAGCGCTGCGTTGGCTCGTTCGTGGTCTTAATTTGAGAAAACGGTCCTAACGGCTATCATTTCTTCCAGCAATATGCTACTCGTATATACCACCTCTAATAACCTTTTTTTTACATCAATGTACCTCTTACTAGATCTTACTCATAGACCTTTGAACTTTATATATATTACGTAGGACTTACAGTTAATGTAGAAATTACGCAGACTTTCGTTACTATAAAGATTATAATAAAATAACTTTAATTCATACATCCATTACTATAGAGGTTAGTAACAAATTCTTTTAACAATTTATATTTAACAACGGAAGCTTCGATAGTTTGGCGCATAGAAAGGGTGAGTGAATGAAGATTGACGAAAGGAATTTATAAATCTGATGTGGATAGATGCGTTGAACAAGGCAGATCCAGCAGAGTGTTTACGACCAAATCGGGCACATGCTCAAGAAAGCTAGGTTGCCTAGTGCTCATAATCGTAGAGCTTGGATGAAGAGAATTGTGGATGTGAGGGAAGCAAGGGAGTTAGTTATGTCAGAGACATATAATAAACCCTATATAAACCCTTATTAACCTAGTTTTTTTTATTGTGACTCGACATATGACAGCACCCCGCTTGATGTTAAGCTGGAGTGTGGTCTACAATACAACAGCTGTGAGTAGCAATCACATCCACTATGCCGGCCTTGTTGTAATCGGCAACTTACAAGCTGATCCCGAAATGCGTTCACACGGTCTATATATTTGTAATTGGAGGCACTACCCTGGATCAGCAGACTGGGTACCACTGCCTACTACTCTTTAATAACCAGACCCGATGCAAATATCCATCTCTTTTAATATAATTAATAAATATTACAAATAAAAGTTATGAAACAAATATTTACTCGATCGGAAATCGAACTCGGGACTTTACGCGCAACAAACCAATCGCGAACCATTTGACCACGCCTGTCGTCAACCGTCGTAGTGGTGGAAGAAATAAATTGTCCACGGACGGACGTTACGGTACTGAAATAAAAAAAATGAGGATTTGGTAAACCTATCAATGCATCATTACTTTATATTAAGCAACGTAAATGGAAAATACATTACATTGGAGACGGGTTTTCCCACAGTCGTCTGTAATTCGCTTCCATCCATTTCGAATGGAGGTGATGCAATAGAGGTTCTATCTAGGTTTTATTGCGGATCTTTCTAGAAGACACACCTTTACAACATTATCAGATAGTGTGACGTCACGATTGGAATTATACAATACCGTGCTTTGAGTATATTAGTAGAGTATGTATAAAAAGAATTATGGATGTAAGGGAAGCGAGGGAGTTATATCGGGATCGTGGAATAAAGGCGTGGCAAGTATACAGACCGTGAAGTGATTTGGTCGCGTTTCGGGATTAGCTTGTAAGTTGCCGGTTCCAACTAGGCCGACATAGTGGATGTGATTGCTACTCAGTTATTGAATTGTAACAGCAGTGGCATCCATTCATGGACTACACCCCAGCTTAACATCAAGCTGTTATATGTCGAGTCACAATAAAAATAAAAAAAATACCAAAGTGATATTGTTTTGTTTTAATACAAACAACACAGGCGCCATTAATTATGAGAAGATGATAATAATCGAATACATGACATAAATATTGGCCCAGCGCGAACAACGCGGAAAATTCGCGCAACACACCGCGCATTGCGTCGCGTCTCCGTAAATGAGACCTTAGGGTCTTCCTCATTTCAAGGGACTTTTTGAACCATAACTTATCCATTGTCCTATCAACTTTTAGCGGCAAATCTTAGCGAGAAACTGATGTTAAGATGTTAATGGGGGGAGAAATTACTTGAAAGAGGTAACAATTTAGCAGAACGTGTGTGAAGACTTATTGCCACTTATGTCATTTGCAGGTGAAAAGTCGACTTAGGTCGTCTGTTGCCCTCTTTGTAAACTAGGTACTTTCTATTGAGAAATTTCACTTCTAGCTATTTTATTCTTAAATTACTAAAATCATAATATACGAGGGATCTTTTAAATATTTAACCAGGTTTGATTCATGGTTTCTGATCATTTTCAAGGCGACCGTGGTGTAGTGGCAGTGCAATAAGTAAGCCGAGTGGCACAGGTTCGAAACCACTCACCGGTACCAATGTATCTTTGATATATGTACTTTGGTTGTCTTGTTTCTATGATACAAGCACTTTAGTAGCTTAGTAAAGAAATTTATAATAAAAAAAAAAAAAAAAATTCAATTCAGATACCTACTTCTGTATCTAAACACATCTAACGTCGACTAGCCATCTATAAGCCATCTAATCTACTACTCCTCTTAAGAAGTAGATATTATTTTCCATGTTTTCTTCTTCTTCTTTTATTTGATGGCACAGATGTTGTATGTATGTTATACAACAATACTATTTTGCCAATGTCAGGTATAAGAGCTCATGTGGAGTACAGGCCGAAAGAGCGCGATTATTAATAGAACACATTCGTGTTAGTCCTAGAATGAGTAAAATGAATAAGTTAGTATGTATTTTGTTACAGTTTAATGTTGTTATTTTTAATGTATTTACATAAAATAGTGGTGAGATGATTATTAGAGCAAGAAAGAACGAATATTAAATCTGTAGGACGAGGGACGTGTCGAGGGATATTATCATACAGCGAGAAGGAAAAATTAGTACAATTGAACATTTCCATTTTTTATATATATGCCTCTTCACCTACGCGCTAAAAAATGACAGCATTTTTTTATAATATTATAAAATAAATATAGGCTTTGGATTCGAAATCGAATTCGTATCGAGATGTGAACCGAGATCTTGTGATTAATAACACATTTCCTGGTAAACAGAGCAAGACCGTCGCGTGTTGTTAATTTACGCATCAGTTGAAAACATTCTACATTTTATTCGCTTTTGTAAACAATATAGAGACTGTGGCTATTGTGAGATATAAATATAGTAATCGATTTAGGTAGGCCTTTATAGCATTAACAAAAGCACTGGTACGAAAACAGCTAATGACCGTTGCCTTCTAAACAACAATACCGCGCCCTAATTCCCACAGGAATAGGCAGAGACAACAGAGCACCATTTTTCACGATCCTGATCTTGACACAGCTCTCTAACTATTAGACATGTAGAATTTTCTTAGAATTGCGCGAACATTGATTAATGAATTAAACAAATTTTATGCGGCTTACTATATCTCTTCGTGGCCACGATTGGCTGTAAAACGTCGGAATAATAAAAAATTGTAAAATCTATAACCAAAATAAATGCTTTAGTAAGCCGCATAAAAATTGTTTAATTCATATTATTAACCATGTCTCATAAATACCTAAAATAGATGAATTAAACAAATTTTATGCGGCTTTAATCGCGTTTATTTTGGTTTAGAATTTACATTTTTTTATTATTCCGACGTTTCATTTTGTTTTGTCATTTTGTTGTGTTTAATTCATTAATCAATGTTCGCGCAAAATCTAAAAAAATACTACCTAAAATAGAGTTATTTTGCAACAAATAAACAAACACACTCGTTTATTATTGTAAGATATTTAATCAGTTTCCATGTTCATTGTACATTAATAACAATCACATTAACACTAAATCTAAACACTAAAAGACACACAAAATTTATTACTGAACATCTAACTACATAGATATTATTAAGAACAGAATTATAGCTCAGGATGTCTCCTGAGCTATAATTCTGTATGAAGAGTATGTATGAAAGAGAATAATTTTTACAATAACAAAATAAAACGTCGTCTGTTGCGACCTCTGTAGACCTGGACGCAATAACCAGCTTATTTTATTCTGTGTAAAAATATTGGGTTTAATGCAACACTGTCTTCTGAGCTAATTATACATATTATAATATTATGTGGATTTATTTAGAAAATTGTTGATTTTTTTGGGTTCCTTTACTGCTATCCAAAATGGGGTATATTAATTATTATTTTTGTAGCTCGACATATGACAGCATCCCGCCTAATATTAAGCTACAGGGCGGTCCGTGAATGGAAGGGTCTGTTATTACAGTTAAATACTGCAAGTATAATATGCAAGCCTAGTTCAAACCATAAACTTTTAAGAAAATTTCAAAACGCGACTGAGTCACTTACGGTTTGAAAGTGGTGGTACTAACCCGGATCAGCAGACCACTGTTTCGTAAAGCAATTTTATTTGCGGATAGACCTTCTTCTTTCCTATTTATAATTTTAAAAAAACAATATTTCTTAATTTTTAATACAATATTTTCTGAATAATTCACACGAAAAAATCTAGCACAACATTTAAAGACAAAAATTACTCATAACCTCTCTTTTGGCCTCGCCTATAGATTAAGAAATATTTACAACTCTACAAACTACAAGTAAGAAATCTAAAGTTACTACTGATATAGTCATAATATGAGCGAATGGTCATAAAGGATAAATAGTTTCCTTTGCCTTAAAAAAATACAAATTACCGCCATTTGCTACTCAAATATGGCGGTAAATTTGACGTAACAGAATCATTGAATTTAAATTTCAAACATTACTTTTACACATCACAGTCCCTATGAAGAACAAAGCATTGAAGAAATAACTCTTCGGTCGGCTACTTCGGTAAACACGCAAATGGATTTAAGCTTTATTATACATCAAAAAGGATCTGATAATCCTTTGATTTCAAATTCCGTTACGTCAAAAAATCAAATAGGCCATTACAAGTGTAGTAAGGTCTAAGGACATAGATACTTTAACCGAGAATAGCTGGTTTGCTTTCTAATTCTAATAACAATAATGATTCGCATCGATCATAGGAAAGCAAACTAAATGCATACATAAAACCATTTACTAACGACCAATCTCAATATCCTATGTATAGTTTATTCTATTTTTAGATTGAATTTAGCCCACCATAAACTAAGATGTCTTCGTGAACTTGTACGAGACTTGTAAACTTATCTGTTCAGCTGAGCATCAGTCGAATTGCGGTTGTAAAATAATTAATGTTTCTTGGTTGCCATGCAGTTAAAGTATCTCTGAAGTCAAACCAAAGTAAACTAATTTCGACCGAAATATTTGGTCCTTTTTAAGGCTTAAAGTTATAATACAAAGAGATCTAAGATTAAACATCAATTAACATTTATTTTAGTCTAGAACTAAAACAAAATTATCGATATTATTCGTTCAAATAGGCATTTGACGTAGATAGGTATTATTGAAGGTATTACGGCAACTTTTATATTTATTCCGAATTTACCAGATGATGATTCATCAGCTAAGGATAACTAGACTACATTGCTCACTTTGCAGGGGAATAGTAGTGGCAAGAACTATTCACATTGCTGGTCAATTATGGTCCCCATATTTGTCAGACCTATCTACTATCAATTATAGATTATATCGAAAATGCTATAAATGTTTTAGTCCCATTAGCAAATCTACTGATTACGTAGTCTTTTCAGTCAAATGTCTAAAAGTAAATAAATAGAAGTATGATTTATTACAAAATAAAAATAAAATAATATTTATAATCTAAATATTTGTAATTATTCAAAATAAACTGTTGAAAGAGCAATTATTAGGCAAGTTGAAATCAATTAAAGTAGATTAAACGCAAACTATAACCATGTTTGATTGTTTTAATTGTCCATGGTATAATTTAATTCATATTATATTGTGTTTTTTTTGCGAATAGTGTTTATTTTTTCATAAATTTATTAAGAGAAATTTCGTAAACCGATAAACGTCATCTAAGCCGCATTTTTCGTAACATTATTTGATTTCTGAATCTCCTACTAGTCGTAGAAGATTTGTTTTTGCTCTTTCAACTGTCTTTATAATAAACTTACTACAAAGAAACTACAAGTGCATTACTAAATATAGAAATGTTGTAAGTGATGCATTTACGTTTCATGGTATTTTAGCACCACGTTAAGAGGAAATAAGGGCGTAATTACTAACAATTAATAAATACATTCTACTACATCACATTAATTCACGTTTAACTAATTCTATTTTATCTAATTACCCGTTTACTACATTCTATCGATGTTATCGTAGGAAGAAATGATCAAAACCCTCTTTTAACAATAACAATCCTTACATATAAGATTTAATTATAAAGTCTATTATTGGATATTAAGTAATACAAATTGTAAAAAATGTAATAATTATTATTTATTACAATTTATATGCGATCAAAAATCTATATTCCATTAATTTGTAACACAAAATTGTAAAGAACAGTAAGTCGTACATCTATGAATCGTTTTATTAAACAATCACTCGAATCAATGCATCTAATGATATTACATAATATTACAATAATATTTTGAGGGTTTTTGTCAATTTTATCCCACAACCAATTACTTTTTTTATTCAAGCCGATATATTTTAAACTAAAACAATCATTCAATATATTTTATATATTAAGTTCAGAATGTGTAAGGATCGTGGTAAGTGGCGCTCCATTGTCTCTGCCAATCCCTGTAGGAAAGAGGCGTGACAATTTGATTTGATTTGAAATAATCGGCTTGAATAATTCAATCCCATTTTCTCTAATTCCCTTGAACAAATCCACTCATGATATGATTGTGTGGACGTATACATGTCTTCATCAAACAAATTACTATCCATTGCTTGCTCTTTTCAAGTAATAGAATAAGAAACAAGAATAAACATAGCAATAGATATGAAATGTATTTTGGCACAAACTAATAAGATCCGACTTTAAAGAAGATAGAGAAAAATAAGAATTTATGATAATTCGTCATCATTTATTATTATATTTATTAAATTTATTATTTTAAAAATGGCTACGTAAAATGAACTATTGCCTGCATTTAAAAAAAAACTTGATTGGCGCGTAATTTATATTTAGAAACCTAATGCAGCGTTCATGTAGCGGATCGATTAGTCATTTTAACAGAAAATATGAGTAAATTCTCCAGATAATTAAAATTTGTGAAGAAGGCGACGAATTATCACTAATTAATTACTTATAGAGCAAACAGTGGCAGAATTTGTTTTTCTTTTTAGTCACGCACGACCCAACATAGCTGCCACGTCACCAGCTGATTGAGAGTGGAGGAGAGCCGTCCGCGGTGGTCTGGGCGGTGCAAGTCTTGGTAGCGGCACGATTCCAGGCCCTGGAGTTGAGGTTCCCATAACGCAGCCAGTCACAAACTCGTGGTGAGATGCTTCGATTGGTGTGATGCGGTGTTTTGGATCCCATCTGGGGAAGATAACAAAATATAAATAATCAAAATACAATCCAATTTTAGACGACTGTGGTCTAGTGATACTAATATATAGTCTGGTCGAGTGGTGGTCTCGCAAACCAAGTGAGACCAGTTCAAAAACACTTGCAGTTATTAATCCATCCACTAGTGGATCCACTAGTGGTCATGGTCACTCATATAATTGTATCATAACAACAGGACAACCAAACTACATATATACCAAAGATACCTTGGTACCGGCAAACCCTTTTTTTGTGAGAAGAATTGCTGTTATCCATTCGGATATATTCAGCGCGATTGAGTGGTGGACCCCCCGTGAAGCGCGAGATCCACAAGTAAATAGAATTGGCTCCAAGGTCGTTTGGAGACTTTGGAGTCAATGAATGAATGTGAGTATGCTGGGGGAACTAGTTGGCTAAGGGAGGGGAGGGACCTTCCCTAGAGTCCTTGCGATTTGCGAATAGCCCTGGAAAGTTTTGGCGGTGGTGGAGGTGTGATTGAGTTGTGTGTCTGCCTGTCATGTGACCAATTGCAAGCTGCGGTAATCAGCCTGTTAGTGTGATTTTGAACCCGTGCTCTCGGTTTGCGTAACCATTGTACTGCCACCATACCACGGTAGCCGCGAGCTTCATTGCTTGATCCACTGATCTGAACATTACCCACTCGGAACATTAGCCCTGCTATAAGTCGAATACTACATGAATAACATACCGTGGGAAATAATAAAAGATTTATGCAGCGAACAGCATACGAGGAAACAGCGCGCATCATCGTCGCTGGTGAAAGTTATTTTTTTAATTTTTCACGGCTCCGATTTAAAATCTCACATCTTCATCGTGCTCCGTTGCGCGTATCTAAATGTTTGTCTCTTTATCTTATGTTTTAACTCATTATGATGTTTTAAAAACGTTTTATGCAAATGATTATGTTACATATAAGTATGAAGAATAAATTCTAGTTAGGTGTTTAATTAATTTATAGAACATACTAACTTTGGTTAATTTGGTTTACTAAAATGATCATACAATAATTTATAATTAGAATTAATGAACTAACAAATAACACAAATCGATATAAGAGAAAACGACTTCGTAGTCACGAAAACCGAGAACACGGGTTCAAATCAATGTTTCTTCGATATATATGTACTTTGGATGTATTTTTTCTATGACACAAGCTTTAGTAGCTTAATGTAGAAAAAATGGATGGATTTCGGACGAGGTACTAACAAAAAATCCGATTTAAGAAAATGTTAAAATAGATTTAAGTTTAACCAAGTTAAAGCGCTAGAATTAAAACTATTTAGAAAAGTGATGATAAACAATACTGCTTAACATTCATGAAGCCTATATGAAGAGAATTGTTAATTTAAAGGAAGAGAGAGAAATTAAGCCAGGATCGTGGAAAGTAGGCTCATTTGTTTCTGGCTAACCCTGTGATTATTGAGGCGTGCTAGTTTTATTGATTGATTGACTTTCATAAACTACAAACTGGCACTATTTAATTTTACATAAAAAATGTAATTTAGAGTTAGCTGAGATGGTTTAAAGTGGGCATTACACTTTCGAGTGTTACCCTTTTGAAACTTAAAACAATGAAGGTAAATGACCTCATTTAATAGTACGAGAGTCCGGTTACATCGCGTGTAGGTGAAAGTACAACGGGTGGTCTCCAAGACTCGACTTACAGGTTTGACCTTTGACATTACCTTAAGGATATACCTAGGGCAATTGAGAAGAACATCTAATGACAACTATTGAGAAACATTTACTTATTTTTTAAAAATATATTTTTTACATTTCTATTCTAAGCTACCTCTCAACATTCGAAAAGCATCCTCACTTAAATGTTTTAAAAATTTACTCATCTTACAGCTTCAAAAAGACGAGACGCAAGACGAGTCAACATATTTTCTATAACTTAGTTTATTATTGTATGTATTTTATATTTATTTATACTATTTTTTTTGTTTTTATTGTGACTCGACATATGACAGCGCCCCGCTTGATGGTGGTCCCAATGGCGTCCCCGGTTCATTTATGGACCCGAAGTGTGGTCCATGAATGAATGTCACTGCTAATACAATCCAATAACTGTAAGTAGCAATCACATTCACTATGCCGGCCTAGATGGAACCGGCAACTTACAAGCTGATCCCGTAACGTGACCAAATCACTTCACAGTCTGTATACTTGTAAGTGGTGGTACTACCCCGGATCGGCAGACTGGGTACCACTGCCTACCACTCTTAAATATGCATTTTGTACTTATTTATATATTAGATGTTGTTGCGTTTGTATATTTATATTATATATGTAAGTGAATAAGTAATTTTAACTTTAATTAATTTAATGCACCCCTACAATCCCTGCTCACTATCCCAAAGGTTAGCTGGTAGCAGGGCCGTCCTAAGCATATTTGGCGCCGGGGTGCGAAAGTCAGCCTACGCCCCCCACTTTTGTCATCAACAAAAAACTCTATATAAAAAATTATGGTGGTCGGCATGCGCCCCCTAGGACTCTGGTAGAAAATGTCATTAGACATTAAGCTCGCCTATGTACATGTGTTTTACTCGTATTATACTGTGCAGTAAAGAATTTATCAATCTATCTAAGCTGTGATGAAGGTGACTGCTACTAGGTACTATTAAATATTTGCAAGTAGTAGTTGCATCTACTATGGCGGCCAAGGAACGGGCAACTTACAAGCTGATCCCGAAATGCGACTGTCACTTTTTTATTTTATATTTACTTACAATTCTATACTAAGCTAAACATGACAACCAAAGTACATATATATATATATCAAAGATACATTGGTACTAGTGCTCTCGGTTTGTGTAACCATTGCACTGCCACTACACCACGGTCGCTTCAACTTATAGATAGATATACTCTTTATTTTGCAAATTATAACTTGAAATGATACATAAGTAGATGCAACACACGAATGGCGGCCATATCACCAACATTGCGATCTCTTCCAGGAAACCAAAGGAATTAATTAAACAATTTAATTATTAAGTTGCTATTATTTAGATTAATTAGTCGTCCTCATCTTTAGGCCAGTAACGTTACAATATATTTGATATTAACAACTTGTAGGTATTAAAGTCGTAACAATATTAAACATGTACCATTACAATTTGTATGGAATTTCTCACGCAAATATCTTATGTAAATTAAGTATATATAAACAGACGCAGCAGACGCGCCTACCACTATTTCATAATCGATGTAACCTTTCACTTTCAATGCAAAAAAATAGAAAGGGTAAGCAGCCATTAACCAAAAGCAAATGTATATTATGCTACATATACTTTTTCGAATATTAATTAAAAACGTATTTATTTACCAAAGGTACACAGTACGACATATTCAGTAGCAAGATTTATAAGTTATGCGCTTCGGCAATCTTCGTGTTTCCGATTTACAGCAAACATAAGTACAGGCAATGTACTTATACACATTTTAAAATTATTTTCTTAATGATCAAACACTGTTTCATTTTTTAATGAAGATAATTTTTTATTACATACAACCCTCAGTATGGGTTTAATGCGTTCTTTATCTTCTATGCCATGAGCACCCTTGTACCTACCTCATCTTTTCACTCCCCCTGAGATCAACCCCTGGAGGAACCGTATTCTGTTGGCCGAACTAAATGTATTTTTGAACAGTCATAAATTTTGCCCAAGAATATCTTTAACTAAGTTTCCAACGTCCTGTGGACTTATCAGGATAAAATTTCTCTTACTTATTTATTATTTTGAGGTTTTATAATTTGCAAATGCGTCTCTCTTTGAATGACGCCCAGGGCTCTACCTGCACACCCTTCTTATACTAATGGGGATCCAACATCTCTGCCTATCCCAGAAGTGATACCTGAGATTTGTGATCGACTTGCATAATACAGCACACAATGAAGCAACACCAAACAATATCTCTCGATCACACAAAAGGGTACAATAAAAGAAATATTGCCACATGCATAAACGGAACGCAACTAGTGATGTAAAACGAAACGTTTTCAACCAATTATGGCGGGAAAAGATTATCGCATACGTGTAGGCCTTTTTTTCATTCACATAATGTTGCCTAACTTTTTGTACCTTTACGTGCTTTAAACTGGCTTAGGCAGAGATTAATTTCATACACTTTACTTCTTTACAAGATCATCACGATATGTTATAAATGAAATAACATATCATGATGAAATTGTAAATATTGTAATATATATTTACAATATTTAAAAATACAAAAATTGTAAATATTGTAATCAAAATCAAATCATTTATTTAATGTTCATGGGTAATTCTTTTTATTGTGACTCGACATATGACAGCACCCCGCTTGATGTTAAGCTAGTGTATGATCCGTTTATGGATGTCACAGCTACTACAATTCAATAACTGTAAGTAGCAGTCACATCTACTACGCCTACGCCTAGTTGGATACGGCAACTTACAAGCTGATCCCGAAATGCGACTAAGTCACTCTACGGTATGTATTTTTGTAAGTGGTGGTTCTTCCCCGGATCGGCAGACTGAGTACCACTGTCTACTACTCTACTAGGGTGTTTTCCGACCAAACCGGAGACAACCTCAAAAAAGCTAGTGCCTATAACCATAGAGCTTGAATGAGGAAAATTGTAGATGTTAGGGCGCACCATTGTCTTTGCCTATCCCTGTGAGAAAAAGGCATGACAATTTGATTGATTGATTAATGTTAGGCTTCAATAAAACCAATCAAATAAAATTTTTACGCGTCAATCCGCACAAAGATATAAAGGGAGAGGATTTACATGCTCCATTTTAACACTCATTTTATTAAAACCAAAATATATAAATATCTACTGATACATTTATTGAATACTAATATGGAAATTTTGCCCATAAAGTTGTATACCTTAAATTGTATTTCGCACATTCACTGCCCACCCAAAAGTGGAGCGAGGTGAGTCGTGAAGGGACAACTGGCCCCACATATAATGCTAACAACATCCTTTAAACGCTTTTTATACACAATTATTATTTATTATAATTTTAAATGCACCTATTACAAAAACTAGTTTGCAGCACAATATAAGAATACAAATATCTGAAAAGCTACTTACTAATAAATAAAACTCTAGTTAAAAAAAACTAAAAATCACGCCAATATGAATGACAATAAGAACTAGAGTGTATTTTATGTTTATTGTGACCAGATGGTAAGCAAGAGAAGTTCCAAAAAAGCCGTCGAACAAGTCGGCATGAAAAAACTAAGTCAGCCCACAGTAGCCTCAGTCGACGTAACTACGCTGTCAAAAAAAAAATGTAATTAAATTATTGTATTGCCATCGGTTTTTAATACGTGTAGAAATTTTCATATTATTCATACCTCTATAAGTGGGTGAAAATTAATTTAAAAGATTCCGTTACATAGTTTCATATATACAAGTCAAGATAATAAAAAAGCGTGTTAAAAAGCCTCCATCTTTTAGGAGTGGGAGGCAAACAGCTCCCAATCTCTAGCGTTTGTGATGAATAAGGCCACCGTGGGGTTTTAGCCGGTACAAGTCCGGCATAACCCTAGTCACTACTCCGAGAAACCAGGAGTATCCATGAGGATTTCACCACGAAAAAAAGGGGGCATTTTGCCCATTCTGCCGATCCGTAGTAGTAACAGTTTTGTAAGTCATCTGAGCTCTTGCACCTCCCCTTGCTATCTATCAGGCAAGTAAATTATTCGTCAGATCTTACGTCTCAATATATAATGTTTTGATATGAACGATTAGGTATACTTACTCGAGGCATCTATGTAGGAAATGCAAGAACGCTGTATCATCAGTCTTTACTGCTGACGAGAGACTGCGTGATGCTGGCCGGCGTTTACGACCTTTGGAATTTGTCACACTGCGCGGACAACCCTTCGAGTCTGCAAATAAGAATTTAGTTTTGATTTAACAGTGGCAGGCAGGGACGCTGTGGTGCCCAGTCTCCGATTCGGAGTAGTACCACCACTGTCAACTTTAAGTGTACAGACTGTGAAGTAGTGTGAAGTTTAAGGCGACCGTTGTGTAGTAACAGTGCAATGGTTACGCGAACCGAGAGCACGAGTTTGAGACCACCCACCGGTATCAATGCATCTTTGATATATATGTACATTGGTTGTCCTGTTTCTATGATACAAGCACTTCAGTAGCTTAGTATAGAAATGTAAAATAAAAAAAGTGACTCAGTCGCATTTCGGGATCAGCTTAAAAGTTGCCAGTTCCAACTTGGCCGTCATAGTAGATGCGAATACTACTTGCTGTCGCGAATTTCGAATAATATATCAATAAATAAATGATAAAAATGATATTTTATTTCTGGCAACCCTTTAGAGATTTTTTATGCCTGGCAAGGATATAAGAGTTATGGGAGGGGTGCATCGGTAGGAGAGGACTTTACGCCTGGCAAGGGGGGAGTGAGGAGTGGCGTGCTTCGGGGGTGTGTATCGGAAGGGTAAGAAAACCTTTGTACATCCATTGACAATATGACGAAATAAGTAATAACAAAAGCAAAGTTTGTAATAAAAGAATGTTAAACATGTGTGGTATGGGTCGGCTATAAGGGGTGTTGGGAGGCCGTACTTAGGCTTATGCCTGTAAAACATTTCGTCATCTTGGTAATGTGAATGCCTAATCATCGTCCCAGTGTTACAGGTTGTTGTTGCAGCAAGTGGCGACAAATATAAAACTATTGCGAAGCAGGTATGAGAGAATTCTACATTAGATGAACGAATCAACGTTCATAGAGTTGTTTGGTTGTTTGTTCCCATTGTGTATAGGCATTTTAGCATAAGTTTAAGCAAGAATAATTCAACTACATTCCAAGGATGACGACACTTGCAGATATTTAATAATACTTAGTAGCAGTCGCCTTCTATCACATCCACAATTGTTTTAAAACAAGCTCTACGATCATGGGCAGTGGGCACTATGTAGGTATTAAGTATAAAAGATTTACCGAAAAACAATCGTTTCCTTGTTGCGTGCAGAAGTAAATCTGGTGGTGGTGGACCAAGCAGCTCCATGATGCAAGCCAACTGCTCATTTTCATTTTCACCAGGGAACAATGGGTATCCAGTGTGCAGCTCAGCGAGGATACAACCTGGTGAACAAGCAATAAAAATAATTATTAGGATTTAATAAACTACTTAAAACTAGTTAAAATTACATATTATACGAGTACAATACACAATTAATACCTAGATACTGATTCATATTTACGAAAAACTGTAAAATATTTGATTCTTATACAGAATATATCTCTTATGTAAAAAAAACTTTTGTTGTAAAAGTGATTGACGATGAGTGAAAGTAGGTTGACGAAAGGAATTTATAAATCTGATGTGGATGGATGCGTTAAACAAGGCAGGCCCAAGAGGGTGTTTTCCGACAAAATCGGAGACATCCTCAAGAAAGCGGAGTTGCCTAGTGCCCATAACACAGAGCCTTTATGAAGAGAATTGTGGATGTGAATAAAGCAAGGGAGGTGTGTAAGGATCGTGGCAAGTGGTGCTCCATTGTCTCTGCCTATCCCTGTGGAAAACAGGCATGAAATTTAATTGATTGATTATTTCGTATTTACGAAAAACTGTAAAAATATTCATTATGTATAATATATTATGTATAAGAAATAAAAATCAATAATATCCTTTGTTGTAAAAAGTATAAAATAAGGCTTTAGTGAGGCTTCTCCTGCTAGTTAACCTTTAAGTTGTGCTGAGAACAACGGTAACGAGATGAGAAAGCACAAGAACAAAGCAAGCTGTCATATGTCGAGTATAAACTAAATAAAAAATAAAATTATGTTGTCGATTATTATTTAATTTTTAATTCTACATAATATATTTAATAAAAAATAATATTTAAAATTGAGTTCTTCGTGTTACAAAACATATTAATACATAATACTTATTTTCATTTATAAAAGTCCATCTGGAATCGTTTAATTTGGGAATAGTTGATATAACAAGACATGGTATGTGTTTTGAAGCATGGTTACTGTTTGTTACGTTCGCACGATTACGTTTGCATCCGTGGCATCCGATGAGCCAGTTCGTGATGTAATATTTGTCTTCATAGAAAGTTGACCAAGCGAAAGGTGCCTCGGTCACTTCGACAACAACGTCGTAATAACAAATATCAATATGTTATGGAACACACGCGCCATATATAATAATTACCTTATTTACAATTATACCTAATCGTACACAGAAATTCTTTAAGAAGAGCAAATATATAGAGAATTGTGGATGTGATGGAAGCGAGGGAGTTGGGATCGTGTGAGAGGAAAGTGGCGCTTTATTGCTTCTGCCTATCCATGTGAAGATTTTGATAGATTGAAATGTTCAAAAAAGAAAGATACAAAATTCCCTCCCTACTCTTTGTTATCATAGTGTAGAATTTAGGTGCAATAATAATGTCGAAATAATGGATTTATTTATTGACACCCTCGAATATTGCAGTTATATTTAGATATAGTTTAATACGGCGTTCTCACGAGGCGAATTTAGTTGATCAACTACAAAATCGTTTGCGATTTGAACCGTCTGAATAGAATTTCAATCAAGTTGAAGCAATAATTTTTATTTTTTATTGTGACACGACATCTGACCTCGACCCGCCTGATGATAAGCAAGAGAAGGTCCAAAAAAATATCGGTTCAACAAAAGCTAAAGACCTTTCATTGATTCAATTAATAGTTGACAGTGTTTGACAGCGAGTCGACTCGTTCGTTCGTTTAACTCGCATTGAATAATTAGTCCAATCAGCGCGATTGAGTATTGAGTAATATATTGCCTTTGGTAAAAAAAAAGGGGACGGACTGGTCATACCAATATAACCATATTAATTACTCCTAGTGAAAGTCTATATTAATTTTATGTTCGGTTATTATGTTGGTAATTATTTTTTGTTATTTAATTGTCAATGTCTTGAATAAACTGGCAACACCAGTGAAAGTGGACATTATTAATGTATGTATAATTACGAAAATAATTTGTAATATTTAAACTATTATGTTTTTATGTATGTTTTGTTTTCTAAAGAAAACTGAGCTTCATATCCAACGATCCTGACACAACCCTCTAGCCTTATTAGCATCTATATTTTTGTATCTCTTCTCTCAGCATTTGATCGTCCACTTCTAGACATAAGCCTCTCCCAGTGATCTCCACAGTGGCTTGCTTAAAGAAGCCTGCATCCAGCGATTTTCTGACACTTTTAGCAGGTCGTCAGTTCATGTTCGTCAGCCAGCTCCAACTAGGCTAGCATAGTGGATGTGACTGCTACACACAGTTATTTAACTGTAGTACCAGGACCGCATTTCAGCTAACATCAGGTGGGGTGCTGTTATATGTCGAGTCACAATTTAAAAAAAAAACTTGTAGATGAATTTTGACAATTTTTTGACCCGAACGACCATGTAGGC
The DNA here is from genome assembly GCA_905220615.1 of Tinea trinotella. Classification (NCBI taxonomy): domain Eukaryota; kingdom Metazoa; phylum Arthropoda; class Insecta; order Lepidoptera; family Tineidae; genus Tinea; species Tinea trinotella. Next base: position 1,116,708 of record HG992307.1, on the reverse strand, counting down.
CAGCATATTGAATGCGACTCTTACAATTTTTTTAACTTTATTAGCAGGCGCATCTATTTATATACCGCTCTCCAGCTTAACTAGTATAATAATTAAAACAATGAACATACCGACACTCCACATATCTATAGGAGCCCCATACTGGAGCCCTAGTATGACCTCAGGGCTCCTATAAAACCTAGACTGTATGTATGTGTAGACCCGCGCGTGAGTATAGCACGAACTGCCAAAATCGATCACTTTTATTGAACTACTGCCGCGAGCTTTCAGTAAGATGTTTTCCTGAAAAAGTATATGAAATGTTAATACTTTTCTTAAAACCTATAATAAAACATGTGATATGTGAAATCGTGTATTTGGAAAATCATCTATCAGCATTATAAATTGTCATACATTTATTCTGACACAACCTTAAAGTATATCGTACATATAAGCCGTAAAATGAGATTCATCCTATAATAAGGCAACCGGGGTGTAGTGGTTACACAAACCGAGAGCACAGGTTCAAAACCACTTGCCGGTACAAAGTATCTTTGATATATGACGGGTTCTACAAATACTTAATAAAAAAGGGGCTGATTTAATTTTATAACCCAAAGAAACATACGTCATTAAAACTAATGTAAATGTAATGTAATTAATTACCGGTTTCAAATCACAATGTATGATATTCTCAGCTCTCAATAACCGCAAACATCTTAGTAATGAATTCGCAAACCGGCGAATCAGACTCAAACTGAATCCTTGATAGTTATTCTTCTTTATCAGCTCGTACAAGTTTATACTAAAACAAAAAAAATAACAATATTAAAGATATTATAAAAAAAAGGAAATTGATAAAGGAATGCTTCGATGGTTTGGGCACATGGAAAGGATGAGTGAAAGTAGATTGACGAAAGGAATTTAGAAATCTCATGTGAATGGATGCGTTAAACGAGGCAGGCTCAGGAGGGTGTTTGCCGACCAAATCGGAGACATCTTCAAGAAAGCTAGGTTGCCTAGTGTCCATAACCATAGAGCTTGTAGCTGTAAGTGGTGGTCATTTGTCTAGTCAGCCGATCCGGGGTAGTGCCACCACTTACAAGTGTACAGACCGTAAAGTGACTTAGTCGTGTTTCGGGATCAGCTTTAAAGTTGCCTGTTTCAACTAGGCCGGCATAGTGGATGTGATTGCTATTGTTATTGAATTGTAGTAGCAGTGACATTCATTTATGGACCACACTTCGGCTTAAAATCAAGCGGGGTGCTGTCAATGTCGAGTCACAATAATAAAAAAAACTTTTTTATTCGTCGGTGTCACTAAGCCGTTTGCCGATGCTTTTTCACGCTTCACTTCTAAGAGATAAGTTAAATGAGAGGGGTAATAATTCCACTTTTTGACAGGGTACCCTTCATTCGTCTACCAATGATACAAACCTCATAAGTTCAAAGCTGATGCATAAATGATTCCTGAAGTAGAAATAATCCAACATATGGATGACGTTGTGCGCCTGATTCTGATCTTTCAACCTTAAGTGGTCCAGGACTCTGTTGAAACAAGCAAAACATTTTTTTATTTGAATAATTTAATGCCTAAAATCATAAACATAAAGAAACACGTTCATCTAGTGGATGCGACTGTTGCTTGTTTATATTTATTTGTAGAGTCGTCTCCACTTATGGATCGCACTCCAGCTTAACATCAGGCTGTGTGCGGTGATGTCGTGCCAATATTAAAGAAAATAAATCATTTTATTACGTTCGGTTCTTGGTTAAAGGTTAGCCGAAAAGAAAATCAGTTTAATTTTATGTTATTGGTTAAATTAAGGCGACCGTGGTGTAGTGGCAGTGCAATGGTTACACAATCCGAGAGCACGTGTTCCAAACCACCCACCGGTTCCAATGTATTTTTGATATATGAACTTTGATTGACCTGTTCTATACCAGCACTTTAGTAGCTTAGTATAGAAATGTAAGAAAAAGTTTCCTTAAACAAAAACCGTTCGAAGTATTAAAGGTACCTAGATATGTAGTGTAGCAATAGGAAATTCTGTAATCATTATTGAGACTTGAGACCTCACCTGACTTCTACCAAAGCTTGATGATGGAATCGTTTCTTGTTCCTTATGATCTTTATTGCGACTTGCATTCCAGACCTATGATCCAGAGCCCTGATGACTTGTCCGAATGACCCTTTGCCAATCACCTCCAGAATTTCATATCGATATGCTATGTGATCGTGGATTTGCTGTGAATAGATAAAGATTATTAAACATTATCCAGATTTTTCTATATTTGCCCTGACCTTTTCTAGTCTACCCAACTATTTATCTTTTACAACCCCCTAGTTATCTTTCGATTATAGATTTCTTTGCATCTTCAACAAATTATTTTTTACATTTTTTTACGACGCATGGTGGCGTGTCGAACATGAGGGATGACCAACGCGCAGATATATAAATGAATGCCTACCTTAGTATAACTCCCGTTTTCGTCGTCGAATCCACAGTTATTTGGTAAAGTAGCTTTTGCATTCACTTTTGAAGAATCGAGTCCCATGAACCAAATTTCTGGATATTTCCTTATTTCATTTCTCTCCCATTCACTAAGTCTTTCGCCATACAATTTTAATGCATCTAAAATTAAAAAAACAGCTATTTACTGATTTACTATTATTAGGTATTATTATTAGTCTGAGGTACTGGTAGGGAAAGGACTCCAACTCTTTTTTCCACGGCGTACGACACTTTGCGACCCATGAACTATTATTTCTTTATCCTATATTTTTCGAACTGGATATACTTTGTTTTTCTTTTATCATCTTTCTGTTGGTCCGTAAGGTTAACTGGTAGAAAATGACTAGCGACACTAAGTTTCCCTTTGTTTGGCCGGCATAGTGACCGCAACTGAGGCAGCCGTGAACTGACTCGGGTTTTTTCAGTCATCGGAGTCTTGGATGTGGAAGTAACAATAAAATAATATTGTAAGAGTTTATCTCCTCTCACAATGTTTCTGGTCCCTCCCGCTATGTCTTTTGCAATATATAGTCCGCTCCATAGATAACTTTGCACATTAATGTATAAGACATGCCGTAGAAGTGATCATGTCTTACTTCAAGTTTTAAGGTCATCTGATCCAAACCAAAGTAATATTTTTTTTTTATTGAATTGGTATAGCAAAATAAATAAAATAAAAATATGCAAATAAATTTGAGTTCCTCCTTTACTCTTTTTCATTTGCATCAGTATTGTTTGCATTTGGTTAAAATGACATAAACAAGCTCCTGAATATTTCAAATAACCTCACCCTGGTTTTACGTTTATTGCTATATTTATTATTCAGTCGTTCCCTCGCACTAAATGTCCAAAAAGATGATAATAAACTAAAATATAGGTCTGGACATAATAAAAATATAAGATTACTATTTCTATTTTTATAAAAATCGGTGTGTTAGTGACTTGATAGTTAGTAAAACAAAGAAATTTCAAAATGAAAGCGAATTTCACGTTAAATTACACATAAATCCAGAAGAGTAAGTTGCTTTTTGAAGAGCTCTCAAGATAAATTACTAAATTAAATTTTTCATAAAAGATATAGAAGATATTTATTCAAACAAGAAGGTTTCTGCGCTAAAACGGTTGTCAAGGATTTATTTTCTCTTATCTCCTAATTTTTTACCTAGAACCTTATTGAACTCAGTGCCAGATTCAGCCAGCGCATGGCCTGTAGCAAATTCTGTCAAGGGGCCCTTGGTTTGCTTTAGATTCTCAAGTTTAGGGTATTAAATAAAACAAAACTGTTAAAAATAAACTTTTCTGGATTTAATACGGGTAAATCAAGAGATAACACTTTCAATATCGACTTAAATTTTCAATTGGAAGTCAAGCATAGTCTAAGCGCATCGCGTTTAAGGCAAGTTTTTATTATTTAACTAAACATGTTTGTATCAAAATTAAAGACACTGAGCGACTAAAACAATTAATATCAAAGATACATATTTAATATAATTATTAAATATTACAAATAAAAACTATGAAACAAAAATATATTCCGACCGGGAATCGAACCCCGCACTTTACAAACCAATCGCTAACCGTCGTCAAAGAAGTAGGAGTAGCCTTTATTTATGGACCGCACTCCAGCTTAACATCAGACTAAGGTAACCAGGGTGTTATCAAAAGTCAAGCCACAATAATAAAGCTATCTCTATACACATAGAAGCGGTGCCAGTTTTGTAAAATACGGCTGTAACACGTTAACCTGCCCTTGACCTTTTCCCAATATTCTTGCTCCAAAGGCACGAATTTGCGCTTAAATATTATCCCAAGCTATTTATATTACCTGGAGAAATAATTAAGGAAGAACAACCCTCAACCCCGGATAATAACACGCCTAAATAACTTTAGAATTTAATAATAATTAAAAGACGCTATTTTTGAAAATTAAGTACTTATAACAATCGCTTTTTTGTAAGACAGAATAGATTAACATTTTTTTACAATACGCCGCGTCTGCCGTCAAAGCTTATGCAGACGTGAGAATTTTATTCTATCCAAATTAGATTTTTAATTCATACAATTTTATCAAAAGTGTACTGTGATGTCCACGTCACTGCGTAGGTGCCTATAAATGTTTAGACACCGCACTTATCCAATTTGTTAGGGATTTTCTGCTTAATACCATTAACAGTTATATCCAATTTCATTAGTCCCAAATCCAATTACTGCATTGCAATTATTATTATTATTAGTGATACTATAATATTATGGTTTGAAAGAAGATATTGTGACAAGAATTCACAAAGGAATGCTCCGATGGTTTAGGCACATGGAAAGGATGAGTGAAAGTAGATTGATGAAAGGAATTTATATATCTGATAGGTGGTTCTTTTGAAGGGCGTTCCTCGACCAAATGGGAAGGTCGTTTATGATTACTTTTATAGTTTAAATAAAGTACAACTTTGTACCTGCTGTCGTTTTTACTGTCGATTCCAAGTATCAATCAATTAATCAAATTGTCATGCCTTTCTTCCACAGGGATAGGCAGATACAATGGAGCTCCACTTGCCACGTTCCTGACACAACTCCCTCGCTTCCTTCACATTCATAATTCTCTTCATACAAGCTCAACTATTATGGGCAGTAGAGCCCATAATAGTAGAGCTTAAGGTTGTTTTTCTTGAGGATTGTCGGCAAACATCCTCCTCGTTCTGCCTCGTTTAACGTATCCATCCACATCAGATTTATTCCTTTCGTCAATCTACTTTCACTCATCCTTTCCATGTGCCCAAACTATCGAAACATTCCTTTGTCAATCCTTCTCACTACATCCAAGTATATAGGTAATAATGTTTTTTATATGGTTTCTTCAAAGACCTGACCTCGGTAATGATTAGATCTATTCATAGCGACGTTAAGTACAAGGAAATGTGATAGGTAAGTACGTACAACAGTCTCCAGCGCTAATGCTCCCCAGTACACAGTTATTACGTAGAAGCGTAAAACCAGTATTTTTACAAAACTAAAAGTAATCTGTACGAAAAGAATGAATAAAAGTAGTTGACTAAAGACATTTATAAATCAGATGTGGATAGATGTGTTATTCGAGGCAGACCTAAAAGGGTGTTCTCCGACCAAATCGGACACATCCTCAAGAAAGCTAGAGAATTGTATGAAGAGAATTGTAGTTGTGAGGAAAGCAAAGGAGTTCAAGAGTCAGGATCGTCGCAAGTGGCGCTCCGTTGTCTATCTCTGTGGAAAAAAGGCGTATAAATTGGATTGATTAATTATTTAAAAAAACTGTTTTACAAGAGACTCCACATTTGACTTAATATTGTCTTTTGGCGACAAGAGGAATCCAAGAGTCCAGACGGCTAAAAATCCGATTAATTTAACTGTTTTTTTTTAATATATCTGTTTTTGTGACTCGAAAAGACACCAACCCGCTTGATGTTAAGCTGGAGTATGGTCTATGAATGAATGTCACTGCTACTATAATTCAATAACTGTAAGTAGCAATCACATCCACTATGCAGGCCCAGTTGGAACCGACAACTTACCAGCTGATCGCGACAAATCACTTCACTGTGAAGTAAGACTGTGAAGTGAATAAGTCGCGTTTGCTTTAGTCGCCGTCACTATGCCGGCTAAAATGTGTCTGTAATATATACTTAATATTTTCCATGACATATGTACCATAGCGGAATATCTGAAGATGTTTCGAGCGCTCCCTGATATGTAGGTCGAGTGCAACCACCGCGTCGCCCGCTAATTGGCAAATGTGAATAAAAGACACCCCCATTGCGATTATATCTATGTATTTATCAAAACTATTATTAAATTAGAACTTATTTTTTAAGAAGAATCATTTTCACCTAATTTCACACCACAGGGAAGGTTAATCAATGAATCAATTAAATAGTCACGCCTTTTTCCCACAGGGATAAGCAGAGACAAAAGGGCGCCACTTGCCACGATCCTAAAACAACTCCCTCACGTCTACAATTCTCTTGATACAAACTCTACAGTTATGGGCACTAGGCAACCTAGCTTTATTGAGGATGTCTGGGAAGGCCTATGTTCAGCAATGGACGCCTTCGGGCTGATAATGATGATGATGATCACTATGACGACGACTGAGGCAAACGTAAACTGAATCAGTTATTTTAGTATTCTTGGTCTTTCTCTTGCTTGCCTGATGACAAGTCTAGATCAGATGTCGCGACTTAATAGAAAAAAACCTTTTGTGGAATTTGAAGTAAGTATCCTTAAGAAAGTTAGCTAGTGCCACAAAAGTTCTACTATTGTAGAGCTTTTGTGAGGAGAATTGTGGAAGTCAGGGAAGCGAGAAAGTTGTGTCACGATCGTGGCAAGTGGCGCTCTATAATCTTTGCCTATCCTTGTGGGAAAAGGATAGGCAAGGAAATCCTTGTGTGACATTTTGATTGGTTGATTAAGTATCATATAGTTTTTTTTTCTTTTTTTTTTAATAATTTGACACGATTGTTAAAGGTTCGCGAATGGAAATTGCTTTGATTTGATTTAACACGAATGCTGTGGTTAACTATAATCGAAATAACACTCAGAAAATAGACATTGTAATGTTACTTATTTTAGCATAAGTGCTTATTATGTTATTAACCTGAATAAATAAATAAATAAGTACGTATACAGTATACAATTTCATTACGTATTAGGTATACCTCTTACAATGTTAAAAGCAATACAAAGTTATTTACGTTAAAGACACACACAAACAAAAGTGACCTTTATGAGTATAAATTACAAGAAAAATCCCTTCTTCATTACTCAAGCGTGGAGCGCTCAAGGCGTTCCCGTGGGTTGTATTATTCCCTACTCCATTCTGAGTCAACAATTTTTATAAATGTCACGGGTATTTGATATATAGATTTTCATGAAAATACTCGTAATATCGGTTTATTGTGTTTTCAAATTATTAAAACGTTTAATTCAGAACGTCTATAATATTCTCATATTTTTGTTTATTTGAACCAAGTTAGTAAAAATTACGATTTAATAATAATTTATGATTTAACAGTTTCTAGATAGAAACATATTGGATTCTTTCATAATTTCATTACGGGCTTGCACGGTAAGTATGCCGAAACAGCATGCTGCGTTTCATCAAAAATAGTAGATTTGTTTCAGTTCAAGGTTTCAAGTAATAGATTTCTATTTAGTTTATGTACTCATATATAATCCAAATTCTACAATTCTGTGCTTTTAACAGAAACAAAATTCTTGTTATTTATAGAGCCTGTACGAAGAGAATTGTGGATGTGAGGGAGGCAAGGGAGTTATGTAAGGATCGTGGTAAGTGGCGCTCCATTGTCTCTGCCTGTGGGAGTGGGGCGTGACAATTTGATTCAATAATTATTTAAAATAACAAGTGAATAAGTTTTGCATACGCAATTAGCGAATTATTTAAGACATTAAATAATATAATTATATATACGTATACCCATTTTGGAACTAAGAAACGCGTGTTACCACCCAGCAACGATTGTTCTGTTTAAATGTCACATTAAGTCCTTCGATATAAATAAATTTTGCTAAGGTGTTGATACCGACGTGGGCGAGCCCCCGTGCCTGTCGCATTTCTTACCCTTGGGCTAACTTCTACCTTTATTATTAACTTTAAGAAACTTTTACGTATTGTATTTAATATATGTATTATATTTATATATTTGTAATAGGATTAACAATGGAATGCTTTGATGGTTTGGGCACATGGAAATGATGAGTGAAAGTAGATTGACGAAAGGAATTTATAAATCTGATGTGGATAAATGCGTTAAACAAGGCAGGCCCAGGGTGTTTTCTAAGCAAATCGGAGACATCCTCAAGAAAGCTGGGTTGCCTAGTGCCCATAACCTGACGAGAATTGTGAATGTGAAGGAAGCGAGGGAGTTATGTCAGGATCGTGACAAGTGGCGCTCCATTGTCTCTACCTATTGATTGATTTGTCATAGGTAAACTATAATATATTCAGACAATTTTATGATAAAAAAATAAGATTACGAGCTTTGATACATTATCCCTAATGAACATAATACTCAAAGAGTACGAGTAAATTTTGAAGGAAGTCGTAGTAGGAAACCATATGTTATTTGTGAAATCGCAATAAAGCTACGCAATAGTAGCTGTAAATTTCAGCAAATTTACAGCTACTATTGCGTAGCTATAAATTTTCCAAATAAATGAAAAATATATAGTTTCAATCTAAGATGCTACATAAAAAATATTTTATGTAGCATCTTTAATACCTATACACACTATTTTTAAACCTAAATATAAAATTAAGATAGATATTAGAGTATTTTAACTATTTATGATTAAAAAATAACCTAATTTATATTTGCTATCATTTTCATATTTACAAAACATTGGCAAACTCGTAGAAACATCTCAATTTAATGAAATAAAACAACTTTATGCGGCTTACTATCGCGTTTATTTCCGGTTACAGATTGTACATTTTTTATTGCGATATTTCGAGAGGTTTGTAGCCATTATGGTCATTATGGCCATTATGGTCACCATTATGGTCACCGAGAGACTGAGGTGTTGGTCGTATATTTGTTTAATTCATTGATCAATTTTCGCGCAAAATCTAAGACCATTCGAAACTAATTTCACTATTCATAACTATAAATCTTTACTAAATACACCTCTATACATTATTAAAAGACCCCTTAGGTAAGGTTCCGATACTGGCAGCGTTCTCCCTTTGAATAGCTAGACTAATTCTTTGTCCGAGGTAGCTGCCAAAATTAAATTCTGTCCTAAAGAAAATACTGAAAAAGAAATGTGTCAACTCTTACCTGATGGTGTGAGCGGTGATGGTGGCATCTGACCTGGTGGTGGATTATGGTTGTCATCTCGCACAGGTGTGGCGGGTGGATTCAGTTGCGTGTTGTTGTTGGAAGGTGGGCCTGGCCCATCACCAGCGCCAGCCTCAATTGTTAACTGCGAAAGAAGAAAATACATTATCTCCAGTACAGGTTTTACTGCTGATCCGGGGTAGTACCACCACTTACAAGTATACAGACCGTAAAGTGATTTAGTCGTGTTTTGGGATTATCTTGTAAGTTACCGGTTCCAACTAGGCCGGCAGAGTGGATGTGACTGCTACATACAGTTATTGAATTGTAGTAGCAGTGACATCTATTTATGGACCGCGCTGCAGCTTAACATCAGGAAGGTGATGATGTCAAGTCACAATAAAAAAATCGAATATAGAGTTCGTATTAATTACGTATTATCTATTGTAAATTTTAATAATTGGCCATATTAATTTAGCTTTACTTTTCGATCTCATATCTAATTAAGGTATAGTGGCACCTAGACCTTAAGGTCCAGGTTTTGATGACAGACGTGGCACATTGATTTGCACACCAGTTTTGATTCTCGGTCGGAGCAAATATTTGTTTCATAGCTTTTATTTTGGAATATTTTATAATTAAATTAAATGTTACAAATATGTGTTAATAAAAAAGAGGCGAATAGTCGCTCCGGGTCTGGTTATCAAAGAGTGGGTTTCCAGTCTGCCGATCAGGAGTAGTACCACCACCCACAAGTATACGTCACAATAAAAGGTAGGTCTAAATAGGAAGGTAATAAATTGCATTTACTGATCGCCAATGATAATTATTTTTGAAGTTGCTTAATTGTGATAAAAAAAATGGCAAGTGTGATTTTAGGAAACAATGTTAAATAAAAAACACTCCATTTAAATGTTTACGGAAATATCTAAAACGAATTAAACACGTGTAACCTCAAACAAAGATATCCTCCGACCTGTCAATAATCCACGAATAAAATATTTTTTCTTATTATTATCCAAAAATAGATTATTATTTGTATAAAAATAGATTCCTGTGTCTTAAAGGTATCCGAGAGGTAAGCGTTGAGCGATATCCCGGGATTTTTTCCGGGTCACACGTGCCCCCATTTTGACGTCACTGCTGACGTCATCAACCCCCTACCACGAACCGGTCAACAGCCAAGGCTTAAAACCGAAATCACTTTACAACGAGATTTTCAATAATACATATTTAATCAACATTTGCTTAAGGTCCATTTTCTTTCTTTCTATCATCGTGACAAAATGACGATGATAGTGAGGTTGATGATCATCATTTTAGTAAAGAGGCGGAAAACCTTTACAAAAACTTCGGAAGGAGTCTTGGAGGGAACACGAAGAAACACTTTTCACAGCTTTAAATTACTTGTCTATACTCGATCAACTTAAAAATTATTACTGGATAACAATTCCACCATTATTACACATTAATATTTATGAAAAACTTGTGTTTTTCAAATAATTCAAAATTGCGCGTCCTGTCACTTGCAGTTGCCCGCTAAAACTCTAGATCCAAGAAACATTTGATTACATTATCAACTATCTTTCTTCTTTCTCATATACAATGTTTAACAAGCGTGTAAATATTTTCGGTTCTTCTTATCTATGCTATTAATTTACTACATATTAAGCAGAAGAAAACATTTAAAGAAGGAATAGGTACTTAATTGTTATTTTACAGCAAAAAGTGAGATGTAAAATGAATAGCTCTCAGAACATACAATGTAATGTAATGGTAATATATTCATTTCATTTTCACGATTCCTTTGAAAGCCTTTGATTGATTAGACCATTGCGAGCGGAGAAAAATACTCTCCCACTATTATTTGATGACCTACTGTAATTTGTATTATACATCATTAATTTCTAGTGAACTTAATCATTTTTTTATTGTGACTCGACATATGAACGCTAGATGTTAAGCTGAAGTGTGGTTCATAAATAGATGTCACTGCTATTACAATTCAATAACTGTAAGTAGCAGTCACATACATTATGCCGGTCTAGTTGAAACCGGCAAATTAAAAGCTGATCACGAAACGTGACTAAATCACTTCACGGTCTGGCTACTTGTGCTTCTACCGTTCTTTCGGTCATTTGACTTTGACCCGCCTGATGATAATCAAGAGGAGGTCCAAATGTGACGACGACTGAGAAAACCGAGTTTTTTTACAGCTGCATCAATTGCCGTCACTATGCCGGCCAAAGGTGCTTTTTCAACCATCACTTGAAGGATCCAAGGTTATAGGAGGGAGATAACACATGGGCTGGCAAAGCATTTCACTTGTCGATTGTTCTACGAAGAAAAGACGCACCAAACTTTTTAGTTTGACTTCCGACAAAATGCGGATGCTTTCCCCGACCAATGCGGGTATTACGGTTTTAAAAAAACGAGGTAGGAACAAGGTTTTTCCTTGCTTACCATCATGAAAGTCGAGATCAGATGTCAGGTCACAATAAAAATATGTGAAATATTATAATTTATCTATTTTAGTTGTAGCGTGCTTATATTCACGGTAGTTATGGTTTAATGGGTAAGGAATGAGGTCATGCCAAGCCATTTATGTCAACTAGTCATTGTTGCCATCCATTTCAGCATGAATTCCTGAAATGCCGGTGAAAGGAAATTGTTGCTTTGACAATACATACTAAAAACAACCTCTATTTCGCATGGAATAAAATGCAAATTGGTATTAAAAGGGATTTAATTTTTCATTTTTGTGTGTGTGAGATTTAAATAGTTGCACGGTTCAACGACACGCGTGGCGCATAGGTCAGTCCCGGGTTTGATTTCCGATCGGAGTTTTTATTTGTAATATTTAATAATTAGATTAAATATTGTTTAGGTTATTTTTCGAGGTTTACATTTCTTGTGATTTTGTTTATTGTTTGTGATTTGATTATTAGGATTATTCCTTTTAGTAGTTTTATTATTGTATTTCTATTTATTGTATTGGGTACTTAAATATATGCTGTTGGTTTATCTTTTACTAGTCACCCGCCTCGGCTTCGCACGGGTGCAAAATATGTATAATACTAATATGTTTTATTATGAATTTGCACAATACCAAAAAAACGCTTTAAAAATACTAAAATTATAATTCCTATAAAATTTTACAAGTAAGCTTTTTAAAGGAATTAAAAGTTTAATACAAACTTTTATCCCCTATTTCACCCCCCCTGGGAATTGAATTTTGAAAAATCCTTCCTTAGATTTAGATTTATTTATTAAGTAATTAGGCAAAGGCATCTAGCCTGAAGCCTGAATGAGGAATACGTGTGCGAAGTTTTAATTTTCTAGTCATAATTTTCTAGTCTGTGCATTGATACATCAGTCAATCACTTTTGCCTTTTATATATATAGATTTTATTTTTTATTTAGAATATCTTATTTTTTTATTCAAATACATAACAAAACAAAAATCCGCATAAAGTTATTGTTAGGAAGAAAGAGTTATAAATGACATTTGCGTGTTTTAAATTGTCGCGTGCAAAATATTAACGGTATTGTATTGATGGTGGACTATAATGATTATGTTTAAATTAGGAGCCTTCGTTTCACATAAAATTAAACATAGGAACGATTAAAACGGTAAAAGTTTAACTTATTAAAACTAGGTAATTATAGGATAATTTCTATAATTTCTGTGGTTTATTTATCTGATTATTCACACGGAAACCTTGAACAGTTGCTCAACAGCAATTTTCTCTAACATTAGAAACAAAAGCGACGAAATAATAGAAGTTTGGATTCGGTTTATTCGATATCCTCAGTTTTTATTTATTCTAAGTTTAAAATTATCTTTTACATAATTAAAAGAAGCGGGTATTTTAGCTATTAAAACAATTTACCAATATCTATTATCAAAGTGGCACGTATTCATTCCAACAGAGATAAACAAAAACAATGGAATGCCAATTTCCACAATCCTGAAACAACTCTCTTCCTTCGCTTGCATCCACAACTTTCCTCATAAAAACATACTAAGTAGAGGAAATATCAAAAATATACCTAAATTAAAATAAAACTATTTTAGTATTCAGTTTAAATATAAATTCTAAAATGTATAAATATCTACTGAAAAGCCGACGAAATACATAAGCGGGAATATGTCAAAGTCTGTAAGATATAGCCCCAACTAAAACTGAAAATACTAAATTATTGCTGAAAAGTTGTGTAAAAGTAAGAACGTACTGAATGGAAGTCTTGAACCTCCAAAGTAAAGTCAATACCCATTATTATTTATTCACTTTTATATGTGTAACTTTGAAAATTTCATTTCACTTTTTGGTGGCAAGCGTGATACCGCATCGCGTCCGCACTCAAAACTGAGGGTTTGGGTTGTGATGTTCTTATTGTCGATAATAAGATTTATTTATTATAGTATTGTATTTTCTTAGATTTTGCGCGAACATTGATTAATGAATTAAACAAAATTGTACAACAAAAATATAAAATATTGCTCGAAGAACCGACACCCGATGGGAAAGAAAAGTTCTAGAGTGGAGACCACGAACCGGAAGACGCAGCGTAGGTAGACCTCCCACTAAGTGGACTGACGACATAGTGAAAGTCACAGGTAACCGGTGCATGCAACTGGCATCTTTTCGTTCGAAATGGCATTCTAAGGGGGAGGCTTATGTTCAGCAGTGGACGCCTTTTGGCTGATGATGATGATGTACAAAAAAATGTACAATCATTAACCAATAATAAATGCGAGAGTATGCCGCATAAAATTTGTTAATTTCATTTATACGCTAACCTCGGTACTGGTTACGAATTTGCGCCGTTTGGGGTCGAGACGATGGGCCCTTGGGGACCATCAGCTAAGCGCCTGGCCAAGGAGTTGTCCAGGCGGCTGACGGAGAAGTCTGGAGACAGGAAGGCTGGCAATTATTTCTGCCAACGTATTAGCCTTGCTATACAAAGGGGAAATGTTGCCAGTCTCCTCGGGACTATCTCTGATGCGACGTCATTGGATGATATTTTTTACTTATAGTTAAATTATATTTAATTATTAGTTGGTTAGTAACAATGTTGTGTTTAATTTTAATATTTCATTTATTAAATATTTTGTCATTATTATAATTATTAATTTATATCGATGTTTACATCGTAAAAGAAAACATTACGAGGAAATACGATAGGCTTGTTGTTATTTAAAAAAAATATTGATTTTTTTTATTCGACAGTAAGAAAATTTAAATAACTATTCCAGCTTAGTTGAATGAAACCGGCAACTTTCAAGCCGATCCCAAAACGGACTGAGTCACTTTACGGCCAAATACTAAGGCAGGTAATGGTACAGGTGTCGCAGTCAAAATCAACCTAAAAAAGTTTGAATAATATTCCTATACGCGATTTTAAACGTTTATTTAATTGTAACTCTATATGTGTTTTCCGACTTCCTTAAGAAAGCTTGATTGAGTGCCTATACGTAGAGTTTGTATGAAGAATTGTGGATGTGAGGAAAGGAAAGTGCGCTTATAATGCTACTAAAATATCATTGTCTAAAATACGTTTATTCCTAAAATAATATTAGAATATATAAATAAAATATAAAATCTATTTTCATCTGGCACATCACTAAAATTGGATTCTGCGCGCGCCTTCGCCTTACAAATTGGACTACCCCATCTCATCTCAATTTCAACAGCGGAATAGCACACTTATTAAGTTAGGGTTAAAGTATGAATTTCATTGTAAAGTTTTGTCCTTCGAAAATAATTATGACTAGTGTCAGTTTAGGAGGGAAACTATACTTATAATTTTCGTGTTATAAGTGAATATATGAATATATCACGAGAAAAGTTACTTGCTTGTATTACAGACACAGGGCAACCTTATATCAAAGATACATAAGTATGGAAGTAAGATGCACTTAGATTTGAATTGCATCGTAGAGTTCCCGAAGTTCACATCAAAGATACATAGAGATTTCAATCGCTCGCTCTTGGACTGAATCTATCACTAACAAAACCACGGTCGATTCTTCCTTCCTTAGATCAACCAACCTTCTTGGCATATGCAAAGTAATAAATTTTATAAGGCCCGGTTTTTAATCAAACATTTTTTTGTATTTACATTTCTATACTAAGCTACTAAAGTGCTTGTATTATTTTATTGTAGATTTCTATACTAAGCTACTAAAGTATTGTCATTGAAACAGTATGTCATTGAAACAGGACAACCAAAGTCCATATATCAAAAATACATTGGTACCAGCAAATGGTTTTGAACCAGTACTTCCGGTTTGCGTAACCATTGCACTACCTCTACACAACGGTCACACAGGGCCGTCTTAAGCATATTCAGCGCCGGGGTGCGAAAGTCAAGGCTCCGCTCGCGTGGTCTCAGTGTAGTAGGTACCTATCGAAATTTATGGCGGTCGGCATGCGCCACCTAGGACTCTGCGCCCGGGTGCACCGCACCCCTTGAACCCCCGGGTAAAGACGGCCCTGCGGTCACATTAAACATTCTGACCTCGACTTGCCTGATAAGCGGAGTAAGCAGAGGGTGGACTGAGAGCACTGCCGACTGAAAAAACCGTTTCAATTTACGGTTACCTTCGTTGCTACGCCGCCTAAAGATAGGTTTTATCATATTATCATGCTTCGCTTTTGAAGGATCCAATATTATAGGATCAAAAAACAAATGGGCTGACACAACTATTCCACTTGCCTGTGGTCCGCCAACGTCACGATCAGCCGGTTTAATGTCAGAAGAAAACAAATTGGTAATCGATTAGCACTCTCAACGTATTCTTAAAGGACTTTGTCATGTTACAAGACCGGCAAAAGGTAGCTAGAAAGCATTGGATGCAAGCCACTGTGGATGGAGATCGAGGACTCATGGCCAATATAGCTCCAAGTTGTTCGTCTGGGTTAAAACATACCTCATAAAGCGTCATTGCTGAAGCGTCAATTCCCTTCACTTGTTGCACGAAGACGTCTTCTTTGCTACCTCAAGTTAAATGTCGTAGAATAAACTTTAACTTATACTACCTATATCAAATGTATAATTACGATTCTACGCTACGTTCAGAGGTTGGTAGAGATTTTGGAAATAGTTTTTACACTAATTATTTTAATTTTAATCTCAAACTGTCTTTTTTCGTAATAATAAACACAAACATTTAAAATCTATCCTAAAATGTAATATAACTTAATTATTAACTAAAAATCACTTTAAAATGTATCTAAATATGGTTATAATATAGTTATTAATACATTAGAATAGTTTTTGATATATTTTTTCTTATATTTAAAGTATATAATTTATATTTGAGTAAGACCAGAGTCCGCGTGTGGTGGCGCGCAGAGCACACTTGAGACTGCGGCTTGGGCGGGCGGGATCGGCGGGCGGACGCTATGCGCGATGGGCGCAATGAAATATAGTCAAGGTGTTAAATACATTTTTATAAATTGTAATTCATTTTCTTTAAAAAAAGTTGTTTAATTACTTCTAATCAAATCCTCGCTATCCTCACGTACACAATTTTATTCATTCAATATGTGTGGTTATGTGCACTGGGGACATTTGTGGTTATTTTTTAAAGAATGTTCCCTAATTGATCACGGAACTATCTTCTGGCTCTTCGCCGTTTTATTCTTACAATCGCAAAGTGCAAGTACATTTTAAAATTTAGAAATGTTAAAATTCACAACCTGGACATTTCTAGGATAAGCTCGCCAGTTCAGTATATTAAAAATGCACAACATTTATTACAAAAAATAGAAACAATTTTCTCACGCCTTTTTCCCAGAGATAGGCAGAGACAATGGGGCGCCACTTGCCACGATCCTGACACAACTCCTTCGCTTCCTTCACATTCACAATTCTCTTCATACAAGCTCTATGGTTATGTGCACTAGGCAACCTAGCTTTTTTTTTAGCATCCGTGCTAAAAAAGTGCACGGATACTATTTCATAAAATCACAGCTTCTGTATGACGAAATCCTCGCGTTGACAATTTAAACATCTTTATTCAAAAACACAATAAGTTAAAATAAAGTAAATAAAACGTTATAGCTTGTCTAACTACAAATGACGCGCCCCTCCACTTTATTAGTTTATTAAAATGTGTGAATACACATATTACTAACTATACTATTATACTCTATTATGGTCCTCCTCCTTTCGTGTCTAACGAGCAACTGAATGACCAATTACAATTGAATTTTCGGTGTGTTGCATTCATATTTTATATTCACATGTGTGCTTAAATGCAGTGGAGGAGCTCGTCATTCCGGCTTTGACAGACTGTACATTAAATTTATTATTTTGTGTTGCGCTTATGTTAGCATTTGAAATAATATATGTACAATAATAATTGAAACACAGATTAGACTTGAGCTCCTTGACTACAACAACCTAGCCAAGGATAGCAAGGGGTGCTGCCAGACCCCTCCTCGCATTACTTACTGACCGGAGCAGCTACGATTTTTGATCAAATCAACGAGACAAAAAAGATGGATTACTGAACATAATAAGGCGACCATGGTGTAGTGGCAGTGCAATGGTTACGCGAGCCGAGTGTACAGGTTCGAAACCATTTACTGGTACCAATGTACAAATAACTTTGGTGTCCTGTTTCTATGATACAATTACTTAGCTGAGTATAGAAATTTATAATTAAAATAATAATAATAAATTTCATATAAGCTAAGGTTAAGGTTAAGGATGTTAAGTGAAGTGACGCGGCCGCTTTTCGGGATCAGCTTGAATATTTCCGGTTAAAGAAGGCCAGCATGGTGGATTTGATTGCTACTTGCAACTGCTGCTGTCAAATAACTATTTGAGTGTATTAGCAGACCGCACTCCAGCTTAGCATCAGGCGGGGTGTCGTAATTGGTAGAGCCACAATAAATAATATCTTTTAATATTTATAGAATTCATGTATATTATTTCTTTTCATGCATGTCTGACAAGATCAAATCGGAAACACCTTCAAGAAAGCTGAGTTGCCTAGTGCCTATAACCATATGAAGATAAGTGTGGATGTGAAGGAAGCGAGGAAGTTGTGTCAGGATCGTGGCAAGTGGCGCTCCATTGTTGCTGCCTATCCTTGTGGAAAAGAAGACGTGACAATTCGATTGATTTTTTGATACATATCTATTGTTTATGATACAAACTACTAAACGTGCGTGTATCATAGACACTGGGCAACAGATACCAATGGTTCAGAATACAAGTACCATCTTAGTTTTAAATCTAGCAATTGATTACTTTATCTTAGCCATCTTAATAAGCATATTATTATTTAAAATTAGGTGGGAAATCGTGATATCTTATAAGCGATGGTTCAATGGGTCATCGTCTTTATCTATCCTTATGGAAATGAAGGCGTTAGAGTGATAAAGGTGTGATTCCGCCGGCGGCTGCAGACTGTGGACTGCACTACTTGTTTGTATGAAATTGACTCCGTGCAAGGCGACACTATTGCGACAATCAGCTTTTGCTAAGTCATAGATTATAAATATGATGTTTGGAAACAATATTAATACGGCGGCTGCAGACTAGTGTCGTCTTGCACGGAATCAATCTCATACAAACAAGTAGTGCAGTCTGTGGTCTGCAGTCGCCGGCGAAAACACACCTTAATAGAAAAAACACGCATTATCAATATCATCGGGTATGAGATGTATATTTTTTTCTCATAACGTGTGCGAGTAATTGACGACTTTAAATGAGATGGCATATAGGAGAAATATACGGCTTAGAGTGAGACAGATTATGTCACGTTCATGTTTCCAGGCTCGTCCCAGGTGAATATCCAAAAATTGAATATGAATATGTAATACAATTGAATTTTATTATGATTCGTATTTTTGTACAACTTTTCACGTTTTTCTTTGTTAGATGAAGGTTTTTATAAAAATATACATATTACCTTATTATATACCTACTTACTTACCTTTATTTTTGTTTACCAACTAAGTATCGACAGATTAGTGAATAAGCATCATATCATACAGGGCCGTCTTAACCATATTCAGCGCCGGGGTGCGAAAGTCAAGGCTCCGCTCGCGTGGTCTCAGTGTAGTAGGTACCTATCGAAATTTGTGGCGGTCGGCATGCGCCCTCTAGGACTCTTCGCCCGGGTACACCGCACCCCTTGAACCCCCGGGTAAAGACGGCCCTAATATCATATCAACTGTCTGGCCTACCACTATTTACTAAGATACTATATAGTGGTAAGGGTAGCGCGGAATACCAGCAATTCACGAACAAAAACAAAACATCGTTCAAGAAGCTCGTGTTTCGCGCAATTAGGTAATACTACTGCCCCAGTCGCCGTCACTATGCCGGCCAAAGGGGTTTCTGCACACATCGCTTGATCCAAGTATACAGGTGGAGAAAACACATGGGCTGATAAAGAATTAATACTTTATTTAACTTTTTAACAAGTACCTAGGTAATTTAGTTCCATGGTATATGTTTTGTAAAAATAAATATGTTTGTAACGAATACTGTGACTACCTAATTCTAGCTTTATAGCCTATACCACAATAAGTGATCAAAGGATGTATTTAACCTTGTCCAGAACACGTCTTTTCACTCCTGTCATATCTGCATAGGTCAGAAAAGGAATCCGCCAGCTTAACCTTGGACCTTGCATTTTATATCAACTTGTATAAACTTAGTGACGGTGACGTAAACTGAGTTAACTACATAGTTTGAAAAAAGATCAAATCAAATTATTTTTTTCGCAAAGGCCTTTCAAAGGTTGCCGTCCGGCTCTTGCGCATTGTCGGTCAGGATCTACTGTGATTTTGAACAAGCTATGACAAGAATAAATCACAAGGAACTTGCCTATTTTAGCCTTAACAAATATATTGAAACAAATATTGAAATTTCGCGAGGAGTTAGCCTTTCAGTCGTCGACGTTCTTGGACCCCCGTTGCAAGTCAAGGTCGCGTAAAAATTAGATAATATTGACTGCGAAATATACTCGTAAGGAGGTAGACACATGACCATATAATATTTAATACATAATCTGTAACGTGACATACACACTATTCACGTTAATATAATTTATTGTTGTACAACTGTCAACGTGCTGGGCTCCGCTGCTATGACCGTTCTCTTTATTGAGACTCGACATCTTAAACCTCCTTTAACAATCATATCGTTTCCTTCTAGGGTATTTTTTTTATTAAGACTCGACATACGACAGCACCCTGCTTGATGTTAAGCCGAAGTGTGGTCTATGAATAAATGTCACTGCTACTACAATTCAATAACTGTGAGTAGCAATCACATCCACCATGCCGGCATAGATGGAACCAGCAACTTACAAGCTGATCCCGAAACGTGACCAAATCACTTTACGGTCTGTATACTTGTAAATGGTGGTACTACCCTAGATCGGCAGACTCGTTACCACTGCCTACGATTGAAGATTGAAAGAGCGCTTTCAATCTTCAATCGACAAGAAGAATGCTTTATAACAGTGTTTCCCAACCTTTTTTTGGCCATGCCCCACTTTAACATTTCTAAAATTTTTATGCCGCCCCATACAAAATTTTTGTTCTTTGAAAATTGTTTTGTTCCCTTAAGAAACATAGATGATTACAGCATTTCTTTAAGAATGTGCCTTTTTTTGTTAAATTTGTCACCGATATCTTGCATTACATTTAAATAACCCAAAGCGAAAAGAATAATGGCGTGTCAAGTCCATTTTTAAATTGTCCCCCTGTGGGGCGTGGGCCCCACGTCGGGAAACACTGCTTTACAAGCGTATGTGTTCTACCCATCCTATAATCTTGGACCCTTTAGAAAAAGCATGAAAAGCACCTTTGGTTTTTTTTAGTCGGCGGTACCTCTTCATGTGTAAAAAAATTATGAAGAGAGGTTTAGCCATATGATACGAACAATGAGTTTAACAAATTTTACATTACCTAGAACTTTAATTGCGTGAAAGTTTATTTAATCCACAAATCACAGAACTCATAAATAATTCTATTCATAATATGGTTCGTGCCTTTAATCATACAAATGTTAATCATCGATGTTTCTACCACATACTCATAGCAACGTTCATAGTATATTGACGTGTAATTGTGTACGCACTTGCCAGCAATGTCTATTAGGGGAATATAATAGGATTTATTGTTGGTCGCGTGGCAATGGCTTCACGTTCACGCGACTGAGACACGCGGTCCGATGGCCGCATATCAACAATAAACAATGTATCAAATCTCAACCGCAAACGGATTTTTTTACAGCCAAATGTTTTACAGCCAAACAGCCATTGTTTATGTAAGGTTACTGTTTGCGGATCTGCCTGTTTTTATTATTATTATATTAAAACCATAGAAGGCGCAGTGTTCCTCAACTTTTTTTCTAGGTGTGCTACCAAGGATGTATAGCAGAACAATTATATTGTCCTTCAAATTTTATGTACGGAGACGTCATTGCGGATAATTTGCTATTTCTCCATACTTTTTCAGAATGTGACACAACTTCAGCAGCTTACAATATAGGTAAACTTAATTTTCTGAAGAACCTGGAGAAACATCCAGAGTTAGCAAGTGGAACAGCGTTGTTCCTGAACAAGAGAGTTGACCCTGCTTTGCTCGCTGTTATTGGGGAACGTTTTCTCATCTCTTTATATGGTGGTAATAAAGATGATAACTCTCTGGACAGCCTTATATATAAACGAGTCGCCAAGTCAGTGACAAAGAACACATTTATTTTATCTTCACTTTCTCCAACACAAGATGCAGCGCGCTTCCACAGCTTCCGAGTCTACCATCAGGTCCAGTCGTGGCTTCGGTAATTACAACGACCCTGAAGACTGGGGCTGGAAAAGTATAGACAGATATTGATGCCGGTACAAAGCTCAAAACCTCCTGAGCTTCTAAAGTTGATATTCTGCAGATGTAAAGGTAACTGTGGAGCGATGTGTGGATATCGAAAAGCAGGCCTCAAATGTTCTGCGGTGTGCTTCCATTGTTCTAGAGAGACTTGCAGTAACGTAAGGAAATTTCAAAATTAATTGAGAAAAAATATTTTGAAGAAGAACCACCGACAATGACGCCACTTCCATTTTCAGTTATCCCTAAAGTTATAGATTTATTATTGGTCTCGCTGACGCTTCGATGTAGCCCGGGCGCATACATCAGGAATTCCGGTTCTGAATTCAGATCCGGAATTCCGTGAGACTAGCGCACACTACCGTTTTTTTTATTAGAAATTTTTAAGACTGGTAATTATAGAGACGCTATTGTGATCAAATTAAAAAATAAATATCCATCAGATAACCCCAAATCTTCAATTTGATAACGGCCCAGCTAATGTTGGCTATAGTTCTATCTCTTTTTGTTTTGCTGATTTGAGAGGACCCATGATCAGGTTTTTCAGATCCAAAACGTTTTCTTTCACTGTATCAATTTTCCTACACTTAGTTTTTTACAGTTAGGACAAATCTAATTAGCCCAAACATAGTAAACCTATCTCCAGTGGCATAGCGTGGAAGTCAGCCGCCCGGGGCGGAAATAAAAATTGCCGCCCCCTTATTTAGGAATTTCAATCATAGGTACAATAAAAATATGAATTTCAGGTTTAAATTTTAACGATTTATTTAAGTTTTTTTTTAATTTTACCGCCCCCTAATTGTGCCGCCCGGGGCGGGCCGCCCCCGCCACGCTACGCCACTGCCTATCTCGGATTTCGTCTCCTACCTTCGAGCTCCATCATCAGAGTTGCTTTGACAGTAAAGTAAATACGCATTAGGCGTCTAAGATCTCTACCACAGCTCACAAAAAGAGCTGATGGCCTTAAATAGTCTGAACAGATGTTCATAAATTGGAGCTAGGATCACGTCAGCTTTAAAATGAAAAAAAAAACGCATCGTAAGCGGTCCATTCGATTAGGAGCTACGACGCCACAGACAGACAGGTCAAAATAAAAACACCCCTTTTTTTGAGTCGGGGTAAAAAAATACGTTATTATGGACGACGACGAATTGATTGCTGTTACACTGTTTACCAATCAGAAAAAGTACTTTAAAAATTTGCTCCCAAGCCAATACTTTTTAACGTCTCTATTTTTATTTTCTCAATGCAATTCCGAATGCAAATTTCCGACGCCAAAAAATTTATGCGAGCGCTGCGTTCGGGATGACGTCATTAGGTTTTTTCTGTTCTTACACATTCGGGATTCCACTGACACTGAAGGATTCCAAGCCGAACGTCAAGTTATTTCCGGACGGAAAAAATAAGAACATGTGCGCATTGTCGAACATTTTGTATGTAAGTAGAGCATATTGGACTTAAGATACAGAAGGAGCCCTAATATAGCGACAAAATATAACCGTTTATAGTATTTTCACTTATGGCAATAAAAAGAAGTCAGAAGGATATAAATATACATTTTTACATTCGTAATTTTCTTTCTTCTTGTTTATGGCTTTAGTATTTAACTTACCAGTGTCAAAGTAAAAATATATGGTTCAATGTTAAACGATTGTCAAGTAAAGATAAAGATGAACCACGTGAGTGATTTATCAAATGATGACAATAATAGTGAGGTTGATGATGATCGTTTGAGTAAAGCGGCGGAAAGCCTTTACTAAATCTTCGGAAGGAGTCTTGGAGGGAACACGAAGAAACACGTTTCACAGCTTTAAATTACTTGTATTGTTTTATCAATACAAGTATCGTAACTACCATTTATATATTTTTTCATCATCGGACATTATAAAAGTAGTATATAGAAGCCCAAAATAAAGGATGTCCTTTCTAAAACAAAAATCATAATAGCTATTCCGCTTGCACGTACTGCATTTGCACGAAAGAAATAGCAATAGACCTACATTTTCATAAATTCTTTATTTCATATATTTTAGGTGTGCAAAACGATCAAACTAAATTTATGTACTGTTGGTAGGACGTATCTTTTTGATTGACAGAAGATACAAAATCCTTATCTTATTTTCCAAATAACTCAATTGCACAGTAATTAAAAGCAAAATTGATATTAGTTTCATCAATTCTATGCAAAGACGTGGCTCTATCAAAGTTTGTTATACTATTATTGTGTTGTTCTATACTGGGTGTTACAGAATAAGCCATAAAAATTCTAATAAAATATTGCCAACCCTAGTATTTGTCATGTCAGAAGGCTATGATTATAATAATCATTTTACTTCCTTAATACCTATAATTTTGTTAATACTAATAATTCCTTAATACTAATAATTTTACTTTCCCCATTTTTCATTTTTTTTTTGTTCACACAGATTTGCTATCTCAACCATCCTAATATGCTCAAAGTTCTGCCATGTAATGGCTTGAAAATAAAAATATGCTGTCAAAATCAAATCATCTCAGCAAACGTTTTAAAATTTGTTCATTTTCCAACTACTCGTATGTTCTAAAAATGTCTATGTATTCTAACTCAGAATATTATGATATGACCATGTGCATGATGGGAACCTAAGTCGTGCTTGCGAACTGTACTGGCAACGATTTATTGATGGTAGACCACCCGCTGAACAGCGACGACTACCTTCGTATCTGGCTTTCTCGACATGTCAATACGCCTCCATTCCGTTGGCTCCATTTATCGATCGACTGGAATGGACGACCCAATACCGCCGATCCCTGGCAGTCTGAACTGGTGTTACAGCATTTTCATGAAAAACCAACTTCGAGTACGAGGCGAGCCGCAGCAAGATTCAATATGAACCATGTTGCAGTTTGGCAAATTCTTTGTGACAACCATCGTCACCCTTATCACTTTTGCCGTACACAGGAGCTGATACCCTCTGATTTTGCACCCAGGATAAACTTCTGTGAATGGTACCTCAGACAGTTAGCGAAGAACCCTAGTTATGTAAACTATGTTCTCTGGACGGACGAGACGACATTCACGAGGTGAAGGTTTATTTATTTATTTATTTAAGATTCACAACGATCACGTTTGGGCTCGTGAGGATCCGAACGCAACCCGACAGGGCAGATTCCAGCACCAGTGGCGGTTAAATGTGTTTATGTTATGTTATGTTAATTATTAATTGTGAAATCTACGAAAAAGTAAATAAACCAAAAACCATAAAGATTATTAAGTTATTGCACAGTCTATGCGAATTACTTTTTTAAATTGCACATTAGGTCAAAATGTTCATAGGTGTTCTATGTAATTTACTCTTTGATTTCACTGAAACAGGGTTGGCACATTATTAAAGATATACATACATAAAGCGGTTTTAAAATACTATGATTGGACTCTTTATAAGAGTCCATTAAACATCCTTTCGGCTTTAGGGAGTATTTTGTAACACCCTGTATAATATTAGTATTACGAATAATAAAATATTGATATTTTAGTAATAATAAAAAGTATTGCTTTATAATTAATGTGTGTTAATTATTACATGCATTTGAAGGTTTCCTCACGCAAAAAGAGAATCATGGATTAAATTTGTTCGGAAAAATCGCAGCGAAGAAAATTGGTTACCGTCAAAATTTACACGCATATGCTCCGTGCATTTCAAAGAAGACGATAAATACACCACAAAAACAGGAAGAGTACACTTAAAAAAATCTGCAATGCCGTACGATAAAGTAAGAATTTAAATATTTTATGTTGCCTGTAGACATTTCTCTCTCTCTCAAAGTGTGGTGTGGTCATATGCCAGCTATTATACATAAGACATATTTTTACATAAACACTTTTACTCATCCTTTCCATGTGCCCAAACCATCGAAGCATTCCTTTGTCAATCCTTGTCACTACATCTTCTTTCAAACCACATCTATCACGGAGTGTGCTATTCCTTATTCTATCCGCTATCGTCAGTCTACATACACTCCTTATCGATTTCTACATCGCATCGCATTTCTACAGCGTTAATTCTACTCTCATGCTTCTAGAAAAAAAGAAGATTGACGAAAGGAATTTATAAATCTGATGTGGACGGATGCATTAAACAAGGCAGGCCCAGGAGTTTTCTGACCAAATCTGAGACATCCTCAAGAAAGCTAGGTTGCCTGGTGCCCATAACCACAGAGCCTGCATGAAGAGAATTGTGGATGTAAAGGAAGCAAGGGAGTTGTGTAAGGATCGTGGTAAGTGGCGCTCCATTGTCTCTGCCTATCCCCGTGTGAAAAATGCGTGACAATTTGATTGATTGTTTTAACTGCAATATATTTTTACATAAACCTTTCACGTACACAAAATTACTTTGAACTAGGTTTTTTTTCTTTTTCAGCCAGAAGAATGTGGTGAACCGGAAATATTAGAATCAGTAAGCAGTTCCGATTTAATTTTCGATACTCCTAAAGAAATTGAACTTAAAAAAAAATTACTCAAGGAATCTGCAACTTTAAAGAAACTTAGGAAGAAAATTAAAAACATACAACGACATAATATTTACCTCAGGAAAAAATGTGCTTCTTACAAAACAATGGTACAAAATTTTAAAGATCAATTTGGTTTTAATTTAAATGATTTTAAGGCTAAAGCAGAAGTTGGCGAGTTTACATGCATTGTTGCGGAATGTGATATGGCAGCCACTTGCTGAATACAGTGCAATGCCACATGCTTGTGCACCGCTGCCGTGTTGGAACAGTAATTTAACTGGTTAAAAGTTTCGAGTTAAGGTGGGTGTCCTTATAAGACACCTAGATCTATACCTGCAATAATCTATCTATACTAATATTATAAATAGGAAAGACTTGTATTTTTGTGTGTATGTTTGTAATGAATAAACTCAAAAACTACTGTGCCGTTTTTAAAAATTGTTTCACCATTGGAAAGCTACATTCACCCTGAGTGACATAGGCTATATTTATTGCTAGAAAAGATTAGGGATCCTTACTAAAACTTAGGTAACGTAACCCAAGGTGTAAAAAAGCGCCCTAAAACGTCTTTCGTCGCATGCGCTGTGAAAACTATTGATGATAGAACAAAAGTATGTTTTACAAAATTAAATAATATTTCAATATCTACAAAAAAAACATATGTCTAACTATTATCGTTATGTCACAATAACCACTTTTTACATTTTTCGTTTATAAAACTGTAAATATGTATGTATATGTTCAATAAAACAATTTTTCAATTAAACATACTACTTTCTAATTTGATTCATAATAATTTTATTAAGTTCAGTAATCATTTGAATTCGAATACACTTAATTAAACGTACATTTAATGGTACAAAGTTTTAAGTACATATATAAGATAGAGAAACTGATTTTATAACCATTACGTGTGCGATGTATTTTGACCCGAGCAAAGCCGGGTTTCGCTGCTAGTACAATATAAAGGACATCATTTGGGCATTGTATTAACAGTTTGATTATATCCTTTATTTTGCATAGTTTAGATGTGCAAAATAACCAAACTATAATGATGACCGTTCAAAGCAGAACTTTTAATATGGCATGTCTGTGATTGACAGACGATAAAAATCCATATCTTTTTTCCAAATAACTCAATTGCACAGCATTTAAAAGCACAAGCACAAAGAGACACAGCGCATAGAGGCAGAGGCACAGCGATTTTGCAGGATTAGCTTGTCTATTAGCGTACCCAATGGGTAGTCGCATTTTTTGGTGTCTCGCCAAAACTGTCGTTTGACGACAGGCGTGGACGAACAGTTTAGCGATTGGTTTGTTGCGCGTAGTCCCGGGTTCGATCCCCGGTCGGAGCAAATATTTGTTTCATAGCTTTTATTTGTAATATTTAATAATATTAAATATTGCAAATATTTTTTAATAAAAAAAAAAGAGATAGATATTTGTTTTGGGTCTGGTTATCAAAGAGTGGTAGGCAGTGGTTCCCAGTCTGCCGATCCGGGGTAGTACCACCACTTACAAGTATACAGACCGTGAAGTGATTTGGTCACGTTTCGGGATTAGCTTGTAAGTTGCCGGTTTCATCTAGGCCGGCATAGTGGATGTGATTGCTACTAACAGTTATTGAATTGTAGTAGCAGTGACATTCATTCATGGACCACACTTCGGCTTAACATCAAGCGGGGTGCTGTCATATGTCGAGTCACAATAAAAAATAAAAAAAAAACTGTGGAATCTAACTTCTGTTGCTCCTCGCTGCCACCGCTAAGACAGCCTGATGGCGCATATGGCGAAAGCGAAGGCCGTTCTCTTGGCTGAACTCTTTACCGTAAAGAGTTAATTCACGGATCGGCGATCGTAGTGCAGGGCTATCCACGTTGCGTCCATGCGGACATACGATGCCTATGTGAAGCGTTGGATGGTAATGTAGTTGCACGAAATCTGGAGCCCCTGCAACTACGCAGAGACACGGCGGCTATGTGCTTCCTCTATCGCCTATACCACGGAGAATGTTCCGAGGAGCTCTTTAACCTTCTTCCCACCTTGGATTTTCACACCCGTAGTACCCGCACTGGTCGGGGGAAGCATCCGCGTTTTGTCGAACAAATCGGCAGTTGATTTGGTCAACACTCAACAAGTGGAATGCTTTGCCAGCCCATTTGTTCTCTTCATCCTATAACCTTGGATCCTTCAAGCGATGCGTGAAGAAGCACCTTTGGCCGGAAAAGTGACAGCGACGGGGGCAGCCGTGAACTTACTCGGTTTTTTTAGTCGTCGTCACTCTTGAACCTCCTCTTGCTAATCATCAGGCGGGTCGAGGTCAAATGACGTGTCACCATAAAAATATAGAAATAGTTTTATCAATACAAATATCGAACTTCCATTTAGGATACATTTTATTTTCATATTTCATATTTTTCTATCATTTGACATTAAATAAAAGCCCAAATTGAATGATGTCCTTTCAGTTCAGAGACCATATTTTTTATTTTGCTTACCTTACACTAATACGGCATTCTCACGGGCCGAATTCTCTTTATTTATTTATTCCCTGTTGACACAGCATCAAGTTAATCAATGTGCATGGAGTAACACATGGATTTTTAATCGATGACAGCATATTCACCGACTACTCTGCCCCGCGTTCCCCTCTTTCAATATTCGCGCAATAATGGGGCGTTCTCACGGGGCGATTTTAGTTGATCAACTGCGAAATCGTTCGTGATTTGAACCGTCTGAACAGACTTTCAATCAAGTTGAAGCAATAAATATCTATTCAACAAAAGTTAAAGACCTTTCGACTTTTGTTGATTCATTTGATAGCTGATAGCGAATCGACTCTTCTGAACTTATTCGTTCAACTTGCATTGAATAATCAGTCCGATCAGTCAGTCAATCAGCGCGATTGAGTACTTATGTCTTGTATATTGCATTCCTCTATCACCAGTATTTTGTTTGATTGTAATTGTGGCGTTCACATCCACGAGAAAAATGCTAAAATAGACAGATAGTGTAATAACACGTGTAATATTGAGTCGATTATTATTGAATCGTGAGAACGCTACCGTCAATATTTGCTTTTGAATTTTCGTTTAACGATAAATATTGATCAACCAAAATCGCCCCGTGAGAACGCCCCATCATTCTTATTTTCAATTATTTCAATGCATAGAGAAATAAAGTAAATAAAAGTAACGCTGCGATAAGTCACAATGTATAATATGATCTAAATATGTGGATTTTATAACTCTACTGTCGAATGGCCTTCGTTAAAAACTTATATTTATAGAAGATAAAAATATGTTTAGAATATTTTCTAATGTGAAATATATATTATACCACAGAAATATTACCTTTTCATTTATTTAACTTGGAACACTACAAAGTACAATTGTCAAACAAAACATGACATTTCCGTAAAATGATTGTTTTGGTTTGCATAAATCTCACAAAACCTAAATAGAAATCTATATTTTGGTAATTAAAAGTTAATTTAGCATAAAATGACGCTTGGACGCAAGTTCCAACAATTTACGGGGTAAATATGACCTTAACCATTAATAGATTCATTGATTATTGATGCATGAACTTGGGGTCCCTTTTTAAGTTAAAAATAAAGTTACTTGTATTGATTTATTGTTATTTTTAGCAATGCGGGAGAGGCTCGGAAGGTCTATGCTAGCCAGTCGAAGGTTGGCACTCTCTCTGGTTGCTCTTCTTCGGTAAGTGTATACAAATTTTACTGAAATACGCCATTAGATTTAAATCCTAACATAGCTCAAGAACAAGTATAAGTTTTTAATTAAATGTATTTTATCTCTGATTTTTTTGTTTTTATTGTGACTCGACTTATGATAGCACCTGCTTGATTTTAAGTTGGAGTGCAGTTCATGAACAGAGGTGACTGCTACTACAGTTTAATAACTGTAGCAGTCACATCCACTATGCTGGCCTAGTTGGAACTGGCAATTTATCCCAGTTCTTGAACTTGATACCAAAACGCGACTAAGTCACTTCACAGTCAGTATACTTGTAAATTGTGGTAATATCCTGGTTCGGAAGACTGGGCACAACTGCCTACAGAGATAAAGAGTGTTTATGATGAAAGAGTACCCAAGATATTCTCAAAAAGAAAGCTTGTTTTATTTTATCATTGTAAACTATTATTGGTTTGTATAAGTCTTCTATATAATTATGTTATAGATAGATACTTAGTTTGTGATTTAAATATTTTTTTAGTATATAGGAACCTTGGTTTGTATTTCATTGTTAAATAAAATTAACTTTAATATCTAACTTGATAAGTGATTGTGCTGGATGGGTTTCTGTTGGTGGAGGTGGGTTTTGTGACACTGGAAGTAGTGATTACTTATGTGTCAATGCTTTGGTGGCTTCAGACAGACTGGACATCTTAGGCATGTCCCTTTGCAGCAACCTGAATCACAGAGACCACATTGAGAAGGCTATTAAGACCACCTCTTGCAAATTTGGCATCCTGAACAAGGTGCGGTGGTTCTTCGCGCCAGAGCTTTGTCTGCTTTTATACTGAGGCTGCCGTGAACTAACTCAGTTGTTTTAGTTGTCTTCACTCTTGAATCTCTTGCTTATCATCAGGTGGGTCGAGGTCAAATGTCTTGTAACAATAAAAAAATTATCTCTTTCCTAAAATATGGTTAACAGGGAGTGATGGCTGTCCAAGTGCTGTGATGCTGCTTCTCTATTCTGGTGTTTCCCAAACCATGGCTAAACCTTTTAGCCTTCGAATATGGCAGTGTTTGGCAGCAATATGCTAGTCATAGTAAGAAAAGAACTTCATCATTGAGGATATCAAGATATTCATTCGCAATGTCAAATTAAATATTAAATACTAAGGAACATTGCTAACTCCCTATGGTTACTCAGAAACAATGAACTACATTACAACCTGCAAATAAACACAGTGAAGGTAGAGGCACAAACTTGTGTTACCAAATACGAGGCCAGGCTGCAAAATCACCCAAACCAGCTGGCCGTTGACCTCACAATTCCAGAAAAGTCATCATTGAAACTCAGCCATAATTGAGCTTTAATTCTCAGGGGTATATTCTCAATGGGAGATGCACTTTAGATACCATCATTCCAATCAACCAATTTGCCTAAAGTTAAAGGACTGATTGCAAGATTAACATATAAAAAAAAGATATTCCTTCACAGTAATCCAGCCAGTGCAGTGCAATGATGTGAATGATAGGGCCAATAAAAAGCACTATATTGCATGATGGTATAGTGCATCTTTTAGCATTTTAAGAGTGTTAGGCAGCGGTGCCCAGTCTGCTGATCCAGGGTAGAACTACCACCTACAAGTATACAGACCGCGAAGTGAGTCGCGTCTCAGGTTTAACTTTAAAGTTGCCAGTTCAAACTAGGCCAGCATGGTGAATGTGACTACTACTTACAGTTATTGAACTGTAGTAGCTGTCACCTACATTCATGGATTGCAATCCAGCTTAACATCAGGCAGGTGTTGTCATATGTCAAGTCACAATAAAAAAAATGGTGTTTATATTATTTAGTCTATCCCCTGTACATTTTATTCTAGATATCTCTATGCGACATGATTGAGCCACCTGACTGGGAGGAGTTGTGTGACCGTGTGTTAAATGAAGGAGATGTGCTGGCATATCCGGCCAATGATGTGGAGCTGGTCACTGTCCCTCGGCCGCTCAGGACATTACAACCCATCCTGCCTGATGAACCATTGTAAGTCAATTGATCCACAACAAATTTATAAAGTCCGTCATCAATCTACTTTTACTGTTTTCTTGATTTTAATGGACTAATAATTAAAGGTGGAAGTGGAAAAGAATTTTCTGTATTTGCTCCTAACTTTCAGGAATAAATAAAGTAGTAGTTTTCATTATTTACCACTTGCTGGTACCATAGTATCTTTTGATATATGTACTTTGGTTGTCCTGTTTCTATGATACAAGCACTTTATTTTTCTCTGCAGAGACAGTGCACCAATGTTTGTGCGGGAATGCATACGCAGTTACACATCAAACTTCACATTTGTCGAGTACAAGTACAGATCACAATCAGGCTCTGCATGCAGCAGGGAAAGGAGAGCTGAAAGACTGGATAGACTCCAAAATGTTCCGAGACATAATTATGAAGTGGATGTTGATCCACTGACTGTGTCTACTGAGGAGTTAAGCACTCATCAGGTATTTCTTTCTTTTTTATTTAATCTGACCCCAACCTACTTGATGGTAAGCAAGAGGTCCAAGAGTGCCGGCGACTGCCCAAGTCGTCGTCACTATGTCAGCCAAAGGTGCTTTTTCACGCCCAGCTTTAAGGATCCAATGCAAAAGGTGAACTTGAAGTTGTTTAGCTTTTTCTGCTATAATCGGCGACACGTAAGTTGGCAAGAGTTGTCAGATGCACAGAAGTCGTTTTTTAGGTGTGTTTAGGTACGCGGGGTATGAGGTAACAAAGTTCCGTGCGTGCTATTGCTTGGCTTCGGCGTTACTCTGAACTGACTCTAACTAACTACTCTTGCCAACTTACGTTATGCGAACTATATACATGTATAAGACAAAATAGTATTATTCAGTAAAATTATGAATATTAAATTTCATCTCTAGTTTGAATCTCAACCATCAAGCGGCCGCCAATCTGTGGCATCTCTCTCATCTTCATCATCATGCAATGAGACTCTCACACCAAGAGGATCATGGGCTAGTCTGGATTTACGGAGCTCATCCTCTGACCCATTACTCACGGATCTACTTGAACGAAGACCTATGGAGCAATTGGATGCTATAAATGAAGCACGAAGACTTGAGAATCGTCAGAATGACTTCCTTGGGCTGTATACTCCATATCTTGATGAGGAGGAAGCAGTGGAACGAAGATTAGCAGCTGATATGCCATGTGAAGTGCAAGGACATCGGATTCTAGTATTGTGTCATCAGCTTAAGTGAGTGATTAATATAATGGATAGCTGTATGTTTCTTTTTTATGTCACGCCTTAATTCTTAGAGACAACGAAGCGCAACTTTCCGCGATCGTAACACAACTGTTGCTTTCTTCACATTAATAGTTTTTTTCATACAGATTCTATGGTTATGGCACTGCATTCCCATCTTATTTTTTAGAGAATATCAAATAATAACATAATATAAATCTTTTTAACTCCTTCAACATTTACTTAGGGTCAAACGATTTTACAAATCAATCAATCAAACAAATTTTTTGCGGCTTACTATCGCGTTTATTTTGGTATTGATTTTACAATTTTTTTTATTATTCCGTCGTTTCGAGAGCTTTGCAGCCACCGTGGTCACGGAGAAACGCGATAGTAAGCCGCATAAAATTTGTTTAATTCAAGAATCAATATTCGCGCAAAATCTAAGAAAATACTCAATCAATCAAGTTATATTTTTCCACGATCCAGACATAACTATGTCGCTTCCATCTCATCCACGCTTTTCTTCATACAAGCTCTACTGTAATGTGCACCTAATAAATGAACAATTAATTTCTCCTTCACAGATTAGAACTGGACGTGGAACCATTATTTGCATCAATGGCTTTATATGATGCGAAGGAAAAGAAAAAAATATCAGAAAACTTTCATTTCAATTTGAATTCCGAATGTACGAGGCAGATGCTCTCAGCGCACCAGTCTCACGCTGACCTCTCTACACTCAGTCGTAGTGCAGTCTTTGAGATATTAAACCCATCGCAGGATATATTCCTGGTTGTGAGATTAGAGAAGGTGCTTCAAGGAGATGTTAATGAGTGTGTTGAGCCCTATGTTAAGGATGATAAGGTACGTGTGAAATATTTGTAGCCAAATAAACATTCACTTTGGCCGGCATAGTGACGGCGACTGGGGCAGCCATGGACTTGTTTATTTTTGTCCTATTGTTTACTAAGAAGCGGGTCGAGATCAGATGTCGAGTCGCAATAAAAAAATGCTTGTATTGAATCATAGGTACTGGGTGTAGTCTTTGTAGTCTTTAGCGGGCTCGTTTCCGCACTTGAAGTCCTCTTCGGTATCTTTGTGCGTTCTTCAACCGTTCTCCTTCAGTGGAGCCACCCGATCTCCTCCAGGAAGGCCAGGAGACCCTTCTCATTCCTGCAGACCTCCGGAAGCGTCCTCGCGTTGCCAAGGAACTTCTGTAGGTACTGGGTGACTAAAGTAATTAAATTAAAGATATATTTTATGCATTGGTAACGAACAGACGTTTAAAACTGTGAACAATATATTTAATTGTTAAAATATAGTATTTTCTTAGATTTTGAGCGAACATTGATTAATAAATTAAACAAATTTTATGCGGCTTACTATAGCGTTTATTTTTATTTTACAATTTTTTATTGTTCCGACGTTTCGAGAGCTTTGCAGCCATCGTGGTCACGGAGAGACTGAGGTGTTGGTCGTTCTATTGGTCGAGGAAAGTTGGTTGAAAATTGTAAAATCAAAACCAAAATAAACGCGATAGTAAGCCGCGTAAAATTTGTTTAATTCATGTTAAAATATAAATAAATATACAAATAACAAAATCATTAATAAGCCAAATCAAAATGTCATAACTTTTCTACTACAAGCTATGAAAAGACAATAGAGCACCACATTCTAGAATCCTGATAAAATTCTCTCATATCCATAAATTTTCTGTATACAAGATTTGTACCATGGACCACTACTTTGTTAGGAATGTCCCAAACATTTATAGAAGAAATTAATTAATCAATCAAATTGTCACGACTTTTCCCCACAAGGATAGGCAGAGACGTTGGATGACGTTGGATCGTGGCGCCACTTGCCACGATCCTGACAAAACTCTCGCGCTTCCTTCACGTTCAGAATTCTCTTCATACAAGCTCTATGGTTATAGAAGAAATCTACTTATGAAATTGTCGAGGAACAATCTTCAACATCTTTGTTCATGCGTCAAGAAATTTATAAACATAAAAATCATAATATAATCTAAATAAACCTAATTTACTTTAAAAAAATACTGTAGAGTTTGTATGAAAAGAATTATGGATGTGAGGAAAGCGAGTGAGCTGTGTCAGGATCGTGGCAAGTGGCGCTCCAACGTCTCTGCCTATCCCTGTGGGAAAAAGGCGTGACAATTTGATTGATTGATATTTTAAAAGGAATTTCTTTGTTTCATAGAACCGCGAGAAAGTTCGCGCAAGCGCTCAGGCCGCGTGCAGCCGACTAGGCAAATATCGTATGCCTTTTGCATGGACTGCTGTCTCGCTTCTGAATATAGTCACTGGTGCTAATAATGAACAGCCAGGCTCAACAGACCAAAGTGCCAGCAACAGCTTAGGTAAGTGATAATAATACTGTGTTTTTTCTTACTTGGCAGAAGTAGTAAACAAACATGAAAATCACTATATCCCATGTTCCTTTATCTGAGAAAACTGTTTTATTCAATAGAATAAACATAAACAATGTAACAAATGCACAAAAGTTATTAAAATCACACACATTATAAATACATTATTTTTTATCAAAAACCATTTATATGGAAATGGTTATACTAATGACAATTTTTGTGCCCTAAAAATAAATAAATAAATATTTTTACAGTAAATTATTGATATTTTTTTTATATTCACATCGATTTGCGTGATTCACAGTAGTAATTATTGTTTTTTTTATCGTTTATCCGCCAAAAGTTTGTTTATTACTTTTACCAAGTAAGGAAAAATGTACTATAGGTATGACGACTCATTTGCCCAGTCTGCTGATCTATGATATACCCTAACTTTCAAGTGTACAGAACGTCCGAGTGGGAGAGAACACTTCCGGTTTATTAAGTGTTCTCAGCTGGTTGCAATTACCACCCTACACAGATGCAAATCCCCCCATAGTGACTACGTCGCGTTCGGGGACTAGTTTGTGTAGCACCAGTTGCGTTGGGGGTTGTGGATGCGGTTAGGGACAGTAGCATCCTGCTGACCTGCTGTATTCCGGTGAGAGTTTGCTGACCCGTCGGCCAGGGAGACCCGTAGCAACGGCTAACCGCTGGCCGCCCGCCGCACAGTACAGGGGCCTGAGCCCACCGCTAACCACGGAGGGAGGCTGCCCCACCATGCGGCGCATAATCCCGGGGTGAGTCGTCTAGCCGATTGGTGATCGGATATGGGGTCCAGGCGATCACTTCCGGGAGGGTACGGGGGCCCTTCCGTCCGACGGATCAGCAGACTCACACCGCCGGGTTACATGTGGCGAAGCGGATAGCTGCACTTTTGTCCCTGCCGAATAAACAACCCCCAACATCTTCACGCCCCCCCCCCCCAAACCCCTCCAATATGAAAGTTTTTAAAAATATTAACGTTTGCTCAGCGGGCATTAAAATCCCCACCACTAATGAGCTTGGAGTGGATTTCACGAATATTCGTGGAATCCACGCCAATCTCAGTGCCGTCCACCACCACCTTGAGACGGCACGGCCTGCACTGCTGTTTCTGACGGAGACACAGATAAAGGACCCGGTGGACACTTCATATCTACAATACCCCGGCTACACGCTTGAGGAAAGGTTCCTAGCGAAAGCCGGGGTATGCGTGTTCATCCGGTCCGATATCTGTTGTCGCCGTCTGCTTTACTTGGAGGATCCTTCCCTGTCCCTCCTATGGGTACACGTGGACCTGGGTTCTCAAGCCAAGGTCTACGGGTGCCTTTACCGTTCCCACCACGGGGATTCGGAGACAACCCGGCTCTTCGAATTTTTAAGCCGGGCGACAGACGAAGCGCTGGAGCGGTTCCCGACCGCTGAGGTTGTAGTCTTGGGGGACTTCAACGCACACAACGAGGTGTGGTTGGGGTCCCAAAGGACTGACCACGCAGGAAGGGCCGCTCATGCTTTCGCTCTTCTGCATGACCTGACACAGCTGGTGACCCAGCCCACCCGGGTACCAGATATTGTCGGTCATGCCCCCTCTCTTCTAGACCTTCTGCTGACCAATCGTCCGACCGGGTATAAAATTTCGGTCAAGGCCCCCCTAGGAAATTCTGACCACTGCCTGGTCGAGACGACAGTGCCGCGCGCCGTGCCTCCTCCTGCCAGGAAGGAGGTGCGACGTTTGTGGCACTACCGGTCAGCGGATTGGGAGGGAATGCGAAATTACTTCGCTTCGCTCCCTTGGTGGCAGCGCTGCTTCAGCTCTGAGGACCTTTCTACGTGTGCCTCGGCCGTTGTTGATGAGATTGCACTGGGGATGGAATATTACATTCCATCCAACTGTGCATCTCGCAACGACCGGAGCAGGCCTTGGTACAATGGTGAGTGCGCGGTTGCTGTATCAGCAAAAAACGCGGCTCACAGTGCCTGGGTCAAGGGTCGAAGAAATCATGACCCTCGCGTGGATGAGTTGAAAGCAGCTTTTAATCGTGCCACCAAGTCTTGTAAGAAAGTCTTTAGAAGAGCGGAGGCACAGCGCGTTTCCAGGATTGGCGAGAGTCTATTAGCGCACCCAACGGGTAGTCGCAGCTTTTGGAGTCTCGCCAAAACTGTGGAATCTAATTTCTGTCGTTCCTTACTGCCACCGCTGAGACAGCCTGATGGCTCACTGGCGCATACGGCAAAAGCGAAGGCCGATCTCTTGGCTGAGCTCTTTGCCGTTAATTCACGGATCGACGATCGTGGTGCAAGGCCACCCACCTTGCGTCCATGCGGGCATACGATGCCTGATATCCGTATCAGACAACGCGATGTCCGCATGGAGCTACGATTGCTCGATATCCGGAAGTCCAGTGGGCCTGATGGTATCCCAGCGCTTGTGCTTAAAATGTGTGCAGCGGAATTGACTCCCGTCTTGACGAGGCTGTACCGACTCTCATACTCGTCGGGCTGTGTGCCTCGGGCTTGGAAGGGGGCCAATGTGCAACCGGTCCCGAAGAAAGGTGACCGTTCGGACCCTGCAAACTACCGTCCGATAGCTGTAACCTCAGTGTTGTGCAAGGTCATGGAGCGGATAATTAATAGCCGCCTCATGGCCTACCTGGAGGGTCATCAGCTGATCAATGACCGTCAATATGGCTTTAGGCCGAAACGGTCAACTGGTGACCTTCTGGCGTATACCACGCACGTCTGGGGTGAAGCGTTGGACGGTAACGGAGAGGCCCTTGCCATCGGCTTGGACATCTCCAAAGCGTTTGACAGGGTCTGGCACATGGCCCTTCTTTCCAAGCTCGAGGCATACGGTTTACCTGACCGTCTGCGTGGCTGGATAGCCGACTTCCTGCGTGGCCGCTCCATACGCGTTGTTGTGGATGGCAGCGCGTCACGTAGGGTGTCGGTGAATGCTGGCGTTCCTCAGGGCTCTGTGCTGTCGCCGACCTTGTTCCTACTGCATATCAATGACATGTTGGACCTTGGATCCAACATTCATTGCTATGCAGACGACAGCACGGTGCATGGACGCTACACTGCCCGCCCCGCAGCCGGAAAACAGGAGATAGCCGATATGAGAGAGTCTGTTGTAGCGGGGCTGAATCGGGTTCTTGATTGTATTACCCATTGGGGCGACGAGAACCTGGTTCAGTTCAACGCAGACAAGACTCAGGTATGCGCGTTCTCGACGAAAAAATCCCCGTTTATCCCCCTTCCTTCTCTTCGCAACATTTCCCTTGGTACTTCGGACAGACTGGATATCTTAGGGATGTCCCTTCGCAGCGACCTGAATCACAGGGATCACATTGAGCGGGCTATTAAGACCACCTCCCGCAAACTTGGCATCCTGAACAAGGTGCGGCGGTTCTTCGCGCCAGAGCTTCGCCTGCTTTTATACAAGGCTCAAATTCGCTCTTGCGCGGAGTACTGTTCGCATCTTTGGGACGGCTCTGCCAAGTATCTTCTCAATGCCCTGGATTCATTGCAGCGCCGAGCTGTCCGGATCATAGGAGATGTAGAGGTTACGCGAACTCTGGAGCCTCTGCAATTACGCAGAGACATGGCGGCTCTTTGCGTCCTCTATCGCCTATACCACGGGGAATGTTCCGAGGAGCTCTTTAACCTTGTTCCTATCTCTTCTTTTCACACCCGTAACACCCGCACTGGTCGGGGGAAGCATTCACATTTTGTCGACAGAATCGGTAGTCGAACTAAAAAGTTTGGTGCATCTTTTCTTTGTAGAACAATCGACAAGTGGAATGCTTTGCCAGCCCATGTGTTCTCTCCCTCCTATAACCTTGGATCCTTCAAGCGATGCGTGAAGAAGCACCTTTGGCCGGCATAGTGACGGCGGGTGAGACAGCCGCGTACTGACTCGGTTGTTTCAGTCGTCGGCACTTTTGGATCTCCTCTTGCTTATCATCAGGCAAGTCGATGTCAAATGTCGTGTCACAATAAAAAAAAAAAAAAAAAAAAAAAAAAAAAAGTGAAGTGACTCAGTCGCGTTTCAGGATTAGCTTGAAAGTTGCCAGTTTCAACTGCTACTTGTTGTTATGTAATTGTACTATCAGTCGCCTTCATTCATAGATCACACTTGTTTGTCGGCTATTGCTACTAAAAAAACGTATTAAAAGTAATTTTGTAAACCACTAGACCATGGTCGCCTTAAAATAAATACAAATTGCAGATCGCAAAAGTTCATCGAGCAGTTTAGAGCAACTCCGTCGTAGAGCTGGTGAGGTTGGTGGGTCGTTGACAAGGAAAGGCTCTGAGAGGAGAATAATACTGCCTGCTGATACGGATGACATAGCCACACACTTGGATTCATTGAAACCAATCGGAATAACACTCACCAGTTTCTTTAAACAGGTATTATTAACTTTGTGACAATGCGAGAAGCTACAACTACTAGTAGATACGATACTATTTATAATGGTGCACCCTCTATCTATCGCCTATACCACGAAAAATGTTACGAGGAGCTCTTTATTTTTTTTTTGTGACTCGACATATGACTGCACCCCGCTTGATGTTAAGCCAAAGTGTGGTCCATGAATGAATGTCACTGCTAAT
Source organism: Tinea trinotella (assembly GCA_905220615.1). Classification (NCBI taxonomy): domain Eukaryota; kingdom Metazoa; phylum Arthropoda; class Insecta; order Lepidoptera; family Tineidae; genus Tinea; species Tinea trinotella. Next base: position 1,076,059 of record HG992307.1, on the reverse strand, counting down.
ACAATTCAATAACTGTGAGTAGCAATCATATCCACTATGCCGGTCTAGATGGAACCGGCAACTTACAAGCTAATCCCGAAACGTGACCAAATCACTTCACGGTCTGTAAACTTGTAAGTGGTGGTACTACCCCGGATCGGCAGACTGGGTACCACTGCCTACCACTCTTAGATAACCAGATTCGAAGCAAAATCCATCTCTCTTTTTTTATTAACAAATATTTGCAATATTTAATATTATTAAATATTACAAATAAAAGATATGAAACAAATATTTGCTCCGACCGGGGATCGAACCCGGGACTTTACGCGCAACAAACCAGTCGCTAAACCGTTCGTCCACGCCTGTCGTCAAGACCTTGTTCCTACCTCGTCTTTTCACACCCGTAATACCCGCACTGGTCGAGGGAAGCATCCGCATTTTGTCGACCGAATCAGCAGTCGAACTAATAAGTTCGGTACGTCTTTTCTTTGTAGATCAATTGACAAGTGGAATGCTTTGCCTGCCCATGTGTTCTCTCCATCCTATGACCTTGGATCCTTCAAGCGATGCGTGAAGAAGCACCTTTGGCCGGGATAGTGACGGCGACTGAGGCAGCCGTGAACTAACTCGGATATTGTCGTCACTCTTGGATCTCCTCTTGCTTATCATCAGGCGGGTCAAGGTCAAATGTCGTGTCACAATATAAAAAAAAACATTCTGCCTTAGTCACTGTCACTATGCTGTTCAAAGGTGCTTCTTCACGCGTCGCTTAAAGGATCCAAGTTTCTCAGATGGGGAGGTGAAAGGTTTATCTTCAGTAGTGAACGTCTTCTGGATGATGATGGTATAGCTTGCTTAACTATAAATGACGCGCCCCTCCACTTTATTAGTTTTTTAAAATGTTTGAAGGTAAATATTACTAACTACACTTCATCACCGTGCTCCTCCTTTTGTGTCTAACCAGCAAAACTGAATGACCAATTACAATTGCATTTTCGTTGTGTTGCATCCATATTTTATACTTATCGTGTGCTTAAATGCAGTGGAGGGGCGCGTCATTTTAGGTTAGACAGACTCTATAAAACTATTTGCTTTCAGGAAGTTGACAAATTACGTGACGAGGACCTGTACAAGTTCCTCCAAGAAATAAAGAGACCGAGTTCAGCTCCAAAGAAATTGAAATGTATTCCAGGAATGTTGAAGATTGAAATATGCTCATGCCCTGAGGATATTAGGAATGTGTTGACGCCGGAACTTGCTAAATTGAACCCATACGGAGGTAACTATTCATCATCAACATCATTAGCCTGCTGAACATAGGCTTCTCCCTTAGAACGCTATTTATATATACTGCTAAATATAATACAGGATGCTTCCTTGGTTTGGACACATAGAAAGGATAAGTAAAAGTAGATTGACGAAAGGAATTTATAAATCTGATGTGGATGGATGTGTTAATCGAGGCAAACCCATGAGAGTGTTTTCCGACCCAATCGGAGACATCGTTAAGGAAGCTGAGTTGCCTAGTGCTCATAACTATAGAGCGTGTATGAAGAGAATTGTGGATGTGAGGGAAGCGAGTGAGTTGTGACGGGATCGTCGCATGTGGCGCTCCATTGTCTCAGCCTATCCCTGTGTCAAAAAGGCGTAACAATTTGATTGATTGATTATTTAGATGACAACGTGCGTCCTTGCAAGGAGATACTAACGTTCCCGCTATACCCGCCGTTAGTGCCACATTATCAATACCGCAGTCTACTTTATGTATGCCCGAAGGAAATTAATTTAAATGCGTACACATCGAGAACTGGATCTGCTAGGAACATCGCTGTGAGTATTTGGAAGAGTTCATACTATATTTTTAATAGGTCATTAATGAAAAATCCAGTCTGCAATTTTTATTTATTTACTCGACATATGAGAGCACCCTGCTTGATGTTAAGCTAGAAGTGCGGTCCATGGATGGAGGTGACTGCTACTACAGTGAAATAACTGCAAGCACCAGACACATCCACTACGTCATCTTAATTGGTACCAGCTATATTTACCGAATATGTAGATATATTCTGTGTACTCAAAATAACCTTTTTTATTTTATTTTTTTTATTGTGACACGACATCTGACCTCGACCCGCCTGATGATAAGCAAGAGAAGGTCCAAAAGTGACGACAACTGAAAAAACCGAGTTTATTCACGGCTTCTTCAGTCACCGTCACTATGCCGGCCAAAGGTGCTTCTTCACGCATCGCTTGAAGGATCCAAGGTCATAGGATGGAGAGAACACACGGGCTGGCAAAGCATTCCACTTGTCGATTGTTCTACAAAGAAAAGACGCACCGAACTTTTTAGTTCGGCTGCCGATTCGATCGATAGAATGCGGATGCTTTCCCCTACCTGTGCGGGTATTACGGGTGTGAAAGGACGAGGTAGGAACAAGGTTAAAGAGCTCATCGGAACATTCTCCTATAAGAGAATAGCTAATGGTATTAAGCTCGCCTATATTGTGTCGACCCAGGGGGTTATTTAATTGTAGTAGCAGTCACCTTGATTCATAGACCGCACTCCAGCTTAACGACAGACGGGTGCTGTCACATGTCGAGCTACATTAAGCCGACCGTGGTGTAGTGGCAGTGCAATGGTTACACAAACCGAGAGCACGAGTTCGAAACCACCCACCGGTACCAATGTATCTTTGATATATGTACTTAGGTTTTCTTGTTACTATGATACAAGCACTTTAGTAGCTTAGTATAGAAATGTAAATTTAAAAAAAATATATAAAAAATACTATTTTGTATTTTAGGTTCGTATCCAACTAATGGCTGGTGAGGAGCAGTCGTGTGCGTTGCCAGCTATATTTGGTAGAAGTTCGTGTCCAGAATTCACAACGGAGGCATACACTACTGTTTTGTACCATAATAAGTAAGTAGTTGTGTAGCGACCGTACTGCCAACGGTCATGCAAAGCAACAGCATGGGTTCAAAACCACTTGCTGGTACCAACAGGGCCACCTTTACCCGGGGGTTCAAGGGGTGCGGTGCACCCGGGCGCAGAGTCCTAGGGGGCGCATGCCGACCGCCACAAATTTCGATAGGTACCTACTACACTGAGACCAGGCGAGCGGAGCCTTGACTTTCGCACCCCGGCGCAGAATATCCTTAAGACGGCCCTGGTTACCAACAGTCTAAGATATGTAACGTTAGGAAATCCATAAACCCTGTCTTCCGTGCTGTAAATAAGCTCCTGAGACGTTTTTTTTTCTTATAGAAAAAAAAACGTGAATTGGTAGCGTCTGGAAGCAATCACAGCTTCCATTTTTACTCACTGAGCATTGGGGAAAAATAGTGGCAGAAAAAAATAGGTTTTCGGAGAAGGGGGTGGGGTTGGAAGACCCGAAAAAAGTGGATCCGGTTGTACAAAATTGTTGATCAAGTACAAGTTTTCATTGCAAAATAATGTCAGACACCACAGGCAGGCAGAGTAGCCTACAGAGTAGGGTAGTAATACAAAATCTAGCATTAAAAAATGTTACATCATGGATTGACCTGTTTTTTTTTTTCATTTACTACACTGCAAACAGTTAGGGTTTATGATTTTGACGCGTTATATCCCAGACTATAATATCTTTGATATTTTATGTCTTTTTACACCCGTAATGCCCGCACTGGTCGGGGGAAGCAACCGTGTTTTGTCGACCGAATCGGCAGTCGAACTAAAAAGTTCGGTGGGTCTTTTCTTTGTAGAACGATCGACAAGTGGAAAGCTTTGCCAGCCCATGTGTTCTCTCCATCCTATAACCTTGGATTCTTCAAGCGATGCGTGAGGAAGCAACTTTGGCCGGCATAGTGACGGTGACTGGGGCAGCCGTGAACTAACTCGTTTTTTTAGTCATCGTCACTTTTAGACCTCCTCTTGCTTATCATCAGGTGGGTCGAGGTCAAATGTCAGGTCATAATAAAGAAAAAAAGTCAGTTTTTCCTTATTATGAATACATTATTAAGATTTTATATTTTTGTTTAGGAACCCATCCCTCTACGATGAGATAAAGTTAAAGTTGCCAGCGGATTTGGGTGACCAGCATCATTTGTTATTTACATTCCTACATATATCATGTCAGAGGAAACCTGTCGCACCAGAACAGGAGAAGAATTTGGAAACAATCGTTGGGTATTCGGTATGGATATTTATTTTTTTATTTACATTTCTATTCTAAGCTATCAAAGTGCTTATAGAAACAAGACAATCAATATATATATGGAGAAGTCCAACTTAATGATAATTTGATTAATTTATTGATCAAATGCTGTACATAAAATAAGGTATAGCGGAGCTCAAAGTTGTGAGATAGCTTCTTATTGTGAATGTATAGAACCTGTCAGATAATAAGAGCGCTGGCTTTTGGCCTTTCAAAGAACCGACAACCGATGGGGAAGAAAGGTTCTAGAGCGGAGACCACGAACCGGAAGACGCAGCGTAGGTAGGCCTCCCACTAGGTGGACTGACGACATAGTGAAAGTCACGAATAACTGGTGGATGCAACTGGCATGTTGTCGTTCAGAATGGCGTTCTAAGGGGGAGGCCTATGTTCAGCAGTGGACGCCTTCTGGCTGATGATGATGATGTACAATTGAAACTTTTTTTCAGTGGCTCCCACTGTGCCGGAATGGGAAATTGACGTGTGGAGAGTTCAATCTGCCTGTAATGCTAGAGGAGCCGCCTGCGAATTATTCCTACATCTTTCCTGAAGTATTATTACCAGGCACCAAATGGATTGATAACCATAAACCATTGTTTAATTTAACACTTGACGCGCATTCTACTGTTCATCCGTTGGTAAGTAGCCTTTTTGATATTGTGACTCGACATATGACAGCACCCTGCCAGACGTCAGGCTGGAGTGTGGTCCGTGAATAAATGTAACTGCTACTACAATTCAATAACTTTAAGTAGCAGTCACATTTATTATAGTTGGAAAAGGTATAAGATACTGCTGATCTCGGAACGCGACTAAGTCACTTCAACTTCATGGTCTGTATCAAGTATGCAGACCGTGGTACTACCAGGGTGGTAACTGGTAGTACCACCCTGGATCAGGAGATTGGGCACCATTGCCTACCACTCTTCTCGTCATGCCACGATTTTGACACAACTCACTCGCTTTCTTCACATCCATAATTCTTTTCAAGGATTTTATCAATATTTGTTGTAAAAAAATGTTTGCTTTAGATATGGCTCTTCTCAGTCTGCCTATATCGAGTAGTACTACCATTTTCAAATGTACAGACTGTGAAGTGACTTAGTCGCGTTTCGAGATCAGCTTTAATACCTGATTGTTTGACTCTTCCATGACTTCGGAAAGGAAATCAAAATAAAACTCGAGCAATTTTCTTCAGCCTTTCAGTCTTTCAAAACTTCAGCCACAAACTAGTTTGGCATAGTGGTACTAAATGTAGCAGTAGTTATTTAACTGTAGTAGCAGTCGCCTGCAGTCATATACAGCACTCCAGCTTAACATCAGGCGGTGTGTTGTCGTAAAACTACGGTTTACAATGAATAGAGTCAATTAATGGTGTCATTGTGTTCTCTAGGATAGTTGCATTGAAAGGTTCGCAATGGCCTGCGAAGCTGTCCAGGAGGGGAATATACCAGCCAGAATTGGATTGGCCAACATGGAGGCAGAACTAAGAAATAGGTAATCATATTTGTCTATTTTTTTTATTGTGACTCAAATCGGATCTTGACCTGCTTAATGGTAAGCATAATGGAGATCCAAGAGTGCGGACGACTGAAAAAATGAGTTTACGGCTGCCACACTCGTCACTATGCCGGTCTAAAATGTATGTTGCATTTGGACTTTTTTTATTGTTATTTTGACTTTTCTATACTGAGCTAGTAAAAGTGCTTGTAAACCGGGCGACTAAAGTACTTACTTATATCAAAGATATATTGGTACCGGTAAATGGTCATTACACCACGGTCGCCTTGAATTGTCCTAATATTAATAGGCATTAAATTGAAGATTTTTATTGTGGTTCAATATGACAGCATCCCGCCTGATGTCAAACTGGAGTGTGGTCCATGAATTGACATTTCTGATCTAATAATCAATCTATAGTAAATGTTTGATAATTACTGTCTCTTTGATATACCGATTATCTACAAAGAAAATAAATTATCAAACAAGATCTAAACAATCAGAATTGTCTCCAAAGACAAAAAACCTTACCTCTGAGCCAATCTGGATCTGGTCATTGGATCTATAGAGAATGTATTAAACATTTGGTTCGTCATTTTGATATAGACGTATTTATTTGAGTTTCTGTTATTTATGTTTGAGGTGGCTTGTTATTCTTCTTTTAATCAAAATATTGTTATTCCCTGATATTTTTGTGGAGATTAATTTTAATTTAATTTTCAGTATAAATGAATTGCCGAACGCTAACGTGGAAGTGTTGGCGAGATATTTGCCTGTTGTTTTGGACAAGACCATTCAACTGCTGACGGCGCCGCCATCTTTGCAGGGCGATGTGCTCAATATAGCGCAGGACGCGTTCACGTGCCTCACACAAATATTCACTGATATTACTGTAAGTATAACATAATTAATTTTAAAAGGCGATCGTGGTGTAGTTGCCGTGCAATGGTTACGCAAACCGAAAAGCACGAGTTCGAGACCACCCATGGTTGTCCTATTTCTATGATACAAGCTTAATGTAGAAATGTAAATAAATAAAAAAAAATACGAATTCAACTTCTTCAATTATCGTTACTTTCCGCGATCCTTACTTAACTCTCTCGCTTCCTCCACATCTATAAATCTTTGACGCTACGTCAATCACGTGAAAAATTCAACGCTAAAGTTGAAATCAAGAAAAAGACTGATGTTTTATTTGACATAAAAAGAATATAAACAAAGGAATGAATGATGTTTGAAAATGACAATGCTTTTTTAATGTAAATAAATTATAACAATTTTAGTGCGAACTTAAAAAAGGTCGGCACAAATCTCTTCATTCAGATTTTATGGTTATGAGCACTGCAAATGTACCCTGGACGTTATTGTGACAGCACCTCGCTTAATGTTAGGTTGGAGTGCGGTTCATGAATGAAGGCGACTGCTACGACGGTTAAATAAGTGCAAGTAGCAGTTGCATGGTTAGACCGGCATGTAAGTCCCGAAACGCGACTAAGTCACTTCACGGTCTGTATGCTTGTAAGTGGTGGTACTACCCCGGATCGGCGGACTGGACACTACCCAATACGTCACGCGGTCGTGTCTGATTTAATCGATTAACAATCGTTTGAGTTGTCCCCGTTGATTCTATTAACCACCTCTGATTAAATTTTATTTTTAAAACTAGTTTACCTTTTTATTACGACTTATGATGCAGAAATGGGGTCATCGTCATCATCAGCCAGAAGGCGTCCACTGCTGAACATAGGCCTCCCCTTTAAAACGCCATTCCGAACGACAAGATGTCAGTTGCATCCACCAGTTACCCGTGACTTTCACTTTGTCGTCAGTCCATCTAGTGGGAGGCCTACCTACAAGGCTTAATAAATAAATAAATAATGCCGCATCCACTATGCATTTGAAGTGGGTAACTTTCAAGCTGATTCCGAAACGCGACTGCGTTACAATTAACTAAGTAATTATATAAATATGTTTTTTTTTATTTCATGAGAACATGAACGAGGGTACAACTTGTGACTCTCACGGTCGCAGTGGTCTTCTGACGACATACATACAGTACCAAGCTTCAATTCCACGACCACTGCTCTCAGATAGAGATATTGGACTGCCGTTACCACCAACAGGTTCGTATTTTATACAATATGATTAAAGAAAAAAGAGCGGAGAAGAAAGAAGTGAAACAGAAGATCTCTTTCACTCGTTCCTCACTATGTGACCAGCTATAATAGCGATTTAGGCCGCGACAAACTGCAGCTTTACAGTTGACGGCACTAATGGATCTCTACTGCAGCTCTTAACATCAGGTCAGTCGATGTCACATGTCGAGTAAAGAGTGAAACTAAAAACGAAACATTTAGAGAAAAATATTTCAAAATTTTCCATATCATCATAAGCCAAAAGGGGTCCACTGTGAACATAGGCCTTCCCCTTAGAACGCCATTACGAACGACAAGATGCCAGTTGTATCCACCGGTTACCCGTGAATTTCACTATGTTGTCAGTCCACCTAGAGCCTTCCAAAGTTCCTCACAAACTTTTTTTATGTAAAAATATTACCCAAACTTTTTTCTTTCTTATTAAGACGCGACATCTGACTTCGACTGCCTGATAGTAAGGAAATGGCGCCAAGGACTTGGACGACTTAGAAAGCCGGTCCAATTAACTTTTTTTTATTTTTTTTTATTGTGACTCGACATTTGACAGCACCCCGCTTGATGTTAAGCCGAAGTGTGGTCCATGAATGAATGCCACTGCTACTAAAATTCAATAACTGTGAGTAGTAATCACATCTACTATGCCGGCCTTGATGGAACCGGCAACTTACAAGCTGATCCCGAAACGTGACCAAATAATCACTTCACGGTCTGTATACTTGTAAGTGGTGGTACTACCCCGGATCGGCAGACTGGGAACCACTGCCTACCGACTTCTGGCGCCCTCACTATGCCGCTAATAGGTATTCTTTCACGCTTGAAGGATCCTAGGTTACGGGATGGGAAAAACTCATTCCTTTGTTACACAGGGATAGACGTAACAGCTAGAAACAGTTTAGTAGTGATACGCCACACACGACGACGCGTTGGTGAGCACCATTTCGCGTAAAGTCCTGGATTCGATTCCCGGTCGAAGCAAAGATATATTTATTAGCTTTTATTTCTAATTTAGTATTTGATAATTATATTGAATATTACAAACGTTTTTAATAGAAAAAGGAGGCGGATATTTGCTCCGGGAAAGGTTGTCTAAGAGTGGTAGGCAGTGGTGCTACTTAGTTTCATGGTCAACCGGTTCCGATTAGGCAGGCATAGTGGTTCGGCTGCTACTTGCAGTTGTTTAACTGTAGTAGCAGTCACTTTCATCCATGGACCGCACTCCAGCTTAACATCAGGCGGGGTGCTGTCATATGTCAAGTTATGATTTTATAAAAGTGTAACCTGTTTTTTTTAGTAATGACTGATGGTTCATGTAAAATACTCCACGAGGAACTGGCTCTACAATGGGTAGTGGCAAGTGGTGCTACAAGAGACCTGGCTATGCATAACTCATGGTGAGCTTACCTTTTTTTTTTTATTGTGATTCGACATTTGACCTTAATCTACCTGACGGTAAGCATGATGAGGGTCCAAGAGTGCCGACGACTGAAAAAAACGAGTCAATCCACGGCTGCCACAGTCGCCGTCAACAGAACATCGTCAAAATTCGCATGCTTCTCCGACCTGTGCCGTTATATCGGGTGTAAAAAGATTAGGTAGGAACCAGTTTGGAGAGATCCTCGGAACAGTCTCCGTGGTAAAGGCAAAAATGACACATACAGCCGCTATTTCTCTGAGAAGTTGCATGACCTCTGCATCTCCTATAACTATAACTACCGCTGCATTTAGGGCATCAAGAAAATACTTAGCAGAGGCGCGAAGAACCTTGTTTAGAATGCCAAGTTTGCGAGGTGGTCTTAATGGCCCGCTAGATGTGGTCCTTGTGATCTAAGTTCTTCTAGATAATCTAAGGTAGTCTGTTTCCGCTGCGACAGACTATCTCATCCCGGCTATCTCCTGTTTACCGGCTGCGGGGCAGGCAGTGTAGCGTCCATGCACTGTGCTGTCGTCTAGCATGTTATAGATATGCAGAAGGAACAAAGTCGGCGACAGCTCCGTTCTTGAGGGACGCCGGCATTTACAGACACCCTACGCGATGCGCTTCTATTCACTACAACGCATACAGCATACGGTTTAACTGACCGTTAGCCACGACAGTTAAACCGTATGTCTCGAGCGACCCTGTCAATCGCTTTGGCATCTCCGATGGCAAGGGCCTCTTCATTACTATCCAACGCTTCACCTCAGACATGCGTAAGGTACGCCTGAAGATCACGAGTTGACCGTTTCGGCCTAAAGGCATATATAATTACGGTCATTGCTGATGACCCTCTAGGTAGGCCATGAGGCGGACATTATTTATTAAAATTTTTATATGACAGCACCCAGCTAGAGAGTGGTCCATGAATGGATGTCACTGCCACTACAATTCAATAACTGTAAGTAGCAGTAACATCCACTATGCCGGCCTAGTTGGAACCGTTCACTGCCTACCACTCTGATAACTAGACCCGAAGCAAATATCTGCCTCTTTTTTTATTAATAAATATTCGCAATATTTAATATAATTATTAAATATTACAAATAAAAGCTATGAAACAAATATTTGCCCTGACCGGGAATCGAACCCGGGACTATATGCGCAACAAACCAATCGCTAACCGTTCGTCCACGCCTGTCGTTTAGCGTGGATTATCCGCTCCATGACCTTGCACAGCACTGAGGTTACTGACATCGAACGGTAATTTGCAGGGTTCGAACGGTCGTCCTTTTTAGGGACCAGTTGCACATTGGTATGTATGTATTATTATATAAGTATGAGAACTGGTTTAGCCTCGTCACGACGGGAGCCCAAGTTTTAAACACAAGCGCTAAGGTGCCATCAAAATGGAAGCGATTGCTACTACATTTTGATGGCTCCATATGGAGGTCGCATCCACAATATGCAGTTATTAAAATGTAGTAGCGATTGTCGGTTTTTCGAACGATGTGGCCAGCCTATATATTTAATATATCTGAGACTCTGATTTAATATATCAAAAGGACTTGTTTCTTTAGTTGAAGGATGTATGGATATAAGTCTGTTTAACACGAAACTGTCTTCGATTTTTTACAAGAAATAAGTCCTATTGAAAAGTACCTCCTTATATGTACATTGGTCATTCCGTTTCTATGATACAAACACTTAGCTTTCATGCTTCTTCTGCTATACCCTAAAGCAAAACATTCCATACATACATTATTGTAGAAACAAGTACCGCATTGGTTTGGATATATCCGAAAGGGTGAATAAAAAAAAGATTAAAGAAAGAGGTTTATAAATCATTGGAAGGATAAATCAGGGACGTCCAGACGATTGTTACGTAATCATTATAAAAATCAGGTGTACTTAACCATAGAGCTTGTATATAGAAAACTAATGATCGGTAGGAAGCAAGAAAGTATAATAAGTAAACGATAATAGTATTCTGTACAGTATTCTTAAAGGCTAGAATTGTTATTACCACAACTTATGTCATAATCACGAAACTCTACGGCTGTCAGCAGTTTTCTTGCCACCGCCTTACACTTCTCTTCACTGTCAGGCAGCTCCAATGTCTTAATAAGCGGTTCAAGCTCCTTAGCATATTGTTTCAGTAACTGCGGATTTATTCCCTCCAATAGATTACAGCCTTTGTGCCAGAAGAATGGTATCTCGCCTTTATTTAAAGCATCGCGAAATTTAAGCACCATCACTTGAAATATTTTGGCGTCAGACTGCCGCCAAATGTTATTACCCTCTGCCAGTTCATGAAAGAATAATGTTTTTATATAATAACTTGCTATTTTATTCATCTTAAGCGCATCTCTTAACTTCTTTATAAATCTGATGCCTTGCTTCATTCGCTCTTGGTTTTGCATCATCAAATATTCCTGGTCGTGGAGTGCAATTCGCCACGTGGTGTCCTGATTCGCGGAGCCCTTTTTTGGTTTGGGAACCACCATCCAATAATCCGTTTTGCAGTTGGATAGAATAGGTCTGTGGTTTTTGGTATGCGGCCACCTGTTCTCTGGAAGTCTCAATGCCGGAACCAAGTCTACCTCGCACAGGAAACCATCATTGTCCATTATTCTTAGAGTCACTGCTGGGCCACTCGACGATAAGCCTATTCTGTATTCTTTACCGCGTACTTTAATAATCTTCTCTCCAGCAATATTTGTATCGAATTCATTTAACGCCTTATCCACGACACTCTTGAACCAATATTGAAAGCGAGATCTGAGAAGATAATTAGTTTTGGGGTCCATCCAACCATATGCTATGATGTCGACGTGATCTTTTCTGTGTGGCAAGTTCTGGAATTGTCTTCCCATTTTGAGTTTGACATATGCCGGCGATTCGTTCTCTAAAATGATGTCAGTATTACTTGGTGTCTTCTCATCGACGTTGTAGTTCGCTGGCAATCGGATCACGATGTCCATGTCGAACTCATTCGGTTGAACGATGCGTAAGTTATCATAGTGGCTTCCCGCGCATTGTTTCCGTGAATTATACTTTTCATAATACTTGTCCACTTTCTTCATTTTTTCATTGATTTCTCTTAAGATGTCCGTAAACACCTTGTAATGCATATCGAAGCTGTCTTGTTTTATTTTTATGTATCTTTTAAATATATCGTCGAACAAATGATTAATATTTTTTGGCCATTTTTTAGGTATTGTATTTATTGTTAATGCTGCGACACTTGCTGTTACTTGTTGTTCATTAGTACTTGCCGTTTGTTGGTTGTCAGTTGTCCAACCAAAAACGCTTGATAATAATTTATAAAAGGACGACCCACTGTTATCACTCATATTTGTATAATTTAACACGCACTATGAATATGTATATTTTACAACTGTACGCTTCTATGTAATATTTATTACTGATTTTCATTAACGTTAAAAGTCTTTTTTATACATTTATGATTAAAGAAAATTATTGATTGTTCTAGATTTATTTTTTGCGATATGTTATCTTAGAGGGATTTGTTTGTACACTGACGTAATGTAACGTCGACCGCTTGAACGAGACTGCATTGCTTTCTCTCAGACATCCACAGAGCGCTATTGTATTGAATATCCTGTGTACTAGGGTTGCTTATTGCTACCTGAAAATAACTCTGCGCACCAACATTATATTTAGATATTGAATCGTCGGTGCTCTTGGACTTCCCCTTGTCTACTAATATATATAATAATAATTATATATATACCTGCATATATAAACTGTATACTTGTAAGTGGTGGTATTACCCCGGATTGGCAGACTTGGTACCACCACTCATTATATCGATATATTAATAAATAAATATGAGTGAAGTGACTAAGTCGCGTTTCGGGATCAGCTTGTAAAACTAGGCCGGGCGTAGTGGATGCGACGTTATTCAATTGTAGTAGGAGTTACATCCATTCATGGATCACACTCGGCGGCGTGTTGTCATATGTCGATTTTCGAGTCACAATAAATAAAAATTACTAAAAAGGAAGAAGCAGTAACCCTACAAGAGTCCGTGCTATATCATATTATTAGAAGTGGTTTAAAGCTTCGGCTTAAATAACACCTATTACAATAATTCTTATTGTTTCCGTCTAAGTTTTTGTTTACATATTTTGACGCTATTAAAATACCTCCACGTTAATAATAATTTTAGATCTAAGTACGTCGTATTCGATTACATACACATGTCGACCGCAATAAATATACGATTACAAAGGACATCAGTCATTTTGGGTATTTTATGTACTACTTTTATAATGTCCAATGATGAAAAAATATATAAATGCTAGTTTCGATACTTGTATTGATAAAACTAATAACAATTTTGCTTTTAATTGCTGTGCAATTGAGTTATTTGGAAAATAAGATATAGATTTTGTATCGTCTTTGTATCGTCTGTCAATCACAAAGACAAGTGATATTAACAGTTCTGCTATGAACTGTCATAATTATAGTTTGATTATTTTTCACACCTTAACTATTCAAAATAAAGGATGTATTCCAATTACATTGTAATCTTCGTACATTAAATTATATTAAAATGTATATGCAACTGTTAATACAATTAAGCCCAAGTCCCCATATAAAATGAATGATGTCCTTTATTGCGGTCGACATGTGAGGGTACCCCGCCTGATGTTAAGCCGAAGTGCGGTCCATTAATATAAACGACTGCTACTACAGATACCCACTTTTAAAAGTGGTAGGCAGTGGTACCCAGTCTGCCTATACAAGGTAGTACCACCACTTACAAGTTTACAGACCGTAAAGTAACTTAGTCGCGTTTCGGGATAAGCTTGTAAATTGCCGGTTCCGACTAGTCCGGCATAGTGGATGTGATTGTTGCTTACAGTTATTGAATTGTATAACATCAAGCGGGTGCTGTCATATGTCGAGTCACAATAAAAAAAAGGTAAATAACTAGAAGCTGCAGTCGCATCTACTATACGGTCGATCATCATTATTTATCACGCCATAATTCCCAGAGGGATAGGCAGGAATCTTGACACAACTCTCTCGCTTTCGGATCAGCTTGAAAGTTGCCTGTTCGAAAAATTGCCGGGCGTAGAGTTGTGACTGCTACTTGAAGATAATTTATTTTTAAGTAGCAGTCACCTTGACATCAGTCGGGTCGGGTCATAATAAAAAAAACTAAAGCGAACTCGCTTACTAATTGCGATAGCTGATAATTACTGATAAAACTTAGTCTATAGCATTATCAGAGCTTCCCAAATTGGATTCCGAGCTGAGGTCATTCACATGGAATAATCAATAATAATCGTCATTTTTAATAGTATAATCAATATATTTTTGGCTTTTATTTTAAACTAGCTAACCTGGCGAACTTAGTACCGCCTAACAGTCAATGAAATTTCCTGTTACAGATTAGCCGAACTTAAGTTGTTGTGAATCGAGAAAATTATAATAATATAATCGTTTCTCTTTATAAATAATACAACATAGGTTTTTGAGCAATATTTTTTCACTGAAATGCTAAAATTGACAACCCTTTATGTTATTCTGATGTATAAGTTATATTATTGTAAAGTTTTATTAGTTTTTAAGTTTAACAAGTTTTAAGTTTTAAGAGTAACAAACATCCATCCATCCATCTATCCAACACACATACTTACAAACTTTGGCGTTTATAATATAAGTAAGGAAGTAAATGTTATTTTAATAAGTTTTTTATTGTGACTTACGTCTGACCTTGACTTGCCTGATGGTAGGGAAGAGCGCCGACGACCGAAATAACAGTTTAAGTCGCTGTCACTATGCCGGCTAAAGTTTTATTGGGGCAAGCACTCGCATTCTGTCTTTTGCATTTTGTTTATGGCTTAGTATTTAACTTTCCAGTGTCAAAGTAAATATAAGTGGTTCAATGTTAAAACATTGTCAAGTAAATATGAATATGAAGATGAAGATGAAACACGCGAGTGATTCATCACAAGATGACGATGATAGTGAGGTGAACGATTGCCGTCTTAGTAAAGCGGCGGAAAGCCTTTACTAAAACTTTCGAAAGAGTCTTGGACACGTTTCACAGCTTAAAATTACTTGTCTATACTCGATCAACTTGAAAATGATTCCTAGACCACAATTCCACCCACCATTATAACACATTAATATTTATGATAAACACAAGATTTTCAAATTGGGTTGTTACTACCATTTATATCTGTTTTTATCATTAGAAATAACAAAAGTAGTACAGAAAATGATAAAGAAACCCAAAATGAATCCTTTAGCTCTGTATAGAATTCGGTTAAACGTAAATGTAAAATGTGAAGTTAAAGAGTGGTGCAACCCATTTTTCTTTACATATACGATACTTTTTACAAATTCGTAAATTATAATTTTTGGTACAACCGACTGTATAAGTTATTTTAAGTATTACCATTTTCTTTTTGTTTTTTTTTTGTTAGTTTAATTTTTGTTATTGTTTATTTCTTATTAGTATGTTTCTTAAGTCATGTTTAAAGTATATGTCTGTATACTTACAAGTATACAGACCGTGAAGTGATTTGGTCACGTTTCGGAATCAGCTTGTAAGTTGCCGGTTCCATCAACCACACTTTGGCTTAACATCAAGCGGGGTGCTGTCATATGTCGAGTCACAATAAAAAAAAAAATAATAAAGGATTCAAGTATAGTTTTTTTTTATCATATAAATGATGTGTGTAGTGGTTTTGCAACGCAAACCGAGAGCACGGGTTCGAAACTACTCACTGGTACCAATGTATCTTTTATAATACGTAATTTGGTTGTCTTGTTTTTTATAGCACTTTAGTAGCTTAAAATGAAAATGAAATAAAAAATTAAACCGGCAGACATTTTATATTAATATTAAGTTATTCGGCTGTCAAAGCCGAAATGACGCGCCCCTCCACTGCATTTACGCACACGAGCAAATATAAAATTTGGATGCAACACACAGAAAATGTAATTGTAATTGGTTATTCAGTTGCTGGTTGGACATAAAAGGAGGAGAACGCTGATAAAGTATAATAGTATAGTTAGTAATATTTGCATTCACACATTTTAATAAACTAATAAAGTGGAGGGGCGCGCATTTATGGTTAGACAAGCTATACCATAGATGTACGTATATGTTGTGCCAAAAGGATGGCTTGTGAAACTTAAAAATACTGACTACAGTAACTGCTCTCTTTTGTGTGAATGACCTTACAACGAGTATTTCTGCAATCTGACTTTGTAGCCGCGAATGAGTCACACGGGCATAGTTACAGTATTCATTTGAACATGCAATCGATTTTAAACTAACGCAATTTAAATTCATACTTTTTTTATTGACTCGATATCTGACTTTTAATAATATTTTATTTTATATTGTTTTTCCTTTGGTTGTCTGGAAGAGATCGCCATGTTGGTGATAAGGCCGCCATTCGTGTGTTGCATCTACTTATGTATCATTTGAGTTATAATCAATCAATCAATCAAATTGTCACGCCTTTTCCCCACAGGGATAGGCAGAGACAATGGAGCGCCACTTGCCACGATCCTGACACAACTCCCTCGCTTCCTTCACGTCCACAATTCTCTTCATACAAGCTTTATGGTTATGGGCACTAGGCAACCTAGCTTTAAGTTATAATTCGCACAATGAAGAGTTTATCTATCTATCTGACCTCAACCTGCCTGTTGGTAAGCATGTTGGATGTCCAAGAGTGGCAACGGGTGAAAAAGCCGCCTCAGTTCACGGCTGCCTTAATCGCCGTCACTATGCCGGCCACGCGTCGCTTGGAGTATCCAAGGCTATAGGATGGGGAGAACACAACTAAATCGCTAATTAGCAAAAAACGCCGACGATTGTACCATAGACCAAATCTGTGCAACATTATTTAACAAAATATTCCCTTGTGCCTGGCAGGAGCATAAGCCACGCCTCTTTTACCTTTAACTAATAGACTAAACAAAAAATTCTTCTAATACCATTATTTTGGTAACAAAATAAACAATGTTACCTGCACATCACAAAACAAAAAAAAAATAGAAAAATACTCGCCTTCAATAGGCTAACGTCGAAGCAGCCGACAACGGGCGTATACAATCATACTATTGTATCCCTTAAGGTGGTGCAGCGAGCGTTTTGTCAATATTACATCATGTGTTATTTTTATAGTCTTTCTATGTTATTTTTCTTCTTACTTCTGGGGCAGCCGTGAAGACTGGCATCAGGCGAGTCGTGATCAGATGTACCTATTCCGTTTTGTGCTATAAATAATTTTGTCTTTCGTATGTAACATCAATTTATTATTGTGAAACTATAATTCTGAGAAGTATTTACTTCAAGGTAAATACAATCAACGACAATGGATTATCTATTTACTTTCGTTTATTTTAGATATCATTATTAGTCATTACACATATATTTATTTATTCAAACAGAAACAAACAGTTATATATTTTAAAATTACATGAAATAATTCCTAAACCAAAAAAGTTTCTATTAATAGGTAGTCTATCCAATTACGTAAAAAAAATTATACTATTATAAGATACATTGAAAATATTACCTCTTAACTTAATTATAACAACAATTTTCTTTTAAAGTGGCCTAATGTATTTGAAAACATATCTATCTGATTCCACTGGCTATTGTAATTGTTACATGCCCTGTTCAAGAATCTGAATATATAAATATTAAGTTTAATGACATGTAATTATCATGGCACAATAACCCAGAAGATTGTTCCTTTTACAAATCGGGGTTTTTAAGAAGGAAGAAAATTTTAGAATTGATGTTCTTTTTCCCGGTCTATGTTGACCGGTAATGGTAGCCACTCGGGTGAGCGACTCCTTTTAGTTTCTTCGCTCCCGGTCTGGAAGTGAGCGTCATCTTCTTTACCTGTTCACGGGATAGACGTCGGCCCTCCGGTGGTCGCGCGTGGTGCGACGCGGTTCCCTGGAGATGGGTGTAGCGGCTGTGGTCGGCTTGATCTAACATGGCTTTCGAGAGCCTGAGATTCGTGTTACTTTTATGATGTGTAGAGGTGAACCGCAGTGCAAACTCCTTGCAAAATAAATTGTAAAATCAACGATTAAAACAGATATCGCAATAACGCATCCGGTATTACCGACCGATAATAACGTGGTAGAGGCTTAAAAGCACTTTTTTACCCAAATGTTCGGCCAAACTGGCTGGTCTGTCCGGCTATTAGGTTTGGCAACCTGGCAACACTATGCGAGAGAGTACTTTTTTATTTGTACATAGTGGGTTTTAAAATTCATTTTAGTATATTTTAATAACTTCTACAAACGATAGAGTCTATATAAAAATAATAAAGTTGATTAAGAATATGCCCAACTCCGTGTGTTAGTTGCCACCGGTATAGTGGATGCGATTATGGACTGCACTCTAGCTTATCATCAGACGAGGTATCATTTGGCATAAATCTTTCGGCTCTTCCTCGTTGACAAAATCTGTAATGATTTCGGAAAGTCATATGACAAAAAGAAATCACAAAATGCGTCGAGCCACAATGAAAAACAATTTTAAGAGTCCTCAATTTTTTTATTGTAGCCTTAAAACAGCACTCCGCTTGATGTTAAGCTGGAGTGGCGACTTCTTCTACAGATTAAATTATATGTGTCTTTTTCACCACCAGGGCATTGTTTGAGCTGATGATAAAGTCCATGGTTGAATATCTTCACTGGAGTGGTGCATACGAATCGCCGAGGAAATGCCGCTTTCCAGAACAATTCACTGACGACATAACATCACTCGTTAATAATGTAACATCAGAAATTATATCCAGATATGGAAAGAATAGCCGTCTAACACAAGGTAAGGTTAGACCCAGCGCCGGATTTAGACTTCGGTGGCTCATATGCAGAGCATGTGGTGGAGGCCCTCAAATAGTTTGTGTTTAATTTTTAAATGTTGACTTTTCCCGCTCAAAGAAAAAAATAAGTTTTTCGTATAAGTTTTACGAGCCTTCGTTTTTTGTGGTGTGGTGCCGTTTTTGCGGGGTTCTGTCATATGTCGAGGCACAATAAAGCCTCGACATATGACAGAACCCCGCTTGATATTAAGCTGGAGTGTGGCCCATGAATAGATGTCACTGCTACTACAATTCAATAACTGTAAGAAGCAGTCACATCCACTATACCAGCCTAGTTGGAACCGACAACTTACAAGCTGATCCCGAAACGCAACTAAATCCCTTCACGGTATACCTGTAAGTGGTGATACTACTCCGGATCGGCAGACTAGCACCACTGCCTACCACTCGGATATCCAGACCCGAAGCAAATATCCGCCTCTTTTTTATTAACAAATATTTGCTCTGACCGGGAATCGAACCGCGCAACAAACCAATCGCTGATCAATCGGCCACGCCTGTCGTTAAAATAGTTTGTGAAACGCACTGGCATCTTGTCCTTCGAAATGGTGTTTTAAGGGGGAGGCCTGTGTTCAACAGTGGACGCCTTCTGGCTGATAATAATGATAATGATTTGTTTTCAGGTCTCAACAACAGCCTCGCCTTCTTCCTGTTTGATCTGTTAAGTATAATGGATAGAGGTTATATATTTGGTCTCATACGTACGTATTACAAACAGATGTCAGCGAAGATTGCCTCGTTGCCTGATGCTGTGCCGCTTGTTCATTACAAGGTAAGCTTTTCTATTATTGTGTCAGGACATATGACAGCACCCCGCCTGATGTTAAAATGGAGTGCAGCCCATTAATGCCGGCCTAGTTGAAACTGGCATCTTTCAAGCTGATCCTGAAACGCGACTAAGTCTCTTCTCGGTCTATATACTTCTAAGTGGTAATATTACCGCGGATCGGCAGACTAAACATCACTTTCTAGACAACCGGATCTGGAGCAAATATTCGCCTCTTTTTTTATTACCAAATATTTGTAACATAATTATTAAATATTACAAATAAAAGCTAAAAAACAAATATTATGATTCGACCGCAAATCAATCCCGGGATATTAATCAATCAATCAAATTGTTACGCCTTAATTTTTAAAGCAATAAGCATTCTACTGCTTATACTTTCTACGATCCATTAGTTTACTATGCTATCTCTACATAACAACTTATTCTTGATGATAAGCAAGAGGAGATCAAAGATCACTATGCCGGCCAAAGTTGCTTCTTTACGCACGCAGAGAATATAAATTGGTATTATTGAATTTGTTAACAGTTGGCGTTTCTGCGTATAGTATGTTCGCATGAGCACTACGTGTCATTGAATTTGCCAACATGCAGTTCGAGCAGTGGTGCCACATCTCCTGCACCGTCCGCTGCATCACCAGCGCCATCTTCTATATCTCAGGTAACCATTAAACTCTAGGGACTACATTTCTTAAATGGTCACTGTTTTTTTATTATTATGACACGACATCTGACCTCGTCCTGCCTTATGATAAGCTAGAGAAGGTCCAAGAGTGACGACGACTGAAAAAAGCGGTTTGTTCACGGCTGCCTCAGCCGCCGTTGCTATACCGGCAAAGATGTCCCTTAGTGCAGTTATGTTATGTATGTTATGATGCGGTATTGTGGCACCGTGGTGTAGTGGCAGTGCAATGGCTACGTAAGCCGAGTGGCACGGGTTCGAGCACACTCATCGGTAACAATGTATCTTTGATATATGTACTTTGTTTGCCCTGTTTCTATGATATAAGCACTTTAGTAGCTTCGTGTAGAAATGTATAATAAAAAATAATAATTATAAAAAAAAGGTTTTATTGTGACTCGACATATTACAGCACCCGATGTTAAGAACTTGTTGTTAAGCTGGAGTGTGGTCCATGGTATTGTTTTTATCGGTATGTGCGGCGCTTTCGTTGAACGCATTGTTTAATTGCAGGCACCTTCGGCCGCATCTCAGAGTGGTACATCATCAGCGGGTCACCTCACAGCTGATTTTAGACAACGGCACTATTTAGCAGCACTCATGTTGACCGAATTGGCAGCAGATCTTGACATACAGTTAGTATTCATTATTTTATTTATTTATTAATAAATTACCGTATTTTACCTACTCCTCTTCCTTCTCTTTGTAACATCTCTCTTAATGCTTCAGACAAACCAGACATTCTTGAAATGTCCTTTCACTGCGACTTGAATCACAGGGGCGGCCATTAAGACCAACTATGCATCTTGGGATCCTGAACAAGATGCGGCGGTTCTTTGCGCCAGATCTTCGCCTGCTACTTTACAAGACTCAGATTCGCTCTTGCGCAGAGTACTGTTCGCACCTCTGGGATGGCTCTGCCAATTATCTTCTCAATGCCCTGGATTCATTGCAGCGCCGAGCTGTCTGCATTAAAGGTGATTCAGAGGTCACACGAACTTTGGAGCCCATGCAACTACGCAGACATGGCGGCTCTGTGCGTCCTTTATCGCCTATACCACGGAGAATGTTCCGAGGAGCTCCATTAACTTGACATCTTGGGATCCTGAACAAGGTGCGGCGGTTCTTTGCGCCAGATCTTCGCCTGCTACTATACAAGACTCAGATTCGCTCTTACGCAGAGTACTGTTCGCCTCTGGATAGACCGAATCTGCAGTGGAACTAAAAAGTTCAGTGCGTCTTTGTAGATCAATTGACAGGTGAAATGCTTTGCCAGCCCATTTGTTCTCTCCATCCTATGACCTTGGATCCTTCAAGCGATGGCCGACATAGTAACGGTGACTGAGGCAGCCAGACTCTTGTCACTCTTCACTCGTCGTTGTCACTCTTAAAACTCCTCTTCCATATCATCAGGCAGGTTGAGGTCAGATGTCGTGTCATAATAAAAAAATACTTACTTTGTTAAGACGCGACATCTTACTTCGACTTGTTCTCACTCAGTAAGGGAGAAGGCACAAGCCGACGACTGAGAAACCATTTCATTTTACGGTTGCCTCTGTCACAGTTACTATGCCAACCGAATTCATATATTTTCTTTGGTATATTTTTGAATATCGATACAATTAGTCTTATAATATGTATAATACCGTATGGTCAATCGGCTGATATTAGGCTAGAGTATGATCCATAGAGAAGCGGACGGACAGATTTTTCTTTGCACAAGGGACAGTCGCTTCCGCTATGATTTTAGATTGGGGAACCTTAATATCTCCGATTTGATTAAATTGTAAGTCTTCTGAGTAGTCTCCATTTTATCTTTCAAGTTATCAGTAATTACAATCTATATTATTCTGAATTCCATTGTTAATATAACTATAAAGTATAGAAAACATTATAAAGGAAATATTAAAAAATATTTTTTTAGGAGTCCAGTCCTCCAATGCGCTGCCGTAAACGCTGTGCTATCATTATTGACGGCACACGACGCCGATACAAGACTTTCATCGCCTGAAACTAAGGCACGAGTCGCCGCACTGTACCTGCCTTTAATACATATAGTGTTGGATGCTTATCCGCAACTTTACAGGAGTTTTCATGATAATAAAGGTATTTTATGAAAATAATACTACATTTTGCAAACATTTAAAGAGTTATCTACCAGTAACTAACTCTTTATAACCGACCTGCCTGATGTTAATTATTGTGTTTAATTTTTAGATATTCTTCAATTTGACAGTGATTTGAATAATAGTGGTCAACTGTTCGCAGCCACTTCTCCTGATAATGATTATAAACAGGTATGTAATGTTTATACATTCATCCTCCACATTCTGTACCGAGTGGGAGAGGACACTTCCGGTGCATTAAGTGTTCTCAGCTGGTTGAAATTACCACCCTACACAGATGCAAATCCCCCCATAGTGACCACGTCGCGTTCGGGGACTAGTTTGTGTAGCACCAGTTGCGTTGGGGGTTGTGGATTCGGTTAGGGACAGTGGCATCCTGCTGACCTGCAGTATCCCGGTGAGAGTCTGTTGACCCGTCGGCCAGGGAGACCCGTAGCAACGGTTCACCGCTGGCCGCCCGCCGTATAGTACAGGGGCCTGAGCCCACCGCTAACCACGGAGGGAGGCTGCCCCACCATGCGGCGCATAATCTCGGGGTGATTCGTCTTGCCGATTGGTGATCGGATATGGGGTCCAGGCGATCATTTCCGGGAGGGTACGGGGGCCCTTCCGTCCGACGGATCAGCAAACTCACACCGCCGGGATGCATGTGGCTAAGCGGATAGCTGCACTTTTCGTCCCTGCCAATGAAACAACCCCCAACATTTTCACGCACCGCACCCCCCCTCCACAATGCAAGCAAACAAAAAGAGTACAGTATACCCAGCGGCAGTTAAAACCCCCATTACAAATGAGCTTGGCGTGGATTTCACGAATATACGTGGAATCCACGCCAACCTCAGTGCCGTCCATCAACATCTGGAGACGGCACAGCCCGCTCTGCTCTTCCTGACGGAGACGCAGATAAAGGCACCGGCTGACACTTCATATCTTCAATACCCCGGCTACACGCTTGAGGAAAGATTCCTCGCGAAAGCCGGGGTATGTGTGTACATCCGGTCCGATATCTGTTGTCTCCGTCTGGTTTGCTTGGAGGATCCTTCCCTTTCCATCCTCTGGGTACACGTAGACCTTGGTTCTCAAGCCAGGATCTACGGGTGCCTTTATCGTTCCCACCACGGGGATTCGGAGACAACCCGGCTCTTCGATTCTCTGAGCCGGGCGGCAGACGAAGCGCTGGAGCGGTTCCCGACCGCGGAGGTCGTGGTCTTGGGGGACTTCAACGCACACAATGAGGTGTGGTTGGGGTCCCAAAGGACCGACCACGCGGGAAAGGCCGCTCATGCTTTCGCCCTTCTGCATGACCTGACACAGCTGGTGACCCAGCCCACCCGGGTACCAGACATTGTCGGTCATGCCCCTTCTCTGCTGGACCTTCTACTGACCACTCGTCCGACCGGGTATAAAATTTCGGTCAAAGCCCCTCTAGGGACTTCTGACCACTGCCTGGTCGAGACGATAGTGCCGCTTGTTGTGCCTCCTCCTGCCAGGAATGAGGTGCGACGTTTGTGGCACTACGGGTCGGCGGATTGGGAGGGAATGCGAAATTATTTCGCTTCGCTCCCTTGGTGGCAGCGCTGCTTCAACTCCGAGGATCCATCCACGTGTGCCTCGGCCGTTGCTGATGGGGATGGAATATTACGTTCCATCCAACTGTGCATCTCGTAACGACCGGAGCAGGCCCTGGTACAACAGTGATTGCGCGGCTGCTGTTTCAGCAAAAAACGCAACTCACAGTGCATGGGTCAGAGGTCGAAAAAATCATGACCCTCGCGTGGACGAGTTGAAAGCAGCCTATAATCGTGCCACCAAGTCTTGCAGAAAGGTCTTTAAAAAAGCGGAGGCACAGCGCGTTTCCAGGATTGGCGAGAGTCTATTAGCGCACCCAACGGGTAGTCGCAGCTTTTGGAGTCTCGCCAAGACTGTAGAATCTAACTTCTGTCGTTCTGTACTGCCACCGCTGAGACAGCCTGATGGCTCACTGGCGCATACGGCGAAGGCTAAGGCCGATTTACTGGCCGAAGTTTTTGCCATAAATTCGCGTATTGACGATCGTGGTGCAGGGCCACCCACCCTGCGTCCATGCGGACATACGATGCCTGAGATTCGTATCAGACAACGCGATGTCCGCATGGAGCTACGATCGCTCGATATCCGGAAGTCCAGTGGTCCCGATGGTGTCCCAGCGCTTGTGCTTAAGACCTGTGCAGCGGAATTGACTCCCGTCTTGACGAGGCTATACCGGCTCTCGTACGCATCGGGCTGTGTGCCTCGGGCTTGGAAGGAGGCCAATGTGCAACCGGTCCCAAAAAAAGGCGGCCGTTCAGACCCAGCAAACTACCGTCCGATAGCTGTAACCTCAGTACTGTGCAAGGTCATGGAGCGAATAATTAATGTTCGCCTCATGGCCTACCTGGAGGGTCACCAGCTGATCAATGACCGTCAATATGGCTTCAGGCCGAAACGGTCAACTGGTGACCTTCTGGCGTACATTACGCACGTCTGGGGTGAAGCTTTGGATGGTAATAGAGAAGCCCTTGCCGTTGGCTTGGACATCTCCAAAGCGTTTGACATGGTCTGGCACAGGGGCCTTTTATCCAAGCTCGAGGCATACGGTTTACCTGACCGTCTGCGGGGTTGGATAGCTGACTTCCTGCGCGACCGCTCCATACGCGTCGTTGTGGATGGAAGCGCGTCGCGCAGGATGTCGGTGAATGCCGGCGTCCCTCAGGGCTCCGTGCTGTCGCCGACTTTGTTCCTTCTGCATATCAATGACATGCTGGACCTTGGATCCGGCATTCATTGCTATGCAGACGACAGCACGGTGCATGGACGCTACACTGCCCGCCCCGCAGCCGGCAAACAGGAGATAGCCGATATGAGAGAGTCTGTTGTAGCGGGACTGAACCGGGTTCTTGATCGTATTACCCACTGGGGCGACAAGAACCTAGTTCAGTTCAACGCAGACAAAACTCAGGTATGCGCGTTCTCGACGAAAAAATCCTCGTTTTCTCCCCTTCCTTCTCTTTGCAACATCTCCCTTAGTACTTCGGACAGACTAGACATCCTTGGAATGTCCCTTCGCTGCGACTTGAATCACAGGGACCACATCGAGCGGGCCATTAAGACCACCTCCCGCAAACTTGGCATCCTGAACAAGGTGCGGCGGTTCTTCGCGCCAGAGCTTCGCCTGATATTATACAAGGCTCAGATTCGCTCTTGCGCGGAGTACTGTTCGCACCTCTGGGACGGCTCTGCCAAGTATCTTCTCAATGCCCTGGATTCATTGCAGCGCCGAGCTGTCCGAATTATAGGTGATGCAGAGGTCACGCGAACTCTGGAGCCCATGCAACTACGCAGAGACATGGCGGCTTTGTGCGTCCTCTATCGCCTATACCACGGAGAATGTTCCGAAGAGCTCTTTAACCTTATTCCTGCCTCGTCCTTCCACACCCGTAATACCCGCACAGGTCGGGGAAAGCATCCACATTTTGTCGACCGAATCGGCAGTCGAACTAAAAAGTTCGGTGCGTCTTTTCTTTGTAGAACAATTGACAAGTGGAATGCTTTGCCAGCCCATCTGTTCTCTCCTTCCTATGACCTTGGATCCTTCAAGCGATGCGTGAAGAAGCACCTTAGGCCGGCATAGTGGCGGCGGCTGGGGCAGCCGGGAACTGACTCGGTTATTCCAGTCGTCGTCACTCTTGGACTTCCTCTTGCTTATCATCAGGCGAGTCGAAGTCAGATGTCGTGTCACAATAAAAAAAAAAAAAAAAATCTGATCTCTTCCTATGAAAGCTCCATATGAACTGCCGGCATAGTAATATTCCTGATTTGATCGAAGGACAATCTTCTTTGTCGTCTCTGTTATTGTAATAGCAGTGACATCCATTCATGGATCACGACGACAGGCGTGGACGAACGGCTTAGCGATTGGTTTGTTGCGCGTAAAGTCCCGGGTTCGATTCCCGGTCGGAGCAAATATTTGTTTCATAGCTTTTATTTGTAATATTTAATAATTATATTAAATATAGCAAATATTTGTTAATAAAAAAAAGAGATGGATATTTGCTTCGGGTCTGGTTAACAAAGAGTGGTAGGCAGTGGTGCCTCGTCTGCCGATCCGGGGTAGTACCACCACTTACAAGTATACAGACCGTCAAATCACAATAAAAAATAAACTCCAGCTTCCATCAGCGGCAGTGGCTTCCATCCAGTGGGGTGCTGTCACATGTCGAGTCACAATAATGAAAGATGTATTAATATATTATAATTTGTAGAATGTCCGTGCGCCATTTAACAGTGAGACGAGCCGTAACTTGTTGATGTGCCTCGTTTGGGTGCTCAAGTGGGCTGAGAGGTCAACCATAATACAAGTGCTGAGTGAAATGAGCATGCCACGAGTACTCACATTGTTGCAGACCATTGATTTGTGCTTCAAGTGTCAGGAGTATAAGGTATGATTAGCCTGTGTTTGGTTTTTTAACATTTCTTCTTGTTTATGGCTTAGTATTTAACTTGCCAGTGTCAAAGTAAAAATATATGGTTGAATGGTAAAACATTGTCAAGTAAAGATGAATATGAAGATGAAACACGCGAGTGATTCATCACAAGATGACGATGATAGTGAGGTTGATGATGATCGTCTTTGTAAAGGGGCGGGAAGCCTTTACTAAAACTTTGGAAGGAACACGAAGACACGTTTTATAGCTTTAAATTACTTGTCTATACTGGATCAACTTGAAAATTAAGAAGAAGAAGAACTAAGAAGTTCCAGTATTATTACACATTAATATTTATGAAAAACACAAGCTTTTCAAATAATTCAAAATTGCGCGTCCTGTCACTTGCAGTTGTCCGCCAAAACGTGACGTTTGACCCGCTTATAAAGTTTCGTATAATTTAATAATAAAGTTTGAAGGAAGAATGTTGTTCTTTATAGTGACAATAAAGAACAGCAATTTGATTCTTCGAACGTAATTAATTATTTATACGAAACTTCATGAACGATGCAAACGTCAAAACGGCCACTGGTATAAACTAAAACGTATCATAGAAACAGAACGACAAGAATACATATATTAAAGATACATTGGGGAGTGGTTTGAACTTGGGGCTACACCACGGTCGCATATATTGAAATAATGCAATTGGTTCTATAACCTTGGATCCTTTAAGCGATACGTAAGAAAGGCCGGTATAGTGACGGCGACTGACGTTACTGATTCGGTTTTTTCAGTGGTCGGTACTCTTGGAGGGAGGTCGAGATCACCTGTCGAATAAAAAAGCTTGAAAAATGACATACTTTTTAGTGGTTATTTACACAGTCTGCCGATCCGGGTTGGTTCCACCATTTTCAAGTGTACGTGCTTTTTTTTATTAAGATCGTGTAACTTGATCTAATTGTGGAAGCCAAGCATGCTTCACCATTTCTACTTGACATTTAACATCATAATGTGTTCATATAGTTTTCCTTCTATTTTTGTAATGTTAATGTTTTAGGGTCGTAAAGAAATAATGAAATGCGCACAACAGAATGTTCGGAAGACAACCGACATAAAGTCCAAGTTGGAAGACGTCATCCTTGGACAAGGTTCAGCCAGATCGGATTTCATTATGCGACGTAAAGGTAAACATATTTATTTATATGTAAAATCAAAATTTATTCGATATATACGTGCCTCCTAAATATTGGAATCAGCTAGAATGCTGTTTAACCCCGAGGGGGTTCCCCACCCCTAGAGACATGGCCGCTATATACGTCTACAACATATAATGTTTTAAGGGGCTCTTAAACCTTGTTCCTAACTCGTCTTTTTACACTTGTGATACGTTCATTTTAATGTTTTTGACGTGACAACGTCTTATAATTCAATGGAGCCGGCTGCACGCACGAAAATACATGCCTCATGCGGCGTTACCTCGCTTGCGTTCCATTTAAGGCTTGAAGTGCAAGCGAGAGCGCGGAACGAGCGAAAAAAATTTGACGTAATTGTATTTATGCGTACAAATAAATGTAACTTGATCAATTCAATTGTGATTTCCATTTACCCCCTTCTCTTTTGTACCTCCGTACAAAATATCTATCAAACAAATAAAATTAAAATTTTCTTTTGAAAAATGCAACCATTCCATCAGTATTTTCTTATGACGTTGTCACGTTCAACTATCGTTAGTAAACCGACTTTACAGACAACCGATTCTTTTTTGTTCTCATGATATCATTTGACATATATTTCCAACGTGTTGGAGTACGTTCCATGAATGGAGGTGGCTTTTACTACAGTCAAATAACTGCAAATTGCACCAGCCTATCCTGACCAGACCAGCTTAGTTGGCCCGGCAATCTA
Organism: Tinea trinotella; assembly: GCA_905220615.1. NCBI lineage: Eukaryota > Metazoa > Arthropoda > Insecta > Lepidoptera > Tineidae > Tinea > Tinea trinotella. The sequence continues at coordinate 1,046,958 of HG992307.1, read as the reverse complement.
GAAACGCGACTAAGTCGCTTCACGGTTTGTATACTTGTAATTGAGTATTGTTATGTTATCAGGCGTATGCAATACCCAAGTGAGTGGTTGTCGCCGTGAGCGTTGGCGCAAGGAATGGCGTGGCGTGACACGTGAATGTGGCGTGCAACCAGACATGGAAGCGGCACTCTCAGCAGAATTGGCACTTGTTATGCTACATGCGTTGGAGTTGCTGCAACAGGTACTACATACTTATTATATTAATTAAGGTGACCGTGGTGTAATGGCAGTGCAATGGTTACGCAAACCGAGGAAACGAGTTCAAACCACTTGCCCGGTAGCAATGTATTTTTAATATATGTACTTTGGTTGTCCTGTCCTGTTTCGGTTGATATAAACCGTTATTTTATTTACATTTCTATAATGCTCTACTAACTAAAATGCTCGTATCATAGAAACAGGACAACCAAAGTACATATATTAAAAATACATTGCTAAAAAATACCGGGCAAGTGGTTTTGAACACGTGCTCTCGGTTTGCGTAACCATTCCACTGCCACCACGCCACAGTCGCCCTAATGACTATGACGGCCAACAAATGTTTTGGGAAATCATATTTAACCAAAACCCAAACAAAACTTTGCGTGATAAGCCGTGGATACGACTGCTACTTGAAATAATGTTACTGTAGTAGCAGTCGCCTCTATTTATGGACAACACTCCAGCTTAACATCTGGCGGGGTGAGTTCTTATATTTCTGCATGCTAATATTTATATTCTTTTCACGAGCAGACTTGCATAAACTGGGAGTGTGGCCAAAACATCTGCAACTCAGTGTTGCAAGTGTTGTTACGCGCAATGCAACGCAACCAAAGCGCCACCGTGTTGCAACATATGTTCGCGACGCTGCGATCACTCATATTAAAGGTAACGTTCATGTTTGGATATTTTTAAGGCACTTGATGAGCTTGTCAGTGTGATTTATATAATGTAATGTATGTAAATTTTGGTATTTAAAAAAATACTAATATAACAATAATGATTTTAAAGGACAGTGCTATCAATTAATCAATCAAATTGTCACGCCTTTTTCCACAGGGATAGGCAGAAACAATAGAGCGCTACTTGCTTCTTCACATTTTCCTTCCTTCACATCCACAGTTCTCTTTATACGAGCACTATGGTTATGGATACTAGGCAACCTAGCTTTCTTGAGGTTGTCTCTGGTTTGATCCGAAAACACCCTCCTGCATCCTTCCACGTCAGATTTATAAATTCCTTATATGGTCAAATAATAATAATAATTTTCAGTTGGGCTGGTCTTGTGCGGAGAGCGCCGAGAGTGCTGGCGCAGGTGGTGTATGCCGTGTGGTATTGGGCCAATGTGCGGCGCAACTTCCTCATATAAGACAACACGCCTCACTAACACTCTACACACTCATGAGGCATCACTACCATCTGGGCAATGTGAGTATGTGCTGGAGTTAACACGTTTTTATTAGCTTCACTTATATGTATGTAACAGAATCTTTTGAATTAATTTAAGGCGACCATGGTGTAGTGGCAGTGCAATGGTTACACAAACCAAGAGCACGCGTTTGAAACCACCCACCGGTACCAATGTATATTTGATATATGTACTTTGGTTGTCCTGTTTCTATGATACAAACACTTTAGTACCTTAGTATAGAAATGTAAAATAAAAATCACCCACTTGAATAATTTTGTCCATGTATTAAAAAGCGATGACAACCAATTGACGACATTTGTGACCGAATGTTTAGCGATTTGTTTGTTGCGCGTAAAGTCCCGAATTTGATTCCCGGTCAAAGCAAATACACTAGTGGAAAAAATTGAGGGATAAAAAAAAAATTTCAATTTTTTTAGTTTTTCAAGTGGCCGTATTTCCCTTAAAAATGGTCATACTGGTTTTTTTTTTTAAATAATTTTAAAGCTCGAAGTTTCTAGTTCGAGATCTTACGACAAAAAAACTTTTCAAGCAATGTGTTTTTGATCCCTTAATTTTTTCCACTAGTATATTTGTTTCATAGCTTTTATTTGTAATATTTAATTAACTATTGCAAATATTTGTTTTAAAAAAGGCGGATATTTGCTTCGGGTCTGGTTATCAAATAGTGGTAGGCAGTGGTACCCAGTCTGCCCATCCGGGGTAGTACCACCACTTATAAGTATACAGACCGTAAAGTGGTTTGGTCGCGTTTCTGGATCAGCTCGTAAGTTGCCGGTTCTAACTAGGCCGGCATAGTGGATGTGATTGCTGTTGTATTATAACATCAGGCGAGTTGCGGTCAAATGAAGTAGTATAAACTACTTATTTTACTAAACTTTCAACTTTTATTTTCAGAATTTCAGCCGTGTAAAGATGCAAGTAACAATGTCACTTTCGTCCCTCGTTGGCACATCGACTACTTTCAGTGAAGAATCACTGCGACGCTCATTGAAAACGATATTGTTGTACGCTGAACAAGATAATGAAATGCTGGATACTTCATTCCCGGAACAGGTATAGTGTTCGGAATATGATTCTTCATCCGAGGAATGCCTTCCAAGCCCATGTATTTTCCTCTTTCTATAACCTTGGATCCTTTAAGCGAAGCGCGAAGAAACACCTTTAGTCGACATAGTGCTGGCGGCTGAGGAAACCGAGTACTGACTGAGTGACTGAACCCCACCTATTATCAAGCTAGAGTGCGGTCCATAGATGGATGTGACTGCTACTTGCAGTTATTTACACTATGTCGACCTAGTTGAAACTGGCAACTTACAAGCGGATCCTGATGTGGTCCACTTGTAAGTGGTGGTACTACCACAGACCGGCACCACTGCTACCACTCTTAAAGGAAATTATACTTTAAACTCGTACATTTTTAGGTGAAAGACCTTGTGTTTAATTTGCACATGATATTGTCGGACACTGTGAAGATGAAGGAGTTTCAAGAGGACCCTGAAATGTTGTTAGATCTAATGCATCGGATTGCGCGCGGATACCAACATAGTCCTGATTTGAGGTTGACTTGGCTTAATAATATGGCGCAGAAACATATGGAGGTTTGTTGTTTAAAACTAGTACTTAATGTTATACTCGTAAAACACCTTTTTGATGAATTTTCTTAGATTTTGCGCGAACATTGAATAATGAATTAAACAATGTAATGTACAATGATGAAAAAATATATAAATGGTTGTTTTGATACTTGTATTAATAAAACTAATAACAATTTTGCTTTTATTTGCTGTGCATTTGAGTTATTTGGAAAATAAGAAACGTATGGATTTTGTATCGTCTGTCAATCACAAAGACACGCCATATTAACAGTTCTGCTTTGAACTGTCATAATTATAGTTTGATCAATTATCACACCTAAACTGTGCAAAATAAAGCTTATATTCTAATTACATTGTAATCTTCGTACATTAAACTATTTTAAAATGTATATGCAACTGTTAATACAATTAAACCCAAGTCCCCATACATGATAAATGATGTCCTTTTATGCGGCTTACTATCGCATTTATTTTTCAACTTTGTAGCCATCGTGGTCATTAAGTAAAAATTAACGCGATAGTAAGCCGCATAAAATTTGTGTAATTCACCTTTTTGTTAATAAATTATTTGTATTTGTTATTTTTATAACGCAGATCCTTGCGTTTTTTTTTATGGATTTACGGGATTCTAAAACTTGTTTTGGCTTTATTTATGGCGCTCAATCTAGTCATGATTTTAGTCTTTATGTGTCATCTCCACTATTTTATTGGGATTACTGCCATCAAATCTAAAAAATATTTCAATCATTGTCATGCCTCCATCCCACAGATACAAAAGATACAATTTTCACTATCCTGACACAACTTATCGCTTTCTTCACATCCAAAAATCTCTTTAATAAAATTAGTCCAAAAAAGCTATAATTTTTTATATATTGTGCAGCGTTCGAACCACACAGAAGCAGGCATGTGCCTAGTGCATGGAGCAGCATTAGTGGCCGAGCACACATGCGCAGGCGCACGTGGGGCACAATTACTAGCAAATGTCACTCACAATGCCTTACATGAAAGTGCCGCACACGAGGTACATGATGCCAGGGATGTCACCCAACACCTCACACATTTGGAGTTGCAGGTAAAGTCATCTATACTAATATTATAAAGAGGAAAGATTTGTATTTTTGTGTGTGTGTGTATGTTTGTAATGTATAAACTCAAAATCTACTGTGCTGATTTCAAAACTTCTTTTACCATTGGAAAGCTACATTCATCCTGAGTGACATAGGCTATATTTATTGCTAGAAAGATTAGGGATCCTTACTAAAACTTAACTAACGTAACCCAAGGTGTAAAAAATTGCCCTAAAACGTCTTTCGTCGCATGCGCTGCGGAAACTATATATGATAGAACATAAGTATGTTTTACAATATTAAAGAACATATCAACTATGGCCATCCTAATATGGCAACATTCTTAGATATGGGGAAAATAATGATGGATCCTCTCAGCCCCACAAAACTATAATAAGAGATTATAAATATATTTTTGTTTCTTTCCGCATGCGAAGTGGCGGGTACAAAGTACTAGTAATTAATAAAACACTTAAAGCCGGTTCTAAATGAACACGTGATCACGACCGTAAATGTCTGAATCTACAAATACCATACGTATACTAATGCCTTTGATAATGTCAACTACGCTTTATATTGTTACAGAATATTAACATAACATTACTTACGCTTCTTTCTGTCGCCTTAGATATTTGTTACAAACATAGCATTTAAAATTGACAATAAACAGTTCAGACATATTTAAAATTATTTGATATATGAGGGGTACCCCAAGGTTCTTACATAGGTCCACTTTTGTTCAACTTTATTTATTTCTTGAAAAGAATACATAGTAAAATATGTCGTATTGTTATTTATTTTCAAAATCAGGCACTTTTGGAACATGCGGCAAGTGAATTGATGACAGCCGGTATGTACGAGACAGTAAATGAAGTATACAAAGTGCTTATACCTATTGCTGAAGAACACCGTGACTATAAGAAACTTGCTAATATACACAGGTTAGTATATTTTATGATAATAAAATCCATGTTAGTCGTTTGCCAATTAATTGTCTGCATAGAAGTACCATTGACTTTACTGTATAAAAAAATTGTGAGTGCCTATAACCTTAGAGCTTGTATGAAAAGAAATGTGAGGGAAGCGAAACAGTTGTGTCAGGATCGTGGCATGTGTCGCTTCATTGTCTGCCTAATCCTGTGCGAAAATTTGATTGATTGATATAATGTGTAACTTTTTTTCCAGCAAATTAAACGAGGCTTTCACGCGTATAGAACAACTGCATGGCAAACGTGTATTCGGAACATACTTCCGGGTTGGGTTCTATGGTGCAAAGTTTGGTGATTTGCATGGTGAAGAATTTGTTTATAAAGAACATGCGCTTACTAAATTGCCTGAGATATTTAGTCGGCTTGAGGTTAGTTTCGTATATATTTTAATGTAGAGATAAATGTTAATAAGATTCTGGCTATTAATCGGTAGGGGTCCTAATGCAATACGAATTATTAAGAAAAATGGATGAACTTTTACATGAATACAATTTTGTGTGTTAATTTTATATTTTTCGCTAATTTTTTTCATTACTCTATTTTATTCATTTTCATTATAAACACTTAGATTAGGATTTCGTTATTTCACTTTTTTAGTATATTTTCAAAACCAGTTTTTTATATTTGTTATTTTTCTAGAACTTCTACGGCCAAAGATTTGGTACGGAAAACGTGGTGATAATAAAGGATTCAAATAACGTGGATTTGACAACGCTGGATCCTGATAAGGCATACATTCAGATAACATACGTGGAGCCATACTTTGAGCCTTACGAGCTCAGACATAGAGTCACACACTATGAAAGAAATCATAATATTAGTAAGTACTTTATAAGACATCATCAAGAAAGCTGGGTTGCCTAGTGCCTATAACCGTAGAGCTTGTATGAAGAGAATAGTGGATCCTGTGGGAAAAGGGCGTGACAATTTTATTGATTGATTGAAAAAGGTCACAGGTCTATGTATTTAGTTTTTTTTATATACTTGCAGAGCGTTTCATGTACGCGACTCCCTTCACATTAGACGGCCGCGCTCACGGAGAGCTGACAGAGCAATGCAAACGTAAAACAATATTGACAACAGCGCATCACTTCCCTTATCTCAAGACACGAATACAGGTAACTCGTAATTTTACACATATTCTATGTCTAAAGAAGTCTTTCAGTGTGGCATTACTTCTTACAGCACTTCACCTAATGTTAAGCTGGAATTTATTATTTGGGATAGCATATCCCAGATAATAGATTCGACAGCTTTCTGGCTGTACTGACTAGACTTAGTAAAAGATCTGTCTACCATTTAAGCACCTAGACCTGGAGCAAATATTAACGTAAAAGCAGTGGTAAAAAGCAGACTTCATATTATCCAAGCATCGATTGAAGCATTCACGGACCGCACTCAACTTTAACATCGGGCGAGGTGCTATCTTATGTGGAGAAAAATATATCCTAGATTTTGATTAAAAAAACTAATTTTATACGGCTTACTATCGCGTTTATGTTTGGTTATTTTGACATTTAGAGAGATTTGTAACCATCCTGGTCACGGAGAGACAAATATTGTACATTCATCAACCAAAAATAAACTATAGTTAGCCGCATAAAATTTGTTTATTTAAAATAAATTTGTAGGTGGTGCAGAGATCTCAGATTATATTATCACCAATTGAAGTAGCCATTGAAGATATGCAAAAGAAGGTAAGTCGAAAACATTGAATTCATCATTAAATTTTTATAATAAAAGCAACTTGCACAAATGGCTACGAAGGCGAACTTGGTGCAATTAATTTTATGTACCAAAAATCTACTAAAAATGACAATTTGTATTTCTTATTATAAAATAATATTATGTTGTTTTAAATATTATCAATCAATCAAATTGTCACGCCTTTTTCCCATAGGGATAGGCAGAGACAATGGAGCGCCATTAAATATTACGAACTGGGATTTGTCAAACAAGCTTTACTCATCTATAGGGTAAAATCCTATTGGGCATGTCGAGTATATAGTTTTTTGTTACTACCTTTATTAATAATAATAAGTCAGTTTAGTGCAAGTGTGGATAAGTAACAGTTGGCTAGAAAACTTAGGATCGATTTTTTAAAATTTTAATTTATATTTTTAAAAGAAATATTTATTCTATGCTTTATTTACGGTTATAAATATGCTTGCGTACGTGTGTATATGTATGTACTGTGTGTGTCCGTTGTCACTTTTACAATCTTTACTTATTTAGAAAAATTCTATATCTTTCTATATTCTATATATATATATGTATATATATCTTTATATCGTAGTCCTTTATTTCTAAAAACAATTATTTTTATAATATCGTAGATAAATGAGTTGGCAGCGGCAACAAGTCAGGAGCCTCCCGATCCGAAAATATTACAAATGGTTGTGCAAGGATGCATCGGCACCACTGTCAACCAGGGACCACTTGAATTAGCACAGGTAAACTAAATAAGATAGAATGTCCCAAGGAACTCTTAAACCTTATTCCTACTTCATCTTTTCACAACCGTCGGGGGAAACATCCGCATTCTCTCAACCGAATCGGCGGTCGAAACAAAAGTTTCGATGGAACGATTGACCAGCCCATCCCTTACATCTTGGATCCAAGCTATCTTTTGGCCGGCATAGTGTAGGCGCTCTTGGACCTCCATCATGCTACCCATCAGATCGAGAACAGATGTCGAGTCACAATTTGAAAAAAAAACTAGATAACGTGGCGAGAAACCGCAGTGTCGTGAGTTATGAAAAAAACGGCGACCAGCATACTACTATGATTCTAGTATTGGTCAGTCTATTTTTCATCACAATAAGTTTTTTAAATATTTTTTCAGGTATTTTTAGGCCCTGTAACCGAGGGCACAGCGCCACCAACCAAATTTACAAACAAACTGCGTCTGGCATTCAAAGATTTCTCCAAAAAGTAAGTATAAAACGCCTTATTGTACAACGCGTCCGTCCTTCCATCCTTGGCTAATTATTCCTTTTACTTTGAGGTTATAAAGATGGTCAATCATGGTCAGAACAATTTAAAAGAGTTATAGGCATCGGTGACCAGTATGCTGATCAGGGGTAGTACCACTGCTTACAAGTATACAGACCGTGAAGTGACTTAGTCGCGCTTCGTGATCAGCTTGTAAGTTGCCGGTTTCATCTAGGCCGGCATTTGGATGTGACAACTACTTACCGTAATTGAACTAAAGTACCATTCACCTCTATTCATATACCGCATTCCAACTTAACATCAGACGGGTGCTGTCATATGTCGAATCACAATAAAATAAAACTAAAGGTGGTAGGTCAAATAATTTGGAAGGTATGAACTTTCTAAGTATGGAAGAGTTAATTAGGTAATGCGATTTTTTGCAATATGGTTACAACGTTTTTATTTTTTCTTTAGATGTCAAGACGCATTGCGCAAGAACAACAATTTGATTGGCCGCGACCAACGCGAATATCAGCGTGAATTGGAACGCAATTATCAAAGGTTCACTGAAAGATTGGCTCCTATGTTGGTTAGGGCCGATTGTCATGTGCAGCAATTGAGGTAAATTATATTCAGGAAAAGCTATATTTAAGGCTGAAGGCAGACAACAGTAGTATTTTACTATACGATTTTTCAGTAAAATTCCATAGAATGCCATTTTTTGGAATTTATATATCTGTCACCGTGTCACTCGCGAGATTGTAAACTGTCGATAAATTGTGAACCATCGTTATATTGTACCATTCTTACTTACAATATAACGATACTTTATAATCTATGTCGAACTATACATCCATATCTATATAGGTACATTATAATCTATTATAACTTTTGGAAACGTTTTCTTTTACAGCAATGGCGTAAACAAACATGAGGCGTACAAATATCAACAATGAAGTGTTTCGAAGTGTAACTCGGATATAGTTTAAACATATTTTTATGCACAATTATTAATTATTTATGCACTTTGTTAACCCACCGTGTCGTTTAGTTTTTATTTATTTAAGCGACAGTAATATCGTATCATTGTGACATATATACAAAATAAATGAGACGCGACTGAGGCAGCCGTGAAGACTTGGTTTTTTCAGTCTTCGTCACTCTTGGACCTCTTTTTGCTTACCATCAGGCGGGTCGAGGTCAGATGTCGTCAAAATAAAAAGACATATATTAAAGATACATTGGTAACGGTGGGTGGTATCGAACTCGGGCTCTCGGGTTTGTGTAACCATTGCAATGCCACTACACCACGGTCGCCTTAGCTGTAAGTAATCAATCAAAAACCCACATTATTTGCTTATGATTACTTGCAATTGCTCACGTGTTACCTTATTTTTACAACTAGCGATTAACAGAGGAGGTTGCTCCGGTAGTGTAGCAGTGAGGGGTGTGTTTTCGTTTACATGTCTCCCACATCACTTCACTACTGCAGGAACTCAGTTAAGCGCTAGTCTGGAGTATAGCATCGAATTATCAAAAGCGAACAATGTATTGACTTAATATTAAGCCCTGTAATCCATTCGCGTTAATAAAACAGTTAGTCCTTGCCACGCCCCCTGACCAATCAGAACGCAAATTCAAATGACTAGTTTGTTATAATAAATACTAAGATTCTACAGATACGAGTAGGTACGGATTTAAAATAAATATACCTTTGTATTTATTTAGGCACATAGAAAGGATGAGTGAAAGTGGATTGACACTTAACCGTAGAGCTTGTATGAAGAAAATTGTGGATGTGAAGGAAGCGAGGGAGTTGTGCCATGATCGTGACAAGTGACGCTTTATTCTCTCTATCTATCCCTTTGGGGAAAAAGCGTATCAATTTGATTGATTGATATTAATTTAACAGAGTTAAGTTGATTTTTATTATTAAGTAAATTAATACATTTGAATATAAATTAGTTAATAATACACTCCACAGATCACTTTTTTTATTAACGCGAATGGACTATAAAAAATATATTTTTATAATTACTTTCTATTATTTGTATCAAATGTCCCAAGTATTATGTAATCTCTCTATTTAAACCAAAAATATAAATTATATAATCCACAATTTCGCATTTTTATTTCATAGAAAGTTTGTTTCACTATCTAATTATTAACTTAGTCGCGTTTCGGGATCAGCTCCAGTTCCAACTACGCCGGCATAGACTACTTGCAGTTATTCAGTATCAAGAAGCAGTCGCCTTCATCAATAAGGTGGGTAGATTTAAAAAAATTAAACAAAACTCACTTATATAAAATTTTATTTGAAAAAACATTACTATTACCAACTATCATTCACAACCACATATTATTACTTCGTCTCTCATACGGCGTTCTCACGAGGCGAATTTAGTTGTTCAATATTTATCGTTAAACAATAAGTCGAAAGTAAATATTGACTGTAGCGTTCTCACGGTTTAATAATAATCGACTCAATATAACACGTGTCATTACACTATCTGTCCATTATAGCATTTTTCTTGTGGATGCGGACGCCATAATTTACATATTTTTTACAAACAAACAAAAAACTGGTCACAGAGGAATACCATACATACGCTGATTGGACTGATTATTCAATGCGAGTTGAACAAACAAGTTCAGACAAGTCGATTCGCTGACAATTACTAATTGAATCAATGAAGGTTGAAAGGTCTTTAATTTTTGTTGAACCGATATTTATTGCTTTAACTTGACTGACAGTCTGTTTAGACGGTTCAAATCGCGAACGATTACGCAGTTGATCAACTAAATTCGCCTCGTATGAACGCCGTATCATAGAAATCCTAATAGCCATTAACTTTACAAAACAAAGAGAGACTAATAAATCAACTTGTATTTCTTTTTTAAACTCCAAAATACAACTGCTAAATAAATGGTAGGTATTTATTTCAGTGTTCACATCCATGATTTATTTCTATTCCATTTTCATTACTAATTTAGACAGTTATAATAGCATTGAAATAAAGACAATATTATATAAATATCCTTACTTTTAATAAAGACTACTCGACTTGCAATTCGAAGTTCTAGGCTAAATTGGTTTTCCAGGCGTAGGTTTTTTATACTGTACATTTTTCTTTACTTGGCAAAAGTAGTAAACAAACTTTCGGATGACGGATTAACAAATAGAAAACAATTGCTATTGACGCGATTCAATACGAATATATAAAAATGTCTAGTTAATTACTGTGAAAATGTTCTTATTACTAATGGGTCATTTGTGAATTTACCGTTTCCATATAAATGGTTTTTGATAAAAATAATGTATATTCGTATGTGTGATTTTAATAACGTTTGTGCATTTGTTACATTGTGTATGTTCATTCTGTACCATAAAACAGTAGTAAAGTTTCCTTAGATAAAAGGTATGGGAAATAGTGATTTTCATGTTTGTTTGTTACTTGTCACGCTTATTAGAAGACTCCTATCTTTTGGCCGACATAGTGACGGCGACTGAGGCGTTTTTTTTTCCGTCGCCGGTACTGTAGATCACCATTAAGCAGAGGCACCTGACGGTGTCGTCACATTTTTTAAAATGCGGGCTATAAAGAATATTCGCCATTTTTGCACATCTATACTAATCTACTACATAGTAACAGGACGACCAAAGTACATACATCAAAGATGAATTGGTACCGGAGAGTGGTTTTGAACCAGGAGTATCGGTTCACCTGACCATTAGCATTACCAAAACACCATCGTCTTGTTCGACACAACCTTTTGTATTATTTTAGGGATATAGAAAAAATTAAAAATTCGCTTTAATTATTAATTTTTTATTATAAGGAATAGTTTCGCTCAGCAATCGAGTACAAATGAACCGTTTTAAATAAACTACGTTTTATCAAAACAAAAAGAAAATACAAGCAAAGAATTTTAGAATTTACATAAACTATAACTTCTTGAATAATGTAAATTAAACATATATTTTTAAAGATATTAATCATATTTAAAAGAGTTACAATTTTGTGCTAAATAAATGACTATTAATGAAGGTGCAATTCACTCTCACATTCAAAAATCAGAAATGCTAATCATAATCAACTGCTTGGGCATTCTAAAACGTTAGACTGCCCAAGCAGCAATGTGTTGGTAGCATCTCCAACCAAGAGCAAAAGCCCTTTCGGTGCTAAATACGTTACTACATACGATGGGCGTATTATATCGTTCACTAAAATCGCTGCCACATATTGAAGCTAGCAGGGTCGTCTTAAGCATATTCAGCGCCGGGGTGCGAAAGTCAGGGTCCGCTCGCGTGGTCTCAGTGTAGTAGGTACCTATCGAAGTTTATGGCGGTCGGCATGCGCCCCCTAGAACTCTGCGCCCGGGTGCACCGCACCCCTTGAACCCCCGGGTAAAGACGGCCCTGGAAGCTAGGTTGACAAATTTGGTAGTAAGTATCAAACTACACGACGCCGTTTACTGCAAACCGACTTTTCCTGTTACGCGGATAGCCGCCCGCGTGCGGATAAGGTCCGTGTGAGGGCTGCCTATTATTTCACGTTTTTCCTATCGCACGGGCAGCACGGGAGCTGAACGAGGATTAGCTACAAGCGCAGGAGCGTACTCGTACTATCACCCGCAAGCGGACAGGGGGCCGACCGCACAACTTCAATGGGAATGGAAATGAAATTCATTCAATAAAAATGAACATCGAATTTCAGTCAATTTTAATTTTGAAGATCATTGTCACTGTAGTTACGCGGTCGGCCCTGATGTATGTGATTTATTGTGGTGGGAGGCGGTACTTTTAGGTTAGGTTTGTATACACTCTTGTTACATACAAACCTAACCTAAAAGAGTCGCTATTTCCTACACCTTTGCCTTTAAAGGGGTAATGTTGCCAGTCTCCTTGGGACTATCTCTGATGTGACGTCATTAGATATTTTTTATTTATAGTTTAAATTATAGTTAATATACTTTGATTTTACCTACTTGTTTTATTACTTTGTCTTCCAAGGATATATTAAATAGCTAGTTAATGTGATAGTTTCTGTGTCGATTATTACTTGCTATGCTACATAATATCAGTTTTTTTATTGTTACTCGGTATATGACAGCACCCCGCTTGATGTTATGCTTGAGTGTGGTCCATGAATGGATGTCACTGCTAATACAATTCAATTACTGTAATACAACAATTACATCCACTATGCCGGCCCAGTTGGAACCGGCAAAAACGGTTACTTTCGCCTTCATAATATATATTGTAATAAACGAGATAATACGCCTTTACGGAGTAGTAGTAGCGTAAATGAAAAGTAGCGAGACAATACGCGCACCGTAGGTTATGAAAAGACGCGGTGATAACTTTCCTGTCAAAATAGTGTGAACTCCAGCAAAAGTAACTCATCGGCTGTCAATATGATCACATGGTTACTTTGCCCGCCCCTTAATTCTGCAACTACAATAACCTTAAAACCAAATATTGAAAATGGTTCATATTGTTCACCAGCAAAGATCCAAATATGGCAAAGTTGTTAATGGCCACGATCCTTACACAACTCCCTTGCTTCCTTCACATCCACAATTCTCTTCATAAAGGCTCTGTGGTTATGGGCATTAGGGAGTTGTTTAACCGCAGCTGTACACTCTCGCCGAGACAGTCCGAGGTAGGGCGAGGGCGTAAGTGTAGATGGTAGCTAGCGCTCGCCCTCCTCGGCCTGTTTCGGTGTTCCTCGGTAGCTCGCCGTCCCGGGTCGGTTTTTGCGCCCGAGTCAAAGCGTATCGCGCGAACTGCGAGCGCTACGCTGTATACTCTCGCTTCTCCTACGAGGCACAGCGAGTGCTCTTGCTTGAGAGTGTACAACCGCCATAAGGATCGTGGCAGGTGGCGCTGAATTGTCTCTGCCTAGCCCTGTGGGAAAAGGCGTGACAATTTGATTGATTAATTTATTGTTAATGGTGAAACAAATTGTTATTAGCCGTTGAATATATATATTTTTTTTATTGTGATAATAGGATGATATCTACCTGTGTAATATTTGACAGGTAGATATAATTTTAATGTTAAGTGTGTGTGTTATTGTAGTTGCGCTACAAACTAAATGTAACTTATAATTAACGGGTAGAGCTCCAAGACAACCTCTCCTCATAGAAACTTATTACCTGAAATATTAAATTATTACATTTTAATACATGCCAACAAAGAATTAGGCCAGGGCCCTTTTTTTCTATACTAATTTACCAAAGTTCTTGTATCATAGAAACAGGACAACCAAAGTACATATTGCAAAGATACATTGGTACCGATAGGTGGTTTTGAGCCTGTGCACTCAGTTTGCATGACCATTGCACTGCCACTACACCATGGTCGCCATTGATTACGCCTTTTCATGTTACAACCTGGGATATTTCCAGCAAGGCACAAAAAAACACCTCTAACCGGCAGTGCAGGCGACTGAGGCAGCCATAAACAGAGTTTTTTCTATCCAGTCGTCACCATCAAACAACTTGAGGTCAGATGAAAAGCCACAATAAATAAAGTAGAAATCGCATCCACTATGCCGGCCTAGTTGGAACCAAACACTTTTAAGCTGATCCCAGGATGTGACTGATCCACTACATGGCATACTGGGCAAATAACCAAACACCAACGGTCTGCGTACCACAATTCTTTATTTACACATACTACTATAAGGCTATAAGGCGACCGTGGTGTAGTGGCAATGCAATGGTTAAACAAACCAAGAGCACCAATGTATCTTTGATATTTAATCTTTGATGTTGTCCTGTTTCTTTGATACATTCACTTTAGTAGCGCAGTATAGATATGTAAAAAATAAAAATAAAAAAATAAATAAACTTATATTATATGTTATATAAAGTATAGTGTTACCTCCTGTGGGCAATATTTATTAGCAATCTTAGCAGCTACGAGCTCTGCCTCATCAGACTCCTTCCACTTTATCAAAAACATGAGTTCGCCCATTGCATCAGATGCCCCTGTCAATCAATTGGATGGTTTTGAATGGTTAATAAACAAGAAAACTTTATTGTTTCATCATCATCATCACCAGCAGGTGTCCACTGCTGAACATAGGCCTCCCCCTGTTTGAACGATAGGCCATTTCGAACGACAAGGTACCAGTTGCATCCACCAGTTATTTGTCACTTTTACTATGTCATCAGTCCACCTACACTACACTGCATCTTCCGGTTTGTGGTCTCCACTCTAGAACCATTCTTTTCCATCGGTTGTCGGTTCTTCAAGCAATGTGGCTTTAAAGTTTACTATGGTACAATGAGGGTGGGAACAGTATTTATTTTATATTTTTTCCTAAATATAGACAGTTTAACTAAAAATATGACATTAATTTTTTTTTCTGTAGGTCTTCAAATTACTTCACAATATTTTTTTAAAGATTGCAATGAATGTCCACCGGCTCATGTTTTCGTTGAGCCACATGCGTTGGCCGTGACGTCATCGTATACCTTTCTTTGGGAAGCTTCGTCGCGCGCACGTTATATTTTATTATTCGGGAATATTATTAATGTCTTCTCAAAGTACGGTGTATAAATACTGTATTATTTCGCAATGTACGAATACTTCGATCAGTACACCAAATAAAATGTTTATTTGTGTGCCAAAAGGTGAAAAATTCGAAAAAAATAATGTTGACTAGACGATATAAGTTGACTAAAAGATAAATTATTTTCTCTCTATAGCTGCTATTCGCGAACTAGTTTACTAGGTATTAGGCAAGAAGCAACAGCTTACATACCTAGACCTACCATAAGACTGTTTTGTTTTAATAAATATTTGGTGTGGTAAAATCACTCAAATTTGGTTCAGCAATATGGTTATTTAAGATGTAATAAACATCTTTTAAACTAAATTGGATAATTTTAAAACCTATTATAATTATTTTAAATTGAAATATTATAAGATAAAAACTCAATTTTCAAACAACCGACCGACTGTCATAAACTGGGGACGTTTCTTTTATCACATGTTCATACTTACATCAAACGCATTAAGCAGTCAAGCCCTGACTTATTTTCTTTATTTACATTTTTTATTGTGACACGACATCTGACCTCGACCCACCTGATAATAAGCAAGAGAAGATCCAAGAGTGATGACGACTGAAAAAAACGAGTTCGTTCACGGTTGCCTTAGCCGTCGTCACTATGCCGACCAAAGGTCCTTCTTCACGCATCACTTTAAGGATCCAAGGTCATAGGATAGAGAGAACACGACAGCATTCTGTCGATTGTTCTACAAAGAAAAGACGCACCGAACTTTTTAGTTCGACTGCCAATTCGGTCGATAGAATGCGGATGCTTTCCCCGACCTGTGCAGGTATTACGGGTGTGAAAAGACGAGATAGGAACAAGGCTAAAGAGCTCTTCGAAACATTCTCCTTGGTATAGGCGATAAAGGACGCACAAAGCCGTCATGTCTCTGCGTAGTTGCAGGGGCTCCAGAGTTCGCGTGACCTCTGTATTCGGACAGCTCAGCGCTGCAATGAATCCAGGGCATTGAGAAGATACTTGGCAGAGTCGTCCCACAGTACTCCGCGCAAGAGCGAATCTGAGCCTTGTATAAAAGCACGCGAAGCTCTGGCGCGAAGAACCACTGCACCTTCTTCAGGATGCCAACAAGGTCATCCTGTCTTATTGGCCCGCAGGGACCACTGTGATTCAAGTCGCAGCAAAGAGACATCTTGTTGCAACTTTTCAATAGGGAAATAAAATATGAACATGCATAAAAGTTATATAAGCTATTATTAAATTAAATAAATAAAAATAAATATTGTCAATTATTTTTAGGGAGTTTATAGTTTGGCCACCTCGGTGTTTGCCTATAGCTTTTAGAAATAGTTATTTCAATGTTCAGTCAATAATAGACTGTTTTGAAATACAAATTTTAAATATATTTATTTATTTGTACATTATTTTACGAACTCGTAAAGTAATGTACAAATAAATAAATAAATGATTAAAAGAAGACCAATAAATATGCGAGTTTGGTCTATTCTAAAGCAGTGCGAAGCGAATAATGAATGAATGGTAGGCCGTATAGGTAGATGATGACGTCACGCTTTCTTAAGTGAAGGCCAGCTAATGAATCGAGGTATAGTGTTTTAAGTAAATTTATAAAGCATTATAACTTTTTAAATACGTATCGTATCGAAGTGAAATAAAAACTATTGGTTTAGTTATATTGCGATCTTTAATTGTAGTCAATAAAAAAAATATTTTTTTTCACTTTTCCCACGCTCATTATAACATTCACAATTATACTGACTTTCCATGAGCCTAACACAATTCTTTTGCCTTCTTCACATCTACAACTCTATGGTTTTACTTTATTCCCACAGGGATAGGCAGAGACAGGAGTACCACACGCCACAATCCTGACACAACTTCCTCACATCCACAATTCTCTACATACAAGCTTGGTTATAAGCACTAGGAAACCCAGCTTTCTTGAGGATGTCTCCGATTTGGTCGGAAAACACCCTCTAGGGCCTGCCTCGTTTAACGCATCCATCCACATCCAGATCATACAACCTAGCATACACGCAAAAATGTGGGATAGAATTTTCAGTTTCAAATAATAATATTTTACTGAATTAATACAAAATCGGAGACATCCTCAAGAAAGCTAGGTTGCCTAGTGCCCATAACCATAGAGCTTGTATGAAGAGAATTATAAATGTGAAGGAAGCGAGAGAGTTATGTCAGGATCGTGGCAAGTGGCGCTCCATTGTCTCTGCCTATCCCTGTGAGAAAAAGGCGTGACAATTTGATTGATTGATAATACCAATGACAAACTACAAATAGCAATAAATTACTCTTACCAATGATTTTTTCAGCTTGATATCCTTTTTCACAGCCGGTCCTATTATCAGATTTATCAGACTTGTCAGATTTAAATTTATTTGAACTGGGTTTCTCCTCGCTGTCATCACGTGTGCGCTTCTTACCAACACTATCCTTACCGCGCGATTCCTTCTTTGAAGAAGATTTCTAAAAATATACATCAATATTTTATTAGATAATAAAGTTTATCTTCATTGTAGATGTGAAGTAGGAAGGCGATCGTGGTGAAGTGGCAGTGCAATGGTTACGCTAACTGAGAACACAGGTTTAAAACCACTTGCTGGTACCAATGTATCTTTGATATAAATTCTTGACTTGTCCTTTGTTTCTATGATACCAGCATTTTAGTAGATTAGTATAGAAATGAAAAAAAGTGGCAAGTGGCGCTGTATTATCTGTGGGAAAAAGGCGTGACAATTTGATTGATTACAGTTTTTCATACTAATCATAGAGAAATTTATGTACTCTAAATATTTATTAACTTGTAACTATCAATGTATCACATACATGCAAATAAATATTTTAGAATGTTATTACATATTCATTAAATATAAACAACAACAAAAACCTATTATAATCCAATCTCATGAATGCTTAGATTTTTTTTTATTATACAATCAAAGATACAAGTGGTTTGGAACCCTTGCCATTAAATTAGTGCCAATAAATTACTCTGCATATGATGGTCCGGGATGAAAGCGTGATTTACTTATATAAATAGGAAGTTTAATAATAATATTAATAACTAAAATTAAGTGAAAAGTAGAAAGAGTTCATCCGTCAAATGGCACAAGAAAGGTTAAAACAATCACAATTAATATTTTTAAGCAAATTCTTGTATTAGGCCATTATGTACCTTTGTTATTGTGAATGATGAATGCATTAGTATGAATGTTAATTTAATAAAGTTATACTCAAAAAAATTAAAAATTGGTCAACATACAATTGCTCAAATAAAAAGGAGAATAATAAAGATTATACACTTACATACATGATATACATCCACTTACATACACAATCAGTTAAGAAAAGGAAATGTGGGAATTAATATGGATAGAGGAAGATTGTACAATCAGCAGTAAAAGCACTTTTCACTGACAAACTGCAGATATGAAAGGAAGGGTTATTTTGAGAAGAGTGGAGGTGGAGAAGGTGAGGTTTACAGAGGAATATGAATTGATCTTTTAGGTGAACAGGGCCATAGGATTGAAAATGGAAGCAAAGGCAAGGAAAGATCTACAATATCAAACACAAAGGCCTCTGAAATACAAAACATAATTGTACTACAAAGGCAATATACATATCTAACGCAAAGGATATATTCTAGTATGTTGAGGAGTTCTTTCTTCAAATCACAAGAGCATATTATTAAAATCAATAATGTGAAGAAGTAAAAAGTTTACCAACATGATGACATAAGGATAAATATTATGAAGATTGCAACTTTTAAAACTACCCTACAAAGGAGAAAAGATAATAGGGATGTCATTGAGACCTACAAGTTAATTATTGCTCACCATAGTAGCTCATATAGGCATCTTAACACCTTTGGTGCATGATGTCAAAGTTGTATGAAGTCTAGCCAAGTTATTACCATTTCATTATTTGATGCCCTACCAGTGCTGGTCATAAGCGCATCAATGAAACCTGCTAGCTATTAATAATACCAATCCAATAGTGCTTTAAGTTAATCAGCACAATTCTTCTTTATAGGGATAAAGTACTCGAGCAGTTTTAATTGATGCAGAGCTGTTAATATTTTCTTATCAATCCTCAAATATAATAGTAAGCCACAAAAACCTTATATTTCATATACAATGATAATTAAAAACCTTAAATTAAAATAATTTAAAGTTAGTTTTATCTGCAGCTTGCCATCCACAGATACCATGATTATGTTACATACATAGATATACTTGTAACATAGAAACTGAACGACCAAAGTACACATATCACAGATACGTTGGTACTACCAAGTGATTTAATAGCATAAAATAAATTGCATTATTCTTCAATGCCGTTAACATAAAATCCATAACGATTTGGATTCTGTTTATGAAAACATTTACAGCTGGTTGCACCAGAAATGTTAATTTACGAATTCGTAAAAAGTTACATAAAGTAGAAGAAAAAAGGAAAAATGGATTGCAACACTCTCAAGTGATTTTTGCACATTAAAACAATAGAAACAAACCTAATAATCTTTTATATCATATTAATTATAATTATTATCTAAGTTATGTGTTAGTAAGGCATGGTTGAGTTGTAGCAAAGCTGTAATGGGTGTGGGTTAAGGGGATAATATTAAACAGTGAAGAGTAATAGTTTATTATGTATATACTTGAATGTAGGGGAATTCCCCACAAATGTCATAGAGCGAAAATTAATGGATTATTTTGGGTCATGGTCATGCTCTGGGGACCCAGGTGTGACAATTTGATTGATTGATACATTACCTACATGATTGCCACATGTTGGTCACATTTTACAATTCCTTTTAAAGCCTATCATATCCTCAAACTTACGTCTTTCTCCTTTTCTTTTTCCTTCTCTTTATCCTTTCGACTGTCCTCAAAGGCTTTAATGAGTTCTGCACAGTCCAGGTTATCCTCAGGCTCCCATGTACTTTCACTCTCACTATATCCTTTCCATTTCAATAGGTACTGAGTCTACAATTACAAAAACATTATTTATTAATGTATATTGTTATTATCAAGGACAAGCACTCCAAATTAATAATCCATTCTTTATGACCATGATGGCTGCAAAGCTCTCGAAACATCGGAATTATAAAAAATTGTTAAAACTAAACCAAAATAAATGTGATAGTAAGCCACATAAATTTTGTTTATTTCATTAATCCATTCCTATTAAGTAACTCATTATATATTTTAGCCATCATAGTGACAGCAACTGAGACAACCGTATAGTTTTATTTTTCAGTCATTGGCACTCATGGAGTTCACCCTTTCTCATTACCATCAGGCAGTTTGATGTCAATTGTTGAGTCTTAATAATGAAACAAGTACCAAAGGACATCATTAATTTTGTTTGGGGGCTTGGGCTTAATTGTATTAACTGTTGCATATACATTTTAAAATAGTTTAATGTACAAACATTACAATGTTATTAGAATGTATCCTTTATTTTGCATAGTTTAGGTGTGCAACACTGTCTAACTATACTTATGACAGTTTAAAGCGAAACTGTTAATATAGTGTTGTCTTCGTGATTGAGAAATAATACAAAATCTATCTTATTTTACAAATAACTTAATTGCGCAGCAAATAAAAGTTATTAGTTTTATCAATACAAGTATCGAAACTACCATTTATATATTTTTTCATCATTGGGCATTACAAAAGCAGTACAAAAATAGCCCATTTATGTCCCTTTTGTGCTAATTAATAGTTCAATAAACTGTTAGCCACACGCAGAATGTGTGTGCGAAAAAGCTAACAAATTCATGTATGCATTGGTGACACATTGCTAATATAAATGCACATGTAAAGTATTTTGATTTATATTATACCAGTCTATACAATACATAATGATTTAAGGATTATTCTACAAAATACTTAATAAATAAGAATAGTATTTCTTAAATTATAAAAAATGCAGTAAAAGGGTATTTAAAGATTATGACCATAGATTATAAACCATAGTCTGTTTGAAGAAAATTGTTAACCTAAACGAAGCGAATGAGTTGTGTCAGGATAGTAGAAACTGGCGCTCCGTTGTTCTTGCCTATCCCTGCGGGAATCGAGCCTGAATTGTGACAATGAATTGAGCTATTTAACCCATTTGAGGTGTTCATTATCCAACTAAATTGACTTATATTGTTGGTTCTATTCCTACCAGGCTTTATTACATTATTCTAAAACCGTCGTATTGAAATAAAATTGCATAGTGAACCAACCTTCCCCCGAACAGTTTTTCTATCCAACACCTTTTCTACGACGTATTCTTCCTCCTCGCTGCTATCACTGTCATTTCTAACGTCATCTTTTTTGTTACCCATTATGAAATCAGCTTTGGAAATACTTTGTTTTTACTGAAGAATAGGAAATGTAATAATTGAAAATTGAAACAACAACAACACACGGCGTCTTTGATGGCGGCAGTATAATAAATTGCCAGACTAAAAAATGTGTTCTAATCATACACAATCGTAAGTTTAAATTATTGATCTTCCGTTCTATTCTGCTCTGCTGTACAGGCCAAAATGGTAATCCACTAAGCTTTACTAATATAACAAAATCTCCTGTAAGCCGAATTTTTATTAGTTCATTTTTTTAAATAATTTATGTTAGTGTTAGATCATAGATTTAGAATGCACGTATTCTAGCTTACGTATTCGGGTTTTGTGGGTTAGATTATCTAACAAATCGAGAGATTTAGCATGAAAAACTGCATCTAAAAGTTGCAAATAAAAATTAGTTTGTATGAACTACGATTCCTTTGCCATTAATTGAAAAACAATAATATTAAAAAAAAATGTCAACCAATTATAATCAAGTACACCAGAGTGAAGTTGCCCGTATTACCTTGACATTTTCTATTATAGCGTTGGCAAGCTTATCGTTAAAGGATTTTGATAACAATTGGAGTTTAATTTTTTACGATTTTACCAAACGTGTCAGAAGTGCTTTAAAGAAATATTCGTAACTTTAGGCCATTGATTTATTATTTGCTACCATATTATGTGATAAACCACTTTATTATTAGCCATTCGGAGTGTTGCGTTTGGACGAACTTCAGTGATAGCTTCCTTCATTCATTTTCAGTATCAAAACATTGTCTTCTGTCAAGTGCGCGAGCCCGCTCAGTGATATTGGTGATATTGCGTGATCTCGCCGTGTCGGTTGATGATAATCTTCAACTGCACAAATTTCTGCTTTCTTATATAGACTTTATAGGAATTCTTTACGTGGGTTGGTCGTGCTAAGTGAATATAGTTTGTGTGTTATCTAGTTCACATTATAAACTGCGTATAAATATTTTAATTTGAAAGTTTTTTATGTTGAGTGTCTGACTTTTTGACGTCACATTGGTCGACCAATAAGATCGTTCGAGGACACAGAGCAACAGGCTGATCGTGGTAAAGTGTTTGGATGTTTGAAAACAATTTGTTTTTATAATCAGGTGTTTTAATGGGTCACTGAGATTACTTGAATAATGCTTTTGAAATGCACACCGGACGGCCGGAGGATCAAAGTGAATGGCACGCCGGTGCAGCATGGGAATATAGCACGAGGTATGTAACATATCATTTTGTAATCACATCTTCGACTCGCCGCTTCTCCAATATCATTTAATTTGCATGAAACTCTTGTACGAAATTGTTACGTTTACACTATTATTTTATACGTGTAGTATTTCGTGCCTAATAGATAACAAGAGCTTGAATGTTTAATTAGATTTAGCTAATTAAAATCTCATTATAAATAAATTAAGTACCTGGATCTAGTCATTAGTAAGTGGGTGGGTAACGAATTAGTTTAAATTGCCTAAACAGTATTTTAGTTAAGTTATTGTTAAATAGAAATAGTTTATTTAAACTGGAGGTTGTCATAATTTAAACAGAGCATTTAAATTTGTATTTGTCTTTTCATTAAATACTAGTTGTCCCCGCGGTTTTATCCACATTTAAAAACTGTCTCAATGTGAGAACTCAATCCTTCTTTGCATCCTCAAAGTGCATTAACAGGTACTCCAGATCTTTATATCAGCACAAGTAAAAGCTTATAATTAAAACAATTTTTAGTTAAATCACCATAGTTGTTAAATCACTGTTAAATCACCGTAACATCCTCTTGGTATTCTAAGAGGATCTATCAATAGATTCTTCAGATACAGGAATGTTATATAACCTTTCTCAATTAATGATATGTATACAGAATCATAGTGTGCATTGGCAGGGCCCCGTTTGTTTGGGGGCCCTTAGGAAGGGTAGATTTCTCACAAAAGAAAAATAATGTTTTTTTATTAATTTTTGCTTACGCACATTGGGAGCCCCTTTAGCCCTGGGGCCCCGTATAATTGATACGGCGGTAGCTACGCCCCTGTATGTATATAAAATTGAAAATATTGTTTTTCAATTTGGCTTGGTTGTTGTAGAGATTAGCACATTCAAATAAACTGTTTATCATTGTAGATAAATGCTGTGGGAGAATGCTGTGACAATTTGATTGATTAATATAACTGGATCATGGAGCTGGGTTGCCTAGTGCTCATAATTATAGAGCTTATATGAAGAGATTTGTGGATGTGAGGAACTTGTGTAAGGGTTGTGTGGGAAAAGGCGTGACATTTTGATTTATTGATTGATTGATATAGATGTTGCGCGTAAAGTCCCGGGTTTGATTCCCAGTCGGAGCAAATATTTGTTTCATAGCTTTTATTTGTAATATTTAATTATTATATTAAAATATTGCTAATATTTGTTAATAAAAAAAGAGGTGGATATTTGCTTCAGGTCTTGTCATCAAAGAGCGGTAGGCAGTGGTACCCAGTCTGCCGATGCGGGGTAGTACCACCACTTACAAGTATACAGATCGTGAAGTAATTTAGTCACATTTCGGGATCAGCTTGTAAGTTGCCGGTTCCAACTAGGCCGGCATAGTGGATGTGATTGCTACTTACAGTTATTAAATTGTAGTAGCAATTCATGGACCACACTCCAGCTTAACATTAAGCGGGGTGCTGTAGAGTCACAATAAAAAAATATGTTCAGAGCATTAGGCATTGAATGCCTTATTGACATTCAGAATTTCCATTTGAGGATGAGTTATACCATCAGTCATTGTTGCATGACAGAGTGATTGAAATATTGGTCAATCAGCTTCTTGTATCTAACGATGGCTGCTCCAGAAACATTGGCGTAACAGTTACATGCTTATAATACGGCTGGGGCAGCCATGAACTAACTTGGTTGTTTCAGTCTTTATCACTCTTGGATCTCATCTTGCTTATCACCAGGCGGGTCGAGGTCAAATGTCGTGTTACAATAAAAAAAAAAATATCTATGTATGAATGTAAATAATAGCCCTGCCTCACTAATATAAATTGCCCTACATCACTTAGAAACCGACAAATAAAGAGGAAGAAAGGTTCTAGAGTGGAGACCATGAACCAGCAGATGCAGCGTAGGTAGGCCTCCCACTAAGTGGACTGACGACATAGTGAAAGTCACAAATAACCGGTGGTTGCAACTAGCATCTTGTCGTTCGGAGTGGTGTTCTAAGGGGGAGGCCTATGTTTAGCAGTGGACGCCTTCTGGCTGATGATGATGAAAATGATTAATATAAAATGATCATTATCATCAAATTTACGCCAAAATTCTAACAAGGATAACCAGAGACATATAAAACTCATTAAATGAGACTGCAGAAGAGTCTAAATCAGAGGTTCCCAAACTTTTTTCTCATAGACCACTTTCATAATTTTGCTGATTCCGTGGCTCCCCTGCAGCTACATATCTACTATATTCCCAAAACTCGACAAAAACCGCCTTTGCAAGTCTCGAGACGTACTGAATATGGAGTATGCAAGTGTTTACGAGTAACAGATTTTCGAAACCAGATTAATTTTCGTGGACCCGAATTGCTTACGAATTGTGAACCAACATCTTTTTGTCACGCCAACGTAGACCCTCATCGAGTCTCCCGTGGTCCCCTGGGGGTCCACCTGGACCACTTTGGGAATCTTCTAAATAATAAAATATACATTTGAATGCTAATCACATAATAATACGTCTGGCCAAAATGCGACGAGGTTAGATTTTTGCTTTACGCCGTAACATCATTAAAATGTTAATTCTGATTCTTAAGGCTATCATTAGCTGATTATTGCGACAATATATTCTAAAGATGTCAAAATGATATAAAAATCGGCCACTAATGGGCCAACATTGGCAGTTGGCCGTCTGCCACTGTTAACCAGTATATATTTGGCCGGCATAGTAACAGCAACTGAGACAACCGAAAAATGAAACGGTTTTTTCAGTCGGTGTCGCTCTTGGACCATCGTACAAGTAGAGGTTAGATATCGCGTCCTAATTTTTTTTAAACACTAAGGGAATATTATCCATTTTCGATAATCGTAAATAATATCGAAAAGAACTATAATTATTAGAGTATAATTGGTACAAATTACACAATGCGAAAAAAAAACTCAATTCAATACTAAAATAATATTGTATTATTTCAACTTAAAAAGAACAAGAAGAAAACTGAAGACGCGAAGCAAAATATTATCAAAAAATTTGTTTATAATGAGGGCATTTTATCAGTTTTTAAACATACACGTGTAACTTAATTTGATATCACGTTCAAATTATAATACCTACTTAAATATATATACGAGTATATAGAGGCGTTAATTATTCAATTGCCTTCATGTAATAGTTAATTTTTTTGTACCTGCGTTTGTCACCTATCTCTTTCTAAACGGCTGGACCGATGTGGATGAATTTTTGTGTGTATATGTTAATGAGTAGCACGGCAATCCAAGAAACAAGACAAAGACCTGCAAGGAATATCATTGCAACTCATTTCAAATAATTTACCAGTGCATCAAAAAGCCCAAATAAGTATTTAAACAATCAACCAATCAAATTGTCACGCTTTTTTCACACAGGGATAGGCAGAGACAATGGAGCGCCACCTACCACGGATCCTTACACACCTCCCTTGCTTCCTTCACATCCACAATTCTCTTCATACAGGCTCTGTGGTTATGGGCACTAGGCAACCTAGCTATAATATTTAAACGTTTGATAATTTTTAAACAAAACAACGCTGATACTTTTTTTTAAAGGAAGTAATCATGAAATCGTATAAAAATATTAATGTTAATTTATTATATCATATTTTTCCGGGCAAAACGACTTATAATTTTAGTAAGATCCACAATTATCTTTATACAAGCTCTCCTGTTATGGGCACTAGGACACCCGCATTCTTGGAAATGTCTCCGATTTGGTATAAATAAAAATATAGTCACAAATACACATTAAAAGATATATAACCATTCATTCTGCCTATCCCCGTGAAAGTTAGCTTAGCAAAGTTTATTAATTATACAAACTAAAAAAAACTCTTTAAACAAATACAGTAAAAACTGAGACGCTACATCTGACCTCTACTTGCAACTCTGAATTACTGAAAGAACCGATTCAGTTTACGATTGTTTCAATCGGCACCACTATGCCGGCCTAATATTCTATAAAACATCAATTACATTAACTCCCCACATTATGGTCCACCCGGACTTGCTAAAAATAATTGAATATGAACAAAATATTTATTGACACAAATTAAATATGACATTGACGTCACAAGTGTCACTCGGCATTTCTATTTGAAAATTACGCATATAAATATTATTATTATTTTAATAATTTTAGATCAAAGTAGTCAGTTCCCTCAGATATTATCGTGAGGAAATATCCCTGGGATAACTCATTACTTCATTCAATTTTGATCAGTCATTATAATTGACTTAACGCCTCAATTCCACGGTCCGAACATAACTCTCCCGCTTACTTCACAATCACAATTCTCTTTGGTTATGGGCACCGGATGCCTCTGCCCTTTTTTAAGAATGTCCCTGATTTAATTAGGGATCGTTTAGTTATTTATTAGGATCGTTAGAGTATTTGTTTCTTACTTCCAATTCATTGTCTTCAAAGTCGGCCTTCCCTCGACTTTAATTTTAACTCCAGTTTTCTAATGAGATCACTCACGGAGATCCATTTCTTACCTACACTGAAATATCCGAATTGGAATACAGCAGTATTCTCATTTAAAAAAAGGTTTATTTTACAAGGCAGGCCCTGGAGGATGTTTGCCCAACAAACCGGAGACATCCTCAAGAAAGCTAGGTGGGTTCATTATGGTCAAATTCCAACGCTAAATAGACTTGTGGCGAGAGATCGCAAAATAGAGTCATGGAAAAAAGAGAGTCAGCGGTCATCATCAGCAGCCGGAAGACGTCCACTGCTGAATATAGGCCTTCCCCTTAAAACTTTTTTTATTGTGACACGACATTTGACCTCGACCCGCCTGATGATAAGCAAGAGGAGGTCCAAGAGTAACGATGACTGAAAAAACCGAGTCAGTTCCCGGCTGCCTCAGTCGCCGTCATTATGCCGGCCTAAGGTGCTTCTTCACGCATCGCTTGAAGGATCCAACACATGGGTTGGAAAGAACGCCATCATTCCGTACGACAAGATGCCAGTTACATCCACCGGTATTTTTCCGTTTATAATAGGTAAGGGGAAAGGGTCCATAATCCCCATGATTGGCAGACGGCTTGGGGATCGCATTATACTCACTGAATGTTAAGAGGCCCCTGCTATCCCGGCCTCAGCAGTGGGGCAATAAAATGGCTTATTAATAATAATAAAACAATTAATTATTTAATAAAACATTTTAATATCATATTAATTGGGATTAATTACTTTGCAAATATTTTGTGCCGCATTATATAAGTACGTTATCTAATAACTTCATGACCCGCCACTAGACACAGTCTACGCATTATCACTAAGTAAATGAACAATTTTTTTGTTTAAAAATATACTGTTTTATATTAGGCTGATTTATATTTACATGTGTATCTCACACTTTGTTCTAAAATTAAATTGGTAAACTATTACATAGGTAGGCAGTGGCGCCATCCAGTCTGCCAAACCGGGGTAGTACCACCGCTTTCAAGTGTACAGACCGTGAAGTGAACTAGTCGCGTTCCTTCCGCACCACTTCCCACCACTCCGATAACCAGACCTCTGATAGCCACCTTATTCCTTTTTTATAAGTTAGTAATATTAATTTAATTATTTAACAATACAAAATAAAACCTACAAAACAAATATTTATGTGAAAGTGGTGTAGTGGTAGTGCATGCACTATGCACGTGGCATAGTATAGTAATGAAAAATAAATAAAACAATTAATAAACTTTTTTAATAACTAATGCGCTACGCCTGGTAATATCACCAATCGCAGGTGAAAATATCTAGAAAGAACCAGGCGCCCTTATAGAAGGCGCACTCTACAGAAGCGTGCCAATTGACGTGGACAGTGTAAACAACGCGATGACCCCAGGCCCGGTATAGATAACATCGTGCGATCAACTTATGAATGCAATATAATACATTATAATACTTCTATTGTTACATTAAGGGCTAATTTTGGATGCATAGAGACGTATAGAATTTATAAATCTCATGCGAATGGATACGTTAAACAAGCCAGGCACAGGAAGGTGTTCGCCGATCAAATATTTGTTTCATAGCTTTTATTTGCAATATTTAATAATTATATTTAATATTGCAAATATGAATTAGAAAATACTATTGCAAATATTTGTTAATAAAACAAAAATAGATAGATATTTGCTTCGGGTCTGGTTATAAAAGAGTGGTAGGCAGTGGTACCCAGTTTGCCGATCCGGGGTAGTACCACCACTTACAAGTATACAGACCGTGAAGTGATTTGGTCGCGTTTCGGGATCAGCTTGTAAGTTGCCGGTTCTAACTAGGCCGACATAGTGGATGTGACTACTCACAGTTATTGAATTGTAGTAGCAGTGACATTCATGCATGGGCCACTCTCCAGCCTAACATCAAGCGGGGTGCTGTCATATGTCGAGTCACAATAAAAAATTAAAAAATCGGAGACATCCTCAAGAAAGCTTGATTGCCTAGTGCCCATAACCATAAAGCTTGTATGAAGAGAATTGTGGATGTGAGGGAAGCAAGGGAGTTATGTCAGGATCGTGGCAAGTGGCGCTCCTTTGTCAGTGCCTACCCCTGTGGGAAAAAGGCTTGACAATTTGATTGATTGATTGAAAAGCCAGTACCTACATATGGTCCTAGCATAATTACAAGAACCTACAAAGCGTTATAGCAATGCTAACAAGTAATTTAAGGTTTCTTTTTCGAGATTAATCTATTCTGACCCCTGGTCCCAGCGTAGCCTCTAAAACAAACCTTTAATCAAGTCCTTCATATCAGTAATTTTAGAGATAGTAGCTCAGAAGCTACAAAATAAAACAGTTCTTTCCCCCACAACATTTTTTTATTGTGGCCCGAACTCACCCCGACTGATGGTAGGCTGGAATGTAGTAGCCAGTAGCATCCACTATGCCGGCCTAGTTGGAACCGGCAACTCCCAAACTGATCCCGAAATCACTTCACGGCCTTGTAAGTGGTGATACTATCCCGGATCGGCAGACTGGGTACCACTGCCTACTCTTATTTGTAGTTATTTCACTATAGTAGCAATTGCCTCCTTTCATGGACCACATTCCACATTAGAATCAGGCGGGGTGTGGTCGTATGTCGAGTCACAACAAACAAAATGCGTTAGAACAAAAATATTTATGTATATTTTAAGATTAATTGGGTTATCAACGAACAAGTTTGGTGATTAATTAGGAAACCGTCAAATGACGACTTTAATTTAATAATAATTTGAAAGATTAATTTTGCGGTTTTTTGGTTTAATATGACATTCAGTTTTTTTGTTTGTTTTGTCTTTATAAGCCTAACTTGCCTAATTGGCCGGCATAGTGACGACGACTGAGGCAGCTGTCAACAAACTTGGTTTTCTCAGTCGTCGTCACTCTTGGACCTCCTCTTGCTTATCATCAGGCTTGTAAAGGTCAGATGTCGTGTCGCAATATAAAAATGGAAAAGTCTAAAAGTGGCGGTGACTAAAAAACAGATTCACTTTACGGTTCAGTCGCAGTCACTATGCGAGCTAAAAATGCTTTAGTTTTAAATAAATACCTGTCTTATATAATTGACAAACGTACGGAGCTGAAAGCAGTTGCTTATTGCGTGGTAACTTATAAATCGATGACTACCTATACTAGGCCCAACTTGGTTTCAACTAGTTGATGTGACTGCTACTTGCAGTTGAGACTTCTATTGCGCTTTTTATTTATTAAATATTTACATTACTATACTAAGATATTAAAGTGTTTGTATCATAGAAACAGGACAACCAAAGTACATATATTAAAGATACATTGGTAACGGTGGGTGGTTTCGAACTCGTTCTCTCGGTTCGTGTAACCATTGCACTGCCACTACACCACGGTTCATGGCCTTAGCATCATGCATTTGCTCATCGTGTGAACTGTAAGTCACAATAACAAATCAACTAAATTATTTAAAAACATCGGTGTCATATTAAATGGAAAATGGAACTAAAACACGAGACGTAAATGAACAGTCGAAAACGGACAACACGCCTTAGCAATGCCAAGTAGTATTTTTCAATTGTATTAACAGTTGCATATTTTTTTATTTTACATTTTTATTCTATGCTACTAAAGTGCTTGAATCTTAGAAACAGGACAAACAAAGTACATATATCAAAGATACATTGGTTCCGGTGGGTGGTTTCAAACTCGTGCTCTCTGTTGGTGTAACCATTTCACTGCCACTACACCACGGTCGCCTTAGTATTGTACGTCTAATTTTTTATTGAAAGCCGTACACAGTCGCATTAGTCCATTATGTCACGTACTCATGCTCTCCTGATCACCAGCCAAGCAAGTAGTAACATATCGAAGCACGATCATACAGATAGCTTATCTATCATACATATAAGATAGCATACAATAGATTAACTTATGAATGGCGATGAGTGAGCAACAAATTTAGTACAAAAGATATAGGATATCATTTATTTTGGGCTCTTATGTACTACTTTTGTAAATGAAAAAATATATAAATGGTAGTTTCGATACAACTAATAACAATTTTGCTTTTAATTGCTGTGCAATACTTTGGTTGTCCTGTTTTTATGATACAAGCACTTTAGTAGGTTAGTATAGAATGTAAATAAATAAAAATTAATAAAAAGGTATTGTCCTTGAAGCTAGCATGTTTGAATGATATTATGCTACCTGGCAGCCAGTGGCGTAGCTTCTAAAGAGCTAGGCGGTGCCAGTACCCTTAAGCCCCCGAACCCTGAACACCAAGCAAGCTGAACGTGCAATTATATAACAATAAATCAAACCGTCACGCCTTTTCCCACAGGGATAGGCAGAGACAATAGAGCGCTATTTGCCACGATCCTGAAACAACTCCTTCGCTATCTTCACATTTACAATTCTCTTCATACAAAAGCTCTAAAAACACGAAGCAACATAGCTTTCTTGAGGATGTCTCCGATTTGATCGGAAAACACCCTCCTGGGCCTGCCTCGTTTAACGCACCCATCCACATGAGATTTATATACATTTATAATTATATAACATGTTGCAATTAAACTATAGCCACTCAATTGAAAACCATTCGAACTTGTAAAGAATTCCTTTCAATTATTTGTATTGTCAACTTTTTTTTTTATTTTTTTTTTATTTTTTATTGTGACTCGACATGTGACAGCACCCAGCTTGATGTTAAGCCAAAGTGTGGTCCATGAATGAATGTCACTGCTACTACAATTCAATAACTGTGAGTAGCAATCACATCCACTATGCCGGCCTAGGTGGAACCGGCAACTTACAAGCTGATCCCGAAACGTGACCAAATCACTTCACGGTCTGTATACTTGTAAGTGGTGGTACTACCCCGGATCGGCAGATTGGGTACCACTGCCTACCACTCTTTGATAACCAGACCCGAAGCAAATATCCATCTCTTTTTTTTTATTAACAAATATTTGCAATATTTAATACTATTAAATATTACAAATAAAAGCTATGAAACAAATATTTGCTCCGACCGGGGATCGAACCCGGGACTTTACGCGCAACAAACCAGTCGCTAAACCGTTCGTCCACGCCTGTCGTCAAAGCGAAGTCACCTATTGAAAAGTATTTTTGCCAGCAGTGCATTAGGATAGGTTTAAGTATTTTAAATACATTAATCTTTTAAAGCACGTCTTATGAAAATACACAATAATCACGTCAGATAGTTACAAAGGAATTATGTTGTAATGTAATTGTAAAATATGAAAGCTCACACACCGGCCGTGTCGAATTGTTTGATATTTTCACACGGCCACCTTTCTTCCGTACACCTTTTTTTCACATACACGTTACATTGACTACAAAAAAAAAAAAAAAAATATTTTGTCTAATAATAACCTTTTTTTATTTGCTAATAAATCTATATAGCAAATAAAAATAGCTATCTTTGGTATATCCTTATCAGTTAAGAGTGGTAGGCAGTGGTACCCAGTCTGCCGATCCGGGGTAGTACCACCACTTACAAGTATACAAACCGTGAAGTGATTTGGTCACGTTTCGGGATCAGCTTGTAAGTTGCCGGTTCCATCTAGGCCGGCATAGTGGATGTGATTGCTACTCACAGTTGTTGAATTGTATTAGCAGTGGCATTCATTCATGGACCACACTTCGGCTTAACATCAAGCGGGGTGCTGTCATATGTCACAAATCACAATCTATACTAATATAATAAAGCGGAAGAGTTTGTTTGTTTGTTTGTTTGTTTGTTTGTTTGTTTGTTTAAACGCGCTAATCTCAGGAACTACTGGTTCGAATTGAAAAATTCTTTTTGTGTTGGATAGATCAACTATCGAGGAAGGCTTTAGGCTATAAAACATTACGATGTGACTTATAGAAGCAAGGAAACAGTCGAAAATGTGGAAAAAACGGGGAATATTATTCGTCTTTGAGGGTTTCCGTTGCGTGCGCTACGAAAACCGTTCCAAAAAATATGTATGAAAGAATTATTCCTCTTTAAATTATCTAAAAAAATGTCCACGACCGTATATGTTTATCTTTTAAGATTAACTCACAATAACTCACAATAGACAAGCATACTATGCGGTCGGCTCCCTACTGATCGGTTGAATGCAGCGTTAATTTGTTTTTACGATATAATATCATCGTGCAAAATCCTTTTTTATATAATACAATTTCATTTTGTAGTAGTTTTCTCTATAGTAGGTAGTGTTTGTTTTAAGTATAGTAGTTATTATGTTTCTAATATTTTCACAATAACACTTTTTTTGTTTTGTTCTAAATAATACCTGTAGGTGTCATCTACATTCTTTCAAGGTTAGGTTTTACAATTCTTATTAGGTTAGGTTTTAGTTTAAGCATACAGTTAGTTTGGTTAAGTTTTCATTTTCTTCGTTCTTTCTTCGTCACTGTAATGCCTAGAAAAAGGACTCAGCGTTCTCGGCAGACTGCTGCTGTAAAGCGGCTGGGAGTTTTGCGTACAAGAAAATAAAACTGAAAATATAATTTACGCAGAAGTACTTTAAAATATATTCTTTTTAAAACTACTTTAAAATATATTCTATTAGTTACGTAATTTAATCGTCTAAAATAAGTCGCGGGTAACAGCTATAGGTAATTTATAATAAAGCTGAGCAGGTAGGTAAACAAAAAATTAATGTGATTCCCAAAATAACTATTCCACGCGGACGCAGTCGCGGGCACAGCTAGTAAAAAAAATAAAAAGCTATTAATGATATTTTATTGATTTTATTGATCTCGATGTCCAGACATTTTATATAACTTACGATTAATCTATCCGTCGATGGTTTGATTGTTTAACATGCTTACTTATTTTGTAATACGCTATTAGATAAAATTAACTGATAAAAAGATAACGCGTGGGAGGTTCTAGAGGAGGTCGAGAAGTTTTCTTTATCTTTTCTTTCATAATTTTTCTTTAAATTTTAAATTATTTTCTGTTTTAATGTCAAATAAAATGCTAAAATGCTTGTGTTCTATCAACAGTCGAACTAAGCCATTCTGCGCGTTGTTGTTTTTTTGACCCAGCTAGCCAGCCTAGATGTTCTCCCCATCCTTGGATCCTTTAGGCGAGGCGTGAAGAAGCATCTCTGGCCGGCATAGTGACGGCGACCGAGGCAGCCGTAAAATGAGTAACAATAAAAAAAACATAAATAAGATTAATTATATATTGATTAATATAAGATTATATAATATATAGTCTAAAACTAGATTTGTACGAATCTCAGCTTATGCTCATATCATAAACTGAGTGACGTATTGATAGCATAATACTATTTAAAACATGTGTATTAATAAATATTGAACGATCGATTTGAAATCATATTACTTTTCCAGCATTAGTAAACAACTTGAAATTCCTCCTCATCCATATTTGCAGCTTCCACCCAGGTTCTTTTAATGTGTAGTACCCAGCGCTCGCCTGTGGAGCAAACCGTCCCATATCAGCCAAGCAGAGATGCTAAAACTTCGTAGTCACTCGCTAAAGAAGTAAAAGACTATTACCCCTTGACAAACGTATTTAATACAAGTATTTTCGACAAGTGGAATTCTTTACCAGCCCATCCATGTGTTCTCCCTATACTATAAACTTGGATCGTGAAAGCGCAACTATTAACTGGCATACTTACGGCGACTGAGGCAAACATAAAATGAGGCAATACCACAATACCAACACTAAATCGAGATCAGGTGTCTCGCCTCATTTTAAAAAATCATTAATTTATTTTGATAAAATCTATTGAACGTTATATTTTATCCCTTATATTTTTGACCTTTCAGCCAAATTAATCCACGGCACATTGATTTGATAGCTGTGACTTCTTTATTTACTCCTAAACAACGGTTGTTCTAAATAAAATTTAAACGACATTTTTTTATATTACTTTCGTAATGTAATAAAGAACAGGAACCAAAAATAAGATGTCGTTGGGCAAAATATCTTGTTAACAACTTTTACGAGTATTAGTAATTTAATTAGGAAATATCTTGTCTCTGTGATGTATCGTCTTTACTCACTCTAGTATGTATTGCAATAATAATTTGTGTAATTTTAAGCCTTATTTGATTACGTCCAAGAGTGTTATTTCTAAGTTAGGAATATTAAACTAATGTTTATAATAATAGCAATAATAAACTTTATTGTGTTTATCTAAGAGTATATTTCAAACGTAATCTGATAAGAATGCTTGAGTTTCATATCAAAATGTCAGTTAACGTAAATTGAATTCTTAGTAGATCGTAATACGGTATAAAATTGTTTTTACTTAATTAGAAACATCATAACTTTTGTTCTTCTCATAATAGAAGTACAGAGCTGTTAATGATTTATTTTCAGACACAATTTGTGATTGATAGGCTTCAAATTGTATTGTCTCCTTCGCTCTTTACTGTATTTGGTTGGTTAGAGCGAGATAGTTGTATGTATCTCTGTCAGTTGTTTGCAAACATGCGCAGGCACAATGTTCTAATCAACCTTGGCCTTGTAGCGTTCGTATTGCTATTCTATATTATAATGTTGACGTTGCTAAATATGCACAATTCATAGTATTTTATTTGTTATGTAATTTGTTGTAGTTTTGCGTCAATGCGTTAGATTAATCTCAGATTAAATGACGTCTCGATTATATTACATACATACTGGTTTGTCAACAATTCTAGAAACATATATTTTAAATCTGTTTATAAACTATACACTTGTTTTCTTGATTATCGGTACTCTTTGATTTTTCCTTGCTTACTATCAGGCGATCAGAGAAAGAGAGATGCTAACATCTTTATTAGTGATGAGCCAAATTCGTCTTGGTCTTGCAGTCTTGGTCTTGCTTTTCCCCAAGACCAAGACTAAACTGAAACACATGCTTTTCCTAAAACAAAATATTGTGATGAAATGAATTATAGAATTTTACTAGTTAATAATTGATTGGAAATTATTAATAATTTAAAACTATAAAAATTTTAAAAAGTAAAAAAATAAGCATCAAGTAAAATTAACAAGACCAAGACTTAGTACGCAAGACCATCACTAAAGAGGCAAGACCTAGACCGAATAAGCCAAATAGACCAAGACTGTTCGAGTCTTGGTCTTGGTCTTGCTTTACTCATCACCAATCTTCATCAAACTCAAATTATTTAGTATTATGAATGTTACTACTTAATTAATGAATCTCTCTGCGTGAAGAGTTTATGGCATTTTAATTAGCGGCTTTAAATTACGCATCAACCTTATGCCATGTCATTGACTGTTAGAAGAGCGAATCTTTATTTACGGTGTAGGCGGTATTTATAAAGCTTATATTAGTATGGAAAAACAAATTTAATAAGGGAAATAATATAATGCCAATAATTAAATGGTCGACACCTCTATTTATCACTATTAGAAGATCTTCATGTCCTTTGGTCGCTTAGAAATTTTGACTGGATCACTGGGGTTATAACCAAATTGTTTTTTTTTAATGCAGGTACTTATTTTGTTATTGCTACTGATCTGAATTTAAATAAAATAATAATATTACGTAAAACTTTTAAAAGAAATCGTTTTTATTGACATATTTACATTAGGTCGGCTAAATAGTACGTAGGCTGACACATAGATGGCGCTCTTAGTATCCATATGAATTTAGTTGGCCCTAACCTTCAATAGATACGTGTATAGCTTTTACAGCTTTCGGCCTATTAGTTTGTGAGATATAGCATTTTGAATGAAGCAGCTTTTGTTAGTTAAAAAAATTGTTTAAAAGGAATTTCGTGTATTTTGGCGAAAAAAAAACTGTTGAAGTCAGGGCTTGGCTTGATAAACATTATTCGGACTATGCACCAGGAAAATCAACCGTTGAGAAGTGGTTTGCGACGACGAGGCGAAATGAGCACCGAGGACGATGCACGCAGTGGATGCCCCTAAGACTTAGATAAAACAAAAGGAGATGATGCGAGACAGAATGCGTGAGAGTAGGTGTGGTCTAACTAACGGCAGTAGGTCGTGTTTTGGATTCAAGTGCGTCAGTTAGACGTAGTTTGCCAGTTTCAAGCGTATTGTGTTCGTACCGTATCTTCCCCTTTTGTTAAATCAATGCCCTTATAAGATAGCTGAGACTAAAGATATCAAAGGAACGTGGTGGGGATGTCGTGAATGAATATTTGGGTATGCGATAGCTCTGTTCAAAGTGGATTCCGCGCTAGCTCAACAGATAATGGAAGTAAATTGTTAATTACTTCTATTAACTGTTATTTAGGTAGTAGCATATCCACTATGCCGGCCTAGTTGGAACCAGCCACTTACAAGCCGATCCCAAAATGCGACTAATTCACTTCACTAGATTGACAGACTGAGAACCACTGCAAGACCCGGAGCAAATATCCTCTTTTTCTATCCAATTTTCTGATTTTTCTATTTAATTTTACATGAAGCATTAGTATTATACTTCTATCCTACTAAACTTAAAAAAATACATATATAGGTATACTTAGTTAATTTTATTACAGTTTTGTTACGAAACTATCAAAATAATAAAATTGGATTATGTTGAAGGGTAGTTAGTTATTTGAGTAATTTTATTGTGTGTTTGTTACGCTCTAAAACTTTAATTTTAACTGCTATTGCATCATAATGTAATATAAAAATAAACTGTACAGTTTCTTTGATACCTCAGGGTCTATGTTTCTAAAATTTTAAATCAATCGAATCAAATTGTCACGCCTTGTCACTATCCTGACACAACTTACTCGCTTCTCTCACACCCATCACTCTTTTTATACAAGCTCTACCACCATAATAAGCACTAAGGTGGTGCTTATTAAGGTGCAGCTTTCTTGACGATGTATTCGGTTTAGTCGGAAAAAGTATATTCCTCCTAAAAATCCTATCAAATTAAATTATAAAGGGCATTCAAAAGCGCCGATGGCTGATAATACGAGTATATTTGCTTCAGTCGTTGTCCTTATGCCGCCCTAATCTATTCTAATTATGTTTATTTCATAATATTATTGAAATTATTTACATTAGAAAGTAGGTAATCTTTCAAGTTGGTGCGATAAAGTAAAGTCTATTGATAATATTTATCTACGTAGCTTGCTACTTTGTAAACGGCTATATCTTATATTTGTTTGTGTATATGATTGGCCATATTTATTTATGTACACTATACAGCTACGAATCGCTGTTTTATCTATTGCTGTTTGACTATTATATCTTAGGGCAGCAGACCCGTCTACTATGGCAGCTCGGTCCATCCAGGTCTCAATAGTAAGTAAATTTTGGTTGAAATTGTTTACCTCGATAGACTATAGACTAAAAAGTAGTATACAGGACCGACAATAAGATTTAAATTAAACATAAATTAATTAAAAACAGAAGGAATTACGGG
The DNA here is from genome assembly GCA_905220615.1 of Tinea trinotella. Lineage (NCBI taxonomy): Eukaryota > Metazoa > Arthropoda > Insecta > Lepidoptera > Tineidae > Tinea > Tinea trinotella. The sequence continues at coordinate 1,007,916 of HG992307.1, read as the reverse complement.
TTTTTTATTTCTACTCTAAGCTACTAAATTACGACCAAAATATATTAGAGATTCAATGTCACCGGCAAGTGTACTTGAACCGGGGGAGGTTTTCGTGACTACCACTACACCATGGTATCTTAAATTCGGCAATAAGTCAGCTTTATTGTAATACTGTTTAAGCGATGATAAAAAAATCTGATTTATCAGTCTTCGGCGTTTGGGAGTTCAGTCGAGCTCTATAGTCGCATCTTTATAAAATCATCGTATGTAAATTAATTCTAATATTTTAAAGAACTTGTGAAATATATAAAAATAAAATGTCCCTAATATTACCTCAAGACAATAATAAAATCTAAAAATCGACACTGAATAGGAAGACGGCATTTGTGCGAGAATTCTCTTTAACGCAGCACTTTTTAAGATAAAATCGCTCGTAAATGTTTCAACATGGCGCCTGCTATAAAACAGTTATCTTATCAATGTGAGCTTATAAAATGTGTCGTAATTAATACAATCTTTATAATAGTTAATTAATTACATATTTTAGATGTGACAACAACTAGCAGAAATTATTATTATACTTTTAATGCCGTTAGCTACAACTAGATGGCGTTGAAAGGAGATCACCATACAATGAGCCCTAAAATAGCTACAAAATACAACCCTTTACACATTTTTCACTTATGGCATTAGAAAGAAGTCAGAAAGGGATGAATATACATTTTTACATTCGTAATTTAGAAGGTTGTCACTAGTTTTGATGATCATTTGACAACCTAATTTGATACAATAACAAATGACATATACTTTAAAAAATGATAACGGAACAATTATGTCACTACTCTTGCTACAACGTGACTTTTAATTCAATTGGTTGTAATTGCAAAAAGTAGTGACAACCTTTGAAAGAAAGGAATTGAAGTACAAGTAGTTGTCTCTTTCCGCCACACTTGGAATAAATGAGATAAATAACACTGAAATAGTTCTTATTTAAGCACTGCTTCTATTCTTTCCATATTCTTAGGGTCTGACATTCACAATTGATGTTTGAGAAGACGTCGCATCCTAAACAACCCGAACCCCTAGAAACCAGGCTGGTAGTGGGCTTCCGTGGTGTTTTATTATTAGGACTTGACATATTAAGACAACACCTCGCCTGATGTTAAGTGGTGCTTGTATGGAGGCGACTACTAATTACAGTTAAAAACTGTAAATAGCAGCCGTATCCACTATGCTGGCTTAATGGGAACCGGCATCCTACAATCTGATCCTAAAACGCGACTAAGTCACTTTACGGTCTGTACAGATGTAAGTAAACTGGGCTCCGAGTAAAATTGCGTCGCGGTCGCAAGTGACCAATCAAAGTAGCTTATCTATTGATTTGTTATTCGCTGATTGGTTACCAAGATGTCAAATATCAGTGTGACGCAATTTCGATGCTTCTTCGACGCCATAATGTGATAAGAGAATCGGGTTCATGTGTGCAGCGTAAAATCTTTCTTTTCACATCCAACATTAATAATTTATTGAAGTAGACAAATCAAATGCATAAATTTCGCTGAGATGTTCAAAATGCTTTATGACTTTTTTATCTACTCTCATATTAAAACGCCTAATGTTAAGCATCTGTGCGCTCTATGAGCCAACTCCGCTACTGGTACATCAATGTCTTTCTTTGATTATTAGCGCTTTAAGTCGTCTTTTTTTATTGACACGCTACGGGGAACTTTTCAGTTGCCGGTTGCCTCAGGCGCCGTCACTTCACAGTCTGGGCGTTGTGTAGCCATATTATGTAATCCCAATATTAAAAGAAGTTGTCCAAGCGGCTGACGGAGAAGTCGGGAGGGCTGGCAATTAGTTCTGCCAACATATTAGCCTCGCTATACAAAGGGGAAATGTTGCCAGTCTCCATTATAGTTAATATACTTTTAATTTTATCTTTTTCTCAATAAAGGATTTATAGTTATAAGACGTACGACAAGAAACATAAAAATAATTGTGTCCTAAATTAATCATTTCACACTACAGATGTAGTAAAAATAATCGATAAACTCTATTTATAAGTTGACGAAAAATTTATCATAGGGTTAAAGTGACACAGCGCAGTTTGTAACAGAGCGTGCGTCACAATTTTATCTTAATGTTTGTTATCTTGTACTTTATAAAAAAATAATTTAATCCTATATATAGTTCCTCTTCTCGGGGCCGTTATTTGAGTATTCATTAACCGTTGATTATGATTTTATTGTGGTTTATACTGATAAAACAACTTGATCTATTAAAAGAATATTTTTAAATCAATCAATCAAATTGTCACGCCTCTTTCCCACAGGGATAGGCAGAGACAATGGAGCGCCACTTACCACGATCCTTACACAACTCCCTTGCTACCATTACATCCACATTTATCTTCACACAGACAAGAACATGTCCATTTATGTATCATAGAAACAGGAAAAACCAAAGTATATATATCAAAGATAGATTGGTACAGGCAAGTTGGTTTTGGTAATAATTAAATTGACATTAACTCCCTATCAAATATGATGGCTGATAAGTCCCTGTCATATTTATAATTTTAAACAGGATGTGAGGTGTATTACTAAATGTTATTTAAGTGTCAACATAACACACTTTTACGTTGTATACGACCTACAAAATCCAAATAGATTTTTAATTTAATGTGAGTTTGATTTATTAATTAATAAACTAAAAATAAACGCGATAATAAGCCGCATAATCAATCAAATTGTCACGCCTTTCTGCCACAGGGATAGGCAGAGACAATAGAGCGCCACTTGCCACGATCCTGACACAACTCCCTCGCTTCCTTCACATTCACAATTCTTTTCATACAAGCCGCATATATATATTTTAAATTAATTATTCGCGCAAATCTAAGAAAGTTAAATGACTATGAAAGAGTCCTAGATATGACAAACTGTTTAGTTAATACATTTTTTTAACAGTAAAAGTGTAAATTTTATTTATCTTCATCTCAATCACTTTATCTTTATACATATGAATTAAAATTAGGAACCCACCGCTTTTTTACCGACTATCCGCCGACCTCAAATATGGCCGAAGAGGCGGCTTTTTTAACTAGTCAGCACATCATTAGTATTTACACTCAACAACCTGTAACTAGCTACCATTTTAACAATTTTTCATGTCTATGTAAAGAATTTGGAATGAATAGAATCTGTGCTAAAATAGGAACTAATTCATTGTTATTTGTTTCATATATATTATGTTTATACCTCGTGTGACTGAAAGAGACAACTACTTGTACTTTAATTCCTTTCTTTCAAAGGTTGGCACTACTTTTTTGCAAATACAACTACTTGTAATTGTGGTTGACTTTTAACACTGCTTAATTAAAAGTCACTTGGTAGTAAGAGTAGCGGCATAATTGTTCCGCCATCCTTTTTTGAAGTATTTTAATGTCATTTGTTATTCTGTCAAATTAGGTTGTCAAATGATCATAAAAAACTAGTGACAACCTTCCAAATTATGAATGTAAAAATGTAACCCTTCTGACTTCTTTTTAATGCCATTAGTGAAAATAGTATAAACGGTTGTATTTTGTAGCTATTTTAGGGCTTCTTCTGTGTCTTAAGTCCAAATTCTTTGTGTCTACCAATATACTTTTATACAATGATATTTTAAGAAAAGGCGTAGATATGTTATACGAGCTCCGAACGAGGTACGTTAAAGCTATGCTAATAAGCAAACCTGAATACAGTGTCACGATGCAGAGCAACATACAGGTATATTTGTCTCTCAATGACTTGTGGTGTGTGTGACGTATCTGCCTCATTTTCCTTAATATCATTGCGTTTATGTTTATAAAATGTTGTATATATGCGTTTGATTGTATATGTATGGCAACAATCAAGACAGTTACACAAACATGCACTTTTATTGCACATATGCATTCAATAATCTCATGTTTCATTTCATCTGTATGTACATACTGGTGTGTGAATGTGACGCAATACAAACAAGGTCATATGTGCAAATAGATTGGGGATTTGTGGAGAAAATTCCAGTCATTTTTGGATTGGTTTAGAGCTAGAATTATCTGTTGCACTATATCTCATGTAAAAAATGACTAGTCTATTTAGGATCATTTATTTAAAAGTAATGAAAGAATAATTAATTTTTAACTTAGTAGGTAGTTAAATTTTAACTTTCATTAAAATTTTATTAGCCGATAAATTATTAATGGTGTCACAATTATAATAATCAATGGTTTCTTTAACCCAAGATTTAAGTGTCATTTAGTTACGAAAATATAAAACGAAAAAATCATTACGGGCTACTTCTATGAAATTGCCTATATTGTGTCTTTTTCGTAAAGTCACGCTCCAATTCTAAACATGCGTTAATATAAGCAACGAAAATGTATACATGAGGTCAAATAACTGCTTACCAGTCAAATTTTATTTTTAAATTAACTCTTTCGGCAGCTAAACATGGTTATGTTGCACAACCATGCAACCGGTGCCCGTTATTTTAGAAAAAAAATCTGACAAATCTGCTGTCAGTGATAATTTGATTTTTGAACTGTTATTTGGATAGGCGCCATTTTGTAGCGTAATTAATATTAGGCGTTTGCTACCTATGAACATCCACATCTCTCTTCATAAAGACTCTGTGGTTATGGGCACCTAGCTTTCTTGAGGATGTGTCCGATTTGGTAGGAAAACACCCTCCTGGGCCTGCCTTGTTTAACGCGTTCATCTTTTTCATGTAAATTAAGGCGACCGTGATGTAGCGACAGTGCAATGGCTACGTAAGTCGTGTGGCACGGGTTCGAAACCACTCACCGGTACCCATGTATCTTTGATATATGTACTTTGGTTGTTCTGTTTCTATGATAGCACTTTAGTAGCTTAGTATAGAAACGTATAAAAATAAAATAAAATATCATATAAGATATAAAAATAATTGTATAATATAAGCTATACAAACATCAGGTTATATGTATATATGTTTGCAGTATCTTATCTTATAGTGCAAAATAAATATGAAATTATTGAAGTCTTCATACTATATTCAGGTAGTAGATTGTAATGATTTGCGTTGTATTTAGCCTTTTTAAATACCACACGTTATTTATCAACAGAGATAGACGCTTAAAAGGTGATAACCGACATTCTGACGTGACGTTATATCATCAGTTTTTTTTATTAAATCACAAAAAAATATCTAATCAATTAGTCAAATTCTGACCTATCCATAACTAGACGTGAAGGATCTGCACGGGAAGGGTTAGGAACACAAAATGTATCGAAAATAAATTGATGACAGTCCATGCCGGTTAGATCCCCGGTTGGAGCAAATATTTGTAATATTTAATAATTCAAAAAAAGAAGTGACTTAGTCGCGTTGCGAGATCATCTTGTAAATTGCCTTTTCCAACTAGGCCGGCGTAGTGGATGTGACTGCTACTTACAGTTATTTAGCTGTAGTAGGAGTCACGTCCAGCTTAACATCATTGGGGTGCTGTCATATGCTGTCTAGTCAAAAAAAACAATATAATTTTAGTAAACATAGTACAGCTATAATTTCCGCCGTCTGATGTTAGGTTTAAGTGAGATAATATATCAGTTGCATATTCAAATATTCACGCTTTTTTCCCACAGGTATAGGTAGAGACAATGAAACGTTACTTGCCATGATCCTGACACAACTCCCTCGCTTCCCTCACATCCCCAATTCTCCTCATACAAGCTCTACGGTTATGGGCACAAGGCAACCTAGCTTTCTTAAGGATGTCTCCGATTTGGTCGGAAAACAACCTCTTATAAAATAAATTATTATTTTCAATGTTATATTTTATTAATCATGTTGTGTGTACACGTTTAGGGTAATAATTTAGTCATAAAACACTGTATATTTATTAATTGTTACCTGTTGTATATTTACCTTACCTAAATAAATAAAATAAATAAATCCTAAGTCACCCATGGCTTGCATAATAAAATAATTATAATGGTAATTGCTTTAAGAGTTAATTTTCCCTAACCAAATAGAATGTCGGTACAGTGAAGCGTCACTTAACCCGTTCTATTGTAAAACTTATTAACACTGACAATTTGAACATGGGTAGTGATGTAGAAATAATAGAGTAATGACACTTTTTTTATTGTGACTCGACATACGACAGCACCCCGCTTGATGTTAAGCTGGAGTGTGGTCCATTAATGGATGACACTGCTACTACAATTTAATAACTGTGAGTAGAAATCACCTAGTTGGAACCGACAAGCTTACAAGCTGATCCCGAAACGCCACAAAATCACTTCCCAGTCTGTATACTTGTAAGCGGTAGTACTACTCCGGATCGGCAGACTGGGTACTACTGCCTACAACTCTTTGATAACCAGACCCGAAGCAAATATCCACCTCTTTTTCTTTTATTAACAAATACTTGTAATATTTAATATAATTATTAAATAATCTATGCTATGTTAAGAAATTGTTTTATTTCATTTTCAAGTATATTTGACAATGCTTTATTAATTTTCCGCTTCATGCGCTAGGAATAAAATGATACGAATTGTCTTTGAACATGAAAAAGCCGCGACTCTTTTGAATTCAAAGTGCGTAACTTAAATAATGAGACAACATAATGTTCCTGCTAATTTTAGATACATTATATGCATACGTAAAGAGGGGTAGACACAAATTATGGACGCAGACTTTAAATACCAATAAACCTGTTATAAATTATTAATTAGACTATATTAAGGAATTTATAAATCTTACGTGGATGGGTGAGTTAAAAGATGCAGACCCGATCAAATCGGCGACATCCTCAAGAAAGATTAGCTGCCTAGTGCCTATAATCTTAGAGCTTGTATGAAGAGAATAATTGTGGATGTTAGGGAATAACGGAGAATGTGCCGAAGAGCTCTTTAACCTTGTTCCTACCCCGTCCTTTTACACCCGTAATACCCGCACAGGTCGGGAAAGCATCTACATTCTATCGATCGAATCGGCAGTCGAACTAAAAAGTTCGGTGCGCCTTTTCTTTGTAGAACAATTGACAAGTGGAATGCTTTGCCAGTCCATGTGTTTTCTCCATCCTATGACCTTGGATCCTTCAAGCGATGCGTGAAGAAGCACCTTAGGCCGGCATAATGACGGCGGCTGAGGTAGCCGGGAACTAACTCGGTTTTTCAGTCGTCGTCACTCTTGGACCTCTTGCTTATCATCGGCGGGTCGAGGTCAGATGTCGTGTCACAATAAAAAAAAATCGAGAGAGAGAGAGAGTTGTTTCTGTGGGAAAAAGGTGTGATAATTAAATTGATTATTATATTAAAACGGGTCTTGACGCGTTATTGGGCATATTACTCGTAGTTTTCTCTCGCAACAAAGCTGAAACTTCTAGATAAATAGATAATGATTTCAAAAAGCGTTAAGACGCGTTTTAATTTATTCTAATTATGAAGACAATCTGTTATAAATAAGCGCAAGTGACGCGGCGACTGAGGCAACCGTAAATTGAATCTGTTTTTTCAGTTGTCGGCGCTTTTGGACTTGCCCTGTCTTACCATCAAGCAAATCTAATTCAGATGTCGATAAAAAAAAGCCACAGCAGCAGTTGTTTCCATTGATCGCACAGCAGCTTTAACTTAGCACCGGACACTGGAACTAGCAAAGCTTGTGTTGCTAATTGAAACGTAGTCTTCAAACAAATGTTACGTTAACCTTCACACATACATACACGTGCCACACAGGTTACATATGTACACAATATGTAACGACATATGGCTGTCTATATATATGTAAAATAAACAATAAATACAATATGTTTATATGTATTTTTTATCATTGCATTCAATTAAGCCGACCGTGGTGGTGGCAGTGCAATGACTTCGTAAGCCGAGTGGCACGGGTTTGAACACTCACCGGTACCAATGTATATTTACAAGGTATATTGACTTTGGCTGTCCTGTTTCTATGATATAAGCACTTTAGTAGCTTAGTATAGAAATGTATAATTAAAAAAATATATGTTTTTTGCATTTTATTATAATATACACGATTATTTTAATGTCAGATTTACGTATATAAGTTTTTTCCGATCAAATCGAACACATCCTCAAGAAAGCTGGGTTGCCTAGTGCCCATAACCGTAGAGCTTGTATGAAATGAATTGTGTATATGAGGGGAGCAAGGGAGTTGTGTCAGGATCGTGGTAAGTGGCGCTCCTTTGTCTTTGCCTATCCCTATGGGAAAAGGCGTGACAGTTTGATTAATTGATTAAAGTTTTAACTCTTATATTAAACGGTCATATTTCATTATTCATAGAGCCATGGCATAAAAATTCTATGAGCTATTTACTCGTATGTTCATAATCAATCCATCGTCACTCATCAATTCCCGCAGATATAGGCAGAGCGAATGAAACTCCAATTTCCATAATCCTAACGCGACTCACACATCCACAATTCTCTTCATACAAGCTTTACGGTTATGAGCACTAAGCATCCCAGCTTTCTTGAAGATGTCAGCAAACAACCCTCCTGGGTCTGCCTCGTTTAACGCATCCATCGACATAAGATTGATAAATTACTTTCCTACAATCCTTGTCATTACATCCTCTTTCAAACCACATCTATCGCGCACTGTGCTATTTCTAAACTTCTTTTTTATCTATTCTATATTCTATTTTATTTTGGTAAATATGATAAAGCCTTTTAACATTAAAGACATGCATAATATCTTAAGATGAACGGAAGTTTTCCGTTAAATACTACTGAAAACGTCTGCATAATGAAATTAATTGGGTCAAATACAAAAATATAGACAATTGCCAAAAATGTCAGCTATCTCAGTTTTGCAACAAAGGGGAGAATATCTGCCATTTTTAATAAATTAAAGATACACGTGCCATCTCTAAAAACATTTTTTTACAATCTTATTCCGGTTATTAAGAAACAGGTCATTGATCTTTTTATTTTGTTCTAGTGACAGACTAAAGTTCGAATCCCATCAACCGTAGACGTTTATCCTATCTATAATTAGTACTTAATGATTTAAAAAACACATTTGCCCACGCAATACTCTAATAAAGTTCTGCGCACAAATAAATTTATTTTACGTCACTAAGGATCATCGAAGCATTGCGAGATCAATCAATATGACCGCCTGTACCAAATTTTAAGAAACTACTTTTAATCGACTAAAAAAATGTGAATCTATATTTTCGTGTGTACCCTAAGTACAATGTGATTAGTAAATAACTGAATTACACACAAATATAGGGTTGAAACACACGAAACACGTCCCGAAATTGTACAAAATAAAATCGTATTATACAAAAGCTGTTGCTCGAGTTGGCTGTGAGCCGAGTTGTGGACAAACTTGTAATATCAAATGATTCATTCGATAACCATACTTCAGTCCTAACAGGGCGGTACAAAAATAAAGAAAACACAATAAATAAAAACATCCGATAATAAATTACTTCATACACTCGCAATATAACATTTATAACACAATTTGTAATTGCGTAACTGATGTCTACTTAATTTTATCTAAAGTTTATCTTTGCCCGCGCTGCGATAATATTTTGGCCTAGCAACACACTCGGCCTTCGAATACTTATTTACGTAGACACACTTTGATCATAACATTTTTGCGGCAAAATTCTGCTTCCAGTTTATTCCTTTGGGATGTTCACGAGAGCCATATATTTGTACTATTTCGTTAAAGCTAAATTATGTCACGGTCCAAATACGTATATTTAAGCAAAACACATAAATACATATAGTAATTTTCTGAGTTTACGAAGGAATATATTTTTTGCGCGTTTTTAAAGAATAAATAATTTGATAGCCTAGCAGACATCGCAGATTATCGCAATATTAAGCTGCAATAAAAAAACTTTTACAGGACAAGAGAGCGTTACTTTTACATAAATATATGGAAGTTATAATGTATGTTTTATAGGACTTATTTAGATTTGTTGCGGCATATGAACATAATTTGTCTTATGTGAGTTGGAGTCAGGGCCATGAGTAGAGCAAAACTGCTGACTAGGTCGGCGTGGTAGCAATCCCATCCCATCCAAAAATAAGATTCAAAAACCGTTGACTATTGGAGTGTAATTCTCTTATACTTTACTTTTTTTAAACTATATCATTTGTTGTTTGGTCGTAAAAAACGTCATAATTGCACCTATTTATTATACAATTATTGATACTGTCTTACAACAGGTTGTACCAAAAGTTTCAATTTCCGAATTTAGTTTTACTTTATACTTATTCTATTACGTTTACTATTACGAAATCGTGAATTGAGTTGTTAATAATTTTATACCGAAACTACCATTTATAAATGTTTTTATTATTAGAAATAACAAAAGTAGTACAAAGAAACTCAAAATGATTGATGTCATTTAGCTCTGTATAAAATTAATGTAACGTAAATGTTAAACGTAAATGTAACATGTGAAGTTAAAGAGTGGTGCAACCCATTTTTCTTTAACTTGTATGATACTTTTTACAAATTCGTAAATTATAATTTTTGGTACAACCGGCTGATAATGTCCTAAAGGTTTGGCTGTTAGAGAACGTCTAACGGCCTTTTTACATAGTGCAATTAACTTTGAAATAAATAATATTGTGCAATCTTTATTATTATTAAATAATAATCTTTATTATAAATTATTTATTTTGTAATGCGACTCGCTCCGATATGCACCAACCGTTCAACGCTTGGCAGATATCGTGATTAGTCTATTTGTTTACAAAACAAAGTATAATTTACTATAGCTATTTGCTTGCTTCTCATTTGAACTGCGATACATAACAAACCTATTGTCTTTGAAATCAAACAAACGACCACAGTGTATGTTTTATCATATACGATTGTGTTTCACATAGATTTTTATGAATTATTTCACATTAACTTATTGTAGTGTATGTGGAAAACACACACACACATATATATATATATATATATATATATATATATATACGTGCTATTGCTAGATGCACCACGTGGCACGGTCTCGAGCGTATCGTGGAACACGATTGCCCTGCGTCGTGGGTAGACGTGTGGCATAATACGTTGGCGAGCCTGTGATTACAGTAATCCTTAGTTATCAGTGTTACTACTGCATGAGGTACTATGCAAACACTACACTGATCATTTAAGAGATATTTTAAAAAGCTAGGATTCGTATAAGAAAAAGTAATTATAGATGTATAGAAATTTAAGGCGACCGTGGTATAGTGGAAGTGCAATAGTTACGCAAACCGAGAGGACGGGTTCAAAACCACTTGCAATATGGTCAAAATGGACCTCCTCTTGCTTATCATCAGGCGGGTCGAGGTCAGATGTCACAATAAAAAATAAATGTATCGGTACAAGGTATATTGATATATGTACTTTGATTGTCCTGTTACTATGATACAAGCTCTTTAGTAGCTTAGTATAGAGATGAAAAAGAGAGGATTGTGGGCATTGCGGTAGCATGAAAGATTATTCTTTCTAAGATATTTTAACAAAGGCGTACATAAAACTATAAGTATAATCCTTTACATTTTCAGAAGATTACTTTATTAAAAACATGAAGGTTTTGATGTGAAGGAAGCGAGCGATTTGTGTTAGGATCATAGCAAGTGGCGCTCCATTGTCTCTGCCTATCCCCATGGGAAAGAGGCGTGACATTTTGATTGATGAAGATTTTTATGTGTTTCATAGGTGACATACGGACGGACGACTTTCGTTGAAGCGTAGCTTGCATGACATTACACTTTTTTCAATAAAACCCACTGCTTCTCTATTTTAAAATGCAATATAATTATTATTCTATTGGAATATGTATTTATTTAAAACGAATGCAAGTAAATTATAAATTAAAAGCACGTTATTTAAAACATAAGTAATGAATTAGTGATTTAATAGCGGCCGGCCTTGAATTACTAATATCGACTTACTTGGAATAATAATGTACGTGAAGAAAGATCAGGTGACGCTTTTGAACGAAAACTATTACCATTTTTAATACAAGAGTATATAGGTTATTTTGTACTAGAAAAACTAATGGATACTTAAACTTTGTAGAAATTACAACTACATTCACGAATCCAGCATTCGTAAATATATATATTTATTTAATACTTTATTGTATAACAAAATAAACTCAAGAATATACAATCCTAGCATTTAAGCCTCTACGTTCGGGTCATTACCCATCTGCAAAGTTTTTACATTTGATGAATGTATTTGAATCTCCAAATTGTGACATGTGTGGTGTTTTAGATAACGTCCAACATATGATGATTGAGTGCTCTAAGAGCAAGAAGCTCTGGTGAAAGAATTTAAACTGAATGTATTTAATGTTGGTTTAGCGCAGAGTATTTTATCTGAACCGGCATCAGAGATATGTTATAAATTTTGCAATATACTTCCCTTAAGCGGCGACTTCCTACCAAATAGACTTAAGATAAATTGTTTAAGGCTCTATGTAGCTGACATGTCTTAATAGACAAAAGCTCCCAATAAATATAGATTTAAAAAAGCATTTTTAAGCCTAGTTTTCTTAAATGCTTGAAAATGTATGTAAATATTTTAAAAGCTTATCCCATTCTAGTTCTTTTAAATTCAATTACTTTCTAGAATTTTCTGTTGTGTAGTCTTTTTCATTATTTATATTTCTGTCGTTAAAATTCATACGTGGCCAAATCCACAATAAATTTAACTGTAGAAATCATGCTTTTTCTTTATTGTACATTTCGAAAGACCTAATCCTCTTTTTTTTACATTTAATATAATAGTTTAATGTATAATTAAAATATAAACAACCTCAGTAGTTATATATGCTCTAGTTTTAGTAAATTATTGATATTATTTTTGGAGATGGCAAGATTTGATTTGAACCTAAAGAATTTGACTAGTTTTGATTTAACTGACAGTGGACATGGACAAATTTGAAACGAAAAAGCAGTGATGACGTAATCAGGGTTGACACAAGTAAAAGTAGGTAGGAATAATGGCTAAAGGTGTACTTTAATAAAATAGGTATTTAAATACCTATTTTATTAAATAAAATAGGTACCTATTTTATTAAAGTACATTGTTAGCCAAACTAGATTGTTTGGCGCGTCGTTTTGTGTGGAATTATCGTCATGTAGAATGTTTTACGCGCCCATTTTACACCTCTTCCTATACCCTAGGATTGTTCAAGCGGACCATAAAGAAACACCTTAGGCCGGTATAGTGAAGGCGACTCAGACGAACGTAGTACTGACTCGGTCTTTTCAGCCGTCAACACTGGTGAACTTTCCCTTGTTTACCATCAATTAAGTCAAGGTCACATGTTGCGTTACAATAAAAGAAGTAACACTATTTTCAGACTTAAAATTATTATTTTCATCATCATCATCATCAGCCAGAATGCGTCCACTGCTGAACATAGGCCTCCCCCTAACATAGGCCTCCCCCTTATTATTTTATGTATAGGTAAATTAAGAAAAAAAACGAAATTTCAAACTTCTTCTGTAGGTTTGTTATTATGCTAGGTTCAACACAGATATATATGAAAATTCAAATGCTCATATTAATTTTCTCAGTCTTGTCCATAGAAAAATATTTCCATACAATTAAATTGATTGTTTATTATTTATTTGGTCAACTTCAAACTCATTTTATTTATTCGAACGTATCAAAATCGTTTAAATACGCGTTTGTAAGTCAACAAACAGTCACACAATGAATAGCACCAGTCGCGGCCAGCTCCCGCAAACCCTGCGATCTACAATTGGAGAGCGTACGATTGTCGGGCGATTCATGTAGTTCATCAGCGTCATCGCAGGGACCGAAATCGTGTCGTGAGTTTTAAAAGAGTAATTTGAACATACATTTTTACATTCTACGGAAGTCATAGAATGCTTTGCCAGCGCATGTATTCTCTCTATCCTATAACCTTGGATCCTTCAAGCGATGCGTGAAGGCCGGCATAGTGACGGCTACTGGGGCAGCCGTTTTTTTTTCAGTTGTCGTCACTTTTGGACTTCCTATTACCTATCATTAGACGAATCGTGGTCAATAGTCGTGTCACAATAAAAAAAAACTCACGAGCCCGAAAGCCCAAAACCGCCGCGGGCCCGACACCAAATCTTACCGTGAGTTCTTAGCCAATGTTACAGTTTGCGGATTTATATTTTTTTCTTGTTTTGGCTCATAGAATTTTCTTAGATTTTGCGCGAACATTATTTAATTCATTGGTTTTTTTACTTAAGTTAGATTACTTGTATACTTTTATTTATAAAAATAATTCCGCTTAATACTGATAATAAAAGCAGATGTACTATAAAGCCATCTTGCAACACCCACAACCACTTGAATTTGCAATCCAACAATTATACATTTGACAACCCTGGTGATATCTAAAGTAACATACGAAAAGGATCAAATGAAGAAATAAAAACGTAATTACTTATAATTTATTAGTATTTAATTTCCGTTTTATGATTTTATTCGATATTGTTTTCTTTCTAGTTTGTCCTGAAGGTAATATTACTGTTTTACTATGCATTTTTCCTATTTAAATATTATAAAATCTTTACGGAGTACCTATTAATTAATGTAAAAAGTGACATTTTAAAATCACATCAACATAAACCCTGCGTTATGATTGGTCGAAATTGATGTAGCGCGTTATGTTCTAGGGATATGGCCACATTTGAATTAAAATAAGATGAAACGTTTCCATTTTGTACCATTTTTGGGTGGATTTAAACAATTTTGAATTCATACAGTCCTTTTATGTACTTTTATCTATTTATTAAATGTAAAATGTGAAAATCCAAAGTGAGGTGGATATGGCCACGTTTGAATTTTAACGACACATTTATAATAATAATAAAATTATTTTTTTGCATAGTAAAAACACAATACAATGGGCGAGATTAATGCTAAATAGCATTTTCTACCAGATAACCTTTGGAAAAGCGGCGACAAAATATGAGGAGGGTGGTTATATCTAATATTTACGTTTTTATGTTATTTTATGTGGCTTGTCCAAGCTTAGCAACTCTTAAGGCCTAGGTTTTCTCATACTGATTTACTTTGCATGTCATAAAGCTTGAGATATATTGTGTCTTTGTAGACTACGACGACGTGACGACTGCCGTGTGTTATTAATGACTGAATGGGAAAAACACCATAATAACTAAAATGGATGCATTTGATAAATATGATACAAAAACAATACTCGGAATTAATAATTAATTAATTGTAAACGGTGATAAATATTTAGGTCAAAGTATTTTTATTCTTACATTTTCAACTATAAGAGATATTTTGCCATGTCACGGCTCAGTGAGTCATTGTTGTGGCTATCCCGATTTAATTATAGTACGGTACGCAAAATCAGCTATATAAAATATTTAAATGTGACATTTTCTACGCATAATTTTTATTTATTTATTTATAGCTGCCTTATTTATCACAAAATGCTTTAGTTGGTGTTCTTAAGGTTCACTATTAATCAATAGTAGACTACAATAACATGTTTTCGTTCTTTAATACTAACTTACTAAATAGATGATAGTCCACAGTAACCATACAACTCTACAAGCTGTATGAAGAAAATTATAAAATTGTAGATAAAAATTAACCAGTGTAATAAAAATTGTCGCTACCATTTTTTTATTGAGACGCGACATCTGAGATCTACTTGCCTGTAGGTCAGCAAGGAGAGGTCCAAGAGCGCTGACGACTAAAAATAGTTTCATTTTATAGTTTTCAATTCAATTGATTTTATAGATTTTTGAAATTTATATATTTTTATGTTATGATATATTTGAGTTACGAAATAAATATTGCATTAAAATCTGTATTATTTTATTGTGACTCGATATGACGGCACCCCTCTTGATGTTAAGTGTGCCGCTTTTGGAGTGTGGTCCATGAATGGATGTCACTGCTGAATTGCTAATCACATTCAATAACTGTAATTAGCAATCACATCCAATATGCCGGCCTGTATTAGTTGAAATGTATATTTTTTGCATTATATGCATTTTTTAATGATAGTTTTTATTCAGTCGGTACTTTACGTTTAATGACGACAATTGCGTGTCACAGTTCCAGTACACCCATGTCCGCCGTAAGACTACCTAGGTCTTATTAGCTCTTAGATTAGTGTAAAACGATATAAAAAACTACAAGTGACGCTTTCTTTCATTTACTTTTTTTATTCAGTGTTGAGTTTCTGGTGAATTATTAATAGAGCATATGTTTTTATAAAGGGTAAGTTTTTATTTTAAACTTAAGTACATTGTGTTTGAGTTCATAATAGATTGGTAACTAAAATTAAATGATAATTATTATATTAAAGGGATAACGCCCTTTAGACATAGTCTTTAGGAAGCTAATTCTCAATAGGGATAGAGCTGTAAAGCAGTATAACAATAAATCAATCAATCAATATCTACAATATCTGTAAAAACTACTACACAAATTAATTTAGGCATTTTAAGAGAACTCCTTAAAGAACCTTGGTATTGTGTCCGCTGGGCTATTTTTTTAATAAGCTTGTATCATAGAAACAGGACGCACAAAGTACATATATCAAAGAAACATTAAAACTATCGGCGAGTGATTTTCAACCAGTAGATGTTGGCTTACGTGACTAATTTATCATCACAAGCCGACGGTCACCTAATTTTATTCTACCATAGCATAACAACAAAAAAACTAGTCATTATTGATCGATCACTTTCGGTTTGAAAGTCCACATTAATCAGATTGAAACAGCACTTGCTTATACGTATTTAATAAAACCTGTAGCAAATCCACTGCAATCATATCACTTCCTACATTTCAAAGGGCCGACTACACCAATCTTAAAACAAGGTTATTCACATAAAAAACGAACTATTATCTTAGTTAATCGGTCATTAAATTACCTAAGGACTTGTGGCTGTTTTACACTGTAGCTCATGGAAAGGTGCAAATTAAAATACTGCACTCATGTAACCTTATTTTACAAGTATATTTTTCAGCTATTGAAATTAGTATTTTCTTAGATTTTGCGCAAACATTGATTAAGGAATTAAACAAATTTTATGCGGCTTACTATCGCGTTTATTTTGTTTTTGATTTTACAAATTTATTTTTTTATTCCGACGTTTCGAGAGCTTTGCATCCATTGTGGTCCGAATAATAAAATAAAAACCAAAATAAACGCGATAGTAAGCCGCATAAAATTTGTTTAATTCATTAAGTCACATGAATACGAGTTTGTCCCTTCAACTGCACTTGCACCAGTGTAAATAAGGCTTTACACATTTAAAAACTCTGCGCAACTGTCAGTACTCAAGAACTAGGAAGGAAAGAGACATAACCAACAGAAACAAGTGAGACAGAGCATGGTGCGAAAATGAGGAAAAACTATATTTCGATGTAGAACCATTGTAAATAATAATATAATACAGGCATGTTAATTTTTTTTGTGCTAAATATTAGTCATTAATCAATCAATCAAATTATCACGCCTTGTTCCCACTGAGATAGGCAGAGACAATGGACCGCCACTTGCCACGATCCTGACACAACTCCCTCGCTTTTTTCACATCCTCAATTCTCTTCATACAAGCTGTACGGTTAATAAATGAGGCATTGGGATTAGGATTGTCTTGTTGATGATGGATTTCGTGAAATTTAAAGTGTATTTAAAACTCAAAATGTTAAGTTATTTTTTTCATTTTTTTATTATTGTGACACGACATCTGACCTCGACCTGCATGATGATAAACAAGAGGAGGTCCAAGAGTGACGACGACTGAAAAAAAACTAGTTATTTCCCGGCTACCCCAGCCGCCGTCACTATGCCGGCCTAAAGTGCTTCTTCACGCATCGCTTGAAGGATCAATTATAATGAGGATCAGTTATAATGATTTTAGATTTTATCTTTGGCACATGACTCCGCTTCCCATGCTAGAGTGTGGTCCACAAGTAAAGACGTCTGCCGTTGAGCAGTGTCGCTGGCGCCCAAAAGACATAAGACCTTTTGGGCCCCAGTTAACGAATATCTTTTGGTAAAACCAACCAATAATGCAGACCAAACCAAAAATCCAATCCGGGTGAAACTCCTATACGCAATTCCAGACTGCTGTTCTTCTACACGTAGATTTGTAAATAATATACTGCACAACTTCTACGAACTTTGATGATCACTACTTTATCTACCTTCCTGGAGAGACCAATTACACTACTCAATACTTTAGTAGGTAGAAAAATGAATTGTCAACGGACGGACGGACAAAAGTATCAAATTGCCTCCCAGTATACAATATTGTGTAAGCCAATCTTTTGTATCCATTCTACTGTCTTGTTTAATCTACAAGTAAGATATCTAAGAAATAACAGAGTCATAGAAATATTATAGTTATCTAATTAATTGCCGTTTCAATTAACCGCAATTAGATGCTTATTGTGTTATGGTTTTTATGGTCTTTACTTTATAGACTATTATTGCGTGTACTATTTAAATGTTGGGTTTTCCTCAATACATACTTAATGTCTTCAATCTTGACAAATCTATTGCTTTTTTATAATTTATTTTACGCCTATATAAATACGCTGGAAAATCAGGCTCAGATGAAAATTGGCGTTCGTCAACATTTACAATAGAACACGTATAAATGTTGACAAACGCGAAGAGTTTGTGAAAAAATCCAATGAAATTGTAAAAATAAAATGGCGCTGGTCCCGCCAATTTTGCATTATTTCCGGCTTCTATTTACAAAATTTATACATCATCTTTGAGTGCGTGAGAGCAGTATTTAAATATAGTTCGTTATAAAAAATCGTAACATCACAAACTAGTTTTTACATCACTAGAGCGGGTTTCCCAAACGCTATTCGTTCCAAATTCAAACCTATGCAGCTAAAATTAAAGCACAGATGTTCATTTTGTTGAGACAAGAAACAATTTTCTCTTGTTTATAATACTTAATTGTACAAATTAAATAATTTAATTGTGTATTGTTCTCTTTAATTAATTAACATTACAATAAGAATACTTTTATATTTATTTCTTTAATTGTATGATTTAATTTTGTAAAATTCATACACATTTGTGAGCAATTTATTAACACATATCACATCAAAAAGGTTGGGTTGCCTAGTGCCCATAACTGTAGAGCTTGTATGAAGAAAAAGAGAAGCGAGCGAATTGTGTCAGGATCGTGGCAAGTGGCGCTCTATTGTCTATGTCTATTCCCATGGAAAAAACGCGTGACAATTTAATTTGATTTACCTAGGGGTAGGTTATAGTCACAAAACAGATAAAGATATACTTAATTGTTTCTCTGTTATAGTAATATAGTGTTTAATATAATGTAGAATATATATAGAGCATAAACAGAGTATAAAAGCGCAACTGCCACACCATCAGGCGCGAATTAAATTTTATAACTTTTAAATTTCATAGAGGCAAAGGTTTAATTTTATTTAATTACTAGTTTCACCGCGATAATGGTTATCGAACCGCAACAACTAAGCGAGTTGACCAACTCGTTTATTTTAACTTAATATCCAGTGGTAACCGGATTTGAAGTAACGCATTCAAAATCAACTAACAAGAATATAATTGCAATACAACGTCAAAGGACGAACGAGAAAGATCGAGAAGGAGGCTCGATTCTTGTTATCGACGCATTAGACCATCTAATAAGAAAGATTAATAATTCGGCAGTCGAACTAGAAGGTTCGGCGCATCGGTTTCTTGTAGAACTTTGTCTCGTGAAGAAGACAAACCCTCTAGCCGGCATAATCGGGCGACTGATGCAACCGGAAACTGAACCGTTTTTTTTTTCAGTCGTCTCTGTTGAACTTTTCTCTTCTCCTGACAGAGTCGAGGTCAGATATCTGAATAAAAGTGGTTACGTATAGAAATCTACTTTCAGCGTATAGAAAGTCGATTGAAACCACACTTCCACACAAAAAATGTCACTTTGACGTTAGTTGGATAGATTTTTTTTTATATTTTTATTGTGACTGGACATATGACAGCACCCCGTTTGATATTAGGCCGAAGTGTGGTCCATGAATGAATGTCGCTGCTACTACAATATGCCGGCCTAGTTGGAACCGGTAACTTACAAGCTGATCCCGAAACGTGACCAAATCGCTTCACGGTCTGTATACTTGTAAATATTGGTACTACCCCGGATCGGCAGACTGGGTACCACTGCCTACCTACCACTCTTTGATAACTAGACCCGAAGCAAATATCCACCTCTTTTTTTTATTAATAAATATTGGCAATATTTGTTATAATAAAAATTACAAATAAAAGCTATGAAACAAAAATTTGCTCTGACCGGGAATCGAACCCGGGACTTTACGCGCAACAAACCAATCGCTAAACCGTTCGTTCACGCCTGTCGTCATGTGCATTGTCAATCACTATTAAACATCTATTATTGATAGATCATTTTTGTTTCTATTCAATTCCATTGCTATGAATAAAAGTTTACAAATATCTCAACTTCAAACTAGAATTCGCACATATTGCATGTGATATTAAACCGACAATACGGTACGGGTGGAATCGAATAGTATGATAAATTCCTTATCCATTTAAATGGTTTGATAATAATCAGGGCTGATTATGAATGTGTAAATTCCACTTCAAAGTATTCAGATCGGATTTTTCGTTTAGAAGTTGACGAGTATAAAAAACCTCTAATTAAGAAAAATGACACGGTTTAAATAAACTGTCCTACGTATAACAAACTACTTTCGGATTTGGTTTATAATTATTTTAATAAGGTCAATTAATGAAACAATTTTATTTACACCATATACAACAACATACATTTAATGGTAGGTACAAAGATTATGTACATAGGTAAGAGAAAGACTTATTATGATTTAATGGTTAAAATACCGGGTAACACAGCTGGTAATCCAATAAATAAGGTCCGATATCTAAGCTACTCAATCAAAGCATTTTGAAAATCTGAAATCACAGGAATTTTAAGTGAATTTCGAGTGTTTCAACCGTATTTTCGGGTGGATTTCATCGCTTTTCATTTTCCGGGAAATTCAAAAAAATGTTTTGAGTAGCTATCGGAGTTATCTGAGCAGCAAAGTCAGCGGATAAAAGGCGAAGGAAAAAAATATATTTTCGAATTTCCCGGAAAATGAAAAGCGATGAAATCCACTCGAAAATACAGTTGAAACACTCGAAATTCACTTGAAATTCCTGTGATTTCAGATTTTCAAAATGCTGTAATTGAGTAGCTTAGATATCAGACCTCAATAAATACGACTTGGTGACGGAGTCTAGGCAACGTCGTTTTTTCAGTCACGCTCGGCCTTCCCCTTTGCTATCAGGCAAGTTATTATCAAATGTCACAATGAAAAAATAAAACTAAAAAATGTATAGCTAGAGCCTTAAAGTAAATGTTATCTTAAGGCAAAAATCGAAGGGTTTGGCAGCAATAAACATGTTTGTATAGCCGATGTCATTGGCACGTGAATAGGGCCCCCTGACGTTAGTGTTGGACGTCATTTGAGTTCAATGCACTGACTGACACTTGTCTCCAACGAATGCATCGATTAAATGATACCTCTCTATAATCTATGTCAAGACAAACTCTGAAAGCAAACAAACAATGTCGTCCCCTTTTGATAATTAATTTCATACATTAATACTATAGAGGTGCTTGTTGTGGGTGAGGTGAGGTGAGAAGCAGCTATGGCCGGCATAGTGACGGCGACTGAGGCATCTCAGGCACGTGTACTGTCTCGGTTTTTACAGTCGTTGTCACTTTTGGACCTCCTCTTGCTTATCATCAGGCAGGGCAAGGTCAGATGTCGTAACAGAATAAAAAAAATATTTAAAAACGTGGTGTATTTTTTCAATTCTTATTTATTATTTACATTTCTATACTAAGTTACTAAAGTGCTTGTTTCATAGAAACAGCTCGTCCTGTTAATAAAGTACAAATATTAAAGATACATCGGCAAGTGGTTTTGAACCCGTGCTCTCGGTTTGCGTAACCATTGCACTGCCACTACACCACCGTCGCCTAGTGGTAGTGAAATGTTTACGTAAACGAGAGCCGGTACCAATGTACTTTGGTCTTCCTGTTTCTATAGACAGTATATGACAGTATATATGATAGAATTTTCTTAGGTTTTGCGCGAACATCGATTAAAGACATGACTCTCCGTTACCACGATGGGAGCAAATCTCTCGAAACGTCAGAATTAAAATTGTAGAATCTTTAACCAAAAATGAACGCGATAGTAAGACGCATAAAACGACATCATTCATTTTGGGCTTTTATGTACTACTTTTGTAATGTCCAATGATGAAAATTTAATAAATGGTAGTTTCGATACTTGCATTGATAAAACTAATAATAATTATGCAATTGAGTTATTTGGAAAATAAGATATGGATTTTGTATCGTCTGTCAATCACAAAGACACGCCATATTAACAGTTCTGCTTTGAACTGTCATAACTATTATATAGTTTGATCATTTTGCACACCTAAACTATGCAAAATAAAGGACCTATTCCAATTACATTGTAATCTTCGTGCATCAAACTATTTTGAAATGTATATGCAACTTAATACAATTAAGCCCAAGTCCCCATAAAAAATGAATGATGTCCTTTATTTAATTCAGTATATATTATATACAAGCACACATTAATAACGCCTGTCGAACGGACGAACGGTTTAGCGATTGGTTATTTAATAATATTAAATATTGCAAATATTTGTTAATAATAAAAAAAGAGATGGATATTTGGGTGCTGTCATATGTCGAGTCACAATAAAAAAAATATATGTGAAAAGATGGGGTAATTTAATCTTAAAAAAAATATTACGCTTTTTAGTTTAAACCATTTACTATTTTTTATATGCCACTATACTACATGAAGTCATCTCATTACAATAGTCTACTTTTAAAGTTTTGGCACATTATTTAACAGCCCTACCCGGCATAGTAATCTGTATTGAATTTTTTATTCATCGGCGCTGCTGGTCTTCACCTTACTTATCATTAGGAAGCAAGACTATGTCAAATGACAACAAAAAAATAATATATAATAGAACAAACATGTTTTCGATTTGAATCGAGTTTTTTTATTCCACGTGTAACTGATGAGTAAACTTTGCTTTATTTAAATTATTTGTTAGGTAATCAAATTAAATTGTCACGTTTGAATTCCAACAAAGATAGGCACACACATTGGTCCATTTTTCTTTACTCGGCAAAAGTAGTAAACATACTTTCGGCATAATGACGGATTAACGATAAAAATACAATTACCTATGACGCGAATCAATACGAATTTATAAAAATATATATGAATTACTGTTAATTGTTTATTATTACTATTGGAGCACATTTGTCATATTTGTAAATTTACCCTTTCCATATTTGATAAAAATAATGTGTATATATATATGTGTGTGTGATTTTATTAACTTTTGTGCATTTGTTACTATACGTTGTGTATTATTATTCTATAGTGTACAGTTTTCTTAAATAAATAGCATGGAAAATGGCGATTTTCATGCTTGTTTACTCCCTTGCCAAGTAAGAAAGAACACAGTATACACGCTCCTGACCACTCCTGGTTGTTATTTGCTGACCGAATGCAATTCAGCTGCGTTTCGGGATCAAATGGAAGTTACTAGTTCCAAACTAGGCACACATATCGGACGCGGATGCTTCTTTTTTTAATGTAACACGTCATTTGACCTCGACCTGCCTGATGATAAGCAAGAGGAGGTCCAAGAGTGACGACGACTACAAAAACCAAGTTAGTTCCCGGCTGCCTCAGTCGCCGTCATTATGCCGCCTAAGCTTCTTCACGCATCGCTTGAAGGATCCAAACGTTCAAATACTTGCGGTTATTTAATAGTAGTAAGCAGCCGCTTCCGTTCACAGGGGGGCTGCTGTCATATGTCGAGCCACAATGAAAAATTATATCATAAAATTAAAATATTAGTATTAATGTTTAGTGTTTCAGACTATTAACTTTTATACACTATTAAAACTAACATTCCATTAACATTAGAACATTAGTGGCGCCTACCTAGACAGCTATTTTGAACACTTTATGCTATACATTTTTTTATATCTTTATTTTATAGTATCTCTACGTTTAAATACTTAGCACTAACCGCTATCGATCATTAAATCCTTGGATTTTCCTTTGATATGTTGCACTTTTTTTGTGGTTCCCACCTGTTTTTAAGCTGGTTTTTAGTTTTATGAATAGAGGCAATTCCTTACAGTTAATTACTCGAAGTATTAGCCGTATCCACTATCCCACAAATTACAAGTTGATCCTGCAACGTGACTGAGTAACGGCCACTTACTCTTCGTAAGAGTAGTCTTACGAAGCTACTATGTTACGAAAGTCCGTTAACTTAGTAACATTTTGACATTTATATTTTTAAGTATATATTTTGAGGCAGAGGCTGCTTAAAGCATTTGTTATCATTTTTTAATACTCCTACTTCTTATCGGAATAACCCTTATTAGAATTAATTTAATTAAATTATAATAGTAGAAATGTGTTTAAAATATTAATTTTATTTAGTACCTATTTACTGACCCATTATAAATAGGTATTATAAAATTGCATTTGCTAT
This sequence comes from Tinea trinotella, assembly GCA_905220615.1. Taxonomy (NCBI): domain Eukaryota; kingdom Metazoa; phylum Arthropoda; class Insecta; order Lepidoptera; family Tineidae; genus Tinea; species Tinea trinotella. The sequence goes on along the minus strand of HG992307.1, from coordinate 983,264 downwards.
TTTTAATATAAATATATTTTATTTTCTGTTTTTTATTAACAAAAATTACTTTATAATGATCGGCCATTTTAAGTCAAGTTGGCGCCAAATTTGGCTTGGCATTTAGGCGTAATGTGGAACGTGCTATTGTATTTTTATTAACACATCAAATTATAATTGTTTTTTACTATTTGATGAGTCTTCCGTCTGTTGTTTTTTTTTTTTTTAATTTCGGAAAGTAACTATGTTTTTTTTTTTAATTTGCAATGACTTAGATATTGTGTTATAGGCTGTGTATTTAGTTAGGATTTACTTGATATAGATGCATATACGTAATTTTAGGAAAACACTGTGATTGCTGCTTACATCAAAACCTGAAGCTTTCAAGAGTAAAGCTACGAAGTGCAATTGTAAAGAAACATAGAGGTCGCAATAAAATGTACGAGATTGTCTCCACCACAGAACAGGGAATATAAAATAGAAGTGGCATGAGCCTGAATAAGGTTTTCCGATTTGATGTAGTAGATAGATAGGCTAAAGAATTAAAAACTATTTTTATTGAATCGCGACATTTGACCCCTAACTTGCCTAGTAAGCAAGATGTGCTCCAAAAGCTGAAAAAACTGTCTCATTTTACGGTTGCCTCAGTCGCCGTCACTATGTCAGCCAAACTGTTTTTAAAATGGCGTACGGCATTATTTTAAATAAAATTTTACAATAGGTTATTGAAATAAATATATAAATAATGTATATTTATTCTTACTACTTATTACTAATAAGCATTTTCTACTTTTTTTTATTGTGACACGACATATGACAGCACCCCGCTTGATGTTAAGCCAAAGTGTGGTCCATGAATGAATGTCTACTGATAAGATTTCAATGTTTTTTTATCATTCAATCAAACTGTCGCTCCTTTTCCCATAGGGATAAGCCTCTGCAATAAAATGTAACAATGAAGCGCCACTTGCCACGATCCTGACACAACTCCCCCGCTTCCTTCACATTCACAATTCTCTTCATACAAGCTCTATGGTTATGGGCACTAGGCAACCTAGCTTTCTTGAGGATGTCTCCTGTTTGGTCGGCAAACACCCTCCTGGGCCTACCTTGTTTAACGTATCCATTCACATGCCATTTAAATATTCACATGCTATAAATATTTTAAATATTTGCGTAGTTTTTTTTTTATATTTTCGGCTGGTCTCTAATATATTGTTCGTTCTGTGGTGACCACCCTCGGACGCCCAGCAACAAGTGGGCGGGCCGTAGGGGGCGCTGGGTGACAAATGATCGTGGGCAGCGGTCGGGGGTGTTATTTGCCCCCAACAAACACTCTCATATTGAGGACATTTGTAACACACAAGAAACTATTTGCGAATCACATATAAACTACATTATACTCACTGGGTTATTAATTATGGTAATAAAATTAGGCTGCATGGGCTCGTTCCTATTGCCTTTTATATTTACAAATATATATTTCTTTTTTTTTATGTTCTTTTATCTTTCTCTCTTCTCGTTTACCAGGCCCGATTTAAAACTTGTCTTGAATATCCTGCAATATATTTTCATTAATAAAATTTTAAAAAAATGTAGATAATTTTTTATATTTATTGTGACTCGACCCGCCTGGTGATAAATAAGCAAAAGGAGGTCTAAGGGTGCCTACGACTGATAAAACCGAGTCTTCACGGCTGTCCCAGTCGTCGACAATATCCCGGTTCTTCACGCGTCGCTTGAAGGATCCAAGGTTATAGGATGGAGAGAAAACATAGGCTGGTGAAGCATTCCACTTGTCAATTGTTCTACAAAAAAACGACACCGAACCTTTTAGTTCTACTGGCGATTCGGTCGACTGAATGCGGATGCTTCGAGATGCGCCAAATATTCGTTTGATATTCGGTATTCGGCGTATTCGGCATCTTTTTCACTATTTGTATCCTCCCGAATATATAATATAAAAGACAACATTATTATTAACCGCAACATTACCTGTGCGTATTTATTATCTCAGTATTTATTGGAAATTATTACTAAATAGTTTGATTAAATTAACCGTTTAAAATTGTATCCAACATCGTTCATAACTATTAAGTTAACTAACTCACTGAAAATTCGCTATAACATAATTTAAAAGATCTTATAAAAATATACATTGTTTATTTGTTTTGTTCAATTTAAAATGTATAATAACACAATTAACGTGTTAGCAATATAAATAGAAGTACGTGTTTTAGTAAACAATACAAATTAGAATTAGTTTTGATAAGTTATGTGATTATGTGTGATGAAATATATATTTATCTGTTATATATAAACTAGATATAACTAACTGGCTATCTATAGGCTGGGATATGTTAAAACATTATTAAAAATAAATTCTGTACTAATTTAATAATGTAAAACTGTTTTTTTTTTAGGAATTTAACACACTTCTTTTTATTTACAATTATTATAAAATGAGAAAAATATATAAATTGACATATAATATCTACTCGTAGATAAATATTTCGTATATTTTTCGTATTGACACATTTGTACAACTATTTTCTTCCGATTCACTTTTCTGTCAATAAACTATTTTAACCTTAATATAAAACTAAAATAATTGTTCCGGTCTTACTACAAAAAATATTTAAAACGGTATACAATCACACGTGATTTTGTAGTACAAAATTGACTTGAAAGAAATGGACCAATGTACGAGAAAAAAGTCTTTTCTACTTAAGATGTTTATTTAACATTAAAATTTGAAGGAACTGCAAATGGCATTTCTAAGGGTCTTATTCAGTTAGTACATCACGACTCTCTGTTAGAATGTCTGATATAACTGCTATAATTTTGTCGTTTTACAACTTGCCATATCGACTTGTACAAGACCTGTCGGATACAAATTACGATAGTTAGTCGACATATTATTGTTTAAAGCAGTGTTTCCCAAACTTTAAAAAAACATTACCTAATTTTTTATGCCCTATACATAATTTTTAACCTTTAAAAATTGTTTTGTTCCCTTAAGAAATATAAATGATTACCGCATGTTTTTTTAGAATTTGCATTTTTTGTTAAATTTGTCAAATTTGTCTAGCATTGCGTAAGCGAAAGGGTTAAATTCGTGTCGAGTCCATTTTTAGGGTTCCGTAGTAAAAAACGGAACCCTTATAGATTCGTCATGTCTGTCTGTCCGTCCGTATGTCACAGCCACTTTTTTTAAATGACGCGATGTTGTACTTTGACTTTTTGATGATAAGAAAAAGAAAGTTTAAGAGTGCCGGCGACTGAAAAAAAGTCTTGTATTGCGATTGTCTTACTCGCCGTCACTATGCCGGTTAAAATAAATTATAATATTGTTTGATTAGAAAAACACCCTATAATAAATAAATGAATACTCATTTAGTAAGATAGGCATGTTCTTGTATCATAGAAGCAGGGCGACTATTATCATAGTTATTATACTTACTATACTATATTTAAAACAACTTTTGCCTTATTTTTTATTTGATCCTCGAACGGCTTCGGATGTAAATACCTAACTAAAAATAACCACTTTAATTCATATTGTTAATTAATTTACATAACTAGTTATTTTGAATATGTTTTTTGCATCTCGCATTAAGATTGTTATTTTTTTAATTTTTACGGTGGCCTAGTGGTGGTGATATTTTCTTGAAAACCAAGAGACCCCGGTTCAAAACCACCTGGTAGTAGTTGGTACTAATCTTTAATGTACTTTGGTCATCCTGTTTTAAAGATTTAAACACATTTGTATAGAAATGTATTTTTTTTTTAATCATAGAAACTGAGCGGTCAGGTCATATATATGAAAGACACATTGATACTAGCCAGTCCTCCAATTTCTATTACTAATTGAAGCACTAATAATACTATTGTTTTTTTTTACCGGGGACTCTAGGTTTGCTTAACAATTTTAATACCTCTACACGGTCCCTTGTGTGTAGTTTAATATGTATTTAATAGAAAACTTTCAGAACAGAATAGTTCTAAAAGAATCAATCGAATTTTCTGTTAGCTACCTTAACCACAGTAATAAGGAAAAGTTCGCATTTATTTTTAGCTTTTACACCCCTCAAGTAGAGAGATTCAAGAGGGTGTGAGGGCACGTTGAAGTGACAATTCAATAACTTAATAAGTTGTCTAGATCACAGATAGTAAGCAAGAAGAGATCCAAGAGTGCCAACGACTGCAAAAACAGAGCCTTCACGGCTGCAATCGCCGCCACTATGCCGGCCGAAGGTGCTTCTTCACGCATTGCTTGATCCAAAGCTATAAGATGGAGAGAACACATGGGCTGGTAAAGCATTCCACTTGTCGATTGTTCTCAAATGAAACGACGCACCGAACTATTTAGCTCGACTGCCGATTCGGTCGACAAAATGCGGATGCTTTCCCCGACCTGTGCGGGTATTACAGGAGTGAAAAGACGAGGTGGGAACAAAGTTAATTTTAGATATATGTATGTATATAGAAAAATATAGATACAAGTATGTTTGGTATTTTCTTAGATTTAGCGCGAACATTGATTAATGAATTATCGTATTTATTTTTGGCTATTGATTTTACATTTTTTATTCTGACGTTTTGATGACATGACCACGATGGCTGCAAAGCTCTCGAAATGTCGGAATCCTATCTAATCCTTTTCTCTTTTCTCTCTCTCTCTTTCTCTCTCATAAAAATTAAGCGTGTATTTATGCTGCAAAACCCTCTAAGAACATTTTGATGGGTTTTACAAATATCAAATACCTTGTAGTTATATAAAAATTGTATGCCCTTCCTTACCTATACATATTTTATAACAAACGTGGGATTTGAACATTGGACTCTTGTATTTGTAAATAAATAGAACGTTTGATTAAATGTCGCCGGATCGATTGACATTAAAAATGAATCAGAAACCATTTTGTATGGTGAACAGAATTCGTTTAATAGCACACTTAATGTCGGCCCACCAATTTACCGTTTATATTTATATTTAGGTTAACTCTGAATAATATTATAGTATATCTTACATGAATTGAGTAAACAAAATAATATTGTAATTTATGTAATAGTATGTAAATTAAATTCAACGACCATTGATTAAAACAAGGCTGCTTAGAAATCACTAACAGCGGTGATTCTAACTTAGGTCACAATTTAGATATGCTTCAATATTACAAAATCGGGACACGATATTGACTAATAAGTTTCAGATGTTTTTTTTTTATTGTGACTCGACAATAAGAATCAATCAAGAGGAGGAACGAAACCAAGAACGAAACAAGAGGAAGTCAAAGAATGTCACCAGTCGCCGTCACTATTCTGGCCAAAGGTGTTTCTTTACTCATTGCTTAATGCAAAGGTTCCCAAACTTTTTGCTCATAGACCCCTTTCAATTTTTTTCTGGTTCCGGTGGACCCTCTGCAGCTACATTTCTACCATATTTCCGAAACTCGACATAAACCGTCTTTGCAAGTCTTCACACGTCTTCATACTGAATATGGAATATGCAAGTTTTTGCAAGTAACAGTCGCTGAGCATCTTTAAATACTATCTGCCTACATCGATAGGTGAAGTCAAGTCAACATTTAAGTTTTTCACTATCGAAACGAGATAATTTTTCGTGGACCCCAGCTTACGAATTGAGAACTCCCACTTTTTGTCACGCCAACATAGACTTCCGTCGAGTCTCCCGTGGACACCTGGACCACTTTGGGAATCAATGGCTTAAAGGATCCAAGTTTATATAATAGGGAGAATCCCACTTGTCGATTGTTCTACAAAGAAACGACGCACCGAACCTTCTCGATTCGGTTGACAAAATGCATATGCCACCCCCTGGGTTTCACCGACGTGAAAAAACGTCATCCTTGGTTGTTATATAAAACGAAAACGATTAGTCTCCTGTGAATATGATATTATTTAACCATAGCTGGTACAAAGTAGTTTACAAGACATATTCTTTTTTTAAACGCCTTTGGGTCTGCGGATTGCTCAAGTGAAACTTGTACAAAATAATAAAGAAAGCCATACTAATGGTAATTACAGGTATACCGTAAAAATATTGATTGAAAAATATCCTTGAATTTCGATTATTCAAAAACCTTACATAACCTGCCTATATACAGCTCACGACAAATAAAACGATCGGTTATTTCCGCACGTAGTCGGATAACTTCGACTATTAACTAAAATCACAACAAGGGATAAATAATAGTTTATGGATTCACTGGTAATTTTCTTTATTGTGATCTGACCTTGACTTGCCTGGTGAAGGCCCAACAGTGTTGACGACTGGAAAGCCGACTCAATGCGGCAGTCTAAGCTGCAGTCATTTTGCCGGCCAGGGGGGATTTTCACGCTTCGCTTGAAGGTTCCAATGTTATAGAATGGAGAGAACACACTGGTCAGCAAAGCATTTTACTTGTCAATCTATGACATGGGAACGACGTGCCGGACTTTTTAATTCGACTATCGATTTGGTCGACAGAATGTGGATGTTTCTATGCGGGTATCACGGGAGTAACGTGACGTGGTAAAAGAAACATGTTATACCTTTACTAGGCCACTCATTTTCTCTATCTAACTCTTTACCTTTGGCCGGCATAGTGACGGCGACTGAGACAACCGTATAATGAAACGGTATTATCAGCCGTCTCGGTGCCCTTGGACCTCCCCTTGCTTACCATTAGACAACTCGAGATCAGATGTCGACATATGACAGCACCCCGCTTGATGTTAAGCTGGAGTGTGGTCCATGAATGGACGTCACTGCTACTACAATTCAATAACTGTGAGTAGCAATCACATCCACTTTGCCGGCCTAGTTGGATTTACAAGCTGATCCCGAAACGCGACCAACTACCGCGGGTAGGCAGACTGGGTACCACTGCCAACCACTCTTAACTACTTGTCCAATTCGTATGGTACCAATTCGTATGGTAGCTGTATTGATGAATTATAAATACAGTTCAGATAAAAATCATAAAATAACTTGTCGAAGTTTCTTTCTTGTGTTCATAAGGCATAGTATGACCGAGTTCTGTAAACTAGTTAGTTAGTGAAAGGTGTAGCAGGTAGTTCCGCTGCAACATCTCGTCGTAACACGTGCAGGCCCTTCGGTGACTACATAATTATAATAATTATCTACTTAAATTAGGCACAGAAACACCTTACTTTCTAATTTATACGTGAAATAGCTGAAAAAAGTTACTTTCAATTTATTACCCTTGGAGTATCGGATGACTAGATTTCAGGATTGGAAAGATTTAGATTTGACTAAATAGAAACATGACCGTGCCTAAATTCGATTCTCGGGTGTAGACGACCGAAGTCATCTAAAAGCGAAAAAAACGTTCTTTTTTTAATGCGATTATTCTGACTAGTACACTGATGCCGAAGCTCACTTCCCAATATTAAAAAAATACTAATCGTGGTCTTGGTGATAGAGGTTATCCTGGGTATGAATTTCGACCTACACTCTTTTTAAAAATATTAAACTTCTATAATGAACGTCTAAAACAGAAGATGTACCTACCATTATCATATTATTTTGTATCCAGAGGCGTCTTTACCTATGGTGCAGGGTGCACGGTGCACACGGGCGCCGGCTCTAAGGCGAGCGCCCTCTAACGCGACACCTTCAAAGTGTCGAATTAGTGGTTAGTATTCCATTTTGACCCCGCTCCTACTAGACTAGAGGGCGCCAGGGTACTGGTTGCACACGGGCACCACAAGGGCTAAAAACGCCTCTGTTTGGCAAGTGGGTGTCGGTTTGCGAGCTCACCTTAATAGTAATAAATAACAGCAACCTTAAACTTTGTGGACATTTATTAATGTATAATTAATTATTAATCCTAAGTGGCTTTGATTGCGGTCTAGACTTGCCAGTGCAGTGGGCCGCGCCTCAAGCTGTCAACGGAGACAGGCCGGGGTGGAGCCATGTGCGTCATTGCTGACCGACTTTGTTTCATTGCAATTCATAATTAATGAACACGTATAACAGACCATTCGCTTGCCACACTAGCCGCGTAACCCGGCGTTGCCTGTTGCCATGATTTAATAATTAGTTAATATATTTTATTTATTTCTAAACTAAGCTACCAAAGTGCTTTTATCATAAAAACAGGACGACCAAAGTACATATATCAATGATACATTGGTACCGGAAATAGTAAGTTGCATCACATTTTGTTTACATGTTCACTTTGATACATGTTCTTTGTTCGTCCTTTTTCTATGATACAAGCTTAGTATAGAAATGTAAAGGAATAACAGATTTAAATATTTGTGGGGTATAGCGGCGCCTCTTTCAGGTGTACAAACCGTTAAGTCACTCTTAATCGCGTTTCGTGATCAGTTTGAAAGTTGCCGGTTCGAACTAGGCTTAACATCAGGCGGGGTGCTCTCATAATATGTCGGGTCACAATGAAAATATATTTCCGTCCTGTGTCATTTATGTTGGTCTCAATACTTTGGTGTATTTGAATGGTACTTGGTATGTGAATATTATTATATTTTCCAATACGAATATTATTATTATTTATTCTTTTTTGTACATCAAAGGGAACGGAAACCTGATGCCAAGTGATTTTCCTTTTTGAAACTTGGCACTTTGTAGCCTTTTTACTTCATTAAATTATAATGAGGCAGATGGTTGAGAGATCTTCAGGATCGTGGCTAGTGGCGCTCCATTGTGTCTGCCTATCCCTGTGGGAAAAAGGCGTGACAAATTAATTGATTGATTGATTGATGGTTGAACAACTTATTCGCGTTTCGGATTCAGGTTGTAAGTTGCCGGTTCCAACTAAGCTGGCATAGTGGATGTGACTGCCACTTGCCGTTATTTGACTGTACTAGCAGTCACCTCTGTTCATGGACCGCACTCCAGCTTAACATCAGGAGGAGTGCTGTCATGTTTAACCATAATATAAAGAAGACCGTGAGATCAGTTGCTAACCCAATTGTTATTATACAAAAGCATTTAATATCGGTCAACGACTTGTTTTTGTTTCAACTTAAATAAATATTTTAGACCGTCTCAATTTTGTTATTGTCTTTATCTTTGTGTGCTCGTAAAATAATAACTAGCATATAAATAGTGGGTTTTACACCGAAAATTATGTTCTTTTAAAAGCCTACTCTTGTAGGTTGATCATCTAAACGGTTACAAAATTGGAGACAGCAACTCAAGCTCGGTTTGAGCAAACCTGCGTCTTAGTTCTCCCAGATTCCCTACTCTCTTTCTGTATGCTCTCCAAAAGTATATCTTAGCATTTTACTCAAGTATTACCACGCTCCGCTCCGTTCGCTTCTGCGTACACTTGGGTGCACTAAAATGGTGCACCACTGGTTTTCGTATCATTAATTGTGGTAGGCAGACACTTGGTGGTCATTTGTATTGTATGCTGAGACACCACTTTAAAGTCTACAAAGTTACCGGATCCTGCCACACACTCTATGAGAAACTGGGCCGACATTAAGTGTGTCACTGCTACTTGCAGTTAGTAGAAGTCGCCTTCATTCATGAACTGCACTTCAGCTTAACATCAGGCGGGGTGCCGTCATGTATACAACTTGTTATTTTTTTTATTGTGACTCGACATATGACAGCACCCCGCTTGATGTTAATGGATGTCATGAATGGATGTCACTGCTACTACAATTCAATAACTGTAAGTAGCAGTCACATCCACTATGCCGGTCTAGTTGGAACCGGCAACTTACAAGCTGATCCCGAAACGCGACTAAATCACTTAACGGCCTGTATACTTGTAAAAGTAGTGGTACTACCCCGAATCGGCAGCCTGGGTACCACTGCCTACCAGTCTTTGATAATCAGACTCGAAGGAAATATCCTATTTAATATAATTAATAAATATTACAAAAAAGCTATGAAACAAATATTTGCTCTGACCGGGAATCTAACCCGGGACTTTACGCGCAACAAACCAACCGCTAACCGTTCGTCCACGCCTGTCGTCATAACGTATGGTTTTAAAATGGTCATAACATTGTTATTTTCTAACATTAATGTTTTAAGGAAAACAATAAGATAACTACTATTAAACAACTTACAATCGCATTACAAATGAAAAACCTTGAAAAACTTATTCGATTCAAGTCGTACTTACAATAATATTCGGTCGAATGTCAAACTAGTGATGTCTCACGCTGAATTATTAATAGTAATCGATTTATTTACAAGTTACAGCCCTATCTATTCTATTTTTGTTATTATTACGTGTCTATGATTTCTCTAACATTTCCCGTATTATATCTTTCATTATATTAGTTCATGTCATGAAATTATTTATTATCGCCCATCAATTGTTACGCCCCAATTCCCACAGGGATAAGCAGATACAAATTAATTATTTTATTTAGCAAGTAGGTGCTTTTACACGTTAAACCTATTGGTCCTTGGGTTTTTATTATTATTTGTAATAAGCTATTCCGTACCGTAGGTGTTTTTTTTTTTTCTACCAAATCGCAGATATCATCAAGAAAGCTAGGAGCTGGGTGACCTAGTGCCCATAACCGTAGAGCTTGTATGAAGAGAATTGTAAATGTGAAGGAAGCGAGGGAGTTGTGTTAGGATCGTGGCAAGTTGCGTTCCATTGTCTCTGTCTGTGGAAAAAGGCGTGACGATTTGATCGATTGATTGATGTTCTTTTCAGGAACTAAGAACCCCTTTCATCTTCATCAAAATGACAGTAATAATTGTTTGTTAATTAAAGAGGTTTCCCTCCAATTTAAATTCGTAAGATTTAATGTTGTATTCGAATGTATGTGTTTTAGTAAAAATGTTAATTACCATTGCTGAGCAGCAATTACTTCTCACATACACGTGTCGGGGCCTAGTTATAAATATAGAATATATCTACCTCAAGGATGTTGCTAAGGGCTCCATTTTGTTTTCTGTGCCACGGCCCAGACATTAATTTCCCGCCTTTTTATTCCTTTTTTTAATACAAGGACGCTTACGTGACGCTGATTTCGTATTTTAATTGATAAAATAATTATTTTTTTTTACAATTTTTGTGTGAATTATTTTAGTTAATGTATGTTATGTACTAATTTAAGGCGACCGTGGTGTAGTGGCAGTGCAATGGTTACGCAAGCCGAGTGCACGGGTTTGAAACCACTCACCAGAACCAATGTTTCCTTGATATATGTACTTTGGTTGTCCTGTTTCTATGATACAAGCACTTTAGTAGCTTAGTATAGAAATATTTTTTTTAAGAAGATAGACATATTTTATGCGCTTCAATTATTCTATTTTCTTCCTAAATATTTACCCCGCGTATATATACGCTCGCACTATATCTAATGTCTAGCCAAAGTATGCTGTAAATTTAAGTGCTATTGAGAATTATCAATCAATCAAATTGTCACGCCTATTCCCCACAGCGATGGGCAGAGACAATGGAGCGCCACTTGCCACGATCCTGACACAACTCTCCCTCGCTACCTTCACATTCATTATTGAGAATTATTACTAATAAATTCCTCAATGAGTTAAAAGTAGTCCTGAAATTTTATTGGCTTACAAAAACCAATTAAACTTTGTAATTATTTTTATAAAACAATATCAACATTTCCTGATAGGATGAAGAAGGATTTTGGAAAATTGTAAACCTTTTTTAAACATTTTTCTATACTAAGCGCTTTTGTATCAGAGAAACAGGAAGTCCAAAGTAAAAGAGTAAATATATCAAAGATACATTGGTACCGGCAAGTGGTTATGAACAGGAGGCGAGGCCAACCATTACACGACGGTCGCCTTAGCCGTGAAACATTATTATGGCACGTAAGATGTTTAACTAAGCGCAAATAAAGTCCCATAAGAAAAGTGGCCTAGTACAATACACGTGTAAGCAAAGTACACGTTAAACGTACAATTTTCTGCCTCCACTCGTACAAAATGTCTGTCATTATTTAAATTGCTACTTTTTTCTATACTCTCATCAGTGTTTGATTTTTGTGCGTGACTTGTTTTTGTTATTTTTGTTTAAAGTTGTTTTAGAGTTTTCTTTTGTAGTTATTTTCTTTAAAAGAAATATAAACAATCAGTTTTTTTAATACTCTTTTTTTATCTTTGAAGAAAAGTTTAATTGAAAATCTTTTTAAGATTTGTACTGTGTTTTTTTATTGCTGGTTATAATTGGTAAGATTTAAATGTCAAAATTGGCGCCAATTTTATGTTAACTATTCTAAATTCGGATTTAAAGTAAAACAAGATTTTATTATTAATTTCGTCTCTCGTTATGCCTCTAAGTCCAAAATACAATATCTAAGTTGTAACAGGTTTGAATCCATCGTTATAACAGCAAATACGTAAATTATAACTAATTTATACGATTTCTAACCTATAAAATTAAATTTATTCATTTTTAGGCAGCATCTTATCGCGTCATAAATCAATTACACGTAGATGTCTATATGAGTAGTTAACAATTCATTTATGACTGTCTTTTATGATTACATTTTACGATGTCCGATTCTATAATCTCTAAACATTCAAAGTTTATGCCTCTTTATGAATATTTAATAGTTGTTGGGCTTTAATCCATTTTCCCATAGCTTAAGACTTTACAAACAAAATTTTGGTGATTTAGTGCTATTTTTTTTGTAATATTTGTTTATTAATTAGTAAAATAGTTATTAAAATAGTTTTAAATTTAACACGCTTTTTCTACATTGAATTTTAATAATGTGTGACAGTATTGTTTATGAGTGTAATATGTTTTATATTGTTAATTAAGACAATGGTTCAATTAATTTGAAGATTATGTTATTTGAATATAATTTAGGGCATTGGACAAACAATGTTCTATCAATACATAAGTGTCAATATTATCAACAAACTTCGGTCATCAGCCCCAAATTGTATTGAAAAATTGAATTAATTCACGTACTATCGGCCTAATAGTTTTATAACGACGTACTAATAGATTTCTAATTGACTATGTACGACAAAGTTTAAATAAAAGCGTGGAAAACATGCTCGGATAGGTCCTGCTTTATATATTATCACGTTTATGTTGCGTGAACGATGCAACGAATCAATTTAGTATTATCTAGGTACGCTTTAGTTTGTATAAACATAAACAAGTTGACCATTTATTTATCGCTAATATTTTCTTACGGTTTGAACAAAGAATTTGGAAAGAATAGAATCTGTGCTAAAATAAGAACTAATTCATTGTTATTTGTCTTATTTATATTATGTTTATACCACGTGTGACTGAAAGAAACAACTACTTGTACTTCAATTCCTTTATTTCAAAGGTTGGCACTACTTTTTTGCAAATACAACCACTTGTAATTATGGTTGATTTTTAATACTACTTAATTAAAATTTAAAAAAAATTTAGTGTTATTTGTTATTCTGTCAAATTAGGTTGTCAAATGATCATCATAACTAGTGACAACCTTCTAAATTACGAATGTAAAAATGTATATTCATCCCCTTTTAATGCCATAAGTTAAAATAGTATAAACGGTTGTATTTTGTAGCTATTTTAGGACTCCTTCTGTGTCTAAAAGTCCGAATTCTTTGGGTTTGAACCTTCTCGAATAAAAACGTAATATTTGGCGCCATTTCATTCTTTGTCATAAACCCGCATGAAGCAATGGAATTGCAAATATACAGCCAACAATGTCGTGAGATGCGTATTTAGTTTTAGAATTTCTAAATTAGCAGTTTCATATATAATTATGTGAATTTAAATGGCTTCGAGATATTTATGTCACGGAGAGTGCGAAGGTCCTCCCTCAGCCGGCTGTGTTATCATTCAGTGTACTTATTTGTCTGATAAGGTCCCAGAGTGCGTTCCTTATCGTTAATATTGTTTGTTTATAATTTTGAAGTATAAGAAAGACGATGTTACTCTGTGATTACTAATTTTCTTTTTTTTTATTGTGACTCGACATATGACAGTACCCCGCTTGATGTTAGATAGTCCATGAATGGATGTCACTGCTACTACAATTCAATAACTGTGCGTAGCAGTCACACATCCACTATGCCGGCCTAGTTGGAACCGGCAACTTACAAGCTGATCCCGAACCGCGACCAAATCACTTCACGGTCTGTATACTTGTAAGTGGTGGTACTACCAGAACACCACTTGTAGACTGGTGGGTACCACTGCCTAACACTCTTTTACCAGACCCGAAGCAAATATCTCTCTCTTTTTTTTAACAAATATTTGCAATATTGTTTTTATCGACCTACGAATATAAATAAAATAAATTGATAACCAGACCCAAAGCAAATATCAATTTTTTTTATTACCAAATATTTGCAATATTTAATATAATTATTAAATATTCCAAATAAAAGTTATGAAACAAATATTTGCTCCGACCGGGAATCGAACCGCGCAACAAACCAATCTCTGTCCGTTCGTCCACGCCTGTCGCAAACTATGATTTACAACTTTACGAATCATTTTGTTATTTTAATTGTAATCTGTAATAGAATTCAAAAATAAGATAACTTTTTAAATGACTTTCTATTCAATGTAAATAAATTGGCCTTAATTATATTAAATTATTTTAGAAGTTTGTAGATAAGCCTCAAAGTAATTGTAAATCAACGAACCACTACAAACTGTATACGTAGATATTGCTATTACGTATTATTCAATGTTAATAATATGCAATTTATTCACAAACTAGTTTCTATTTTTAAAGAAAAAGATATTTATAAAACTTGAACGTACTTTTTTAACAATTTAAATTAAATTAATATATGGAGATTGGGCATCTATAAGCATTGGCCTATTCATTAAAAAAAAAACTATATATTTTTTTATATATACAAAGAATATGTATTATTTCTGTAGCGATATTTTTTTTTATTTAACCATGCGTGCAAATGCAATAATTACTAGACATAGAATTAGTTTCGGTAAAATGGTTAGTTGGGTAATTTGTTAATACCGTTACTTCCTTTCACGTGAAACCAAGGGCCGGGCTTTTAAACAAAAAATGAGTAACATCTTTGGTTTTGATTTGTTGCTCTGTAAAGTCAAACCTAAATTCCTAATTATAAAACTTCAATAAATATTTTCTTAGATTTTGCGCGAACATTGATTAATGAATTATACAAATTTTATGCGGCTTACTCACTCCGTGACCACGCTGGCTCCAAAGCTCTCGAAACGTCGGGATAATAAAATGTAAAAGCCAAACCAAAATAAACGCGATAGTAAGCCGCATAAAATTTGTTTAATCCATTAACTTCAATAAACTTTAAAGGTTACAATTTTAAGTTTAAGAAGCTTATTATGCTTTGTAAAATCAGGCTATACCTAAACTCTACAGAGACGATCTTATTAAATCTTTAACCAGATTTTTTTAGATTTTATCTTTTAAATAAAATAAAAGAAAAAAATGAGTGCGGTCCATTAATTAGGCTACTTTCTTTTACAGAAACTACTGCAACTATAATCTATTTCAATCAGTCTACCAGTTTTCAATAAAATATTTATTGCTCTAAGATTTTCAAAATTTATTGATACCCTTTCGGCTCTCCGTCCCCTAAAGTACCCTTTGATTATATGTAGATTCACCTACAAAATAGCTACGCTAATTGGCTTTAAAACGATTTTTCGTAGTTTTCAGCAACATTTACCAACTGACAGCCCAACAGCGAACTGTTGAGTGCCGTAGTCTTCCCCGTTGCGTCTGCATTTTCAGTAAATTGAACTGCCATGTAGTGAATTTCTCTTATCGTCAGCGCTCATGGGTCACCATAGCTTGCTGTTTAAGAACTTGATTGGTTATCAACCTGTCAGTAGAGATCCTACTCAAAGAGATCCAATCATCAGTCTCTATTTCCCTGTGTAAGAAAGGGCTTACAGAGAGATAGCGTTGATAAATTTTAATTTAACTTGGACTTTCGCCGAGGAACGATAGCGATGCACGCAAGGGTAATGAACTCTCTCTGACTACGAATACACAAGACACAATCTAAACCACTAACAATACACTTCCTTCTCTAATATGAACAGTTAACTATGAGCGGAAAAGAGATAGTAAAACATGAGCTTTTGATTTGCAAAAACTAGTTATTTTTAAACTTTAATTATTTTTAAAATGTCTATTTTTGGAACGGCCTTGCTTTGTTTTTGCGTGGATTCGCGACTCCGTGACTCCTTTCGTTTTTATTTTGTTTTTTTTTCTGTTGTTTTTGCTCTTTCTAGTTGGACACCTGTGATGATAAATAGTTAATTTTTATATTGAAACATGTTTATTGAGGAGTTTTCAAAAAAGTCCATAACCGTAGAGTGTTTATTAAGACGCGATATCTGACCCCGACTTGCCCGATGTTAGTAAAGGGAGGTCTAAAAGTGCCGACGACTGAAAAATATATGTTTTACAGTTGTCGCAGTCGCCGTTACTGTGCCGGCCAAAGATTAGGATTTTACTCTTTTTTTGTTCTACTGTACTTTACTCTTTTTTGTTACTGTAGAGACATTAGATATCTTAGGGATCTCTCTTAGCACCGATTTAAATCACAGAAGAAAAAGTTGGTGATGTTCAGTCAGGTCGCAAAAATTCAGTTAGTTGCAATTTCAGAGAGTCATGGCGTCTCTATGCGTCCACCTCGGAGAATTTTCTGAGGAGCTCTTTGACCTTGGCCTTGTTTTCTTACTCTCAAAATATCGGCAAAGGTCGGAAAAGCATCCGCATTCCGTAAATCGAATCGGCAGTCGAACTAAAAGGTTCAGCGCGTCATTTTTTCATAGAGCAATCGTCAAGTGAAATGCTTTTCCAGACCTCGCGTTCTCCTTGTTCTATAGCCTTGGATCCTGTAAGTGAAGCGTAAAGAAGCCCCGTATAGTGAGGTAATCGATGTCGGATTTTTCAGACGTGAGCCGTCTGCCTACCACACTTAAAAGTTAGTGCTGAAAGATTAAAGAGTGGTAGGCAGTGGTACCCAGTCTGCAGATCCGGGGTAGTACCACCATTTACAAGTATACAGACCGTGAAGTGATTTGGTCGCGTTTCGGGATCAGTTTATAAGTTGCCGGTTCTAACTAGGCCGGCATAGTGGATGTGATTGCTACTTACAGTTATCTAATTGTAGTAGCAGTGACATCCATTCATAGATTACACATCAGCCTAACATCAAGCGGGGTGCTGTCATATGTCGAAGTCACAATAAAAATAAAATAAAAATTTAGATTTCAGATTTAAGATTTCAACTACAATGTCATGAAACAATTTATAACTTGGACATGTTGGTCGTAGGAAATTAGAGCATGAAATTGGGTTAGTGTGAATTGACCCCCGAGTAGAATTATTGGTCCCCAATCCAACCGCGACACATTAACTCGCCGGCACATTTGATGAGTCCGCCTTTGAACTGGTGGTTGCTACCCACATTCGAACGTTTAACGTCCGTCAAATTATTAGGACTAACTTTTTTTGTAGCTAGCCTTGCCTTAACTTCTCCTCGTGAAAGTATTACTATTAAGCATAAAGTGGTAGTGGTTGTGGTCATTAAGAAGTGTACGATAGCTGATAGAATAAGGAATAGCATAGTCCGTAATAGTGTGGTTTGAAAGAAGATGTAGTGACAAGGATTGACAAAGGGATACTGCGATGGTTTGGGCAGCATAGAAAGGATGAGTGAAAGTATAATAGATTGACGAAAGGAATTTAAAAATTTGATGTTAAACATGGCAGGCCCGGGATGGGTGTTTTTCGATCAAATCGGAGACATCCTCAAAAAAGCTAGGTTGCCTCGTGCCCATAACCTTGAAGCTTGTATGAGGAGAATTGTGGATATAAAGTCAGCGTCATATTGTGTCAGGATCGTGGCAAGTGGCGCTCCATTGTCTCTGCCTGTCCCTGTGGGAAAAAGGCGTGACAATTTGATTGATTGATTGATTTAAGAGTTGTAGGCAAAAGTTCCTCAGACTGGCGAGCCGAGCGTAGTACCACCACTTACTAGTGTACAGACTCAGTCACGTTTTGGTAATCAGCTTGTAAGTTGCCGTTCCAAGTACGAGATGACTGCACTCCAGCCTAACATCAGGCAGGGTGCTGTCAATGTACGTTTTGGTTGTTTAATTGCCAATGCTGATATGTTGATACGAAAATTAAAAACGTCAATTTCCTTACATTTGATTGTCAAATCAGCTAAGTCCCTAGTGACCGTAGTTGGTGGACCGATATTTTTTGGCATAAAGGGTTAAAAGGCGACCGTGATCCAACCAGAAGCTCCCGCGTGCCAATGTATCTTTGATAAACCACTATGTATATACTTTGCTTGCCCAGTTTCTTTGATACACGCACGGTTATTAAAAAAACTGTTTAGTATAAAAAGGGTTAAAAAAGAAAAAGATAATTGCTATAATTGAACTACAACCATTGGTACCGCCATTTTGTCTTCCATTGTCGTATACCATACGATCAATGTCGGCGGTTTATGATCTAAATCTCTTTATTACAAACACATACGCTTTTTTATTATGTAACATAACATTGTATACAAGAATATTATCTGCTACCAATATATTTCACTTGAAGGACATTTATTTTTAACTTTGTTTCTATCTCGTCTTTTTACTCCGTACAGGTCGGGGAAAGCATCCACATTCTGTCGTTTTTTTGTAGAACAATCGACGAATGCTTACCAGCCCATGAGTTCACCGCATCGTAAAGGTCAGATGGTCTTCATAAAAAATTAAGGATTCTCCTGATTTGTTGCTATCAACGTAAATGAGACTGCGTTTAAAAATCATTAATTTGGTATTATAGATTTTAATTTTATGTTTAAGGTTGTAAATTTTGTTATTTTTTGACCTTATTATGGGTAGTTCTTGGGTAAAGTGAATGTTTCTCCAGAAAGTGCTAATTAATATTATATTTTAGAATTAGCTTCGGATGTAAAAGAACTTAAAATGGATTGCGTTACAATACCAATTCTGGCCACAAGTCCAAAATTCAATTTAAAATCTAAAAATAACCACTTCCTTACGAAAAGTCGTAGGTACTAAATATACAAATTTTGTAATAATGTATACTGTACTAATAAAGAACAATTGGTACATAAATGAAACCTGTTATTTTGAGACGAGATGCGAATTTCGCGCGCTTCCGCATCTTATCGTGGCGGCCATGGTGTGACGTCACACTCCACAAACTTGGCAAATCATGATAAAGTGATAACGATCTACTACAAGGTCGAAGTTTATGCCACCATTAATTATTATTATAATATGACAATATTTCCTGTAAAATTGCGCGCGCGTCATTTTCATAATGTTACAAGTTTATGGTTACACGTTATTATTATAATTTTTTTATTGTGACTCGACATATGACAGCACCCCGCTTTATGTTAAGCCGAAGTGTGGTCCATAAATGAATGTTACTGCTTCTACAATTCAATAACTGTGAGTAGCAATCACACCACTATGCCGGCCTAGATGGAACCGGCAACTTACAAGCTGATCCCGAAACGCGACCAAATCACTTCACAGTCTGTATACTTGTAAGTGGTGGTACTACCCCGGATCGGCAGACTGGGTACCACTGCCTACCACTATTTAAACTATTAGGCCTATATAGGGTGTATATAGGCCTAATTCCTACAGAAACAAACGTGCACAATATCTACAAGTATTTAGAAAATTGAAACTATGTAAAAATCTAAATTATTGTAAAAAACACATAATTAAAGAGTACATTTATTTATTTTATTGGTGTGCAAAACAAATTGCAATCTTTGATTCAGCATGAAAATACATTGTCAACTTCAAACTTGATTGCAATTCAAAAATTATGCACGCACTCCAAACAATAATGAAAAATTACAAAGTATTAGAAACCATTAACTATAAATGATTAATCTTTTATTCAATCGCACTATAGACTGACCCTATGTCTATCCCCAATATGGATACAAAAAACATTTTAGTTTTCTAAATTTTGTAGATATGCATATTATGCATCTTTGTTTCTGTAGGAATTAGGTCTTGAAATTGATGATTCTGATGATGATGATACATAGTGTGTATTATCATCATCATTTTATACATAGCTCTTACTTATGTATAAAATGGTAGATAATAAAATGTAAATGTATAGGCAGTTAAATGTATCGAAAATCTCGTCTATCATACAATTAAATATGCAACGCTCAAAGTTTAACTATTGCGAAGATATTTATGACAATGAATACATTAATTTTATTTGTTGCCGGTCACAAGAAAACGATTTGCCACCAAATTTAGTATTCGGCACGAAATTGGTGTTTTACGAGCGTGTCCCAACATTATGGCTTGGTCTATAAACTTTTAAGATTACTATCGCTGACGCGCAGTTGGATGTACAATGACACGCTACGCTACGACACGCGTCACTTGGGAAGAATAGTTCTATGCATTGGGAAACATTATGATACCGTCTATCCGTCCGTGGAAAATATGTTACTCCAACCCTTAAATGATTAGAGAATGAGAAGAAAAACTATTGTAGTTGTAAAAAGTTACGCAGTTGGATATTTTGCGAAGAAACAAACTTGTGTCAGAGGGACGAATAACACCTTCGGTTTTCAAGCCGACATGTTTCTTTAATAATCTAGTAGTAAATCCGTACTTTATTTATCATGTGTTGTGGGCAGACAGTTAAAGCTAATTTGACTGATTGAAGGCACGCACCAGTTTCAGTTGTAAAGAATTAATAGTTGCTTCTTTTGAAAGTTTCAGTTTGAAAGTTGCTGACTTTCAGTGATGTGACATAGTTAATGTATAAGTTCATCTGTTTTTAAATTTAAATCAACTTTGAGAACTTTAAATTATTTTATGTAAAAACAAAGCATTTTTATCATAAAATAATGGTATATACGAGTATATCAAAGATTCTGTCTTAATGTCCTAAAGGTTTGGCTGTTAAAGAATGTCCAACGGCATTAGGTCTATCTGTGTACATAGTGCAGTTAAGTTTGAAATATAGAACTTCATCATGACACGTGATGTGTTGTGTTAATAGAAATCTAACATCTGATGAGTCATTTTCTAACACTTTATTACATCTTATCAGATCACCAGGATAATAATGTAACCTTCACGAAATCACTAACTGAATTACAATTTTATTGATTTAAATATTTAAAAAAATATTTAATTATTTTTGTCAGTCAGTACCACAAATAATTTTGTTAGTTAGTTTAAATTTAGCAGTTGTTGTTAATTAGGTTTTTGGTTTGAGTGTTATATATTACAGGACCTAAATAAACTAAATGACAAATAAAGAAAAATATATTTAATTATTATTGTCAGTCAGTAGCACAAATAATTTTATTAGTTAGTTTAAATTTAGCAGTTGTTGTTAATTAGTTTTTTTGTTTGAGTGTTATATATTACGGGACCTAAATAAACTAAATGTCAAATGAAGAAAAATATATTTTCCCCAAATGAGACTATTGTTACAGAAATAGCCATTCATCTCATTTGTTTCGTTTTCTAAGAATGTTGCGATATTATTAATTCTTTGCATAAAGATTACATTATCTTGTTATTACCTGACTAACGAATGCAGTCTACACATTAAATAATCTAGATTTAGTGTTGGATTAGAATGTTTCTAAGAGCTGAAATACGAGTGGGTATTTTAATGAATAAATCACTTGCTAAATTATTTTGAGTCATCTTTCTCATCTTTCAAAGTTATAAGGATTTTGTAGTTACCCATAGACTTCTACTTTAGTAACCCAAAAACTTGTGCCGTCCAAACGCCCGTCAATGTTTTTATTTTTATTAATATACATTCCTGCCTGTACTAAGCTATCATAGAAACAGGACAACTAAAGTACATATATCAAAGATGCATTAGTACTGGTGAGTGGTTTCGAACCCGTGCACTGCTACTACACCACGGTCGCCAATTATTGAATTACTTAATTTTGTCTCTCAGTGTCTATGATTATTTCTTTATGATGATAGGGTTTTCTAAACAATGTTTTATTGAGATGTGATATTTTGACCTTGACTTGCCTGATGGTAAATAAGCAGTAGAAGTCGAAGAGCGTCTACGACTGAAGAAACTGTTTCAGATTACTGTTGCCTCAGTCGCTGTTGCCATGCTTATTAATTGCTCGACATTTTAATAGTACTTGGTAAAAAAAAAATATTTAAAAGAATGTATTAATAAAAATGTGGCGGTTTTAAGTTCAATCAATTAATCAAATTGTCAAGCCTTTTTCCCACAGGGATAGGCAGAGACAATGGAGCGCCACTTGCCAAGATCATGACACAAATCCCTCGAAAAGAAAAATTTCATGTGAATAGATACGTTAAACAAGGCAGGCCCAAGAGGGTGTTTTCCGACCAAATCAAAGACATCCCCAAGAAAGCTAGGTTGCCTAGTGCCCATAACCATAGAGCATGTATGAAGAGAATTGTGGATTTGAAGGAAGCGAGGTTTTAAGTTGATATCCTGAAATCCGTTCTTTATTAACTGAAATCATCTAATTGCGAATGTTTTACACGTCTCAAATTATTTCTCGTTCTTGTATCTATGTAACACGTGAACTAACTCGTGCGAAATTTTAAAAATAAACTTTTAACACATTTTCAGTTGAGAATTTAGCAATGTAATGATAATTTTTAATAAATAAATCTATTTATGTGCACGTTTATTTTCTCTTATTTAAATGTACTTAACAATTTTAATCTCCTAAAATTTGTAGTTTATATTGGACTGTATTTGCCTTTTCTAATATAAAATAATATAGCTTACAAATAAATTTATAATTATTTCGAAAATTATTCAAGAATTATCATTTGATTATCTGAAGTTTAACTTGAGCTTTAATTGACGGGATTATAGGTGCTTATCCCAACTTCAGTAGTAAAATATCCAAAGTGGTAAAATAGCTGAAAAATGTACTAATTTTTAATTAAAGATTTCATTAGGGGAACATTACATTTTTTTTAATTCTGACTACATATGACAGCACCTCGCTTGATGTTAAGCTGGAGTGTGGTCCATGAATGGATGCCACTGCTACTACAATTCAATAACTGTGAGTAGCAATCACATCCACTATGCCGGCCTAGTTGGAAGCTGATCCCGAAACGCGACTAAATCACTTCACGGTCTGTATACTTGTAAGTGGTGGTACTACCCCGGATCGGCAGACTGGGTACCACTGCCTACCAAATAATATTTTATTAACCTTTACATTCCGTTGTCCGCAGGAATGAAAATGACGATGTCAACATCAGCAACCATGAGCGCTCGCGTCCACCGCAAGGTGATGCGGGCGCCACACAAACGAGCACATCCTGGTAAAATGGCATCACTGGGCAAAATGGCCACCCATGCAGGGAAACTGGTACACCCGGGCAAAATGGTGCATCCGGGAAAATTGACACATTTGGGACGATTCGGAAAATTACAACACTATGCACACCCCACACACACCCTGAGACCACCAGAGCCCTGTGGTGACAGCAATGACAGCGGGTTGGGACCTGACCATGATCAGCGGCATCCTTTTAACAGGTAAAGTTAATTATTTTGTTACTTGGAGTCATGTCATGCTTACGTCATGCTTTTTACATGAAAAACTGAAAAAATCTACTGATTGCTAGGGTAGGTACAAAAATCAGGAGTTACCAAATGTAACCAATATTGAAACTCTGTGGTATTGTGCCCCTTAGTATTGTTCCTTTTTTTTTGAATTATTAAATCCCAAATAGAACTTTCTAGTTCATTTAATATATATTTAAAAGTAGATTTGATTGTTTCTATTTTTAATACAGAAAGTACAAAAATTTAAGATTGCCTTATGTTTTTTTTTTAATATTGTATAAGGCTTTGCTAGACAATTCTTAAGTTAATTCATGTAATTATACCAGCGCGGCACGCTATGATGGCCGATTTGACGTTTGAACCATAGTTAACGGTTAAAACGTCAAAAAGCCCATCATAGCGTGCCGCGCTGGTATAATTCAAGCAGTATTTACTGATTTTGATTCCTAGTTAGTCTATTATATCATACAAAATTTATAAAAGGCTTTATCTATCGAAGATACCTTCGAGATTTTATTTAAACTTATTATATCCTAAAAACAATCTCAGTTTAGCACAAAACTAATTCTTCATTACTCATTTTATATATAATTATTTTAATTACCTAACCTATAAGGCTTTTATTCTCACAAAGTAGAGACAATTGCTTCTTCCACTTCCAAGATGCTGTCAACTCCGGTCGCTTCTTTGATATCCACAATTCAATCTCAACTCTCTGTTTATTTTCTATTATGTTAGTGTTTATAAATATTTGTTTTTATGATATGAAAAAGTCGCGGGCACTCCAGAGCCCCTGCAATTTTGCAGAAACATGGCGACTTTACGCGGCCATCATCGCCTATACCACGAAGAATGTTTCGACTTCCTAGGAATTCTTTAACCTTGTTCTTTTCACTTGTATAAAAAAATATCTACTGCTAGCACATTAAGGTGTGATTCCACCGGCGACTGCAGACTGCACTACTTGTTTGTAGTGCATTGTTTGTGGCGATAATAGTCTGCCGCCGATGCATTAATATTGTTTCCATATTTATATTTATAATGTATGACTTAGCAAATGCTGATTGTCGCAATAGTGTCGCCTTGCACGGAATCAATATCATACAAACAAATATAGTCTGTCTAAGCCGACTATAGTCCCTCAACCGCATTTGCGCACACGACAAAACATAAAATATGAATGCAACACACCGAAAGTAAAAGAGGTTATTAAAGAGTGGTAGGCAGTAGTACCCAGTCTGCCGATCCGGGGTAGTACCACCACTTACAAGTATACAGGCCTTGAAGTAAATAGGTCGCGTTTCGGGATCAGCTTGTAAGTTGCCGGTTCCAACTAGGCCGGCATTGTGGATGTGACTGCTACTCACAGTTATTGAATTGTAGTAGCAGTGACATCCATTCATGGACCACACTCCTGCCTAACATCAAGCGGGGTGCTGTCATATGTCGAGTCACAATAAAATAATATATATATCGGGGTGTTATCATATCAATACCCCAAAGTAACACAGAGATATTTCAAAAAAATTACTTGTGAGATAATAAACTTTATAAGCTAATAATAATTAGCTTTAAAACTCAATAATTTATAATTCTATAATGTTCCATATTTGGACATTATAGAATTGTCACAACGCAGAAATTTTACTCTTTCTGTAAGATAACTCAAATTCACTATTTTCTCAAGATAAGTCACTGTTGTTTTGAGCCTGTATGAAGAGAATTGTGGATGTAAAGGAAGCAAGGAAGTTATGTAAGGATCGTGGTATGTGGCGCTCCATTGTCTCTGTCTATCCCTTTAGGAAAAAGAGGTGACAATTTGATTAAAGCATAAAAGCTATTTAGTTTACCAATTTTTTATTATTGTTTTTTTATATAAAAGTATTTCGCCTGATGTTAAGCTGAAGTGCGGTACATGAAGGCAGTAGCAGTCGTATCCACTGTGCTGGCCTAGTTTGACTGGCAACTTACAAGCTGATTTCGTAACAGTGGCTTTCTGTACACTTGTAAGTGATGGTATTTTTATTACCCCCGATTAGTAGACCGGTTACCACTGCCACTCTTTCCTCAGTCATCGCCACTATGCCGGTCACGTTTGCCCCTGAATAAGTGTTTATAAAGACAATTTTATCTCTAATGTTATCTTATAATAACTTTATTGTTTGTTGTGCAAACGATCTGTTATAATTATGTCCACATTAATGTCACTTACTCCAGACATGCATTGTTACATCATAACCGGAAACAAGGCGCTGTGCAGCTTAGTGGTTAAGATACAGATACGGAGTTCAATTCCCGGTCGCAGTTATTATTTACAGTAATAATACTTACTAGCAATGAAATATGTCAATAAATAATTTATAACATACTTATTGTCTTTAAAGTCGACTTTAGTTTCAACTCCAATTTCTGCTGGATCACCCTTCCAGGGGATCCTTCTCTAACCCAAGCTGAAATATCACCAATAGAATACAGCAATTCTCTCACTAAAAAAACAACACACGTACGTCTATATCTATAATATATGTAAAATAAACTATGTAAACCATGAAAAACCACGTAAATGAATATAGAGATTGTGAATGTGAGGGAAGCGAGGGAGTTGTGTCAGGAATGTGGCAAGGGGAACTCCATTGTCACTGCCTATCACTGCGGGAAAAGGCGTGACAGTTTGATTGATTGATATTTTGTTGACAGTGGCATATATAGCCGGTTCCAACTAGGCCGGCATAGTGGATGCGGCTTATACTTACAGTTTAACTGTGGTAGGTTCATGAACCGCACTTCAGCCTATCATCAGGCGGGTTCCGTCATGTACTGTTTTATAACTGTAGTAGTATTCGCACCCTCTATGCCGGCCTAGTTGGAACGGCAACTCACAAGCTATCCCGAAACGCGACTTAGTCACTTCACGGTCTGTACACTTGGAAGTGTGTAGTGTAGTAAACTCATCGATATTAGTATTTCTTCTTTATTACGCATAAACAGATCAAACCGTTTCGAGTGCTAATTGATATTTTTGGCAACTCTCGAATATGAGTCAGGTTCATACAAACACAAATTTATGTGATAAATAAATTTGGGCGCCATTTTGCTTTATATGGTATCGTTATAAACCACCAGAGGGGACGTTTTAGACAGTGTTAAAACCACGTTTAACTAATGGGGTCCCAAATAAAGACATGTTTTTATTAATGCGCCATTTGACTGCCCTATGTAAAGGCGACCGTGGTGTAGTGGCAGTGAAATGGCTACGTAAGCCGAGTGGCACGGGTTCAAGGCCACTCACCGATACCAATGTATCTTTGATATATGTACTTTGGTTGTCCTGTTTCTTATGATACAAGCACTTTAGTAGCTTAGTATAGAAATGTATAATAAGATAAATAAATAAAAAGCTGGACAGTAAATGTAAAGCTGCTGTGAAGCTGAAGGCGACAGCTACAGATGCAAGCAGCAGTCGCATGCACTATCTACCAGTCCAATGCGCGCAAAGTAAAGATAGGCAGACACAATGGAGCGCCATTCGCCACGGTCCTGACACAACTCCCCCGCTTCCTTCACATCAACAATTCTCTTTATACAAGCTCAATAATAAAGGGGTGGATATTTGCTCTGTGGTAGGCAGTAGTACGCCCAGATTGCCGATATGAGGTACTTACAAGTTTACAGACTGTGAACTGACTAATTCGCATTTCAGGATCAGCTTGTAAGTTGTCGATTCCAAAAAGGCCGGCATAGTGGATACGACTGATACCTATTTATCAATCGATGTAGTTATTTAACAGTAGTAACAGTCGCCTTCATTGATGGACCGCACCCCAGCCTAACATCAGAGGGGGTGTTGTCATATATCGAGCCATAATAAAAATCTTTTTGCTTACCACTCTCTGCCTACACTCTACAGTTGTCTATAGCCATACTATTATAAGCCCAGGGTCTCTTAAGAAAAATATTTCTTTTTTATACTGAGTACTTGCCTATGTAAAGGGTTTTCTCCTACTAAATTAGGCTTCTTTACTTCCTTAAGTTTGTCTCAGATCAAAGAACTTACCATAATCTTGAAATAATACCCTATTGCGTCCTTCACGTTCACATTCTACTCGCGCGTTTGTAAGAAACAACGAACGTACAAATTATGACGTTTACCTTGGTTTGGGACATTGTTTAAGAGTTGTTGTCATCGTGCCTAAGATTGAGCAATTCCGGAAAACCAAATATCTGCTATTAATTTTAGTGCTCGTTTAGTACAGCGTGAATTATTCCCATATAAATAAACTATGATATTCTTTTATGTAATAACTATACCTTTTAAGGCATACCAATGCTAAGCATGCAGAAGCTACACAAGTGACATTGATGTTTGAAAGAATACTTTAAATCGTTTGGAATAAGGTTGGTTTTGAAATAAAGTTTTTATTTGTTGTTTAATTGTAATTAATTAAGCCTCTACATGCGCAGCATTAGGACTTTATGTGATGCATAAAAGGATAAGTTTCATAACCATGGAGTACTTATTGAGACAGGGATAGGCAGAGACAATGGAGTGCCACAACTCCCAATTTATTGAAATATATAAATAATAAAAAGGTTTGGTATAAATGATCGGTCATAGATGAAAGAGCACATTATAAATTACAAAAGAAAATGTATATTTGACGAGAGGCTTTGCCATCCAAACTGTGCAAAGTTTCCCAAAGGACATCATTCATTTTGGGCTATTTTCTTACTTTTGTAATACCCAATTATGAAAAAATATATAAATGGTAGTTTTGATACTTGTATTGATAAAACTAATAACTTTGAATTGCTGTGCAATTGGGTTATTTGGAGAAGAATATATGGATTTTGTATCGTCTCCTAATCACGAAGACACGCCAAATTAATAGTAATTATAGATTAATCATTCGTTCATTAACAATATAAAAATTTACATGCATCTGTTAATACAATTTATCCCAAGTCCCATACAAAATGAATGATGTCCTTTTACAGACATACTTAAGCATCCTAATTATCTTACTTTCGACCTCGTGCATCATTTGCCTCGCGGGATGATCCAACACGTAATCATGCCAAAGTTACGTTGTATATTCTGAATACAATAATCATAAAAAATCTAATATTACGTAACAAATTTCATTTTGGCAGAATTTTTAGTATCCCTAGTTATCAATGTTGGTTTTCTACGCAGCATGTGCATTAGCAAACAATGGGATAGCTACTTAATTCTGACACATCAATGTTTTGTTATGTTTGGGCCGTATTGATAACATTACGATTGTTAAAATATTAAACAATTAAACATTAAACAATTGTTATTCATTTTATACAAAAATAAAGCTATAGTTTTGTATAACTAATAACAAGACTCGAATTCATTTAATTAATGCCCTGAATTCATTGCCGGACTGTCCGATCATTAGAACTCAGGAGCTCTTCAACCTTGTTCCTTCCTACCTCGTCTTTTTATTCCTGTGATACTCGCAGGTCGAGGAAATTATCCGCATTTTTATTTACCGAATTGACGGCCGAGTTATACGATTAGGCGCATCGTCTTTGTTGAACAATCGACAATTGGAATGCTTTACCAGCCCACTATACCCAACTTTTGGATCCTTCAAGCGAATCCCTGGTTGGCATAGTAAACGTATTTTGTCCATTATGGCAAGTTTGATATTGCCTATATTTGTTTATTTTTTTAATTGTGACACGACATTTGACCTAGTCCCGCCTGATGATAAGCAAAAGGAGGTCTAAGAGTGACGACGACTGAGAAAACCGAATTTTTTCTCGGCTGCCTCAGCCGCTGTTAGGATCTAAGGTCATAGGATGGAGAGAACACATGGGCAGGCAAAGCATTTCACTTGTCCATTGATCTACAAAGAAAAGACGCACCGAACTTTTTAGTTCGACTGCCGATTCGGTCGATAAAATGCGGATGCATTGTTCTCGGAAGTATTGTTCTTGGTTTGACAATACTGTAAGCTTCTAATAATCTACATTTTTCTTTCTAACTGTATCGCCTCCTGGATCTGCGGTAGTACCACCGTTTTGGGATCAACTTGTAAGTTGCCGGTTCCAGTAACAGTCACCTTCATTCTACTACTATACTAATACTATAGTAGTTACTAACCATACTTCAAGCAAATAAATCATTTCATTTCATTTCCTGGACCGCACTCTAACATCGGGTAGGGTGCTGTCATATGTTGAGCCATAATAATAAAATAAAAAAACAACTAACAATTTTACTTAACCAACCATATTGCTTATGCTTTCCAATGTTCCTAATTTATTTGTTTCTTAATTATTTAGTATCCAATCAAATCTTTAATCTCCAACAAGATTGGACCTAAATACTAAAGGTAAAAAAAATGGACAAACAATGGACTTACAAGGAAATTAAAGCTGAAATTGAAACGGGCTATCAGACCCGTATAGTCGTTTAGCAAAACAAAAACGGTTTCACGCCACTAAGACGGCAAAGCGGTATCTTGCAACATGTATTTTAGACATGTCTGTTTTTCCAAACATACAGTAAAAGTAACACCAACAGCTACTGCTGCTAGAGGTATCTCAGACGTGTGAGAGGTATGCATTATACCAAAAAAGTAGATTTTGTATCGCGATACAAAAATCAACGTGTGTATGGATGTTGAAACTGATACAAATCTCTGAGACAGATCTCAGATAGCGTATCTACGAGCTGAACGCGTGACTCAAAGACAATGAGAATGAGCTTCGTTTTGACAGTTTGTAACGTAACTCCATTAATCAGCTTCGAAATTTAAATTCGATCCTCAGCACAACACACTGAGAATCGATTTTCATTAACAGTTAAAGCACATTGAAACTTATTGTCCAAATGAATAGAAGTTGTTTTTGACACTACAGCGACCGCGTAACTTTTTGAATTTTACTGTCATTCCCATTGAAGTTGCGCGGTCGGCCCCCAGCGTGAAAGAACGGCTTCACAACAGGAGGCGGAAGTGGAAGTTGTGTAAGAGGCTTAATTTGTGGGTATGTCTCACAGATTATCGGAAACCGGTGAAGAATGGAGTGCGATGGAGCCGAAGAGGAGTCGGAGCGAGACAGAAGTGAAGTTAGAATGTGACGACGCTATTGATGAATTCGCATTTCCACCGAGAGAGCACTCGTTTGCCGCCTGTGCAGCAGCGCCACCTACGCCGACAGAAAGTCCACTTATACCACCATTGTATGTTCTTGTTATACAAAACATTCCGATCCTTACAACGAATAAACTTATATGTGCGGTAAAACTCGCGTGGTACATTAGTAACAAACTGCTTCGATTCCCAGTCGGAACAATTTGTTTTTCTAGGCTTTTTTTAATGTGAAACAACCAAGTTAGTTCATGGCTGCCTCAGTCGCCGCCACTATGCCGGCCAAAGCTGCTTCTTCACGCATCGCTTGAACCTATGTTATTATTAATTTTATTTGATTAATTATTAATTAAAAAATGAGGAAGATATAATATATGCTTCAAGTTTTGACTTGATGGTCATTTTTCCACTCTGTCCCTACTACGCCTGAATGGATGCATCTACTACTTGCGATTTTTTATTGTAATTCAGCTTAACATCAGGCGAAAAAATGTTATAATCAAAATTCACAATGTTTGCATTTATAAGTTTATTCACTTAAGGGGTCCGTATTGTATGTTATTGTACTATTTTGTCTCTATTTGTCTTACACGGTTACATTGTTAATGACACACGCATCATTCTTTTTAAACTATACCATCGGCACGCTATGATGGCTGCTTTGACGTTTGCATCGTTCATGAAGTTTGGTATAATTTATTAATTACGTTTGAAAGAGCAATTTGCTGTTCTTTATTGTCACTATAAAGAACTAACAATTGTTCCTTCAAACGTAATTATTAATTCATACGAAACTTTATGAACGATGCGAACGTCAAAATTGCCAACATAGCGTGCCGATGGTATAGCTTGTAAAATTTGTAATAAAGTATATCAGTCACATTTGAGATATCCGGAAAAATATGACATTTTAAATGTTGGAACATAACGGTTCTCTATTTAAATCTTGAATCTTACTAAAATCTATCATCTATTATCAAATTCAGATCATCAAGCAACTATTCATCTTGCAAACCACATCACTCACAGCATGTTTAACACATTAATTAAAATTCTAATTATGGATGTAAAATAACTAATAATAATTCAATTTCACAGAATCCGAGCGAGCAGCAGCATTTCTAGTCCTGTTCAAATGGCTGAGAGTCCTGGGAAACGATTCCAGGAGCACAGCTTCAGATCGTGCGGTAAACTCGGGAGTACCGGAAAATTGGCGTCCAAATATCCCGGAGGAGGTAAAATTATGGGTACGGCGGGTAAATTAGGAAATGGGGGTAAATTAGGCGGGAAACTTGGGGGCAAATATGGCGGAAAGTTGGCTCAAGCATTGGCGCGAAGGAGAGCATTGGCCATGCAGCCTGGACCAGCGGGCTTGGCGTCGCCATTGACTAACAGATCCAGGGATGGCACTGTTGAATTGCAAATTCTATGTCAACCTGAATCACAACATAGAGCAAGGTAACATCATTTATGTTTATCGTTTGTGAAAGATAATTAAATTTAATTTAATAGTATCAATCAATCAATCAAATTGTCACGCCCCTTTCCCACAGGGATAGGCAGAGACAATGGAGCGCCACTTACCACGATCCTTACACAACTCCCTTGCTTCCTTCACATCCACAATTCTCCTCATACAGGCCCTATGGTTATGGGCACTAGGCAACCTAGCTTTCTTAAGGATGTCTCCGATTTGGTCGGAAAACACTCTCCTAGGCCTGCCTTGTTTAACGCATCCATCAACATTAGATTTATAAATTCCTTTCGTCAATCTACTTTCACTCATCCTTTCCATGTGCCCAAACCATCAAAGCTTTCCTTTGTCAATCCTTGTCACTACATCTTCTTTTAAACCACATCTATCACGCAGTGTGCTATTCCTTATTCTATCAGCTATCGTCACTCCACATACACTCCTTAACGACCGCATTTCTACAGCGTTAATTCTACTCTCATGCTTCTTCTGCCATACCCAACCTTCACTTCCATACATTAATGTAGGAACAAAAGCACCGCATTATGAACAGCCATCCGTGACTTTTGGGACATTATTTGGCTGTTCATTATACTATGGATAGCACCGTTCACTACGTTACCCTTTTGCACTCTTCTCTCAATATCTTCATCACACTTTCCATCCCTAGTAAACATACTTCCCAAGTAAACAAATTGTTTGACTTGTTCCACTTTCTTTCCGTCTATCATTATCTCACATTCTGTCATTTCATCCTCTCTCTCCAAAACCATTACCTTAGTTTTACTTACATTCACTTTCATACCTTTCTTTTCTAATTCCGCATTCATTATAGTGACCATTTCCTGTAACATACGCCGAAGATGCAAGGATAACTTGATCGTCAGCGTACAAGAGACATTTGATCACCAAGTCATTCATTCTTAAACCATACTTCCTTTCACGTAACTCTTTCAGACAACTGTCCATGAATAGATTGAAGAGCCATGGTGACGCTACACATCCCTGTCTGACACCTTTAGAGATGCCAAACCAGTCAGATAGCGCCCCGTTAATTCGAACACATGCACTGGAATCCTCATAGAGAGATTTTAGTGCACGGACCAAACGCTCCCCCAACCCAAACCCGGACAGCTGCTGCCACAATTCACTCCTGTTCACTCGATCATAGGCCTTCTCAAGGTCAACAAAAGCACAAAACACCTTCTGGTGTTTTGCCAACACTTTTTCGCTGACGCATCTTAGAGAGAAGATCTGATCCATACATCCCATCCCTTTCCTAAATCCCGCTTGCGCATCCCAAATTTTATCACCTGTTTCATGCATCACCCTATCAATCAATACTTTCGCATACAACTTGCCAACAATACTGAGAAGGCTGATGCCGCGGTAATTTTTGGGTTCCTGTTGCGACCCCTTCCCCTTGTATAGTGGTACATACAATGACAGCCTTGCGCCAGTCCCCTGGTACAAGACCGTTCACCCAGCACTTACTGAAAAGGAGACACAACCAGGAAGCCACCAGCTGACCACCGCCCTTCAGCATCTCGACAGTTATTCTGTCACACCCAGCCGCTTTTCCAACTTTCATTCTTTTCAATGCATTCACAATCTCTTTCACATCTATATCACATTCAGATTCACTTTCATTCAGCGTGGAGGACACATCGACACACTCTGGTGCTGTATTATCATCCTCCACAAATAAACTTTCAAAATACTCCTTCCATCGTCCTAACACTTTCTTCTCTTCAGTCACTAAATCACCATTCGAATCCCTGACCACATTTACTTTAGACTTCTCCAGTCCTCCCCGGGCTATCTTAACCTGTTTCCAGAACAGTTTGATATTGTCCCGGAAATTTCTGGAGAATTTCCTCTCGATATCCTCTTTCACCTCTTTCTTCTTTCGTTCTATACATTCTTTCACTTTAATTTTAATAGTATACTTATAAATATTATAATTAAACTATAAATATTCGGGATTAGCTGCCGGTTCTAACTAGGCCGGCATATTGGATGTCACAGCTACTTATATTACATATATAAGCGTTACCTTTATTAATGGACCGCACTCCAGCAGAACATCAGGCGGGGTTCTGTCAATGTCGAAACACAATAAAACAACTTCTATATGATTAAAATTAGGAGCCTACATTTTCTACGTGTTGCGGATTACATTATATTAACGTATCCCTTTCGGCGATGTCCAGGAGTGTGTGACATTTTATTAATAAAGCTGGTTTTATGACATCCCAACGCTTTACGGGGATTATTTACACACAACAACGTTATTACTTTACGCCCAGAAAATGAAATGCCCAATGTAAAGTGTAAGACAGCTCTCGTAAATAAAAGTATTTTTGAAATGGCTCCGAAACTATTTAATGCATTATCTGAGGAACTAAAGGAATTACCAATTGCATTGTTCAAAATAAAAATAAAAAACATTCTACTGGAGAAATGTTATTATTCCGTAGAGGATTTCATTAAAGATAGGAAGGTTGTGAACAGACATATATATATATATAATATGTAAATAATCTTGACAATAAATTATTTTAATTAATGTAATGTAATATTGTACGCCTAGTACAGGGCAGAAAGTAGAGAACTAACGAATTTAAATAAAAAAAGATCTATTTTGTAACCTGCTTTCACAATAAAATGAATTTGATTTATACGTGTATATACAATATATACTTGTATAATCATATATATGATGCTTTGGCGTGTTTAATTATGAGTTTAAGAGCGCTCTTAGTATTAAGACGACCGTGGTGTAGTGACAGTGCAATGGCTACGTAAGCCGAGTGGCACGGGTTCGAAACCAATCACCGGTACCACCTTGATATATGTTCTTTGGTTGTCCGGTTTCTATGATACAATCACTTAAGTAGCTTAGTATAGAAATCTAGAATAATAATATAAAGTATTTTTTTATTATTATTTTATAATTATACCGAATCGTTGTGTCCGAATCGTGTAGATACATTGTATCTTATTTTATATAATTAATTCGCATGGGCTTAGCATGCATGCACTTGCTCATCGTCTGATTTACCATGGCTTCAAAAGGTCTATAACGAGAAGGCTACAAGAAACTTCTCAATATAGAAAACCTGACAAATACGTATATAAAAAAGTTAATAATTACTGTCCATAAATTATGGAACACTAAAGTATATATCAAATCCACGGCGCAACCACATAGGGCCCCGACTCTCCTAATATATGGCAGCGAAATGATTTGTCAACGAACTTGCACTGATATATGGCATTAGGTAACTAATCAACGAATAAAAAATCAATAGGTAACTGCGTATAATAAATAGTAGTTAAATTGTCACGTAAGCCAAAAGCTTGCTGCTATAGACCCGGCAGATAAAAAGAGCGCTGGCACTCAAGCTGTAAGCTTAGTAATTTGTTTTGTTACCTACTTACTTTTGGCTTTTCTAATGTTCATTATTATCATTTATGTGCACGACTGTACAGCCGCATGGACTTGCTTACAACCTTAATGGTACAGCGCTCCTTTTGTCTGTCGGTATCTATACCAATGTTTCTTTACTATAGCTTTTTGTTGGCTTTTTTTATAAATGTAAAAAAGTATTAAAGAATATCCTTCTAATTGTTCTAGATACCAAACTGAGGGCAGCCGAGGCGCCGTCAAGGACAACTCCGGGAATGGATTCCCAATAGTTAAATTAGTTGGTTATGATAAACCTGCGATATTACAGGTACGTTTTGCAATAGTGCATAATTTATTAGGCTTATAAGTTTGGACCGAAAGGCTCTGAATATTATAAACAGTTCCGGGTCATAAGTTAACGCTAACTTTGGCTGTCAGTCTGCTAACCTGCCAATCGTATGTAACAACAGTTGCTTCCGCATTCTGTCGACCGAATCGCCAGTTGAACTAAAACGTTCGGCGCGTCGTTTCTTTCTAAAACAATCGACAAGTGGAATACTTTGTTAGCTCATGTGTTCTTTCTATCCTATATTCAAGCGAAGCGCGAAAAGGCACCTTTGAAATATGAAAGTTTTGTCGGTCTTCGACCTCCCTCTTACCATCAGGCAAGTCGAAATAAGATGTCGCATCGCAATGAAAAAAAAGAACCTCGCTTTTTCACAAGTTTTACAGATCGTCAAGTAATTAAGTTGCGTTTCGTGGATGGAATAATGGATGTGACTGCTACTTAAGTTGTTGAACTGTAGTAGCAGTCACCTCCATTCATGGACCGTACTTCAGGTTAACATCAAGCGAGATGCTGTCATATATTAATCCACAATCAAAAAACATTACTTTTACAACAACGGTCCAGTGGCCACCACCAACTTTTCAAAACAAGCATGTTTCAAGACAGTACTGTTTGATGTATAAAACAAGATTACTCAATTTCGTACCACCATCTCTTATTTGCATTTTTGTTTTATTCCTTCAAAATTCATTCCTACACTCGCATAGATTGTACGTTCAGAAACGTATTTCTTCTACATTAAAACCTATGTAATTACGCTTTGGGGGAATAAATTTTGATGTGACGGCACAAAACTGCTAATAGTAATTTTATTCAAATAAGCATATTTGACGTACGAATTGACATTTGACAATTAAAACAATAATGCTATAAGAAATGGTGGTACATTTTCTTTCTTTTCTTTCTTCTTGTTTATGGCTTTAGTATTTAACTTGCCAGTGTCAAAGTAAAAATATATGGTTCAATGTTAAAACATTGTCAAGTAAAGATGAAGATGAACCACGCGAGTGATTCATCAAATGATGATGATGAGAATGAGGTTGATGATGATCGTTTTAGTAAAGCGGCGGAAAGCCTTTACTAAAACTTCAGAAGGAGTCTTGGAGGGAACATGAAGAAACACGTTTCACAACTTTAAATTACTTGTTTATACTTGATTAACTTAAAAATTATTACTGGATAACAATTCCACCATTATTACACATTAATATTTATGAAAAACACAAGCTTTTCAAATAATTCAAAGTTGCGCGTCCTGTCAGTTGCAGTTGCCCGCCAAAACTCATGGTGGTACATTACCAATTGACTTATTTGTGACATTTATTTTTTTAATTTTTCAGGTGTACATAGGCACGGACACCGGCCGTGTAGCGCCTCATATGTTCTACCAAGCCTGTCGGGTGTCAGGCAAGAATTCAACGCCTTGCAAGGAGAGAAAGGATGATGGTACTGTCATTATAGAAATAGAACTAGAGCCCACGAAGAACTGGCAAGTCACGTGCGACTGTGTTGGTATACTCAAGGTATGTTGTTTGTTATTAAGTCGGTAGGCAGTGTTTTTGTATAGGTAGGTCAAGGTCAGATGTCGCGTCTCAATATAAAATTAGGCTTTGCCCAGCGTAGTGCTGTCACTATGACAAAGGCAGCCGTAAACGATCCGGATTTTCAGTCGTAGTCACATTCAGACCTCCTTTTGCTTATCATCAGGCGGGTCAAGGTCAAATGTCGTGTCACAATAAAAAATGTCTGTTGTGCGATCCATCATGATCCATCCATATGTAAAAGCAATCCGCATGATGTTAAGCTGGAGTGCGGCTCATGAATGCAAATTACTTATACTACAGTTAAATAACTGGGGATCGCAGATCATGTCCACTATGCTGGCCTAGTTGGAACCGGCAACTTACAAGCTGATTCCGAAACGCGACTGAGTCGGCAGACTGCTTATCACTTTAATATTAACAAATCATTGTAATCAATATAAATAAAAGAAAGTGTACAATGTGCGTTCCGATAAAACTTGATAACGAGTCCCGCTATGATCAAAGTAAGTTATATGGTGTGGTAGCCTTTTATCCCCTATGCATAAAAGTTTTGCTCTATAGAAATTTCGAGAAGAGTTTAGAATACTCGAGGGCATTTCACAACATTCCAGAGTATTCTAGAACGTTTTGTATTTTTCTAGAGCTTTACACAATAATCTGGAAAGCTCTAAAATGTATTCAAAAACATTTTACAGAGCTACATTGCACCCCCATTGCACCCCCATACATTGCGAAGCCGGGCGGGTTGCTAGTTTTAATTATTTAATAAATATTTTAAATTAAACCTATGAAACTAATATTAT
Source organism: Tinea trinotella (assembly GCA_905220615.1). Taxonomy (NCBI): domain Eukaryota; kingdom Metazoa; phylum Arthropoda; class Insecta; order Lepidoptera; family Tineidae; genus Tinea; species Tinea trinotella. The sequence continues at coordinate 945,008 of HG992307.1, read as the reverse complement.
GCTCCGGCTGGGAATCGAACCCGGGACTTTATGCATAACAAACTGGACGTCGCTACGCCTGTCTTAAACATATAGTGGGAATACGCAGTTGTCTGGCTATATGAGTTACATTGACCCGTGATAAGTGAGACAAAGGAGACATCCGTCAACACATCATAATATATTACATTATGATAGTGACTATAAATATATATATATAAATATATATAAATGCTATTTTTATGTTTGTTTGTTTGTTTGATAACAATTATGATGTTGTTATGAAATTCGTATAAGGCACGGAGTTAAGCTACAGTTACACATGCTCATTACTAGCAGGAAAGCATGCTTTTATTAACCAAATGCTCATAAGTAATAAACGTTGCTCATAATGAGCATGTTCAGTCGTGCTATTTTTGAGCATGCTACCTGCAGCGCGGGTGTAGAGGGGCGTGCTTTTAGCGCGTGTGAACAGGTTTGTTTATTGAGCATGCTAGTATGTAGTAGAAAACCAGCATGCCAATTTTTTTTTATTGTGACTACATATGACAGCACCCCGCTTGATGTTAAGCCGAAGTGTGGTCCATAAATGAATGTCACTGCTACTACAATTCAATAACTGTGAGTAGCAATCACATCCACTATGCCAGACTATATGGAACCGGCAACTTACAATCACTGTATACTTGTAAGTGGTGGTACTACCCCGGATCGGCAGACTGGACGACACTGTCTACCACAGTACAACACTGTTTCCCTCATATTAAAAGTATGTTTTTTTATAGGAACGTAATGTCGATGTGGAGCATAGGTTTGGCGAGTCCCTGTCGGGTCCGAACGCTGGACCGGCGCACATGTCACGTGGCAAAAAGAAGTCGACCCGATGCAGAATGGTATTCAGAACTGAGATCCTAAACCACGATGGACAAACGGAGACATTACAAGTTTGCTCCACGCAAATTATATGCAGTTAGTATCATTTTCGTATTAAATAACCCTATTTATTTATATGTCATTTAGAATGGCAAGTCGCCTTTTACAATAAATAATTAACTATATACAAATTATTTCACATTAAAAAAATATTCCTATAATTATTACTAATAAAAAAACATATAAATTGACGAAAGAAATTTATAAAGGATGGATGCGTTAAACAAGGCAGGCCCATCGGATACATCTTCAAGAAAGCTAAATGGCCTAGTGCCCATAACCATAGAGCTTGTATAAAGAGAATTGTGAATGTGAAGGAAGCGAGGAAGTTGTGTCAGGATCGTGCCAAGTGGTTATCGTTTCTATCCCTGTGGGAAAAAGTTGTGAGAATTTGATTGATTGATAGGTACTCAGTGACCCTATGCCTTTCATTATTACGAGTATTTAATGGGTCTTGTTAATAATTTTAAAAAATGAAGCATAGTGACGGAGACTAAGGAGACTAAAGTGAGTCTGTGTTTTCAGTCGTTGGCACTATTGCACCTCCCTTTACTTACCATTAGGTCAGTAAGCAGGAAGGTATTATATAGTTATAATTTCTATGACTATATCATAAAAGACACTTAAATTAATAGATTTGAATATTATTGTTTTATTATCTTTAAGCGTTTTTATTTATTAATCAATATTTCAAAACCATTTTTATTTTCACCATTTTTTACTTAATTTTTATCTTGGCAATACTGTTTTGTGCGCTTATATTTTCTTTTCCAGGCAACCGATTTTCTATCACTTTGTGTTTGCCGGCACGCCAATAACATATTATTAAATTAATATGTCCGCTTAAAATTAAAATATATTACAGAGCCTAATTGTTTTAAATGTTAAAATAAATAATAATAAAATAGGTTTTAGTTATATCTCCTATATTCCTATATCTTTTATAACTGTACATACAAGAGGTCTTTTGATAATAAATATATAGGTCTTCAGCAAATAAAGAAAACCTAAATAAAACATTTCTTAAACGTTTTAAATTTATTCTAAACCTATATCTCATTTACATTACATCTCTTTGCAGCTCAACCTCCTGGAGTTCCCGAAGTATGTCGCAAATCCCTCGTTTCCTGTCCTGCATCTGGTGGCCTCGAGTTATATCTACTTGGGAAGAACTTCCTTAAAGAGACCAGAGTTGTCTTTTCCCAAAGACAAGATGGCAGACTCATCTGGGAGGAGGAAGTCGTTCCTGATAAAGAATTCTTGCAGCAGGTAAAATAGACTCGTATTGTCCAGTCTTGGGTTCAATTTACATCATGGTTACTTTAGGGACTCTTGGCCAATGTTCACCAATGTTTAAACAACGTTTAGAAACCATATCGCTATCAAAAGTAGTCTCTTGGTTTGGCAATAATTAATTGGCCTCCCAATTAAAAAGACGATAGACCATTTCAAATAGAAACCGCAATAATCATTATTAAAATGATTATTGCGGTATTGATTCAGCGATCAGAATGACAGTTTTATCATAAGGCGATCGTGGTGTAGGGGCAGTGCCAAGGAAATTGTAGGTAAAGCTGGAAGCCACACTCTGAACTAAAAACTGAGGATAAGAAAAATGACCTTGAAATTGTTTATTAACCATACGTCTCTTTCTAAATAGGATATCCACAATTTCTTGTTACTTTTGATGGACTTTCCGTTTTAGCTTCAGACTATATTCTTGTTCTTCGTGAAGTAAGGAATGAAGGAAAAGCATAAGTTTTAATTAAACCCCGACCAGACCATAATTTTACCTAGGACCAGTATGCATTTTTATTAATTTTATTCTGTGGTTTTTACGTATGTTAATATTTTAGTACTCTTTAGGGTCAGGTCAATTTAAAGTGTGGTCAGAGTTTAATAATTAACACGTTCACGCCGGGGCCGATTATAATTTGTTTTGCTATTAGGCGGCGTTCAAATTAATATCGCGCTTCATCTGGCGGCGCGTGATTTTTGCCTGTTCAGACCTGTATACGCGTTGTTTGTTTCTCTGCAGTACAGTGAGATTTATTGTGCAAGTTTTTTAACTCGTGCCGTTTTTTCATCCTGACCACAAATTAACAAATGAACAAAAATTATGTTTCTGATACATTATTGATTATAATTATCATTAAAATTCAATGTTTAGTGCGGGTCACCGGTGACCCACGCCGCCTGATAGGACAGTTTAGTGCGGGTCACCGGTGGCCCACGCCGCCCGATAAGACGGTTTAGTGCGGGTCACCGGTGACCCGCGCCGGCGTGAACGTGTTAAACAATAAAATAAAACAATAACGTTTCAAACAGTTTTATTTAAAAACCTCCTCCTCTTTTGAAGTCCTCCTCTTTGAAGAAAAAGGTCGCCTTAGTGGTACAATTGATAACCATTTATTTCTTTCAGTTGTGTCAGAGGGAAACCTAAAAATAAAATCAATTATTCATGATTTTAAACAGTCAAACCCACGGCATTTCCATAAACATTGATGGAAATCGTGTGTGACTCGTGAACCGGTCGAAATCGGAACAATATAGGTGAAAGACATCTGAAATATGGTCACCCTATTTGATATCGTTCCACTTGCACAACATGAGTTAAAATGAGTGTTAAAGAGCATTATTCCTATTACTAAGTTAACGAGAAGACAAATGTTTAACATACAACTGTTTAGAATCGAGAGTTTAAAGGAATAATCTAAGAAAACTGAAAAATGTTCAATAAAATGTTTTTAACATATTACAATGAAATAGCGTACTTTCTTGTGAAAAATCACATCACATGCCGGATACCACTCACTTCGGCAATCGCGGACAATACATTTTAAAACCATTTTGCTATTTTTATTGATATATAATCTGATATTTTTACTGTTAAAGTTGCGAAGCGAAACCAAAACGTCTATCTTTGACAGTCAATGATTTGACACATTCGATTAGTGTTGCCATTTCCGATTTTTAGATACTTATTGCATGATTTATGGTAAACAGATAGTATAATTTGTTTACACAAAACTAATTTTAATAGTTCATGAGTATAATATTTATTATGAAAATATCAAGATACTTTTAAATTTAGATCTTGGATAAATAATTTTCAATTCTAGTATGTTTGTGCCGTTCGTCAAATTAATTACTGAGGCCTAAGTGGGGGTTTGGTTTTTTGCACTGGCATACTTGTGGGGAAAACTAGAAAGAGACAGATAGGTAACGAAGACTTTTCAAAGGTTACTTGGGGTCACAATTCTTGCCCTCAAAAATATGAATGAAGTGTGGTTTCCAGCTTTACCTACAATTTCCTTGGGCAGTGCAATGGTTACGCAAACCGAGAGCACGAGTTCGAGACCACCCACTGGTACCAATGTATCTTTGATTGTCCTGTTTCTATGATACAAGCACTTTAGTAGTCTAGAAATGTAAATTTAAAAAATATATATAAAGATTTAAACGTAAATTTTGTACATAAATAACCAAAAACTAACCAAACTAAAAATTCTATCCCGATTTTGTGTATGTATCTTTAGTAAAATCGATTAATCATTGAGAATCTTTTCGGCATTATATAATGTTATTATTATTATTTTTTGTTTATAAAATAAAATTTATTTTATGTGATTCTGTTTAATAAATGAAAAATATTACGATTATTCCAAAGTTACCTCAAGTTAAGCTTCGTTTAAGTTGGTGAACTCGGCCCAAACAATTCTAATTACTAAATAGCGGATATAGTTTTTTGTCTTAATAAAACTTTGCCATTTGCTATTTCTTTTGTTTTTAATATGAGACGATGGAAACGCTCGGTTACGTTTCGGGATCAACTTGAAAATTGTCGGATGAGTTCGCTTACTTGCAGTTGTTGAACTGTAGTAGCAGTCACCTCCATGCATGCAGCCAAAAGCTGGCATATCTGAAGCCACATTATAACACACAAAGAAGCCGCAAAGGACTCGAGCCACAAAAGAATTTTTCCATCTCGGCCGGCATAGTGGATGTGATTGCTACTCACAGTTATTGAATTGTAGTAGCAGTGATATGCATTCATGGCCTACACTTCGGCTTAACATCAAGCGGGGGCTGTCATATGTCGAGTAACAATAAAAAAATATATAAAAAAATATAATCTATATCTAATAAGGCGACAGCAATTTGCAAAATACAATTTATTTGAATTAAATAATTAGCATAATATCTTAAACAAATATGTTTTTTTTAAATCCGCTCTTTAGCCGTAATTAGAATGCTTTTTACAACTTTAATTTTCTAATATGATTTAAGCTCAATAATAAATTTGATTCATTGATTATTTGGATTTGTTTATTATCTATCAGTTTGTCAGTTTTCGGCGCTCTTAAACTTTCCCTTGCTTAACATCAGGCAAGTATATATAACTGTTATATATACAGTTAGTATATACTAGCTGTGCCCGCGACTGCGTCCGCGTGGAATAGTTATTTTGGGAATCATATTAATTTTTTGTTTACCTACCTGCTCAACTTTATTATAAATTACCTATAGCTGTTACCCTAAAGCCTTCCTCGATAATTGATCTATCCAACACAAAAAGAATTTTTCAATTCGAATCAGTGATTCCTGAGATTAGCGCGTTTAAACAAACAAACAAACTCTTCCGCTTTATTATATTAGTATAGATAACTGAATATACTGTAAAATAATATAGCAATCTTAAGTTTGTATGTGTTACACAGAATACGCGATATGATATTCAAAGTGTTAATATTGTAATTTAAAAGACAGTAGTTGTTAGTATAGTTGTAAAGAAAGCAATGTCTGTTTGATTCTTAAAGTAACCTGATGAAGACTTAAGTGTCTTAAATGATGGAATATTCAATTAAATTGAACCCAAGACCGTAATAGGCATGTCGTTCAATATATTTTCTTACAGAAATCGAATCACCTCCTCGGCAATTATCGCGTAATTTCGGACATTTTCGGCAACACAACCTTCATGGGTTCGAATCCCGTTGGTGTCTATTATTAGTTTATGTCTCCCACAGTTACACAGTCTCACTATGGAAAGGTAAAACAATTAATATACCACTCTACTCTATCTTTTCTATCATTCGGATTATGGACTAGAAAAGTTATCATTTTTGACTAAATTCGGTGTTTTTTTTACTTACAACCCTTTTTCCTCTGCATTGCACTACTAGACACAAGAAAGACATCGATCGATAAGTAATCAAAACAATTTTTTATCTTATATTATTTATTTTTGTGACAAATGTTATCTTGCCCTCGTATTACAATGTAGATTGCACCGAAGCAGTCATCAATTATACTTTGCAGTTCAGAATATCCTATTTTATAAGCGAAACAGATTCTTTTAACAATGTAAGATTGCATGATAGAAGCATTTTGGTCAATAAAACATTTAAAACCGTAGAGCCATTTGGTATGCTGCGTACCACCATATCCTGGAGACATCGCTGACCCACTCCAAGTTCATGTCTACGTTAGATCTGGCGGGAGAGCGTCGGAGCCGCATAGTTTCTACTATACACCAACTTCACATGACACCGGACCAATTCATTGTACAAGACACCATACACAAGGTACTGTATTATGTATTATCACCACTGAAAAGGTTTTTACAATCGTTTCATCCGAACGATTGTCTAAATCTTTTTTTTATATAATTAGTGTACTTATGCCTCTATTAAATTTAGTTTATTATTAAGCTTTGTTTTAGCTAATTATTCATTTTAATGCTTCATATTGCTGTTATTTTGTTCGTATTTCGTTGGTTTTCGATTCAGACGAAAACTGATTATTTCTAGTAATTACATGCTCCTTATCGTTATCTAGGTCTACTTTGTTGTTGTTGTTTTTTTTTATATATTTTATAGGCAATTATGTTTTTTTATATATTTTTAATATTTACTAATATTTTTGTAATAATATTCTGTGTTTTATAGTTAAATTTTTACTAGGTTCCAGTATTCGTCTGAAGAGAAACTATTCCAACATTTTATCAACATTATTTTGGACATATTTTGTGGAATTGTTCAATTATTATAATTTGTATATATTTTGTTACTTCTAAATGTTACAATAAAGTTCGTATTGGCAGTTGATATGAAACTATTCTGTATAATTTATGTCCAAATATCTCTTCGTTTAGAGTTGTTTTATAAAATATGTATTCGCATATCATTTGCTTCAATAATATTTTTGCTATGTTAAGTAGCTTCCTTTAATTTATTTATTATTTATTTTTAATTGTTCGTATTAATATGTAATTTAGTGGTCGGGGGGGTGAATGTTATTTTTGTGTGTGTTGTTGGTCACAATTTGGTTTTATTCACGCGATGCATTGATAACATCTGCCTATGACAGTATGCATGCCCCCGTGTACATATAGAACAAATTGAGGCCTCATCACGGCGCTTAATGTATAACAGGGGCAGGCTGTCGTTTGTCGCATGCTAACACAAGTAGCACTAGTTGTATTTAGTATAGAGGCATAGAGTAAGTAAGGTGATTTGGAAGAAATGACTGATGCGTAAATGGCGCACTCTTGTTTTTTTCCCTTTTGTTTAAGCTAGGTCTGTCTAGGTAGAGGTGCAGCCGTCGCCGCCAGCAGCCACGACAACACGGTACTGACCTCACACACACACACACACACGCACGCACACATTCTCAATACAAACACAACACACACACACGCACACATACACTTACTATACATAATGAATATAATAATTATAACATATATAATAATAAGTAAGAGCCTATATTTTGCTTTAACATAGCAAACACACACACACATGCGCAAATACTCTCGCCGTCACCAGTGCCACGTTAGGGACCTAGGCCACTCCACTCCACTCGATCAAACAACATGGGCACTGCGCTAGGACTCGTTGCGACGACATCCATTAACAGAACGCTCGTGTGTTACAGCCCACGACGACAGGCCGCACTGGCCCGCACGAACGCCCTCGCTGACCACAGACGAGCCCACACTCAAAGCGGAGCTAGAGGACTCGCTGTCGTGCGACCGAGACGACTCTGTGCGATCGGACGACGTCGTTGACCTACGCCTCAAGACTGAGACGACTTTCACTGCCTTCCCCGACCCGGCGACCTCGCCCCCGGGGGTGGTCTCCTTCACGAGGCAGCTGCAGGCGATCCAGACGCAGGTGCAGACCGACAAGATGGTCGAGTCCGTCGCCGCTGCGATCTTCAACGCGGAGGAGCGCGTCACGAGGCCGATGGACGGCGACATGCTTCTCGCCACGCTCGGGGAGAGACGACTCGAACGCCGTCTGGCGCAACAGTCGGCGCAGATCGAGGCGCTCGTGGAGGACGCCATGAAGGCCACGTCCGTCATGCTTCCCGGCGACGCAGACAAGCTCGACGAGCTCGTCAACTCTCGTGCGGACGCTCACCTCGCCCAAGGCGCGCCGTCCGGTGAAATGTCGCCGGAAGCGCTCGCAGTGACACCTCCGGCCGCCGTCAAGTCCATGATCCTAACGGCGGCGGCCGAGATCCTGTCGTCCGACTCGACCATGGACGCATTGGTGACCTCTGCCATCAACACGGCGAACATTCTGACCACGGAGGAAGCGCCGCTCACAACGACCGCCTGCGAGCAACCAGCTTCGGAGGCCCCGCTGGCGGCTGCTGTCTCGGCGGCGGTCACTCAGGCTGTATCTCAGGCAGTGTCGCAGGCTGTGTCCGCTGCCGTCACACAAGAAATGGCCGCGCCAGTCCAACGTCTCACCGACATGAGCGACAGTGACCTGCTCTCCTACATCAACCCGTCCGCATTCGATCAAGGTCAGTGTCTCCGCTGTAACTGTTAGCTTCATAACTATACGAGTATCAAAATATATACTTATTTGTATTTATGTTTTCATTTCAGTGTAAATGATGTGACGTGGGCGCGCAAGACAGCACAGAGAATGTTTTCGTTGGAGAATTTACATGATTAAAACATGTTCAAATGTTGAATGCATTTGTTATTGGTGACACAAAATGGGAGCGGGGCTGATGGTGTGTCCCATTGTAATCGCATCTCATGTATTAGTAGTGATGTTTATGTGCTTACGCGATATGGGAATGTCAATTATTCCACATTTGTCAGTTAAGACAGTATTACAGGGGCTAATCTCTCAAATAGTGAGGAGTCAACAAGATGGCGGATTGGATTTTTGCATGTTTTTATTTTATCGAATTATGTATATAAATAGGAATGAATATTGTATTATGGTTTTATTAGATGAATTGTTTGTGTACAGATGCTGTTGTATTTTAGTAGTATCGTTTGTGTTTGGGCCGAGCCGTTGTTGTTGTTGTTGTAGAAATTGTTGATTGGTAAATGTTGTTTGTTTGAATTGGGCTTGACTTAAATGACTGTGTACAAGCATTCCCATTGCGAATGGAACAGTTTCTTGGATGAACTTAAATGATAATGAACGAATGTTGTTATAAGATCAGATGATAATCAAATCTCAAAATTAATTTTAATTGAAGAGCGAACGTTTATTATTGTATTGTAGTTGGTGTCAATTCCAAGGAACTGCTTAAAGAATTATTAATTATAAAATGAAACATGATTTGTGTGTTTCAACAATTAATTATATCTAAATGAAATGAATCTGTTATGCCTAAAATGAGCTCGTACAACAATGTTATTATTGATAGATACTATATTATTAGCTTTTAAGGATATTTATTAAGTTTTTGATGTTGTAGATTTAATTGTTTATTGCACGTGTTGATGTATGTACAATCAATGTGTGCGTGTGTGTGTGTGTGTGTCTTTGACGCGAATTCGTGTTTTATTGAGTGTGCGCTTCTGTTTGCATAAAACACACTGATATTCACTATATGCCAACCATCGTACATGTATTTTTAATAGACACAATAATGTCATACAAAATAATGTCAAAAAAGTGTCCGCACGTCATAATTCACTTACACTGATATAAACTGTGTGAGTGAATTGTAAAATGACCCTTACCACATTGTTATAAAGTATAAACTTGTCACGAATGCAATGTCACATATATCATTTTAGACTGAAAACAAATACAAGTCCAACATCAATTCGGACTTGCATTTATTTTGCCGATTTTCTAGCGGCAATTGTGTATCTATTATATACCAATATGATCGAAGATGCCATCATTTAAACAAAAAATGTCATTGAAGAAAAAGCGGGAATTACCCGCCATAGTATGTATTTGACTAAGAGTAGTTAATGCTCTGTTCATTTATTATGTCAGTCAGGTTTGAAGCATCATATTACCGTACAAATGTTATTTATTAATTTTCACAATCTATTACATAATATGCAAGGCCAAGAGTCCCTTAAAACGTCCATTAATATAAGTAATGAAAATATATTTTTGGTAATTTTGTTAGTAGTAAATCAACTGTGTTCAAACACTCAATAAAAAAATTCGAGTCAAAGAGTTGTGTGCTAGTGTCATTCGCTCGGGGTAACATGTCCCGTGTGTTTGAGACTTAAGAACTGATGTGATTTAAACAAAGAATATATTATTGACCAATTTGCATCGTTTAGTAAAAGTTATAAACTAACTCCATTAAAATTATATTGAAATGTTTTGTAATAAATTTTTGGTATTTTCGAAAGGTGTTCAATGAATTTACAATTTATTAGTGTACCTTAAGTTCTGATTCTCTATTTATATTTAATTGGGTATGCAAACACTCAATTGGCCTAATTGTTAAAATATATATATATATAACCGTTTAATAACGAACGTTGCGATTTGGTCACGAAGAGTACGTTTATTAAACAAACCATAAAGTTTTTATAATTGTTAGAAAATCTGCATTATATGTGCCATTTACAATGCATTAGTTATTTACACGTGTTTTAGCGTAATGTCCGATTTACAATAGAAATGACTGTTATATATTTATTATAGACGGTTTTGGACCGAGCGAGTGTTAAAGAATTTACTATGGCCAATATAAATAAAAAGTGCCTTTGTCAATTAGGTTGCCTGCCTGACTACTGAATTTAAAAAACAAAATGTCATCGAATTATTATAAATCCAGTGAGGGTGAGGTTACACGATCACTTTACAAATCAAAAAACTTTATAATAAAACCTCATACTGGTAATTATACCAGCGGCACGCTATTGTGGCCGTTTTGACATTTGATCTGCTCACGAAGTTTCGTATAAATTAATAATTACGTTTAAAGGAACAATTGTTATTCTTTATAGTAACAACTAGCAGTGCCCGCGGTTTCACCCGCGTAAAATTAGGTTTATAACTCTGTCATAAAAAAGGAGGAGGTTCTCAATTCGACTGTATATCACTTTTTTGTATTTATAACTCGATAACTCACATAAAAATGACAGACGGAAAAAAAAATCCAAATAGCAATACAAAACTATTTTATTTTTGAAATTAAAAGTATCCTATGTTACTTGTAGTACCTCCAAAAATATGTTTAACAAAGTTTCATGATGATCGGTTAAGTAGTTGTTGCGTGAAAACGTAACAAACAAACTCACATTTATAATAATAGTAGGATACGAAACTTCGTGAGCAGATCAAATGTCAAAACGGGCATCATAGCATGCCGCTCGTATAAATGTTAAAACTAAACGAAAACGTGACTTTCAGACGCAGGCAACCAGTTCATTAAAATACAGACTAAGAAATATATACAAAGAAACATAATTTTTATAACAGTATTCTATTTAGGGACCATTAATCAATTTATATGGATTTTTGTAAATATTATACACTCGATGATATTTTATATTTATATAATGCGTGTTACCGTCTGGTTGTTAAAATGTTAAGTTTAAATAGTTTTTTTTTTAATGAAATTAATTCTGTTAAGAGCGGGAAGATAGCGAATCTCTTCAATTTAGCTATTTCATTTTAAATTTAAGTTTGTTTTTTAATGCACAAATTTATTTCCTGCGTTAATATTCTGAGTTTTGTTTTTGTCTTCCAAAAATTGTCGCATAATATTTTGATTAATGAAAACCTTGGTGGATATCAATTTTATAGTTTTAATGTATGTTACCAGTTTTTAATATTCAAAAGCATATTATGGCAATTATATCTACCTACCTATATTTATCTAGTCGGTCGCATTCACTATATAAGTAACAACTTGCCGATTGTTTTATCATAATCATGTGTATGTTATACTTGTTTTGATGTAATAAATGTTATTAAAAATAATTATTGTTTTATTTGAATGAGTTTTTTATTATTGTTTTTTTTTATTGTGACTCTACATTTGACAGCACTCCGCTTGATGTTAAGCTGAAGTGTGGTTCATGAATGGATGTCATTGCTACTACAATTCAAAACGCGACCAAATTACTTTACCGTCTGTATACTTGTAAGTGGTGGTACTACCCCGGATCGGCAGACTGGGTGCCACCACTCTTTGATAACCAGACCTGAAGCAAATATCCACCTCTTTTATTTTTATTATTAACAAATATTTGCATTTTTTAATATAATTATTAAATATTACAAACAAAAGCTCCGACCGGGAATCGAACCCGGGACAACAAACCAATCGCTGACCGATCATCCACGCCTGTTGTTATTGTGGTTCGACATGTATGTATGGTGTGATTTTATTTTGGAGTTTGTAAATGGAGGCGTCTGCTACTGTAGATAACTAAAAGTAGCTGTGGCTTTCACTATACTGGCCTAGTTATAATCGGCAACTTTCAATATGATCCTGAAACGCGACTGAGGCACATTCAAAAGTGGTGGTTCTAAACACCGGGTCTGTAGACTGTGTAAATGACCACCGTCTGACTACACACCACTTTTAAAATATTGCGTGTTAAGTGTGCAGCAGTTAAAATGATACTTTTAGAAACGCTTTGTTTGATTAAGCAGGTTTCTACAGAAACTTCTCGGTTAATCCAGAATCGCAGCATCCCTTGGCGGGGCCCCGCATAAAAATTTGTTTGTGGGCTCTTAGGAATGGTAGATTTATCACAAAAAAAAGTTTTTATTAAATTTTGCTTACGCACGTAGGGGGCCCCGTATAATTGATACGCCCGTTAAGCGCTAGAATATCGCGAGAAGTATAGAATCGCTCGAAAGAATGATGTTCTTTGGTATTGCGCAATGACGCGGCTTGGTGGTATCCTACATCCAGCAATGGACAAAAAAGGGGCTGGTGATAATGGCCATAATCAACATCTATTGATTTCTCATCATTATCACTAAACAACGATTTCTGCAAATCAGCTGTTAATACGCTACCTTTGCCTTTAGTGACCGAAAAAAATAATTGTCAGTTCGGCATCGGGTCTCGACTCTTATTCAAGGTCATGGCGGTGATAGCGTTTCTTCCGGTTTGATCTTCGCACCAAATGTTTAGGCATCGCAAACGTCATCAATATAATACCGTCGTTAAACATTTTGAAACTAGTAAAAAATAGATTAAAAGTATGAATTAAATTTAAAAAAATATATCTCCTGTTATGCATGTTAAATTTAATTTGTCAGTTTTAGAATTCGGAGCGCAGACCATAAGCACTTTTAGATCGTGTCGGAATGCTGCGATTGTAAACAAAATGGCGACGTTAGTAAAAGCAGTTGAGTGTGTTCTTTGATTTTGCACCTGATTATGTTGTTTTTTTGCGCTAATCATCGAGTTTATTATTAATACTTTGTTTTATTTGCAATAGGTTATAACTAATTGTGTAAAAAGTGTTCTTAGGATAGTGACTTTATTGTATTCCATGTAAACCCATTGTGTTGAAGAAGTGACTTTATTATGTTTTATTTTATTAAGATAGTGATTTTATTATGATGTTAACTAGTAATTAACATACATATTTTTAGTGATACTATTGTCTTTAAAAGTAAGTTGGAATTAAATAAAAAAGATAATGTTTTATAAAAAGTCGTTTTATTGATCTAATTAGATTATTTCCTACTGAGTAAGGTTCACTTTCACCGACATCTTAAATACGTCTAAAATTCATTGTTGTATTATTATACGTATTTAGGATGTGAAAGTGGACCTAATATGTTTACAAATACGCAATATCAACCAGGCCATTTTAAAATTGCCACCATTTTTAGTTCGGGTGATATTCCGTCGTGGCGTCTCTAATTGCCACGTGTTGTCTATGGCAGTCGAGCTTCTTCTCTTGAGTACAATGTTTCTTGTCAGTTCGGTTTATTTTTGAGTGGCGTGTGCCGCGCGCACTTGAATAATATTTTGATATACAATAAATCGTTTGCATTTTTAAATTTTAATAATATATTAAACAACATAAATTGTATGTTGTTTGTATTAAAGTACAATTTTATATGTATAAATAACCTAAAAGTTGTTGATGCAGATACAAGTTATTCCATTTTAAAAGTTAAGAATGACGAATAACAATGACGATTTGGCGGACTCACCGCGAGCAGTTTTAAATACAACGTGAGTACATTTCTATTATGAAGCTTAAGTGACGATTCATTACAACAAACCTCAATTATATTTGTAAACTTTACATACAGGTTAGGAACAATAACATTGGAAATGTACTGGAAACATGCGCCAAAATCATGCAGGAACTTCATGGAGCTCGTGCATAGAGGGTACTACAACAACACAAAGTTTCATAGAATAATAAGAGACTTCATGATTCAGGGTGGAGATCCAACCGGGACTGGCAAAGGAGGCCAGTCTATCTACGGACTACAGTTTGATGATGAAATACATCCTGAATTGAAATTTACTGGAGCTGGTATCCTTGCAATGGCTAATTCTGGGCCAAACACAAATGGATCACAGTTTTTCATCACATTAGCTCCAACACAATGGTTAGATGGCAAATACACTATATTTGGCCGTGTGTGTGAAGGCATGAATATTGTGAAGAGGATAGGCTTAGTGGAATGTGGCAAAAATGGACCAGTTGATGATATTAAAATTGTAAAAGCTTATAAACCATAATGAACTCTCTTAAGTGTACATTTTAAGGATTTTTTGTGAATTAGGAAATAATGTGTTTTATGAAATTAAATAGGATATTATATTTCTATGTATTTTCATTCTCAACCTTTTTTAATTAATAAGCCAGCTAGCCAGAGGTGGACTAAGCCCATCAGAGGCCGGGGGCAGCAAAGCTAAAAGAAGCCCTTTGATGTCAAACTACCTACGTAAGCAACACTTACCATCCCCATGCGTAAGCAAAAGTTATAAAACAACTTTTTTTTTTCTTTTATAAGAAATCTACACTTTCTAAGGGCCCCCCAACAAATTTTAATACAGGCCCCGCCAAGGCACTATAATTCTGATTTGAAGGCCCCCAGGACCAAAGGCGGATTGCCCCTTCCCTTCCTACTACTCATTAATTTCTTGATTTTATTTCATATAAACATTATTTAGCATTGTCCCAGCATGTAACTGTGATAACCAAGAATAAGATGAGTTACCAAAGGGGCTCTCCACATCTTTCATTACATTATTAAAAATGAAACATAAAGCATTGAACTTCAATATGTTTATTAAATAATATTTTCCCTATATTTTATACAAATTCACAATAATTATGAGCAATATACATATATTGGTTCTTAGCACCGAATTTACATAAACAGTATTTATAAATAATAATTCATACTACAGATTAATTGTTTACAGATACTAATAAAGGATTATTATAATAGTATTTTCTCAGATTTTGCGCAAACATTGATTAATGAATTAAACAAATTTAATGCAACTTACTATCGCGTTTATTTCTGTTTTGATTTTACATTTTTTATTATTTCAACGTTTTGAGAGCCTTGCAGCCATCGTGGTCACAGGGAGATTCTCCGCTTGATTGATAATAATATTTTTAGTACCACACCTTACAAGATTTTTTTTTCATATAAGATACTTGGTTGCTTTTATTTCTAAAATTAAAACTTGTCACCCGACCATGGTCTGTTAGTAAAATGGTCATGCAAACCAATACCCCCTGGTTCCAAATCACTTGCCAGTACCAAAGTATTTTTGACATATGAACTTTGATCTCCCAGTTTCTGTGATACAAGCATGTAGAAGCTTAGTATAAATTTTTATTTTAATAATCATAGGTAATAAAATTGTATAATATAATACAATTTTAACCAATGCATTTGCATTTATTTAATACTTACATACGTATTTGTAACGAAATTGTGAATCATGAAATTTAGTCTTGGATAGATTACTTCTGCGCTGCTCATATTGGCACAGAAGTAAAACCCACTCAAAGTAACAAAGAATAAAGTCGATAATCCATATGTCCTATTGAAACTTATGAAACCTAATATTTATATAAATACTGTGCAATCATCTATTAATATCTGTGAACTAATTGTGTTTAATCATCTCATTGTTATAAGAGTTACACTTGGGAGCAAAGAACTCGGCAACAATCCGAAATTTTAAGTAGAAATTACATAAACAAATTAAATATAAAAAGTTGCCTTTTAAACTTACCCCTATCTACCATTTTGGATTTACACCTCAATATACTTTTATTCTAATTAAGTTTCGAAGTGGCTCTACTACATGGCTCCCAGGTGTTAGTTATGTCACGTTTCGTAATCGATCATATATTTTTAAAAATAGTGTCCACGAGTCAGAATTCACTTACACTGATTATACTGTGTAAGTGAATTGTAAACTGAACCTTACCACATTGTTTTAAAATATAAACTTGTCACGAATGTAATGTCACATACATTATTTTGGACTGAGAACAAATACAAGTCCAACATTAATTTGGACTTGCATTTATGTGGCAGCTTATTAGGTGGCAATTGTGTATCTACTGTAATATATGATTGAAGCTTTTCGTGGTGAAACATTTTTCTTATAATATTTAAATACGGAATGAACTATGTCTGGAAAATGACTTATTTGTAATTATTTGGCCAACAATATGGAATAGTCCAACAGACTTGTTCAAAAACTAAAAATCATTTAAATAACAATATGATATGCATACTGTTTTTAAGAGAGCTAAAATTAGAAAGTAAAATGAGAAAATTTCACTAATAAAATTAATATGAGAAATAAAGTTGCTCAGCAGTTTTAGAAGATAACAGCACGGATTCATCGCGGTTTCTACTAAGGGTGGGATGATCTCGATATTTTTTTTGAACCGAGTTAGGTCGATTTAAAAATATGGATAACCCGATATGCGAACCGAATTGATGAATTCAATTCAAATCGGTTTATAAACAGAGTTGACAATTCGGTCTGACAATCTAAATTGCTAAATACACAGTATAGTTTGCTATAGAATTTCGGATGTCAAATATGATTAAATAAATTTGGTGTCTGATCTAAAATTATATATACTTAAGTATATAATAGTTCAAACCGGTTTATTGTAGATGTTAACCGACCCAACTCTGTTTAAACCGGGTTGAAAAGTTGGGTCGTTAAATCTCTAGTTTCTATGGTTTGAAAAAGAGCATTGCAGGGGTGAGAATGGTTTAATTCTGCGGTACAGATTTAGTATAGTTGAACACTGATTTTCAGGCTTATTAATGCAAGGAGTATCAGCACGTCTCCCCGCCGAACGGCGTATCATTTGATATCGGTGCTAAGTATGCTTCACCCGTAACAGGTTATATGCCAAGATATGAGCACAACGTAAATGTACAGAATAGAGCGAAGATGATCATTGTTATTGCAACCCATAAGGGCATCGTTTCTGTAACAAACAAATACATAACATGTAATTTAATTCTCTTAATCTCACAAAACTATTATGGGTCACCTATAATTCAGACAGCTCGTCGCTGCAATTTATCCAGGGCATTGAGAAGATACTTTGCAGAGCCGTCCCAGAGGTGCGACCATTACTCTGCGCAAGAGCGATATATATGTATATGTAAAACAATAAATAACTTACTCCTTTGTGGTAGACTATGTATACATAGTTTATTATCAACTGATATTGAGAGCAGTGCTGCCTCCGATTGGCATGTGATTGGCGCTTGGCCCTGCGCTGGCACAAAGTGGACACCTGTCACAAACATGGAGTGGGCACCCAATACTTGTAATACACACTGAAACAATAACATGGATTAGTGGACCAGACAATTGCAGCGCCACCTATTCAACACACACAAAACTGTTCATTAAAATAGGTCCTGCGTTTCGAAGTTCAGTCACACACAAACGGACACAGAAAATACATATTATATCACGCCTTTTTGCCACAGGCAGAGGCAGAGACAATGGCGTGCCACTTGCCACGATCCTTGTTTTCTGCACATCCATAATTCTCTTCATAAGCTCTATGGTTATGGGCACTGGGCAACCCAGTTTTTCGAATGATAAAGATACCCTAAAATGTTTACTGCTTGCTGTCAAGTTAATTGCTAAGATTTTAGAGCCAAATTATTTAGCTGCCAAAGGACATTTTGGGCTTTTATGTACTACTTTTGTAATGTCCAATGATAAAAAGATCCTCATACAAAATTAATGATATCCTTTTGACTGTGAATTGGCCTAATTACTACCAAATGCGAAAACGGAAGATTAAAAATAGGTATTGGAAGTTCGCCCGGGCCAAAACGCAGCAATACGAGATATCGACATTACAAGCAAAGAATGAGTTTAAATATTGATATGCATATATTTTGTTCTATAAACTTTTTCGTAATTAAATAGAAAATGTATTCAAAAACACAGTGTAGGCCATCCTATGATGAATTTATATTATAACCCAAATTTAATCAAATAATACATAAATAAAAAATAGGTTAATAGGTCTATAATTTATGCCTTGAATAATTGTATGTTTCCTTAATAAAGTTAAATAAATAAATCAAATACCTGTAAGCTAAATGCTACATAAATATGAACTGAACCACTAAACATGGTCCCAACACCAACATATCTGCCATCATCTCTCACAGCTAGAGCTGACAGACTTTCATCCACAGCAACAGTCTTCTGCAGTGACCCATCCTGTGGATCCCACAATTGGAGTAATCCTTTCTGTTTGCCAGCACGCCCCAGTGGATTTGCTAATGTGAACAGCCGATACACGTTTTTTTGATCTTCAATTGAACCAAACCTTTAAATAACAAATTTTGTTTATTGTGACAAAAGCTGGGTTGTCTAGTGCCCATAACCACAAAACCTGTATGAAGAGAATTGTGGATGTGAAGGAAGCAAGGGAGTTGTGTAAGGATCGTGGCAATGGCGCTCCATTGTGTCTGCCTATCCCTGTGGAAAAAAGGCGTGACAATTTGATTGATTGTGACATGACATATCTGATAGTAAATAAGAAAGGTTCAAAAGCCTTTTTTTTTAAATATACTTTGACATGACACCATTCCCCCTGATGGTAAGCTGCAGTGGCTACTACTTCAGTTACCAGCTTCACATGGCTATCCTCAGCAAGAATTTTTTTTTTCACATTCCTATACTAAGCTACTAAAGTGCTTGTATCATAGAAACAGGACAACCAAAGTACATATATCAATGATACATTGGTCCCCGTGGGCGGTTTTGAACCCATGCTCTCGGTTTGTGTAACCATTGCCACTACACCATGGTTGCCTCAATTGTAGAAATGTAGGGGAAATCTACCCCCTGCTCAAGTTACTCATAATTTAAAAACCAAGTCAATTTCTTTCTTTCACTATAATGTTTTCATAATTACCTGCATCTTTTAAATAAATATTTAGTGCCATTTGGTGGTTGGCATGAAAGTTTCAGTATGGGCTCTTGTTTGGCTGTCGTTGACCATACATTAGCTAAACCATCTTTTGCTATACTTGCTAGTAATGTGTCACACGGACTAAAGTCTAGGTCATCTAGCTAAAAAAAATTAGTTTTTATTAAATTTACATTTATATTCTAAAGTGCTTACTTGTATCATGGAAACATGAAAGCCAAAGTACATATATCAAAGATACATTGGTTGCCTTATATGTATTCAAGAAAGCTGGGTTGCCTAGTGCCCATAACCTGGTTTGTGAATGTGGTTAGGGACAGTAGCATCCAGATGATGTGCTGTATTCTAGTAAGTTTAATGAATTAAACAATTTTTATGTGGCTTACTTTGCGTTTATTTTGGTTTAGATTAGTAAGCCTGATTTAAACGCTATAGTAAGCCGCGTAAAATTTGTTTAATTCATTGATTTAACTCATTAATCAATGAATTAAACAATCAATGTTCAAAATCTAAAAAAATGTGAGTTTGTTGACCTGACGGCCACAGTTTTTTGCTTTTTTTCTAATTACAAAACTAATATGTTTATTACCTCTTTAGTGTGACCATCTATTTCAAACATAATATTTAATTTTGGGAAGTTCCATATTCTAACTTTGCCATCTGTGCCACCTGTTGCCATCAATTTGCCATTGTGACTAATCCTTACCACTCTTTGCATTGCTTCATCGCTGGAAATAAAGGAGATTTAGTCACGTTTCGGGATCAGCCTGTAGTTGCCAGAGTTCCAAGTAGGCCGGCATAGTGGATGTGATTGCTACTTACAGTTATTAATATTATAATAGTAGAGACATCCATTCATGGACCACACTTAAGCTTAACATCAAGCTAGGTGCTGTCATATGTTGAGTTTTAATAAAATAACTTTGATTTAAAAAGAAATGTGAAGAAAAATAATTAAATAATAATATACATAATACTATATGGCTGCAAAAATATCCTAGAAATAGGGCACATTGCTTATTAAAGGCATCTCTGACCCAACAAATCTTGCTACTTTCACATGCACAACTCTCTTCATGAAAGTGGCTATCCATTGTCTCTGCCTCTCCCTATTTGAATGTCAATTGGATTGGGACTTACAACAACCAATGGACACTCATAACAAATAACCATAAGTTATGGAAAGAGGAGAAACTATTTTTTACAAGATTTTATTGCAAATAATATGATTTTCTACTAACCCAAAATCTGTTTGTACACTATCCATAGTTCTTATTTCAAAAGATATTCTTTTCTCCATAGAATTGCAGTTCCTGTCAGTTTTTGATATATTGTCATTTTCCGATACAGTCCGTTTGCGTCTCCTCACAAGACCATTCTCAGCACGGAAACTCCCTCTTCTCATTTCAGTTGTATCAACCATTCTTAAGTTTATCTTATATAGTTGGCAGTGACTCTCCTGGCCTGCAGTTAGGTATGTGCGTGTCTGTTCTCCCCTTACAGATGAATTCATCACAACATTACATCCTGTCTCATGCCTCATCACCTCCTCAGCAACGAATCTCTGCCCATTATGAGACAGCTCAAATATTTCCTACAATTAAGGAACAGAAAGTAATTTTTGCGAATTATACATTCACTTTGATATAACTTTTAGCCAACGTTTTATTTAATAAATCCAATAGTAATACTTACGAAACCATTCGCCACGCCAGTCTTGGATGCTCCACCACCCCCTGCCACCAACACATGTCGACTCGTTAATGTTTGAACAGTATAAAGAGGAAAATCAACTCGCGCAAGTAAACCATCAGTTCTGTTCCGAGACATTTTGATCTAATTCATTTAATTTACTTATGATTATAATTGTATAAGTTATATATTACACTCTACACACATTAGTGATTATTATGGGCACTGATTTACGTTTAAATTTATTTAAATGCCATCGTTTCTCGATAAATTCTGCGAGAAAATTGCTACAAAAACCCGACGAATCCTCTTAGTTCCAACATGACAAAAGTCACATTTTGACAGTTGGCGTTCCGATTTATGCAATAGTTGATAGAAAAATTGTAAAAGATAAGCTAAATTTTTTAATTTAATATTAATAAAAGGATTATTTATCAGTTTTAAAATCAATAAAGTTATATATTTAGATGTAACATATATTGGTTTATTAAGAATATTGTTTCATATAAAAATAAATAAAAACATATATTTTTAAACTAGAATAAATAAATACTAATTTAAATAAATATGTCTTAGAGGAATAATATAATTAATGGGAACTCTGTGAAATATGTATTAGGAATGGACCTAGAAAACTAGGAATGGTATTCACTGGGTCCATTGTATCAAGTCTACGTTGTTCGCGAACTGTGCAGCGCGTACCGCGAGCTGTGGGATTATGTGTTTGTCTTTATTGCACATATCATGTTTTTTTTTAAATCATTTATCATCTTTTTTCCTAAATCTTATTATTTAAATTGTCAAGCTTTTTTCAATGGATAGACAATGAAGCGCCACTTGCCACGATCCTGACTTAAATCCTATCATTTATTCTTATTGGAGTGGAGCAGATACCAAAGTCCATACATTCTCTGGCATCGTCATTTGTTTACAAATATCGCAAACTTTATGAAAACCTTGAGAAATTTTATTTATACTTTCTAGGTATAAAACGTATAATATAAATTATGAAAATGGTTTGGGAAACCATGTCGATGCCAAAAATGCCTTGTATGGTTTCCAGAACTCCGGAACAAGATTGGTATAAATAAGATTGTATCTTGTTGGTCAACATGGATTGAGTCAATTAGTTCTTAATATTCGTTCATTCATTTGATGAATAAATTAATGAATCAAATCATTAAAATGGATTTTTTATAAAATGAAATCACGTTGAAAAATAAAACAACAGATAAAGCATTATATTTTTATTATACAAAACAAATAATATATTTATTAGTTCTATTTATTATTAATTATTTATATTATTGTATTACATATTTCAATGCATTTCCATTATTCTGAATAAAACATAAAATGTTAATAAAAAGTACCTACCTAGGTACAATAAAAACATGAAGGGCATTAATGCAACCCTACATCTATTATATTAAAATAAATAAGGAACATCCGTTTATTTTATTGTATAATTTCTATTAAGTATAAATTACTTAAAACTATTTCAATGTATTTTATAATCATTTTCAACGCGCAAAATAATACATAATGTATTATTTATTACCTACGGCTTTAAGAAAAGTTATAATTAAAGGCATAGAAAATGCGCAAACAAGCCATATTTTGTTACATAGAGTATACATTCCTTAAGCTAATGTATACTCTAAGTTTGAGAATTCTATGAGCTTGTATAATGGGACACGAAGGCATCGCAGATCTCCAAGCTATTAGGCACTTGCGATGCACTCAATGCCTGGACGGTTACAATATTTTATATTGGCAGTACATGAATGGAAAATATATTGTGTATATTTTTAATTATGTATAGATTACATATTGTTAATAACTATATTTAATATATATAAATATACTAAGAACCTATATATGCTACTAAATTAACCTATTTAATTAGTAACCCACAGAAATGGCGAAATTTTGAGTATGATGACCTCTAATGGCTTAAGCGACCTACAGACAAATACATCAAAATAAATGTCAAATGTATTAAATATTTTCAAAACAAATATTTATGGGTACATTATTCTCTGTGAATTTATAAAGTCATACAAGTAAAAAACTATGACAAAAATAATACTTCATTAATCGTCAACAAAAATATAAATTATATATTAAAAAAAACAATCCTATTGTGTCTATGATAACATAAAACTTGGGATAAAAGCAATAAATAGTAATTTGGTTTTAAAATTTCACAGCTATTTCGTAATGAGGTTGTAATAAATAGAAAAATAATAAAGCCGGTATCTTACTGTTGCGCAAGGGACACTAAAGCTATAAATAAAATAATTTATATAAGAATTATTAAGAATGTAACATTGTACACTCTATCACGTGCGATTGGACGCGAGCGGGCGCGATTTGCTTGTTAGCCGAGCGTTCTTTGCCGCGCGGAAGTTCAACCACTCGAGAAATAGTTGCGTTTTAGTTTCACTAATATATATATATGTATATGTATATATAACATATACATATGTAATTTGGTTATTAATTTTACATTTTTTTATAATTCCGACTAACTAACATAATTGGGACCCCATAATACACAAACTTAAGTCCCAAGTCCAACAAACTGCCAAACAGGATAACAGGGTAGTTTTGAAAACAATGACAGCATCAACCAATAGGATGACCAACACCTCAGTCTCTCTATGACCACTGCAAAGCTTTCGACACGTCAGAATAATTAAAAAAATGTATCAATAACCAAAAATAAACGCGATAGTAAGCCGCATAATGCTTTAAATTCGTTAATCAATGTTCGCGCAAAATTTTAAGAAAATTCTATATAATATATATATATATAATACCCTAATTCACGAACATTCACTGCAAAGTCCTGTACACTAATGACAATGGCTACATGTACGGAAATCATCCGTACATTCGCAACACTAGTACGTGAATATAATAGATCTTATCAGGCCATCGCGCACTGAGTCAGCAGTTGGGCCAATGCCGAAATTGAAGAACACAGATTCGGCTGCGACCTGCTTGGCGCATGTACCCATTTGGTACCAACCGACTTTGTTCAATACCACGCCCACTTTGTACACCTGCGAAAATATCATATTATAAAGCGACCGTGGTCTAGTAGTAGTGAAATGTTGACGCAAACGAGAGCCTGCAGTTCAAAACCACTTAAATATAATATAAATGTAATGTATATAGTACATATATAACTTAAATACTTTTGTATTTAATAACGTATATACTTTTGTCATCCTGTTTTTAGTCGCTTCGCATGGCCATGGAGAATGACTTATTCTAATCTTTTTTATCCACAACGAAAGCTAGTTTCTTTCTAGATCTATTCGAATAATTGTGCATTCGAGCAAATTAGTTAAAATCTTTTAATTGTACTTATTTAAATCCCAATATTTAATTATATTTTATTGACCACCTTACTAGTTAACAGACCGTAAAGTGATTTACTCGCATTCCAGGATCAGCTTTTAAGTTGCCAGCTCGGACTAGGCAGGCATAGTGTTATTTAACTGTAGTAGCAGTCACCTCCATTTACGGATCGCACTACAGCAGCAGCATATTAGGCGGGGTGTTGTCATATTTCGTGCCCCAATAATATTTTTAAAAAATATATTTTTTATTGTGACGACATATGACAGCATCCCGCTTGATGTTAAGCTGGAGTGTGGTCCATGAATGGATGCCACTGCTACTACAATTCAATAACTGTGAGTAGCAATCACATCCACTATGCCGGCCTAGTTGGAACGGGCAACTTACAAGCTGATCCTGAAACGTGACCAAATCACTTCACTTCACGGTCTGTATACTTGTAAGTGGTGGTACTACCCCGGATCGGCAGGGTGGGTACCACTGCCTATCACTCTTGAAAATATTTCTGATTATTCTCACCTTATTCCTTTGTATATAGACAGGTCTGTTAAACATAATATCAAGTAAATGTCTGTAAGGCACTCTGTTTGTATAATGTGTGTATGTAACCCTTGCACCGTCAGCGTCCAGCAAATGGGCGTACAACAATTCAGAATAACCAGCGCCTGATGCGGGAGGGGCGCCGGCTTCAGGGGGAGGTGCCTGAAATAAAATGAAAAGAATTAATAAAGGGCTGCCTGAATGAGAAGGAGACAGCTGTGCTCTTAAGATGCAGTAGTGTAGACGAAGCGAGACAGAAGTTCATTGGCAACGCGAGGACGCTTCCGGAGGTCTGCAGGAACGAGAAGGGTCTCCTAGCCTTCCTGGAGGAGATCCTTCAGCTCCACTGAAGGAGAACCGTTGAAGAACGCACAAAGAAACCGCAGAATTACTTAAATGAGGAAACGAGCCTGCACATAACAGTAACAGCCTGGTACTTTATATGGTGTTCTTATCAACCTATATACAATCCACTACTGGGCACAGGGGGCCGACCGCGCAACTTTAATGGGAATGTAATTAAAATTAATTCACATTTAACAAAAAGTTACGCGGTAGCTGTTGGTGTCAAAAATATATTTTATTCATTTGGAAGATGAATTTCAATGACCTTTAACTGCCAATGAAAATGAACATCGATTCTTGAACTTTGAAGCTCATTAATGGAGTTTAACTGTCAATATGAAGCCCATTGCGTTAGGCGGTCGGCCCGCTGGTCTCTGTTTTGATCGTGGTTATTCAAACAGGATTTGGCTATTCCTTCACGATTGCCAATGCGACAGTTTTTTAGGCACAGTCCTCTGTCCGGTCGTAGTTATCGAGGCGGACCCAGGAGCGTGTTTTCCTACCAAATAGGAGATATCCTCAAGTAAACTGGGTTGCCTTAAGTTGACAATGCCTCTTTGCAGCAGCTGCTTAATAATTTATTTTTTTAGTTAAATAATTTAGTAATTAAATTTATATATTGCAGGAATATTATGACATTCAAAAGTGCTAAATTCAGCCTTCTTGAAAAATTAGAATTGGATTGATTTGATACCTGAGTGGGCACCTGTACACCGAGCAAGCAAATATTCTTATCCACCATGAATGTGACGCAGCAATCGAGCACAGAAGTGTTATGAAACACGGCCGTGTGCAGTAACGCTCGGTGACAATAAACACGATGCACTTCGGGACTCTCCGGCAATTGGACCAGTGAAGAGCGGACTTGTTGCGGACTTATCACATCTGAAAATACGATTCGTTCGTTTAATGCAGTGTTTCCACGCCCCACAGGGGGGCAATTTGATAGTTAAGGGGGGCAATTTAAAAATGGACTCGACACGACTTTAACCCTTTCGCTTTGGTTTATTTAAATGCAATCCTAGATATCGGTGACAAATTTAACAAAAACGGCAAATTAAAAAAGAACGCTGTAATCATTTATATTTCTTAAGGGAATAACAATTTTTATTCCCTGCTTTATTCGGCATGGCCTAAAAAAGTGGAAAACACTGGTTTATAGGAAAGCCAGAGCTTTTCATAGACTATATTAGTGGTGTAGTGGCAGTGCAATGGTTACGCTAACCGAGAGTACGAATTCGAAACCACTTGCCGGTACCAATGTATCTCTGAAATATGTACTTTTGTTGTCCTGTTCCTATAATACAAGCAGCTTAGTATAGAAATGAAAAATAATAAAAAATATATACAGAAACAGTTATGCTTACCCCAAAACTATTTTTTGGGGTAAGCAACATTAAAAAACTACAACAAAAGTAAAATATAAACAAAAAGAAAAGCAAATTGAAGCTAAAAAAATAATTATAAAATTAAGACCCTCATACCAAGTAATAATAGACTGAACTACAAACGCTCGACATATAGCAGCACCCGCCTGATGTTAAGTTGGAGTACTCCCACTAGAAGTAGCAGTCACATCCACTATTCAGTTCGATTCAGTCGCGTTTCGGGATCAAGTTGAAAGTGGCGTCGCCAACTAAGCCTGCCTAGTAGATGCTACTGCTACTTGTTGTAGTAGCAGTAGCATAATTGTTGACCGCACCCCAACTTAACCGATGGGGAAGAAAGGTTTTGAGTGGAGACCACAAACCGGAAGACGCAGCGTAGGTATAACTAGGGCTAACCAAACGTGATAAAAAGGTAAACAATTTTATGTCTATGAAATTGATGCGTTCCGATTTATGCAGTTAGGCCTCTCACTAGGTGGACTGACGACAAAGTGAAAGCCACGAATAACCGGTGGATGCAACTGGCATCTTGTCGTTCGGAATGGCGTTCACTAATGAGCAGTGAACGCCTTCTTGCTGATCATTAACTATTATAAGCCATACTCACCCATATAATCGTCCCTGTTGATTGTCAAACCGGTCCTGGCGCGTATTCTGGGCGTGTCCATGAAGTGCACCTGGTCTATTGTCACAGGACTGGGCGAATCCACTGTGAAAGTCGGCATCTATGCAACAACCATTCTGTTTACCCCGCAACACAAGGTGACCTCATTTATATACAAGGTGTCCCGTAACGTCGTAAAATCAGAAACGGGATGAATTATAGGTATTAAAAAGAAAATCAAATAAATTTTCACCTTTTTATATTTTTATTAGTCTCCCTAGCACGGCCATCCAAGAAAGATCTGCAAAGCATATAATTGTAACTCGTTTTAAGTAAAAATACATCAAAATGCCCAAAAAAAGATATAAAATATAAAGGTTCTGTAAAACTTCACACAAAACAACGTTGAAAACTTTAATAAATATATTTTTAAACATTTTGATGATCTGGTCTATTAAGTTATTTAAAATGAGTTACAATAATATTCCTTGCAATTCTTTATCTTGCTTCTTAGCTTGTCGTGCTAGGAAGGCAGTACTACCAATATAAATGTTTAATGTCTCTTTTGCTGTTGTTGATCAATTTCTGTAGATTGCAATATAAATTAAAACATTAATGCCTTAGTTTTCAAGAAAATATTACTTTTTTGCCAAGTTAGATCCAAAAAGTGATGTCATTTTATATGGCGCAAAATATTACATATCTTTCTTTTCTTATTGCACAAATAATCTGACAATATCATTTTGAAATTGAGAATAAATAGGCAACATCTTATATATTATAATGTTATTCTTTATTTCAAACTATCTCTGCCTATCCATGTGGGAAAAGGGCGTGACAATTTGATTGATTGATTGATATATCAAACTAAACGTAATTGCCCATAATTTACAATAATATAAAATACATTAAATGTAAGTATTACAGCCCCCCTAGCACGGCAATCCAAGAAGCAAGATGAAGACTTGCAAGGAATATCATTCCAACTCATTTTAAATAACTTACTAGAACAGTGTATTTAAATATATATATAAACGTTCTGTAAAACTTTCACAAAACAACGTTGAAAAATTAATAAATATATTTTAAATATTTTAATGTGCCGGACTAATACGTCATTTGAAATGAGTTACAAGTTCTTTATCTTGCTTCTTGGATTGCCGTGCTAGGGGGGCAGAATTTGTCAACATTTAATTATTAATAGAATTCCATCAAATATACTTTATAAATGGTGTCGAGCAAAATATGCAATGGCATTCATCTCTTTAACACAGCGAGTCCTACCGCTTAGACAATACACCTAGAAGAGTGCTGGGCAGGGCTTATCTCACACACCTCCAAAGCGTTCGACAGGGCCCCTGTTTCTAGACTCGAGGCATACAGTTTACCTGACCGCCTACGTGGCTAGAAAGCAGACTATCTGAGTTCCATATGCCTTTAGTCTTTCTTTGTAGAACAACCAACAAGTAGGATGCTTACCAGCATTATATGTTCTGCCCATCCAATAAACTTGGGTTTCTTATGTCGGTTGTACACTCTTGCGCGAGAGCACTCGCTGTGTCTCGCCCGAGAAGCGAGAGTGTACAGCGACGCGATCGCAGTTCGCGCGAGACCCTTTCACTCGGGCGCAAAAACCGACCCGGGACGAAAAGCTAGCGAGGAACAACAAGACAGGCCGAGGAGGGCGAGCGCTTCCATCAACTCTCGCGCTCGCCCTACCTCGGACTGTATCGGCGAGAGTGTACAGCCGCGGTTAAGTAAAGCATGTAAAAGCACCTCTGCCGGCATAATGACAGCGACTGAGGAATCCATAAAGTGATTTTTCAGTTAATGGTTTCCTTGCTTACTATCAAGCAAGTCGAGGTCAGATATTTCTGACAATGAGATATTTCATGAATGATGTCAAGTTGTCAAAATAGCGTAGTGCTTTTTTTAGTACAGTCATTAAATATTTTTAAATAGTTTAAATAAATTAAATAGTTTTGAGTATATGAATTTGTAAAACAGTGATTATTTCTTAAAAACTGAGGCGTTTATGTTTAAATTTATATTGTAATCTACAGAAAAGTCACATCACAACAAAAATAAGTAAAATTAAACATTGTACCAAAAAAACATAATTTTCGAATTTGTAAAAAGTATCGTATAAGTAAAAGAAAAATGGGTTGCACCACTCTTTAACTTCACATTTTACATTTACGTTTAACAGATATTTTATACAGAGCTAAAGGACATCATTCATTTTGGGTTTCTATGTACTACTTTTGTTATTTCTAATGATAATAGCATATATAAATGGTAGTTTCGGTATAAAATTATTAACAACTCAATTCACGATTTCGTAATAGTAAACGTAATAGAATAAATATAAAGTAAAACGAAATTCATAAATTGAAACTTTTTTGGTACAACCGGCTGTTATAGTGATAGTACTCGACCTTATGGGACACCTGTATATAAGGCAATTTCTATAGCCACAAATTAGAAAAATAAAAGTATTTTCCACTAGAATTCCACATACAATTCTGGTGGCGACGACTGAGGCACCCGTAAACTAAATAGGTTGTTTCAGTCATTAGTGCTTTTGAAGTTCCCCTTGCCTGCTTTATAAATACAAATATTATTACAAAATAATGCAGGAAAAAAACGAGTTTTTTATTATTAGGCTTAGGCATATGACAAAACCCTGCCTGATGTTAAGCTGGAATGCAGTCCCCGAATAGAGGCGACCGCTACTGCAGTTAAATGCAAATATGCCGGCCTATAAATAGCTCTCGAAACGTCGGAATAATGAAAAATTGTAAAATCAAAACCAAAATAAACGCGATAGTAAGCCGCATAAAATTTGTTTAATTCATTAATCAATGTTCGCGCAAATTCTAAGAAAATACGATGTTTCATAACTTTTATTTGTAACATTTAATAATTATATTAAATATTGCAAATATTTGTTAATAAAAAAAGTGATGGATATTTGCTTCGGGTCTGGTTAACAAAGAGTGGTAGGCAGTGGTACCCAGTTTGCCGATCCGGAGTAGTACCACTTACAAGTATACAGACCGTGAAGTGATTTGGTCACATTTTGGGATCAGCTTGTAAGTTGCCGGTTCCAACTAGGCTGGCATAGTGGATGCGATTGCTACTCACAGTTATTGACTTGTAGTAGCAGTGACATTCATTCAAGGACCACACTTCGGCTTAACATCAAGCGGGGTGCTGTCATATGTAGAGTCACAATAAAAAAATTATGTGTTCATTCTGCCTGAACGGCATCTACTGAAGATTTAGACAGTGGTCCCACCGAACTGCATCATCTCTGTACGAACCTGATTAGAATCGCTTAAAAACTTTTTCCTTGGCACCCTGCATGTTGAGAAGCCACGCGGCATTGACACATTGGCAGTGCTTGACAATATGTTCATTAACACTGCAAACGACTCCGACTCCGTTAATAATGATGACTTTGCAGGCCCTTCTGCAAATTGTTGCGGAGTCAATGTTAAGAAACGAATCTTTTCAATTGCACCTCTTACAGATTGTTTCTCTTTTTCTTTTATATCTGGAAATTATAAAAATAAATATAAGATTTTTTATAACGTCCAAAAGAGTGAAGAGTTTGAATCAGCAATTAACTGATTCTGAAAGGCGACTAAGTCACTTTATAGACTGTACAATTAAAACAGGTGGGTTTTGTGTAAAGTTATTGGTTTCTTTGCGTCAATTTTATTTACATTTCTACACTATAGAGCTTGTATGGAAAGAATTGTGGATGTGAGGAAAGCGAGGAAGTTGTGTCAGGATCATGGCAAGCGGGGCTCAAGTCCGCCTCTCCTAATACACGCTTGTATTATAGAAACAGGACAACCAAAGTACATAATATTAAAGATACATTGGTACTGGTAATAAAAAATCGATTATTATTTCAAATCGGTAACGTAGGAGGGCGTCTCTAATTTCGAACTATCTCGAACTGTCAAAAAGAAAATAAACGAATGGACAGGGGTATTTGTTGAATAAAATTACCTGGGGCTGGTTTTTTAGCTTTAGGCTGTGAGCTAGGGCTTGGTGCTGGATGATCTAAAATAGATACATTCCCAGGATGTGCTTCCTGTTCCAATTCTGCCTCATCTGTAAACATAATTTGAATAACATCAATTGTGGTAGTCAGTGGTGTCCAGTCTGCTGATCCAGGGTAGTCAATCAATCAAACTGTCACGCCATTTTCCCACAGGGATAGGCAGAGACAATGGAGCGCCACTTACCACGATCCTTACACAACTCCTTAACATCCACAATTCTCTTTATACAGGCTCTGAGGTTATGGGCACTAGGCAAGTGGAACCACAAGAAAGTACATGTAGTACATACAGAAAGTGAAATGACTTAGTCGCCTATTTGTATCAGCTTGTAATTTGCCGGTTTTAAGTAGGCTGGAAAAATGGATATGACTGCTACTTACAATTATTTAACTGCAGTAGCAGTAACCTCCATTCATGGACCGCAATCCAGCTTAACATCAGACAGGGTGCTGTCATATGCCATGTCGCAATAAAAAAATTAAACTAATGTAGACTAACTAATGTTCTTTCAACTAATTCCTTTTCAAATAATTTAAAGTTTCCATTACACATCTTCGTGAAGACAGAATTCCTTTCCTTTTAATCGAATTGTCACGCCTGGAGAATGGAGCGCCACTTGCCACGATCCTGACACAACTCCCTCGCCACCCTCTTTTCATACAAGCTCTACAGTTATGGCAAGTAATTTTAACAATAAATGCATAGTACTAACACTGAACACCATCATCCTTTGTATTTTTTGGGCTGTCAGGCAACGTCTCCGGATCAGCTGTGGTGTCCTGATCAGACTTACTTGTCTCCACTACTTCAGGGCTGCTCTCAGCTGAACTTTCTACATTTACCACCTTTGATGTTGATGGCTCTGGACTCTGGAATTTAAGTTTTAATATTGCACAATCGCCGCGAAGAACCGACAACCAATGGGGGAGAAAGGTTCTTGAGTGGAGACCATGAACTGGAAGACGCAGCATAGGCAGGCCTCCCACTAGGTGGACTGGCGACATAGAGAAAGTGATGAATGCAACTAGTATCTTATCATTCGAAATATCATTCGTTCTAATGTTCAGCAGTGGACGTCTTATGGCTGATGATGATGATGATGGTACAATGATAGTAGTAGTTGTAGTTATTTGCTGGCTCGTTTCCGCACTTGAAGTCCTCTTCGGTTTCTTTGTACGTTCTTCAACTGTTCTTTTTCAATGGAGCCACCCGATCTCCTCCAGGAAGGCCAGGAGACCCTTTTCGTTCCTGCAGACCTCCGGGAGCGTCCCGGCATTGCCAAGGAACTTTTGTCTCGCTTCGGCCACTCCCGTACTCCTGCAACTCAAGAGCACATGTGCAGCTGTCTTTTTTTTTTTTTTTTCAGGCATCCCCTACATAGGGGCTGTATCGGGGCTGTCTGATATGTTGAGGTTGTACAGGTGCTTATTAAAACCACAATGCCCCGTTATGACACCCACCATAGTGCGGAGCTTGGCTCTGCTAAGGTCCAGCAGTCGTCCAGTTAAGCGTCTGTCAATATGAGGGAGAGCTTCCCTGGACTGTCTGCAATCTATTGCATGTGACCATGCACAATGATACAGGTACAATGATAGTATTAATTAATCAAATTATCACACTTTAAAACATAGTAAAATACTCCTAATTATTTGATGACCCATATAGGGCGTCCATAAATCCATAAGTCACGGGTTCGATTCCCATTAGAGCTATATATAATAATTAGATATAGCGTTTTTTTTTAATAGGCGGATGTTTGCTTTGGTGAAGTGAAGTGATTTAATCGCGTTTCACAGCTGTTAGTTGCTGGTTTTAACTAGGCTGGAATAGTGGATGCGACTGCTACTTGCAGTTATTTATACTAGCAGTCGCCTTTGTTACTGCACCCCAGCTTAGCCCTTGTTCATTGACTGCACACCAGTTTAGCATCAGGCATGGTGCTGTCACATACCAAGCTATTTAATCTCAACGGCAATAAATATATTATTTTTATTACGATATCATTAAAAGTCAATCAATCAAACTTGTCAGGATCGTGACAAGTGGCACTCCATTGTCTCTATTTATCCCTGTGTGATGAAGACTGAACAAACAGTTACTTAAAATGTAACTGTTTGTTCAGTCATTGCCTCAGTCGCCGTCGCTACGCCCGGCCAATAATAATGTCAATCAATCAAATTGTCACGCCTTATAGATTATAGGCAGAGACAATGGAGCGCCACTTGCCACGACCCTGACACAACACCCGCGTTTAAGTATATTTTTTACTTACCTTCCTCCTAACAGTTTCAACAGTCACCAGCTCTTCAGTATTCCTTCGTTGTTGTGCTTTAGCATATCTCTCTGCAGCATCAAACAGATCTAACTCGCTATCTATTGACAAGTAATCCAATGAAAACACCGTAATAAGTGTTTCGGGTTCAATGTCCATAAAACTACTATCCTGTAGTACTTGCTTCGTATTTACACTTATTATCTAAAACAAATATAAATATTTTACATTCTAAATTCTTAACCTATAAACTAAACTAATTGATTATTGTTAAGTGTTCATCGCTCGAAAAAACGACAACTGATGGGAAAGAAAGATTCTAGATTGGAGACTACAAACCGGTAGGCACAGTTATTGCCGTCTTTTACCTGTTGGGGGCCCTGGGCACATCAGGATAATGGGGCCCCCTATGTGCTTGACATCTAGGTTTAGGACTTTCTTTTTTCTTTACAGACACATTAAATAAATAGTTATTGTTTTTAACAATTTAAAACAAAAAATCTTTTTCTGCAGGTTTGATGATCTGGCAGAAACTAGGGGCACGTGCCCAGAGTGCCTAGTGGGAAAGTGGGGCTAGGGCGCAGTGTAGCCCCACTTCCTTCCCACTAGGTGGACTGACGACATTATGAAAGTCACGAATAACCAATGGACGCCTTTTGGCTGACGATGATGATGATGAAATGTTGTGCTCTCAGTTTGCATGATCATTGCCCAATCACTACACTATAAACACCTTTTTATTAATCATTTAAACAGGAGATAAATTTCAATTATAAAACATTGATCTTCCTCTTATTTACCTGTATACATTTCTCCATAAGTACAGCCTCTTCAAACAATCTTGCAAACTCGTAGGCTCTGCATGCATTTTTTGGTGAGAGGTCAGACCACAAAAATTTGGTACATTCCTTTACTAAATGTGGTAACATGTACTTCTTGGCTCCGTAACACAATTCACAAGCCTTATCAAATGTACTTATGTTTATATTGTCAGTGTAAATATATCTGAAATAATTAAAACAAGTTTTATTACATTTCACAGTGTTATTAGCCTAATCCATTATTCATATATTAATTTCTGATTGTAAAAACTATCGTGTACTTACTCTAGCAGTGCTCTAAAGGCTTCAGGTTGCACATCTAGAATGGGTATTACTTCGTTCCTCTCTGCCATGCCACCATAGAACATAGCTTCAAATACCGGTGAAGCCATAGCTAGAATTAACTTATGCCCTCTTATTACCACCTGATTAGGCTCAGAACCAACTAAAAATGTACAATCTGACCACTGTCCAGACTCCAAAATATACTGCCCTCTTCGCTTTACTTCGGTGCAAGATAATTGCCAGTCATTGAGTAAACCCGCCATGATTAGCGCACAGATACGTCCGCTTCTCCCGTTCTTCTTTGTCTTTATGTGAAAATTACGTAAATTGTATAAATATAAATAAAATCAAAAACATGTCAAATTAGAACCTTATCTATGTTTACACCACAGACAACTTTTTGGGCATCATTCAATTTGGGCTTTTATGTACTAATTTCGTAATTTCAAATGATAAAAAAATATATAAATGGTAGTTTCGATACTTGTATTAATAAAATTAATAACAATTTTGCTTTTAATTGCTGTGTAATTAAGTTATTTGAAAAATAAGATATGGATTTTTTATCGTCTGTCAACCACAAAATGTTACTTTTTTTATTGGGATTCCGTCTTGCCTGACGGTATGCAAGCGGAGGGCCAAGAGTACATAGAACGCGTAACTGATAGTATTATGTTCCATATTTTAAATGTAAACATGAGGAATAATTTTTTTACTAGCAACACCGTAATTAACGTCATTTTATGTTGTGCGGGCGAGCTATGGCAAAATTATAAAAATCAATTAAAATGGATATTGAGGAAATTAAAACGGTTGTTCAGGATAAATTTTCCTCTAGTGATAAGGTTGCCGCAATTCTGTGTGACGCCAAAGTCCTACATCCTGAATGGGTAAAAAATGAACGGATATTAGCGATAGTTGAGAATGAAAACGAAAAAGCTGTTTTCTGTTTATTTTGTTCGCGTTATCCACCCAAGACGTTTCCTGACTTATCGGTGGAGATTATACTGCCCGTTGATAAGTCATTTAAATGCGAGATAGATAACAAGCCATCAGATTCAGAAGCGATATTGTATCTAAATATACAATCAAGAAATAATAAATTAAAATTCGAAATTCAGATGACACCAAATGTTGGTGCCTTCGTGGACGAGTTATTTCGCGGTTTAGAGAGTGCGGAAAAGGCGGCTGTTGTGCCGGAATTCATGTGGCTGCAGAAGTACTCAAGTAAGGATGATGCCAATATCAGCCCCACACAGTATCCCCGGCAGGCTGCCAATGTGGGACAGAATAGGACGGCCAGAGAGAACCGGATCAAGTTTGAAATGCAGATGAAGGAGCCCTACTTCACATATAACAAATCCTTTACTATTTATGCCACAACTTGGAATGTGAATGACAAAACACCTGTTATACCATTAGACAACTGGCTCAATGTGGAGACAGAGCCACCTGACATATATGCAGTGGGATTCCAAGAGTTGGACCTATCCAAAGAGACATTCCTGTTCGACCAAACACCCAAAGAAGAGGAGTGGTACAAAGCAGTGCTGGCCACAGTTAATAAAAGAACAAGATATGTTGACGTGAAGAGAGTGAGGCTTGTTGGAATGTTACTCATTATACTTATTAAAAAGGAACATATTAATTATGTGCACAACATTGACTGTGTGACAGTTGGCACAGGTATCATGGGCAAGATGGGCAACAAAGGCGGAGTTGCTATCAGATTTGATTTCCACAATACATCTCTGTGTTTTGTTAATTCACACTTGGCAGCGCATATTGAAGAGTATGAAAGAAGAAACCAGGACTTCAGGGATATCTCAAACAGGACAATATTTAAGCAAAGTTACCATGACTGCAGAACAATAAAAGACCATGACCAAATATTCTGGATAGGTGACCTAAATTACAGAATAACTGAATTGGATCCCAACATAGCTAAAAGGTACCTAGAGGAGAACAACTTTGCTCCTGTCTTAGAATGGGATCAACTCAACTTGCAGCATAAACAGAATCAGGTTTTCTTTGGATACATTGAAGGCCCTATTAAATTTAAACCAACATACAAATATGACCCAGGTACTGATAATTGGGACTCCAGTGAGAAAAACAGAGCCCCAGCCTGGTGTGACAGAATATTTTGGAAGGGTGAAGGCATAAAACAGTTAATCTATAGGAGTCATCCTTCAGTCAATATCAGTGATCATAAACCTGTATCAGCTACTTTCCAATCTGACATCAAAATTATTGATGAGGAAAAATATAGAAAGATTTATGAAGATGTTATTAAGAAATTAGACAAATTAGAAAATGAACTCATTCCCCAAGTAACAGTTGACAGGACTGATATTGACTTTGGTGTGGTCAAATATCTAGAATTACAAGTTAGAAGCATGACAATAGCCAATACAGGACAGGTGCTGGTTGAGTTTGAATTTATAAAGAAACTGGATGAAACTAGCTTTTGCAAAGAATGGCTTATAGTGGAGCCACACAAGAAATATATTTATCCAGGGGAAACATGTAACATACAATTGAAAGTACTAATAAATAAGACATCAGCATGCAAGATGAATTCTGGCACTGATAAATTATATGACATTCTAGTACTCCATTTGGAGGGTGGGAAAGATATCTTTGTTACAGTCACTGGCACTTATGAACGGAGTTGTTTCGGGTGCTCAATTGAAGCTCTTGTCAACCTCAAAGTGCCCATACAAGCTGTACCATTTGGTAAACTACTTGAGCTTGAAAACAAAAGGGATTCAGCTCTTAACCCATCAGCATATTCAATACCAAAGGAGATCTGGTTTCTAGTCGATCATATTTATCTGCATGGGTTAAAGGAACCAAATTTATTTGAACAACCTGGGTTGCATCAGGAGGTTATCAAGATAAGAGATTGGCTGGATAGTGGGTCAACAGATCCGATGCCTGGCAGTATACATTCAGTAGTAGAAGCATTGCTTTTGCTTCTTGAAAGTACTGCAGAGCCAATCATACCATACAACCTGCATGTCCCTTGTTTGAATTCAAGTTCCAATTACATTCAGTGCAAACAAATTGTAATGCAATTGCCTGAATGTAGGAAGAATGTATTTTTGTATCTTTGCGAGTTTTTAAAAGAAGCTTTAAAATATAGCCCAGAAAATGGCCTAGATGTTAAAACGTTATCAACTCTCTTTGGACAAATATTTTTAAGAGATAATCCATGTCATCACCAAGAAATAACAAGACCAAATAAGCAAATTATTGATAGAAAGAAAGCATCTTTCGTTCAGCACTTCTTACTGAATGATTACAATGATTTATTGGTTCTTGCTAGATAAAGATCTGCTATTTATGTAAAACATATTTATTAGTCATTAGTATTTATTAATTTTACAGATTGTCCTTTAAATCAAGAATACAAATGAATGGTGTGTTGTAAAAATATGATTTTAATTGCTTCATTATGATCTTATAAGTATCTTGTATGATTAGTGCTTTGATTTTTATAAGCTTTAGGTTTATAGTACACTTGTTTGTTTTTTATTCTTGATTTTATATGCGATTTTGATTTAGAAATGAGGGAATTGTGTTAAGATCATGGCAAGTGTGCTTTCTATAATTTTATATAAGAGAGTGGTTTATATATTTTTTTAAGAGAGGCAGAAAGTTCATTTATTTAGTCTGCTGAGTGGAGGTAGTACCATCACTTACTTATGTATAGACCACACACTTTCACATTTCAGGATCTGCTTGTAGGTTGCCGGATCCATCTAGGCCAGCACAGTCGATGCGACTGCTACTTGCAGTTATTAAACTCCAAGTAGCAGTATGTACTATACCGCACTCCAGTTTAACATCAGGTTGGGCTGCAATATGTCTCAATAATGATAATAAATTATTTGCATAATATATGACACATTTTTAGAGTTATTCCTTGTGAATCATTATTTATTAATAGAAATGGTTATTGGGAATGTTATTTAGGAATAATTTTATGTATTGTCTATTTATTTTCCAATAAGGAAATAGCCATAATAATTGTAATTTGACTGTCTATTTATAATTAATTTTTATTTTTACATTATTTATTGTTAAATATAACATTTTTATTTATTAACATATTTCTGCTTACATATTTTATTTTTATTTCTTTATAACGATAACCTGCGCTGTGTTTAAATTGGAGACATAAGAAGCTGGGATACACAGCCAGCGCCCATATCTCTATAATAGAGTGGAAAATGGTGCTCTTTTGTCTTGCCTATCCTATGAATTCCGTTCGCCATCTTCCTTATTTTGTAGAACGGCGCCGTGAGTTTATTAGTTTTTTACAGTCGTCTGCTCTCTTCCCTATTCTTCGCCTTGCTTACCATTAGGCAAGTCGAGTCTTTATTAAAAATATAAGTAAGAATATATTTATTCAAGAAAAATTACGTAGCTACATGTTTTTGGTATCTGAAGTACCCGATGATGACCATAAGAATGCAGGGGATATTTAATAGATGTAACTATGGTGGTTTAACTAAAATACTTTCTTACTGTTAGCTTATAAATGTATCAATGATATTTTATCAAGAAAAGACGAAGATATGTTATGCGCGCTCCGAAAGTGGCACCTAAAAACTTTGCTAATAAGCAAACCCTAACTCAGTGTCGCGATGCAGTGCAACATAATTTTTGCCTCTGTTTTGTTTTCAATAACTGTAATTTCATCCTACTTCCACTTCGTCGTAGTTGACTGTTCAAACTCTTGCCATTTGCGAATACTAAAACTGGTGTATATATATATATAACGTATCTACCTCATTTTTAATTATTGGCCGATATATGACATTACCGCTCTGTAGTACTTCATGCATGATGGACCACGACCACGAGGCTGCAAGAGATCCTGTAATATACCTCCTTAATAGTCACAGTATACTCCAATATATCTTACTGGAGTATACTGTGTCCAAATATATTTAGTTTAAAGAAATCCTAAAAAAAGTGGTACTCTATACTTTTTATATGCAATTTAATAATGGCGTTTAATAACGCCCCATTATGGGGCGTTCTCACGGGACGATTTTAGTTGATCAACTGCGAAATCGTTCGTGATTTGAACCGTCTGAACAGACTTTCAATCAAGTTGTAGCAATAAATATCTATTCAACAAAAGCCTTTCTACTTTTGTTTTTTCTTCTTGTTTATGGCTTTATTATTTAACTTATAATATATGGTTCAATGTTAAAACATTGTCAAGTAAAGATGAACCACGCGAGTGATTCATCAAATGATGACGATGATAGTGAGGTTGATGATGAATGTTTTAGTAAAGCGGCGGAAAGCCTTTACTAATACTTCGGAAGGAGTCTTGGAGGGAACACGAAGAAACACGTTTCACAGCTTTAAATTACTTTTTTATACTTGATCAACTTAAAAATGATTACTGGATAACAATTCCACCATTATTACACATTATTATTTATAAAAACACAAGCTTTTCGAATAATTCAAAATTGCGCGTCCTGTCACTTGCAGTTGCCCGCCAAAACTCCTCTACTTATGTTGATTCATTTGACAGCGAATCGACTCGTCTGAACTTGTTCGTTCAACTTGCATTGAATAATCAGTCAGTCAATCAGCGCGATTGAGTACCTATGTACTGTATATTGCATTCCTCTATCACCAGTATTATGTTTGTTTGTAAAATAAAATGTGAATTGTGGCGTCCACATCCACGAGAAAAATGCTAAAATGGACAGATAGTGTAATAACACGTGTTATATTGAGTCGATTATTATTGAACCGTGAGAACGCTACAGTCAATATTTACTTTCGATTTTTTGTTAAACCGCGTTCTCACGAGGCGATTTGAGTTGATCAACTGCGAAATCGTTCGAGATTTGAACCGTCTGAACAGACTTTTAACCAAATTGAAGCAATTAATATATATAATTTTTGTTAAACGACAAATATTGATCAACTGAAATCGCCTTGTGAGAACGCCCCATTAAACGACAAATATTGATCAACTAAAATCGCCCTGTGAGAACGCGGTATAAGCCCCAGCGCATACATGCGGAATTCCGGATCTGAATTCAGTTCAGGAGTCTAGCCCACACTACCGGTTTTTTTTGATTAGGAATTTTTAAGACTGGTAGAATTATAGAGACGCTATTGTGTTAAAATATTGTGTTACACTTAAAACAACTTTAGTCATTGTATCATAGTTATATCTGAATTAAACAAATTGTATGCGGCTTACTATCGCGTTTATTTTGGTTTTGATTTTACAATTTTATTTTATTATTCCGACGTTTCGAGAACGCTATGCAGCCAAAATAAAATAAACCCGATAGCAAGCGGCATAAAGGACATCATTCATTTTGGGCTTTTATGTACTACTTTTGTAATGTCCAATGATGAAGAAATATATAAATAGTAGTTTCGATACTTCTATTGATAAAACTAATAACAATTTTGTTTTTAATAGCTGTGCAATTAAGTTATTTGGAAAATAAGATAGAAATTTCTATGAATTTTGTATCAGCTGTCAATCAACGCCATATTTGTTCTGCTTTGAAGTGTCATAATTATAGTTTGGTCTTTTTGCACACATAAACTATGCAAAATAAAGGATATATTCTAATTACATTGTAATCTTCGTACATCAAACTATTTTAAGATGCATATTAAACTGTTAATACAATTAAGCCTAAGTCCCCATACAAAATAAATGATGTCCTTT
Source organism: Tinea trinotella (assembly GCA_905220615.1). Classification (NCBI taxonomy): domain Eukaryota; kingdom Metazoa; phylum Arthropoda; class Insecta; order Lepidoptera; family Tineidae; genus Tinea; species Tinea trinotella. The sequence goes on along the minus strand of HG992307.1, from coordinate 903,274 downwards.
GTTTATTTCATTAATCAATGTTCGCGCATAATCTAAGAAAATATAGTTATATTTCCTAAATATCCCTTGCATCATCATGGTCCATCATCAGGTATTCAAGTCTTCGATTTCATAACAGCCCAAAAGAGATAGAACTTTAGTGCTTAAACTAAAATTATTCCATTTTACTAGCCATTGGCTGGGCTGTCATGAAATTGAAGATCTGAATTTGTTTAATTCACATATAACTATGATACAATGACTAAAGTTGTTTTAAGTGTTATCGGGGGTTGATAATTTTTTAAATTTTAACACAATAGCGTCTCAACAATTACCAGTCTTAAAAATAAAAAAACCGGTAGTGTGCACTAGACTCACGAATTCCTGATCTGAATTCAGATCCGGAATTCCGCATGTATGCGCCAGCACTTAAGGACATCATTCATTTTGGGCTTTTATGTACTACTTTTGTAATGTGCAATGATGAAATAATATATAAATGGTAGTTTCGATACTTGTTTTGATAAAACTAATAACAATTTTGCTTTTAGTTGCTGTGCAATTGAGTTATTTAAAAATTAAATATTTTGGATTTTGTTTCGTCTGTCAATCACAAAGACACTCCATAATAACAGATCTGGTTTGAACTGTCATAATTATAGTTTGATCATTTTGCACACCTAAACTATGCAAAATAAAGAATACATTCCAGTTACATTGTAATCTTCGTACATCAAACTATTTTAAAATGTATATGCAAATGTTAATACAATTAAGCCCAAGTCCCCATACAAAATGAATGATGTCTTTTTATATTTAAAGCTTCTAACACACCGCTGCGTTTTTACTTGCGTTCTTGCATGCGTTTTTGCGATCTACCTTTTTAGTACAAGTACTGGGACGGCTATGAAGTTACACACCGCTGCGATTAGAACGCAGCAAAACAAGTAGAACGCATGCGTTTTTGCGTTCTGCGGAATTCCGAGGTGAGGGGGTACCCCACCTTACTCTAAGTATTGGTTGCCAGACGCCGAATATTTTTTCTCGTACCAGAGTTGTCATTTATCTCGGACATTCAGTTTCTCAATCTTGTACTAGTAGGAGTTTTTTTTTGTCTTAGGGCCAAAGCAATATTCAGTAACATATAAATGACTTTATGTTACAATACATAATGTTATATGCTAATCTAGAATATTTTTATTAAAATACTAGGAATAACGAAACTCATGAAATGTTGTTTTAACACCTAAAAACCTATAAAAAAATTAACCTGCCGGTATTTTATATTTTTCGCCAAAAGTCCGGTATATACTGTACAGTATGGCCATGACGCAGTACTCTCTATAGCAAATTTTTTTTATTGTGTCGACATAGTACCCCGCTTGATGTTAAGCTGGAGTGTGGTCCATGAATGGATGCCACTGCTACTACAATTCAATAACCGTGAGTTGCGATTACATCCACTATGCCGGCCTAGTTGGAACCGGCAACTTAAAAGCTGATCCCGAAACGCGACTAAATCACTTTACGGTCTGTATACTTGTAAGTGGTGGTACTAGCCCGGATTGGCAGACTGGGTACCACTGCCTACCACTTTTTGATAACCAGACCCAAAGCTAATATTCACCTCTTTTTATTAACAAATATTTGATTTGCAATATTAATTATAAATATTAAATATTACAAATAAAAGCTATGAAACAAATATTTGCTCCGACCGGGAATCGAACCCATACTGGGTACGATCGATCCTAAACCCGTAAATTAACTTGCGTTCCTAAAGGAGAGCTGGGAATACCCTTAGGGGAATCCCACAGGGTTATATTCGACTATTCATTCGGACCAAAATGCTTCTATAATTCTATAACCCTTTATGGGTTTCGCTATTCCTAGTATTTCAATAAATAAATTTAAGAAAATAAATTCATAAAATCCAATGATTATTCAGCACGGTAGCATAATATATAATATTATGAATTTAATGGCATTTATATGTTACTGATTAATGCTTTGGCCCAAAGACAACAGGACTTAATTCATTTTGGGCTTTTATGAACTACTTTTGTAATGTCCGATGATAAAAAAATATATAAATGGTAGTTTCGATACTTGTATTGATAAAACTAATAACAAATTTGCTTTTAATTGCAGTGCAATTGAGTTATTTGTAAAATGAGATATGGATTTTCTATCATCTGTCAATCAACGCCACATTTGTTCTACTTTGTACTACTATTATAATTATAGTTTGATGATTTTGCACACCTAAACTATGCAAAATAAAGGATATATTCCAATTACATTGTAATCTTCGTACATCAAACTATTTTAAAATGTATATGCAACTGTTAACACAATTAAGCCCAAGTCCCCCATTCAATTAATGATGTCATTTGTCCTACTATTAGCACGAGATAAATGCCAACCATGGTACGAGAAAAAATATTCGGCATATGGCAACGCTGTCTCGAAACGCACGATCCAAACGCAGCGGTGTGCAAGGAATCGCAAACGCAAACGCAATCGCAATCGCAAGAACGCATGCGTTCAGAACGCAAGTAAAAACGCAGCGGTGTGTTAGAAGCTTAAACAATTGTGAAAATGAGGGAATTGTGTCAATAGCATGGCAAGTGGCGCTGCTTTATCTTTGCCTATCCCTGCGGGAAAAAGGCGTCACATTTGATTTGATTAATAAAACAATCGATTATCGGCACGAAAAATTGAGCAATATTTATTCTATTCTACATTATAAGAAAATATTCTTATCATGGTATCCCTAAATCGTTTAGTTAATGCACAATCTATCATTTGATGTTATCATTCTTTCTTTCTTTAAAAAAAATGTATTATTAAAATAAAATAAATCGGTAATAATGCAAAAAAATTACAGACTCAATTCTTATCAATAAATATTACAGTTGCGTTTTATTGTTATTTTAGTATTACATATAGGAAAACTAAACGTAGCATCCTAGATTTCGAATCGTTAATGGCGGTCGATTTGATTTAGCCAATGAGATTGTAGTATTTCACCGTTTTATATTTTACAAAACAAAAACTCAAAGTGCAAGCTTGTCGTAATATATTTTTGTTATTATAGCTGTTGTGGATTGAATTTAACAGTCACTTTTGAGGTAATTATTTAAAAGGAGACTCGCCGTTGACTTTTATTTAAATATAACTTCGTTTTATCCGTGCACGGTCCGCTAATTTTAAGAGGCCCGCTAATCTCTTTGTTATCTCAGCGGTTACTTGTCTGAAATATTTTAATAAATCATATTTATTCCAGGAATTTATTCACCTACCACGAAAAATGGAAGTACAAACACAAACCAATCGTAAGTATTTTTATATTTTAATAATTTAAACTTAAATAAAATAGGATTAATAAAAATAATAAAATAGTTTTTAAAAAAGTGCGTAAATAAATGCTAATTCAGTTTATTACATTTAAACATACAGTAATTTTCTTATTTTATTGTGAAAAACATATAACCCGTTTAATAATGAACTATTATTTAAAAGTATTATTAAACTAATTTAGAAATCATTTAAGTAGCAATTTTCAAAAAAGTACAAAAAAATTCTATATACCTTTGTTTTTTCTTTTCCAAAAAAAATTACATATTCTAAAAAATTTTGTACCCAAAAGAACAATGTTAATTGTAAACTTTTTTATATATCATAAAATATACATTTAGAATAAAATAAACACAGTGCCTACTTATGTCGTGATTACTAATATAAATATAAAGTATTCACTATTTTAATTATTGGATACAATAAATAAATAAATATTTTACAAACGATACAATTTTACACAAAGAATTTAATAAAAAATATTTGATAGTTTTATTAACAATCACTATTCCTATAACCTTTTATTATATTGCAATATTGCAGGTATTATTAAATATTAAAATAATTTAACCTGAATGAAGAGAATTATGGATATGAAAGATCATGTTAATTCGACTTTATGAGAAGAGGCATGACATTTTGATTGATTGTTTGGCTAGAGAGTTGTGCTAGGATTGTGAAATGTGTTGCTCTTTTGTTCCTGTGCATTCCCGTGGGAATTAAGGTGTGAGATTGATGATGTTTGATCTTGGTTTTTTAAATTGTGATTCAAACATCTGACCTTCATTTGCCTGGTGTAGTGCATTATGCGTTTTTTGTCTACGCCTCACTGATACTCTCACATCTTCATTCTGTAGAACTGCTTACCTTGGTACGGTCCTATATATGCCACAATCACTCAATAGATATTCTTCCATTTACATAATTCTACTCACACAATACAATTTTTGCTTATTGTTCAATTAAAAAATCAAATTTTCACTCCTTTCCGCACAGGGATAGGTAAAGAGGAATAGACACTTGCCACAATCCTGACTCAACTCCCTCACTTCACTCACGTCCACAATTCTTTTCATACGAGCTCTATGAGTATGGCCACCAGGCAACCCAGCTATACACAAATGTACAAAGAAAGAACATGATATCTTGACATATGAAAAAATCTTTCTCACAGGGATGGGTAGGGACAATGGATTGTCTCATGCTGATCCTGAAACAATTTTCATCCTTTCTCCATATTCTTATTACTTACTATCGAAATCTTATTTGTAGTGTAAGTGTTGATAAATAACGTAGGATAAGTGAACTTAACCTTGACTCTTGAACTCAACTAAAAAAATACGTTAAATTCAAATAGTTGACGGTCCCAACGGTTAACAAAACGAGTTAACTGAATAATGAGTTTTAAATTAAAAAAGTGGAATTGCAACGGTTCGCTCACAGAATGAGGATGCGTCATTTATTTTTGAACAGCATGAAAACCGTTTCACATACGATAACATGACTCATTTTGTTCGTTGTTGATTTATTCTCATTCTTATTAAATCTGATCTACCAACTACTTTAATTACTTCTTAATTACCTATTACATCATTGAGACGAAATAATTGACGCTTCTGTTTTCGTTAGAAAATGTTTATTTGGTTTGTGTATTTAGTTCTTTTAATGTAAGGATTACGTCCTATAACATCTATAATGAATTTAGTTTGTCACATAGATTCCTTTTTTTTTTACAAAATGTACTCACATCTTTTATTTATTTCTTTATTACCCAGAAGGTTGTTCCCTGATCAAATTCAGGAAATTCTTAACAGATAGTTGTCTGCAGTGCCGATAATCGAAGAATTGATTGATTGATAGAGTTTTGAAACTCAATAAATTGTCTAAGCTTAAAATAACTATGATAGTACCCACTTAAAATTTGCAAATACGGTTAAAAATTCGTCTCTAACTAAGGATTAATTTAGCCGTAGAATTGTGGATGCAATGGCTATCCCTGTAAAAATAACATTCAACCACGCGTTGCGTCGTTTAAAAACTTTTGAGGTAAACTTGAATTACATAGTAAGAATTTTATCTTATTTTAACTTAAGTAAATTCTTTAATTACACAATTCAACCAACATATCTAAATCAAGGTTTACAAGAGAGCGTTTTAAAGAGTCAAGTAGTCAAGTAGTAAAGAGTGGTAGGCAGTGGTACCCAGTCTGCCGATCCGGGGTAGTACCACCACTTACAAGTATACAGACCGTGAAGTGATTTGGTCACGTTTCGGGATCAGCTTGTAAGTTGCCGGTTCCATCTAGGCCGGCATAGTGGATGTGATTGCTACTTACAGTTATTGAATTGTAGTAGCAGTGACATTCATTCATGGACCACACTTTGGCTTAACATCAAGCGGGGTGCTGTCATATGTCGTGTCACAATAAAAATAAAAAAAGGTCATAAAAATTTTAATTGAGTCGCGGCATTTGACCTTGGCTTGCCGGATTAAGCCAGGGTAAATTCAAAGCACTGGCGAGCAAAAGGCACTTTTTCCTTTTTGCTTAAACGATCGAACAATAGGAAGAAACATAGGCTGATAAAGCATTGTTCTACAAACTTGTCGATTGTTCTACAAAGAAACGACGCGCCTTTTAAGTTCGACTGCCCATTCGGTCGATTGAATGCGGATGCTACCTCCGCTGGTATGAGGGAAGTAAAAAGACGAGATAGGAATAAGGTTAAATAGGTAGCAGAATATTCTCCGTGATTTAGACGATTTTTTAATTTTTTTTCCGACCGGGAATCGAACCCGGTACTTTACGCGCAACAAATCCATTAATAAACCGTTCCTCCACGCCTGTCGTCAAATGCTACGGTACACAAAAAAATATATATTTATTTCAAGTTTCTATACTAAGCTACTAAAGTGCATAGAAAACTGCCAAAGTGCAAGAAACAGGACAACCAAAGTACATATGTATATCAAAGATAAATTGGTACCGGCAAGTGGTTTTGAACCGGTGCTCTCAGTTTGCCTAACCTTTGCACTGCCACTACACCACGGTCGCCTTCAAAATTGAATGTTTAAAATAAAATTGTATGTTTTGAATCTAAATATGTATTAAATCTTTTTAGATTTTTTCTTGGATTGGTAACTTTGATAAGTTCTGTAAAGATCGGGGTAAGTGGCGCTTCATTGTATCTGCCTATCCCTGTGGGAAAAAGGCGTGACAATTTGATTGATTCATTGATAAAACTTGTCGCTTTCTACGATGCTTCGATACAGTTAAAAAAAAACCGCTCAAACATCTATCTAATAATCCGGAAGTGTAAATTGATTGAATAAATTATTGGTTCAAGATTGTTAAATGGCATTTAATTTTACTTCCCCAGCAGCTGCTTATTAAACGGATATTTTAAGTCGCCCCCTCTTCCGACTGGGCATACTTTGATTAAACGAGTAACGAAGTAAAAGTGCTATCACCGGCTCCTAAGGCTTTAAGGCTCCTCCATATAAGATAGATATAAGAGGTGTATTGAGTTTGGATACGTGCATATTCATATTATCAATCAATCAATTATATTATCACGTCTTTTTCCAACAGGGATAGGCAGAGACACTCCTCAATCCTGATCCTCGCTTCCCTCACATTCAAAATGTAAATGATAACTAATATAGGCGCCTGTATTGTGTCTTCCGATCAAATCGGGTTGCCTACTGCCCATAACTGTACAGCTTGTATGAAGATAAATTTGGATGTGAGGGAAGCGAGAATCGTGGCAAGTAGCGCTCCATTGTCTCTGCCTATCGCTGTAAAAAAAAGGTGTAACAATTTGATTGATTGATTATTAGAACTCAATATATTGTCTAAGCTTCAAATAACTATGATAACAGTACCCACTTAAAATTGGTTATTACGGTTAAAAAATCGTTACTAATGTAATATTCCAACCGTATCGTATACAGAATGAAGTGTGCATAAAGAGAGTGTAAGGTAAATTCCAATACAATTCCAGAGGGTAATGTAATTTCTGGCAGGAATGCCTTGGAATGGGCTGTTAGGACGGGAAACTTTATTCATTTCACCCTCTCTAGCAAAAGAAAAGGATCGATAGACGCGCCCGATGTTTTATGACGTCTTAGCTCCAAATGTAGATGAAGATATTTTTGAAATAAAGTTTTCGCTACTAATCATGAAATATTTGATCTTTAATTCGTTTCGTGTATTTATTCCATCAATCTTTAAAATTATCACGTCTTTTCCCAAAGGGATAGGCAGAGACAAATACTCTACGGTTATGGGCACTAGGCTACCCAGCTTTCTTGAGGATGTCTCCGATAGGATCAGAACACTTTTCTAAAAAAATAAATTTAAATGTTTATATTCATTTACTTATCCCTGTGGGGAAAAGCCAAGGAGTTCGAGTTCTTCGGAACGATCTACGTGTATGGGCGATAAAAGACACATAAAGCCGCTATCTATATCTCTTGCTTAGAACATAGAAATAAAATAACTTTAAATTAGTGATTAGTTATTTTGAATTATCTTATGAAACTTTCTTTCTCGTTCATAATCGAACAATTGACAATTGATTCTTTAAATAAATTAATTATATCTGTCCACCCACATTTACTTTCTCAGTACTAGTTTTCGCTGTATGAGTCAGTTGCAGTGCGTTGTACTTGTGTCCTCGATTGAATGGCTTATTCTTAACGTCGATTCGATTTGAATTTTTGGAACGAAGTTCCTTATTGCGCGTTGCGATAAGGAACGGAAAATATTAAGACCAAAAGTTGTAACGACACTTTTTGCTATAGTTGTAAGCCGAGCGGCGTGCGCGTGTTTCTCTGTCTGTCTCTCTCTCTCTCTTATAGAAAGCAAGCCAGTTTATTTGTTAATAATAATAAAAATATTACAATTCCTTGACTAATTAATCGAAAGGAACGTCGTTCCATCCGAGTATCCCTTGACACCTCTCAAGTTTTTTTAATTTAAATTTCTATACTAAGCTACTAAAGTGCTTGTATCATAGAAACAGGACAACCAAAGTACATATATCAAAGATGTATCGAACTCGTGCTCTCAGTTTGTGTAGCCATTGGATTACCACTACACCACGGTCGCAAAGAGAACCGCACAAGGAAACCGAAGAGGACTTCAAGTGCGTAAACAGTTCTACACATGCACTCTGTATTAATATACGCGCATGTTGTTAAAAGAATTAACAAGATAGAAGTTAAAAGAACCTCTCCGTATGTCACAGATATTAATTTTAATTTTTTTTATTGTGACTCGACATATGACAGCACCCCGCTTGATGTTAAGCTGGAGTGTGGTCCATGAATGGATGCCACTGCTACTACAATTCCACGAGTGTGAGTAGCAATCACATTCACTATGCCGGCCTAGTTGGACCGGCAACTTACAAGCGACCAAATCACTTTACGGTCTGTATACTTGTAAGTGTTGGTACTACCCCGGATCGGCAAACTGGGCACCACTGCCTACCACTCTTTGATAAGCAGACCCGAAGCAAATATCCATCTTTTTTTTATTAACAAATATTTGCAATGTTTAATATAATTATTAAATATTACAAATAAACGCAATGAAACAATTATTTGCTCCGACCGGGAATCGAACCCGAGACTTTACGCGCAACAAACCAATCTCTGACCATTCGTCCACGCCGTCCGATTGAACATAACTACGTTAATATTAATGTGTATATACATTTCCTCTGCGTATCCCTGCAAGAAAGGAAGCGTGAAGTTTTTTAAAATTTGATTTCATTGCTTTCATGAATGAATCCGCTCTTGATAGTGGTGTTCGTGGTAACCGTGGTCTAGTGGTAGAATAATGTTCTCGCAAATTTAGAGCTTTCGGTTTAAAACCAATGTTTGTTTAATATGTATGTACTTTGGTCGCCCAGTTTCTATGATACAAGCACGTTTAGTAGTTCAGTATAGACATGTGTCAATTGTAATACATAGGTTTAGTTCGGTGCGTCTGTAGAACAACCGACAAGTGGAATGATTTACCAGCCCATGTGTTATCTCCATCCTCTCTCCATCTCTCTCCAGCCTTGGATCCTCTAAGCGATGCGTCACCATGTAGGCCACTATTCTTCTTTTGGCCGGCATAGTGACGGCGACTCGGGCAACCGTCAAGACTCGCTTTTTGCAGTCATCGGCACTCTTGCTTACGAGATGTCGAGTCACAATTAAAAAAAAAAGTATAAAATTAGCTGTAAACAAAACTACGTAGTATTTTCTTCGATTTTGCGCGAACATTGTTTAATGAATTAAACAATTTTTTATGCGGCTTACTATCGCGTTTATTTTGGTTTCGATTTTACTTTTTTTTTTATTATTCCGTCGTTTCGAGAGCTTTGCAGCCATCGTAGTTTGTGTCAACGTTTGTGGTACAAAAAAAGTAGAGTGCATATTTGCAAGAGAAAGGTTCGCAAAGTAGTTTTCACATGTGGGAGTTAACATTGCGGCCCACACAACCCTTGCCTTATAAAGTAACTTGGCCAAAATGTTCTCAACTCAATATTCTTGTATTCGTTTCGTTGTGGTGATTTTTATATATTTTGGTTCGACATGTAACAGCAAACCAACTAATATTAAGCTAGAGTGCTCTCCAGGCATGGTAGCGTCTAAAAATAAAAATAAAAAATACATTTTGATTTTTAAAATTATTTAATTGAATTATACGGGACTTGTATAATTTACCGCACACTTACATTGATGCATGGAAGTGTATTTCGGGTGTGGCAGAAGAAGCATGAGAGTAGAGATAACGCTGTAGAAATGCGGTCGTTAAGGAGTGTATGTGGAGTGACGATAGCGGATAGAATAGGGAATAGCACACTGCGTGATAGATGTGGTTTGAGAAAAGATGTAGTGACTAGGATTGACAAAGGGATGCTTCGATGGTTTGGGCACATGGAAAGGATGAGTGAAAGTAGATTGACGAAAGCAATTTATAAATCTGATGTGGATGGATGCGTTAAACAACGCAGGCCCAGGAGGGTGTATTCCGATCAAATCGGAGACATCTTTAAGAAAGCTAGGTTGCCTAGTGCCCATAACCTTGTATATGGAGAATTGTGGATGTAAAGGAAGCGAGGGAGTTGTGTCAGGATCGTGGCAAGTGGCGCTCCATTGTATCTGCCTATTCTCATGGAAAAAAGGCGTGACAATTTGATTGATTGATAAATTATTATTATTCATTTCTATACTAAGCTACTAAAGTGCTTGTATCATAAAAACAAGACAACCAAAGTAAATATATCAAAGATACATTGGTACCGGCGAGTAGTTTCGTACTCGTGCATTTTTTATTTATTTTTTATTTTGACACGACATCTGACCTCGACTCGCCTGATGATAAGCAAGAGGAGGTCCAAGAGTGACGACGACTGGAACAACCGAGTCAGCTCCCGGCTGCCCCAGCCGCCGCCACTATGCCGGCCTAAGGTGCTTCTTCACGCATCGCTTGAAGGATCCAAGGTCATAGGATGGAGAGAACACATGGGCTGGCAAAGCATTCCACTTGTCAATTGTTCTACAAAGAAAAGCCGCACCGAACTTTTTAGTTCGACTGCCGATTCGGTCGATAAAATGTGGATGCTTTCCCCGACCTGTGCGGGTATTACGGGTGTGGAAGGACGAGGCAGGAATAAGGTTAAAGAGCTCTTCGAAACATTCTCCGTGGTATAGGCGATAGAGGACGCACAAAGCCGCCGCCATGTCTCTTATTCGGCTTGCGTAACCATTGCACTGCCACTACACCCAGTCGCCTTAAATAACAGAAAGTAGCAGTCGCATACACCTAAGTCTAATTGAAACCGGCAAGTTTCAAGTTTATATCGAAACTCGACTATGTCACTTCACAGTATGCATACTTAAAAGTGGTGTTACTACGGATGACCACCTACCGGCTAACACTTCACCAGACAACCAGAAGCGGAGTAATTTTGTTTATTAACATTATTTTGTAATATCCGGTACAATATTTATCACAAAATATGACTACTAAATAAATCTTTTCTCCGACCGGGATTCGAACTTGGGACATTACGCGTAGGGGACTGGTGTGTTACCAATTCGCCTTAGCTTAAAACCTTACGTCTGATTTCATATTACCTACTTATTACTACAGAAAATTAATATCAAATGTACAAAAAATACTACACTCTTACCTATGAAATAATTTCAAAACGATTTTCCAAAAAAACTTCCAAAAATTATACATTAGGCTCGCAAGTGGAGACCTAAAAGTCTGGATCGATATAGCGATATAAATGAAAGCGGGAGAGCTGGCGAGACTGGTGGCTCGTAAAACAACATAAAATACTGTGATGCGGATGATAGCGCACGCAAAAGTTTACGTGCAATTTGATACCTTATGGGGGATAAAGAGCATATTAAAAAAAAGGTTTATTTGCTCTGGAATTACTTCTTTTATATGGTAAAGGAGGTGGAGTATATACACATACACCTTGCTAGGTTGTACTTTATTTTGTTTCGTTTCTGACTTTCCAGTGTAACCAACGCTTCTACACTAGCTAACCGAAACACAAGCTTGGTGAAGTAAGGTGACTTTTCAAATTCCGCCGGCTACGTACATTGATTTTTTTTGTTTTGTTATGTTGGTAATCATGCCTCAGCCTTCGTAGTCATGCAAAAAAGTCGCAGGAGGCTTATCCCTATACCAGCCAAAGTCTGAATCTGAAAATAAAGAGTTTTAAAACAGCTATTATGATAAATAAAAGAAATAAAAACAAATTGTCAGCCATTTTCCCACAGGGATAGGGATAGAGCTTGTATGAAGAGAATTGTGAATGTGAAGGAAGCGAGCAAGTTGTGTCTGGATCGTGGCAAGTGGCGCTCTATCTCTGCCTATCCCTAATTAAAAATAAATTGAAAGTAAATGCTCTTTTGTTGAAACCCTATTAATACTAGACAAAACTGCGTAAATAGCCTGACTGACATACTAAATCCATATCTTGTATTTTAACAAATACCTTTGTTCGATTCAAAAAGCATTTATCATGTAGATAAACGTATCTAATTATGGCGCGCACGGACAATGCTATTATTATAAAAAGTGCAATTTGGATTAATAGTACAAGATTATTCACACAATGTGCGCGGGTCGTTTACCTTGTGAATCATATATTGTATGTATTTGTTTAGAATCTATGTTATATATGTATGTACTATGTGCACAGATGTGTACAGAGATTGCGTTCATATTCTTAAGTTTAACAACCCTTGAAATGTGCTCAATTTTATGTAGGAATATTTATATTAAGCTAAGTTTTATTGTGTCAAGATCGTGGGATTTGATGCTCCATTGTCCCTGACACTTTGAATCCCTGATAATCGAATATTTTATCAAAAATTTGTTCGAATGCAAATAATCAATCAAATTATCACGGCTTTCTCCCACAGTGATAGCCAATGGAGCGCCACTTGCCACGAACCTGACACAACTCCCTCGCTACCATCACATTCACAATGCAAGTAATGCTATTTAATTTGAAATAGATATTCTTAGCTCTTGTAATTTCAGTGTTGATTCTATTGACAGATCACTATGCACAGATTTGGCCGGCATAGTGACGACGACTGAGATAATACTTGTTTTTTTCAGTCCAAGAACGCCGACGACGACTTCTTGCTTATCATCAGGCAAATGAAAGTTAGATATTAATTTTGATTAGTTTGATTTACGTATATTGCTGTATATATTGTTTTATAACATTACATTATATTACATAAATTTAAGTTATGAAGTTCTTCAAAACTATTAAGGCGACCTAGGTCTAGTCGTAGAGAAATGGTCAGACTAACCAAGAACTCCCAATTCAAACACTACTTGTCGATATCAATGCATCTTTGATATTTATGTAGGAACTTTGGTCCACCAGTGTTAATATGTTTTATATAAATAGTTTAATATAGAAATGTAAAAAGAAGAATATTTTTTTAGATTATAGTCCTAAGCAAACAAATAGAACTAACACACACGCGTCCTACATTCGTTGTACAATGAAAACCACAAAACAAAGAAACCCGAGATGAAACCTAGATCCAAATTAGCGGTGTACCTTTACGGCCTAATTAGACCTCAGCTCTTTTAATCCTATATTTTTAGCTAATGATTTTTTTAAATTTATGTGACTAACAACTTGTAGTGGCGACGACTGAGACAGCAGAAAACTAAAACGTTTTTTTAGTCATCAGCGCTCTTGGGTCTCCTCTTGCTTTCAATCAGGCGAGGTCGATTAGAGCATCTCAATGAAAAAGATCTAGAGATAAATTGGCATTAATCTTAATTTGATGGGCAATCAAAGGGCCCGGGTGTTCGTTAGTACTGAACTTGGACCCTTTTTCATTTATGTTTTGATGAGACCTAGAATTAAAATTAGACATTGTAACGTAAACTCATTACCGAAATTACATAAATCGTCCTCCAAGGTGACATTCACAGTGTCAAGTTGATCCAAAGGGCATTGTACGTAATTTAGGGTTGAACTTTATTTAATGACGCAATGTTTATCAAAATATATAAAGGACGACTACAACAAAGAGTAATGTACAAATGGCGGCTAACTTTTTTTTAACTAACTTTACTCCCCTTCCTTCTCTTTGCAACAATTCCCTTGGTACGTCGGACAGACTAGACATTCTAGGAATGTCCCTTCGCTGCGACTTGAATCACAGAGACCACATCGAGCGGGCCATTAAGACCACCTCCCGCAAACTTGGCATCCTGAACAAGGTGCGACGGTTCTTCGCGCCGGAGCTTCGCCTGCTTTTATACAAGGCAGGTTCGCTCTTGTGCGGAGTACTGTTCGCACCTCTGGGATGGCTCTGCCAAGTATCTTCTCAATGCCCTAGATTCATTGCAGCGCCGAGCTGTCCGAATTATAGGTGATGCAGAGGTCTCTCGAACTCTGGAGCCCCTGCAACTACGCAGAGACATGGCGGCTCTGTGCGTCCTCTATCGCCTATACCACGGGGAATGTTCCGAGGAGCTCTTCAACCTTGTTCCTACCTCGTCTTTTCACTTCCGTAATACCCGCACAGGTCGGGGAAAGCATCCGCATTTTATCGAACGAATTGGCAGTCGAACTAAAAAGTTCGGTGCGTCTTTTCTTTGTAGATCAATCGACAAGTGGAATGCTTTGCCTGCCCATGTGTTCTCTCCATCCTATGACCTTGGATCCTTCAAGCGATGCGTGAAGAAGCATCTTAGGCCGGCATAGTGGCGGCGGCTGGGACAGCCGGGAACTGACTCGGTTGTCCCAGTCGTCGTCACTCTTGGAACTCCTCTTGCTTATCATCAGGCGGGTCGAGGTCAGATGTCGTGTCACAATAAAAAATAAAAAAAAACTAATTGTGTTAAAATTGATAAATGCAAAACCAACGTGTAGCATAATGCGATTAAAATATGAATAGGACGGAATCGGCGCCATTTTGTGACGTCTAACTCTCCAACCAACTTCACTTTAGTATGGTGTCTTTTTCTTTGCGAACCGTCTAGTAAAAGACACCGTAAACTAACTCGGTTCAGTTGTCGAGGTTCGAGGCGGGTCGAGGTTAGATGTCGTGTTATAATAAAAAAACCTTTGAATCAGTCAAGATACAGTTCAGTTCATCCCTAGTAGAAAACAAGTTACATGTTATAGGTTTCAACTGTAGGCGTCTGGCCTTCATCGATCGAGGTATATGCGTGTTCGTTTTATGATTTGGGTACTCTTCAAAACAATGTAATCGAAATTCCATTTGTTTATCCAAAATTAGATTATAAACAATGATATTTTAGTATATTTTGCTTAAGTAGGGAAATTACCCCCAGAGGGCCGATCACGTATCTACCATCATAATTGTGATAGGCTTCATTTTGACAGTTAAATGCCATTTAGTGAATCTCATTGGCTAATTAGTGTAACTCGATAATAAGTCAGTACGTCTCGACCTCGATTGTGACGATCGCCCTCATGTTATATTTCATTTAAAATTATTCAACTATTGTTTGATATTGAGTTTTTTAATTAAAGAAATGACTATTTTTTTTATTTATCCTTAGGTTCTCAAATATTTTTTATGATTGGCGGACTGTACATTTAATTGTTTAAAAGTTGTCGGCGACAAGATGGCCAATCGTCGACTTTATTGTTAATTAAATCAACAGCAATGTTTACTTCATTTTTCATATTATTACACGCAGGACGCACTTCAGCTTGATCAGGCAGGGTGCTGTCATATATTAAAAATTATGAATCTTTCAAATATGGATTGATAATCAGAAATTGTTTTGTATCTATTGGAAGAGTGGCTAGTTGTAAGTGAAGATAGTGTCCTGATATTCCCTTTATGGTCGGACGGGAAGTGATGTGTTCTCGTAATGCGCATTATTTGCGAAGGTCTCATTTAATCAGGAAGCCTTTGTGATGAACACAAGTCTTTATGTATACAACAAACTTATAATCGCATTTGGATTCGCATTGTTATAACTTAGAGCTTTTACAAAATTAAAGGACATTATTCATTTGCATATGCATTTTAAAAAACTTTATTGTACAAAGATTACAATAATGTAATTGGAATATATCCTTTATTTTGCATATTTTAGGTGTGCAAAATGATCAAACTATAATTATGACAGCTCAAAGCAGAACTGTTTATTTTCCAAATAATTTATTTGCATAGCAATTAAAAGTAAAATTGTTACTAGTTTTAATAATACAAGTATCGAAACTACCATTAATATTTTTTTTCATTCAATCAATCAATCAAAAAGTCACTTTTTTCTCCCACAGGGATAGGCAGAGACAAAGGAGCGCCACTTGATCCTGACACAACTCCCTCGCTTCCTTCACATCCACGATTCTCTTCATACAAGCTCTTAGGTTATGGGCACTAGACAACCTAGCTTTCTTTAGGATGTCTCCGGTTTGGTCGGAAAACACCCTCAAAACACAAAGTGAAATTTATGGCTAGGATAGATGGTATCCATGATACAAGGTGCAAAAAGTTGTTTTGGCCACCATACATGTAAATGCAATGGCCCTTCCCTTATGAGCATCTAATTTTTAAAGTTTTTCAAGTGTTTGCGACTGCTACTTTCACTTATTTAACTATGTAGTAGCAGTAGCCTCTATTAGTCCATTCTAGTGTTGTCATATGTGAAGCCATAATAAAAATATTACGCAATGAAATATTGTATTTGTAAGGAAACTGTATCATCAATTAATACAAGCAAAGAGTAGATATCAGAAAGAGCACACAGATCTTTGTTCTCGTATCTCATTATGTTTTATTCCCCTCAATATCTTTGACCTGCGACGTAAATTTATTGATAGCTTTCTATAGAGGGGCAATATCCTCTTAATTCGCATCAGTTTAATATTTATGAGTAAGAGGGGTTGTTTCGTAGAGTACTTTATAAATCTTACTACTTGCGGGCCTGTCACAGTACCTCTTTCTTGTTTATTATTTATAATTTATTCTGTTTAAATATTTTCAGGGCAACTTCAACTCTGTGATGCCTTGAATTTGAATTGTTCTGAAAACTCCTAAAATTTTTGATTAATTTTTTTTAGCTTTAATAAAATTTATTGATTGTAATTCTATTTTAATTTTACTGTAAACCTAATGACTTTATAAAAAAAATTGAACTTATCGTCATCATCAGCAGGAGACGCCCACTGCTGAACATAGGCCTCCCCCTTAGAACGCCATTCCGAACGACAAGATGCCAGTCGCATTTTGTCGTTCGAAAGACGGGTTATTTGTGACTCACTATTACGTCAATCCACCTAAGCTACGTTTTCACGCTCATTATGGTACCCAAATGGATCTAAATTATATTTAATCGATATTGTGGTTAATTACTTTCTTTCTTTTTATAGTTTAGGTGTAACATTTATTTTTTGTAATATGATATTCCTAATTTGCTATTTTTTAGCCTCTTTTTGCTATATCTTGCATGCACGACAGGCAGAGACAATGGAGCGCCACTTGCCACGATCCTGACGACACAACTTCAAATATTATAATATTAACTATAAAATATTATATATTTAACAATAGTATGTTTCTATGTTTCCTTAATTAGTTAAATAATAGACAGCCTTAAAGATGTGCTACGCTTCTGTTTTCTACTATATCTCTTTAATAATTTGTTCGTCCACTGCTGGGCATCAAATCTACGTCGCAGGCCACGCTATAGGCACGATTTTCCATCTTTCACATCCAGCTTATACCTTCATCAGTTCTTCCAGCTACCTTATTGTAAAACTTTCAACACCTTGCCTCACCTCAATTTGCTTCAAAGCTATTCTTTTGTGGAACAAATGCAATCTTTTCTTTTATTAATAAACCGTATGGCTCGTGTATTGTGTTTGCGAGTATGTCGCGTCATCGCCCTCGCTCGATTGCTTGTTGCCAATAAGTTATTGCTCCGTTTATATTGCTCTTCACAACAGATATACGAGGGAGAAAAAAGAAATATATATATATATGTATAAAATGTACTATTACACGAAGTAATGTATGTATGTAAAATATACATTAGCTCTCTAAAATTCAATCTGGCATTTTCTTTTATTGAATTCCAATTGGCTCAACAGTATATCATACAGCAAGTCATGTCGTCCTAGGCTTTTTGGAAACAGTTAATTTCATTGGGTTTGCAGTTGACCTGTGGCTGTAGATCTGAAGCTGCTGCTGAACATAGGCTTACCCCTTAGAACGTCATTCCGAACGACAAGATGCCAGGGAAGACAATCAAATTGTCATGCTTTTTTCCTACAGGGATAGACAGGGACAATGGAGCGCCACTTGCCACGATCCTGACACAACTCTCTCGCTTTTCTCACATCCACAATCCCTTCATACAAGCTCTACGATTATGTGCCCTAGGCAACCCAACAAACTTGAGAATGTTTCCAATTTGATCATTAAACACCCTCCTGGGTCTGCCTCGTTTAACGCATCCATTCACATCGGATTTATAAATTTCTTTAATTCTTTAATCTTCAACATAAAACAATATGAAAAGTGGGTCTCCATTTCTTTGCAATCAAAATAAGCTTTCAAATTAAGGCCCCTCTTCAATCCTGATTAATTTTTATTGTTCTACGTGAAATACATAAAGTCTTCTTTTGTGTGAATTAATAATACTGTGGGCCACTTAATTAATTTTTATTGCGCTCGTCGTCCTTTAAATTGTCTTTTAAAGCTCTCTCTCTTTGTCTTATTTTATTTTTATATGGATTAAAATAAATATTTCCTTTTAATTTTGTGTATAACTAAATGAAAAACCTTTTTTTTCTATCACTAATTACAGTTTTTAAGCAGCGTTTATAATAAAATCTTATATTTTCAATATTTGTTTCAGCAAATATCGCTATTTTTTGTAAAAAAAAAAAGAGGCGGCTATTTGCCTCCTCTCCTAGACCATAAAGTGATTTGTCGAGTTTTGGGATCAGCTTGTAAATTAAAAAGTTTTTTTAAAATTTCGATTTGTCTTTAAATATTTTTTAATAAAAAGTGTCATAAGCTGAAAATTAATGCAAAATATTGTGTAGTCCGTTGTATACCTGAAACAAGGCAAAATCGATAGGAGTGCCGTCGCAAGCGGACACGCGCCGCCTTTGTCAAATTATATTCTTAGTCAAATCCAACCGGCACGTGACTCAACTTGTTGCCCGACAGCCAGTTACCAGTCTGCATTAGATATGAGACAGGAATATTTCAGTACACTCAATTAGTTCATGTTGAAATATTCTACTTGATTCATCTCTATTAGTTTGTGGAATCCAAATCAAGTTATAAAAAAGTCACTGTACTTAAAATAAGAACAAAAACAATTATTAGATATCAAATTGCTACGCCTTTTTCTCACAGTGATAGACAAAGGAGCACCACTTGTCACAATCCTGACACAACTCACTCGGTTCCTTTACATCCACAATTCTCTACGGTTATGGGCACTAAGCCACCCAGCTTTCTCGAGAATGTCTTCCGATTTGGTCGAAAAACACCTCTGGCCCTACTAGAAAATTTCTTGTAGAAATATGTATAATAAGTTAAAAAATATATAATACATATGTTTATAATACTTTCCCTTTTAATATGAAGAATAAAATTGTTTCATTGTTTTTCACTCACACTGCGCTCTATTCCAGTCGTCCATAGTCTCTTACATAATATACATATCAGTAGAAGGCTCTTTTGTAAATATTTTTTACTGTGGTGACTTTTCCGAGGAACCCAATTCATGAATCTATGTTCTAGACTAGAATAGCTTTGTACATCTTCTGAACCGTACAGGCAGGTGTTTTCTCTGGGTAAATAGCGACAAAGTTTTGGTCGCCGATTAGTCTGTTGTGTAATTTCTTCGGTTATTAAACCTTTTATTATACAGTAACATTTTTATGGACCTCTTATTAACCATTTAATGTTTGGAGACCCATTAAAATTTTATGATAAAACTGTTCGCTGTATAAAGTTCATCAACAGATTACGCAGGCCGGTATTTCCTGAGTTTTGTCTGGCCGAATGTCGTGACGCCTATGGCGGGGTTAATCCAGGAATTCCCAGTTATAACCGCAGGGGGATAGAGGTTGTTGCCCGCAATCGATCTGATGAGGCCCACGTTTATGGTGCACGGGTTTTAAGCTCATCGTGCACTTGGAAATCTCTGAAACATGTTCAGAAGAGTCTCTTTAAATATCGGTTTTATTATTATATGTAAAAAGTGGGATATGTGAGCCAGAATTTTGATTAAACGAGATATTCGCAGCGTAATCCGACTCAATTGGATGTAGATGTGAAAGAGGCTTGTATTCTTTTACCCCCCTCTAAAGCATTTCGTTTCATATTTTCTGTGAGATGTTGAGGTAATTCGGTAGTAACTCAAGTAACGAAACAAATTCAACGTGGTGTTGCCGGTTGTTAATTGGCTGCGGGCGGCGGCGCCGAGACGGCGGTGGAACCTCCGCATGGTACCCCCCCTTCCATTCGGCGCTCCCGTCAAACCTGCCCCCCACAGCCGGCGAGGCATTTTTATGAGCAAAAGGCCTGCCGAGACCCACAAGACACTCAGACTACTAAATAAGCTTTTCTTACGTCCCAAGCTTAAATATACATTTCGTTTTTAAAAAATGTACCTATCATGGTATGTATATATTTAAAAAATAAGTGAAAATAATATAATTATGTTATTATTGTAATATGTGTGTTTATGTTTGTTGCGGATGGTACGTGTGTTTATAATTGAGATTCCACCGCAGCCATATGACACATGCCGTAATAGATGCCGGGGGTGACATTATTTTTCCATTTGGTGGGCTTATTTTCTCGTGCGGGTTATCAAGTTAGGCGGGCGGGCGGCTGCGGGGTGGGTCCGCATGCCAGGGTGAGTTGGTGCTAGGGGATGCGGGGGTGCGGGACGCGGCTATCGACCGACCACCTTCCCCCGACGCGGAACAGTTTCCGGGCGAGAGTCGCGCAGTCAGCCCGCGTCGAACGCGACTCCGTTCTTGTTAGATAGTCTATTTGAAGCAATCACCATGCTGATAGGACTCGTGAGAGACTCTGTGATGCAGTGCTTCTGCCACTCGTGCCGGGCGCCTGTTTTGCCCGCAGGTCGTATGCCATTACATTATCTATTATTATCAAACATGTTTATTACAGCCGGCAACAACGTCACTCACACATGCTGCAATGACAAATACCTTAATTATGTATCTAAGCCTTTACCCAATTGCAATCTAAGAAAGTAGACAATATTCATATGGGTTAGAAAAGATAAGATAATACCCTTCTTGCACTTAATTTAGTTTCTTTCTTTAGTCAGTCGTATATAGACAATTTAATATTCATACATGAACATGATGTTAGCAAGGTTATTTCATCGCATTATGTATAGATATAGATTATGTAGAGATATAGATTTTCATATCATTATCGCTTGTATGTGGTCGTCATAGGAAAAGCCGGCCGGCGAGAGGGTGGGGGGCGGATTATGTAAATGTATTCTATATTAAAGCACGTGACTGTTACACAGCTTTAGGTGATTTGCACCTTTTTCAGGATTACAACACTAATTCGGCGGTTTCACTATTTTGATATAAATTGTACAAAAAAATGTATATATAGCTATAAGCATTTTACATGGTATATCTTCTGAAACTTCGTAGATAAACTTATAGTTGTTTTAGAATTTAAATTGTTTCTTGTTTGCAACTTGACTGTAAATACATATTTGATTAATGGGTGGGGTAGTTTTATATTAAATACTACGTCTTACATTTCGTTAGGCTAACATACGTAGGGCTTTTAACGTGAAATCGATAGACCTATTTTTAGTCTAGACTTGGGACGATTTCCAGCCGCCATTTTGTTCTTACTTGTGTCAATTTAATGTTTCGGTATTCCGACGTGGTTTAATATTTGCAGTGGAATTGTAGTATCTAATCGAAATCATATCGTTTACTGCAATATAGATTTTTCCGTAGTTTTTCGCGAAAATTGTTAAAGAAATGAAATTGAAATAGTGACTGCTATTTACAGTTATTGAATTGTAGTAGCGGTGACATCCATTCATGGACTGCACTGCAGCTTAACATCAAGCGTGGTGCTGTCATATGTCGAGTCACAATGACAATAATTTTGCAGCTTACTATAGCTCTTATTTAGATGAATTGTACGGCCTACCTGCGACTAAGATTGCTGCAAAGCCTTGGAAACGTGTCGGTTAAACAAACATCATAGGCGATAGTAAGCCTATTTTTCATTTTGCATTCTTGGGGGTTTTCACATTGGCAAATGATTCTACAATTACTAGGGTTTCGAAATGATTCGTCAAGAAGAAACCACAAGAATATCGACATTATTGAAAAAAGATTAGTTATAAATTCACAACTTTTACAATCTCTTAACATATAAAGTTTAATTAAAACTAAATACACAAATTTTAATAAAATATAATACACAATAATAACACGGATAAGCTTTTAAATGTATAAATTGTACAGCATTCCACTTAGCTGTAATACTTATTTGAATAGAAAATTATCAATTGAGCTTATATTTTAACTAGAAGCTCTGCAATATTTGATTAGGAAATTATAGTAAAAATGTCAATTTTAGTATTCCAGAATAAACAATGAATATAGAAATAACCTTGAATATAAATACAAATATAATATAAAAAGTAAATTATATCAAACAACAAATCTTTTGAAAGTTCGAAGTTTCATCTCCCAAGAAGATGAGACAGAAAATCATATTTAGGTTTGATTGACAAGTGAAAATGTTTTTGTCATTTCTGCTCGAAGATCTTTTCGTGTCTCTAGAGGTTTATTTCTTTTTGTGGCTTATTCTCGTATAAACTATCCTACGTCCTATTGCTGTTAGATTTCCTGATAGTTTGAGGTTTTATTTTCTTTACACCAAGTTATATATCAAGTTTTATTTATAACTAGTAAAAAAATAATTTTATAACAACTAATCACTTGTATATTTCTTTTATAATGTAAATAGTTTTATTAAACCTAAGTATTTCTAACTCATAATTCAATATGAGTGTTTAAATTCTAAGTATTTAATAAAACTATAAATAAAAAATATCATCTAATGACGTCGCATCAGAGATAGTCCCAAGGAGACTGGCAACATTTCCCCTTTGTATATAACAAGGCTAACACGTTGGCGCGTATTAGCGTATTTGCGCAACTTGAGGTTCTCAGCAGAAATCGCCGCACTTCTCGCGCTTAACGAAGTCGCTTGGATGTGAGATGGGGCTAATGTGTCTACACAAGTCGCATCCCACACCAAAGACCTGCCAAGTTTCCATGGCCCAACAGTCATTCCGTCTGGTCTCTTGCCATCGCTCCGCGCAATAGTTCTAAAATTGCGGTCACTCCAACAGTTACAAGAGCCCTTCGGATGATATCGTTGAGTACCGCGTGACGGGGAATGAGTGTTTAAATAAATTAAGATATTATGAAAGAATTTTCTTTTAAACAAATAAATTACTATTCTATAGGTACTGCAGGAACTAAGTTTAACTTAAATGTTTGAAAATATCTGAAGGCAATAATTTAATATTTCTAAAAAATGCAATTTAGTATATATATCTATTGACGAGAATCCATTTATTAAAATCGGTTCTATCCACCCAATTGGACAGTTGTTTGCCATTAAAAAATCACAATGATTCAAGGTTCTTTCAACTGATCATTACAGTCACGGAAGCAATAAATAACCTTCATCATATTTGCGGCCGATGAAACATAAAACGTAATGAAAAATGCATAATTTACACTTACATTTGTTATACGGTTTTTGAAGGTTTCCATGAATATCAACATTCTAAGAACATTAACATGAATATTAACACTTTAGTATATTTTTAAGATCATGACAATATATTGTAATAAGTGGTAAGAAGACAGTTAGAGGTCATTTGTCCAGTCTGCCAGTACGGGATAGTACTACCAATCAATAAATCAATCAAATTGTCACGCCTTTTTCTCACAGGGATAGGCAGAGACAATGGAGCGCCACTTGCCACGATCCTGACACAACTCCTTCGCTTCCTTTACATTCACAATTCTCTTCATACAAGCTCTATGGTTATGGGCACTAAGCAACCTAGCTTTCTTGAGGATGTCCCCGATTCGGTCGGCAAACACCCAGAGGGTGCCTGCCTTGTTTTACGTATACATTCACATGAGATTTATTATTTATTCTATCACAGATACGCGTTTCGGGATGAGCTTGTTACCAACTGGGTCCAACTTGCCAACTTTAAATAACTGCAACTGTACCAACATGCAGTTATTTAACTGTAGTAGCAGTCACCTCCATTCAAGGACGCACTCTAGCTTAACATCTGGCTTGTAGCTGTCAAATGTCGGGCCCTAAGAAAAAGACAATACACGTTCAAAGTCCTAAATGTAAATAAAAATATCAAGTAACAAATTCCCCAGTATTCCTATTCACAAATTAAATGTCGACTATGCATTAAAATGCCTAATTTGTTAACAAAGCGGTTTCTGTTTGACAACTGACGGAGTTTTGGTAGAGGTGCATAATTGTTTAAGGGGGATTAACAATGAACATTAATTGAGTTAACAAGTTTCCACTTCCAAGAGCACTCCTGTTTTAGGTTTGATGCCCAACACGCATTGTAGATTTCGACCCATTAATACCGGATAAAACCTTTTCATGATCATAGTGATCTATATTAAGACCAATTATACAACATTAGTTTTTCAGTTAAATTGGCACATACTGTATTACATAAAACTCGTTAATTATAATCATACTTGTAATAGTAATAAAATTAAGTCTGTCATTATTAAGTCGAAGTTCTGACGAATATTTAATAATTTAATATTATATAGTCTTAAAAATACATTTAATTTTTTTATATTATAAAGAAAATATAGTAAAAATAAGTTTTATTTTTCAATAAACATAGTATTTGTAGCTGATTATTGCAATTAAATAAAATTAAAAAAAATAATAAACGGCGACGTTTCAAAAGCTTTGCAGCAATCGGAATTTATCAGAATCTGTTTTTTTTTTTAATTTCAAGATAATAATGAATTAAACAAATTTTATGCGGCTTACTATCGCGTTTATTTTGGTTTGATTTTAAATTTATTTTATCATTCTGACATTTCGAGAGCTTTGCAGCTATCGTGGTCACGGAGATAGTAAGCGGCAAAATTGTGTTTAATTTATTAATCAATGTACGCTCAAAATCTACGAAAATACTTCAAGATATTAGTCGATAACTTTTATATATTAGCATTGCCTACCGAAAATCTTTAGTTTGTCAAAACTGATGTAGTGAGTAGCGCCCTTCCTTTTGATGCTCACAAAATAATGCGGTATAAAACAAGGTCAAAATTCAAAAGGATGAAAGGGACCTTGCCCTCACAATTGACCCTCAGAGGTTAGGGGAGAGATCAACAAAGGCCTAGTGGCTTCATTGTTGTAATACAACCCTCTTTATTATGGTCATATGAATGGATAATGTTGTCCCACGTATTTATTAACTTTGAATCCCTTATGTTTACCGTGGGGGAGAATTTTCAGGGTCTATTAAAATGTGCCTATGTTTTTTTTGTACTTGCAAATTTATTATTAGTGGCATTGCGTCTGATAGCCGCTAATGATCATAGTATTTTCTTAGGTTTTGTGCGAATACTGATTAATGAATTAAACAAATTTTATGCGGCTTACTATCGTGTTTATTTTGGTTTTGACTTTACATTTTAAACCAAATATTAATTATTCTGTTTCGAGAGCTCACGGCGAGACACGATGGCTGCAAAGCTCTCGAAATGTCGGAATAATAAAAAAATGTATTCCGATGAAAAGGCCATTCCGATGCCAGTTGCATCCAAGGGTTATTTGTGACTTTCTTCCCCATTGGTTGTCGGTTCTTCGAGCGATATGTCCAGCCCATTGCCACTTCAGCTTGCAAATCCTCGAAACAATATAAAATTTAAAATATGACTGTTTAGTTTTTTTTCAGTAAAAGTGGAGCTTTTTTTTTTCATTTATTGTTAACAGACATCAGGTGTGTAAAGCTTAAGCAGGCTTCAAGTATTCTAGGTTTTCCTTTTTTCATTTTAGCTGAATCATGTTAATGTACTCTCTTTTTTACGTTTTATCATCCTAATTATCATCCTAGTGGTTTATTTGTTTTATTTTAAGAAAATATTTTTGTTAATTAAAGGTAATTCTTATAGTTTTAGTAATTTGCTATTACTTTTTAAAACTTTACTGTACTTACTTGTACATAAGACAATCTTATAATATCTCAGGCCACCAGCCAAACGCTCAGAAAATAATTTCAGTTTTAAACAATTGCATAGTTTTTGTTACTTTTCTATACTAAGCTTACCAAACAAGCACGTATTATATAAATTTGGACGACCAAAGTACATATGAGTACTCAAGGATACATTAATACTGGCAAGTGGTTTTGATCTTAAAGATCTTAATTTTCATAATTGTAATTCTCTCTCTCTAAAACAGTAATATCTATAACAGAATCAATCAAATTGTCTCTGCCTCTTTCCCACGAAAATAGGCAGAGACAATGGAGCGCCACAAACCTTAAACAAAACCCTATTAATAACGAATATGCTATTTGCATCAGCAAACGTGCATTTAAAGTATCTCCAGTTTAAGAGCACCAATGAAATCCCCAAGGGTACTAAATATGCTTTTTGCTTGAAACTTTGCCGGTCGTATTCCCCTTTACTCGTTTAAATGCTATTTTTTAGGGTGAATACCCATTTTCAGATAAAATTTTGCATAAAGTTGTCTCCTAACTCAGAATTTTTGTTTTAGAATAATTGTGATGAAATTTCGTTATTATGATAATGTTTCTAAACAGGCGACATTCAAACTCAATACAGACATAAAGAGAAGAATATTTAACACCTTTACTAAAGACTCAAATAAATTTAATTAGGAAGGTTTCCATTTCGTCCTTTTCAATATCAGGAAGACGCAGATATGGCAAAATCACTGAAAAAGTCTGCGATCACGCCACTGTCCATGGCCGATAGAATGCGCCTGCTAGTCCGATGATGTCTGCGCTGCTTCACGAGCAATGCTTCTTATAAACTCTGAGTAAAATTTCCAAGTACGCCTTCTATAGACTGCATTCTAGATTAATATATGACAGGTGGTGAGAACCTAAAAGAAAAAATAATATCAAAATAAATCAATCAATCAATCAATCAATCAAATTGTCACGCCTTTTTCCCATAGGGATAGGCAGAGACAATGGAGCGCCACTTACAACGATCCTTACACAACTCACTTGCTTCCCTCACATCCACAATTCTCTTCATACAGGCTTTTTTTTTTTTTTTTTTTATTGTGACACGACATGTGACCTCGTCCCGCCTGATGATAAGCAAGAGGATGTCCAAGAGTGACGACGACTGAGAAAACCGGGTTTGTTCACGGCTGCCCCAGTCGCCGTCACTATGCCGGCCAAAGGTGCTTCTTCACGCATCGCTTGAAGGATCCAAGGTCATAGGATGGAGAGAACACATGGGCAGGCAAAGCATTCCACTTGTCAATTGATCTACAAAGAAAAGACGCACCGAACTTTTTAGTTCGACTGCCGATTCGGTCGATAAAATGCGGATGCTTTCCCCGACCTGTGCGGGTATTACGGGAGTGAAAAGATGAGGTAGGAACAAGGTTAAAGAGCTCTTCGGAACATTCCCCGTGGTATAGGCGATAGAGGACGCACAGAGCCGCCATGTCTCTTCGTAGTTGTAGGGGCTCCAGAGTTCGCGTGACCTCTGCATCACCTATGATCCGGACAGCTCGGCGCTGCAATGAATCCAGGGCATTAAGAAGATACTTGGCAGAGCCGTCCCAGAGGTGCGAACAGTACTCCGCGCAAGAGCGAATCTGTGCCTTGTAAAGAAGCAGGCGAAGCTCTGGCGCGAAGAACCGCCGCACCTTGTTCAGGATGCCAAGTTTGCGGGAGGTGGTCTTAATGGCCCGCTCGATGTGGTCCCTGTGATTCAGGTCGCAGCGAAGGGACATTCCAAGAATGTCCAGTCTGTCCGAAGCACTGAGGGAGATGTTACAAAGAGAGGGAGGGGGTGGGAGTGGGCTCTGTGGTTATGGGCACTAGGCACCCTAGCTTTCTTGAGGATGTCTCCGATTTGGTCGAAAAACACTCTCCTGGGCCTGCCTTGTTTAACGCATCCACCCACATCAGATTTATAAATTCCTTTCGTCAATCGACTTTCACTCATCCTTTCCATGTGCCCAAACCATCGAAGCATTCCTTTGTCAATCCTTGTCACTACATCTTCTTTCAAGCCACATCTATCACGCAATGTGCTATTCCTTATTCTATTCGCTATCGTCACTCCACACACACTCCTTAACGACCGCATTTCCACAGCGTTAATTCTACTCTCATGCTTCTTCTGCCATACCCAACCTTCACTTCCATACATTAATGTAGGAACAAGCACCGCATCCGTGACTCTTGGGACATTATTTGGCTGTTTATTATACTATGGATGGCACCTAGTGAACGGTTACCCTTTTGCACTCTTCTCTCAATATCTTCATCACACTTTCCATCTCTAGTAAACATACTTCCCAAGTAAACAAATTGTTTGACTTGTTCCACTTGCTTTCCGTCTATCATTATCTCACATTCTGTCATTTCATCCTCTCTCTCCAGAACCATTACTTTAGTTTTACTTACATTCACTTTCATACCTTTAGGTGAAAATATATTTTCAGGTCTCGTTTATTGTTTGGCCGTGCATATAGTTCGCTGGTCAAATTATTCCAAAACTTCGTTCACCCCCGCTTTTAAGCTTTTTAATGTTTTATCAGGTTTAGTGTGCGTGTGGCGCCGGTGTGGGGGGACCGCGCTACTATCATTAAAATTTCAGCCGATTGTATATATGAAATACCTTTCATATCCTCTGCCCGACCTGCACTGTAGTGAATAGTCGAGGTAGGGACAAGGTTAGATGGTAGATTTTCATGACTGATACTTGGTCTCATCCTTTCCATGTGCCCAAACCATCGAAGCATTCCTTTGTCAATCCTTGTCACTACATCTTCTTTCAAGCCACATCTATCACGCAATGTGCTATTCCTTATTCTATTCGCTATCGTCACTCCACACACACTCCTTAACGACCGCATTTCCACAGCGTTAATTCTACTCTCA
Organism: Tinea trinotella; assembly: GCA_905220615.1. Classification (NCBI taxonomy): domain Eukaryota; kingdom Metazoa; phylum Arthropoda; class Insecta; order Lepidoptera; family Tineidae; genus Tinea; species Tinea trinotella. The sequence goes on along the minus strand of HG992307.1, from coordinate 874,164 downwards.
TGCTTCTTCTGCCATACCCAACCTTCACTTCCATACATTAATGTAGGAACAAGCACCGCATCCGTGACTCTTGGGACATTATTTGGCTGTTTATTATACTATGGATGGCACCTAGTGAACGGTTACCCTTTTGCACTCTTCTCTCAATATCTTCATCACACTTTCCATCTCTAGTAAACATACTTCCCAAGTAAACAAATTGTTTGACTTGTTCCACTTGCTTTCCGTCTATCATTATCTCACATTCTGTCATTTCATCCTCTCTCTCCAGAACCATTACTTTAGTTTTACTTACATTCACTTTCATACCTTTAGGTGAAAATATATTTTCAGGTCTCGTTTATTGTTTGGCCGTGCATATAGTTCGCTGGTCAAATTATTCCAAAACTTCGTTCACCCCCGCTTTTAAGCTTTTTAATGTTTTATCAGGTTTAGTGTGCGTGTGGCGCCGGTGTGGGGGGACCGCGCTACTATCATTAAAATTTCAGCCGATTGTATATATGAAATACCTTTCATATCCTCTGCCCGACCTGCACTGTAGTGAATAGTCGAGGTAGGGACAAGGTTAGATGGTAGATTTTCATGACTGATACTTGGTCGATTCCTTTACATGTAGATTGTATAATCGAATCCATAACAATCTGAAGTATTTTAATAATGAATTTATTTAATTTGCAAGACGTTTTGTGGCTTTGTTTCTCTGCCAGTTGACAATAGTCCATGTAGTTACTCACAAAAGCTACAGTCTTTTCCTTGTCTATAGCATCCTTACAAGTTCTGCTGGTTCAATTCTGAAAATGAATTCACAACTCTCGTAAAACACCATAATCTGAGCTTGAGATTTTAGCGAAGAGTAATTATATCAGGGTTTTACTGGCAATCCAAGAGGTTGTTTGAACGTCGAACTTTTAACGTCCGCTTCGTTCGTGTCCGTTGGTGTTTGGCATGACGTACGTAGCCGCATTACGCCGCATTTCTCTACTATAAAATTTTACTGAAACCCGTCCGCAGTTCCTTTGTATTAAAGTAACACAATGCGAATCTTTGGAAATAGCTTATTATAGATTTCATCATATAATTTATCTTCTAAACTGTTTATTGACTTTTAATGTTGACTAAATTACCATGGTAATTATCTTACCGAGTTGTAAATGGCTCACACTTTAAGGTTTAGTTTTGACCATAGATTAATGATTAGTCTCGCTGACCAATCATTAATCTATGGGTTTAGACATTTGAATATCCGACTTGGTATTATATAGTATGGTGGTAATAACACCATAAACCATAACATAGGAACATAAACATCATTGGCTTGGAAGCTACGTCAATGATCTTCCTATCACTCAGTTTTCGTTGAGACGCTATATCGGACCTCGTCTTGCCGATGGTTAGCAAGGAAATGTACAAGAGAGCAACTACTAAAAAATCAGATTTAGTAAACAAAGCTCTTTTTGACAACGAGAGTAAGGTAACCTTGAGGCTTAGTCGTCGATAGAAGGTGCTTTTTTCGCAGGTTACAAGTTGAGGAGAACACATAGGCTGGCAAAGCATTCATTCCACTTGCCATTTGGTTCTACAAAGTACCGATGCCATCCACCTTTCAGTTCGACTGCCAATATGCGCATGGATTCAGTTCAATATGCGGATGTTTTCTATGACTTTAGCTGGTTTTACGGCAGTAAATTTAAAAGCTAATTCAGTCTTAATCATAAATCATTATAAGTTGGAATTACTGTGAACAATTTCCCCTCCTCCTGAGGGATGTTGCGTATCCTTGTCACGTAGCTCGTCTCATCTCGTTCCTGTCTCGACTTCCCCTCAGCTTATTACCTCCAACTATTACTTGCTTATCGTCTGCTGTCGAAATGTTACTTTTTGTGTTACTAACGGCCTATATAAACTTAAGGCATTTTGTCCAAATGATGTATATGAAAAGTTTAATAGCTGATTGGTGCATCCATTTAGACTTAGACAAATAAAAAGAATAATAACCGTAAAATGATCCACCAATGTCCCAATTATTATTATTTACTATATATTTATTTTTTTATATAAAATAGTGATGTCGCCAAATGTAATTAATTTATTTGATAATTAATTATATATGTTTCTATATATTACACAATTTTACAGTCCAGTGGAAATTTCAATTCTAGTATCTTATAAAAAAGGATAGTACCTAACCTGTGTTGCACATTACAATAAAGGACATCATTCATTTTGGGCTTCTATGTACTACTTTTGTAATGTCCAATGATGAAAAAATATATAAATGGTAGTTTCGATACTTGTGTTGACAAAACTAATAACAATTTTGCTTATAATTGCTGTGCAATTGAGTTATTTGGAAAATAAGAATTTAATATTGTATCGTCTGTCAATCAACGCCATATTTGCTCTGCTTTGAAGTGTCATAATTATAGTTTGATCATTTCGCACACCTAAACTATGCATAATAAAGGGTAAATTCTAATTGCATTGTAATATTCGTACATTAAACTATTTTAAAATGCATATTAAACTGTTAATACAATTAAGCCCAAGTACCCATACAAAATGAATGATGTCCTTTATTTGTGAATGTGTAACTTTATGATCTAAATGTTATGTTACAAATAATGCCTATCCTTTCATTAGTAATATCTATATTTGATACATGTCTAAAACTTAGTAAACATCGTGAATGCAGCTTTCCTTTGTTAGGAGTCATCATTCCCAATAAAGAAATGTTTCAAGTTTTAATTCATATATAATGGTACGTACTTACTATGTAATTTATAATTTGCAATATATATTTTAAGTTATATTGTTGGTTTATATTTCATAGAAGTCGTATGTTTGAGTAAAAAATCACTACGAATAAAGTCTCTGTTACGAGTAGTGTCGTCTATTAAAAATGAATCGAGTTGCACGAGTAGATACACCGTGGTTTTCAAATAAACATTAGTGCATAGCAATTAGTCTACTATTGGAATTCGATTACTTTTTGATTGGTTATTTTTATTGCGAACATTCAGAGTAAGAGGGCTATTTCAGTTGAATTGATGACCGACCACAATGGTATTGGGAATACTTTAGATGCCGCTATCTTTGTTTTATGAATTTTTAGTGTCGTTTAGTAGTTTATTATTCATTGATGAGAGGGAATGTAGTTTTTGTTCGTATTTGTAATATTAAAATCACTTTTTGGGTTCTGTAAAGTGATAATCTTCTCCCCATCTTATAAACTTGGGACCATTTAAGCGAATCGTAAAGAAGCATTTTGTCCAGCATTGTGATGGTGACTAAGGCAACCGTTAAATGAACGGTATTTTCCGTCCTCGGCGCTCTTGGACCATTTCTTGCTTACCATCAGGCAGTCAAGGTCAGATGTCACGTCTCGATAAAAAAATGCTTTTTATGTTTTACTCAAATTTTTCAATACATATAGGTATCGTTAAAGTTTCTATGGGAGAAATTGGTGATGTGAAGAATAGGGATAAAGTCAAAATAGTATCATTTCTGGTTCTTGGGACAGAAGCGCTTTATTAAGTGTAATAAAGGTTCTTTAATTATTATAAGACACTCATCTATTCTAACTTGGTAGTTGCTTAAGGTATTTGTCAAAATGGATTTGTTGCCGGTGGGTGCTCCGACTACCTATGTTAACATCCACATTTGCCCAACAGCCCATCGACGCACGGCACCCGTGAAGAAGCCAATTGGCAAACCGAGAACGAAGCAACCCAAGAAAGTTAAATTTATAAGTAAGTTGCGAAATTATGCGATGTGACTATGCCTTTTAGTTCTTTTCATTGTAGTTGAAGGCACATCAGTGAAAAAGCTTTTTGTTGCTGTTTGTCATGCTTGTTCGTTATAGTTTTGTTTTCGCTTTCTTAATTGACTAGTTTTCTTCAAGATTGGTATTAATTTTCACAAAGCATTTGCCAGGCCGATTAAAATCTTAATGGACTGTTTAGTAAAAACAGGCATACGAGTACTTTTCTTATGATCATTTTATTTTAACGGCAATTACTTTAAATAAGTTAGATTATTTAGCACTTTCGCTCTTACCCTTGGAGAGGAGTCCATGTGGTTCGTACTCCTACAAGATCTTCGCGAGTCTCGGAGAACTCATCCTTCATCATAGCTACATTAGTCTGTACAAAAAATATCTTTTAGAAATGACCTACTAATTGATACGAAAATGACATGTCTACCTTAAATAATACAGAGGTTATTTCTAGTTATATTTGATATTCTTGTACATTGTGACTTATTTTTATTTAATTTCACGTCTGGCTTTATTCTGAAAATAACTTCATTAAAAATGAATAGGTTCTCTGAATACACTTGGGAATTTCCTCCTAGGTGCAATTTCCGCGCGTGAATCATCGTTGCAGGGGGTGGTTGATTGCCTTCCTGCTCTCCCCCTGTTTCCTTAAGCAGGGTGGGCATGTTCCCGACTTCAGCGTAATTAAATAATGTCAAGTTTGCGGTTGCCTCCAGTCAAGGACATTTTCTTCCTTCACATAACGTAATGAAGTGGACTGGAGTGGAACTTAATTATGTCTCTCATTAGCTAACACATTGTCGCCGCGTGGATTTTCTCTTATCATATGGAAATAATAATGGCTTTTTGTATTTCAATAGATTAATTATCCGTCTATTATATTACTTATTATCTGTTTGATATATCCTTTGTTGAAACCGGAAGCATCAACTAAAATTAAAGAGAGTTTTCTTATATATTGAGTCCGCCTTTTGTAAAAAAAAAATACAATAAAGTTATAAAATAAATAATAAAAATATTATTTTCGTACTAAAATCAAAGCCTATGGATATATCATTACGTATTGATATTTGTATGAGTATTCTGGTTGTGGCATGTGCTTTTAAGTTATACAATAAATAAAGCCGCTTATGCCGAACTTCTGGAATTTGTCCCGAAATTGAAATTTACTGCTAATAATATCAAAATTGGAGACTAACGGGAATTGAGGTCGAGCTTTATTATTTTAATTATGTTTACGTATGTACTTGTAAGCTTATAAGCCATGTTGGGTACTTGTAAGCCTTTTGGAATAATCTATGAGGCCAAATAAGTCCCTTAAAGTCGATTTAATAACTATCTCAAATTTCTTGAACAAATGAGATTTCTATAATTCTCTAAAATGTCTAAAATAATATAATTTATTTAACTTAGTAGTATTTTTATATATGCCTAAAAAATTACTATTATACAAGTATAGTTAAGACCTTCTTTGTTAAATCGAATATGTTAAATTATGTTTAATTTAAGTTGGTTTTCGTATGTTTTGCCTCAACAATACATAATAAAACTTGTCCTCAGCAACTGAAATCCGCTGCCAGGAGATGTCCAAGGGTGGCCTTGCTTATGAAGTGATCTTAGCTGAGCCTGTCGGTGGTGCTCCTGTTCCCCCCAAGCGAGCTGAATCCCCTGAGAAAACTCCCTCAGTTGAGGAGATCAAGGAGAAGCTCAAGGCTGCCGAAGAAAGGAGAAGGGTATGTTTGTACTAAGCTACAGAAAATGACTTCTAGATACGTCGTGACTAGGAACTAGGAAAATCTGGATCCATATGATCCAGGACCTATAAATATGCGCTAACAGAAGTTACCTCCGCTATGATGTCCTCAATAAACAAACATTAACTACGGTCGCCTTTAAACGGTCTATTCTTACATATGCGCCAGAGCTTCGCCTGCTATTATACAAGGCTCAAATTCGCTCTTGCGCGGAGTACGGTTCGCAGCTTTGGGACGGTTCTGCCAAGTATCTTCTCAATACCCTTGATTCATTACAGCGCCTACTCTGTCCTCTATCGCCATAGGAGAATGTTCCGAGGAGCTCTTTAACCCTGTTCCTACATCGTCTTTTCCCGTAATACCCGCACAGGTCGGGGGAAGCATCTGCATTCTGTCAACCGAATCTGCAGTCGAGTAAAAGGTTCGGTGCGTTGTTTCTTTGTAGAACAATCGACAAGTGGAATTCTTTACCAGGCCATGTTTTCTCTCCATCATATAACCTTGGATCCTTTAAGCGAAGCGTGAAAAGCACCTTCGGACGGCATAGTGACGGTGACTGGGGCAGCCATGAAGACTCGGTTTTTACAGTAGTCGCCACTCTTGGACCTCTTCTTGCTTACCATCAGGCGGGTCGAGGTCACATGTCAAGTCACAATAAAAAAAATGTGTTAATTAATTTATATAGAGTTTGGAAGCCAGCAAGATGGCAGCTATTGCTCTGAAGATGGCGAAGATTGAGGAGGCTTCCCGCATCCGTAGTGAACAGACTAGCACCTTCATTGCGTCCACTAAGGAGGCACTGGACGCAAAGATGGAGACGCATGAGGAGAAACGCGAGGCTTACATCGGCGAGTTGAGAGCAAGGCTTAAGGATCATTTGGAAGGTGTTGAGAAGACCAGGTATGTTATCGTGCTGTGTATTAAATAACTAGTTAGGTAGCTATATTTATAGTTAGATGATAAATATAGGTACATTTATTTTAGAAATTAGCGGTCGTTAAGGAGTCTATGTGGAGTGACGATAGCGGATAGAATAAGGAATAGCACATTGCGCGATAGATGTGGTTTGAAAGAAGATCTAGTGACAAGGATTGACAAAGGAATGCTTCGATGGTTTGGGCACATGGAAAGGATGAGTGAAAGTAGATTAACGAAAGGAATTTATAAATCTGATGTGGGTGGATGCGTTAAACAAGGCAGGCCCAGGAGAGTGTTTTCCGACCAAATCGGAGACATCCTCAAGTAAGCTAGGTTGCCTAGTGTCCATAACCACAGAGCCTGTATGAAGAGAATTGTGGATGTGAAGGAAGCAAGGGAGCTGTGTAAGGATCGTGGTAAGTGGCGCTCCATTGTCTCTGCCTATCCCTGTGGGAAAAAGGCGTGACAATTTGATTGATTGATTGATAATTTTAGTATCTTCTACCTAAATATAATTTGTTTTATTGTGCAGCAACATTTGACCTCGACTTGCAATTCTTTATTTTAAATAAAAGAAAAATAAAAAAAATGTTGCCCACCCGGTGCTCCCGAGAAAGGGACCTCTTAACAATACGCGCCGTGTCCAGGAGTACCGCTTTCTGAATCAAACCCTTGATCCAACTACCTAACGAGAGCCTCCTTAGGTTTTCGTCGAGGCTCTTTGCTTTATTATTATTATCATCATCAGGTTATCTCTGGAGCAACAAACCGCCGAGGTGTACAAGGCCATCGAGGATAAGATGTCAACAGCGGCCGCACAGAGGGATGAGAATCTCAAGAAAATGCTCGAGAGACTTCGCGATCATGTGAGTAGTCGCTTGGACATTAACAATGTTTCTGCGTATTTTAATTTATATTATTTATACAATAATTCGGTACATGGTCTCTATGAAGACCATTGATACGTTAAAAGTCCACGGTTCAAATATTTATTAATCAAAAAAAGAGTTGGATATATGCTTTGGGTCTGGTCATCAAAGATCGGCAGTGGTGCCCAGTCTGCCTATCTAGGATAGTACAGACTGTGAAGTTACTTAGTCGCGTTTCGGGATCAGCTTGTAAGTTACCGGTTCCAACTAGGCCGGCATAGTGGATATGTCTGCTACTTACAGTTACTAAACTGTAATAGCACCATTCACGGACCGTACTTCTGCCTAACATCAGGCAGGTAGCTGTCATCAAACTATATATTAAACTTTTTGTTTAATTTTGTTATTTGTGTCTTTCCAATAGGAGGAGCAAGTACGCAAAGTGCGGACTGGCAACTGTGAGAAGTTTCAGCAGTTGGAGAACTCTATCCAGGAGAAGTTGCAGCAGGCTGCCACGCGTAGGCTGCAGAGGGAGGCAGAGCAGAAGGAGAAACTGCGCAATCATGTACGTGACATTATAATCTCATACAGACTATTACAATATTTCTTTAGGTAAAGAAATCTGATGAACCATTGAGTTGGGCTTTCTAGTCTGGTGGTATTAGTTGCTTACACTAGATGGATATTCGGCTTGACGTTTCGACATGCAGCGGTGCAGTTAAACTTGGTAGGCGTCAAAGTGGATAAAATCGACTTGTGGAATGCTATACCAGCCCATGTGTTTTCCCCTCCCTATAACCGTGGATCCTTCAAGCAAAGCGTGATAAAGCACTCTGTATTGGATGGTTAGACTTCACAACATATTATATAACATCATGTCATAATCATGTCAGCCATTATACATCTGCTTAACATAGATTCCCTTCTCTTCCCCTTCCCCAGCGATTTATACAATAAGCGATCTGCATACAGTTATTTTCTGCTTCCTTTAGTAGTCCATCTTATAGGTGGTCGTCCTACACAGCGTTTTTCGGTAGGCAGTGAAGAACATTTCAGCCCCAACGGCCATTTATTCTACGAGCTATGTCCTGCTTATTGCCATCAGCCTCTCGCTGGGTGACTGAATTTGTTTTTTATTACGGCTTGCCATGTGACAGCCCACGTCTGATGTTAAGCTGGAGCGCGGTCTATAAATAGAGGCTACTGCAAGAAGCTGTCGCATCCACTATGCCGTCCTAGTTGAAACCAGCAATTTTCAAGCTGATCCCAAAACGCGGTACGCTTATAACTCTTGAAACCTATTTTTAAATAAACTTTTTTTTCTTTTTTTTTGTTATATATTTTTTTATCATTGTTCATCTCATTTAGTATTCCAAACTGGCGGAGGCACGCTCTTCAGTTGAGAGTATGACTAATGCCAAAGTTGAGGTCATTAGTAAAGACATTGAAACAAAACTGACAACAGCAGAGCAAAACAGAGAGAAGGAAATGCAGAAGAAACTCGATTTTGTTAAGAAGGAAGTGAGTCTTTTTGTGATACAACTCACTAATTTACTAATGTAGTGATTAGGACAATATAATACTTATTTACTAACACTAAATCAATTAATCAATTAAAGTAAAAGCTATTTATATTAGAAATAAATTCTAAAAATATTTTATCCTATGCATCTGTTAACCTCAAAATGTTATAAATTCTTAGTGCGGCATGAGTAATGCTATTTTACTGGCAATTATAACTTAACGACTTTGACAACGAATTTAAAGCAACTTTACTCACAGAATTAAACTTAAGACCTAAAAACTGAGTGTACTTATTAAAGAAAGCATTTTTTCTTTTCTTTAATTTATTTTTTTATACCTCTGTATTTTTATATGCTAAGTGTATTTTTTTTTATTTGTTATTTAGACATTATCTTAAACAAGATCGCTTGAGAAAAGCATTAGTAGTTGTCGTTAAAATTGTTTAGGTTCCTTTTCATACATCACTTTTATTATTATGAGTAAGGATTATTATTTTCTACATCATTTAAATTACGCGTTCAAGATCAGCGAAGTTAAAACCATACAAAAGTTAATATAGCTAATTTGGTCGCCCGATTTCAATTTTATAAACATATTTAAAAAAATAATCTCTCTGTTCGAGATCAAAAATATAAACGAAGAAATGCATGATTGTATTTCAAGCGGTTTTATGTTATTTTGGAAACATATTTTACGTCTCTTTAAAGCTATAAGCTGTTTTAAATATTTTGTTTTACGTGTTTAAGATGTGCGTTCAATTTTTCATGATACAGATCTTTTCGGCAAACTACACAAATGAAATGTCATTGTTTTCAATTGGCAACACCTTTGTTTACATTTTAGACTATGGCCCCTATTCACGCTGAGGTTTGTATCGCAACATGTATCATTGATTACATATCATGATACAAATCTCAACGTGTAAACGATGGTTTTAAAGTATCAAGGTATCGGATACAGCGGTGTCATGTAACATGTTATTTAAGTCCATTATCGATTTAATAGACAGTAAAAGTAACGAAAAAATACTGCTAAGACTGCTGGAGATATCTCAGACGTGTTAGAGGTATCCATTATACCGAAAAACTAGATTTTATATCGCGTATCAACGTGTGTATAATGCGATTAAAATAAGGATAGGACCGAATCGGCGCCATTTTATAACGACTAACTCTCCAACCAACTACACTTTAGTATGGTGTATTTTTCTTTTCGGACCATCAAAAAGACACCTTTAAATTAGTCAAGTGAAGTTTGTCAACAGGCCGTCCTATTCTTATTCTAATAACATAGTATGGATGTTGAAACTGATACAAATCTCTAAGACAGATCTCCGATACTGTATTTGATACAAAACTCAGCGTGAAAGGGGGCCCTTATATACTACATGATTAAGTACAGATTAAGTTGATTGCATCTCTCTTACATCGATTGTTTAATTACAGGAGCGCCGAGCTGAAATTGTGCGACAGAACAAGAACGCCCGCGCCGACACTGAGGTTGCAACTACAGGCTAAATCACTTAAGAACCACTTACACGCAATATCATAACTACACGCAAACTTTTAAGACGCTAATTTTAATACATATATAGTTTTCGGCAAGCAATTGAACTATAAATACCAGAAAATTGGAGTGGTCGGAAAATCCTCCAAGTAAATGGTTTTCCTTGCAAGATGTTTGTTGAAACTCTTATATCTTAAATAATATCTAATAGGATCATAAGAATGCGGTCTACTGGTCTTTCTAGCTAGACTATATCATGGTTATTTAGCTACATATAGGTTTGCTTTTAGCTAAAAGGTGGTAGTGATTTAATAATTAATAAAATAAGTTTTTTTACTCATAGCATTTATTATTACATTATTCTTAATTCCTAGTTATTTTTAGTTAGTTTTTATTTTTTTAACAATTAAGCCTTTTTATTATTTTTGGTGTAAACAACCCGGTTTTTGAAAAATCTTTTGAAAAATCACGATTTTGAATAAAGAATTTGTAGGTACACGCATAATTTTCGCCTAACTGGAAGAAATACATCGTTTTATATTTGATTCATTGTTTGAAACGTATCAAACATAAGTAAAATGTAGCAAGAAAAACAATTTTGCGGTCTGGCGGAAATTTGTCAAACTGTACTTACAAGACTCTCGTTTGTCCTAAAAAAGTAATTTTATAAAAACATTTTATTCCTAATTAATTATATTCTTTTGTGTAATTTTAAATGGTTTTGGCATATTTTTTGTAATGTTTAGTGGTTATCTTATAGGTAATGAGATTGGATTAAGATAATAGTAGACTGGCCGGCATAGTGGCGGCGAATAAAGCTACTTTGAACTAGGTCGGTTTCTTCAGTGCTCAAGTTAGGGTTTGAATAAATATTCATGGGTTTTTAAACTTTAGTTATTAATGATACAACTTGGATCACACTTCCATCCATGGATCACATGGATCCAGCTAAGCATAAGTCAATATGTAGCCAATGTCTTGCTAATATAAAAAACGTGATTATAGGTAATCTTTAGGTTATCCATCTATTACCCAGATTTTTCCGACCCGCCTAATAGCAAGCAATCTAAGAGTTTCGATGACTGCAACAACAAAGTCTTCACGGCTGCCTCAGTCGCTGTCACTATGCCGGCAAAAGGTGATTCTTCACGCATCGCATCATTTGTCACTATTATCTTAACGTATCTAAAACGCACGCCGATTGGCGTTTAGTAATGATAAAACCTAAACTGAACACAAAATATTTACACAATATGTGCTGTATTAAAGGAATTGGTTACATTTTTCGATATAGTATTGGCATAAATAAATATATATTTTATTAATATTTTTTTATATATGTGAACTTACGCGAACAGTATTGTATTTAGGAATTCTTTTTAGTTTGAGGTATTATTCTTATTGAAAAGTAGTAGACTATACCCAAAAAAAAAGTAAAAGTTAGCTACAATGTCGAATCGATTAAATGATCGATTAAATCGTTTGACAATGTCTAGTTTGTTCGTCAATCGTAAATAATCGCACAACGATTCGACTTTAAATAGGTCTGTTTCCTTTATGCTATTGAGTCATTTTTACCTCTAATTACTTTTTAATAAGAAACTACCTTTCTATGATTTATTGAGGAAGCTCTAGCCCTTGTATGTGGATCATAGTATTTGCATTTAAGCTATGGTGATGTCTAATCGTGGGTGCTGGACGTTGCTTGACGATACCGCTCATTTAAAATAAAAAACAATTACCTCTATTCAATCTTAACGAATATTTAATCTGGCAACATTTGTGAAATATTCATAGTCCAAATCCTATAGTAGGATTTTTAAATAAAACCTATTTTTGAATAACAGAGGTATCATTTTCCACTATATCTATTATTTGGTAATTTATACTAAGCTACTAATTTAAATCATACAGTGAGCCACTTTATACAATAAACAAATTCGTAAATACTGCATAGTTTGACATGTGGCCTATACAACAGTTAAAATATAATTTTTGAATGTGGTAACCAAAATATGGATGTGCGGGATGTAGCTTATGTGATGTCGCTGAATTAAGGACTCGAACACGTTAAACTGGACTATGTGATACAAATTAGTATATGCAATTAGAACTTGCTATTTAATAAAGTCATATAACTCCAATTTGATAGAGAGCGTGTTTTAAAACATATTTTTGTATTAAAAAACGAGTCTAGGGGGTGTGAAGTGCTTTACGCGGGACGAATAGAAATTTATATAAATATATATATATTTATCAATGATTTTAATTTCATCTAATAACTTTGTAACTTGCACACTTAATTAGAATCAAAAGAAACCATATCACAATTTTACCAAGAACAAATTCAATAATTGATATTGTCATCGTACGGGTCTAAATAGGACATGTATGCGTTTTTTGTATTTACACGCGAGTTACTGAGTGGTTTTAACTTGATAATAATGTATATAGATTTAGGGAGTCGGTATCTAGCTATGCGGGGAGCTATGCTTGCCGCTTGAATATGAAATATCGCTAAAATTAATTAGATTTAAGACCCTTAGCTTGTTTCTATAAGGCCGTGTTCATAAACACATTAAATAAACTAATTGAAATATTTTTTAACTTAACATGGTTCCCTTATAATTACAGTTGAAGTTAATACCGTACTGGTGGTACTATTGTGTGTGGGCTCGTTTCCGCACTTGAGTCCTGTGCGTTCTTCAACCATTCTCCCTCAATGGAGCCACCCGGTCTCCTCCAGGAAGGCCAGGAGTCCCTTCTGGAGGCAATTGGAATTGCAACACTCTGATGTTTTGTGGTGTTTACACGGTTAAGGTCCCAGCTCAGATGTTGGCTCAGTAAAATATGAACACGGCCAAGAACTACACAGTGATTAATGAAAAATGCATGTCCTAATGTATCTTTGCCCGCCATATGGCGTAAATGTATGGTTTGTTAGTCATTGTGTGGCTCTGTATCCTCGATTGACCAATTTGCCTTGAGTATTGTTAGTAGCATTCACTTATGGGTTTGCTTCATTGTCTATTATGAATAAATGGTGATGTTTTCTTTTAGTTATATGTGCTTAAGTTTGTCTGTGGTGGAAGGTTATCGCTGTTTGGAGCGCAGGCAAATTTTGTAGTTTCACTATCGTAAATAAAATGTCAAAATATATTTTTGGTGATTTCATTTTTTATCCAGTCCTTTGTCATCCAACGCTGGAACTCTTCCAGACGCCCGCAATTCTCCTCGACTTTCTGCCTAACGCTTCCGGGGGCTTTTAGTTACCCCTGTGATAGTCGTTATTCCATATGCCCATACGTGCTCTCCACACGGGAACTCGTCTACTGAGAGGATTGTGAGTTTTTTGACATACGGTGGCGCATTAGTTACCACACCAGTCCTTTACTAGTAAAAGACTGGTTCGATTCCAGGTAAGATTTATTTTATAGCTTTTATTGTAATATATAATGCAATTATAAATATTTGCTAATTAAGTTTGTAAGGGTTGTGTTCATGTCTGTAAAGTTGTATAAATACGAAAACCAATCAAGTTTCAAGATTAGTTTGAGATTGCAAAGGAATCCAGCAAAACAGGCAGCAGATATATAATGCGTTTAAAATAAAATTAGGACGGAATCAGCGCCATTTTGTGACGTCTAACTCTCCAACCAACTTCACTTTAGTATGGTGTATTTTTCTTTGCGGACCGTCAAGAAAAAGACACCTTTAAATAAGTTAAGTAAGTTAACAGCCCGTTCTATTCTTATAGCAATAGCACAGTATCTGCTACTTGCTTTAACTTTTATTATTTTTTTCCATTGGAGTCTTAAAATAACATTTTTTTTTTCGTTTTTTAAGAGTTTTGGCAAGTAGCTGTATTTAAAGCACTAGCGTGTATTTATCTTCATATTTCATTTACTAAAAACAATATTTACTACAATAAAGACTTGGCTGAAGTACTTATATCCAAACCATAATAAAAACAAATATTCCATTGCCTTTTATTTTCTTCAGAAATTAAAAAAAAGTTTGACGGCGTCAAAATAATCTCAGCGTCGCGTGTTCTTTGCTTGTTGTAAACCGTATTTATTAACTATTTTGAAACTTTAAATCGTAATATGAGAATATTTTAGTAAGTTATTATGGAGTCAGACAAAGAGGAAAAGCGTAAAAGGGAGAAACGTCGCGATGGTGACGATCGCCGAAAGGAGAAGAGATCACGACGAGATCGAAGTCGTCCTAGGTCACCAGAAGTGAGGAGATATTGGGATGATTTACATAAAAGGAAACGTTCAAGGTCAGGATCACCAGAAAAAAGATCAAAACGTGACAAGGGCAATGTGCCAGTGGAGAAATCTGTTGACTTGCCAAAAGCCCCAGAAAGGAAGGCTAAGGATACTGACATGATTAACACACGGACTGGCGGTGCGTATATACCGCCGGCTAGGCTACGAATGATGCAAGCACAGATAACTGATAAATCAACAGTAGCATATCAACGTCTTGCATGGGAAGCTTTGAAGAAATCTATTCACGGACACATCAATAAGATTAACACTGGAAATTGTGGCATTATCATTAAACAGCTGTTAAAAGAGAACATAGTTCGTGGACGTGGTTTGTTGTGTAGATCAATAATACAAGCCCAGGCTGCTTCATTAACATTCACAAATGTATATGCTGCGTTGGTTGCTGCGATAAATTCAAGATTTCCAAACATTGGTGAATTATTACTGAAAAGATTAGTGATACAATTTAAGAGAGGCTTTAAACGTAATGACAAAGCTATGTGCATATCATCAGCATCATTCATAGCACATCTTGTTAATCAGAGAGTTGCCCATGAGATATTGGCCCTAGAACTGCTCACATTGCTTGTGGAGACTCCGACGGATGACTCAGTGGAGGTTGCTATTGCATTTCTCAAGGAATGTGGTCAGAAGTTGACTGAAGTGTCAACCAAGGGTGTGCATGCTATATTTGAGATGCTTCGGAATATTCTACACGAGGGGCAGTTAGATAAAAGATGTCAATATATGATTGAGGTTATGTTTCAAGTGTGGAAAGATGGGTTTAAAGATCATCCGGCATTGATTGAGGAATTGGAATTGGTGCCTGAAGAGGATCAATTCACACATCTGTTGATGCTTGATGAAGCAACAGATCCACAGGATATTTTGAGTAAGTGTTTATATTAATACATCAATCATGCAATAAATTATTCCTAAATATAATAAAGGACATCATTCATTTTGAGCTTTTATATACTACTTTTGTAATGCCCAATGATTAAAAAATATATAAATGGTAGTTTTGATACTTGTGTTGATAAAACTAATAACAAATTTGTTTTTAATTGCTGTGCAATTGAGTTATTTGGAAAATAGGAAATGGATTTCAATCACAAAGACACTTCATATTAACAGTTCTGCTTTGAACTGTCATAATTATAGTTTGATCACTTTGCACACCTAAACTATGCAAAATAAAGGATATATTCCAATGAGATTGTAATCCTCGTACATCAAACTGTTTTTAAATGTAAATGCAACTGTTAATACAATTAGGCCCAAGTCCCCATACAAAATGAATGATGTACTTTGTAATGAAAATTTGTAAATTATTGGAGTATCAGTTTCTTTGAGGTTCATTGAATATATATATTTTATTTACTTATTGTGACTCATTATTTGACAGCACCCCACCTGATGCTAGGCTAAAAGTGCACCCCATTAATGGACATGATTGCAAGTAGCAGCTGCCGAGTCATTTCACTGTCTGTACATTTAAAAGTCATGTTATTACCCTGGGTCAGCAGACTGGGGCAAAAAAAAAACAATTAACTGCTTACCACTCTTAAAATTATACTATTATAAAGCTACTGACCTGTAATTTATTTTTAATTTGATATCTGGCATATAGACCAGATGGCTGTTGCAACTATGTTGACTTAATATCCCGGTCCATCAGGCTGTTTTAGCAGTGGCAGTAACAGCACCTTGGTTTCATGGTTTTGATGAGTCTCCAAATGCAACTCCAGCTGCAAATAACTGTTGGATATGCCAGTAGGAATCTGAATAACAATTTTATTAAAATATTATTTAACTCATTTCATTCATTAACAAAGCATCATATAGACACAGCTTTTATTATAATTAATTTAGTATTATTACAGATGTCTTTAAACTTGATGAGAAATTTGAAGAAAATGAACAAAAATACAAAGTTTTATGCAAAGAAATACTTGGCTCTGATATAGACTCTGATGGAGATGGGGAAGGCTCTGATGGGGAAAGTGGTAGTGAAGGATCTGATGAGGAAGAGCAGGAGGAGGCAGAGGAACCTGAAAAAAATGTCACTATTATAGATAACACAGAGACTAATTTGGTTGCACTCAGACGGACAATATATCTGACAATAAACTCAAGTTTGGACTTTGAGGAATGTGCTCACAAGCTGTTAAAGATGGAATTGAAACCAGGACAGGAGAAGGAGCTGTGTAACATGTTTTTAGATTGTTGTGCTGAACAAAGAACATATGAGAAGTTCTATGGATTATTAGCGCAGAGATTTTGCAATATAAATAGAATATACATACAACCATTTGAAGATATTTTCAAAGACTCTTATGGTACTGCCCATCGTTTGGACACAAACCGTCTCCGTAATGTGAGCAAGTTCTTTGCACATCTTCTATTTACTGATGCCATAAGTTGGGAGGTTCTAGAATGTGTTAAGCTCAATGAAGAAGATACAACAAGTTCAAGTAGAATTTATATTAAAATACTGTTTCAAGAGTTGGCTGAATATATGGGCTTGAAGAAACTTAATGATAGATTGAATGATGTGTAAGTATTATCTAGATATTTTTGTAATTCTCAGTACATTATTACATATTGAAATCTTAGAGTTCTACTGTGATCGTTTCAGACTATTGTGGCTTTTATTTATTAAAGCATTTAGGTTTAACTAATTCTACAACTTTTCTAAAATGGGTAAAAAGGAAAAATTACCAATCCTCATATTTCCATTAGAATGATCCATTAATCCTGTTGAAAAATAACAACAAGCGATATTGTTTGCCTACTTTTCCCCATTGTAGCCTGTAATGGGGAGAATTAGATAGTTTTGCGGTTGCCATCCCTGCCTGCCCGGCTAGACATATGACAGCACCCCGCTTGATGTTAAGCTGGAGTGTGGTCCATGAATGGATGTCACTGCTACTACAATCCAATAACTGTGAGTAGCAATCACATCCACTATGCCGGCCTAGTAGGAACCGGCAACTTACAAGCTGATCCCAAAACCAAATCACTTCACAGTCTGTATACTTGTAAGTGGTGGTACTACCCCGGATCGGCAGACTGGGTACCACTGCCTACCACTCTTTAAAGTCCTCCTACATGATTCGTTTGAAGCATTCCACTATTTGATTGTTCACACTGAACTGTTTAGTTCAAATAGCATCGAAATTTGTTCTACACTAGAAATGATGAATACCAATTTCGAGCCTTTGAATTAGAGTTAAGGATTGTTTGAGGTAAACTACTAAAAATGCAAGTATTATTTTAATTTTATTTATTATTTCAGAACTTTGCAAGAAGCATTCTCTGGTTTGTTTCCACGAAATAATCCAAAGAACACAAGATTCTCAATTAACTTCTTTACTTCCATTGGTCTTGGTGGTCTCACTGACGGGCTTAGAGAACATTTGAAGGCAATGCCTAAGGTACATTCGATTTTTATTTAAACCTTTTCTAATACATTTGGTTGGATAACCTTTAAACAATATTGGCTTTTACCAAAATCAACTATACTAATAAATATATTAGTAAAACATAATCATCTATGTTATGGCCACTTGATGTTCTTAAAAATATTGTATCAATGTGTATCTATTCTCTTGTAGAATGTTCCACCAGCCATAACAACAATAGAAGCAGACTCCAGCAGCTCTGACTCCAGTTCTAGTTCCAGCTCTGATAGCTCCTCAAGTGACAGTTCTTCATCAGATTCTAGTGGTAAGTCATACTTTAATTGTCTACAAAGACCCCTCCATTTTGACACTTCTTTAACCTGAAATTGAACTTTTTTTGGTATTTAATTTGTCTTTCTTTATTATAGCTTCAGAAAACGAAGAAAGCAACAAAAATAAAAAGAAGAAGAAAGATAAAGAAACACGTAAAAAAGTTACTGAATCGGACAAAGAAAAACCTAAGGAGAAATGGGGCCATGATGGATTTTATGACACATATGGACAAGGAGCACGAAGATACGAACCTGAGAGGAGAGATGAAAGAAATGGAGATAGGCGTAAAAGAGACGATAGAAATGAAGATAGAAGAGGAAAATTAGAAAGGAATGAAGATAGGCGTGGAAGAGATGATTATAATGATGATAGAAGAAAATATGACGATAGGAATAGAGATCGAAATGAACCAGAAACACGCGATGATAGAAAAGAGAGAGATGATAGAGATGATTATAGTAAAGGCAGGAGGAGATATGATGACAAGGTACGCAATGAAGTTTATGAAATACGTAATGACAAATATATGAGTAAAGGAGAGAAAAATAGATATGATGAACCTAAAGACAGAAATGATAATAAACATGAAAAGAGACAAGATAGATTCCAAATAGAAGAGGAAAGTGATAGGCAAAGAATTGATGACTATCATAGAAGACGTAAAAATAAAAAATAATTTTTAACAAAAAAAACGACTTCAAACAGTAAACTAAACAGAAAAAATAAATTTAATTCTCACAAAGTAGTATTTATTTACATTTAATTAAATAGAAATGATTAAATATTTAATTTATAATTTTAAAGTCTGAAGTAGAACAATAACTGTGTATAGATATTATGAATCTTTATAACTGACGATAATATTAGTAGGTAATTATCACGAAATAACTGTTCTGTTGTAATTATCAGTACTTCCTTATTATCCTTGTTTTGCTAACAGATTTTATGATTTCTTTTAATATAATACGTTCATGCTATTATACGTATTTGTCGTACTTTCAAATTAAATACCTACGATTTATATTATAGATAGGTAGATAGTTATTAACTAAAAATATGGAAAGAATAAAAGCTGTGTTAAAATAAGAACTAATTCAGTGTCTAATTATTTGTCTCATTTTTACTATGTTTATACCACGTGTGATCGAAAGTACTTGTACTTCAATTCCTTTCTTTCAAAGGTTGTCACTATTTTTTGCAATTACAGTTAATTGGTTGACTTTTAATACTGCTTAATTAAAAGTCACGTGGTAGTAAGAGTAGCGGCATAATTGTTTCGTCATCCTTTATTTTAATGTGTCAAGTAGTTAAGTATTTTAATGTGTCAAATGATCATCAAAACTAGTGACAACTTTCTAAATTACGGATATAAAAATGTATATTTATCCCCTTCTGACTTCTTTTTAATGCCATAAGTGAAAATAGTATAAACAGTTGTATTTTGTAGCTCCTTCTTTTTCTTAAGTCCGAATTCTTTGGTTATTAATATTTAAATGTCATTGGATTCCATTTTGAGTATTTCATTTTGGTAAATTCTTTTGTTTTATTTCAACATTGATAACAAAATTTAATGTACTCGAGTACATTTGTTATGTAAATAGCTACTATATGTCTGAGTTGTATTCAGTGTTCTTTCATAATTTGTTTTTATTTACTAGTAGTTTGTAAGCCAGTACTTAGGTACATAATATTTAAAAAGTTACTTTGATATATTTTTCTGATACTGTTATTGTTTTGTAATTGCTTTGATATATTTAATAATATTGTGTGTACTTAGTAATTTGATATTGTAGTAAGGTTGTTGTAGCATTGACTTGGCACCGACTTCAAAATTATAAAATATTTATTTAATCATTTCTATTTAACTAAATGAAAATACGTATTTGTGCGAAGTAAATTTAATTTTTTGCTTTTTAGTCTACTGTTTGAAGTCGTTTTTTTTTTGTTATAAATTATTTTATTTTACGATTTTAAGTGATGGGTAGACCGAGCAGGATGCTTTAGAATGAGATAGATCGCAAATTTTAGTAGTTTTTAGGATATGGACAGGATCGGAAAGAAAATACTTTAAAACTGATAGATAAAAGCACTTTAAAGTTTAGTCTAAAGAAAATTACATCAGGAAAAGTTTGTGTATTTTGGGTTCATAGGTTCTATATATTATTCCTATAAATCCAAACATTCCGCTCTTTTCGATTCAGGAATAAAAATAAAGGTTCCCATTTAAAAATATAATTATTATTTACCTTAAAATAAAAGTTTACGTTCACCATTGGGTCCCCCGTTTAAAGTTACCTAGGATGTAAATAACTTTTGTTTTTTAACTATTATTACTATTCCTCGGATTTTTTTGGAGGTTTCTTACTTTTTCCCCACTTTTCACTCGGTATTATAAAATTTGGGGGGGTATGTATAGATTCCGACAGAAAAAAAACGCAGGCATAGGAGCCGTGCCAACATGTACACGACTGTATACATAATTAATAGCATGTATTATTTATACAGGCTGACTTGCTTCCACCGCAAGTCCAGAACACTTCTAATCAGCCTCTCCTTTTACTGCGCAGCTTTTTATCTGCCGGTACATGCAGGATATGCAATACATAAAATCCTAAAAAATTAATTAACTAAATTTAATCATCTTAATTATTGTTTTAATTAAGTTAATATTAAATTGTTTTACAAAATGTATATGTGTTTTTCTATTCACTGCCATAGCTGTTCTAAATTATAACAATTTTGTTAATTGACATTGACACAAATTAATATATAGATGGCGTCGCGTGATAATTATGATTTGATAATGGAGGAGCAATTAAAAGAAGAGCAACAAGTTGATGGAACAGCAACAGAGCCAATATCGTCTTGTAGCAGCGACAGTGATACTTATAGTAAAAGTTCTAAAGAGCAGTTAAAAACACAATCACAACCTCTTAACCGGATCCAGAAATCCGCAACAGAATTAAAACAAAAAACTTCTGCTCCAAGTTATTTATTCTCATTAAAAGATAATGATACCCCACCATTTAGAAAGCCGATTCGGAAACCAGAACCGAAATTGCTAATCGGCTCTATATTAACTGCTGCCGAAGCCATCGAAATGGTAACGGCTGGAGTAGAGAAAGAGGGCCTACACAAGTTTTTAAGTTAGTATTTTGTATCGTATATACTTCTTATTAAAGATTTCTGGTTTATGAGCAATGGATTAAAAATACAATTTTTATTTTAATATTTATACCATAGATATAAAGAAAATATTTTATAAATCTATCATTTATACTTACAAACCTGCGTGGAGGATAATGTTTCCGGTCTGATAGTGTTAGCCAAAAAACCATTGAGTTTCAGGGAAATTCCTAATAAATAGCAGACTTTTTTTTTTAAATCCCTTTTCTAATTGTAATCGATTGTATTGGTTACGATGCGATGTTACGAATGGATTAAAATATTAGTCAAGGCCCCAAAAATGGCCTTTTACTTCGTAACACGATGTAAAAGATGCGCAATTTCAAGGCGAATAAAATGAGTCGAGTTGGGCTAAAACCATTCCAGTCGTTTTTTCGCTTCACTTGTAGGATCCAAGGTAAAAGGTTGGGGAGAACACATGGGCTGATAAAGCATTCCGTATGTCTTGTTCTACAAAGTAATGACGCGCCGAACCTTTTCTGCCATCTGTAGCTTCTTCCGACCTTTTTTACATAACATTTTTTTTCAGCACATGTGCTAATAAAGAAGAATGTAATTCTTAATTATGATATTCCCGAAAGAAACTTCTTAATGAGTTTTTTATCCGAGACTATATCATACGCGGCACGCCATGATTTTAACGAATTCAAATTGGCATGTTTAATAAGTATCTACGTAAATGCACATTTGTATTTTAAGAGGTACTACTGGCTTCCACCATCTGATATTTGGTTTTATTTTAAAGAAGTATTAATTCGACATGTAATAGAAGTAAGTTGCCTGAATTTTAACCTTGACTCAATGATATTAAGTAAAATGAGGTATATACGTTATATACACTAGTTTTAGTCAGAATCGTAGCGTGCCTTGGCGGGGTCCCGTATAAAAATTTGCTTGGGGGCCCCTAGGAAGGGTAGATTGCTCACAAAAGAAAAAAAATTTATTTTTTTGCTAAAGCACGTTGGGGGCCCCGTATAATTAATACGGCGGTAGCTACGCCCCTGGTTTTAGTATTCTCATATAGCCACGACGAAGTGGAAGTAGGACGGAATGATAGTTATTGAGAGCGAAAAAGAGACAAATGTTGCTCTGCATCGCGACACTGAGTTCAGATTTACTTATTAGCATAGTTTAGCGTCTGTTTTTATTAAAATATCATTCCCTTGAGTACCTACATTACTTGAGTACCACTTTCGAGTGCACAGGCCGTTGCAGTATCTGCTTCAAAGATACCGACTAACCGCTTTCATTAAATTCCATTTTAATTAATCGCACACTAACTAAGGTGCTGTCATATGTCATAATAAAAAAAAGCTACCAGCACAAATTTAAATGTTTCTGCAGCTATCGATGTTTAATTGCAGGATTCCCCGGATGGCCAGGAAGTATTTGAGCCAATCGAATCATATGATATATTAACCCATTTTCATACAACATATATCAACAATTTACCACTTATCCATATTATAATTTTTGGTGCTCACAGAATTAAGTTTACTTGGCCGTTTAAGAAATAAACTACATATCTACGTCCGGAATACCTGTAAAAATGTACAATGTACTGGCCAACAATTATTTTTAAGTTTGTCTTGAATGAATCAATCAAATTGTCAGGCCTTTCTCCACGGGGATAGGCAGACAATGGAGCGCCACCTGCCACAACTCCCGGACATCTACAATTAAATCCATTCATACAAGCCCTGCGGTTATGAGCTAATGCCCCAACCTTAAGGTATTGGCAACCCCGCTTTCTCAAGGATGTCTCCGATTTGGTCGAAAAACACCCTAATAGTTAGAAATAAATTAAGATAATAAAAATTATATGTCAGTAAGGTAAATTGTAGATGAGACAGTCCAGGCTTGACATTTGACAGCACCCCGCTTGATGTTAAGCTGGAGTGTGGTCCATGAATGGATGTCATTGCTATTACAATTCAATAACTGTAAGTAGCAGTCACATCCACTATGCCGGCCTAGTTGAAACCGGCAATTTACAAGCCAATCCCGGAAC
This sequence comes from Tinea trinotella, assembly GCA_905220615.1. Lineage (NCBI taxonomy): Eukaryota > Metazoa > Arthropoda > Insecta > Lepidoptera > Tineidae > Tinea > Tinea trinotella. Next base: position 850,604 of record HG992307.1, on the reverse strand, counting down.
GCGACCAAATTACTTTACAGTCTGTATACTTGTAAGTGGTGGTACTACCCCGGGTCGGAAGACTGGGTACCACTGCCTACCACTCTTTGATAACCAGACCTGAAGCAAATATCTGCCTCTATTTTTTTATTAACAAATATTTGCATTAATATTACAAATAAAAGCATAAACAAGGCAGGCCCAGGAGAGTGTTTTCCGACAAGATCTGAGACATCAAGAAAGCTGGGTTTCCTAGTGCCCATAACTACAGAGCCTGTATAAGGAGAATTGTGGTTCTGAAGGAAGCAAGGGAGTTGTGTAAGGATCGTGGTAAGTGGCGCTCCATTGTCTCTGCCTATCCTTGTGGGAAAAAGGCGTGACAATTTGATTTGATTGAAATAAAAGCTATGAAACAAATATGTGCTCCGACCGGGAATCGAACCCAGGACTTTACGCGCATTTCTGATGAAGCGGCTTAAATGTTCACATAAATTAAAATAAAAGATTAACATAATTAATTATTTTATTATTTACAAGCTACACCTTAACTAATTGATTTTTTTCTGTCTCCTTCCCTCGTTTCTTCACTCCACCTGCAATAGTACCTTTCTTTTTTTTCTTTTTACATGACAAAGGATTAGGATTATGTATTTTTTTTTTCTTTTGCACAGGCACAGGTACTTTTTCTTCAACACCTAATGCGAGTTTCATCTTTTTGAGGGCTTCATTCTGAGACTGACTTACAAATGTAGTTGTGTTTAAATTTAATATCTTATTAACTTTATCATAACTGACTTTGGACGGCTTTTCGAGGGTGGGAGATTTATTATGGAGGTACAGTAACGGAACTCCGGGTTTTGTCCTTAATTTGTCCTGCAATTCCCTGTCCTGGGTTGCTAACACATAATGGTTATCATTGTGTCTTCCAATCATACTTAAAATGCAATGTGCACCAGAAATGGGCTCTTTATGATTACATTCATGTATTCCATATTGTTTTAATATATTTAGTGCTCCCTGTGCTTTTTTTGATATTTTCTCCGTCTCAATTATAATGCAACGAGTGGTCAACAGTTTTGCTTGCCCATTTAAATATTTTGGAATTTGTTCTCTTATGTTAATTTGTTCCTTGAAAACAATAATGTTGTAAATTAAAGTATATATAATGATTTAAATTTAAAAAATGTCATTTTAAATTACCTATAACTAATTATTGTTTGCGGGTGGTTCAGGGAATGGTTCTTGCCAACGCAAGCTTTGTTCCTTTATTGTCAGGTGTGAGTCTACACTGTCAGCTTCGGGGTCTGGCAGTTCATCCATTGGTACCATGATATCCTCATGGGGTAACTTATCCTTTTCCCAATCAGCTGCCAACTCAATTAAGCGACTAGGACGGCGGTATTTACTATCCATCCTGAAAACTATTTTACCTTTAATAAATCTTCACTAAATACATGTTTTTAAACCCGCAAACAGTAATTAATACCAGGTTTTGAGTTGCATAATTGAACAAAACTTACTTTGAAAGCTGCAAAACAAAATGTGCCATCAATCAAAACCTGATAGGGTTGGCGGAAACCAAAGTTGTTGTAATAAAATTTTAGATATTTTTGAACTCTCTTGTAGCGTGATACCTTCATTATGATTACACACCTGTTTAGCTTCTGGAATTATGTTATTTTTAAAATCACGACGAATAAAGACCAGCCGATCGAATCGAGAACTTTTATTTTTTTAATTTTGAAATTGTGTTACCAGTAATTAAGGAAAATAAATAAGAAAACTTATATTTGTTACGTTTTTGTATTTTAGTAGTTTACTGTTGTTACCAAAAATTTTAAATTTATTATTCGTGTATTAAAAATTTATATATAAAATATTCTTTCAAATATTCATGATGGAAATTTTAACCATAGATAAAATAGTTTTTTGATAAATGACGTATCGTCCAACCATAGACGTTTTTTGTGAAACGTCTCGCTCTCGCTTCCATGTTTGTTCGTGGTCATTTCTCTGTTCTTTATTAGATTTTCAAGTTTTAGCATTTATAAATTAGTGTTTTTATAATTTTGTAGTGTAATTAATGAACTTTACGGCATCACGGCGACCTCGTGAGGATCTGTCGCCCGAGGAATACGGAATATTGGCGATATAATATCAGGGAGGGTACGTCAATTTCACATCCTCGTAATCTGGTAAATGCGTCATTTTATTGAATATTATAGATACTGGAGAAAATAATAGTTGTAGTGGTTATTGTTGGTGTCTATCCCGAATTGTGAGTGTTTGTTGGGTGCTGGTGTTTTGGGTTATGATGTGATTTTACGGCCTCCAGCTGATTGTGTGATGAGGGCGTCGTTGTAATTATCGTCTGCGAGCTCGGAGGGAATGCATTGATATTAACTAAGAATCTGTTAGTCATCTGGACGGTGTGCGTTGTTGCGGAGGTTAATGTCGGTGAGAGGCGATTGTTTGATTGTGCCGCCTTTGTACGATGTCGTTTGCAATGATAACATAATCATATTTATTGTTCACAGCACGTCTTCGCGTTCATGTTACGCAGATCTTTGTTAATCTTTCTTTATAGGATTTAATATTAAATAAAAACAATTAGTCATTGTACATTTTTATCTTATAAAACTTGTTTCTTGAATGTAATTCATTGTATGATATATATTTCTGATGAGAGGTGGTTATTATTTTGCAATGTACAATGTCACACAATTGTAATGTAACCTTGAATTATTTAAAAAGAGACATTCAGTTATGTGAAAAATCACAAGGTTTATTTTCAGTTGTTTCATAAGAAACCTTTAAATACAATAAGAATATTTATTTGGGGACATTTATTTACACAAATTATAGTCAACTTTATCTTGTATTCTTTATGAAAATAAGATGGATACATTTGATGTGATAAAGCAAATTACATAAACAAACTTTTTAATTGGAATTGTAAACATTAAATCTAAATACAGTGTTATTAATCATTTATATAATAAAACTTGGCCACCATGTATAGTTACTTTTATTATAAGAAAATTATAAAAGAAATAAAATTTATTAAACAGTATGTTTATTTCTGCAGGCCATGGCAGCGAACAGAAGTGGACCAGCACAGAGGCCTAACGGAGCACCTCAAACTAAAATATGTCAGTTCAAGCTAGTATTACTGGGGGAGTCTGCAGTAGGCAAATCATCCTTAGTACTCCGTTTTGTGAAGGGGCAGTTTCATGAATACCAGGAGAGCACCATTGGGGCGGCATTCCTAACACAAACTGTATGTTTAGATGATACAACTGTTAAATTTGAAATATGGGACACTGCTGGACAGGAAAGGTGAGGATTCTATTTAAATTATTGCTTTGGATACATTTGTTTGGATACATTGTTTGGGCACATGGAAAGGTTGAGTGAAAATAGATTGACGAAAAGAATTTTAAAATCTGATGTGGATGGATGTGTTAAACAAGGCATGCCTAGAAGGCGTTTCAGTTAGGTGTTTTCTGACCAAATTGGAGATATCCTTAAGAAAGCTGGTTGACCAAGTGCCTATAACTGTAGAACTTGTATGAAGAGAATTGTTGATGTGAGGGAATTGTGTTGCAATTGGTGTTCCTTTGTCTCAGCCTATCCCTGTGGGAAAAAGGTGTGACAATTTGATTGATTCAAAATTATTAGTTTATTACTATAGCTTATATATATACTGAGCATTGAACAACCCCTGGGGTGTATGAAGTAACAAAAAGAAAGAAATATCTAACTACTTATCGTATGTATAAAAACTCGAATCTTGCAATAAAAGAATGACACTTGTCAAGGCCATGCAACTGCTGTGTGTGAACTTATCTGTGGCAGCATTTGTCTCTGCTTGTGGATTGTGTACAGACTATCATGAGGTGATCTGCAGTATTTTTATTATTATACATTGCTATACTAAGCTACTAACGAGCATGTATATTAAAACAGGACAACCAAAGTACACATATCAAAGATACATAGGTACTGGTGGGTGGTTTTGAACCCGTGCTCTCGGTTTGCGTAACTATTGCACTACCACTACACTATGGTTCTCTCCTTTATTAGTCTGCAGTCATATGCAGTCAATTCTTTGTAAAACAATTTACTAGTGGAATAATTTGCCAGCCCATGTGTTCTCTCCAACCTATAACCTTCAAGCGATGCGTGAAGAAGCACCATTGGCCAGCACCACTGACTCGGTTTTTTTAGGTCGTCACTCTTGGACCTTCACTTGCTTATGATCAGGCGGGTTGAGGTCATTGTGTCAAAATAAAAAAAAATTGTTACACCACATATGACTGAAGACTAATAAAATCAAAATTAAAATTTTAAAGGAACCCCCGAAACGCTTGGAACCACTTTGGTCATATCATCAGCTTTATAGTAATAAACAACATTAGTCATGGCTCAATAGTTATATCCCTTTAATATCCCTTGGATCCTTATGGTGCATCATCAGATAACTACTCCAGGTCTTCAATTTGATAATGGCCCAGCTAATGGCTCATAGAGAGTAACAATTTTAGTTAAAGCACTATGATATTATCTGTTATTGATTTGCTGATCTAGGAGGATTCATAATCAGATACTCCCGATCTTCAATTTGATAACGGCCCAGCTAAAGGCCTAGTTAAAGCACTACAGTTCTATCTCTTTTTTTGCTGATCAATTGATATCAATTTGCTGATCTGAGAGGATTCATAATGGTGCATCATCAGATTGCCCGGTCTTCAATTTGATGACGATCCAGCTAAATGCTCTTAGTGAGTAACAAATTTAGTGAAAGCACTATAGTTCTATCTCTTGTTGATTTGCTGATCTGAGAGGATTCATGATGGTGCCTCATCAGATACTCTCGGTCTTTAATTTGATAACGGTCCAGCTAATGGCTCATAGTGAGTAACAATTTTAGTTAAAGCACTACAGGTCCATTTCTTGTTGATTTGCTGATCTGAGAGGATCCATGATCAGATTTTTTAGATCCGGAATGTTTTATTTTATCGCACTAACTTTTCTACACTTAGTTTCCTACCTTCAAGACAAATCTAATAAGTCCAAACTTAGTATACCAAAAAAAAGTTTGAACACATCCAGGATTTCGTCTCCTACCTTCGAGTTCCATCATCAGAGTAACTCAGTGGTACCAGTTAAAACACACATGTATTTGTATACGTTTTTATTTCAAATGTTAAGTCACAGATATGTTTAAAAGTAAATACCTATAAGGCTGGGAATACAAGTCTGATTTTCCTCTCCGATAGTCCGATCCCATTGTCTGATCAGACAATCGGAAGGCACTCGTGCCATACATTTGTTTGAATACCTAATACACGTCAGATCCGATAGTCGGATCGGATGTCAGAATCGGAAACAACGCCAAGGCGCTTACGATTTTATGGCCGATCCGATTGTCTGAAGGTGCAGTTTTCATACAAAATACAGAAACAAAATAGACGTCCGATTCCTACTTCCGATTTGTAAATAATTTGCTCAGCAATATCGGACGTGTATTCCCAGCCTTATGCGTGTTTAGAACGGGCAACCCTTGTACGTCGCTATGCGACGAAGATTGTTATTTTATGTCAAATAAATATGCCATTGTTAAAACACGTAAAAAATGTTATAATTTTTCCCCTAAAATATTCAATCAAGGTAATCGATCTAAACTGCAAACCAACCTCGCCATATGAATATTTTAAGGCAAAAATTATAACATTTTTTACGTGTATTTACATTGGCATATTTATTTGACATAAAATAACAATCTTCGTCGCATAGCGACGTACAAGGGTTGCCATCCTAAACAGCGCGTCTAAGATCGCTACCGCAGCTAACAAATCGAGCTGATGACCTTGAAACCCCTGATCAGATCTTCATCAATTGTAGCTAAGAACCATCTCGATCACGTCAGCTTTCAAATGAAACAAACCGCATCGTAATCGGTCCATTCGTTTAGGAGCTACGATGCCACAGACAGACACACAGATACACAGAGCCACAGATACACAGATACACAGATACACAGATACACAGACAAGTCAAACTTATAACACCCCTCTTTTTTGGTCGGGGGTTAATAAAAGAATGAGTTGTTTTAAACAAGTGGAGTTTATTGATTGTTTAGTTTATTGTATCCTGGAATGAATGTATAAATTATTTGAACAAATTTTAATCTTTGTAATTAACTAAACTCAGTGATAATAATAATAAAAATAGTGAGTCATAATAAAATTTGATATTTCCGTAACATTGTAGATAGTTACATCAAGCAGGTATTAACTGAATAATAAAACACTTTAATGGGCATTTTTGTGTTTATATAGAACAATAAGATAGCAGATAGAATGAGGAATAGCACAGTGCGCAATAGATGCCGTTTGAAAGAAGATTTAATGACAAAGGGATGCTTGGGTGGTTTGGGCATGTGGAAAGGATGAGTGAAAGTAAATTGATGAAAGAAAGGACATCATTTTGTATGGGGACTTGGGCTTAATTGTATTAAAAGTTGCCTATACATTTTAAAATAGTTTAATCTGTATTTAATTTAACTTAGTTTAACTATTTTAAAATGTATAGGCAACTTTTAATACAATTAAGCCCAAGTCCCCATACAAAATGATGTCCTTTCTTTCATCAATTTACTTTCACTCATCCTTTCCACATGCCCAAACCACCCAAGCATCCCTTTGTCATTAAATCTTCTTTCAAACGGCATCTATTGCGCACTGTGCTATTCCTCATTCTATCTGCTATCTTAATGTAATTGGAAAATATCCTTTAGAAGGAAATTTACTTTAGAAAGAACTGAGCAGAACTATTAATATGGCGTGTCTCTGTGATTGACGGACGATACAAAATCCATATCTTATTTTCCAAATAAACTTGTATGCACAGCAATTAAAAGCAAATTTGTTATTAGTTTTATCAATACAAGTATCGAAACTACCATTTTTATATTTATTCATCAATAGACATTACAAAAGTAGTACATAAAAGCCCAAAATGAATGATGTCCTTCATAAATCTGATGCGGATGGATGCGTTGATCGAGGCGGACCCGTGTTCTTCTACCAAAGGGGAGACATCCTCAAGAAAGCTTAATTACCTAGAGCTTGTATGAAGAAAATTGTGGATGTGAAGGAAGCGAGGGAGTTGTTCCAGAACAGTGGCAAGTGGTGCTCTATTGTCTTTACCTATTCCTATGGGCAAAGGGCGTGACAATTTGTTATAACCATACTTGGCCAGTATAGTGATGGCGACTGAGGAAACTATAACCTAAAATGTTTTTTCAATCATTGGCACTCTCAGTCTTTGCTAACCATAAGTTAAGTCTGAACTATAAGTAAAAAATACCAGACTAGCCTAATTAAAATATTTCGTGAAGCCTTCAAAGCTACTGTCCTTGACACCGGCCGACCAAACTAACTACAATTAGTCTGGAGACGTTTTTGCATTTGTAGTAGTGCGCCTAAGAGCGCGTTTCCATTATTAACACACGTTACGATAACACGTCATGTCCTTGGGTTTTAATTTGAAACAAACGGAAGATAACGGGAAACTTTTAAAAGAAAAGCACGAAATTCGGTACTTACGAATTAACTATTTAATAAAAATTGCATTAAACCGACCAATCGTTTTCACCAACGAAACATATATACATACGTCACATACCCTCTCGAAATCTTGATCAGAAGTAATCTCTTCAAGTTTAAAGCGTCATTGTTCTACAAAGAAACCGACCGAACCTCTTAGTCTTAGTTCAACTGCTGATTCCGGGACATTTCAATTTAAACAGGGACATGTGAAAAATTTCTACCGACATAATTTATTTTTTTTCTTTTTTAATTTTTATTATTATACATTTCTATACTAAGCTACTAAAGTGCTTGTATCATAGAAACAGGTAGATTGGTACCAGTGAGTGTTTTCGAACCCGTGCACTCGGCTTACGTAGCCATTGCACTGCCATTACACCACGGTCGCCTTGATTCATTCATCAGTTAATGTATGTTGTGCCAAAATAATAACAAAATATAATATAAAATTAGTAACATATAATATAACCAATAAATCCCTGTTTCATATAAACTGTTAAAACAGCAAAATTAAAATTTGATTTAATCTACAATGTGTGTAATAATCCAATGATAACCTAATATATGATAATTATGTTTTTTTTTGTTATCTTATTACAATACATTATTGACATTTATTACAATAATTATTTGCAAACAACTTTTTGGCCCGCATTTTGACTACAGGCGGGAACGAACGGTCAGCGATAGGTTTGTTGCGCCTAAAGTCAGGGGTTTGATTCCCGGTCGGAGCAAATATTTGTTTCATAGCTTTTATTTGTAATATTTAATAATTATATTAAAATATATTGCAAATATTTGTTAATAAAAAAAGAGGTGGATATTATGGTACCAATGGATATGGTACCAAGTCTGCCTATCCGCGGTAGTACCACTACTTACAACTATACAGACCGAGAAGCGATTTAGTCGCGTTTCGGGATCAGCTTGTAAGTTGCTGGTTCCAACTAGGCCGGCATAGTGGATAAGATTGCTACTCACAGTTATTAAATTGTAGTGACATCCATTCATGGACCGCACTCCAGCTTAACTTCGTCATATGTCGAGTCACAATAAAAAATATGTAAGATTACCCTTTTTATCAGTCGTCAGCGATCTTGCATCAGGCGAGTGGAGGTCAGAATATTTTGCGCCAACAATAATAAATGAATTAAACAAATTTTATGCGTCAGGCTCTCCGTGACCTCGATGGCTGCAAAGCTCTCGAAACGTCGGAATAATAAAATAAAATTGTAAAATCAAAACCAAAATAAACGCGATAGTATAGTCCGCAGAACGTAAGTTCGCAAGATTTTAACGTAGTGGGGGAATGTATGTACACTGGTGTGCAATAAAGAAGGGTATCTTTAGATTCATAAAAAATAATAATAGTAGTTTAAGTGACGAAAAAAAGTTGACGAGTTTAAGTTGACGAAAAAAAAAATCTGATGTGCATGGATGCGTTAATCAAGTCAGACCCAGGAGGGTGTTCTCCGAACAAATCGGAGACATCCTCAAGAAAGCTAGGTTGCCTAATATTCAATGTCATTTAAAACCCGTAGGTTGAGTTTTCTGTAGGAACTAGGATTACATTATAATAAAAGAGCGAGCCAAAAGGTAGTCTCTTGATCAAATTGGAGACATTCTTAAGAACCACCGTTGGGGTCTTCAGTGCTTATAACAAAAGAGCATGTATGAACATAGTTGTGAATGTGAGGAAGGCAAGATAGTTGTATGGGGAACTCTGCTTATCCATGTAGGAATTAAGTCATAACATTTTGATTGAATTTCCTGAGTGATGTTTTAGGCCAGCATATTGGATGTGTCTGCTGTTTGTCTCTGCCTATCCCTGTGGGAAAGAAGCGTGATAAGTAGATTGAATAAACATTTTTTAAAAATTAAAATTAATGCCCCAATTATAAAACTGCATGTGTTAAGCTGGAGTGCAGTTCATGAATAGATGTGACTTACTACAGGTAAATAACTGGAAGTAGCAGCCATATCCACTATGCTGGCCTAGTTAGCACCAGTAACTTACATGCTGATCCGGGAATACGACTAAGTCACTTCACGGTCTGTACATAGTGGTATGATCCCTGCTTATATTTATGTGAAATAAACTTGTTTCAGATATCACAGTTTAGCACCAATGTACTACAGAGGGGCACAGGCTGCCATTGTTGTCTATGATATTACAAATCAGGTATGTGTGTGTGTGTGTGTAATTTGTTCATTATTATTACAATGGAATCTCGATAACTCGAACTTCAAGGGAAACACAAAAACATCGAATTAATGAGTTATTCGAGATACAAAGGGTTTACTTGCAAAAATTTTGACTTATAAAGGCGCAATTTTTAAGTTATTTGTAAAGTCAAAGTTAAATAATAAATCTACCTAAGCTTTTTGGTAATTAATAAACGTCCACCACTGACGTACGGAGTGGTGGGTTTTTCATATATTACGGGCTGAATCCCAAAGTCCTCTGCCTATTGCCCTAAAAAATACAAAATGTCACTGCGCGTGCGCAAGTTATTAACAAACCCTCTCTTTCGTTATGACCACCACATGGTCTTGCCGTAATCGACGGCCGTCGTAAAATTTAATTAAAGTGAAATGATATTGAAGTGTAGTGAGTTATTTTCCTTTATTATTTTCATAGCCCGCAATTAATATAAAATTTCTAAACAAAATTTGGCGATCAATCCGTGTCTCGCCATAAGTTGGTCCTTCGAGCCGGATTGCCCGAATTACAACTTATCGAGGTTTGAGTTATTAAGATTCTACTGTATTATATAATACTTTATTGTACTACGTAGTAAACCTAAATATATCAGTATGTATAGTTACACAAAGGACGACCTTATTACTAAACACCAATCATATCCAGGCAACCTTTGTGTGTGAAAAGTATACTGATATAATGACAATATGAAGGGTAGTACACAAAGTCCTATATCATAATTACTAAATAAACATTTCTAATTTATTTATTTATACAAACATTACTTATTTAACAACCTGATATAAATCGTAATCATAATTTAGGGCGACCGTGGTGTAGTGGCAGTGCAATGGTTATGCAAGCCGAGAACACAAATTCAAAACCACTTGTCGGTGCCAATGTATCTTTGTTATATGTACTTTGGTTGTCCTGTTTTTATAATGCAATCACTTTATTCATATAGAAAAGTAAATTAAATTTATTTATATTGAATATAATTTTGTATTGAGAGAGTACAATAGTTGATTGAGATTACTGGTGAGGCCTTACGGTTGCCACTGTCATCACCAGCTAGAAGGCGTCCACCGCTAAACATAGGCCTCCCCTTAGAACGCCATTTCGAACGACAAGATGCCAGTTGAATCCAATGGTTATTCATGACTTTCACTATGTCGTCAGTCCACCTACCTGGGAGGCCTACCTATGTTGCGTTTGCCGGTTCGTGATCTCCACTCTAGAACCTTTCTGACCCAGGATATATATATATATATATATATATATATATGATATGTTTATTGTTAAAAAAATATATCTTAAAAGCGTTGACTTGCGTACGGTCGTGGATAATACTGTTATTATAACAAATTATCACATTGACGCTTATTGTGATGTGCTTACGATTGTATTTTGAATAACACTTCTAATAATACATTTGATAAACAATGAATTTAGCGTACATACACCTTTTTTATCTTTCACTACTTTATTCTTTATTATTGTACTGATTGCAAAAATAAAAAGTATTGATCAACAACTTTACAGCCTAGACTGATTTATAAAATACTAGATGTGGCCGCGGTTTTACCCGCGTAAAATTAAATTAAAATTAGGTACACAGTCATAAAAAAAGGAGGAGGTTCTCAGTTCGATTGTATATTCCTTTTTGTATTTATAACTCGATAACTCATATAAACTGACAGACGGTAATAAAAATAAATATAGAAAAATTCTAAACAGCTGAAACTGCCGATCTGCAAGGAGACCGTGAACCGACTAAGTCGCGTGTCGGGATTAGTTAAAAGTTGCCGGTTACAACTAGGTGATTGCAACTCCCACTTGCAGTTATTTAGGTGTTATTTAAAGAGTGGTAGGCAGTGGTACCCAGTCTGCCGATCCGGGGTAGTACCACCACTTGCAAGTATACAGACCGTGAAGTGATTTGCTCGCGTTTCGGGATCAGCTTGTTAAGCCGGTACCAACTAGGCCGGCATAGTGGATGTGATTGCTACTCACAGTTATTGAATTGTGTAGTAGCAGTGACATTCATTCATGGACCACACTTTGGCTTAACATCAAGCGGGGTGCTGTCATATGTCGAGTCACAATAAAAAAAAAAAATAGTAGATGTGACTGCTACTCACAGTTATTAAATTGTAGTAGCAGTGACATTCATTCATGGACCACACTCCAGCTTAACATCAAGCGGGGTGTCATATGTCGAGTCCCAATAATAAAAAATAATAAAAACAGTCGCCTCTATTGATGACCAAAATTTATAATTCCTATACATGTTGCGTTCGGCTGCTGTAAACTCTGATGAATGCAAATGTAATCGTCAGTATTGGCGCGCTCTCGCCGCTTCTCTTTGCCCCTCTGTCTCACTCTCACTCGTGATATGACTTACAGTAGCGGCACGCTATTATGGTTGTTTTGACGTTTGCGCCGTTCACGATGTTTCGTATAAATGACATAATAATTACGTTTAAATGAGCAAAATGTTGTTTTCTAATGTCACTATGAAGAACAGCATTTTGCACATTCAAACTTAACGGTGTCAATACGACCATGCCGAGTTTTGGCGGGCAACTGCAAGTGACAGGACGCGCAATTTTGAATTATTTGAAACGCTTGTGTAATAATGATGGAATTGTTATCTAGTAATCATTTTTAAGTTGATCGAGTAAAAACAAGTAATTTAAAACTGTGAAAAGGGTTTCAAGACTCCTTCCGAAGTTTTAGTAAAGGCTTTCCGTCGCTTTACATAACAATGATCATCAACCTCACTATCATCGTCATCTTGTGATGAAAATATATGGTTCAATGTTAAACCATATATTTTTACTTTTACACTGGCAAGTTAAATACTAAAGCCATAAACAAGAAGAAAGAAAAGAATAATAGTGTGCCGATGGTATAATGTGTAAATTCCATAGCTCCTACTAAAGTACGCGCACAATTTTTACGCTTCTACACACTAGTTTTGTTGTACTAAGTAGCATTGAACGGTTTGTCCGTCCCTGCACAATATATACCTTTTGCTTAACATTAGTTCATGGCCACTTAGCATAGCTTCTTATATAACATATTCGTATGGAATATGGCATATTGAATGGCAAGGCCAATGTCACCGCCCACGCAAATCTGCATAAAGATACTTTCATTATTACGTAGTCACATAATATATCGTCCTACATTTGCACTATTTTACCTATTATTAGTATTCGCGACTATTTTAGAATCAATTTAGTATTATTATTTATTTATTTACATTTATACACTAAGCTACTAAAGTGCTTGTATCATAGAAACAGGACGACCAAGGTATGTATATATTAAAGATATATTGGTACCGGTGGGTGGTTGCCACTACACCACGGTCGCCATAAATGCAAAAAGTAAACAGAAAAAAGCTACAAATAAAAAAAATGTTTTGACATCCTTAACATTTTTAACATCAACAGTAAAAGGTTTGCCACAGACAAATTAATTGCAAGAATTTTAAGTTTTAGTTATTAGTAGAAAATATATTGCGATTCAATGTTTATCATCCGACCGTAGCCTTCAATTGAATGTATTTTATGAATGCACGGAAATAATATGATTATTCTTAATTTGTTATTATATTATAATTTGATAACATATATAATGTCATAGTCATTTCACAGACATGTCATAGACCCCCGCGTGAGACATAAACATGATTAATTATTACACAAATAGAAATTTATATACATATTTTAATCTAAAATACCTTTATTTATACATTCCTTTTGTAGTTTTCAGAGTGGTAGGCAGTGGTATCCAGTCTACCGATTTAGGGTAGTACCACAAGTATACAGACCGACATACTTAGCCGCGTTTTGGGATCACCTTGCAAGTTGCCGGTTCCAACTAGGATGTGACTAATTACAATTATTGTAGTGCGTTCATGGACCGCACTCCAGCTTAACTTCAGGCGGAGTGCTGTCATATATCGAGCCACAAAAAAGAAAAGTTTGATACAGTAAAACATACTTCATGTTCAGACAGAAGGCGTCCACTGCTGAACCTAGAACGCCATTTCGAACGACAAGATACCAGTTGCAACCAAAGGATGTGACTTTTACTATGTCACATCAGTCCTAGTCCTAGGCTTCCCGCTTACCTACGCTGCGTTTCCCGGTTCGTGGTCTCCACTCTAGAACCTTTCTTTCCCATTGGTTGTCGGTTTTTCGAGCGATGAGGCCAATAACCCAGGATAAATATTTCTCGACATATTTCTTATTTACATTTTAATCTAAGCTACTAAAGTGCTTGTATCATAGAAACAGGACAACCAAAGTACATATATCAAAGATACATTGGTACCGGTGGGTGGTTTCGAACTCGTGCTCTCGGTTTGTGTAACCATTGCACTGCCACTACACCACGGTCGCCTTGGATTGACATATAATTATTTTCTGTTGTTTTAGTTTAAATGTATGTCAATATTAGGTCATACGTAGTGCGTGTGTGCAAGTGATTGTCGTCATTTAGTAATGGAGTTATTGTTGTATTAATATGTCCAGCATGTGTGACGTTCAACAACCCCCCCACCCCCCCTATTCTATGCCGAGTCAAGCCATAGAAATGCCTGCCCACTAATGAGGCGACACATTCGTGACCGCCCAAATATATTCACACAATATTTATTTGAAACAAAGGAAGGGATAAGTGAAAGTAGATTGACGAAAGTAATTTATAAATCTGATGTGAATGGATACGTTAAACGAGGCAGACCCAGAAGGGTGTTCTCCGACTGGGTTGCCTAGTGCCATTAATTATAGAGCTTGTATGACGAGAATTGTTGATGTGAATGCTCCATTGTCTGTGCCTATCCCTGTAGGAAAAAGGCGTGACAATTTGACTTGACTTGATATTTTTTGGTCTTATTTGTTTTTATACCAATTAATTTCTAATTAATTCTAGTGAAAGTAATTTTTAAGACAGGGGCAGTGACGTGATAATATCGTCGGTAGCGTAGCGTAGGTGTCAGGGGCGGAAGCAAATTTCTCGCCCTTTATTTATGTATTTCAATATAAAATACTAAAATATGGAGTCTTAGCAAAGAAACAACGTTTTCGTCGATTGTTTAGGTTAAAAAAAGTCGTAAATATTCTTTGACAATATTATAATCACATTCACCACAACAATACTTTAAAATATTTATTATTATTTAATTATGTAATTTTTCCCTAAAAGCTATGATGCTAGAACAATCGGCAAGTGGAATGCTTAGCCAACACTGGAGTTCTTTCCATCCTAAACCCTTGAATTCGTTAAGAAGCACTGAGGCGGTCACCAGGCCGGAAGAAGTCATTTTTTTACAGTCGTTACCACCTCTTGGTTACAGACAAGTCAAGGTCAGATGTTACAAAAAAAAAAGGTAAAATATCATCATCATCAGCCAGAAGGCGTCCTCTGTTAAACATAGGCCTCCCCCTTAGAACGCCATTTCGAACGACAAGATGCCAGTTGCATCTTTTGGTTATTGGTGACTTTTTCGAGGTAAAATATGTTGTAATAAAAATGGTACGTTTGTTAATTGCAGGACACTTTTGGCCGTGCGAAGAATTGGGTAAAAGAGTTGCAGCGTCAGGCGTCGCCGTCCATAGTGATAGCATTGGCTGGTAACAAAAGTGATATGGCCGCGAAACGCATGGTCGAATACGAGGAGGCCCAGGCCTATGCTGATGAGAACAGTTTGCTGTTCATGGAGACCAGCGCCAAGACAGCTATGAATGTCAACGATATATTCCTGGCCATTGGTGAGTATATTATTGTCATATTGGCGTGGCCGAACGGTTAGCCCCCGGGTTCGATTCCCGATCGGAGCAAATATTTGTTAATAAAAAAAGGTGAATATTTGCTTCGGGTCTAGTTATCAATGAATGGTAGGTATATGCTTTTGATAGTATGATAACCCAGGTTCAGGTAACCAGTGATGACATATGGCACTGAGACGTGGCCCTTAAATGTTGGTCTGTTGGAAAAGCTCAGAGTCACTCAGCAGGCAATCGAGAGAGCTATGTACCTCTGCGCGATATAATCCGTAACGAGGATATTCGCCAAACAACTAAGGTGGTAATTTCTTCTTGATATGGCTTGTAGGATATACAAGCTAAAGTGGCAATGGCCTGGCCACACTGCTTGAAAAACCGATCCCGATGGGAAAAAAGATTCCTAAGTGAAGACCACACACCGGAAGACGCAGCGTAGGTAGGTCTTCCACTAGGTGGACTGACGACATAGTGAAAGTCACGAATAACCGGTAGATGCAACTGGTATCTTGTCGGTCGGAATGGCTTTCTAAGGGGAGGCCTAGGTTATGCAGTGGACGCCTTATGGCTGATGATGAATACTTGAACGGCCCCAAGCGACTTTTTCTGTCTATAATTGCTGTGATTATATATATGTGTTGTTATATAGCAAACAAGTTACCAAAGAGCGAGAGTGGGTCAACGGGCGCGGGCGCAGGTGGTCGAAGGCTCAACGAGGGTGATGCACCAAGGACGTCCGGATGTTGCAAGTGATCACACACAGGTATATCTCTCAGATTATTATTAACTCAACTTTATAATATGTGCTACTTTTCCTTGTCTTATGTTTTGACAAAATATAAAGTTTTTTTAAATTGTGATTCGATGTCTGACCAAGACCACCCGCCTGATGAAAAGCAAGAGTGCCGCCGGCTGTAAAAACCGAGTCTTCACGGTTGTCCCAGTCTCCGTCACTATGCCGACCAAAGGTGCTTCTTCACGCATCGCTTGAAGAATCCAAGGATAGAGAGAACACATGGGCTGGTGAAGCATTTTACTTGTCGATTGTTTAACAAAGAACAATCGACAATTGCTTCCCATGACCTGTGCTAATGGGGTATGGATGCCGGCATAGCGACGGCGCCTAAGGCAACCGCGACTGAGACGGTTTTTTCAGTCTTTGGCGCTCTTGGACCTCCTCTTGCTTACCAACAGGCGAGGTAAGGTCAGATGTCGAGTCACAATAATAAAACATAAAAATGACAGAGGCGCAATTTGAAATGAAATTTAGACACAAATAAAAGAGAAACAAGTATGAAATATTGAAAAAGTATTTTTCTATTTATTATGGCTCGATAGCACTTCGCCTTATGTCAGGTAGGGGTGCGCTCCATGAATAAAGGCGAATGCTACTCAAGGTAAATTACCGCGAGTAGTTGTCGCGTTCACTATGCCGGCTAAACTTACAAGCTGATCCCTAAAACTCGACTTAGTCACTTCACATTAAATTGAAAGTCGTGGGATTACTCCGGATTGGCAGAATGGGAAAATTACTACCAAGCTGCACCGATATGGGGCAGGACCAGGTTCACAATATATAAAAAAACAATCCAAAAGTTAATCCAAAGCTTTTATTTTATTATGTCTCGACCTGCCTGATGGTAAGCATGATAGAGGTCCAAGAGTGCCGACGACTGAAAAAAACCGAGTCGGTTCCTAAAATAAAATAGTTCTTTATTTTAAGTCTTCGATCATATATCACGGTAGATACACAATTGCCGCTCAAAAAGCGTCAAAATAAATGCATGTCCGTATTGATCTTGTACTTGCATTTGTTCTCAGTCCAAAATTATGTTTGTGTGACAAGTTTATATTTTAAAACAAGGTGGTAAGGTTTAGTTTACAATTCACCTTTAATTCACTTACACAGTTTATATCAGTGTAAGTGAATTTTATGACGCGCGGACACTTTTATGACATCATTTTGTATGGGACTTAGTATCTATTAAATATATATATGATCGATGTTTTAACACGTTCACAGTCCCCCCCCCCCCCTCCCCTCCACTCAGGACTCTGATGTTAAGCAGTGAATGGAGGCGACTCCTAACATAATTTACATAGCAATATAATTATTTATTTGTCATAAATCCATGTAAAAACGATTAACATATTGTGTAAGTTCATCAAAATATAATCATAAAATATATCATAAAATATATCAATACTAATTCACTGCGAGCCCGAAAGAGGTCGCGGACTCCTGAGTGTAAAATAATGCGTGGCCGTGTGACTGTGAACGTGTTTAGTAGTAAAATAGTTCTTACAATTAATAAGAACAACTTTGCTTTTTTAACTCGCCTTGGAATACGTGAGGGCTAAATATGTTTTGTTTAATTATTGTGTGATAGCTGAAGCCGTGCGGCGAGATATGCGGCCGAGTGACCGTCACAAGCCTCGCCGTAAGCAAAACACATTTAAGAGATATAAATAACGCTAAATATAAACAAAAGTAATACATAGAGTTACTTTAAAATGTAATTGTAACAAATATATATATATATATTTCTATATTTTATAGATAATTATAATGCACCGCCAATTGTTGTTAATATCAATTGACATCAAGCGTTCTCTCTCCCTCAATGGAACAAAGGATTAAGTCTACGGGTGGTAGTATTTTCGCGAACATTGTTTATTGAATTAAACAAATTCTATGCGGCTTACTATCGCGAGTATTTTGGTTTAGATATTTATATTATTCCTACATTTCGAGAGCTTTGCAGCCATCGGAATAATAATAAATTGTAAAATCTAAACCAAAATAAACGCGATAGTAAGCCGCATAAAATTTGTTTAATTCTACGGGTGATGTTTACATCTTTTATCGCATTCTCTTCGTCTTCTTATCTCCTTATAAATGATAACGCATTTCAATATTTGAATAAATTCTTTTTGATTTGTGTAAAATATTTTTTCAACTTACACCTTTGTTCCAATGAGGTATTTATTAGCAATATATAAAATGAGATTGAGGTTTTATGGAGTAACTTGCAAACATGGCTCAGGTCTTTGTTGTTTATTGGGGTAGGCAGAGGGCAGCTTGCATAACAAGGTCCCACAAGCAAATGGGACTAGGTAGGCCCAATGCTTGATGGAACTATTTGCAAACCAATCGTAATGCTTAATATGTTTGTGAGTTATTATGCTGTAAAAAAAGATAAAGTTAAAATATAAATGTAAATTAAATAAAATAATTATGTTGTTTTTTTAATTATATAATTTTCACCCTAAATTTTATATTTTTTACTAAAACCGAGGTGAAGGTGCATTTAGGTTATTTGTACAGTCTGCTGCAGAATTGTATATGGTACGATATAAAACAACGACAACAATAAAAGGGTTTTCTACATCTAATAGGTCCAAGATTTTATTCGTGCTAAATTTAGAATGTGATTTTTTTATTTATCTCAAAATATTCATGCACTAGAATATTCTATACTCGTTTCTGCCTATACATACAGATATAATTATAGTCTAGATATCCATAAGTATATATTGTTTGAATAGAAAACCTTTACGTTAATTATCAAATCGTAACATATACATTTTTATAGCCAACTGAACATGTTAAGTTTCCAATTTGCACTTTGCAAAATGGATCTAGTTTTCTTTTTAAGTAATTATTCACATTTAATTTAAACACTATTAAATTTTAAATACACACTGAAAATTCCTGCGTTTTTATTAATTCATATTTTATTCTTTGAATGTGGGCTGGGCCCCATGTAACGCTGATATTTGGAGATGAAAAGTGCAACTCGATCACATTAACTGTGCATATGGCTTCAATGATACCATACCGTAGCGCTCTGAACGGTGTGATAAAAACGTCACTATAAACTGTCCATTCGTTTATATTCTTTGTGACAGCTCACGCCTATGAATTACCTTTTTTTAAACGGTATAATGTACTACAGTAATGTCGTACTTTATAGACGGGTAACGCCCACTTAGTGAAGTACCCTGTTCATAACTAATGATCAAAGATTATAAAACGGGTATCCAAAATAAATCGTGAACTTGATTAAAGAGGTAACTCGCCTACGTTTTATTTAAAAATCGAACTGGTTTGACACAACGAATGTACAATTAGATGAAATAAAATCGATTATTATTTTTATTCGAATTGGTAATCGCGTCACTAATTTCGAACTGTCAAAAAGAAAATAAACTAATGAACAGAGTATAGGTCGTTTTGGTAATGAACATGCGTGAATGAACCGAGTGTGGCTTGGAGGGAGGGGAGGGGAAGTAAGAGGTACACACTTAATGTGATCGGGTAGTATATGATGAAATTTTTTAATAAAATTTGTTATATGTATGTTAAATTTATAATTGGCGCCACGGCTGTTGCAACGTCAAAGTAATGTTAGATTGTTTGTTGAAGGGTACAGAAAATTATTTGCTTTAGAATACAAACCCAGAGGTGGTATCAAAATCAAGAGAAATATTTATTTATAATGCTATCTTAGTTAAAATTTTAAACTATTAAGATAGTTTTTTTGGCCACTGTATATTTGTGCCCTCTCGCGTTACTTTTTTTGACCACATTACGATCTAAAATCAATTACTGTAAATGAAAGTTTAAAATATCTATGCATCAGTCATTCCATACAGTTGGCAAACTATTACTATAATTATATCCCATGAGTACTGATGAGAGTGCAAAATTTGAACTCAGTCGATTTTTCAGTCTTCGGCACTTTTGAGTCTTTGCCTACTATCAGGCGAGTCATTGTCAGTTGTCGAGTCACAATAAAAAATAGTATCTAAATTGAGATGTCACTGCTGATCGAAAATCTACAAAACAATTAAATTTTCGTTATACAAAAAGCAGTGCCAGTTTTTGTAGGAGCAGTTGCAGACAAACTTTTGGTCGGCATAGTGGAGGCCACTAAGGCAAACAAGACCTTCCCTTGCCGGGTGATCAGGCCGGTAAAGGCAATTGTCGCGTCAGAATTAAAAAAAAACTCCAAATTTTAATCTAAACTATTTATATTTAATAAAGTTTATCCCCTACAATATTCCTTAAATTGTAAACAAACATGAATATATATGTACAACAAATTGCATATGTGTGTATGTATAATTAGTTTGTTTTAATGCCTTTGAATAGACTAATAGTTGCCTTGAACGAATCTTGTGATCGGTGGGGATCAATATGTGATACAATAGGTTTGATCCATGTGCGTCACTAGTATTTCGTAACCACCAATGAAAATAATGGTAAAATAATAAAAACCAATGGTATTTCGCCTCGTAACTAGGTACTGAGTGTGTTCTTTACCGCCTATACCACAGAGAATGTTCCTAGGAGCTTTTTAATCTTGTTCGTACCTTAATTTTTGCTGTAGACCTAGAGGAAGCATCTCATCACTTGCAAGTATACATACCATGAAGTGACTTAGTCGCATTTCAGCTTGTAAGTTGCCAATTCCAACGAGGTCGGCATAGTGGATGTGCGCTGCTTACAGGTATTTAACTATAGTAGCAGTCTTTCTATCTAACACCATCTAGCCTAACACCAAGAAGCCGCCTAAACGTATGGTTTCTTAGTTGAACAATCGATACGTGCATCCCAGTCCAACATCAAATAACCTTGGATCCGGAGCATATCTGGTCGGTATAATGACAACGATTGAGGCAACCGTAATCTAAGTCGGGTTTTTCAGTCGTATGGCAAGAGACATCCTTGTTTAACCACCAGGCAAGATGTCTCTTCCAAATAAAACATAATAAATGACAGGCGCTGTCCGTCTGTCTGTGCGCAATTTATAACGCCAACTTCTATGTTAGCGGTTGTCTATAGAAAAAAATCTCGTTTAGATGAAAAAACTTCTAGATGAGCCGACTGCTGGTACACACTGTTGAGTTTACCTTGAAAGGTCAATATTGACGCTTACCAAGTGTGTAACCAGTATAATTTCTGACCGACCTCCTCTAGAACTGGTTACGAAGCATTAGTAACGCAAATGGACTAATTCCGGAAGCAAGCAATATAATACAGAATAGTATATATTAATAATGGCTTTATCGACAAATGGTTAAATAAATGAAAATGTTAAAAATTATATTGTGTTATTAGATTTAGGTATTTGTCGATAAAGGCCCTACTAGCATTTAGGTCCCAACATTTTATATTGTAACGTAGTTAATGGTTTAGTTATAATTAATGTTAAGACCGATTATATTCACACTCGCGCATGTTTTCCTTTTGATTAGTATTACATTGTGAAAACTATTTGCGGATTATGTGCTTCGTAAACACTTGCAGCGATCCAGTGCTTTCCATTTAAATTTGGAGAACAAATTGTATGTCGCTTTATGTATAGATTGAATTTGGAATAAAATGTCAAGTGAAGCGCCATCTAGCGGAAATTTCTTAGCACTATGAAATGCTAGAAAAAATTCTAAGCTATTTGTAACCATATAACAAATAGGTAAATATTTGCTCCTGATCTGGTTGTCAAAAGTGTGGTAGGCAGCGGTGCCCAGTCTTCCGATCCGGGGTAGTACCACCACTTACAAAGTATACAGACTGTGAAGTGACTTAGTCGCGTTTCGGAATCAGCTTGTAAGTTGCCGGCCGGCATAGTGGATGTGACTGCTACTAACAGTTAATTGACTAGTAGCAGTCGTCTCCATTAATGGACCGCACTCCATTTTAACATCAGGCGGGTGCTGTTATATGTCGTCACAAATAAAAGAAAGCGTATGAAGTGGTAGGCAATGAATATGGCATCGTAGTACGACCGCTTTCACCTTGTTGGCAGGTTTCTAAGCTATGGACTGGCATGGGACTGCTGCTTAATATTAATAATGTCAATATAGAAAAGCATGCAGTTTATTTTCCACTCAAGGCTAAAAAGGAAAATAATGTACGAGGCATAAAATATAGTTTTTATTAAGTTAGCTTATTGAAAATAACCGCAAATCAATTACATGGTTATATAAATATATTATATGTATGTTTTTGTACTCTGTGTAAATATTTCGGATTTATTAAGATTATTATATTAAATAAAAAAAAATGTAATTTACTTTTTGTAGTTTTTTATTTCATTATCATTTTGTTTATTACCCCCAGTCAGTATTAGGCTATGAATGTAACGACTTCTGAAAGGTAATGCCGACATTATGTCTTTGGCCGGCATACTGACGGCGACTGAGGCATTCGTGAACTACTCGGTTTTTTTCAGTCGTCACTCTTGGACCTCCATTTGCTTATCGTCAGGCGGGTCGAGGTCAGATGTCGTGTCACAATAAAAAAAATACCAACTTACAGAACTGGACATTTAATTTTTACATTTATAAACAAAGCTGTTAATTAATGCTTGTATCATAGAAACTGGACAACCAAAATACCTAATATATCAAAGATACATTGGGAATGTAATATTTTAAATTTGTTTCGCAATATCTGACTAAAGTTGGTTTCGTAGTCTTTAAACGTTTCCATAGTCGACATTATTTACTAGACTTGTGATCTGCGGTCCAGGCAGAGCGCAAGTAGACTGGGCCCCAATCGCTTTGACAGATCAGTGGCCAGTCGTCGACACGAATTTGTTGGTGATTTATGAGATTTGGGGCCCACGATTGTGATTTAGCATCGACACAGCAATAATTCTGGAATTAGACCGGACGACAGAACACAAAAATGCTTATAAAATAGTTTATGCTTTGAAAGAAAAAAAATGATCATTGAGATTTTTTTTATGTACCAATTATTTATGGTTTCTAAACTGGAATACTTTTATTTTAAAAATATAATTCTTTTAATTGATAAATTACATAGACATTAAGTACAAGGCAAGCATTAAATTATGGCACAAAATAAAATAAAAAGTAATTGTACATTATTATAGGACCACACTCTTTCCACGCCTCAGTCGTTTTCGATCGAACGACAACACGCTCGTTATGTCGTGAACACGCTGAAAATCCATGAAATCACAAACAATGTCCCGTTTGCATAAGCCAAGCGGATATCAGCATATTCCCGTTCGACTGTTTGACACTTTATTTAAAAGCCACAGTTTTTCTGAAAAATTATTGCGATTATATATAATTTATGATAATATTATTTGTGGTATATGATTTTAATACTAAAATAAGCCCAGACGGATGTGTGGTCCTACTAGACACGAAGGGTTAATAAACATTTATTACAATTATACACAATTTGGCAAAAAGCATCCACTAAAATATTATTAGCACATTAATTAATTTTATACATTTTATAATTATGTGCGTGTTATATAAAAATACGACAACTGTATCAAACATACATTTGTAAAACCGTAGTCTCATAGTTTGAAAAGATGGTATGAGGCAAAGATGACCTGCCCAGTACCATCTATCTGATTTACTAAGACCTTTTAAATATATATTTAATAAATATACTTTTGTTAAAATTATTTATATTATTAACTAGATTTTTAGAACACATTAAATATTGTGTACCATTAAACAGTACGTAATGGTCTCGTGAAGTGACAAGAAAACGTTTGAGAATGATGGTATTTATAAAAAAAATTATGGCAAAGCACATGAGGTCTATGTGTTGTCGTTTGACTTCCAGCATATTTTGTCACTCAATTAGGGCCCATGTTTTTCACTAAACTCACTGTCAACTGCAGAAGTGAAACTACTTCTTGGCTAAGCGAAAATAAATTACGCAGAGATTCATTTCAACCACCAACGAAGGAAACTATTTGTTGCGTCAAAATTTAAAAAAAATGTGTAGCGCAATACCTATATCAAAGTTATGCTGGCCCAATAAAAATAAAACAATTTTAATGAATTAAACAAATTTTATGGGGATTACTATCCCATTTATTTTTAATTTTTTTTTATTCTAAAGTTTCGAGAGCCTTGCATCCATCGACTCTGTGACCACGGTGGCTGCTAAGCCTTCGTAACTTCGGAATAAAAAAAATGAAACAATCAATAACAAAAAAAAAACGCGGTAGTAATACGCATAAAAATTGTTTAATTCACTAATCAATGTTCGCGCAAAATCTAAGAAAACAATTTAACATAACTTTATGTAGTTTATATTGTAACATGTGGTGGGGGTTATACGGATGTTATGGTCCCGTGGCAACAGCGGTTGACTACCACAAATAATATACTTAAGAGATCTGTGTGTCAATAAAGCATTCTGATAACACGTTCAGTATGCTTTATTCTATAAGCACCTTCTTTCAAATTTCAAACTATCAATTAGCTAGTGACGCATATTCATTGGTTCACCATAAGTTTAGTGTAAATGGTAAGAATGATGGAGATCAAAAGTGCTGACGACTGAGAAAACCCGTCAGATCACAGCCGCCTCAGTCGCCGTCACTACGCCGGTCAAAGTACTATGTTACCTTTTTTTAAAATATTTCTATACTAAGCTACTAGAGCTTCCGTCTGGGCGACCAAAGTATCAGAGATGCATTCGTACCGGCAAGTGGTTTTGAACCGGAAGCTCTTGGTTTGCGAAGCGATTCCACAACCACGGTCGCCCGATTTTACATATTTATAAAGTATTTTTTTAATATATTCGATAATATTATTATTGCTTTCTTCACATTAGCTCTCCATAAACTGGAGTGATGGAGTACGATCCATAAGCGGATGCGACTACTGCTGCCATAAAGAGTGTTTGTCGAATCCATTATGCCGGCCGCTCTAATAAGGAATAAAATAATTACGCAGTAAAAGACTTTTTAACATTTAGTAAGCTACTAATGACAGGTAAGCTAGTATCATAGAAACATAGTAATTTATATGTTATATACATTATAGGCCCCGTCCACATGTTTGCCAAACAATGGCGAACAACAAACACGAACATTCTTCAACACTCAAATGATGTTTGGCAAACAGTTTGTGATGTCTCCAAATCCTTGGTACTATATGAAGTATTTTGTACGATTCCTGTGAATTTTACTCACCGCCATGTTTGTTTATGTGGTATATACTAGTATGTAAATGCCTGTTTGTGGTCAATGTTTGGAATTTTGTTTGTTTCGTATTTTCTTAAATTTTGGGCGTAAATTGATTAATGAATTAAACAAATTTAATGCGGTTTACCATCTCCGTGACCATGATGGCTGCAAAGCTCTCGAAACGTCGGAATAATAATAAAAACCTAAATAAACGCGATAGTAAGCCGCATAAAATTTAATAATTCATTTGTTTGTTTGTTTGCGGCACCAAGCATGTGGAGTGAGCATCTATTAGTGGCATTTATAACTCGTCCCTCTGCTCGTGCAGCATGTCACCATAGTCTGTGACCTCGCTGCCCACGAATAAGTCGTAATGGCGCAACACTTCAGGGAATGACAATACATCATCGTTGTCATCGTCGGCCGCGGCGAATAGGTGTTCCACTTCTTCAGCTGCTATCAGTCTGAAAAGTTAAAGAAATAAAAATAAATTATCAGCACGGGCATGTTCTTACTCATCGTCAGATTCTCGTCAACTGAAGTAGTGAGGTCCCCCACCGGCCGGACAAATTCTACAGGGTTAAAGCGTTACTTTCCAATCAATCAATCAAAATGTCACGCCTTTTTCCCACAGGGATAGGCAGAGACAATGGAGCGCCACTTACCACGATCCTTACACAACTCCCTTGCTTCCCTCACATCCACAATTCTCCTCATACAAGCTCTGTGGTTATGGGCACTAGGCAACCTGGCTTTCTTGAGGATGTCTCCGATTTGGTCGGAAAACACTCTCCTGGGCCTGCCTTGTTTAACGCATCCATCCACATCAGATTTATAAATTCCTTTCGTCAATCTACTTTCACTCATCCTTTCAATGTGCCCAAACCATCGAAGCATTCCTTTGTCAATCCTTGTCACTACATCTTCTTTCAAACCACATCTATCACGCAGTGTGCTATTCCTTATTCTATCCGCTATCGTCACTCCACATACACTCCTTAACGACCGCATTTCTACAGCGTTAATTCTACTCTCATGCCTCTTCTGCCATACCCGAACAGCCATCCGTGACTTTTGGGACATTATTTGGCTGTTCATTATACTATGAATGGCACCGTTCACTACATTACCCTTTTGCACTCTTCTCTCAATATCTTCATCACACTTTCCATCCCTAGTAAACATACTTCCCAAGTAAACAAATTGTTTGACTTGTTCCACTTTCTTTCCGTCTATCATTATCTCACATTCTGTTATTTCATCCTCTCTCTCCAAAACCATTACTTTGGTTTTACTTACATTCACTTTCATACCCTTCTTTTCTAATTCCGCATTCATTATAGTAACCATTTCCTGTAACTCATACGCCGAAGATGCAAGGATAACTTGATCGTCGGCGTACAAGAGACATTTGATCACCAAGTCATTCATTCTTAAACCATACTTCCTTTCACGCAACTCTTTCAGACAACCGTCCATGAATAGATTGAAGAGCCATGGTGACGCTACACATCCCTGTCTGACACCTTTAGAGATGCCAAACCAGTCAGATAGTGCCCCGTTAATTCGAACACATGCACTGGAATCCTCATAAAGAGATTTCAGTGCACGGACCAAACGCTCCCTCAACCCAAACCCGGACAGCTGCTGCCACAATTCACTCCTGTTCACTCGATCATAGGCCTTCTCAAGGTCAACAAAAGCACAAAACACCTTCTGGTGTTTTGCCAACACTTTTTCGCTGACGCATCTTAGAGAGAAGATCTGATCCATACATCCCATCCCTTTCCTAAATCCCGCTTGCGCATCCCAAATTTTATCATCTGTTTCATGCATCACCCTTGCAATCAATACTTTCGCATACAACTTGCCAACAATACTGAGAAGGCTAATGCCGCGGTAATTTTTGGGTTCCTGCTGCGACCCCTTCCCCTTGTAAAGTGGTACTATGACAGCCTTGCGCCAGTCCCCTGGTACAAGACCGTTCACCCAGCACTTACCGAAAAGGAGACACAACCAGGAAGCCACCAGCTGACCACCGCCCTTCAGCATCTCGACAGTTATTCTGTCACACCCAGCCGCTTTTCCAACTTTCATTCTTTTCAATGCATTCAAAATCTCTTCCACATCTATATCACATTCAGATTCACTTTCATTCAGCGTGGAGGAAACATCAACACACTCTGGTGCTGTGTTATCATCCTCCACAAATAAACTTTCAAAATACTCCTTCCATCGTCCTAACACTTTCTTCTCTTCAGTCACTAAATCACCATTCGAATCCCTAACCACATTCACTTTAGACTTCTCCAGTCCTCCCCGGGCTATCTTAACCTGTTTCCAGAACAGTTTGATATTATCCCGGAAATTTCTGGAGAATTTCCTCTCAATATCCTCTTTCACCTCTTTCTTCTTCCGTTCTATACATTCTTTCACTTTAATTTTTATTTCTTTATATTCCTTCATTACCTTACATACATCCTCATCTTTCTTACCCGCGTTTGTTCGTCTACTAGCTTTAACTGCTAGTAGATCCTGCCATTTTTTCTTCTTCTCGCATACTAATACTTCCGTTTCCTTATCCCACCACATGTTGGGCCTCACATTCTTCCTCTTGCTTACTCCACACACTTCTTCTGCAGCTTCTGTCATACCATTCCTCAATTTCATCCAAACTTCCTCCACACTATCATTCTCATGATTACAGGCATCTCCTATTTTCTCTCGTTACTTTCCATATTCTAAAAATATACTTGAAATCATTAAAAGATCCGTCCAAGCGATGCATGAAGGAAGATACCTGCTTCTTCACGCATCGCTTGAAGGTTCAAACCTTTTAGTTCGGCTGACGATTTTATATTAAAGAGGCTAAACCAAAGAGACTGGATGTCTAAATTTTATACCTATACTTCGCTTATAGAGCATACTATAGCAACGGCACGCCACAATGGCCGTTTCGACGTTTGACTGCTCATGAAGTATCGTATAAATTATCAATTATGTTTAAAGTAGCAAATTGTTGTTCTTTATTGTAAAGAACAACAATTGTTCCTTCAAACGTAATTATGAAATTATACGAAACTTCATGAGCAGATCAAACATCAAAACGGCCATCATAGCATACCGCTGCTATATCAATCAATCAAAATTGTCACGCCTTTTTCCCACAGGGATAGGCAGAGACAATGGAGCGCCACTTGCCACGATCCTGACACAACTACCTCGCTTCCTTTACATTCACAATTCTCTTCATACAAGCTCTATGATTTTGGGCACTAGGCAACTTAGCTTTCTTGAGGATGTCTCCGATTTGGTCCGCTGGTATATTTTATCTCTAAATAGGCGTAATTATTGTAAACACTTCAAGCACCATATATATAAGTATAACAAGTATTGCTCTAAGCAGGCATGGCTTAGATGTGTGCGTATATATAATACAAACAGAGAAAGCAGCGCCAGTTTTATTAGCATTAGAAAACACAGTTTGTTACTTTCATTATTAATTACATAGAGTTAATAATGATTTTTTAAGTATTGTATTAGTGGCAGGGCAACGTGTAACAAAGGGTCGAAATAATATTATATTATCCCAAAAAGCATTTTTTTTATTTTTTATTGTGACTCGATATACGACAGCACCCCGCTTGATGTTAAGCCAAAGTGTGGTCCATGAATGAATGTCACTGCTACTACAATTCAATAACTGCGAGTAGCAATCACATCCACTATGCCGGCCTAGATGGAACCGGCAACTTACAAGCTGATCCCGAAACGTGACCAAATCACTTCACGGTCTGTATACTTGTATATTATACAATTGATGAATATATCATTGATAAGAGTCCATGGATATAGTGGTACAATAAATTGTGTTATACGAAAACTATGAGTTACACAATCATTGTTTCTATCACAGGTTGATAATGCATTTGTATATTTAATATACATATACTCGTATATTATTATAAATATCATTATTCTATAAGTTGACAATGTCCTTTTACAGCAGCTACTATTATACTACTATACATTGATATATATTCAATCCATCAATTAATAATTGTTATTATTTTTTACTATTTTAATGTAGACATACAAAAGCCTACTTGTAATAAATATATTTTGAATTTTAAATTTGAATTGTTAAAGACTGTTAGGGACATTACCATTAGATGAGTATCATTTTTCGTTCATCTGACAACGTCATAATTTTCGTGAAAATGAAAGTCAGTGAAAGCCAGATGACAAAAAATGTCATCTGGCAACCCTGACCATATGACTAGAGCAAACCGTTGTATTATTCCCGTCCCCGTTGTCCCCGCATAGGCCTTTAGACGTGAATGAGTCGCAGAGGGAATTCACACAGCTGTGAATGTGCGCGCGTGCTTGGTCGTGTATTTCATTTATGGCTAATGGTTGTCGCTAATTATAAAAAAATAATAATATAAAAAAATTGTATGGTATTTTTACGAACGAATTTCATCGAAGAATCTTGTAAGAAGAATTTTAATGTAGACATACAAAAGCCTACTTGTAATAAATATATTTTGAATTTTAAATTTGAATTGTTAAAGACTGTTAGGGACATTACCATTAGATGAGTATCATTTTTCGTTCATCTGACAACGTCATAATTTTCGTGAAAATGAAAGTCAGTGAAAGCCAGATGACAAAAAATGTCATCTGGCAACCCTGACCATATGACTAGAGCAAACCGTTGTATTATTCCCGTCCCCGTTGTCCCCGCATAGGCCTTTAGACGTGAATGAGTCGCAGAGGGAATTCACACAGCTGTGAATGTGCGCGCGTGCTTGGTCGTGTATTTCATTTATGGCTAATGGTTGTCGCTAATTATAAAAAAATAATAATATAAAAAAATTGTATGGTATTTTTACGAACGAATTTCATCGAAGAATCTTGTAAGAAGAATTTTGTAAAGGAATCTTTGTAAGAAGAATCTTGAACTCAAATACATACATATCTTAAAATATTATTTCGACCTTTTGTTACACATTATATATTAGGTACATTATTATGCTGCAAGTTGGTAACACCACAATACGTACAGGGGAACTCCCCTAGGAAATTTCGATTCGAGCTGTTTTTTTTAAATTACGAAAAGCTTTTAATGAAAACAATAAAAGAAATGTCCACCCTATTTAGGGGCCTTCTTAGCAGAGTATTTTAAGATGACCCTTAAATAGGGCAGGGGTTCGCATTGGCTACGGGCCCCGCGCTGGCTCTAACTGGCGCTGCATCTGGCTGTGCCTCTCATCTTGATTTTAAGATTTTGTTGTTAAAATGTGTTTTGATTCCTAACATCGTAAAGAGCCCATGGTTAATTATGCTATTATTTAGCATTTTGTTATTTTGTTAATTCTCTACAAGGCTTCTCCACAAAAACTATATGTGCGAGAGAGCGCCATAATGCCCTGACAAGTCACTTCAACCAAAAAAAGTATGGCCTAAGTCTAGATATCCCATTATTCGCCCCTTTGCCTTTTTTGAACAAAGAGGTTTTAGCATTATTCTCTATTGTTATCTATTATTTTTATTCTTAATACTTACGAATTTGAATGTAAAAGAGGTCTGTAAGAAGCAATACGCCTTTATTAAAAATATATTGGCAATTGACATACGAGTTAAGAGTATGTTGTAAAAATATAAAACAATTGAGTTTATTAGATATTGTGGAATGCATGCAGTGCACTTGGCAGAGCCGTCTCAGAGGTGCGAACAGTTCGAATTTGAGCCTATCACGATTATATGTCCATACATACTTATTATTTGGTATAATCCATTGTTCAACTTCAGCCAAATTCAATTTGCCATCGCTGTCCAAGTCTAGTTCATATGTAAACTTCTCCTTCTCAGCTGCAAGCCACTCAGGACCACGCTCTTTCGCTGATGGTAAAATTAACATATTAATACAAAAAGACACCGTGACGTTGACTTGTCGCATGGTCAGCAACTCAGTCCAGACACAGTTGGATTGGATCATCACTATGCCGGCTATTTATTAAAACTTAATCACATTGTATAAATAATTCATTTATTGAGAAACATATAAAATTAAAAGTATATTAACTATAACTATAAACAAAAAATATAATTTTATAGAGTCATATCAGAGATAGTCCTAAGGAGACTGGTAACATTTCCCCTTTGTATAGCAAGAATAGAATATAGCATTGGTAGAAATAATTGCCAGCCTTCCTGTCTCCAGACTTCTCCGTCAGCCGCTTGGACAACTCCTTGGCAAGGCTCAGCCAAGTACTTTTCATACAGGATCTATAGTTATAGGCACTACTATACTATGTATGTTCTTTTGAAGATTGTTCGTTGATACATCTTCTGGATCATACAGGTATACAGACAGTGAAATGATTCAGTTGCGTTTGCGGGATTAGCTTGTAAGTTGCTAATTTCAACTAGTCAATTTACAGTTACCTAACTGTGGTAAAAGTTGCCTCTATTCATGGAGCGCACTCCCCAGCCTAACATCAGGCAGGGTCAACCCACAATAATAAAATCAGTCATACCAACATATTCATGGCCAATATATTCATGAAAATCTATGTGGCCATCACCGTCGTAGTCTTTCTCTCTCATTGTTTGATTAATTAAATAAGGATACATTAAACTATGTTCCTCAGGATTTCTGAACACCTGCAAATGATAAAGAACTTCTCACACATTGAAAATTATATTGATAAATGGTCAAACGTAAAAACAGCCGCAGTTGGGAAACACTGGTCTATGGTGTATAGTCAGGGAGAGATTGTCATATTTAGCTACTAGTGCTTGTGGGTCGTTTTGAACCCGTGCTCTCGTTTTGCATAACCATTGCAACATTTTATCATTATTAACAGAGAAATAATTATAAAGTGTGCACATACCTACTATTGGGTTATAGTATGATGTAATATTTTTAAACGTTTGTATGCAAGAAGTCCGGTTCGCTTGGCGACATTTACGTCGTGTAGTAAAATTTAAAGAATTGAGTAATATAGGAGAGTCCATCGTGAAATGCACTATTTTATCCAGTTATATCAGGTCTTGTTGCCTTTGTCTGAAATTCATGTTTTGAATGCTGCCAGTTTATCCATATACGTGGGCAGACTTCTTCAGTCCATATTTAACTTTTTGGACACATATTCTGTACGATTTCCAAACATTTAGAGTGGACATTAATGTATAAATAATTACCTCAAATTCTTTAATATCTAATTCACCATTACCATTTTTGTCTGCTGCAGCCCACATTGCCTTCTCTTCATGAAGCAACTAAAAAAAATGTTTGAATATATATTTTAATTCTATATTAGGCTATGTATGTGCTTGTATCAAAGATACAGGACAACCCAAGCACATAATATATCAATTATCAAAGATACATTGGTACCAGCAAGTGGTTTTTTTGACCTGCCACTACACCATGGTTTAAGAGTATTGTATTAAGAGTATTGTGTTCAAGCACAATCGTGGTTCAATCAACCTTGGTTCTGTCACGCCTTTTTCTCACAGTGGTAGGCACAGAGAATGGAGCGCCACTTGCCACGATCCTGACACAACTCCATCGTTTCCTTCACATTCAAAATTCTCTTCATACAAGCTCTATGGTTATGGGCACTAGGCAACCTAGCTTTCTTGAGGATGTCTCCAATTTGTTCGGCGAACACCCTCCTGGGCCTGCCTTGTAGAACGTATCCATTCACATGAGATTTATAATTTCCTTTCATCAATCTACTTTCACTCATCCAACTGTTCAATGACTTAATTAGAAATAAAATAGGAAGTAGATATTTGCTAGAGGTCTTGTTAGGTTAAAAGTGGTAGGCGGACAGTTTTTCAGTCTACCATTCTTGGCTAGTACCTAGTGCAAACTTTTAAATTATTTAGTCGTGGTTTAGGATTAGTTTGTAAATTGCCAATTCTAACTAGGCCAGTATAGTGGTAGCAATCGCCTCCATTTATTGACCACACTTCAGCGGGCTCCAGTCATACATAACATCAAGCAGGATGGCCAGCCACAACAAACAGTGACTCAGATTATAATTGCCTAAGCCAAGAAGTGTTTGTAAAATGATCTCACCATTCCATTCTCCCCTAAATCATCTTCACTAGCCTCTATCTCATCATCAACCCCAAATGCATCTCTAAAATATTCCGTCCATGACACAACACCATCACCATTTTCATCAATCTCCTTCATTTGGTCTTCAGCATCCTCCTGTGATAGTTTCCTGCAGGATAATTACTTTATAATACAAATACATATTTAATCTGTTCAATATAACAAAAGTATTACATTGTTATAATGTGGATTTGAAGGAAGCAAGAGTGATGTGACAGAATCGTGGAAAGTGCCACTCCAAAGTCTCTGCCTATCCCTGTGAAATTAAGGTGTGAAATTGATGATGATAAAATTCGTAACAGCAAAGCTTAAAAAGACATTATTTTATGGTTTTGTTAAAAGCTTTTATTATTGAGATGTAACCCTTGACCTTTTTTTATATGACGTTAAGCTTGATGTTAAGCTGGAGTGTGATCCATTAATGGATGTCAATGCTACTACAATTTAATAACTGTAAGTAGCAGTCACATCCGGCCTAAACCTTGATTTGCCTCGAAGCAAAGAGTTATCCAAGAGACCCAACAAATGAAAATACCAAAAAGATAAAATATGTCCACAGAAGCCAGCACTGGTTACAGTCACTCTCATATTAGGGGGGGATTCTAGTATGATCCTGGTGTGATAAGCTTAAAGCTATAAAATTCACTGTACAGTTATCAGTACATATCAGTATGTATCAGTACAATTAAGTTGTACTTTTCTATTATCTGAATTTCACAAATAATAATAAAATAGATCATTATCTTATCACTTTATTTCTTAGGTGTATATAGATATAATTAAAATATCAAAGACTTACTCGAAGTTATTTAAAATCCATTGTTCTAGCTCTTCCCTCTCTATTTGCTGATTATTATTTAGGTCAATTTTGGGCAGCATATCTGCCAAACGTCGCTGCGACTCCTCAGGGCTCAGTTTATCAAACTCTTGTGCCTCCTTCACGCTTCCTAAATAATAAGTACTAATCAGAACCATAGGCACAATAACCAATAATATATTCCTAACAGACATGGCGTATTTCTTATCTCAACTCTCTTATCAAATAATATAAAAGCATACATATTGAGAAATAGCTCTGTAGTTATGCATATACTGGCAAGGAAACAAGTTTTATGAATTATTTACCTATAATAGCTTCGTGATCAAACTCGGAGTTGTGCCTCTCATCTTTATAATGCCCCCAATCCTTTGGCTTGTAGGAACCATCAGATTCGCGCTCCAAAATGTTATTCTCATAGGGAATGTGACTATGAGCAGCCGCGAAGGAACACATGGCGTAGCTCGATAATATTATTAAAATATGTGTTGATGCCATTTTATATTATTTATGCACTTAAAAACGTCACTTTGAACACTATTACGTTGATGTACCTATACTCGTACATAAAACTATATATTCTTCGACTTTAACTCCATAATAAAAAAACGAATATATTTGTATTTTTATGCAAATCGAGAACCAAAATATAAAAGAACGATCACTGATCACCGTATTCCTCCGGTGTCCATTAGTTTGTTTCATGAACCCAAACATACACATAACATGTCAAATTGAAGGCATGTGATTGGTTAAAATTATCTAACATTACTTTTGTACCAATCATGTGGTTTTTAATAGATAAGACACCGCAAGTAGAACAAATGACTCTCATGAAAACTTTTTAAATCAGACAGGCAAATATGTTTTTGGGGCATGTCTATTTTGGGACGTTAATCTCTTTGTGAGTTTATTTATGATATTATGAGGCCTTCTTTTAAGCCTATAGGAATATTACGACATTTCGTCTTTGCAACATATTTTGCTCTCAATATCTTCATTGTGCTTCAATACATAATGAGGCACGCACATAAGCAACGAGACAAAAGTTACTCTGCTCGAAAATTCTATTTCGGACTACATGTGCAATTCATTGTCGCGGAACCAGCCAAAGCATAGTTGGATAAATGTTGGCAGACAATCTATCAATATATAAGTTAGTGGTCCCAAATACACAAACTTTCTCTATTTTGGATTCTGTCTTCTACTATCTCTAGTCTATAGGGATCTCTAGTCTAAAATTACTAATAAGGTAAAACCTCAGATCATATAAGTATTATATTTATATGATCTGAGGGTAAAACCGATCATTGAGCGGCGACATTTGACGCAAGAGATTGCTGTGTGTCTATGCGAGCTACCAAAACACCGTTGAGACAAAAAATAAAAGTTATTATAACTTAATGTACAAAATAAATTGAATCTTCACGCCTTTTCCCCACAGGGTTAGGCAGAGACGATGTAGCGCCACTTGCCACGATCCTGACTCATACAAGCTATACGGCTGTGGGCTATAGTATTGAAATAGATCTTATCATTTAATTCTTAGTTATATATATAATAGGTATAATTAAGATATCAAAGACCCATAGTCCAGCCCAGCCCAAAGCCCAACTTTCTGGACTGGAGGATGTCTCCGATTTGGTCGGGAAACACCCTTCTGGGCCTGCATTGCATCCATCCACATCAGATTTAAAAATTTCTTTCGTCAATCTACTTTCACCCATCCTTTCCATGTGCCTAAACCATCGAAGCATTATTTTATCAATCCTTGACGCATCTTCTATTGCGAATTGTGCTATTCCTCATTCTATCGTCACTCATATAGTAGGTAGCGATAATATTTTATTACAAGTTATTGCTTTTTCCGCCTAAAGTTAATTAAAATTTAACTACATATTTAATTTAAAAAAAAGTAATAATATGCATGAAAACAGTTTATTTACAAAGAAAAAAAAACAAATTAAATCTATCGATCAGCAATGAATTAAACTAAAACAAGAAACGGTACATTTTTTAAAGTTAACCGATCATAACTCTTTTTGGGTAGGTATATCAAGAATTGGACTATTCGTTCGAAATATTGGTAGTACATAATTGTAGCATTTTATGCTAGAATTTTAGTGGAAACGGTCGATTTCCATATAGTATATCAGCGGCACGTATTGATGGCCGTTTTGACGTTTGATCCATTCATAAAGTTTCGTATAAGTTATTAATTACATTTAAAGGAGTTATTTATTGTAACTATAAAGAACAACAATTTCTACTTTAAACTATTATATTAATTTATACAAAACTTCATAAGCGATCAAACGTCAAAACGTTTAATTATAGCGTGCTGCTGGTATAGTTATTACATTAGGCAATTAAAACAAGGGCATCTTTATGATTGGCTGCAAAATTCCAATTTGTCAGACACGCGTATCATTTTGTTTTAGTAATAAACCTTCATTAAAAAACTATCAGCTGCCATTATTATCATTTTCAATCTTCGTGCGTACGAATTCGTTGGATGTAAAGTAAGGAATCCTTTTAAATGTCTTATTGCATCCCGGAACACATTGGCGACATGTGCACGCGTTATTGCATCGTCCTCCTTTAAACACATTATAGATTCCTCTATGTATCTGAAAATAATAAATGATTAGGTAATAATTATGTTATATAGTTTTTATTTAGATTTTGCGCATACATTGATTAATTACAAGTGAAGTGATTTGGTCACGTTTCGGGATCAGTTTGTAAGTTGCCGGTTCCAACTAGGCCGGCATAGTGGATGTGATTGCTACTCAAATAACATTTTTTTGCGGATTACTATCGCGTTTATTTTGGTTTTGATATTACTATTTTTTATTATTCCGTCGTCTCGTGGTCGTCGTCTTCGTTACCACGATGGCTGCAAAGATCTCGAAACGTCGGAATAATAAAAAAATGAAAAATCAAAATAAACGTGATAGTAAGCTGCATAAAATTTCTTTAATTCATTAATATGTAATATTTTTAAATGAAAACTTTATGACTTCCAAAGTAAGACAGTAGTTCCTTGGCAACGCGAGGACGCTTCCGGAGGTCTGCAGAAACGAGAAGAGTTAAGTGCAAAAACGAGCCCGTACATAATAGTAACATTTTTTGGATCAAGGAGTTACCATCAGGCAAGTCAAGGTCCGATGTCGCTTGATAATAATAAAAAAATACCTGCATTTCAACTCGGTATCTTGAATCATATCAGTCGACAATTGTTGTATCAATGACAGTAAGACATTCTGGTTGAGCTGGCATGGTGGCGCAAACACAATGTCAGGGTTGTATGACCTGCATGTTGCCAATACCACGTTAACATCAATCGCAATTAATGCGAGCTCAAACGACTTGTTCAACTCGCCATCCATCATTACTGCTTGCATCTGAAACTTTTAATAAATATTTACATTTACAGGCGACCGTGGTGTAGTGGCAGTGCTATGGTTACATAAATCAAGAGCACGAGTTTGAGACCCACAGGCACCAATGTATCTTTGATATATGTACTTTGGTTGTCCTATTTCTATGATACAAGCACTTTAATAGCTTAGTATAGAAATGTAAATAAAAAATATGATTAAAAATTAAAATAAAACATAACAGTTGCAAAAATTGACAGCACCCTGCCTAATTTAAAGCTAACTAACTACTAGGTGCAGTTTAATAATTTTAGTCGGAACGCGACTAAGTCACTTCACAGTTTGTTAACTTGAAAAAGGTCATACCTAAAGTAGTTTGAAGTAATTGTTTGGCTTAGTG
Organism: Tinea trinotella; assembly: GCA_905220615.1. Lineage (NCBI taxonomy): Eukaryota > Metazoa > Arthropoda > Insecta > Lepidoptera > Tineidae > Tinea > Tinea trinotella. Next base: position 812,291 of record HG992307.1, on the reverse strand, counting down.
ACGGCTACTGAGGTAACCGTGAACTTTAGCGGTTTTTTAGTCACCGGGCTTCCCCTCCGTTTCTCAATAAAAATATATAAAGGGGGAAAGGGCATTGGGGCCTAGAGTTCAATCAATAAAACAATCATATATTGTCACGTCTCTATTGCTACCGGTATAGGCAGAGGTATGGTGAGTTGACATTACACTTTCTCTTTCCAAATATACTCTCTTTTACACCCACAATTCTTTTTATATACATATGCTCATATGATATAGGTCCCGGCATTCGAACTGCGCAGCAACTTTTTACCTATAGTTGGGGAACGAGCTAAATGAATTCGGGGGCTGAGGTGCGGTGGGGCGTGAAACGACCACCACCCGTATCTTAGTGGCCACTTTTAGGGACGCTCATAGCTCGGCGATGTCATTTAATATCGATAAAAACGTGTCCATATTTTCTTTGTTTGATTATTGAAGAATTAGTGAGTTAATTGAATAAAAGAGAGTCGTCATCCGTATTCAGGCTAGAACCATTATTAGAAACGTGATTCAAATGTGTGAAAAAGAAAAAAAAAACATGCAGCAGCTATTCTCAAAATTAAATTAATATATAATTCATTAAAAATCGTCGCTGTCTAATGTTTATACTTCAATTTAATACACATTTATAATTTTTAATAACTAAATCTATTTGCATTTTAAGGAAAGTGTGTGTTTATTGTTATCGACATTTTGCTTGTTACTTCACTATTCATAATAGACACGTGACCATGACGTCACAACTGCATTCCTCGCACGTTCCTTTAACTCGTTCCCCTACTATACTTACTTTTCGTTTTTCGATTATGTTGTGATTTCGAAATACTTATTATAAATATTGTGCACCGTTCAGCGCTCTTCTTATCTGCTGATCCTTAGTTTGCTTTCACACGACTCGCGATGGTCCGTTACGCACACGCATCGTACAATTCAATAAGCGCAAATAAACTTTTTTCTGAGTCGTTCCCGTTTTACTCCTTCAGTCACCATCGTTTAACGAGTCTATAATCTCTTTCATCAATCTCCTTTAATACATTAATTTAATGTATAATATAATATATTTTAGGCCGGCATAGTGGCGGCGGCTGGGCCAGCCGGGAACTGACTCGGTTATTCCAGTCGTCCTCACTCTTGGACCTCCTCTTGCTTATCATCAGGCGAGTCGAGGTCAGATTTATTAAAATAATAATAATGAATATAATACTAATAAAATTAATTGTACCTACCATATCTTTCTCAACAGGTATCGGCAGCTCCACAACAGGCCTTGGATTATAATTGCGAGCCGCATTTGCAACGTGAAAGGCTTCCGCGTATGCCTCGTTGATGTCTTCGCGCCATTTTAACATTTCATCTTCTATTACGCTGCAAAATAATGGTTGTTAATTTTTTTATTGTGACACGACATCTGACCTCGACCTGCCTGATGATAAGCAAGAGGAGGTCCAAAAATAACGACCACTGAAAAAACCGAGTTTATTCACGGCTGCTTCAGTCATCGTCACTATGCCGGCCAAAGGTGCTTCTTCACGCATCGCTTGAAGGATCCAAGGTCATAGGATGGAGAGAACACATGGGCTGGCAAAGCATTCCCAAAGGTAGCCCGAACCTAAAAGTAATACTTATTTGTAAACCACACCTACTGCCCGTAAAGTAAATTAGTCCAGTCTTGTCAAGCTAAGCTAAGCCAAGTCAAGCCATGCCATGCCATATGTCATATCATATTTTACGTATCATATTACATTACAATACATTATATTATCTTATTTTCTTTCAAAATTCATACTCATCAACCAAATCGTCACGCCAGGGAGAGGAAGAGGCAGAGACAATGGAGCGCCACATGTCATGATTAGCTTATTTGGATAAAATCTAACCATAAGCATATTAATAATTACTCAATTACTATAACATCTAACTCTATAACAGACCGATTTCTGTGGGGAAGTTTTTATTACATTGTGGCCCGACATATGACCGAACCCCGACTGAAGTTAATCTGGAGTGCAGTCGCATCCAATATCCTGGTCTAGTTGGATTGTTTAAGGATTCCTGAAATTATAGATTCCGGCAGAAAAAAAGAGCGCTGGCATTCAAGATGTTTTGTTTTGTTGCCTACTTACTTACTTTTGGTTTTACAAATATGTATGTAGCGACCGCCACATGCTTTAGACGTCAGTGTCTGGGCAGATGGATAGATGGCGTTGCATATGTCCAATATCTCGCAAACGATTTACCGATAAAGTAATCAGTATCTATATACGCTCCAACGAGGAGACGTTTCCGGCTAGTGAGCCCGCCCTGTACGCAACACGCGTACAGTAGGAGATCTGCTTTCCTTTTCTAACATGTGGAATAATGCTCCGCTAAATGTATAAATTTTAAAATACTATCAATTTTGTGTACGACTATATATATAGTTCCACCGCAGTCGTCCAGCGTTCTTTTATCTGTCGATCCTTATACAGAGCAGTTCAAAAGTCAGCGCTATTTTTATCTGCCGGGAATTACTAAGAAAATAGACTTACTCGTGTACAGTGTCTTGTATTACGGCTGTTAAATCATTATCGAGTGTATTTGCTGTCTCCATCGCACTCAGATGGCGGTCCAATGCAATTTTCATTGAACGCGATGCACGGCTCGATTCTTGGGCGAAAACTGCTGCATTCCTTTCTACTACATAGAATTAAAATTATGTCTATTATAATTTAACAAATACATATCTACAGTTAATGAGGCATGAGGTAGGAACAAGATTAAAGAGCTCCTTAGAACATTCTCCATGGTATACGCGGTAAAGGACGTATAAAGCAGCCATTCTCTGCGAAGTTGCAGGGGCTTGAGTTTGCGTGACCTTTGTATCTTCTATAACACGGACAGCTCAGCAATGAATCTAGGACAGCGAGAGTTAATTTAAGCCTTATATAGTAGCAGGTAATGCTCTGGCGCGAAGAACCGCGTTCGAAGAATGTTCAGCGTTCCAAGTTTGTCCCTCCTGATCTTAATGGTCCGCACGATGTGGTCCCTGTGGTTCAAGTTGCTGATATCCCTAAGATATCTAGTTTGTCCGAGGTACCAAGGGAGGTATTATCTGTCGTATTATTACTAACATTTGTATACTCCAGTTTTTTCCTGACACTATTTCTTTTCCATAATAACAATTTAAGGCGACCGTGGTGTAGTGGCAGTGCAATGCTTACGCAAACCGAGAGTACGGGTTCGAATCCACTTGCCGGTACCAGTGTATCTTAATATATGTACAAAGTTGGTTGTCCTGTTTCTATGGTACAAGCACTTTAGTATAGAAATGTTAAAATAAATTGTCTTACATTTTCTGAAGGCACCGTCTAATATTTTGGATATTTCTTTGACTACCCTACATTGTGATTTCTTCAGGCCTGATATATAACATGAGCATAATCCTTTCAATAATGTTGAATTGAGAACATTGTTAATGGCAGCTGTTGAGCATTCCGTTAGTTGTTCTTTGAATGACTGAAAAGTATACATGAAAATATAGAACCAACTCTTCAATCCTCTTCACTCTTCACTGGGTGTTTAAAAAAAATGACAAAATGGCTTTACTTGTCGATACGTCTACAAAGAAACGGCGCACTGAACCTTTTAGTTCGACTGCCAATTCAGTCGACAGATGTGTATTTCACTCTATGCGGGCATCACATCATCGGGCAGACATTTGAATCTATTCTATAACACGGTTAGGTCGGTGCTACAATAAATCAAGGGCATCGATAAGATGCTTGGCCGTTCCAGAGATGTAAGATTCGGGAGGTGATCTTAATGGCACGATCGACGTGGTCCCAATGATTCAAGTGCAAAGGGACTTTGCTATTTCTAGCAAGGATAGTTTATATAGGAAAGAAAAAACGGAGGTTGTTAAATGAATTTTTGGTGAATATCTGAAGTTGAAATATAAAAAATATGAAATACCTCACTGAGTAGTATTTGTTCAAGTGCGTTTTTAATATTATTATTATCTAATGTTCTTTGTTTAACACCTAGGCCTGCCATCAATATACTTGCATTCTCAATTACTTTGTCACCAGGCTTGGCATTCCTAGATTAAAATATCAATAATTAAATAAAACGACAATGAATCGGCTAACAGAAAACAGCGTAAAAACAGGATTAATATGATCATTTTCGAGTTTCAAAAAATGTCTGTGTAATTTTTCATCAGAAACACAGGTTGAGTCATTATAGAAAAAAAAACTATGATACAATGTAATGTGTGTTTTTATTATGACTTGCCACCTAAGCTCGACTTGCTATGGCAAGCAAGAGGAGGTCACCAAGAGCCCAGACGACTGAAAAAAATGGACTCGGTTCACGGTTGCCTCAGTCGCCGACCAAAGTATAAATATGTTCTAGCCGGCATCAGTGGCGTAGCGTGAAAGTAGGAAGCCCGGGGCGGAAAAAAAATTGCCGCCCCCTTATTTAGGAGTTTCAATCATAGGTGCAACAAAAATATGAATTTCAGGTTCAACTTTCTACGATTTGCCGCCCCCTCCGTGCCACGCCACTGCCCAGCATAGATTTTTATTGTGACTTGACATTCGAGAGCACTCCTGATATTAAGCTGGAGTGCGGTCCATGAATGGAGGTGACTGTTACTACAATTCAATAACTGTGTGCCGACCTTTTTGTAGTTCGCACATTGTATATAATTAATTTTCATTGAAAATGACATTTCTTTTTTAATGAAAATGAATTATACAATGTGCGAACTACATAAAGGCGGCATAGTAACGGCGACTGAGGCAGCCGTGAACACACCTGGTTTTTTCAGTCATCGTCACTCTTGGACCTTCTCTTGCTTATCATCAAGCGGGACGAGGTCAGAAGTCGTGTCAAAAAAAGGTCGGCACAATATTCATTGACCATGTACGAGTATGTAGCTACAAATCTGTAAGTAGCAGTCACATCCACTATGCCGGCCTATATAAATAATGTTAGTGTGCGAAAGCAGTGTTAAGTCCTACCTTTCGTCTGTTGCAATTTCCAAGAGCTCTGAGGCAAGTTTGGCATGTGTGTCAACGGTGTGCTGCACAGCTATGTTGGATCTGCTCACTTCTTTTTTGATTGACATCATTAACTTGTTTTGTTCCATTAGTAACACTTAAAAGTAAATAACATATAACTTCAGCCGGTTGTACCAAAAATTATAATTTACGAATTGGTAAAAAGTATCGTATAAGTAAAAGTTAAAAGAAACATGGGTTGCACCACTAATTAACTTCCCATTTTACATTTACGTTTAACGGATATTTTATACAGAGCTAAAGGACATCATTCATGTTCGTTTCTATGTACTACTTTTGTTATTTCTAATGATAAAACATAAATGGTAGTTTCGATATAAAATTATTAACAACCCAATTTACGATTTCGTAATAGTAAACGTAATAGAATAAGTATTAAGTAAAACTAAATACGTAAATTGAAACTTTTTTGGTACAAATATGAATAGGACGGTATCGGTGCCATTTTGTGACGTGTAACTCTCCAACCAACTTCAATTTAGTATGATGTATTTTTCTTTGCGGACCGTCAGGAAAAAGACACCTTTGACACAGTCAAGTGAAGTTAGTCAACAGCCCGTCCTATTCTTGTTCTAATAGCAGTATTACTTGATTAAATATTGCTCGATCGTGGCAAGTGGCACTCTATTGTCTCTGCCTATCCCTGTGGGAAAAAGGCGTGACAATTTGATCGATTGATTTTACAAATAAAAGTTATGAAACAAATCTTTGCTCCGACCGGAAATCGAACCTGGGACTATACGTGTAACGGACTGATGTGCTGACCAATGCGCTACGCTTGTCGTCAGGCAAACCGATGAGTGTTCAAAACCACTTACCGGTACCAAGGTATCTAATATGTGTACTTTGATTACCCAGTTTCTATGATACGAGCAAGCAAGTTAAGTAGCTTATGACAAGTGGAATGCTTTGCCAGCCCATGTGTTCTCTCCATCCTATGACCTTGGATACTTTGGCCGGCATAGTGACGGCGACTGAGGCAGCCGTGTACTATCCGACTTTTTCAGTCCTCGTCACTCTTGGACCTCCTCCTGCTGTCAGGCGAGTCGAGGTTAGATGTCGTGTCACAATAAAAAAATAAATGTAAAAAAGATGAATATACCAGCAATATTATCTATTTTCTGTTCCAATATTTCTGTAATGTTTCGTGCATTCTTGTGTTTGTCGTTTATTTTAATACCATCCGAGGAATCGCTCTCTGTATCTTTTTTGTAACTTGAATCGGAATCACTCAAGGGATATGCTTTCGATGATCTCTACAATTATATAAATACAACTTGAAGTCGTTCTTTAGTCAAATCAGGGACTCTCTGCAAAAGCAGGGGCCGCGACGCCCATGAAGACAGAGACTGTTTGAAAAGAAGTGTGGATGTGACAAGAAGAAATAGAGTTATGTCAGGTTCGTGAAAGTGGCGCTTTGTTGTCTCTGCCTATCCCTGTGGAAAAAGGCGCGACAATGTTTTTTTTAAATTTGCGTTTTACATGGATTTTTGGCGGGAAACTGCAAGTGACAGGTCGTGCAATTTGTAAAGCTTGTGTTTCTTGAATATTATTGTAATGGTGGAATTGTTATCCAGTAATCATTTATAAGTTCATCGAGTATAAAAACAAGTGTTTTGAAGCCGTGTAACATTTCTCTTCGTGTTCCCCTTCAAGACTCCGTCGGAAGAGTTTTTCCATCGCTTTACTAAAACCATTAACTGTAATGGATAAAACACTGTTTTATCTTGATCCACTGAAGACATTATAACTATATTACGGAAGACTAGGCTATGTGAACAAAGTTTCCTTTGCCTTTCCAGAATGGGAGAATCGAATTGAAGAAGAATTGCGTTTTACATTCGCGCATCGTCTCCTCGCCAGCACCACGATTGCAAAGCTGTCAAAACGGATTAAAATAATCTAAATAAACTTAATAGTAAGCCATATATGTCTTTCTTTCTACTTGAATATTGTTTATAACTTACATTAGCAATATCATAAATTGTAATAGCTCTTGTTAGTTCATTTATTTCACTTCTGACGTCACCAAGTTCAACTTTCTGATATTTAGCACCCATTTTGCTTACACAAAAACAAATCAATGCCACGAATATATATTAGGATAGGTAATGATTATATTGTGGGTAGGTTGAAAATTTCAATATTAGAAGTAGAAATAATTTTGGGTGACTGGTGGCACTCGGTATCACCACAAAAAATATAAACGTGCCTCAGACAGGCATTAATCACGGTTTTAGGCAGCAATTTAGTACTGCAAAATTAAGGATTATTCTTGATTAAGCATAGTCATAAGCAAGAAATGTTTACAATCAAACACTGCCTATTGTAGCTAAACGCGTAACTAAAATTCGGTTCAGCAATATATTTATTTTAGATTTTATGATCTTTCGAATAATAAACTTCTTTCTAATTAAAAATAATAACATTTATAAAACCTATTATTAAGATTTTTAATTAAAATATACGTTAAACACAATTTTCTAACGACCAACCGACTGTCAAATCGGTTAAGTTTATTTTTATCGCAAACTCGTAACATCAAACGCAATCAGGCAAACCCTGACTTATTTGCTTTATTACGCCTGGCACTCAGTCACTTTTTTTTGCTGTTATACTGATGGGATTTTACAACGTGGCTGAGAGAGGGGGAAGGAAAGGGACGGACCGGAAAGTAGGCCGAGGACAGGCTCCGTCTTGCGACTGGAGAGGGAAGGGCCGGCAAGTAGGCCGAGAACTGGCTCCGTCTTGCGGCCGGAGAGGGTAGGGCCGGCAAGCAGGCCGAGGACAGATTCAGTCTTGCGGCCCAAGGGTGAGGGGGCCGGCAAGTAGGCCGAGTACAGGCATTGACTTGCGGCCGGTGGGTGAGAGGGGTGGGGAGGAGGGCCCAAGCGTGCTGCGCTCGGGAGACGACAAGGGCCCTCACAAAAATGCTGGTATGGTCCGCGTCGGTAAAACCCCTATCCGGGTTTTACTTTCCGCCCAGGGGACGCGCTCGATGGGAGACCAGCAACTCCACACGAGCTCAGTTACATATTAAGACGTTTGGACGCTGGATTCATATACAAAGAGAATGAAATGAGCTTTCCCTATCTGGATATGAAGTAAATACGGGCGGCAAAGCGTGAGAGAGGGGGCCAGTAGTTGTCTCTTACTAAAAGTCTGATTGGTCCCCGTCACGTTTTTATTTTTGTATTCCTAAGTGAACACAGTAAAACTACAAATAAAATATACGATTTTTATTGTCCTGTAAAAATATATTTCTTATAATTGATCATATAAAATACAATTGTTTTCAATAATTTATTAAAAAAAACTTAAATAGTCTATTAACCGAGGTGGACGCACTGTCGCGTTGTCTCTTTCTAGAGAGTGGTCAATTTTGTGAGGTTATTGCTCAGTCCAGTCCAAGTGCGACAGAGATGACACACTACCAAGCCGTTTATTTCTTTACATAAAAATGCACCTTGTTTGCTTATACAACTATTTTTATTGTGACCCGCCTGATTGTAATCAAGAGGAGGTCCAAGAATGCCGACGACTGTATAAACAGAGTCTTCACAGTTGCCCCAGTCGCCGTCACTATGCCGACCAAAGGTGCCTCTTCACGCATTGCTTGAAGAATCCAAGGATAGAGAGAACACATGGGCTGGTGAAGCATTCCACTTGTCTGTTCTACAAAGAATCTTGTCACACAAAAGGGTAAGGTTGGAAATAAAACAATGACAATTACATACGTTAACATTTTAATTCGTCATAAATCACCACCCTTACATTGTAAATCACAATAATCAGAAAATCAACGTATAAAACCTATAAATCAACTTAAAGCAATAAAAACAAAAATTTCCTCATTTATCCTTAAAAAGTATTACAAAAACTAATTTAAAAAATAAGTGATATATTTAGGAACTTCCCAGTCTTCAGTTGGTAAGTTCTTAAATCTTAAAATATAAGGCTTATATCAAAGACAGACTTCTTTAATTATATTTTAAGTATTACTTTGAAATATAAAGGTCGCATTAGGTTTACGTATTTAAACGATATTTAAAAGTAATTACTAAAGACATCATTCATTTTGTATGGGGACTTGGGATTAATTGTATTAACAGTTGCATATACATTTTAAAATAGTTTATTGTACGAAGATTACAATGTAATTGGAATATATTGCATAGTTTAGGTGTGCAAAATGATCAAACTATAATTATGACAGTTCAAAGCAGAACTGTTATTATGAAGTGTCTTCGTGATTGACAGAAGATACAAAATCCATTTCTTATTTTCCAAATAACTTAATTGCACAGCAATTAAAGGCAATTTTTTTTATTAGTTTTATTATTACAAGTATCGATTTTTTTTTCATCGTTGGTCAAAAGTAGTGCATAAAAGCCCAAAATAAATGATGTCCTTTGAAATTGGCCCACCGGCTGATAAAGTTTGTTCCATCTGAATTATTGTCACATAGTTAGCGTTAATTTAAAAAAATGGGTGATGTCCCCATAATTAGGTAATTAAATTTTTCTACACTGATACGTGTAATTTGATGGCTCAGCTCATTCAATCTGCTTGGTGAATCAGCACCATTCAAGGAGACTATTTATAGGTAGCTGGTCTGCAGAAATCAAACGATGTCGTGACGAATGTCGTTATGGTCGCTCGTCCACTGCCGAATAGAGGTGACCGCTCCTTATAGGTAAATAACTGTAAGGAGCCGTCAAATCCACTATGCCGGCCTAGTTCGAACCGACAACTTGCAAGCTTATCCCGAAACGCGACTAAGCTACTTCAGGGTCTGTATTCTACCCTGGATTGGCACCACCACTGCCACCACTCTTTGATAACCCCACTCGAGCAAATATCCGCTTCTTTTCACTTTTTATTAACAATTATTAAATATTACAAATAAACATGTAACAAATCTTTGCTCAGACCGGAAATCGAACCCCGGACTAACAAACTGGTATTCTAACCAATGCGTCACGTCTTTCGTTGGAAAGGTTGAATAATTGCTTCTAATGGGATGAAATAGTTGTTAATTACTTCTATTTTAATAAAACTGGGACACGTGGATACTCTACTGTTGATCTGGAGATATGTATTGTACCATGAATAGTGACCAATTCTTTGCTGGGCCCAATTCTCAAACAACCAGACATTTTTGAAGGAGAAAAACGTAAAAGTCATAAGTCAACCTGCATCTTTGACTTGCTATACGTATATTAAAGGTATTTATGATCTAATTGCTAAACATAATTGCGTTGCAGGCAGCCGCGCCCTTTATCTTGATTTAAGTAATAAAAATATTGTATTCGTACCATTATTTCTATTAGAAAAACACTTACTTATTGTAACTTCACGCTGAGATTTGTATCAGACACGGTATCTGAGATCTGTCTCAGAGATTTGTATCAGTTTCAACATACAAAATCTAGTTTTGAGGTATAATAAAAAACTCTAACACGTCTAAGATACCTCCAGCAGTATTGATAGCTCTTGGCGTTACTTTTACTGTCTGTACGAAAAAAAGCGAATAAGATAATGGTCTAAAATACATGTTACATGATACCGTATTACCGTCTCAAGTGGCGTGAAACAGATACCGCTGATAGTTTGAAACCATCGTTTACACTTTGAGATTCGTATCATGATAAGGAATCAATGATACATGTTACGATACAAATCTCAGTGTGAATAGGGGCGATAAGAATATGACTTACCAAATAAAACAATATAGCTATGAGGCTTCTAAGGCAGTGGAGCGGTGTTTGAGCTCTGTGTCATCTCAACCGAACCGCTGCACTACCTACTCAGTTTTACCCTGTCCATTCGTTTAATTTATTTTTGACAGCTTACGCCTAGGAGTTGTAGTATTGTTTTTTTAGAATAATGTGCTACAGTAATGTCGTACATTATAGACGGGTAACCCCTAATTATTACCCTTTTAATAACAAACGATCACAAATTAAAAAACGGGTATCCAAAATAAATCGCGAACGTGATTAAAGAGGTAACTAGCGTACGTTTTATTTAAATTTCGAATTGGTTTGACATAATGAATGTACCATTAGATGTAATAAAATTCGATTATTATTTCAAATCGATTCGGTAATGATTGAGGGCGTTACTAATTTCGTATGGTGTCGAGCTGTCAAAATTAAAATAAACGAATGGACAGGGTATAGGCGCTGTGCCTCTATTAGCACATTTCTAAATATAAAATCTTTATTATATATTATTATTGTTATTTATATATTTAGTAAATATAAAATATTATCTGTAAGAGCATGGTTAACTATTGGAACAAGATACTCGTATACAGATTTTATTATTTTTATTGTGACTTGACATATGACAGCACCCCGACTGATGTTAAGCCAGAGTGCGGTCAATGAATGGGGGTCTCTGCTACTACAATTTAATAACTGTTAATAGCAGTCACATCCACTGTGCTGGCCTAGTTGTAACAGAAAACTCACAAACTGATCCCGAAACGCGACTAAATCACTTCACGGTCTGTAAACTTGAAGGAATACTACCCCGGATCGGCAGACTAACTGTAATGCATTTTTGAAAACGACAGAACATCTTAGTCCAATTTCGCTGGAGACTTTTAAGATAATATGGAGAAGGAATTTAAGGCACTGTGGAATGCTTTGCCAGCCAAGCATTATCTTAGACCCCTTTTAATCTATTCTAATAATTACATTCTTGGACGCGATTGATTAACTTAAGTGATAGACAAAGTCCTCGTCACTAGAAGCTATAAATGTTAATACAACAATCAGGGATTCGTGAAATTTGGAACAAAAAACATTTGGTTAAGAGTCATACAGAGTACAGTTTCCGGCGGTAAGTGATGTACATTTGGCCTTTGAAAATCGGTTAGGTTTAATGAATTAAACAAATTTTATGCGGCTTACTATCGCGTTTATTTTGGTTTTGATTTTATTATTTCTCTCCGTGACCACGATGGTCTCGAAACGTCCGAATAATAAAATAACTGAATTGATCATTATAGGTTTTTTTAGATGATATATTGCAAATATCTCATTTCCAAAAATTTCAAGATATCTCACTGTTGTATACCGCGTTTACTCGCTTATGTCTAGACTTAGGATTTAACTGTATAGCTAATAGTAACAAAAAAATGGGCTATGCCACATTCCGAGTCAAAATATAAAATATCGTAGGCATTTATTTTAACCTAATGCACATACTCGCAAACAACACAACGCACACAATCTATTTGTGGAAACAGTCCCGTGTGACATCACAACAGTCCGGTAGGGCCCGTGGGCGTCAGTAGTTGGTGACCAGACTGTCTGCGGCCATGTGAAGCATACGAAGTTCCCTGGTCATTGGATGTAAAGGATTTGCAGCGAGGAAGGCAGTGATTCGCTGACCAAGCTCACGGACTACCCCTGGCACGTGTTCACGGGTTACTGGGTTAGACCGGTCCACGCCTAGGACAGCTTCTTCTAAGTATCTGTGAATGTAAACGTTTTTTTATTTAGTTTGATGACAGTGCGGTCCATGAATGGAGGTGACTGCTACTTACAGTTAAATAACAGCTGTAAGCGATATCATATCATATCAACTTAAAAGCTGATCCTAAAGAGCGACCAAGTCAATTTACAGTCTTTTTTTTATTGTGACTCGACATATGACAGCACCCCGCTTGATGTTAAGTGTGGTCCATGAATGAATGTCACTGCTACTACAATTCAATAACTGTGAGTAGCAATCAATCCACTATGCCGGCCTAGATGGAACCGGCAACTTACAAGCTGATCCCGAAACGTGACCAAATCACTTCACGGTCTGTATAGTTGTAAGTGGTGGTACTACCCCGGATCGGCAGAGTGGGCACCACTGCCTACCACTCTTAAAAAGTATACTATACGAGTAAGCGTGTATTAGGCTAGGTTATTTGTTAGGGTTGTATAATATACAACAGGTTTAAGTGACCATGACGCTGGCATAAGCAGAAAATGCTTAAAGCCCAAAAAAAAAGTTTTTTTTTGTATAGCTTGTCTAACTATAAATGACGCGCCCCTCCACTTTATTAGTTTATTTAAATGTCTAAATACAAATATTACTATTACTATACTTCATCAGTGTGCTCCTCCTTTTGTGTCTAACCAGCAACTGAATGAGCAATTACAATTGCATTTCGGTGTGTTGCATCCATATTTTATAATCGCACGTGTGCTTAAATGCAGTGGAGGGGCGCGTCATTTCGGCTTAGACGGACTCTACCGGCAAGTGGTTTTGAACCGGGGGTTCTCGGTTTGCGTGACAAATATATACTATAATAATATACCTATGTTTCAATTGTGTGTCGTGCGTCATGTCTGCTCCCAGTTGTTGCATCAGTGACAATATGACGTGTTGCTTTAGCATGCAGGGTGGGCCGAACACACGGCTGGGCTCCACACTCCTGCAAGCGCACATCACCAGGCTCAGGTCAGAGGCCGAGAGGGCCATCTGGAAGGCGTCGTTCAGATCACCGCTGTTTATTAGAGACTGGATTTGGGCCACCTGCATCTGTAACATCATCATAATCAGTCAGAAGGCGCTGAACATAGGCCTCCCCTTAGAACGGCATATCGAACGACAAGATGCCCGTGACTCTTTTTTTATTAACAAAAAATTGTAACTTTCAATTAATCAAATTTTCACGCCTTTTTCCCACAGATATCGCTGTGGGAAAAAGACAAATGGAGCGCCACTTGCCACGATCCTGACACAGCTCCCTCGCTTCCCATCCACAATACAAATGTAGTTGTAGTTATTAGCGGGCTCGTTTCCGCGCTTGAAGTCCTCTTCGGTATCTTTGTGCGTTCAATACAAATGTAACAAATATTCGAATCGGAAATGGGAATCGAACAGGAATCGCCTGTCCTTATTCTCCTTTAAACCATCCTTTCTATGCGCGAAAACCAAAGTAGCATCGAAAATACATTCATGCAGTCTCGTAAGACTATAAAAAAATTATATTATTATAAAAAATAAGCTTACTTTTGTTAATTACCATACAAAGTTAATTATATGAAGAGAAATACACATTAATTTAGAATATCAGACCATTCCGCTAGACGGCCCTTGGCAGAATCACTTATCGAACATCAATCCATTTAAAATGAGACATTAAATCTCTACAAAAACTATAGTCCATTCATATGCCTATAGGAAACAGGTTCTAGGCCTCTTGAAGAGTTACAGTACACCCTGTGTACACTTTTCCACACTTTTAGGGAAATCACTAACAATATTTACCCTTCTATCTTTAGCCGACGGTGTGACAGAGACGGGCGAATGTGCTCTGGACATTTCGGCGACAACTGCGCGGGCTTCCTGTCGCCATACAACCATCTCCTTCTCAAGTACACTGAAATGATCACATTAAGCATTAGATACTACTCCTAAAGATTCATCGTCAGCCAGAAGGCGTCCACTGCTGAACATAGGCCTCCTCCTTAGAACGCCATTCCGAACGACAAGATGCCAGTACAAAGAGTGGTAGGCAGTGGTATCCAGTCTGCCGTCCGGGGTAGTACCACCACTTATACAGACCGTGAAGTGAGTCACGTTTCGGGATTAGCTTGTAAGTAGCCGGTTCTAACTAGGCGGGCATAGTGGATGTGACTGCTACTTACAGACATTGAATTGTAGTAGCAGTGACATTCATTCATGGACCACACTTCGGCTTAACATCAAGCGGGGTGCAGGGTGCTGTAATAATTATATTAAATATTTGCAAATAAAAGCTATGAAACAAATATTTGCTCCGACCGGGAATCAAACCCGGGACTTTACGCGCAACAAATCGCTAAACCGTTCGTCCACGCCTGTCGTCATAATGTTCGTTCTGTTTAGTAACGTTTTTTAAGTAATTCCACTCACTTCTTGGCGGCGTCCTCTATGACGGAGCTGATCTGCGAGTGTCCAGTGGCAGCCGCAAGTGCAGCCGCATGTCTATCCAATGCAGCCCTTAGTGACCCAGCTGCAGTAGCACTGCCATGCTCGACCGCGCCACGTGCCAGGGCCTCCGTGTTTTTCGCAACTGCCAAGAAATAATAACTTTGTAACCTCTATATACCTCGGGCTGACTCATGGTAAGCATGATGGAGGTCCAACAGTGCCTCAGTCGCCGTCACTATGCAGGGCAAGTGTTTTTTTCACGTATTTTGAAGCATCCGAGGTTATGCAGGCAGGCAGCTGGGGCAGCCGGGAACTGACTCGGTTATTCCAGTCGTCGACAATCTTGGACCTCCTCTTGCTTATCATCAGGCAGGTCGAGGTCAGATGTCGTGTCACAATAAAAAAAGAGTCTTGATCAATCAAATTGTCACGCATTTTCCCCACAGGGGTAGGCAGAGACAATGTCTATCAGGTCCACTATTATTAATGCAATAACAAAACTAATACATACAGTCCTTGGCACCTTGTTGGAATACTTGATTAACTTGTTTGAATAACATTTGATGCATCTTCTCCATTGCTGGCAATATACTAGCACTCACAGCATCACGGAACCACACTTTCACAAGATCGCCTAAAGTACTCGACACAGAGGAACCGAGCTTATCCATTACACTCTGAAATAAATTATAAAGGACATCATTCATTTTGTATGGGGACTTGGGCTTAATTGTATTAACAGTTGCATATACATTTTAAAATAGTTTAATGTACGAAATTGACAATGTAATTGTAATATATTTTTATTTTGCATAGTTTAGGTGTGTAAAAAGGATCAAACTATAATTATGACAGTTCAAAGCAGAACAAATATTGATTGACAGATAATACAAAATCCATATCTTATTTTTCAAATAACTCAATTGCACAGAAATAATTAGCAAAATTGTTATTAGTTTTATCAACACAAGTATCGAAACTACCATTTTTATATATTTTTTTATTACTGGACATTACAAAAGTAGTACATAAAAGCCCAAAATGAATGATGTTCTTTGCATTATATTTTTGTCATAGTCCGATTTCTTTTGACAGGCCTGGCCGAATGTTTAGCACACCAGTTTGTTACACGTCAAGTCCCGGGTTCGATTCCCGGTCATAGTAAATATTTGTTCCATAGCTTTTTTTTTTGTAATATTTATTTATTATAACACGCAGCGTGGGTAGGCCTCTCACTAGCTTAATTGTAGTTGCATATACATTTTAAAATAATTTGATGTACGAAGATTACAGTATATATCCTTTGGAATATATCCTTTATTTTGCATAGTTTATTAGGTGTGCAAAATGATCAAACTATTATTATGACAGTTTAAAGTATAACTTTTAATATGGCGCGTCTTCGTGATTGACAGACGATACAAAATCCATATCTTATTTTCCAAATAATTCGATTTTCATCATTGGACATTACAAAAGTAGTACATAAAAGCCCAAAATGAATGATGTCCTTTGTATATATGATGTACGAATATATATATATATATATATGGCTATATAATTCTTACAGTACCTGATTGTTGACTAGTTTCTCAATATTCTCCCTGAGGAGGTGGTCGGTGGCAGTGAGTTTGGTTGCCAATTGTGTCTGCAAGGACGTCACCAATGGCTCCAGCGCCCTGGCTGCCCCTTTGCCTGCTGCGGCCGCTGCCGTCTTACCTGCCGCCTCGCCGCGGTCACACACACGCTCCCAACTGTCACAAACAGGCTGATAATGTGTCGGAATACAACGAAATGGCAAATGAACATTGGCGACCGTGGTGTAGTGGCAGTGAACCGGTACCAATGTATCTTTGATATATGTACTTTGGTTGTTCTGTTTCTATGATACAAGCACTTTAGTAGCTTAGTATAGAAATGTATAATAAAAAATAATAATAATAGTTTGGCTGAATTAGATATATTTAATCCCATATTAGAAGAATCTCGTCCTTTAAAAGTTACCTATTAATTTAATTTATTGAAAAAAATTAATTAAATTTACAATATTTTGTTTAATGTAATATTGTATTTATTTACTTTGAGTGATATAGTGTTTTTATCAAAAAAATGTTAATGCTGTGTGTATTAAATAATAGGACACAACCTTGATTTTTTTAAAATCTATTAAAACAGATTCATGCAAAGGTTGTGTCCTGTCGTGTATACCTTATAATAAATAAATTAATAGACATTTGTGGGTACGCGTGCAATAAAGACAGACGGGTAAATAACAGTACACTGCATCCACTATGCCGGCCTAGTTGAAACCGGCAACTTACAAGCTAATTCCAAAACGCGACTTTATAAATGTCTCACTTCACGGTCTGTGTACATATACTATCGGAAACTGGGCACCACTGCCTACCACTCTTTGATAACCAGACCAAGAGCAAATATCCGCTCCTTTTATAATAAAAACAATAATTGTAATATTCATACTTATTATTAATTATTAGAAGCAAAAGCCAGTTAGCTCAATTTGCAGCGAAATTCAATGACTTCACTGAAGTAGCTAAAATATCATTCTAGATTTGATAATAAAGTATGAAAATGAGTGAAAGTATTTTTATAAGAAAAAAAATTATAATTCTGACGTGGGCGGATGCGTTAGTCGAGGCAGAGCCAGAAAGATGTTCTCGGAGACAAATGAAGCTTATTTGAGAGAGCTTGTATGAAGAGAATTGTGGATGTAAGGGAAGCGATGGAGTTGTGTCAGGATCGTGGTAAGTGGCGTTCCATTGTCTCTGCCTATCCCTGTGGGTAAAAGACGTGACAATTTGATTGATAGACATATTAATAAAAAGTGAATGAGACCAACCCATCGGCGAGTGCGTGTTCAATAGCCGCTGCTGTCCTGTTTGTGTGCGTGACCAAAACTTGATCGATCATTTCACGCGGATTGATTATTTCACTACGCAACATGCTGATTTCACGATTTTGCTCGTGAATTAAATCTGTGAATAATTATTTATATTATTAACTAGCTGTGCACGCGGTTTCACCCGCGTAAAATAAGGTTTATAACACAGTCATAAAAAAGGAGGTTCTCAATTCGTATATGCCTTTTTTTATATTTATAACTCGATAACTGATATTAAAATGACAGACGGAAATAAATATAGAAAAATTTCAAACAGATGAAACTATAGCAAAAATTATATTTAAAAATATTAAAAGTATCCTATGTTATTTCTAGTGCCTCCAAAAATATGTGTACCAAGTTTCATGATGATCGGTTAAGTAGTTGTTGCGTGAAACCGTAACAAACAAACTCACAATCACATTTATAATAATAGAAGGATCATTGTTATACTCTAGCGGTCGTTAAACGAAACAACTGTTTGACTCTCAGGAAGCAGAAAGTGTTGATTGTATTGTATTGTATAGCGTGGTAGCAAACAGCTCCATTATAAAAAAATGTTTATGAAACTATATTTGTGGGATAGAATCTGAAACGAGTATATTCGCCAAAGAACTACAATTACCGTAGGATTCTCAAGCTGAAGTGGCAATGGGCACATCGCTCGAAGAATCGATGGGAAAGAAAGGTTCTAGATTGAACCACGAACCGGAAGACGTAGTGTGGGTATGATTGGCCCCTTATCTGAGAATTGTGGATGTAAAGGAAGCAAGAGAGTTGTCAGGATCGCTCCATTGTCTAAACCTATCTCCTTGGGAATTAGGCAGTGATATTGATGTCTGTGAGGGCAATCGCAATCGTCACACTGATAAAGTGTAGTTACTAATATTTGCATTCACACAATTGGATAAACTAATAAAATGGAGGGGCGCATCGTTTATAGTTAGACAAGTGGCATAGTGGCAGTACAATGGTTACGCAAACCAAGAGTACGGGTTCAAAACCACTTGCCGGTACCAATGTATCTTTGATATATGTACTTTGGTTAATCTGTTTCTATGATACAAGCACTTTAGAAGCTTAGTATAAAAATGCAAAAAAATGAATGTAACCTAACCTGTTAACATATCTAATTTCTTCTCCAATGCTTCTAATTTGTTATCATTAATAATATTATTCTGCTTCAATTCCGGTTGCAGCGTCTCATTTAATCCATCTTGTACATTTAACAAGTTCATGGATTGGTTCAGAGATTGGGTGCTAGATTTGTTACTGGATGCTTTGACACGATTCGCCTCGTTGATTTGGGACATGGATATTTGTGGCCAGGTTTCTACAGCTGAAACATAGTTACATATTATATATTTTCTTTGGCCGGCATAGTAACGGCGACAGGGGCAACCGTGAACTGACACGGTTTTTTCAGTCGCCGGAAGACTTGCACCTCCTGTTGCTTAGCATCAGGTGAACCGTTCAGTTTGATTAACGATTCGGTTAACTTCGAAAGCTTTCACCGACCTGTGATATCCATGGTAGTAAAAAGACTGTGTTATTTCTTACTTGGCACAAGTAGTAAACAAACATGTAAATCACCATTTCCCATGCCTTTTATCTAAGGAAACTGTTTCCTACTGTTTCATTCTATAGAATAAATGTATACACAATGTAACAAAACCACAAGTTATTAAAATCACATATTATTACATTATTTATATTAAAAACCATTTATATGAAAACAGTAAATTCCTAAATGACAAAATTTTGTGCCCAAATATTAATAAATAAAAAAACATATTCACAATAATTCATAGATATTTGTTATATATTCATATTGATTCGCGTCAGAAGAAATTGTTTTGACGTGACAACGTCTTATAATTCGATGCACGCACGCACGAAAAAACATGCCTCATGCGGCGTTACTTCGCGCGTTCCATTTAAGGCTTGAAGTGCAAGCGAGAGCGCAGAACGAGCGACAAAGAGGCACAATCGTCCTCCGCGTTCGGCAGCGTTCGACATCTGTCTCTCTCCTACTTGAGTAAGCGATGCGTACTATAAATATTAATACTATTAATATTTAATATTTTAATATACAATAAAAAAAATTGACGTAATTGTATTTATGCGTACAAATAAATGTAACTTGATCAATTAAATTGTGATTTTCATTTACCTCCTTATCTTTATCCATACAAAATATCTATAAAAAATCATATAAAATTAAAATTTTATTTTGAAAAATGCAACCATTCCATCAGTATTTTCTTATGATGTTCAACTATCGTCAGTAAACCGACTATACAGACAACCGATTGTTTTTTATCGTTAATCCGTCATTATGCCGAAGGTTTGTTTACTACTTTTGCCAAGTAAGGAAAAATGTATAGTAAAAGTTTATAAAATACAAAATGCAATACTTACAATTAACAACGATATTTTCAATTTCGTTCACAGGTGATTCTGGTTTGATATAGTCCACAATATCATCGACACTTGTTTCATTATCCATATTCGTGGTTTCTTGATACAAATCGCTGTCATGCAGGGAGAGTATCTCCTGAACTTCGCGACTAGGACTAGAGCCCGCTGATACGAACTTCTGCTCAGATTTAGGGTCATCAATGTATGAAGTAGGTTTTATATCTGCATTATGAAAAAAACACGCTTCGATAAAAAAAATAGTCCCATTCGCTATGCCGGCCATAGGTGCTTCTTCACGCTTCGCTTGAAGGATACAAGATTATAGGATGGAGAGAACACATGGGCTGGTAAAGTGGTTCTATAGTATTTTCTTAAATTTTGCGCGAACATTGATTATTGAATTAAACAAATTTTATGCGGCTTACTATCGCGTTTATTTTGGTTTTGATTTTACAATTCTTATTATTTCGACGTTTCGAGAGCTTTGCAGCTCGGAGCCATCTTTTCGTGACCACGATGGTTGCAAAGCTCTCGAAACGTCGGAATAATAAAATATGAAAAATCAAAACCAAAATAAACGCGATAGTAAGCCGCATAAAATTTGTTAAATTCAAAAGTGGTTCTACAAAGAAACGACGCACCGAACCTTTTAGTACGACTGCCGATTCGGTCGACAGAATGCGGAAACTTTTCCCGACCGACAATTATGGGTGTAAAAAGGCGAGGTAGGAACAAGGTATAGGTGGTATAGGCAATAGAGACATACGAATCCCGCACGGATAGGCAAAATCAATAGAGCGCTACATAAGAGTGGCAGGAAGGCAATTTATTATTTGCCTAGCCTGCGTAATACCATCACTTTTAAGTGTACCTGTATAGATCATGAAGTGACTTAGTCGCATTTCGGGATCAGCCTTAAAGCTGCCGGTTCCAACTAGGTGGATGCGACTACAAGCTAGTTATTTAACAGTAATAGGAGTCGCATCCATTCATGAACCCCACTTCAGTTAAACTTTAAGCAGAGTGCTGTCATATGACGAGTCACAATAAAAGCATTAATACTACTCTTATGCCTGATCCAATCAGGCCTCTTTCCTACGGGGATAGGCAGAGACAATGGAGCGCCACTTACCACGATCCTGACACAACTCCCTCGCTTCCTTCACATCCACAATTCTCCTCATACAAGCTCTACGGTTATGGGCACCAGGCAACCCAGCTTTCTTGAGAATGTCTTCGATTTGATCGGAAAACACCCTCCTGGGACTGACTTGTTTAACGCATCCATCCACATCAGATTTATATATTGCTTTCGTCAATCTACTTTCATTCATCCTTTCTATGTGCCCAAACCATCGCAGCATTCTCTGATCCAATCATTGCCATATTTTAAAAGTATTTACCAGATTTAATTGAAGTGGAAAGTGATGGTCTCTGTGAAGTAGTAACATCAGGAGTAGCTGACAAAGGTGGATCCTCTTCATCACGTTTGCCTGGTGAACTGGAAATTAGGTAATACACTTTTATTTATAACATTCCCGGTTCGAAAAATAAAGGTGGACATTTGTTTCAGGTTTGTATCAAAGAGTGGTAGGCAGTCTACTGACCACCACTTACAAGTATACCACCGTGAAGTGATTTGGTCGCGTTTCGGGATCAGCTTGTAAGTTACCAGTTCCAACAAGGCCGGAATGGTAGATGTGATTGCTACTCACAGTTTTTGATTTGTAGTAGCAGTGACATCAATTCATTTACCACACTACAGCTTAACATCAAGTGGGGTGCTGTCACATGTCGAGTCAGAATAAAAAAAAACATACCTGAATGCATCTGGTGTCATAAGATTGAGCTGCGGCGGTGAGTCAGGCCGCTGACCCATCAAACTGCCAGGTTGGGTCTAAACATGAAAAACAATGCTATTTTAAAACTACAAACATACTAAAACTATTTTATATATATAAATGACTTACACGCATTCCGCAGTAAGGGTATATGAATGACAGCTAGTAAAATTACAACAAAATGTGAATTTCATCATTCTACTACAGCTAAATAAAGGTCAAAATAGCTTGGAGACGTTTTTGCATTTGTAGTAGCGTGGTAGATTATACATTGTAATTAACTTAAGTGCTTCATCTGATGAAAGCGAGGATGGCTGTGCAATGTCTGGGGTTGAGGAAATGTCGGAATAAAACGTGTGATTTACCTTTAAAAATAGAAAATATAAATAAAAAAAATATATGTTAATTTATTTGCTGTCTGTACACTACTGTAAAAAATGTAAATCAGAATGCCACTGGAAATAAGGATAAAACTAAACATAATGATAGTTGATCGTAACATATTTATCTGCCGCCACGACATGACGGATACGCGTTGTACTACACACACTACTACAAATGCAAAACCGTCTCCAAGCTAATTTGAATGTAACTGCAAGTAGCAGCCGCATCCACTATGCCGGCAACTGAACCCTAAATTTCATGATCATTATTAGATAAAAATATCTATTTAAGCTATATAAATTATGTATATCTAATCTAAGCTAAAGTAACATAGCTTTAGGTAAGCAATTAAAATGAAACTCGTTCAAAAACACGTAACTATTTTTGTATTGATTTATTTGTATTTTTAGGCTAGTTTTGTTATTTGTAATAACTTTTTTTAAGTTTATAACAGTTTAGTTTTTTTTATACAGTAGAACCTCGATAACTTAAACCTCAGTAACATAAAAACCTCTGTTACTTCAAAAAATACTATGTTCCCTTCCCATCAGAGCCCAAAACCTCTATAACTTAAAATACGCAACCTCTATAACTTAAATAAATAATCTCTGTATAGGCCCTCAGTAACTAAAAGAACAAAAGAAAATCACAGATTTTTTTAAGTAGACTAAACCTTTAGTTGTTGTTTTATTTTTATGTAATGTAAGTAATGTGAATAAATATGATTACATATTTAATTTTCAGTATTTTATTGAACCCATCCTCTGATGCATTCGAGTAAAAATGGGAGCAAGGGTACATAGAAACATGTACATACCTCTATATTAACCTTTACCTAACATAAACCCTTGATAACTTAAAACCTCTATAACTTAAAATATTTTGTGTTTCCCTTGGACTTTAACTTATCGAGGTTCTACTGTATCTGTTATCGTTTATTCGTTATAGGTTATAAATGACGTTTTATATTCGTCATATGCCTTTCCGAAATCATGGTAGAGGCCGACAATAGGCAATAACCGAAAGGTTAGTGCGAAATAAATGATTTGAACTGTGCAATAAAGGTTATCGGCTGAAACAAAGAGCGCTGACCTTTGAACCGCGCAGTATAAGTATCGGCGAATTAGAAGAGGGCTGGACGACTGCGGTAGAAGCAAGTCCGCTTATCTAAACAGTTGTGTACATAATAAGGATATTTTAAAGGACATCATTCATTTTGTATGGGGACTTGGTGACAGTTTAATATGCATTTTAAAATAGTTTGATGTACGAAGATTACAATGTAATTGGAATATGTATATTTCGCATAGTTTAGGTGTGCAAAATGATCATACTATAATTATGACAGTTCAAAACAGTACAGTTAATATGGCGTTGTTTGACAGATAATACGAAATCCATACCTTATTTTCCAAATAACTCAATTGCACAGCAAATAAATGCGAAATTGTTATTAGTTTTATCAATACAAGTATCAAAACTACCATTTATATATTATTTCATCATTGGACATTAAAAAAGTAGGACATAAAAGCTCAAAATGAATGATGTCCGTAAAACGAAAAGTAAGAGTAGGTTACAAAACAAGTTACTGCGCAGCTTTATTGCAAGCGCTCTTTATATTTGCCGGGTTATAAACATGTCTGAATATGTCCATTATATTTATAGGTTAATAATAGGCAACCCACCTGCGATTTCATGAGTAGCATTTTCAATTGTTGTGTTTGTTGCTGTAATATTGATGAAGCCATCGCACTTGTCAACTCATTATCATTGTCTGAAACTGATCAATTATGTAATATATTAAGTTAGAGTCTGTCCAAGCCGAAATAACGCGCCTCTCCACGTGCACGTGCGACTATAAAATATGGATGCAACACACCAAAAATGCAATTGTAATTAGTCATTTAGTGCTGGTTAGACACAAAATGAGGAGCACATTGATAAAGTATAATAGTATAGTTAGTAATTTTTGTATTCACACATTTAAATAAACTAATAAAGTGGAGGGGCGCGTCATTTATAGTTAGACAAGCTAGACCAATTGCATTATATTTTTTTGCCTGCAAGTTGTGTTGACTGCTAAATGGCTTTATATTAGTTTAAGATATTCTGTTAATATTATATATTATACTGGCTGTAAGTCAACCTTAAATAAATAAATAAATTATATGAGTGCAAAATAGTACATACGGTTAAATGGTTGTGGTGTTGCATACGTGATTAAGGCTTCCTGAAGACTCTTCGGTTGTACCAAATAAATTTTCATGCGAGTTAATATACTATTTCCTGTGCCAGTCGGTGTTTCCTGAAATTTAATAGAACACTTTGCACATATGTAAAAATAGTAGTAGGCAGACAGCTTGAAAGTTGCTGGTTCCAACTAGGCAGACATAATTTATTTTTATTGTGACTCAACATATATATATATATATATATATATATTTATGTAATATATATATTTATCTATACTAAGCTACTAAAGAGCTTGTATCACAGAAACGATCATAGGTATACATTGGTACCGGTGGGTGGTTTCGAACTCGTGCTCTCGGTTTGTGTAACCATTGCACTGCCACTTACACCACGGTTGCCTTTATGTTAAGCTGAAGTTCGGTCCATTAATAGAGGTGACTGTACTACAGTTACAAGTAAATAACTGCAAGTAACAGTCATGTCCACTATTCCGGCTAAGTTGAACAACATTACAAGATAATTCTGAAACGCGACCAAGTCACTCCACGGCCTGTATATTTGTAAGCTGTGGTACTACCCCGGACTGGCAGACTGAGCACTGCTGTTTACCACTCTTTGACAACCAGACCCAGAGCAAATATTTGTAACATTCAATCTTATTATTAAACATTACCAATAAAAGCTATGCAAGAAATCTTAGCACCGACCGGGAATCGAACCACGCGCCACAACTTTCATATTGTTTAGAGATTTGTGGGTGTGCACAAAACGATTGTGTCAGGATCGTAGTAAGTGGCGCTTTATTGTCTCAGCATGACCATTCTAGTTTAATTGCTGGTAGCAGTAATATGAAACAATAAAACCCCTAATAAGTATAGGTCTCGGCAGAAAAAAAAAGCGTTGGCATTCAAGCTTTTTTAATCTCAGACATCCAGCGCTCTTCTAATCTGCCGATCCTTATACTGCGTCAATAAGGTCATCGCTCTTTTTTCTGCCGGGATATATAATAATAGAATATAATAAAAACTTACATGGCCAAGTACAAAATCAAGTGGCGACACACCGTGATCATCTTTTGAACCATTCCTATGATATGGATCACCACAATTTGACTCACATTTTGGTATCTCCTCGTCTGAAAGCAATATTACATTCAACATTGTTAATAAATACTTACTTAGATTTGCGTGAACATTGAATAATTAATTAAACTTTATTTACTAACACCTGGGACCGCATAATATACAAACTTAAGTCCCAAGTCCAGCAAACTGCCAAACCAGATGACACCATCAGTTATTTTTGGAAAAATTTCAATTAAACCGGGAACAGAAAAACAAAATCAAAACATCAGACAGGGTATTTTTGGAAACAATAACAGCATCAACCCATAGGACAAACATCACCTCAGTCTCTCTGTGACCACGATGGCTGCAAAGCTCTCGAAACGTAGTCATAATAAAATAAAATTGTAGAATCAGACCAAAATAAACGCGATAGTAAGCCGCAAAAATTTATTTAATTCATTGTTATTGTTAATAAAGAGTGTTTTATAATAAGTCAGAGTTCACATTTGGTTTATATCTGCAATTGTATGCTTTTTTACAACAATTTAAATAGGGTCTTGCGTTTTCTTTGTCTGTAATTGTTCACGGTAAAAAGTGGACGTGAAATGAAGAGTTCGTCATTTATTAAGACGAAATAAGCGAAATAGATACCGGACTTTTGAGAGAACATTTCCAACAAAGGCCCAGGAGGGTGTTTTCCGATCAAATCGGAGACACCCTTGAGAAAGCTAGGTGGCCTAGAGCCCTTAACCGTAGAGCTTGAATGAGTAAATAAATGTCTCAATTTTAAAACTATTGATAATATTAACCTGTTAACCGGGGAGTTCTCGTTCAAATTATGCAACACGTACCGGGCGCGTATTGTTTCGCTAGAACATGTCAATACGTCACGCCCGGAGACCGTCATTTCATATTTCTATATTTTAATTTATTCACTATGAATAAACTATGAAATGTATATCGTTTATAAATAATTTTGAAGTACAAAAGGAAACACAAAACAAATAAAGGAAGTAAACAAAATAGAATTACAAAATAGATACATATAAAAATTCTAAACTCGTTTTCTGTGTGATATATTTTAAAACAATTATTAATACATAATGCTACACTACAATTCGGACACCAGTAAGTAGATTCTTTTCTGGCACCTTTTTTGTAACACACTCGACATTTCCGGGATTTAGATTTTCCTGTATAACTTTTCATTTGCTCTGGAAAATGCCTTTCCACTATGCGTGATGGTTTAGGTGTAGAGCTGCTTGTTGATGGCCATGGGTGGGTGTTCACGATATTGTCATCGATCGATTCATGTCGAGACACGCATGGATGACGTAATATCATAGTTGATAGGAAATATACGTCCCTTCCGTTCCAGGGCGCACATTAATTTTTGAGGACGTATTCATATGTCCTACTCGTAATCGATATTGCTTACGCCTGACGCATTTATACGTCTTGTCCGGTTAACAGGTTAATAATGTGCCGAAGCTACAACGATCTTGTCTATGTCTACAAATGTCTATGTCGTCATCGACATAGACATTTTCAACCACAAATTTTCTATCTTTAAAATATTTATTTATTAATACAATATTTAATAAATAATGATAACGCTTTTTGTCTTTAAGTGATTTTATGTATGTTTATTTTAATGATTTTGATATTAAATGCCCTTTATCATAATGCCTAATATGATTAAATGATAGAATAATGGATGTTTAATTTGTAGTTAATGATTTGTAATATTAATTTAAGCTATGTAATTATTAATTATTGTTCGTAGTGAGTGCATAATTTTTGAGTTGCAATCGAGTTTGAAGTGACAATGTTTTTTCGTACTGAATCAAAGATTGCAATTTGTTTTGCACACCAATAAAATGAATAAATAAATACTTATGTCTTAGTTACCACTTACCGCTGACATGAATGAAACTCAAAACTGGACTGGGCACCGTAAATTCACACATATAAGTGCAATACGCATCGCCATCAGTCTTCAGTTTCATAATATAGAAACATCTCGATTTCAGGTCCGATATCATTATGAAATTGGCGCGGCTGTCCACTTGCACTTTCAAACCTGCGAATTTCAGTTCGTTTCAGGACATCATCGTGCTCTATCTATATTTTATTAGGTATTGACTTGCCTGATAGTTAGCAAGGGTAAATCAAAGAGCGCCACCGACTTATAAAAACTTACGGTTGCCTTAAACTTACAAAAAACAAATAATTTTAATAGATAATCGTAACAGGAGCAATCGATGTTGGTGGATGTGACTGCTACTTACAGTTATTGAATTGTAATTGCAGTGGCATGTATTCATGGACCACACTCCAGCTTAACATCAAGCAGGGTTTGTCATATGTCGAGTCACAATAAAAAAAAACACTCACAAGACTACAAAAACGTGATATGAGTCAATCGCGTTTTGGGATCAACATCACAGTTGCCGGATTCAACTAGTTATAAGGCAACCGTGGCATAGTGGCAATGGTTACGCAAGCCGAGAGCACGGGTTCGTAACCACCAATATATGTACTTTGGTTGTCCTGTTTCTATGATACAAGCACCTTAGTAGTTTAGTATTAACCACATACCATTAATATGTGAGTCAGCATTAGGGTTAGCGCAGAATGTTACTGTTTGCAAACATGTCCACGTTTTACATGACCAGATTTTTAATATTGAATTGCCACTGGTCCCTGTCACTGCATACTTCCAAAATTGCTCCCTGCAAAATGATCAAACATTACAAGCTTTAATAACTAAATAAACTACTAAGTTCACTATAAAAGAGACAATCTGCCACTAGTGATGTGCCATTAAAAATATGTATATATATCCGCAGATACGGATCTTAACTTTTTACTCAATCGGTGTCGGTGAGATAGTTGACCCTACGACTACACGGCAGTTTAACGTCAGACGGGTGGTGTAATATATAAATAGCATTGAATATTTCAAAAATAATTCAATATTATAGAAGTTACGTTTTTCGTTGCCGTAGAGGGCGCTGCACAACACTTTTTTTATTGTAAAGTCAAATTGCCTGATACTAGTAAGCAAGAGTTACGAGTTACAGTTTCCTCAGTCGCCTTCACTGTGCCAGTCAGAGGCATATATTTTTAATGAATATCATAGTGTAGCTTGAATGAGCAGCTGCTTTATGAGTCAAAGGGTATACTTACTCGCTGGTATATGTGTGATAGTTATCCAAGAAGTAGAGACAGCTGATTGACTCTCCATCATGGGGATTCCACTTGTGAAGGCAACGTGGGGAGTTGTCATTGGATGAGATCTGTCAAATATGTAATTTTTTACATTTCTATACTAAACTACTAAAGTGCTTGTATCATAGAAACTGGACAACTAAAGTACATATATCAAACATCACAAGGTACTGGCAAGTGGTTTTGAACCCGTGAGCTAACCAAAAGCTATGCGTAACCATTGCACTGCCACTACAGCACAGTTATCTACAACACAGCGCCGACGACAATATATGTCGTCACCTGTTAGCCTTAGTAGTTAATTCTATTGGCCTAATAGTATGTATGAACAAAATTGTAAATATAAAAAAAATGTGTTAGGACCAGGAAAAGTGGCTCTCCATTGTCTCTGCCTATCTCTGTGGAAATTAAGGCATGATAATTGACGATGATGAAATTGAATATTTCACCAATTTAACCCAAAAACTTTTTCTATAATTATGTTCTTTTTGTGTTGTTAGTTGTATTTTGAAATCAGTTTGTAAGTCGCTGGTTTTAACAAGGCAGGCATAATGGATGTGACCCCTACTAGAGTTACTTATCTGTAGTAGAAGTCGACCCTATTATTGGACAACACTCCAGCTTAACATGAGGCGGAGAACTATTATATCAATCGATCAAATTATCACGCCTTTTTCCCATGGGGATAGGCAGAGACAATAGAGCGCCACTTGCCACGATCCTGACACAACTCACTCGCTTCCTTCATTACATTATGTTGTGCCACAATAAAAAAAATGATGACAAACCTGAAAGAACATAACATATCCGTCGTCCCCTGCAGTAGCCAATGCAGTACCATCAGGAGCTATACTCGCAGACACAATTCTCCCCCCATCAGTGGATGCTATACAAACAGCACGTGCCACTTTTGCTGAACTGCTTCCAACTACACATGGAGTGCCAGCCAGATCTATTGCTAAACGGAGATTCCAAACACGAGCTGCAAAAAAATAATATTTGAGGCAATGAGTGAAGTTAACCTGGAGTGCGGTCTATGGATGGAGGTGACAGCTACTACAGTAAAATAACATCCACTATGCCAGCCTAGTTGCAATCGGCAGCTTACAAGCTGATCCCGAAACGCGACTAACTCCACGGTCTGTATATATAAGTGATTATATTGCAAATATGGCCGAGACGCCACAGTACCACCACTTACAAGTACACAGACCATGAAATGATTTGGTCGCGTTTCAGGATCAGCTCGTAAGTTGCCGGTTCCAACTAGGCCGGCATAGTGGATGTGACTGCTACTTGCACTTTTTAAACTGTAGTAGGAGTCTCCTCCATTCATGGACCACACTCCAGCATAACATCAAGCGGGGTGCTGTAATATGTTGAGTCACAATAAAAAAACTACCCAACAATCACTCTCAAAACTGCTATATTTTTTTTTGCTGTTAGGACATATCCGAGGGGTAGACAAAGGCGTATGTTAATATGTACAATATTTTAACATAATAATTCAAGGTCACGATTGTATGTTCTCACCTATACTGGCATGTGTAGTAACAAGTATCCTGGAGACATCATCATCCACATCATCATCTTCATCAGGAATGTATGGACACCAAACAACTCGGTGATGGGCTCCTAACACTGGATTGTCTTCATGAACTTCCAAAAGTAAAACGCATCTGGAACACAATAACAAATACTAGGTTTTAAGAAGGTTGTATGAAGAGAATTGTGAATGTGAAGAAAGCGAGGGAGTTGTGTCAGGATAGTGGCAAGTGGCGCTCCATTGTCTCTGCCTATCCCTATGGGAAAAAGTAGGTGACAATTTGATTGATTGATTGACAAGAGGGCTGTAACAAAATCTTTATAATTATCTTTGAATTTTTTTTATTTACTATCGCGTTTTATTTTAATTAGATATTTTGAAAGCTACGAATCTAAAACTATGTTTTTCAATTTTATGATTTATTGCTTGTTTATTCATATTATTGCAAAAGTAACTGTGTTTTCTAATTTTGCAGATTATCGGACTTGGGATTTGAGTTTGTGTATTGTAGGGTCACAGGTGTTTTATAACTATCTTTATTAAAAATTGATTTTTTTTTCAAATTTTAATAACCCATAACAATCCTGGACTCTATAGAGGAATATAGATTATATATTCCTCTATAGTGAAATTGAAAATATAACACTTTTTAATTTTAAAGGTTTTTTAAAAAAGTGGATTAAAGCTTTTAACAAAGATGAAGAACTCTACACAGGGTATTCTTAAATTGAAATGAATAAGGAATATGGTCTTATCAAGATAAAAATAAACACTGTTATTTTCATAAAATATGTGGTTAGTGGTTATTCATTCAATAATTCATCCAATCCTTTAGATGAATTATTTTTTTATTGGGGGTAAACATTTGCAGTCCATGAATGGAGGCC
This sequence comes from Tinea trinotella, assembly GCA_905220615.1. NCBI lineage: Eukaryota > Metazoa > Arthropoda > Insecta > Lepidoptera > Tineidae > Tinea > Tinea trinotella. The sequence continues at coordinate 780,802 of HG992307.1, read as the reverse complement.
ACTGTTATAACAGTTTAATCACTGCCAGTCTAAAAAATATTATATTAATTATTATTTTGAAGGCAATACAAACCTGAGTTGTAAGTCAATGAGTTCTATTTCATGCACATAGAAGCTTCCTTCCTCATCAATACATGCCAGAATTATGTTGCTGTCAATATGAGCAAATGATATATCTTGCACCTGGAAAATAATGCAAAAGGTATGGAAAAGGATGAGTAAGAGTAGATGTACAAAAGGAATTTATAAATCTCATGTGGATGGATACGCTAAAAAAGGCAGGCCCAGGAGGGTGTTCGCTGACCAAATTGGAGACATCCTAAAGAAAGATAGGTTGCCTAGTGCCCATAACCATAGAGCTTGTATGAAGAGATTTGTAGATTTGAAGGAGTTGTTTCAGGATTGTGGCAAGTGGCGCTCCATTGTCTCTGCCTATCCCTGATATAATAATTCTGCCAAGACTCACCTCTCCCTTCATGCCTTTAATGAGCAATCGCAGTTCAGTTGACTGCTCAGAGGTGTAGACCACCCTCACCATGCCGCGTGTGTTTGGCAACACATTGGGACCTGTTAGATAATTAACTTCAATTTTAATTAGCATATGTTTTTATTAACATAAAGTGAATCTTGTAAAAATGTTAATATTTCATTTCACATACTCCAATTTGTAAACTCATAAACCAGGGGTCTTCATGTTCAACACATTAATAAAAAAATAGATTGAATTTATAAATCTGATGTGGATCAAGAAAACTGGGCGGGCTAGTGCCCATAATCATAGAGCTTGTATGAAGAGAATTGTGGATGTGAGGGGAGCAAGGGAGTTGTGTCAGGATCATGGCAAGTGGCACTCCTTTGTCTCCTCTTTTTCTGTGGGAATTTGATTATTTGGTATATTTTTTAATTTCATTTTGACTCCTGAATTAATATATTTATTCAATAAATAGCAAAAACGCTACCCACAAGTAAAGATGGCTGTTTTATTACAGGTAAGTGCCATTCTTTACAACCACCCTCTAGTTACTACAGAGTGGTTGAATACCACTACCTACCATTTAGTCTATAAATTCACAAATCAGTATAGTACAAATCAAAGTATTGGATGGTTTGGGTTACAATATATAAAACATATTAGAATAAAAAGTTGGAGGTTATAATTTATTAAGTGTCTTATTTATTATTTAAGGTTGCATATTCATTTGCTTTAGGAATCTATAACCATACTATTGTTCATTTTGGTCAAACTGAAGCAACTGAGACAACTGTAAAAGAGATGTTCTTCAGTGGTTGGTGTGGTTGGTAGGTCACCTCTGCTTTTCTTATAATGAGAAATAATGCAGAAGTGTGTGTTTGCTGTTGGATTAAGGGTTTACTTTAATTTTTTAAATGTGGTTGTTAGTGATTAATGTATTATTAGTAATGTTAGTATCCCTAATATAAATAAATAGAAGAAAGCCTTTAATAAATGAAGTAATTTATTAGTTAATCTGATAGATCAAACCAAAGCATCATTACCTTTCATGGAATAGGCCAAGTATTTCCCATTCTTATGCAGTGCTAACAATTGTCCATGATAATACTTGGCCTCCCAGTTGTAATCAACAATGTTCTTCAGCTTCATCATCGAGCTCCCATGGTTGTGGTTGCCAGAAGTGGTTGTAACCAATACTTTGTTGGCCGTAACCTCAGAACTATATACTTCATCACCCTCAGAAAATGTTCTACGAAATAAAACATTTCTTTTAATTAGGATGTCAAGTGGAGACCCACATAGTAGAATTTAAAAAAAAAAACATAGACCATATACGTCTTAACAGATGTGCTTTTGAGTTACAGGAGTAGGCGAAGCAAGACAGAAGTTCCTTGGCAATGCAAGGACGCTTCCGGAGGTCTGCAGGAACGAGAGGGGTCTCCTGGTCTTCCTGGAGAAGATCGGGTGGCTCCACTGAAGGAGAACCGTTGAAGAGCGTACAAAGAAACCGAAGAGGACTTTAAGTGCGGAAACGAGCCCGCAAATAACTACAACTACATGTCTTAACAGATTTTGTAAGAAATCCTCCTTTTTTTAGTTTAGTTCTTCCAGTCTGGGAAATAGGAAATAGTCTCGTCTTCAGGAAAGTTGTCTTATGTCTTCAGTGGATGAAGATAAAACACTAGTTTCATTAATTACATGAAGGTGAAGGTATAACTAGTTGTGAAAAAACTATTCTAACACTTGTACCACTTGCCAAAAAACTCTTTAATGATAACTGAGTTAAAATGACACCATTATCACACTAGAATATTCAAGAAACACGCTGCCCGCCAATAAACCGAGGAGTCGTTTACAAAGGTTGTAAAACTACACCCAAAATACTTATGTCATGATGAGCCATTCTATTTGTTTGCTGCCGAGTTATATAGTGAAACTTAGGCTATTCATATACAGAAAATAGTATCCAAAAACATAATTTCATTTATAAATGCAAACAAATCCTCCCGGCCTCAGCCTCATTGTATCTTATAGCAATAAAACTTACATTGTTTGGGTCGTATCTTGAAGCTTCGGGAGCATTTTTAATGTTTTATATAACGATTAAGGGATTATCCTTGTCATGTATGTGGTACTTGGCACAGAATCTAATAGAAAATATTATTAGTTGGCAAAATATTCGCACGAAAAGCCGACCGACATGACCGTAGGAATAAGTCCACGTTTAGTTTCTGTATTTTCCGAATAAAATTACTTAAGAATACTCTTTATTAAATATCCTCTTAATTAACATTTATAGAATATAGTATAATAAAATATATACTTATTTAATTTCTATCATAATTTTTTTAAATAACTTTTTAATGCTTTAATAAGTATGGAAAAAATTTCAACAAAGTAGCATTAACGAAACGAAATTCTTTTTCGCGCTGACGTTATGAATTGATTCATTTCATTATACGCAATTCTTTTTCCAAGTGACTATGTTATACGATTTTTATAGATAAATAACGATTTTATTGATCAAATTGCATGTATTCATATATTTGAGATTAGATAATTATTATTTATTTATTTATTTTTAAATTCGATTTCATGTTGGCAGATTAAAACGTAGCGTTCAATTACAATTTCTCCACTGACAGATGACAGGGCAGCAGTGAATTGATTTTTTGAAAAAAAAAAGATGGTAATGCTCGATTTTTAATGATTTTTCTCTTTTTGTGCCTATTATTATTGAATTATGAAGTGTTATAATAATAATTGTTTGTGCAGTCGTTCGCAGACAAGCTCACATCGCTTATGGCACGTCCCGGCGGGGCTAATCCCCAGCAGGAGGACATCCCTTGGTGGATGCGATACGGGGGTCGAGGACTGGGGACGTTCGGAGGAGGGCGTATGTATATTTGGTCATATGATTAATTTTTTATTTCAATATCAATGTGTAAACAAGTAATTTAAGACTATTATCTTATCAGCTCTACAACTTTTTCATTCAAATTTATTTAGACTTCTAAAGTGGCACAAAAAGATATTTATGAATAATTTAGTTTATTTATAGTAATACAAAACACAATGACTTGCAAATACTATTTAAAGTTCTCTTACAATGTGTCCCAATATAAAATCAATAATGCTGTTACAATATATACTTAATAATGTACCAATTTCAATGTAAATGCACTATAAACAATACACTATATACAATGTGTACTGCCACCCAGCAACAATGTATGTTACATACTATTGTACATAATATTGTCTTTAGATGATATTTTTATTTATAGTTCAATTATATTTTAGCACCATACTTAATTGTTAATAAATTTAATATTAAAAAGATTATTGTTAGTCATATAATTTATAAATTACTGTTGTAAACCAATTGCCTTGTTATTATTGTCATTTATAGAAACAGCATTTTTTAATACATTTTTTCAACTAAATTGAAAACCATTAGTTTAAAGGTTTAACATATTTAGATTTTTTTGTTATTTTATTAATATTATTAATAAAATATAAAACATTTTCCATTAAGAGATTCAATCAATCAAATTGTCATGCCTCATTCCCGTGCAGGTATAGACAGGGACAATGGAGTGCCTTCTTCCTTCACATCCATGATTCTCTTCTTTTCTTCTATGCTTCTCTTCTTTTCTTCTATGCCTCATTTGTTTTAATTGAGATTTAGAGATATTGTTTTAATGATATCTAATCTTAACTTGCCTGATGGTAAGTAATGGATAGTGTGAGAGCACCAATTACTGTAAAAACCATTATTATATGGTTGTCTCAGTCGCCATCACTATGCTGGCCAAAGATTTGATTAAGACACAATCTACCGCATTGTCTGTTTTCAATCTAAGTAAGTAAGGCTAAACATAAACTATAATTTCAGTGTATGGCAGAAAAAGCATGAGGGTAGAATTAATGCTGTAGAAATGTAGTCAATGAATGTGGAGTGATGATAGTGGATAGAATAAGGAATAGCACATTGTGCAATAGATGTGCTTTGAAAGAAGATGTAGTGACAAGGAGGCACATGCAAAGGATGAGTGAAACTAGATTGACGATAGGAATCTATAGATCTGATGTGGATGGATGCGTTAAACAAGGCAGACCCAGGAGGGTATTTTCCAACCAAATCAGAGACATCCTTAAGAAAGCTGGGTTGCCTAGTCCCCATAATCGTAGAGCTTGTATGAAAAGAATTGTGGATGTGAGGGAAGCTGTGAGTTGTGTCCGGATTGTGGCAAGTGGCACTCTATTGTCTCTGCCAATCCCTGTGGAAAGAAGGCATCACAATTTGATTGATTGCTTGATATAATTCCAGTGGCAATAATCCTTGGACTTTTTAACTGTTTGGGCATTATTGGGTTAAACATTGCATGCCTTGTGGCTGGCATTTGGCAAATGTGCGCTGGCTTCATAGTGATTGTGTGTGAGGCTCCGTGTTGCTGCTTCTTTGTGGATTACGTCCAAATGCTCTCTGACAAGATTGAGAGCAGACCTTATTGGAATAAGGCTGCTCTTTATATTGGGTTAGTATTTTTTTTTTACATTTCTTTACTAAGCTACTAAAGTGTTCGTATCATAGAAACAGAACGACTAAAGTACTTATATCAAAGATACATTCAAACCGTTGGGTGGTTTAAAACTTGTGCTCTCGGTTTGTGTAACCATTGCACTGCCACTACACCACAGTTGCCTTAATTGAAAATATACTTTGTTTTTCTTTGTACTATCTCATCTTTGACCTTAATATGAGAAGCAGATCATATTAATAAGCTGAGTCGGTATTTTGATAGAAAGTTGACAGATTCATTTATGAATTGCATCCCATATTGACATCAGGCAGGTGGGATCTGACCTGCCTGATGTCAATCCTATTGTACGTCATTCATCTATGGATTTTAAGTGGCTACTAAAGCTACCATTTATACTTGAATCATTGACACTGGGTGACCAAAGTATTTTTGTCTCAAAGCAGGATTTGTCCCCCCATTGTGGACAAATCCTTTTATTTATTGGGGCATATGGTTTCACTCAGCCTGATGTTCACTGGTGTGCGGGCCATGAATGGAGGTGACTGCTAATACAGTTAAATAACTGCAACAACCTGTTGCATCCACTATGCTGGCCTATGTGAAACCAATTTCTCAATATATAACACTGTCCACAGCATATTATGTGACTGCTTGCTATACTATTTTTAAAATTATTACACTTATTTTTTCCTTTAGATTGGCCCTTCCGCCCTTCTTTATGTGCTTCTTAAGCTTAAGTACATGGTTTGGCTCCGGGCTTATCTTTGCAACTGGACTTATTTACGGCATGATGGCTCTAGGCAAAAAGTAAGTTTTGTTTAAATATAATTAAAATAAATAACATGTTTTGCTATTACTGAATTTATTATAATAATAATTATTAAATCTAACTAATAAATAATGATTAAATATTATAAACAATTTGTGGGGTTTTATAATTGTCTGCTATTTAATTGATTGATTGATGCATTCTACTAAGTAGTATGCCAGTTTTAATATATTTTATATGTTCAAAAGTAATATAAAAAATAATAATAATAACCTTTGACATCACAAACGCACTATCAGTAATAGTACCTTAAAAATACACTACAATACATTTTATTCTATATACATTTCAAGCATTGATAGCATATCAGAATATTAATGATTTATGCCGACGGCTAGAGAGAGAGAAGCTTTTTTGTTGCATCAATATTTTTTAATTTGGGCACTTGTATAACTTGTCTAACTATAAATGACGCGCCCCTACACTTTATTAGTTTATTTAAATGTCTGAATACAAATATTACTAACTATACTATTATACTTTATTAACGTGCTCCTACTTTTATGTCTAACCAGCAACTGAATGAGCAATTACAATTGCATTTTTGGTGTGTTGAATTCATATTTTATGTTTTCTCGTGTGCGCAAATGCGGCGGAGAGGCGCGTCATTTCGGCTTATACAGACTATATAGCTGCTGACATTTTAAATGTGAACGACAATCATATGTTATATTAGCTTTGACTCCCATTTACATTGTTCCTAATATTTGACATAATATAGCATTTGCATATTTTAGGTGAAATTTAATGTGAGGTTTGCTGGAGAACTAATTGTTAACATTGTAACTAATGAAGAGGATTTTTTAAATTACTATCAAAATTGAATAAACGACTAATTAATCTCTTTTAATTTAAATTATTAGGCCTAACATCCATCTGGAGTTACCATGACACTTGATGTTCTAAAGAGCTAGGCCCACCTATGTAATGTGAAAAAAATCTATGTAAATCTATCATAGTGGACAAGCACCCTAATAGTTTTTAATTTCATTTGGCTTTTGATACAATGATAGGCAGAAAGTGGACATTTGCCAATTTGGTGTAGTTGGTCGGTTCAAACCAGGTCGGCATAGTGGATGCGAGTTATTTAATTGTAGTAGCATTCGCCGCCATTTATGGTCTGCTCTCTAGCCTAATATCGGGATATTGGCAGAAGTTTTAAATTAAAAAGAATTAACAGTCTTTTATTCTTCTGTTTAATACTGTTATATAATATTGTGTTGTATATTTTTTTTACTAATATTTTGTGACTAACAATGTAACTAAAATGGCTACCATAGAGGCACCCGTGACGACATGGCTGCAATGGCCAGCGGAGACACTCCTCCAGCGCCTGCTGGCGCCTCAGCCACTCTCATGGAGGACCCTGACGTCTGGAGACCTAATTAGGCAGGCAACACACATACAAAAGACAATTACGTTATTTAAAATATTTAGACACTTTAATTAACGTAAATAGTAAGTCTACATACTATAAAGTATACTTTTTGAAGAGTTTTATGCTAGGCCTTAAGTTTTTTAGACCCCTAGCCTAAAACTCTTGAGCGTTATAGGTACACTTTTTAGTAGACTTAAGTAAGTTAAGACCCCTGTTTTGTCCATGCATAGGTTGAGCAACTGGTAAATAGGGGTTTTGATTTTATTTAAATTTATAATATGACGTCACGTGTTTAGCTTAATGTCTAAATGCTTTAAATAATAATTGTATAGAATTTATTGCTTGGCAAAATATACAGATTGTTTTTTTTATTTTTTATTTTGCCCATGATTTATTTACATTAGGCACTTTCACAGTTAATGATGGTCACATATTTTACAAATAACAAGTTTAGGTTGTTGTTCCGCCGGCGACTGCAGACTGCACTACTGAATTTGTATGAGATTGATTCCGTACAAGGCGACACTAATGCGACAATCAGCATTTGCTAAGTCATAGATTAATGATGTTTGGAATTTGGAAACAATATTAATGCGGCGGCTGCAGACTAGTGTCGCCTTGCACGGAATCAATCTCATACAAATAAGTAATGCAGTCTGTGGTCTGCAGTTGCCGGTGGAATTAAGCCTTTAGATAAGCTGTAAAATCCTTGGCAATAATATACTCCATAATTATAACGGATTTAAAAACCTTTTAGTTATTTATTTGAGATTTCGCTTTGATCACATTTCTACCCAAAGACATGCAGCTATAAGTTCTAGGAGAGTTCTTGCACGCCCGATTATACTTGGTCAATAATACTAAATTTTCATTTAACTGTGAAGTTTTATTTGAATTAAGTGTTTTTCTTTTCATACTTTTTATTAAGATTTTATCTAAAATTATGTTGCTTTAAATTTCTGTTTTAATATGCATTTTTTTATTTACAGCATGTTATTTAGGCTAAATTCTCATCCATATGTTTTTTTGTATGCATGTGCACGATATTGTTTTTTTAATATATTGTGTTCTTATAAGTACGGTCAGCAAATACCTAATTTATTTTTTATTAAATAAATAATATTTTAAAGAGATATTTAGTAGGCTTTGAGTTAATTGAGATAATTTTAATTTATGTTGCTTGAGTAAAAAAGTAAAATGTCATTTTAAAATTATTTTTTATAATTATAACTATACAAATTGTTTTGCTGACTGTACCGAAATTTATTTCATATTAACGTGTTGACCGTGATTGTACCAGGGCTTCAGCGGAGGACATGCGCACGTCTGCAATGGAAGCCGGACCCCCACCAGCTACATCGGCGCCAAGAGCATTCTTGGTCAGCAACGAACAACCTGTCAGCTTTACAGGGGCCCCCAGTTACTGAGGCAAGCGTGTGCAACACAATGGTCATTTAACGCTAGCGACATTCAGCTTATGTCGTAGCGACATTGTCGTTAAGTTTTCTTAAGTATCGTGTATCGTCTGTGGTAATATTTATAATCAGTTTCTTTTCGCAAACATTGTCTATAGTAAACTCTACTACCCATATAAACATAAACATTGGTCACTGGATGATTATATAAATATCTATGTGACAAAATACATTGCTATCAGACAGGTGGTTTTGAAAATGGTGGCAATCCTTCACATCAAGAATTTATTCACCAATTGAATAGATATTGACGTTTGAAATTACCTTAATAAAAACAAAACCAATTCACTTCAATTAGGATTAGTATGATGGTGTCCCATTTTATCAATATTGACGCGAACGCGAGATAATATCAAAAGGGTCACTTGGCGCGATAATATCATACTGACCATCACCGCTCTCGTCAAAATCGCTTACGTAGGACGCCGCCTATAACTATCTCAAAACACACGATCAATAACTTAAATTCATAAAATTAAACTTAGGCCCGACATATTCATATTTAATGAAAAAGGCCTGGACAAAAATTTAGAATTAAAAAAAAAATTAAACTTAACTACAATGTCGTTAACAATGCGGAATTAGATATTTCTCTTTTCATTTTAACAAAGGGTATGCTATTATAGTTTAATGTTAATTTAAGTTTAAAAATCTATTTGTTACCTGCGACATATCTGTTGCTAAGCGGGGGACACATTTAGCCAAATGTAGGTTCTTTTCGGTAACATATCCTAATGTAATCATTTCGACAGACTATTTATTATTAGCTTTATTTTACTATGTTGTGTAGATTTATATTTGAAATGCTGCATGTACCCCACGTCTTCCTAGAATGGTTTAATGAATTTTAGAAAAATAAACAGTGACAGCGCGCAAAAATCTCCCGCGCTGAGATATTTTACATTTAACTCCCTGTTCATGTTAAAATTGTTAATGTTACTAATTATAGGAATGTCTAGTTATGTGAAAATAATATTAGCTGTGTATTGTTATAGTTTTTAATGACACGGGCAAGTCGTTGTAAGTTTTAGTAGCAATTTGGAGTGTTGTCTAAATATTGAAAATTGTGCAGTAAATAGATTTGTTTGGGTAACATAGATATTATATTAGTATATCTATGGTTCATACTTAAAGGCCTACAATTCATATTCTATTTTAACCGTTTTAAATGTCACGAAATATATAAGAAATAAAATATTTAATCTTATAATCACAGAGTAGATAGATGTAATTGTGTCAAAGCCTGTGTCAATAAGGCGGTTAGTAAATTTAACTATTTGTATATGAAATCATAGATACGTAGTACATCACGTTCAATTAATAGTTTTTTACACCGTTACAAGTTTAGTCCCTTTTTTCCTATAAAGCTGTTTGGGCATGTTTCCTTTGCCCCTTATTAGACATATTTGACAAAATATATATGTTGGAGCCATTATTGTTCACTGCATTGTGTCTGCCTATCCTCATGGGAAAAAGGCGTTTGATTGATTGATTGATATTGTTCACTGTACTATTTGTCTATGGATTTGTTACGTATTTAATTATTATTGTAACGTAACTATTGTATGTGTATAATTTTACTTAGTTATAGGTTATTTACACTTTTAATTTTGTAGTCTTTAAAAATCATTTTAATTTATTGATCGTATTCTTATATAATAGGTTGTCAAATATCTCCCTTCCGCTTTTTTGCTCTTTATTCAATGCTTTATAAAAAATGATACAGTGATCGGATTTAGTTCAAATATGCGCCGTTTTGTTCAATAATCTGTTTCTATCTAGACGGCAACTTCATAATACCCCCCTCGTAGAAACCCCCCTCCTTATTTAAGCAAAACTCGGACAGCCACTTTTTACAAGCCTCTTTTGAGTTCAACTTTACACCACCAAGGGCGTTCGCCATGGACAGGAGCAGGTGGTATCAATCATGATACCATGGTATCATAGCGCCAAGTAATCACTTGGCGCTATGTCCGGGCAATATGGTGAATGCGATAAAACCTCCCATCCGAGCTCCCGTAGCTTCTGACGAGTCATCAACGAAGTGTGTGGTCTGGCGTTGTCCTGGTGGAACACTACACCCTTCCTGTTGGTCAATTTTGGACGCTTCTGGTCGATCGCCTGCTTCAAGCGGTCCAGTTGTTCGCAGTAGATGTTAGAAGTAAGCGTCTGGCCATATGGGAGCAGCTCATAGTGGATGATTTTCTTCCAATCCCACCAAACAACAAAACGGCTCTGAACCGTCGAAACCATTCCTCCGCGTTTCGAAGTGATAGAGTACCATCCTCCAAAACACCATTAATCTCACGGAACTTTTCTCTAACGGATTTGCCTTTAACGATGGAAAACTTTAATATAGCGCGAATTTCGGCATTAGTGAACTCCATGTTTACACGTCTATAACTGTTCAACGCAATATCCGAACTAATCATGCATAGCCTCGTTTTGTAGGTTATGTCAAGACCTTTCAAATGATGTATAGTATTGCCTGATACGAGCTCTGTAGCGCTTTGTACATAGCCGCGAAATTCAAAAGACAAAAAGGCGGAAGGAAGATATTTGACAACCTCTTGCATTAAAATCTTTGTTAAAATATGGTATTTATTAATTTTACCATACACTTGATAAAACATGTTTAGATAAAAATGTATTTTCTTAGCGCCTATGGATTCTCTGTGCGGGGTTTATCGCGTCCACGCATGGAAAGTAAGGGTAGCGTTCTGGGCTCACCTCCACAGCCCACTTTCCTTTCTATCCACGAATGTCGCCTTCGCCGATTGGTCAATTTAGGTACTTACGGCTGATTTGGGAGGCTTTTTTAAATTTTATTTATTTTTATTTCTTGGCATTAGCCCCCGTAATGACTGAAATTTATTTATGAATTTATTTTTGCTCTTTTTCAAATAATTATTTTGAAAATAGCTTAAATGATTAGTGCTTTTTAATACTTCCCTTAAAATGCTGTGTGAGTTATGATTTAGAATTATTACATTCCAAATTTATTTTGTAAGGAATATTGGATGCTAGTTTCTCCAACAGTCTGGTCTAGACTAGCGTGACCAGAGATCGAACCCGTTGTGTAGCTCAGTTGTTAAGCGACAGACACCGGGTTCGTTCCCCGACCGCAGTTGATCGATATGCGTGATTTTATTTCTATCCAATTTTCGGCAATAATTTGTTCAGTAATAGGAATTTGGCCAAAAAAAAACTAACATTAAAATATTCTGTGCAAATACAGAGTTTGGGAGAAATACTGGCACATTGCTTTAGGACTATAAAGACATTCTTCCTGTGAATTTATTTATACAAAAATGTTATATTTTGATATAATTGTAATCTATTAAATCAATTTCATAAATCATTGTTACCATTTTGTACATCAATTGTATTTTTATGTGTATTTTTAGGGGCTATTTAAAAGTATTATTGTTAGGGGGACGATATTTCAAAAGTTCATACCATCAATATCTTTAGATTGCTGTTTAAACATTGATTATAAAAGGCATAACTGGGGCAGCCGTGAACACTCGGTTTTTGCAGTCGTCGGCACTATTGAACCTGTTCTTTCTTGCCACCAAGCGGGTCGAGGTCAGATGTCGATTAACAATATTAAAATAAAAAAACTTAAAAGTATTTTCATCTCGTTTACGAGAAACTAATCATTATGTTGTAAATGGCTCTATATTACATCTGCTCATCCCCGTGGGTATGAATTGTTAACGTTATAGTTTTTAAACCAAATTTGACCAAACTAAATTTAATGTGAAATATCGTTCCCCAAAAACCCTAGTCTTTAGGCAGTTAGAATTATACTTGCTCACAACAGCCAATAATGAAATTAAAGTTAAGTTTTATTTTAGTATTGACACTATTTATAAATTGGCAACACTATACTCCATTCAGTGTAGCCAGCTTTTTTTTAAACAGTGCTTATCTTATTTAAAAATATTTATTACAGACTTTCTTTTAGGATATGCGTTTAATAAGGTATATGTTTATAAAATTGCGCTGTAGTTTAAATCAAATATAATATTTATATTGCATATTACATGTAAATTTAACTTGAGGTAGTCAGGGGTAGGTTACAAGTTTAACTGTCAGTCATGATGACCAATTGTCAAAGATGTCAATTGCCTGATGCTTAAATATGTAGCTTGCCTATTTAACATAGATTTTAAATGATTTAGCTCTGTATTAAATAAATCAATTAGACATTTTTATCACAATTTAATGTTGTTAATGCATGTTTGTATAGTTGTTTCTATTTAGTAATTTTAAATACATATATAGAATTGCATATCTGTAATAAATGTGTGTAATATTTCACTGTTTATTATTTTACATTACAATACTAAGCTACAAAAAACGCTTGTATCATAGAAACATGATTACCAATATTCATATATCTAAGATACATTGGTACTGGTAAGTGAAGTGGGGTCTTTTAGTTGGCGAGATCACAACGACTACACCACAGTTGCCTTATTTAAATGTTTATTTATTGGTTTCTTTTTACCATATTCAGAAATATTTGTAAATGAAATGATTGGGAATGTTATAAGTATGCACTTTGTTGAATTTGTGTAGTGGGTTCAACATGATTTTTTTTATTGAGACGCGACATCTGACCTTGACTTGCCTTATGATAAGCAACTCATTGCCACCGATGAGTTTTTCAAACGCCTTAGTTTACGGATTTCCCAGTCGCCGCCACCATACCAGCCAAAGGTGATTTTCACCCTATTATAGAAATAGTAAAATACATAGGCTGATAAAGGATTCCACTTGTCAATTGTTCTACAAAGAAACAATGCAATAATGTCAAAAAGCTGCCATTTGTTTGCTGTGATGCCCTGCCTGCCAACGCATTATTGATTACGCACTTTATGTACTGATAGCATATATCCAACATATTTTATTGATTTAAAATAACATTGCTTAGAGAGACATCATAGGATAGCCACCCTGGATCTTTGTGCATTTTTATTGACACATTGTAGATAGTAACTGATGGGTCCAAGAGTGCTGACAATTTACATCTGCCTCAGTCCCCACCAGCCAGAGGTGCTTTTACATAGTCTGATCCAACTAGTGGATTTTTTCTAATTGATAAAATAGAACGAACCACCCACAGTCATACTATTGTACGACCTTCAAAGCTCACTGTCATATAGGCAGATATTTTGTGGAAAAAAACGGTTTCAGAGTGTTTAGGTCTCCACTGATGTGCAATGAATGGATATCAGTTTCAGGTAACAAAGTAAAACCATGTGCCTATTGTAGGTTTTTTTTGTCATTGTGACTCGACTTGCCTGACAAAACAACTCAGATCCTGGTTGCCTCAGTCGCCATCTCTATGCCAGCCAGATGTGCTTCTTCACCCTTCGCTAGAAGGATCCAAGGTTTGAAGTAGATAAGGGTAAATAAGAAAACAAAATGATTTATACAAATATAATTAATTTTAACTTATAACATAGAATCTAATATAAACCAATCACAAATAACAGTTTTTCTACACCTCCCACCAGTCTTGAAAATACATCTCTGAAACAATATAATTTAAAATTAAAGGAAATCATTTATTTTGGGCTTTAATGTACTACTTTTGCAATGTCCAATGATAAAAAAATATATAAATAGTAGTTTCAAAACTGATAACAATTTTGCTTTTAATTGCTGTGCAATTGAGGTATTTGGAAAACAAGATATGGATTTTGTATCGTCTGTTAACCAAAAAGACACACCATATTATTAGTTATGCTTTGAACTGTCATAATTATAGTTTGATCACTTTGCACACCTAAACTATGCAAAATAAAGGATATATTCCAATCTACATTGTAATCTTTGTACATCAAACTATAAAAAAAATGCAAGTGTTAATACAATAAAGCCCAATTCCCATACAAAATTATTGATGTCCTTTCATGCCTCTATTGCTACAGGGTCAGGTACAGGTAGACATTAGATAAACACTCACTACTATCCTGACACTGACATGCATGCGCTTACAAGTTTTTACAGTCAATTTAGTGGGTAGTAACTGAATTTCCTTTGAAATGGATTGAAATTGAATTAACATTAAATTTTCAATTTTCTTGCACTTAGTAAATTGTAAAAGTGAAGATTGCCTAAGTAAACGAAGGATTAATATGCAAATACATGACCATTTTACCAAAGATAAAATCAACTTACTTGATCTTATTTTTAGGTCTGTTTGAATATAGCCCCTGTTATAGTCCCATGTCTTTGTATTAGGCATTGCATTTTATCACTTTCTAAATTAATTGTTGGTGGTTTTAAACTTGGATATATCTTGCAGGCTTGTTCTGATATAGCAACAATAATTCCTGCTGAGTCGACGTGAGCTGAACCTTTGGCGGCCAAACAAAGGCCCTGGTGGTCAGAAAATATACACCCAGTCACTTTTGGTGTCGCCATTATATCTTCCGTTACTTTATCCAGATCCTTTTCCATAGTTTTAGTATTTATTATGAAATAGCGAAAATGACAAACCCCAACAATAACAAAATGAACAGCGATTTGACCAAGGAACATTGTACTCAAGGATTTGACAGTATTTTGACATTAATTCATATTGGATGCGTTCCAGTTTTAGTTATTGGTACTAAACCAGTGACGGTAATAGCAAATCCACAAATCTAATAGAATTCGTAATATAATTTAGTCGTATTATATTAAATAACTCGCACGCAATGGAACTTGTTATCGGGCAGCAATATTTATTGACAGCACAGAACAGACAATAAATAAAAATTATAATCAGAATCATAAGTATATTTATTTTGTATTATCCAAATTAAATAAAAATAATAGAAGAGTAAAATGATCTCCAGAGTCCAGTCTCTGCCTATCCCTGTGGGAAAAAGGCGTGACAATTTGATAGATTTGATTGATTGATTAAGTAAAATGAATAACTCATTAATTCCCATTTTTTTTAAACGTCTGAATTGAATTTGAGATGGACTAATATTAAAATTAATAATTTAAAAAACGCAAGTTTTACATTTATATGGTATATTCGCTTTAAACCGGTACTTTAAGCAGGTAGAATGGGTATTCGTCTATAGATATTATGTGAATAGCGAGTGTCATTATTTTTGCAATTGCACTCGTCCGCAGATTCGTTACATAAGATTGTGGGAGAAAGTTTTCTCAATGCACTCTATGTGTTGGCGTAATAATGTGCCTAATAAGGCAAGCCATCTAATAACGTGATGAAATTCGCTATTAGTTCGATCGTGTTAATTGTTTGTTTCGTATGGGAAGTAACTTAAGTTGGGCGTGTTCTAAATCGATTTACAACTTATTTAGTTGCGTCAGTAAACTAGCAGTGACCAAATTAAACTGTAGGTTTACTATAAAGGCGACCGTGGTGTAGTGGCAGTGTAATGGTTACACAAACCGAGAGCACCTTTGATATATGTACTTTGGTTGTCCTGTTCGGTCGTATGTATCGGTCTAGTAACTGATCCTAGGAAACGTCTTCATGACGTTTTTATACTATATTTTTTTTAAACTAAGCTACTAAATGTGTTTGTATCATTCATACAGAATGATCAAAAACTATATCAAAGATACCGATGTCTCTTATGGATTGTACGGGTCACAAAGAATCAATCAATTGAATAAAATTTTATTGTCACTTCCTTATTCTTATGGCGTAGGCAGAGACAATGGTTTACAAAATTTTGCTTCCTTCACATTCACAGAAAATACAAGCAATCCCGGCCCTTGAGTAAAGCGGAGGAGCAGCCACAAGTCGCATCCCTAGTTTATCGTATATCGTATATCCATAGTTTATCCAATAATTTCCGTAGACTTGCAGCGCCAAACTTACTTTAAATTCAATTTATGTTTTAATCATTATATAAATAAGCTTAGGTATATGATAGGAATAGGATGGCTGAATTATATATTATATTAAAGATACATTTGTACTGGTTGTTGGAGAACGTCCGTAAATTGCGTCCAGTAGAGCACGGTCGCTTTACCAACATAAACCGAAGTACACTTTATGACGACTTAAGGGCGCTAAAAGACAATCTTGCTCTACCCTGATAAAGGGCCGGCGCTGCATACAGTAATATAGGTGTCTGATTGATAGGTGATGCCGATGTCGCCAAAACTCCATCCAGAGCGCCGTAAATTAGCAGAGACTCTTAATTAATCAATCAATCAAATTGTCAACCTTTTTCCCAATGCAGCCCCACGATTCTGAGTTGTCTCTCGCCTTTCTCACATCCACAATTCTCTTGATATGGGGCACTACGATTATGGGCACTAGGCAACCCAGCGATTTGGTCAATTTGGTCGATAAACACCCTCCTGGGTCTGCCTCGTTTAACGCATCTCTTAGCAGGAGCTCCTAACTTTGTTTCTACCACGGTCCACGTTTTTTACCACCTTTACAACCTTGATACCGGGGAAAGCATTCGTATTGTCGACTAAAACGGCAGATTCGGCGCATCGTTTTTTTGACGATAAATGCCCATTCTCCTTATCCTATAATCTTGGATTCTTCAAGCGAGGAGGGAAAAAGTACCCCTGTTCGATAAAGTGACGGCGATTGAAGCAGCCGTAAGCATTCTAAGGGGGAGGCCTATGTTCTTCAGTGGACGCCTTCTGGCTGATGATAATGAAGCTTTTAAAGTTCTCCTTGCTGACAACCAGGCGAATAGAGCTCAAATTCAACTACAACAAAAAAACGGCGCGTTTTTAAGTATGTCTTAAAACAATGGTAGAATATGATTATACATAATATTAAACAAATTGTTTTAATCGCAAATCGATTATTTAAAGCCGGTTGTGAGTGCATTTAATTTTGTGTGTGTGACTTCGTTATCAATTGACAGTTTTGATCGTGCCCGTGTCGTGGTTGGACGTTTTATCGATTTGCACAAAAATAAATGTAAACAACATAAAATAATGGATTTAACACAATTTCTAGCAATAATCGGTGGTTGTAGCATTATTTTATTAATAATAGATTCTTTATGGTCGGTTGTTGAGTTGATAGGCTCGTATTTGGCGCCATATTTTCAACCGAACGAAGAGCAATCGCTGACGAAAAGATTTGGAAGTTGGGCAGGTGGGTTTGTATTTATTAATTTTATTCTAGGTAACTTTAATTGATAACTAAAAACCTGTTGCAGTAAACGTGATAAATTAATTGTAAAATTACATCTTTCTAATTTAATAATATTTATCATAAATAAACATTTGTTTTCTATAATTTATTGATAAATTATTGTCTTTGATATACTTCGGTCGCCCAGTTTCTCTGGCACTTATAAGAACATTAAAGAGAAGTATATAATGATTTTGTTAATGTTTCTATAGTGGGCGACTGAGACAGCCAATCTAAACTGAGACAGTTTTTCCGTCGTCGGCACTTTTTGAGCTCTCCTTGCTTACATCAGTCAAGTCGAGCTACATCAGGTAACCCCGCCTGATGTTAACCTAGAGTGAGGTCAATGAATAGAGACAAATAATAACAAGTAGCATTCGCACTTACTGTGACCGCCTTACTGTGATCCCGAAACGCGACTGAGTCGCTTCATAGTCTGTACAATTAAAAGTTGTGGTACTACCCTGGACCGACAGACTGGGCTAATGACCTGCCTACCACTCTTTTTTATCGCGTCTTATTGATTGTTGGCCATGGCCATAAAATATTTTAAGTTAATTTGGAATACTTAAATTCTTAACAATTTTATTTTAAAATATTTCAGCAATTCTTTGCTATTGTTTATTCATAGATCGCACTTTTTAATATAAATAATTCTAAGTAAACAAATCCGGCATTGGCTTATCAAAATACCTAATTACTTTTAAATATTTATCAGTTAGATAATTATTTACGTGATACTGAACTAGATTTAAGTTTTAATTATTTTTGTCCATAAATATATTTAGGACGTTGTTGGCGAATGTGGTCCTTAATTGATGCAATTTAGACCACAAAGAGCTCAAATATTTAGTTGGGAAGTAGATATACATAACTAAAATTATAGGGAACACGCTTAACTTGAGCTACTTACAAAAAAATACTCGTCTTTTTTGTCCAATGCTTTGCCAGCCCATGTATTCCCTCCATCCACCTTGGATTCTTCAAGCGAGTCGTGAAGAAGCACCTTTGGCCGGTATAGTGACGGCGACTGGGGCAGCCGTGGAGACTTGGTTTTTGCAGTCGTCGGCATTCTTGGACCTCCTCTTGCTTACCACCTGGCGGGTCACAATAAAAAATAAAAAAATAACTTTATATACAGTCAACAAAAACCTTGCTTGAAATGTTTTTATTATCATGCTGAAGGCGATTAATCGGACATTAGGTACATACAAATAGGTACATACAAATTAGGTAGGTACAAATAACATTACGGCGACCGTGGTGTAGTGGCAGTGCAATGGCTACGTATGCCGAGAGCACGAGTGCTAAACCACTCACCGGTACCATTGTATCTTTGATACAATATTATGTACTTTAGTTATCCTGTTACTATGATACAAGCTCTTTAGTAGCTTAGTATAGAAATGTAAATAAAAATAAATAAATAAATACAAACATTGACTTTGGTTCGAACTCTTAGCGTATTCTCAGTCGACTTTCTTAGGCGAGCAAATAGGCGTTTAGCTTAGTTTTAATAACCAACGCCGGGTTTGTTCCCCGGTCGCAACTGACCGAACGTGCGTATTACTAATTTATACAACTTATGAACATGTCATTGTTTCCATTGTGAGTTGTTACATATTAAAATAATTCAACATTTCGTATTCATTGTGTTGATTACAATTATTATAATTAGGCTTAAGTGTGCTATTTGTATTTTACTGCGTTTTTTTTTATTGTTACTCGACATCTGACCTCCACTTGCCCGGTGGAACGCAAGGCAAGGTCCAAGAACGTTGACTGCTGAAAAAACTAACTGAGTTTATAGCTGCTTTAGTTATGCTTTTTCACGCTCCGATTGAAGGATCTAAGAATCAAACTAAGGTTTGTAGGATGGGAACATTGGCGGGTATGGCATTCTCACTATCCTTTTTTGAGAAAGTCGTATTAGCATTTTCTTAAATTTTGACCGAGCATTGATTAATGAATTAAACAAATTTTATGCGGCTTACTATCGCGTTTATTTTGGTTTTGATTTTTTCGAGTTTCGAGAGCTTTGCAGCCATTGTCGTCTCTCTGTGACCACGATTAGGATTATCGTTTATATAGAGTTTTGATGAATTAATGAGTTATTATGGAGTCGCCAATCGTCAATTTATCGCCACTCTTGGACCTCCTCTTGCTTATTATCAAGCGGGTCGAGTCAGATGTCGTAATAAAACAAATATTCTTATCTAGGTAATAAGTGATATATCCGTGATTCTGCCAATAACCAGTAGTAACATGTGTAGGTTAGAAACGTGAGGCAATAAAACCGCACATATGAAATTGACAATAAGCAAACATTACAAAAGGCATCAATGTGTCAAGTAGTGAGTTTTGTTACATGAGTCAACGTGCGACATCTTGTAAGTAGGACGTGTCTCCTTTAAACGTTACTTACATCATTTCGTATTCTATACACATTCTATTGTATACATAGAGAGAATAGAAAATACTCGTGACGTCCTAATATGCATGTTACGTTAAAATATGTAGGGATTTAGTAACAGTCCGCATTTTGTCGACCGACTGACAGTTTGGCGGTTTTTCAGCTACATCGGCAATTTGTGTTTTGGAGCGCAGTATGGTGTTACGAATTTTATCTGTTTTACGCCCAGAATACTACGCTCCATGGCTCTTTGACAAACCCCAAGCCTGGACTTCTGGTAATCCGTCAAAGACCAAGTCCGTGCACCATAGGTGAGGACAGGGAGAATGCACATGTCCATGAGCTTTCTCTTTAAGGAGAGTGGTAGGCTGCTTCATGTATTCTTTCATGGACCAATAACTCTTCCAGGCATTTTCTACTCGGCGTTCTATTTCTTTTTCTTGCCTTGTCTGGAAGGAAACTATTTGTTCAAGATATATATATCCATATAAGATATATATATATCCATCTATGTCCAACCTATGTTCGGTGCTATTGGTCATGATCTTGGTCTTCGACATGTTCATCCTCAGTCCAACCTCGAGACTTGTCGTGTGTAGTTCTTGTAGCATCTGCTCCAACTCGGTAGCTGAAGAAGACAAGAGCACAATGTCGTCGCATAGTTTCAATAAAATATACCTATTTTTGAGTGTGCTCTTTAAGGCGACCGTGGTGTAGTAGCAGTGCATTGGTTACACAAACCGAGAGCACGAGTTCGAGACCACCCATTAGTAACAATGTATCTTTGATATATGTACTTTGGTTTTCTTGTTTCTATGATACAAGCACTTTAGTAGCTTAGTATGAAGGTGTAAATTAAAAAATTAAAAATAAGTTATATTTTTTTAATTCACGATGTTTTGGCTCTCAAAAACATAGGCAACCGTAAAATGAAACGTTTTTAGTCGTGGGCATTCTTGGATCTCCCCTCGTTTAATAAATAGTGAAAATATTGTCCTATTACATTTTGCTAACAAGTATCACTTTACAAATTACAAAACCACAAACGTGAAGCATCATTGTTCGACAAAACGAGATAAGTATGCTTTTTACAAAAGTTGCACAACATTATGTGCACACGAAATAAGCATTTATGTTTAACGCTGTTAAGCACATTATTGTTTTGCAGAATTATTATGCAAACGTTAGGAGATACTTATTAGAGATACTTGAAAGAGTTGGTATCTGTTAACTCATCGAGTTGATGATGGCTGCTACTACATATTTGCATTTCTTATGACATACTAATACTTGAATTAAACAAATTTTATGCGGCTAAAATTATGGGAGACCACGATGGCTGCAAAGCTCTCGAAACGTCGGAATAATAAAATTAAAACCAAAATAAACGCGATAGTAAGCCGCATAAAATTTGTTAAATTCAATAATCAATGTTCGCGCAAAATTTAAGAAAATACTATACTTATTCTTAATGGAAGCGAGGGGAATTTTTTTTTAAATTGTGACTCGACATTTGACAGCACCCTGCTTAATGTTAAGCTGGAGTGTGATCCATGAATGGATGTCACTGCTACTACAATTCAATAACTGTAAGTAGCAATCACATTCACTATGGCGGCCTAGTTGAAACCGACAACTTACAAGCTGATCCCGAAACTCGACCAAATTAAATCACTGTATACTTGTAAGTAGCGGTACTACCCCGGATCGGCAGACTGGGTACCATTCTTAAAATATGTCTCTGTGGGGAAGGACATTTTGGATCTGAAGAAGCTGATGATAGATCCTCTAAGATCAGCAAATCTTCTAGAGATAGAACTAATATAAATTTTAATCTAAAATTTAATTCTTACTATAACTTACTATAAACCTGGTCTGTTTTCAAATTGAAGACCTAAAGTAAGTGATGAAGGACCACATGAATCCAAGAGATATTTTGTTACTACGGTGCTATAACTTAATTTTATTCATATTGGTATCATCAATTATCTTGATACCAATATGAAAATGATACAAAATTGTGTCGGTTTTTTCAGTCGTCAGTATTAAGCAACTAAGTGCTTGTATCATAGAAATAGAGCTACTAAAGTACATAATATATCAAAGATACATTGGTACAGGCTCATGGGTCGCCTTAAACATTCTTGTATTAAGTAAACGTTTTTATGCCTCTCTTTTTGGATTTTGTTTCATTCTTATATTTTTTAATGAACTTGAATTTGTGCGCTTGGTTTGCTAAATCAAATATTAGTTCATCTTGAGTTCAATTTTAAACTCTATCAAGTATATTCGAAAGGAACTCATGTGTGATATTTTATGTACACAAGGCGTACAGTGTACACATTGTATTGTACAAATAAATAATTCAATCAATCAATCAAATTATCACGTCTTTTTTCCACAGGGATATATGTAATTTATGTAATTTTCAATTAGATGACAGAAAAACCAGAGATTATAGTTTTTGTTGTTATTACGCATCAACTGATCTCAAAATGCCTGATGGTAAGCAAGGAAAGGTCCAAGAGCACCGAAGACTGAAAAATACCGTTTCAGTCACCATCATTATGTCGACCAAAAGTAGGTACTTTTTCAGGTTTCGTTTAAAGGATTCAAGGTTAATTTATTTTATGTATTTATTTTAAGGTAAACAAAACAAATGTATAAATAAATTATAAGTAAGAATAAAGACTCTTATTTAACACGGAAGAATTCGTTATACAAAGGGGAAATGTGGCCAGCGGGGTTAGGTTGGGCAACTTACTAACTACCTGGCAACTTAAATCTGTTCCTAAGCTAATTTGCCGTGATAATATGATAATAGTTGTACTAAGATAAGATTACCCATAACATCTTGAACTTACTGTATTTGGACTCTGTAAAGCTAGTAATATTATCAAATTAAGGCGACCGTGGTGTAGGGGCAGTGCAATGGTTGGGCAAACCGAAAGCACGAGTTCGAGACCACCCACCGGTACCAATGTATCTTTGATATATGCACTTTGGTTGTCCTGTTTCTATGATACAAGCACTTTAGTAGCTTAGTATAGAAATGTAAATAAAACCTAATTTAAACTAAACTATAATTGCGGGAATGAAACTTCTTTATTAATAGTTTTATTATGATAATATTTTTTTGGATTGATCACGTACCTATTAAAATATCTAATAAATAAAGTCAATATTATTTTCTATTGTTTTTACCTAAAAATAGTTATTTAATAATTTTGCACGTCTCCATTAGAAATATCACGTTTATTAATACATTAAACAATTATTTTCGTCATTGTTTGTTTTATTAATAAGCAAACACTGAAAAGACGAAGTTAAATTTATTTCTATTGTAGTATTCTATTGTAAAACATAAAAAGCTTTGGCCGGCATAGTGACGGGGACTGAGGCAACTGTAAAATGAGACGATTTTGTCAGTCGTCAGCGCTCTTAGACCTCCCCTTGCTTACTTTTTATAAAAATCTACCAAACATTATCATAGAAACTGGACAACCAAAGTACATTTTATGTCAAAGATACAGTGGTATCGGCCTGTAGTTTATGAACTGAGAGCAGTGACTATTTCAGTACCACTAGACCCCGGTGGTCTTAACTGATTGGAAGACTTTATAAACAGGTGCAAGAATTTCTAATAATGTAAGTGCCTACTATACTTTTAGATGTACTAAGGGATTCACACCCGTAGTACTCGCAAAAGCATCCGCATTCTGTCGACCGAAGAGGCAGTCGAACTAATAAGTTCGGTGCGTCTTTTCTTTGTAGAGCAATCGACAAATTAAAAGCTTTGCCATCCCATGTGTTCTCTCCATCCTATAACCTTGGTTGGATCCTTTAAGCGATGCGTGAAGAAGCACCTTTGGCCGGCATAGTGTCTGCGATTAAGGCAGCCGTAAACTGATTCTGTTTTTGCAGTCGTCGGCACACTTGGACCTCCTTTTGCTTACCATCAGGCGGGTCGAGGTCAGATGTCGAGTTGCAATAAAAAAAATTGTCCTGGGATTTGTGGTTATCATAGGGTTATTAACATTTGTGATCTTCGCGGTTTAGTTAAATTGCTACGGTGGTCGTAATTGTGGTAACTACGTTGTCTTATATTTATGGGACATTTTTCAAGTTATAATTTTTGTGTTTTTGTATATTTCAAGTTAAAATTAAATTAAATGATTATTTTTTGATTAAAGAAAAATTCTTCATAAAATACTATTTACTTTTTACCAATGTTATCGCTAAGCTGGAGTGCGATCCATAAATGAAGGTAACTGTCAGTACAGTTAAATAACTGCAAGTAGCAGTCGCATCCACTATGCCGGCCTAGTTGATCCCGAAACCAGTCACTGTACTGTCAAATGTCTACCAAACGTCTGCCTACCACTTTTTAATCAGATTATTTATCAAGATTATGTTAGTAAGTATTGTCAATATTAGATTTTACATTTTTACTAAAGCAAGATTCAATGGAAGAATAATTCTTTTTACTCTATGTCGCCGGCTTGCGGGCGTACCACCATTTCTTATAGCATTATTGCTTTAATTAATCTTCAAAAGACACATCACTGATATCCTCAAGCCTACTAAAATAGATAATAATTAAGTAATGAGAATAATTAGCATTCATTTAATTTACTTTTGTATTATAATTTTTGAATTAGAATTTTATATGACATTAAGACATTATTTTTAATTTATTATTTAAATGTAGTCATTGTAATTATTTGGATGTAATTTTATGGATTTTATTGGTAATATTTATTTTTATGTTGGATTTTATGTTTTAGGAGTTTTAAATTTATTGTTTTGCTGTGTGTACATAATTTTTGGGACACAATCTAGTTTATAATTGTCATTTTGCGTAAATAAATTTAATGTAACGATTGTGTCCTGTCATGTATGCCTATAAATAAATAATAATAATAATTGTCAAATGTCAATTCGATACGTCAAATATGCTCATTTGAATAAAATTACTATGGCACTTTTGTGACGTCACATCAATATTCATTTCTCCAAAGCATACTACCGCAGTAATAACATAAGATAATAATATTAGGTTTTATTATTCAAATGCAGCAGCAATACGTTTCCGAACATAATATCTATGCAAATGTAGGAATGAATTTGAAGGAATAAAACAAAATTGCAAATATAAGTAATCTTGTTTTTGTACATCAAACAGTACTGTCTTAAAACATGATTGTTTTTTTAAAGTTGGTGGGTAGTCCCACTGGTTCGAACCAGCAACTTACAATTTGATTCTGAAACGCGGCTAAGTGACTACGGTCTGTATACTTGTAAGTGGTGGTACTACCCCGGATCAGCAGACTGTGTACCACTGCCTACCACTCTTTGATAACCAAACGCGAAGCAAATGCCCACAGCAATGTTTACTACAAACGAACTGCCGCCTTTTTATTAACAAATATTTGTAATAATAAATTATTAAATATTACACATAATAGCTATGAAACAAATCTTGGCACCGACTTGGAATCGAACCCGGGACTTTAAACATAACATAAACTCGACACAATTAACAATTACTTTAGTCACCGTTACTATGCTAGACTACTACTATGTTAGACCGTGTAGTGATTTGGTCGCGTTTCGGGATCAGCTTGTAAGTTGCTGGGCCAGCATAATCGCTGTGACTGCTACTTGCAGTTATATAACTGTATTATTTGCAGTCGCCTTCATTCATGGACCGCACTCCAAACTAGCATCAGGCGGGGTGCTAAACAAATAAAAAATCGCTTCATTAACATCATAATGTCACTTTTTTTATTGGGACTCGACATTTGACAGCAACCCGCTTGATGTTAAATCAAGCGGGTTGCTGTCAAATGCTGTGTGCTGGAGTGTGATCCATGAATGTATGTCACTGCTACTACAATTCAACAACTGTAAGTAGCAACCACTTTCACTATGCCGGCCTAGTTAGAACCGGCAAATTACAAGCAACATATAATTACCAAATATTACAAATAAAAGCTATGAAACAAATATTTGCTCCGACCGGGAATCGAACCAGGGACTTTACGCGCATCAAACCAATAGCTAACCGTTCGTCAACGCCTGTCGTCAAAACGTTCATAACACCCAAAGTTTCTTGTCACCTGTACAGTTGCAAAATGATCCAGCCATTTTGCAACGCGGCAGAATTATATAAATATGCGAATTACCTTTGACCTCCATGGTTCGCACAACCTCATCCAAACCGGCCTCCCAGCTAAATGCTCACGTGTGTTACTTATGAAACCGCTTCGCACTTGGATGCCTTTCTAAGGACGAGATAGAAGTTTTGTAATGCCAATTGCGAAGGGCGCTCCTAAGACGTGACTAAGGGAGCCGCTCAACATAAATACAACTCGCGACAATATCATTCGTGCACTACATCAAATTGGTACATTCCCACAGGGATAGGTCTTTGGCCGGCATAGTGACTCGTTTTTTTCAGTCGTCAGCACACTTAAACCTCTTCTCATCAGGCAGATTGAGGTCAGATTTTGTGTCACAATAAAAAAAGCATAATACTTACATTACCAAAGGACCTCATTCATTTTGGGCTTTTATGTACTACTTGTGTAATGTCCAATGATGAAAAAATATATAAACGGTAGTTTCGATACTATTATTGATAAAACTATTATAATTAAAAAATCTTTTAATCGCTGTGCAATTGAGTTATTTAGAAAATAAGATATGGATTTTGTATCGTCTGTTAATCACAAAGACACGCCATATTAACAGTTCTGCTTTGAACTTTCATAATTATAGTTTAATCATTTTGCACACCTAAACTATGCAAAATGAAAAATATATTACAATTACACTGTCAATTTCGTACATTAAACTATTTTAAAATGTATATGGAACTGTTAATACAATAAATCCCAAGTCCCCATACAAAATGAATGATGTCCTTTATTATAAACTATAGATATACGTATATAATTTACATGTAATTTAATTATTCGTATTCCAGTTGTGACTGGCAGCACGGACGGCATTGGCAAGCAGTACGCATTCCAATTGGCTAAGAGAGGCGTAAATGTGGTGCTCATCAGCAGGAATCTGGGGAAACTTCAAGCTGTTGCCTCTGAAATTGGTAAGATATTTTATTTAATTGTTTCCAAGAAAATTTGAAAAAAAAAAAAACTTTGTTAGAATGTCAAATGGACAGGATTAAAGGTACAGGTATTTAAAATAATGAATTGTTTTGATAGTTCCTAAACTAGCTATTTCATCCTTGCTTGATTTTGATGTAAAATACATTTTTCATTTATTTAATTATTTCATTATTATGCAAACTGATCAAAATCGTCAAAAAATGATGAACAAACCTTAAAATGTTAAATTTTGTTATGCACAGTATATATAGGGTTAACATAATAAACATTACATATTGTGTAAAAAAATATAGCAGCCGTTTTGTTCTAACGAGACTCGATGACCAGTCTATAAATTGAAATTTAACCAGATCCCCAGGACTTTCAGGTATACGTATCTCCCCAAATTCATTAATATATTAATACATAATAGTAATAGTTATAATATAACTTAATAATTAACTTGATTAGATGTGAAATTAAAATGCGTCCATCCAATATGCATAAATAATTAATTAGTACAATTTAATTATTGATCTTATAATCTTATTAGGCGAAACATGGTATCAGATTTCATATTTTATAAAAGTCAGGCGTTTTGAACAATCTGCCTATAAACCAACACTACTTATCTACATGTTTCTTTTTTTAATTTTAATTATAAATGTTATATTAATCCAAGAATATTAATTCTGTCGTGAATAAAGTATTCGTACATGGGTGTTCTCGCCTTCGTGTAATATTGGATCCCCAAGTAGTATAGCGACGGCGACTGAGGCACACGTAAACTAAATTAACTTATTCAGTCGTCGAAACAAATATTTGCTCCGACCGGGAATCGAACCCGGGACTTTACGCGTAACAAACCAAACACTGGACAATCGGCCACGCCTGTCGTCAGTTTTATAATAATAAAACATGTGAATAGCTATTTACATTTTGTTTTATGTCTTCCAATACCTAACATAGTAGTATTTTGTTTGGTTTAATTATTAATTAAAAATGTTACAAAGTAATGTTGTATGTGGTTTCAATTAGGCAAATTTAAAGATTGTGCTATGCTATTAGAATAAGAATAGGACGGGCTGTTGACTAACTTCACTTGACTGATTCAAAGGTGTCTTTTTCTTGACGGTCCGCAAAGAAAAAGACACCATACTAAAGTGAAGTTGGTTGGAGAGTTAGACGTCACAAAATGGCGCCGATTCTATCCTATTCTTATTTTAATCGCATTATACATATTGTGTTTCAGAGAAAACTTACAGCGTGAAGACGAAAGTGATAGTGGCTGATTTCGGTGATGGTGCGAAGGTGTATGCACATATTGCTGATGAGTTGAAGGAACTGCCTGTTGGAATATTAGGTGCGGTCTCAATTTATCTGTCTTTAAATTAATAAATCTAGTGTAATAGGATTTACCCCGATTCTCTTCATGCACAACTGCGAAATAACTTATCTACGAAATTATAATCAATCAATCAAATTGTCGCCTATTCCCACAGGGATAGGCAGACACAATAGAGCGCACTTGCCACGATCCTGACCCAATTCCTCGGTTCCCTCACGTACACTATACTCTTCTTGGTGGTCACTTTTATACATTAACTTGTCTCAGAATAATAAATCTCCTTAATCTTTCTTTCATCCTTACATCCAAAAGAGAATAAAGACGTAAGTAGATATCTGAGGTAACCGTGGTCTAGTGGCAGTGCAATGCTTTTGCTAACCGAGAGCACGGATTCAAAATCACTTGTCAGTACCAATGTATCTTTATTATTTGTAATTTGGGTGTCCTGTTTCTATGATACGAGTACAAGCACTTTAGTAGCTTAGTATAGAAATGTATAGTAACAAAATATTTTCAGTGAACAACGTCGGTTGCAACTACGACTGTCCTATGCCTCTGTGTGATGTGTCAGAGACAAAGATATGGGAATTGATCAATGTGAATATTGGTGCTGTGACATTGATGTCACGGGTTCTAATCCCAGCGATGGTTAATAGAGGAAGAGGTGCTATTGTCAATGTGTCTTCTGGATCAGAGAACCAACCGCTGCCATTGATGACCGTTTATGCAGCTACTAAGGTAAACAAAAACTTGTAGAAATACTAGCTGTTCGCAGCGGTTTCATTCGCGTTTATAAACTGTGACTCGTAGCGTGAGTACGTTTAGTCAAATCACCATAATTTTATATCTTGCACAACTCTTGGATCTTTATGGTCCATATCCTTATGTCATCAATTTGATAAAATCCCAAATAAAGGTAAAAAGCAAAGCTGAAAAGATTCATTATCGCTGTCTATATACCATCCTAAACTGTCTTTGTACATTGCTATTACGTACTGTTACATACCTAATAGCCATTAGCTGAAAATAGTACTTGTGATGACCTATGTTCCCATACCAACTTTCACCCCATTTAGGTTTTGTTTTTAAGAAAAAAGGTATCCTATATCCTTCTCAAGAACTTTATTAACAGGTCTTCCTTTATCCTTAATAATCCTGGATCCATTTAAATCGACATGTAGAAGCATTTTATTAGGCTTAAATAGTAGACGAGCATGCTGGAACCAACACTGTTCGTGGCAATGACGACAGTCACTACAAATCGCAAATGAAATGGAACTAATTTATTAGCATGCAATTGCTCATCGTCAGATTTTACCATGTGCCGTAGCTGCTGTAGCCATGGATTTTTTAAATTATTTAGGTCGTCATATCAAGAACATGCCCATAGTATATGGCAACGCCTCGCCTGATATTCTAGAGCGCGTTTTGGATAAGTGACAGAGATCTTAACTGGCAGCTCCCGTGTGCACTATGCCGGCCTTTTCAAGTGGCGCTTGAATATCCGGAATTATAGGTAGGAGGAAGATGAGTTATTGATTTGAATTTAGTTGAATTAAACAATTTTGATGCGGCTTACTATCGCGTTTATTTTGGTTTTGATTTTATATTTTTTTATTATTCCGACGTTTCGAGTGCTTTGCAGCCATCGTGGTCACGGAGAGACCATACAATTTGTTTAATTCAATAATCAATGTTCGCGTAAAATCTAAAAAAATATTAACTAAATAATATGAATTATGTTAATTACATTCCAGTCATACGTGAACAGTTTTACTGCTGCCATTCGTGAGGAGTATTCGGACAAAGGGATTTACGTCCAACACTTATCACCATTCTTTGTGTCGACGAAGATCAACAGCTTCTCTGAGAGTATGATGAAGGGCAACCTGCTTGTTCCTCACGTGGAAACATACGCTAAGCACGCAGTAGCCACGTTAGGCAGGGTGACCAGAACGACTGGATATTGGCTGCATGGGATACAGGTAATAAAACAATTCGCTTTGGATCTGTATGTTTAGGGAGACTGCAAAATGACTGTGACTGAGGCAAGTATACAGACCGTGAAGTGATTTGGTTGCGTTTCGGGATCGGCTTGTAAGTTGCCGTTTCCAACTAGGCCGCCATAGTGGATGTGATTGCTACTCACAGTTATTGAATTGTAGTAGCAGTGAAATCCATTCATGGACCACACTTTAGCTTAACATCAAGCGGGGTGCATCCCATGTCGAGTCACAATAAAAAATAAAAAAAGTAGTTTTATGCAGTTGTCGGACTCAGACCAGTACTTGAGACCTCCCCTTGCTGACCTACAGGCAAGTCAAGGTCAGATGCCGCTTCACAGTGGAAAAAAACCGTGGAGCGACTCAGTCGGGTATTCTAAGTTTTCCAGAGGCTCTTGCTACTAATTCTACTTTCAGTATAGTCGCCTTCATTCATGAACCACACTTCAACTTAACATCAGGCAGGGTGCTGTCATATGTCAATTTTAAAGAGTCGTAGGCAGCGGTGCCCAGTCTGATCCGATCCGACTTGCAAGTTGTCGGTTTAAACTAGGCCGGCGAAGTGAATCTGACTGCACCTCCATTCATGGTCCGCACTCCAGCTTAACATCAGACGGGTGCAGTCATATGTCAAGTCACAATAATAAAAAAATAAAAAATAAAAAGATTAATAATTTAAGATCATTTCAAGGCGACCGTGGTGTAGTGGTAGTGCAATGGTTACGCAAACCAAGAGCACGGGTTCGAAACCACCCACCTGTACCAATGTATCTTTAATATATGTACTTTGGTTGTTCTGTATCTATGATACAAGTAATTTAGTAGCTTAGTATAGAAATGTAAATAAATAAATATATTTTTTCGTTGTTGCAGTGTTTCCTAACAAAGATAGCTCCGTTGTGGCTGCGTACGAAAATAGGTAAACGCATCAACGAGCAATTCATTGATGAATATAGTAGAAATAATAAAGCTAAGACTAAATAATGCAAAGGAACAAATAAGTGCCTTAAAATGCATCAGTTAAGGTTGAATTTTCAAAAATCATTCTCGTAAGACCCTTTAATTGCACGCACACAATATCAATCAATCAATCAATCAAATTGTCACGCCTTTTTCCCACAGGGATAGACAGAGACAATGGAGCGCCACTTGCCATGATCCTTACACAACTCCCTTCCTTCTTTCACATCCACAATTCTCTTCATACAAGCTCTATGGTGATGGGCACTAGGTAACCTAGCTCTTCTAAAACTGTACTTAAAATTAATTTGAGGGTCTTTAATTATTTAAATATTCAACCCTTGGAGTAAGAGAAAATTTGAAACGCCTTTAAGTGACCTCATCAGGCATATCGAGGTCAGTTGTCGAGTTACAATAAAAAAACTATACTTAAGTAATGAATTAAACAAAATTTTCGCGTTTATTTTAGTTATGATTGAAACGTCGGAATAAAAAAAAAATGTAAAAAATATAACTTTTCAAAGAGTGGTAGGCAGTAGTACCCAGTCTGCCGATCCGGGGTAGTACCACCACTTACAAGTATACAGACCGTGAAGTAATTTGGTCACGTTTCGGGATCAGCTTGTAAGTTGCCGGTTCCATCTAGGCCGGCATAGAGGATGTGATTGCTACTCACAGTTATTGAATTGTACTAGCAGTGACATTCATTCATGGACCACACTTTGGCTTAACATCAAGCGGGGTGTTGTCATATGTCGAGTCACAATAAAAAAAATATAAAAAAATAACTAAAATAAACACGTTAGTAAGCCGCATCAAATTTGTTTAATTCATTAATCAATGTTTGCGCAAAATCTAAGAAAATACTATACTTATGTATATGTATATGAAGAAATGGGATGTTACTGTGATAATGTTTATTTTAAATGTCATTTGCGTGCATTTATTATCAACTTAGCCCAATCGTTGACGGTTACGTAATAATAATAGAAATGTAATGTGAACTAGAAAATGCTTTGTGAAATAAGTAGTAGATATATTTGTTTGGGAATAAATTTACTTTATACGAACAATTCGTTTTATTTATTTAATGTAATGTACCTCTTGTTTATTACTCAATAATTAAAATTGACAATGCAGACCATTTGATAAAAACAAATACGGATTCTTGATATGCTAGTAATGTCCTCAATTCATTGCAGCGCAAAGCTGTCGGAGTAATAGGTGATGCTGACGTCACTAGAACTCTGGAACCTCTGCAATTTCGCAGAGACATGGCGGCCCCATGCGCCCTCTATCGCCTATACCACGGAAAATATTCTAAGGAGCTTTTTAACCTTGTTCCTATACTCGACGGGTAAAGCAATCACATTTTGTTAACAGTCGTATTAAAAGGTTGGTGCGTCTTCTTCTTCGTAGAACAATGCACAATGCAATTTACCAGCCCATGTGTTTTCCTCATCCTATAAGCTTTGATTCTTCGAGTGAAGCGTGAAAAAGCAAATCTAGCCGGCATAGTGAAGACGACTTAGGAAACCGTGAACTGAATCTTTTTTTTCAGTCGTCGGCTTTTATGGATTTCCCTCTGCTTATAGATTCAGATTTGGTCACAATGGAAAACTTAGAAACCCTTGCAAACAAATAAAGAATTTTTATATATTATTTTGACGATCGCCGCCGAGAGCATCGCAATGAAAAGATAAAAATTATTATTAAACTAATTATATTTATTTAAATTGGGTGAATTAAGTAAGATAATCAAGAAAAGGAACAAAATAAATAAGAAAATTTATTATTTATAGTATTTTATAAAGTTATTTTTAAAGATGACATAATATAATATAAAATTCTGCAATTATTATGAAAAATATGTGTCTTCAAATAAATTTTGAGATATTCTAATTTCACCTAAAAAAAACATTTGGAATGCGACTGCATTTTATAAAACATAAAATATGACAGAATTTGAAAAATAAATAAACATACATTAAATAAAAATATTTAGAAATTAATAAAATATATTAAAAACTAATAATAGCAAATTGTTAAAGCGAGATGGCATTTTTAATATACGTAAGAGTGATAAGGACACACGCATTTTCGCAGTTACTCTTTTGATTGTGTTCACGTTGCAGTGATTTAAAGTAATGGCTTAAAAGTAAATGCTTAAATTCATCTTAACTTAAACTTAAGTACTAGAATTACGGTTTCTTATGTTTCTAAGCAAAATTATTCCACTCTCTCCCCATCATTGGTCTCTTTTATTACGGCAACGCCATCTGGAAATAAAATAGAAAACAATTAAATATGATGTCAAAATTGATAAGTGTACTCGTATTAAATGTTTTTTTACAAATCTATAATTATGAAGATTTATAAAAGTGGTAGGCAGTGGTGCCCGCCCAGTCTGTCGGTCTGGGGTAGATTTAGTCGCGTTTTGGGTTCAGCTTGTAAGTTGCCGGTTTACAAGCTTCCTAGTTTGGTGGTAAACTAGGAAAAAACCTTGCTTGGATGAACCTTGACCGGCCGAACCGAAGCAATGGGAGATCCAAGAGCCTTGATGACTAAAAAACCGTAAAACCGTCACTATGCTGGCCAAAGAGAAGCAATATATTGCTTCCGAATATATTGCTTATATATTAATATACACTAGTGAAAAAAATTAGGGGATCAAAAAAAAATTCAAATATTTTAAAGTTTTTCAAGTGGCTGTATTTCCCTTAAAAATGGTCATACTGGAATTTTGAAAAAAGAATTTGAAAGCTCGAAATTTTTGGTTTTGAGATCTTACGATAAAAAAAAATTTCAAGCAATGTGTTCAGCTCAATCCTTATGAATACCGTAAAAAAATATTTTACGGTATTCTATGAAAAAAGTACCTACGAATACCTATGAAATCGTGAATAATATAATTCACACGAATGTACAGTACAGTGAGCTATTTCAAGCGGCAGTAAAA
The DNA here is from genome assembly GCA_905220615.1 of Tinea trinotella. Classification (NCBI taxonomy): domain Eukaryota; kingdom Metazoa; phylum Arthropoda; class Insecta; order Lepidoptera; family Tineidae; genus Tinea; species Tinea trinotella. The sequence continues at coordinate 746,152 of HG992307.1, read as the reverse complement.
CACATGTCGATATCACAATAACACTATGTTTATACTCGATTGGTTAGAAGCCAATTGAAATTATGAAAGATTTGTTCTCCTCGTGAAGGTTATATGCAATATTATAGAATAATATAATACTGTGGGCAATAAATAGTAAGACTTTGTTCATAATTGTAAAATTCTTTATTTATTCTTCCAGATCTATTATAGATTTCTTATAAACAACTACGGTCTTACTACAAAAAATATTTAAAGGAGTGTTAAAAATATTGGCATACAGTCAAACGTCATTTTGTGGTACTAAATTTTCTTAAAACACGTTTAATGCATGTTTAAAAGACGTTTAATTTTTGTGGTAACACAGCTAGTGGTTCAATAATACGTTAGTGAAACACTCCTCACATCCTTGATGTTAATCTGGAATGCAGTCCATAAATGGAAGGGCCTGCAACCTAATATAACTGCATATAGTAATCGTATATAATGCCGGCAACTTTCAAGCTGACACTAAAACGCGAAGGTGTTTTTACAGCACTCATAAGTGGTGGTACTACCACAGATCAATCAATCAATCAAATTGTCACGCCATTTTTTCTGACATAACTCCCTCGCTTCCCTCACATCCACAATTCTCATCAAGCTACGGTTCTGGGCACTAGGCAGCCCAACTTTCTTGAGGGTGGCTCCGAGTGACAAGGATTGACAAAATAATGCTTCGATGGTTTGGGCACACGGAAAGGATGAATTGAAGTAGTTTGACGAAAGTAATTTATGAATCTAATGTGGATGGATGCATTAAACGAGGCAGACTATCTCAGATCATCTGTATTAAAAAAAAACTTTATGAATAATATGGATGTTATTATTATTATTTTAACATTTCTATACTAAGCTACTAAAGTGCTTTTATCATAGAAACAGGACATCCAGAGTACATATATTAATGTATCTACCACTACACCACGGTCGCACGTTAGTTATAAATTGTACCTCCCTTATAACTTTAAAATTAATTTGATCGTGCTTGAATATTTATTTGATTGTTTATTGAGAATTGTGTTAATTCATTGTTGCACCACATATGATTCCACTCTGCCTAAAAAAGTATGGACATAGCTGTGGCATCGACTATGCTGGCTTAGTTAGAATCGAGAACTTTTAAGCTGATCTTGAATCGCAACTAAGTCAATTTACGGAGACTGCACTCTGGACTAATGACCGCCATTCTGCCTACCTCTTTAACCCCCAATTTTTCGATTAAAAAGATTAGGGTTTTAATGGTTGCATGTATATTTATGTATTATATTTATAAACATTGTTTACCTAATATTATTCACATGTTTAAAATAAAACGCAATAAAATCTCTGACATAGAGACGGGCGTAATGTTTACAACTTTTGCTGTCTCTTTATTTATAACAGAAAATGTGTGTTTTTTCTAAATGTTGGCATTCAACTGTACCTCTATTCCTGTCTTTTCAATAATCAACGTCGCCACGGCGTCGCTTGATTTATTGATTTGAAAAAAATCTTTCTCGTTTGTCATCCCACTGTGAGTAATTTTAAATATTTCAAGTGATGATACGCTGTGAAAGATATTCACTACAGAATATTTAAAATTATAACAGGAAATGGTTTTGTAGGCAACTATAAAGATATATTTTTGTTATCATTCTCGTTTTGTTTAACATAAAGTTTCAAGGTGTAATGCGACCGTGGTTTAGTGGTACAAAAATGGTCACGCAAACTGAGAGTTAAAAAAAACCTCAGTTAGCAATATTTTAAGACGACCGTGGTGTAGTGGCAGTGCATTGGTTACGCAAACCGGGAGATCAATCAATCAATCAAATTGTCACGCCTTTTTCCCACAGGGATAGGCAGACACAATGGAGCGCCACTAACCACGATCCTTACACAACTCCCTTGCTTCCTTCACATCTACAATTCTCTTCATACAGGCTCTAGGCAACCTAGCTAGGCAAGCCGGGAGAACGGGTTCTAAACCACACACCGGTACCAATGTATCTTTGATATATGTACATTGGTTATCCTATTTCTATGATACAAGCACTTTAGTAGCTTAGTATAGAAATCTGAAACACCAAGCAAAAGTAATCAACGCAAGTATTACCAAAATGCAGAGGTACCTACTGAAAATAAACTGAAATTCCCTGCATTCACGTTGTTATATTTTTAGTTAATCTTGGTATAACAAGTGCTTTTAGTACGATGCCGTTCCAACTCGAGTGCTATTAAATTAAGCTCTTAAAAGCGCGCATGCTTACATTCCTCTTGTACAAAAATAACATCGATTTAATTTGAAATAAAGTCTTTTAAGAATAAACTATTAATTTACGTTATTTTGAATAGCAATGTAATATATATTGTTTTTTTATATTGTGAGGTCCAAGGAGGTGGCCAAGAGCACCGACGATTAAAAAAACCGTCTCAGTTAACGGTTGCCTCAGTCGCCGTCACTATGCCGGCCATAAAATAGAGTACAATAGATATGAGTTTCATTTAAAGGCATCGCCTGATTGCTGAAACCTGATCTCTAAGCGTATTTTGAGTTTTGCCGTCCATGGAGTATAATGAATTGACAATCCGACGCTGATTGTCGAATTTGAACGAACTAAAATCTCTACGGTCCTGAGAAAAATACGTCAAAAATTATTGATATAGTTTCTCATATCTTTTAACTGAGGGGGAAGTGGTAGGTAGCTATTTCTCCAATACTTACCTATTTGTGTATTTTTATCTTGATACAGATTTACAGACATTACAGATGTTTTACATTAAAATACAATGAAATAAACCGAAATTAACACTAAAATAAATTTACTAATAAACAAAAAATCACGATGTTAAAAATATAAAACGGCAATAAAAAGATGAAGAACGTAAGTACTTGATGTCTATTACTTCCTGTGTGTTTTACTGCAGCAGGTGAAACTTTGCTATTTTTTGACATAATAGATAAATGTACTCTACAGATTACAGTATTCAGGACAAACGTTAAACATTTCGTGAAGGTTTCGACGTTTCAGATAAATAATATAAAAATAAAAAGCTCTAAGATAACATTTTGCTGAAGTAAATTACATACACGGGCGGTAGCTACTACCGCCGTATCAATTATACGGGGCCCCTGAAAAAAAAAAAAATCTTTTTTCCCAAGATTTTGTTTGTAAAAAATTTGGTTAAAGTGACAGATAGATAATTATGATGAATAGAATTTCTTAAATTTTAAGCAACAATATTTTTTCTTTTGTGAGAAATCTTTACCCTTCCTAAGGGCCCCCAAACAATTTTTTATACGGGGCCCTGCCAAGACACGCTACGCTTCTGATTGATTACATATTACAAAAAAACGCATGCTGTTAAATCTTCTGCAGGTTTTATTTGCGTAGGATTACAGTTGCTCATCCTCGTTATTACCTAGGATATTTTTAAAGAACCATGATTTCTAAGCAGAGTAGAGCGATGGTAAAAAATCTAAATTTTATATATTGTTTTTTATTGCACGCGGCTTTTCTTGCAAATATGTGGGAGTTGTTAATTTAATAGACAATAAATATAACGTACGAACGTAATCCTACGTCAAAACTTTCTGTTTTACGGATAGTTTTCGTATTTATATATATATATATTTTTAAACTACTTTTGAGAAACAATATATAAGTATACATACACTCTATTTTACCAGAAACATCGGAATTCAAAAATCGATTTTCTAAAATCAAATTTTTCAGTTGTTCCAGTGGCTCTTGTTTGTTGTTTACTAGATTTAAATAAAAAAGTTTCACTTTAGTATAAGGTTATTTCGCGTGCAATTTTATTTATTGCAAGCCTTATTTATTATTAATAAAATTTGTTTTATTTTATTTATTTATTTATTTTATGGATTTAAGTTTATTTGTCTGTTGATTTATAATAGAATGTTCGCGGTTTTCCTTTGAATCTGTACAGAATATCAAAGAGGCACGCTTTTTGGCAAAAGTACAAGTATTTTTATATGAAAAACAAGAAAAAATCGACTTTCATGTTCATACTTTATTTTATACTCGAAGATGATTTTTTTTAGAATTTAATTATATTATATTTTGGACGCTGGACATCGTTATGATTTCTCTAGTTGTTCCCGTAGGGTTGCCACAGAACTATTAATAAGCTTATTCAAAAAATTGTGGATCAAAAGGATAATAGAGATTGTGCCAGGATCGTTGAAAGTTTGAACGGTTAAGGAACGTTTGGAATAAAAACAAATCGTCTCAAAGTCGCGTTTATTGTACCTCTATACTTATAATAGATTAGAATTCATTATAATTTTAAAAGTGTAAGTAAAATGTTAGATAAGTGACAGATTATTCACACTTAAATAAACAATTAAGGGCGACCGTGGTGTAGTGGCAGTGCAATGGTTACGTAAACCAAAGAGCATGAGTTCGAGACCACCTACCGGTACCAATGTATCTTTGATATATGTACTTTGGTTGTCCTGTTTCTATGATACGAGCACTTTAGTCGCTTAGTATAGAAATGAAAATTTAAATAATAATAATAATAATTTAGGTAACTTTAATTGGTCATAATAAATTTATTAGTATCTTACGACCTTATCAATTGTATTGTAAGAGGAAAAGTCGTGTGGGCCGAGGGGAATTATCCAGAGAATCAATAATTCTCATTACAAAATACCGATAAGGAATATGATAATTGAATAAAGCTTTTACTTGTTTTGTAGGTTCAACTAATCTTAATATTTTGATTATTTAGTAGATGTTAGATGAGTAACCCTGCTTGGAGCGCCACATACTGACGCCAAGTTTTGAACTATTACACAAAAATATAATCCCACTCGGCCACGAATCATTTGTCACTCAAACGGACCATTTGCACATTTCGCATTTAACAAAATAACATTTAAGATTAATGGGTAGCTTGTTTAAAATTATAATTGAAGTTGGAATAGAAAGTAATCTTTTGTAGCGTTTTGTAAGCAAAAGGGTTGGGCTTTGGTTTAATTTAGGACTTTGTTATTTACTCTGTTTTTTGTATATATACGGCAAATGTATATATACAAAAAATCCCTTTATACGAATCCTTCAAGGTTATAGTATAGAGTAGCGATAGTGGCGACGACTGGGGCCATGTACAGACTTGTTTTTTTTCAGTCGTCGGTACTTTTGAGCCTCCTCTTTCTTACCATCAGGCGAGTCGAGGTCAAATGCCAAGTCACAATAAAAATAGTAAAAATAATAATACGAAGAAAGTCATTGTTACATGTTTTTTTAAATATTGTGGCTCGACCTCACGCCATCTGATGTTAAGCTGGAGTGGAAGTAAATGGAGGCATGAATCGATGTGAGGAGATAAATGGAGGCATAGTCGCATCCACTATGCCGGCTAATTGAATATTATCATAGACACAAATAAAAATAAAATTGTAAAATATGTCCAAATAAATCACAAGCACACTGTCACAGAACGCACCTCAAAACAGTCCGGAGTATAGGAGCCACAGGCTAGCCAGGAGCAGCAACAAAATTAAATATGTTGCAATTAAGTTTGTCGTTTCGGCGTTTGGCATTTTGATTGTGTTTGATTATTTGATAGGGCAGTCCGCGCTGGACAACACTAACTTTAAAACTGCAATCGCTGGAGAATACTGTCGTGTACAGCCCACGCGACTGCCCGAGATACGTCAAAATATTTTTAATAATAGGCTATCTATTGGCGCATGTGTATGAAGTAGCCATAAATTATTTTTTTTTGATGATAAAAGTTTTAATGACATCGATTCGTAGGTGACGGTCAATATTTGTTTCTCACGGATTTTCATATTGGGATTTTCAGAATTTTTGAAAAGTTAAAAACGCTTTGATCTTTAACAAGTCTTATAAACTGCGTTTTTTTATTGACACGAAATCTGACCTCGACCCACCTGGTGATAAGTAAGAGGAGGTCCAATAGTGACGACGACTGAAAAAAACAAGTCAATTCACGGCTGCCCCAGTTGCCGACACTATGTCGGCCATAGGTGCTTCTTCACGCATAGCTTGAAGGATCCAAGGTTATAGGATGGAGAGAACACATGGGCTGGCAAAGCATTCTTAGCAATCTCCTTATCGGATGTCGCGTCTCAATAAAAAAAATACACCAATATTATTTTGATTATAAAAGTACAAAATTAAACTCATTTTTCATGCCGCTTGGGATATGACTGGAATTTTGAGTTTAAAAGTCTTATTGAACTTATTGAAATAATAAAAAATATCTTAAAGCTTGGTTTAATAAATTGGAATAAAAATACGTCCATTTGAAATAATGGCTTGGCTTGGCTCATCGAACTCATTCTAAACACATGCCGGATGTGGTCAGAATGATTTGTTTGACATTATTATATTTTTGTTGAAAAATTATGACAACGACTGCTTTGAAAATATAATTATAATTAGGGACAAGAAAATATACATTTTCTTGTCCCTAATTATTTATAATATTATCGTTACAATACATTTACTATATGTATTCAATATTCTGTAGTTATTTTGCTCACATCCACAAGCCTGCTCATACAACTTAGCTTTCTTGAGGATAACTCTGATTTATTTCGTCAATATACTTTCACTCATCCTTTTCATACACCCAAACCATCGAAGCTTTCCTGTGTTATTTCTCATTCTATCTGCTATTGTCACTCTACATTCAAATAAAGAATAAATAGTGAGATTCTATGGATGCCATGGATAGGGGTGAAGGCTGGTGGCAGCCCTTTCAACGGCCTAGTGTTTCAGAATTGTGCGTATTTACATTATTATGTGTATTATGTAAAACAGCGGGAAAACTGACGCCTTATTTAAGTTACACGCTTAGGATTAAACGTAAAAAACTTTTGTATTTTATCTCAACGTTTAGGAAAGAATGTTTATAATTCATGATTAAATTAACTTGTAAAGTAATTTGTATTTTTCATTGTAAAATAAATGTGTAAAAATACTAAAGTGTTAAACTAAATTATGTATGTCATACACATGACCTATTCCAACATTAGAGTTTCTATAAAAAAACCTAAGCGCTAATGAGACGTAATTTCTTGTTCATTTAACTAGAAATTTTCACGCGCACCTACGTCTTATATTATAAATAATCGTAGTCTTTAATAATATTTAATAACACCTGAAACTAAAAAATGACTGAAAATATTACAGTTATGCGGTTTAGTATAAGTATCACATTTTTCTCAAGAAGGGCTTTTTTATTTTTTTCTATACAGGACTCAAATTTAAGTATGTTAGTTTTTTTTTGCATTTGTAATAGATAATGTTGAAACTTACTTTTTTATATATTTAAGTATAGTTTTCTAAAAGACGACAGAATAGAGTAACCATAAGAAAAACAATAATATCACTAATATCATATAAGTCGCGGCAAGATTCACTGTTTCGGCATTAATCGGCATTTTTCACGAGTAAACTTGCACTAAACCGATTTGTATCGTTTGACTGAGAGCGTACGTAATACTAAAAGTAAACGTAATATATCAGATACATGTTCAATAAAAACACGCTCCAATAATCCAGATGCTGTTTTATTAGGCTTTGATTATATTATTGCAGAGTCTATTGCATCAACACTTTAAATAATACAATAATCTAAATGAACAGACCACTGAAAATAATAAACATATTTTTAAAATTCTTTCATACAGATGTCACACACACAAACATGGATAAAACCATCAATTATTCTATACCTCAGTAATTTTCTCACTTTAAATACCGACAAAATATATATTAATTGATAAGAATTAAAATACTAATAAATATTATTATAATTAATTAATCAAATTGTTCAAGTTACGCCCTTTTCCCACAGGGATAGGCAAAGACAATAAAGATTTGTCACGATCATGGCACAACTTCCTCACATCCCTCACATCCACGATTCTCCTTATACAAGCTCTACGGGCACTAGGCACCCAGCTTTCTTAAGGATGTCTCCGGTTTGGTCGAAAAATACCCTCAAATTGAACCTAATGACTACAAACTAGTTTTTAAAAGCCGATATTAATGACATTAGGTATTTACTGCCAGTTAACATTTGATAAGTGTGATCAGTGTTTACTTAAAAGCGGGGAGCGGACCGCGCAACAACAATGACAATTTATTCCCATTTTTCAAAAAGTTATGCGGTCGCTGTTAGTGTCAAAAACAACTTTTATTCATTTGGACATGAAACTCTGTTAATGAAAATGAATATAGATTCTTGCGCGGTCGCAATTTTAATTTTGAAGCTCTTTAATGGAGTTTGACTGTCGGTGGTCGGCCCACAGAAAAGAAAAATATAATATACAGATAATACACAAAAATAATTGGTAAGAGATATAAAATATGTCATTAATCTTTTTTTTATGAATCACCTGACTAAAATAAATATCTTTAGTGCTTCCCTTCACGCCCTTCATTCAGGTATTTCCATGTTTATTACCATGGAGTTGAGCCAAAAAATATTAATCTACGTAAAAACTGAAAAGGTTTGCATTCCTTGTCTGTATTATTTGAGAATTTTGTAATCTGTCATGTCACGGATTACCAGTCATCGGTCTTCATGACGTATCATGTTTAGACGACAGGCGTGGCGTATTGCTTAGCACACCAGCCCGTTACACGAAAAGTCCTTTCGATTCCCGGTCGGAACAAATATTGGTTTTATAGCTTTTATTTATAATATTTAAGAATTTGATTTATCATTAGAAATAAAATAATATCCTAAAAAAAGGCGGTAATTTGCTCTGGGTCTGGTTGTTAAAGGGTGCAGCGGTGCCCAGTCTGCCGATCCGGGGTAGTACTATCAAGTATACAGACCGTGAAGTTACTTAGTCGGGTTTCGAGATCAGCTTGTTAGTTTTCGGTTCCAACTAGGCCGGCATAGTGATGCGACTGCTACTTACAGTTATTGAATTGTAGTAGCAGTGACCGCACTCCAGCTTAACATCAGGGTGCTGATGACGAGTCACAATAAACAAAAAACACCCATTAACAATATTATACACTACGGCCACACAATCGACGAGTGGCGAGAGAAATAGCGAGGGAAATGGGTAGAGACATAGTGTGGCTGCGTTATTAGTGCTGCTGCTCGTCATGCCGCTCGTCATGCCCGGCGATCCTTTTTTTGTCGGTTTCTTAGTGCGAGTCAAAGTTACAAAGTTGTCGTCCATCGGAGTTGCAACGCGATGAACATCGCGAGTTAGGGGAGTGTGTGGCTGTTAGGGCAATATTCACGGCAGCACGAGGAGCAGCACGAGGAGTAGTGCGAAGAGCATAGTGTGGCTGTAGCAATAGATACATTTTATAAATATGTAAAATATTGCACTCTTTTTCGTACTGCTCTAACTATAAATTCAAAAACATTATTATTTATTTATTGTGGCTTTAAATATAGCACCCATATATATGAATTGAGCGACTGCTACTACTACTAAATGACTGCAAGTAGCAGTCGTATCATTAATATCGATCTAGATTAATTTAATTTACAACTAAATTAATTATTAAAACAAGTTTATTAGTAGAGAAAATTATGCTAATGCATTTTAACGGATTGGAATACTTACTTTTATTGAATTAAACAAATTTTATGCGGCTTACTATCGCGTTTATTATTGATGATGATTGTTTTTTTTTTAATATTCCGTCGTTTCATGAGCTTTGCAGCCATCGTGGTCGCGGAGAAACTGCTGAGAGAGTAAGCTGCATAAAATTTGTTTAGTTCAATATTCAATGATGGCGCAAAATCTAAGAAAATACTTACTTTTATAATTTAGAATGCTGAATAAAGTAACCAAAGTGAGATGAGCAGTAGTAAGAGGATCAGGTATGTGGCAATTAAGTTCGTTGTCTCTGATGTGTTCAACATTTTCGCTGAGGAGGATGTCACCCGGACACGATTCACAAACAACTGAAAGATATACAGAAAGAGCCAATTTCTATGCGTTGGTGTTTTTTTTTGTTTCACGCGACATCAATATTAATTACACCAACGCCGCTTTTTGTGAAAAACACTTCTGAATTTAGCGACGATTTGCCTAAATTATTTGTCTTAATTAGTTGTCGCTATTTAGATCCTGAATGATGGCTTAAATTTTATAAAAAAGGCCTTTAATAGGCATTTCGGGTAGTAAAACAGAATTCAGGTTCCTTACTTAGCGTGCTAACTGTAGTATACTGTTATACTGTATGTACTTTTTAATTATATTAATAACCAATTAATCAAATTGTCACGCTTTTTCGGGATAGGCAGAGACAATGGAGCGCCACTAGGCACGATCTTGACACAACTCCCTCGCTTCCTTCACATTCACAATTCTCTTCATACAAGCTCTATAGTTATGGGCACTAGGCAACCTATGTAAATGTTTCCGATTTGGTCAGCAAACAACCTCCTGGGCCTGCCTCGTTTAACGCATCCATTCACATCAGATTTATAAATTATTTTATTTTCCTAATAAAATATGTAAATTGGCGTTGAATTGATATAAACTTTTTTAAGTTTTAAGTTTCTTTAAGCTCTGTCGCTAACCTAAAAAGCTAATCCCTTAACTAAATTTAAAAATAACAAATTCAGTCGGTGGGATATTTTAGTTTTATATTTTCAAAAATAATTCATTTGTTATTTTTTTAATTATAGAGTTTGGCCACGGTTGTATGAAGATTATCAATGGTTATTTATGCTATATGGACCGCTGTATCGATTGCTAAACGAGGGCTACTATAAATCAAAGTTATGGAATTTGTTTTTATTTTACGTTCAAATTGCTTATACAACCATTATAAACAATAACATACTAATCTGTGAGCATTGTTTATTTTGTTAATAAAGAATATACACCTGTGAAGATTAGATAATAACTAACATCCAATAGTATAGACTAGGTAAACAAGATTTATTTAAGACACTTTCTTTACCTACATTTCAATACTAAGCTACCAAACGTGCTTGTATCATAAAAACAGGATAACCAAAGGATATATATTAATTATACATTGATATACATACATTAATACACAATATACATTGATACACTACAACTAGATTACGGTCGTCTTTTATTAGATATCTTTAGATTTAGGTAGCACAGTAATTTCTTTTAACGTTTTGCACCGTTATTAATATTTTGTTTATCTATACTAGGAATAGGAATTTATAAATCTGATATGAATGGATGCGTTAAACGAAGCAGTCCCAGGAGGGATTTGTCCATTCAAATTTTATTTTTATTATGACTCGACATCTGACCTTGACCCGCCAAGAAGACATCTTCGAGAAAGCTGGGTTGCCTAGTGCCCATAATAGTAGTTTTTATGAAAATAATTTTGGACGTGAGGAAAGCGAGGAAGTTGTGTCAGGATCGTGGCAAGTGGCGCTCTATTGTCTCTGCTTATCCCTGTGGTTAAAGAAGTGACAATTTAATTATAAAACATTTAGAAATAAAGGGCATATATTCCTAGCTTGCTTTCAAACAGATGACCTTCAGTTTTCAGTAATAAAAAAAAGCAACTGGGAAGATAATTCGTATTAGATAATTCCAATCAAATGTTATATGGTTTGGTATGTTTCTGTTATATGAGAATGGTGGCCCTAAGTGTGACGTCACAAATGCATTTAACTCGAAATATCAATAGTTGTAAATCCCCTGTGATGTTATTGGCATGAAATAATGTTTATATATTTTATTATTATTTCATAAACTTCACAAGCAGACTTAGTATCATGTTGATGCATATTTATGTTTTAATCACATTTATATATCAAGCTATTTAAGTACTTTTGTCATAGAAACAGAACGACCAAAGTACATATATGAAAAATACAAAACTGACAAGTGCTTTTGAACCCGTGCTCTCGGTTTGGACGATAATTGCAACACCACTGTCCCCTTAAAACCTATTGACTTAATTCTGTCTTTTCTTGTGACCTAAATAATTCTCTTTCTTTTGAAATAATTAAATCTATTTCAGTCTGTGGTTTAACTATTCTGCCAAATGAGATTTACATATTATTATCACCAGCCAGAAGACTATGCTGAACATAGGCCTCCCCCTTAAAATGCCATTCTGAACGACAAGATAGTTGTATCCATCGGTTTTTCACTATGTCGTCAGTCCACCTACGCTGCGTCTTCCGGTTCGTAGTCTCCACTCTAGAATCTTTCTTCCCCATCGGTTGTCGGTTCTTCGAGCGATGTAGCCAGCCCATTGCCGCTTTAGCTTGTAAATCTTACGACTTATAACTCTGGTTCTTCGGCGATTCGGATTCTGACACGTAAAGATACTCCTGGTAACACACACTGGTTTAAGACTTTTGTATTTTTTTTTCATATTAAACTGCACACTGATAACATTTTGTGCATCTTCTTTTCTGGAGTCGTCGCGTCGCGTCATTTGATCTCGACTTGCCTAGTGGTACGCAATGGCGTTAAAGGCTACTTAAAATCCCGATTTAGTTTTCGGTTGCCGGCCGAATGTGCCTTTTCACCTTTACTTTAATCGTCCAAGATGATCTCCGAGGTTTGCGTATCCAAGTAATATGTACTATTTTTTGTAAAATTATAATTTGTAGTTAATTACATAATCTGGTGGGATTAAAGGCACCTTTATCCACAGGTATTACAAAACAAAACGTATAAAAATAAGGTGAAAAAATGAACAAAAACAAATGAAGCAAACAAAACAGTTTTATTTTTGTCCTGACATTATTTTTACGCGGGAAAAATAATGGCGTGCAGCTGACAGCCGCGCCTCTTAATGAACATTGATGATTTTACGTAATAAAAACATTTTGTGTGAAGTTTGTGATCTTAGCCTACTTGCACTTATTTAACTGTAGGTAGTCGTAGTCGCCTTCATTCATTAACTGCAAACGGGGCGCTATCCTTGCTTTTATTGTGACTCGACATATGGCAGCACCCCGCTTGATGTCATATGGATGTCACTGCTACTACAATTTAATAACTGTCAGTAGCAGTCCCATCCACTATGATGGCTTAGTTGAGTTACCGTTGAGACCGGCAACTTACAAGCTGATCCCGAAACGCGACTTAGTCACTTTACGGTCTGTATAATTGTAAGCTTATTATTATTATACAAGCTATAGCCTTAACCGGAAACAGTCATATTTTATATAAGAAAAATTGTACTTTTGTAATGTCCAATGATGAAAACATAATTATATAAATAGTAGTTTCAATACTGGTATTGATAAAACTAATAACAATTTTTAACAAGCAATTAGCTGTGCAAATGAGTTATTTGGAAAATAAGAGATAGGTTTTGTATCTTCTTTCAATCACAAAGACACGCTATATTAACAGTTCTGCTTTGAACTATCATAATTATAGTTTGTTAATTTTGCACACCTATCAATCAATCAATCATTGTCACGCCTCTTTCCCACGGGGATAGGCAGAGACAATGGAGCGCCACTTGCCACGATCCTGACACAACTCCCTCGCTTCCTTCACATCAACAATTCTCCACAAGCTCTACGGTTATGGGTACTAGGCAACCCAGCTTTCTTGACGATGTCTTTCTTCCTGGGCCTGCCTTGTTAAACGCATCTATTCACATCCGATTTATAAATTGCTTTCGTCGATCTACTTTCATTCAATTAATTTTGCACACCTAAATTATGCAAAATAAAGTATATATTCCAATTACATTGTAGTCTTCGTACATTAAACTATTTTAAAACGTATATGCAACTGTTAATACAATTAAGCCGAAATCCCTATAAAAAATGAAAAAATGTCCTTTAGGTATGTAATAATATTTTCACAATGTGTAATCACAATGTGTCAAAAAAGAACAATTTATAATTGGCTTTTAGCATCCATTAACTTCACTCACAGTCTATGTTCACACACTGCCTGCCTCCTTTATATAGAAATATAGACCATGAAGTGATTATTTATTTCCTATGCCTGAAAAGGAGAGCATCTTGGCTATTGTAATAAAAGCTCGAGTATATGCGAGCATTATATAGGCCCGTATATTATATAGACGCGTCACTTTATGCTGGTAAATTTTAGTATATAATAGGTAGGTAATCTAAGATTATCGTTAAGAATAATCAGAGAAATCAACATGGAGAAACGCTTAATATTTGTTAATTTTTTTGTATATAATATGTTGTATTATATTCGAAGAATTTTATGAAAAATTTTATGACTCTGCCAACCGTTGTCGCTTAGGACGATAATAATTTTAAGTACAAAGTTTAACCGCCTTTGATCACGTTTAATGTGAATTCAACTACAAAAATCAAATAACATCTGTTTTATATATGTTTGCGTTAAGTTTTAACAGTTTTACAATTACAAAAACTATTATTATAAAAAAGTTAAAGTATAGCTGAGAAAAAAGTAAAACAAAATTCTGTTTTTGTTGTCCTAAGTGGCTAGCTATACGTCACTTATTCTTATTTTAAATAATGCGCGGGCGCGGTTCGCTATGCTTTTCCTTAGCAATGGAGTCTGGAATTATTCCAACAAATATCTAAGAGTTCATAACACATTTTTGGGACGGTGAGTGAGACAGATAAAATTGCGGATGCTAAAAGCCGATTGTAAATTATTTATTAACGTTCTTTGACTCTGAGACGCATAAATTGTTCGCATAGATTAGTTTACTTTTAAGTTTTGCTTACGATTCTAGTTTTATTATATGACGGCGAGACTACAAAATTGACAATGAGACTATTTTTGAAAAATGCTAGTTTTCATTTGAGCACGGATATTTCATATATTAGAATTGTACGTCTCATGATATGATTTATTAAATCTTACACGAATATAATGATTTTTTTTCTAAAATAGTATATAAAACATTAGTCTTGAAGAAATGAAAGTCGTGCTTGGGTAATTAGTTATCTCTAACTATAAGAATAATCTCAGTTCCAATAATTATTAGTCAGTAGTGGTGGAACGAAGAATTCAAGTCCTAAGCTTACCTAAACTAACTAAAATAAAAAAAGATAATGTCATCTTGACGTTTAGGCGGCCTTGGTTTGGTCATGTGTGTATTAAAAAGGATTCTTTCGGCTAAAGTTGCTAAACAATTATAATTTTCTTATTTGTTCAGTGTTAAATTTAAATTTGTTTGAATGGGAGAGCGTTTATTGGAGGCAAGTAACATGGCGACAACAAGTACCGCGGTATCTACCGTCCCCCCGCAGCCTGTCGAGGTTTGTAATGAGTTATCGGTTTATTTACTTGCTTTATTTGGATTATAAAACTTGTTTATACTATTTTAACGTCAACTTTAGACTGTAGAATCATTTGATAAAATCTGTGTGAGAGTTTACAACATGTTTTTGACTAAAATGTCTATAATAAGCGGTGCTGTGATGAGAAAGAAATTATATCAAAATTGTATGAATCGTCGTTATTTGTCTCAAAATCCCGGTTTGTTGAGTGATATTAATGTTTTGGACTTTACTCGCATTATTGCTGGGCCGTTTTGCACTATGACTCTAAGTGATCTGGGCGCTAATGTGATAAAGGTGGAAAGTTTAGATGGAGATGAGTCACGGAAGTGGGGACCACCATTTGTGAATGGCACACAGGACTCGTATTATTTCCTATCAGTCAATAGAAATAAGAAAAGCATTTGTATTGATGTAAAAACTACGCAAGGTAAGACATATAATGTTTAAAAATGATGAATTAATATACAATACAAACTATTATTTACAATAATAAGTTAATGTTTTTAAATAATCATAAATTTATCATTTTATTCTTTTCTAAATAATTTGCTATTTTTTATGTTATAATTTTAGTAAAAATTCATTTTTAAGTTTTCTTAATAAAATGAAATATTTCAGGTAAACAAATATTCTATGACTTAGCAAAGAAATCTGATGTAATGGTTGAAAACTTTGTTCCTGGGAAACTTGATAAACTTGGGATTGGTTATCAGAAATTGAGTGAAATGTGCCCAAAATTAATATACTGTGCTATTACAGGATTTGGTCAGACAGGGCCATATGCACAGAAACCTGGGTAATGTCTATTTTAAAATGTAAAAAAAATATCCTACTATTATTCTCTTAGTATAAAATATATATTTTAGGTTTAGATTATTTTTTGAAAGGACAACATATATAAATATCTAAAAAAATAGTGGATAGTGTTGACATGTGGATTTATGCCAAAATAACTTTTACAACCAGTGCTGAAAGGGTCAAAATGTATTTTATAGTTTACTGCAATTACATTTAATTGAATACTTATTCTGTTATATAAGAAAAAAATATGTTAACCTGTTAGAACTATATTGTTTATTTTACATGTTTTTTTTTTCAGATTTGATGTAATAGCTGCAGCTATGGGTGGTTTACTGAACACAACTGGAGAGCGCAATGGAAACCCAGTGAAACCTGGTGTAGCAATCACAGATGTCACAACAGGCTTACATGCCTTCGGGTCCATAATGACGGCACTATATTACCGCCAGAAAACAGGAAAAGGGCAAAAAATCGATTGCAATCTACTTTCAACACAAATATCTAGTATGATAAATGTTGCTTCAGTTTATTTGAACTGTGGGATTGAGCCGGAGAAATGGGGATTGTCACATTCAAACATTGTGCCCTATCAGGGTTTTAAGACTAAAGATGGTGTGATTGTAATTGGGGCTGGTTCAAATTCACAATTTGCTGACTTATGCACAATATTAGAACGACAAGACTTAATAACTGATAATAGATTTAAGGATAATTCCAGTAGAGTTGAAAATCGTGAAGCTTTAGTTAATATTTTGAGTTCTATCTTTACAAGAAGGACTAATAAGGAATGGGATTGTTTATTTAAGAATGCTTCGTTTCCCAATGGTCCAGTAAATAAGATGAAGGAGGTATTTGAGGATGAGCATGTTCGGGAAATAGGTTTGGTGAAGGAATTGCCTCACCCTGATGGGGGTAATGTGAGGGTTGTTGGCCCTCCTGTGGTATATAGTGAAGGTGGAAATGTGGTGAGATCAGCTCCACCAATTCTTGGACAGCACACAAGGGAGGTGTTGTCCAATTTTTTGGGTTATGGTGATGAGAGAATTCAATCTCTCTTTGATACCAAGATTGTGAGATAGTTGCTTTAATTTTAGTTAAATAAGCTTTCATATATAATAGTTTTTAAGACCTAATTAGATGTAAGTAGCAGTATTTTTTTATACGGAATATAATATACCCAACTATAATAATAGATTACAAATTTATTCAGAAATGCTATTAATAAAGTTATTTCATTAAATTTTTATATTATGTTTTCTTTTACCACATTAACTAACCTTTATATAAATACATATTTAAGGTGACCGTGGCATAGTAGCAGTGCAATGGTAACGTAAATGGAAGAGCATGGGTTTGAAACCACTCACCGGTACCAATGTATCTTTGATATATGTACTTTGGTTGTCCTGTTTCTATGATACAACACTTTAGTAGCTTAGTATAGAAATGTATAATAAGGAAATAAATTTATAAATTGCTTACTTTGACATGACGAAATTGCTACAAAACTATATTATTGGAGATAAGTTACATTTGTTGCAATAAAAAAAGTTGTGTTAAATTTTACATGTATATTTTTCTCCATCCCTAAGGTTATGTAGATTTCTCACCATCCCAAAGGTTAGTTGTTAGATAATGCCGAACAGGTAATAAACTCGCCGATGTAGCTATTATATTTTTAAGGTTTTTTGGTGCAATAGAGGATTTATTAATAATAATACCACACACTGTCTGTTGAGATGAAGTGCAACACACTAGCAGAGGAAACTGATGCCATAGTCACTCAAATGAGCCATTTGGTTGTATTTTTTGATTGAGTTTGTATGAAGAGAATTGTGGTTAGGGAAGCGGGATCGTGGCAATTTGATTTTGATTGATTTAAGATGCGATATTTGACCTCGACTTGTCTGATCCTAAAGAGCGCCAACGGCTAAAAAAGTTAAGTTTACGGTTGCCTCAGTCGCCGTCAGTATGCCGGCGATGTGTATAGTATGTTTTTATTGTGGCAATAACTATATTGTAACAATTATGTATAGGAATCTGCGCAGCCTGTCGCCGTGATAACACTTCGGCCAACCAAAACTGAGTCGAGAAAGAAAGTTGTATGGACAGAGGATACTGTGGATAATGAACATATGAATAAAAAGAAATCTAAATGTATGTATTATTTTTATTCAGACACAAAATCTGAGAGCGCCGATGACTGACAGAACCTATACGTTTTACGGTTGCCTCGGTCGACGCCACTATGCTGGCCAATCAATTATACATTTATGGCTCAATATTATGGCACAACATATGACTACAGTCCACTATGCCGACCTGGCGAAATGCTTCTTCACATTTCTCGTCTACACTCACATCTACAGCCAGTTATAGCTGCAAGTAATTTTTTCATGATACAATCCTGACACAACTCCTCGTTTCCATTCATACAAGCTTTACAGTCTTCCCTTATTGTTTTATTATTATTTCATATGTAGGTTGTTGTATATACGCAAAGCCGCGTAAGTTTGGCGAGAGCGACTCTGAGGATAGTGACGACGAGTGCGACCATTGCTTCGGACATGTTGAGAAGAGGAAAGAGAAACAAGCAGAAAGAACAGCTGCCAGCACTTCTACACAACAGGTATATATATATTATATATGTTTTTCCTTAATTGTGGCTTGTCATATCACAACACAACACCCCGCTTGATGTCAGGATGGAGTGCAGTCCATTAATAAAGGCGACTCTTACTACAGTTTTAATAACTAGAAGTAGCAATCAAATCTACTATGCCGGCCTAGTTGGAACCGGTAACTTACAAGCTTATTCTGAAACGGGACTAAGTGTCTTCATGGTTTGTACAAGTATGCGGTAGTACTACCACGGATCAGCAGACTCGGCATCTCTGCCTATTACTCTTAGATTTATATTTCTGGTTCATATTAATTTCATGGTTCAATTTAAGGCAAAAAAAACATGCATTAATGCATGAACATTGAACAACCTAGTGTTCCATCCTTTATATGAGGGTGAAGATGATGGTTTTAGACTTTTAGTAAAGTGGCGGTTAAACTTTATTAAAACTTATCAGACGGAGTCTTGAAATAACATGATTCACAATAGTTCAAATCCCTTGTGTATACATACTTGAGTACAATATTCAGACTAAGTTTATAATAAATGGATCATTATTATACTTAAAAAAAAAACGCACACCATACAAAAAAATAAGACGATACGACCTCTAACTTGCAGTTGCCTGTCAAAACCAACAATAGGTTAATATTAATTATAATATGATTCATATTTTCATGAGAGTAGGCATTTACCTAATACCAGCACAGGTCGGGGAAAGCATCCACATTTTATCGACCGAATCGGCAGTCGAACTAAAAAGTTCGGTGCGTCTTTTCTTTGTAGAACAATTGACAAGTGGAATGCTGTGCCAGCCCATGTGTTCTCTCCATCCTATGACCTTGGATCCTTCAAGCGATGCGTGAAGAAGCACCTTAGGCCGGCATAGTGGCGGCGGCTGGGACAGCCGGGAAGTGACTCGGTTATTCCAGTCGTCATCACTCTTGGACCTCCTCTTGCTTATCATCAGGCGAGTCGAGGTCAGATGTCGTGTCACAAAAAAAAAACTGTTTAGAGATAAATGTCTGAAGGCAACAATTTTTACTCCTAAGCCGGTTCGCTGAACTATTCCTATAATAAGCATTTATAAGTATAGTTTAGAAATTCTTTTAATTTGTAAAACATTTTAATGGCATTTGTTTGCAGGAGCAGTCAACATGTGAAACACAAGAAAAGCCTGTTACAATAAAATTGAAACCTGAAGAGGAACCAAAACCACAACATAAAGACACCATCGACAGCACATAGACAATAACACTATAGTCTATGGGCGTCTGTCAAAAATGAGATACAAAATGGCGGAATTGTTATATTTATTTGTTATTGTTACCAGTTTATTACTACATGCACAGATTGTTTAAACTTACGCAATTTAAATTTATAATTAGAATAGGTTAAGATCGTAATCTTAACGTAAACCTATTCTAATTACTATCATTTATTTGTCTTTTTTGCTAAAGTTATGTGAACCTGTATACGAATCCAATTAGATATATTAGAGTACAGTATTTATATATAATGTTTGCCTTTTTACGTATGTGTTGTTAATTTTGACAGCTAGTGTACATTGGCGAATAAATACATCTGAATGCTCTGTCTTTAAACCTTTGATCATACTCGTAGTAGGACAAATATATTATTTATGATGAAACTATATAATATAGGTTTTTACAGTCGGCACACCTGGACCTCCTCTTGCTTACAATCAGGCGGTTCGAGGTCAGATGTCGAGTCACTGCCACAGCCACCGGCGCGGCGTCCTTACCACCGCTCCCCACGCCCCCACTGGTGGCGAACGGAAATCTCTTTAAAATGAATTCGAAAGGAAAATCATATAATTTTTTATTGGCAAAATATAAAACTATGACGACTTTTTAACATTTGTATTATTGAAATCAGGTTTTAAAACATGATTATTTATGATATTGAACATGGTCATTCTAAATAAAAAACTATAGTTTTTACGATTTATTAAAAATACTTTTATTAGCGGGGGCGACTGGGAATAACTAATTGATTTTTTAAAAAGATTCACAAATAATGTTCGCGCGTAACCTCAAAATATACTTAATAAAATTATTTAAATTAATCTAGTTGCCATTGTATCATTACATAATATTATGAAAGAAAATCGTGTAAGACTGATGGTTATGATTTGTGTGCGTTCGCACGCTGAAAAGAGTTATTGTAAAAAATGTTTAATCAACGGCCGGACCACCATAAGGCTGCTTTTACATCTGCCACGATCCAATAAGCGCAACAAAATCGTTGCACCGTCACAACGCTAGTTTTACGTTCTTTCTTACAAAAAGCAAATGAACTAATTTGTAACTGTTCATGGTTAAAGATGGGTGTGGAATGCAGAGTTCAGACCAAAAAGCATTATTTTGATTTTATTGTTTGATTTTATTTCGCTTTTGAGAGAAAATTGGCTACAAAGCCATTTTAATTTACTACGAACAGAATCGCAACTTTCTTGTTGCGTTTATTGATTTGTGGAGAAACACAACGCGTACTTAAACGCAAACGGAGCGCAGACGCTTGTGTGAAAGCAGCCAAGGTAAGCGCTACATGGACGCGAGAAAAATAAATATCAGCGTATATATAAATACGCTGATGAAATAAATATCAGTTGCATCGGTTTTATTCTATTTTGACCGAAATAGTGACGGCGCTTAGTCGCAACCGTAAACTGAATCGATATTTTTGTCGGCGCTTGTCAATATATTTGGAACCACTTGACCTACATCTCCACGGCTTTAGATTTATCACGTCGGAATACTTCTAGTGACACTAATGATCCTCTAGAAGTGGAAGGAATAAATTGTCGGCGGACGGACGGACGGACCCATGCGCCTTATCATAATGCTTCCCAAAACGTAGCATAGCATAGCA
The DNA here is from genome assembly GCA_905220615.1 of Tinea trinotella. NCBI lineage: Eukaryota > Metazoa > Arthropoda > Insecta > Lepidoptera > Tineidae > Tinea > Tinea trinotella. The sequence continues at coordinate 724,581 of HG992307.1, read as the reverse complement.
CTGTGTAGGAGCTTATTTATGTAAAAATGTACAAAAACGTTCCTTGTTACGTATTTTGTTTAATTGTTAGCAATTTAATTATAAATGCATTTTAATTTGTGACTCACGTGATTATATTTATTTTTAGAATAAGATTCTTATTTTAATTATAATTAAATGATTCATTTACGTATTGAATTTTTATTTTCATCTCATATTTACCGCCCCTATTTTCTTAATGCATCATGGCGTCGAAAAAGCAGTGAAATTGCGTCGCACTGATATTTGACATATTTGTAACCAATCAGCGACTAATAATACGTTATCTACGTTGATTGGTCACTTGCGTCCGCGGCACAATAACGTCGCCGTTAGGAGAATCGGCGCCTTGGTGTGAATAGGCCTTCTAGCAAATAAAGCGTGATGGAGTTTAAGGCGAACGTGTTTGCCGGCATCAATGTAAGTTAATATTATGCTTTTGACGTATGACATCAGACTGTCTGATGTTAAGCTGAAGTGCGGTTCATGAATGAAGGTGATTGCTACTAGTTAAATTGCAAGTAGCACACACATCCACTATGCCGTCCTAGTTGGAACCGGCAACTTACAAGCAGATCCCGAATCGCGACCGAGTCACTATGCTTTATTTGATCAAAATTTGAGATGAGGCGCTTTGTTCCATGACTCACGACACCGCATCTCTCGCCACGAATTATTGGGTCTATCTTATCTCCGTTTGGGCCGGCCGCGATGTAAGTCCTTACTTATAAACGCGAACGTTTGTGAGTATGTGTGGGTGTTTGTTACTCTTTAACGCAAAAACTACTGAATGGATTTTAATGAAACTACAATAATATAGTCGTCAAAAATGTTCCTCTAGATGCGCGATTAAAAGACTGGGCGAAACCGCAGGCACAGCTAGTATACCATAACAAATAAAACAATAATAAACATTTCAAACATTTAATTAAGTGAATAAAAGCTATGAACAATTAAGCACAAATTTTATTACTGTGCACTGTATATAATGTGACAAACTTGGTCGCGGTAATAATTAATTGTTTGGCTCTAATGTTATGTTAGAAATAAATACTAGAGTTCACTCCAGGCAGTCTTCAATGGTTTCTTGGAGAAAATACAAACATCAGTTGCGTTTGCTAAAAATATGAGTAAAATAACTTAAAAGATAAGAAAACGGCGGGTAAAGCCTTTGGGCGTGCAATATAGGTTTTCCCAATACTCAATGTCGAGATGATATTATTTATTATCGATGATATTATCGATATATTATATTATCGACATTATTATTTATTTATTATGACTCGACATATGACAGCACCCCGCCTGGAATGTGGCCCATGAATGGATGTCACTGCTACTACAATCCAATAACTACCTATAAGTAGCAGTCACATCCACTATGCCGGCCTAGTTAAAAACTTATTTCAATATTTTTGTTAAAATTTTAAAGTGTTTCCGATGTTGATTTTATGGGACCTGCGGGGTTAGGTTGGGCAAGTTAAAAGGATTGTCGTCTCTCGTCGACGATTGGCAAAATAATAAATCGACCAAAATGATACTCTAGATGATAAAGATCAAACGTGTCATCGCACAGAAGATATTCGTCACAACGATTAATAGTCTTGTTTTATTGGCTTAAGCCTAGCTTTTATTATTTTGACAATCGCCGACGAAAGTCGATAATCGTTTTAACTTACCCAACCTAACCCCGCTGGGGTGCTGTCATATGTTGAGCCATAAAAGAAGTGTTGCTTGGTTAGAGGGCATAAATTATTTTTTTATTTATTAACGAGATTATTTAATCAGAGATGATTGGGAGAGTCAAAGTCAACATAATGCGGATGCTTCCTCCATACTTAGATACTGGCTAAGCAGGGTAGTTTACATTTTTTTCGCAAACCGATATATTTCCGATTTTGAAATCCGATTTCAGTTTAGTAGTGCCTTACCATACCATAGATTTGGTTTTATTAGCAAACGACAAACTTATTTCGGTTTTATTTCGATGTGCCCATAGATAAGGAAATTGATTAATTAGATTAGTTACTCCATTCGACTATTGACTCAGCACAGCTATATTTATCAATATTATCACCAGATTTAAATCGAGACATCCTAGAATTTTTTCCCTACTTACGTACAAAAACAATACCTCCTACTACAACCCTATTGTTAGAATGTGCCGAAACTACAACGATCTTGTCAGCAATCAGAGCGTCGTCATCGACATACACATTTTCAACCACAATTTTCCTATCTTTAAAAGATCAATTAATACAATATTCAATAAAGAACGTTAATGTTTGTTGCCTAAGAGATTTCATGTGTTTTTTTTTCATTTTATTTTTTCTGATTTTATATTGAAACGAAATGCAAATGCCTAATATGTTTAAATAATGGATTAATGGGTGTTAAAATAGTATTTAGTGATTTGTAATATTGTTGTTTTATGTTATTTAAATTATGTAATTATTAATTATTGTTCGTAGTGTGTGCATAATTTTTGAGTTGCAATCGAGTTTGAAGTTTTTTTTTTAATACTAAATTAATGATTGCAACTTGTTTTGCACACCTATAAAATAAATAAATTTAAAAAGTTAAGTACGTACGTACGGTACAATGATTAATATTATCTATTTTTTTTTAATATACATATATATATTTATATTTGTGACTCGACATATGACAGAACCCCGCTTGATGTTAAGCTGGAGTGTGGTTTATGAATGGATGCCCCTGCTTACTGCTATTACATTTAATAACTGTAAGTAGCACATCCACTATGCCAGCCTAGTTGAAACCGGCAACTCACAAGCTGATCCCATAACGCGACCAAATCACTTCACGGTCTGTATACTTGCAAGTGGTGGTACTACCCAGCGCCTTCTTTTTCGTGTTATCGGGGGAACTTTTGCACGTCGTAATGGATTTTATGTTCAGGCGCTCATTATTTTTGCAATTAAATATCGATTGATATATTGAATTTATACTAATTGTGTATTAAAACAAAATTATTAAATAAATAATACAGTTTTAACATCATTTTCTTAGGGTATGCACTGTCTCTATGTCTATTTAGACCGCACGAATCCTGTATATTATTAACCTGTCAGTTAATAATATACAGGATTTAAAGATATTTCGTTTTCATTTGTCCAGTTTGCCGATCTGGATAGTATTATCACTTTCAAGTGACATATTCCAGGATCAGCTTGACAGTTACTGGTAACAAACTAGGCCGGCATAGTGGATTCGACCGCTTTTGCAATTTAGACTGTAGTAGCAGCCGCCTCCATTCATGGCCTGCACTCCAGCTCGACATTAGGCAGGAAGCTGCCATACGTCAAACCACATTTAAACCAATTTTATTCGACTTACTATCGCGTTCATCTTTGGTTATTGATTTTACAATTTTTTTATACCGACGTTTCGAGAGCTTTGCAGCAAATTGTATGCGGCTTACTATCACAGAGAGTAAGCTGCATACAATTTGTTTAATTCATTAATCAATGTTCGCGCAAAATTTAAGAATATTCTGATAAATCAAACGTTTAAGAATATACATTATATAATAACGATGCGCTACGAGGTAAAATTGACTTCACGTTTCTACTTTTATTAATCAATAAATAAATAACATGGAACTATGATTTTTAAACAAAGCACTACTAAAACATGAAAAACAAGCAATGCAAATTGTCACTCTGTCTATGTTATGTCATCGTACCGAATGCGTATAAGTAATTTTGATATAAGTTATCAAATCTTAATTAAACGTCCAGCGTCGCTGTACAATTATAGACATCTTACTTTTCGTTATTTATGTGTGAGTAATTGTCAAAAATATTGTTAGAAACATATTCTACACAGCTAATTATACTTAACTTCTAACTTTTACGCTACACAACTCTGTGATCTAAAAGTAGTATGACTTTTTAATTTAAAATTCCTCAACTTATCCTAATGCAATTTTTTTTTCTTTGTTGGCATAACCTTAACTGACGTTTCTGCCTAATTAACGTGACAGAAGAGTCAGTTGTTTATGAGTTACGCGTGTTGGCGTAAACCACTACGAAATATTTTACGATTTTAAAAATTAGTTTATTTTTAAATTTAAAATTCTACTTTGTTTAATTAGATTTTGTTATAAACTTATTTTTAGAAGTTGACGCCAACAAGCGTAAACAACTGACCCTTCTGTCACGCCAGACGCCAGTTAAAGTTTTGCCAACATAAGAAAAAAGTTTATACATTCGAATAGTTCTGGGAATTTTAAGTTTAAAAGTCTTACTACTTTTTGATCACATTAGTAAACAAAATACAATATGAGATACTTCATTTCAAATAAGTTAAAAATAAAATTTGAATAGGTTCAGTCACTAAAGATATCACAAACTTAAAAAGCTATCTTTCAAAATTCAGTCAGAATTTTAATTTCATGTAAACTTTTGATATACTACATTGGGTATTGATATTGGACATTGAAGACCAAAGTATTGTGAAGTATTGGCGGCGCTATATACTTGTTTCATTATATCTAACAGAAACACAATCACCTGCGTAGTTTCCTGAAACAAAATAATAAATAACAAATCATATAGCCTTTTTACAGCATGGTTTATGTGTGAGACATCCAGCTTAAACACAGTCACATTTAATTCACTAAGACTTGGTTTTAACACCTATTAATTCTAACGAAACCAGTTATTTTGACAACCGTTGTAGACACCCGGCAGATGCCACACAAGCTGTGCAGTAACTTATTTACTGCATCTTATCTACCTACAAATGTGTATATATTTTATAATATTATAAATTGTGTGCACGGATATACACGATGCATCCACATCAGATTTATAACTTCCTCTTTTCTAGCGCTATAATCGTAAGCCGGCGGTTATCTAAAAGAGTGCAACGCCCTCTAGTGCATTAAACACAAAACTTTATTGTACAGTCAACAGCAGATATATCTGAGCACGCAATGTGATCAAAAGTATCTATACATTCAGGGTTATAATAAGTATCTACACGCAAATAGTTGTCATATTAATGTGAGCATTCAATGCGTCAAAAATATCTAGACACTCAAATAGTTAAAAATATCTACACACTCACTTGTCAAAAATATGTCAACAAACAAACAAATTTATTTTGACAATCATGTAAGCAATATACAATTAGTAATAATAAGATTTAAGGATGCATTCAGTAAATTTATTTTAAAATAACACATATATTTTTGACAAGTGAGTGCTTCGGGTCTGGTTATCAAAGGCAGTAGTACCCAGTCTGCCGATCCGGGTAGTACCACCACTTACAAGTATACAGACCGTGAAGTGATTTGGTCACATTTTGGGATCAGCTTGTAAGTTGCCAGTTCCAACTAGGCCGGCATAGTGGATGTGATTGCTACTAACAGTTATTGAATTGTAGTAGCAGTGACATTAATTCATGGACCACACTTCCGCCTAACATCGAGCGGGGTGCTGTCATATGTCGAGTCACAATAAAAAAATGTATTCAATGTGTAATTTACCTATTGAGCGGTTTCTCCGTATAAGTCACCTGTTTTCTCGATCTCCGCATTCTTTTGCCGCTCGCTTCTCCAGGACTAGAACGTGACTCCGTTGACTCTTCATTGCTTCTGTTCATTGCGCTGCGGTCGCTTTTGTTGCGCGATGAACTTGAGATAAGATACAATAGAGTATTAATACTAGCAATGGAGTATGTCTGAGTTATAGGAGATGCAGCTATCATGCGAACTCTGAAGCCCCTGTAACTTCGGAAAGACATAGAAGCGGCTTTATGCGTATTTTATCGCCTAACCACGAAAAATGTTCCCAGGAGCTCTTTTCCTGGCCTGTGATACCAGCACAGGCCAGGAAAAGCATCCGCATTTTGTCGACCGGATCGGCAGTCCAACTCAAAGGTTCGGTACGTCGTTTCTTTGTAGAACAATTGACAAGTGAAATGATTTACCAGACCGTTTGTTCATTTCATCCTATAACCTTGGATCCTTCAAGCGATGCGTGAAGAAGCACCTTGGCCGGCATAGTGGCCGACTCAGTTGTTCAGTCGACGGCACTCTTGCACCCCCTCTTGCTTACCATCAGGCAGGTCGAGGTCAGATGTCGAGTCACAAAAAATATATATCACAAAACATATTCTTTGAGATATATTTTTTACATTATACATATAAAATCTACAGATTTAGTTTCGCTGTTAGGTTCTATGAGGTGACAAGTAGAATTTCACTCACTTTCTCGAGCGTGTTGAATGTTCTGAGTTGCTCTGTGTTTCTGTTATATCGCCGCAATCATTGTCAAGACTGATTTTCGTTAATGACACTTGTAGTACGCGACCACTGAAATATAAACTTTTTTGTGACTCGACATATGACAGCACCCGCTTGATGTTAAGCTGGAGTGTGGTCCTGCTACTACAATTCAATAACTGTAAGCAATCACATCCACTATGGCAGCCTAGTTGGAACCGGCAACTTACAAGCTGATCCCGAATCGCGACCAAATCACTTCACAGTCTGTATTCTGGTAAGTGGTGGTACTATCCCGGATCGGCAGACTGGGTACTACTGCCTTACTTATATAGTCGTACAAATACGGAAGTTTAAAGAGAAAGGTAGTGAAAACGAGAGACGTTTTGGTCTCTATGTACTTATAGCTCTAAGGTGGTTACGTTGGAAACGCTTAGTGGGATTTATTCGTTGATTCGGTCACCCACAGCCACGCTGGTCGGCTTATACGAACTATTTCGCGTGGCATAGCCCACGTGTAGTAATATTTTACGTAGGGTAGGGATAATTAAAAATTAACAGATGAGATTAAAAAAAAACCTGTGTTCTTTATTTAACTTCCCTTACATCCACAATCCTCTTTATACACGCTCTACGTTTATGGGCACTAGACTAGGCCACTTAGCTTTCTTGAGGATGTCTGATCGGAAACACCGAATAGTTTGCCTCATTTAACGTATTCATCCACTTTAAATAAACACATACAAAATTATAATTTTGTGAATTTTGGGTCTGGCAGAAGCATGAGTAGAATTAACGCTGTAAAAATGCGGTCATTAAGGAGTGTATGTGGAGTGACGATAGCGGATAGAGCGCACAGTGCGCGATAGATGTGGTTTGAAAGAGGATGTTGTGACAAGGAATGACAAAGCGAGGTTTTGGGCACGTGGAAAGGCTGAGTGAAAGTAGATTGACGAAAGACATTTATAAATCTGAGGTGGATGGATGCGTTAATCGAGGCAGACCCTGCTGAGAAAGCTGAGTTGCCTAGTGCCCATAACCGTATAGTTCGTAGAGAATTATGGATGTGAGAGAAGCGAGGGAGTTGTGTCAGGACCGTGGCAAGTGGCGCTACATTGTCTGCCTGTCTCTGTGGGAAAAAGGCGTGACAGTTTGATTGATTGAAACAATTCACTTGATAAAGATAAATCAACATATATTGTGTACATACTTAAGTGGTTCCATATGTGATGATCTCTTGGATGTCTTGCTTTGAAGTTCTGCTTTCTTTATTTCTTTAGCTATGCTACTTTTAGAGATTTCTGGTTCTCTAAAAAATAATAAAACGGACTCAAATTAGGATTTAAAATACCGTTGACTTATGCCGGCATAGTGACGGCGACTGAGGCAGCCGTGAACTACCTCTTTTTTTAAGTCGTTAGTACTCTTGAACCTTCCCTTGTTTGCCATCAGGTAAATTGAGGTCAAATGTCAAACTAGGTCAAAATCAAGTCACTATAAAAAAAAATGCACATGCCACATTTTCCTGCATTTCGTTTCAATTTAAAGATTTTGTTTGTTTTGTCATATGTGACTCGACATACGACTGTCGATGCGGTCCATGGAAGTAACTGCTGCTATATTTGAATAATTGTAAGCAGCATTCACATCCACTATGCCGGCCTAGTTGGAATCTGCAACGGGGTGTAAGTGGTGATACTACCCCGCGGGCTTATTATGTATCTTGCAGAAGCAACGCGACAGGCGTAAATTGCACAATAGTTGCTGTCAAACATCATTTTCGTATTACATATCAGCAATAGCAACACGACAGGCGACAATCGATTGTGATCCCTCTGCTGTGCGATCGGGGAACTAAAACTGCATCAACGCTCTTGTTATACGTCAAAATTGGTATTATGTATGAGTTGCGACAGCAACGCGACAGCAGATACTAAGCAATTTGATCTGTCAAATAGCAACAACCCATGCCCTTGTTGTTTACGTAGATTGATATCGTATGAAGGTTTAATATAACTCTTTTCGACAACATATAAAGTGAGTAATGTTTTGATAAATGATATGAAATTGTTAACAAGTGTACTTCGATCAAATATAACGTCTCGTAACGTTTTTTTAGAGTACCAAGACTTTCGCTATGGCTTCTGCTTTTCTGATTATGGAGGCATTGAAATCAGCATAGAAGTTTACGACGCAGCTTGAGAAACAACGCCAGATCTATGGAGCTTTCTAACTTCAGTGACCACTACAGATTGACAAAAGAATTGTTCGCTAAATTGTGCACTGAACTTGCGCTACTATTGCCTCAATCACGCAGGAGAACAAGAGTGTATGTAGAATGCAAAGTAAGTTACTTATTTTATCCATACATATTGCAAAAAGACTAATAATATTAATATTCAATGCAAATCTTGTACTAAATTTAAGTATTACATGGTTCAAAGTAATAAATGCTACTCATGATGCTTACATTTGGAAAAAATCAGAAATTAATAGTCATATGCAGCAGCTCCATCAAAATGGTGGAAGTGCTGGTTTCTAAGTGTGTAATATCAGTTTACTTTGAACTACTGTAGAATCTAATGCATAGGAATCCATTTGTCAAATTTTTCATCCACTGAGGTCATAATTAGTAATGTATAATTATATTAACATTACTAATTACCACAGTATAGTTGTACCGCCTAATAATAATCTATTATTTACAATTATTTTCAGGAGATTCTGGTTTCTGACACCGATAATTCATGCTGACCCGAGAAGTGCAGAAGAACTTTATACAGATGTTCATTGCAGAGCAAGAAACACTGTTGAGCGGTGAATAGAGGTGCTAAAATCCCATTGGCGGTGTCTGCTGTCACATAGAGTGCTGCATTATATTCACCATGTTGTGGCAAAGATTATAAATGTGTGCGCTGTGCTGCACAACATTGCCAACAGGCACAAGCTCCCAGTGCCTGAATTAGCAGTGGACGATGCTCAAAGAGAAGCAGACATTCGGGTAGCCAGACAATTATGAGGAAAATCAAGAGCTTGAACATGGCAGGCAACAGAGGCAAATTATTGTCCAACTTTTGTAGAGGAATATATAAATATATGACATATTTAAGTGTTTTATGTTTATTTTTCCTTTATAATTGTCATAAAACTTTGTTAGCATCGTTTTGTCCACACATACAATACATTCTTTAATGAAATCTATATATTTCATGCCTCTGCATCAACATTCAAAAGACTTGCATCATGTAAGCTGGAACAACTCAATTTTAACAAAAATAAATTGTTAACACAATCTCTATGTAAATGGCAAATTAAATTAAATATTATTTATTGGAATTATGTATAGGTATATTAAATCATAATTGTTTATATGTCGTTTTATTTTATATTTTTTTAAAATCACGCCTTTCTCCTACAGGGATAGGCAGAGACAATGGAACGCCACTTGCCACGAAACTGACACCTCCCTCGCTTCCTTCACATCCACAATTTTCCTCATACAAGCTCTACGGTTATGGGCACTAGGCAACCTAGCTTTCTTAAGGATGTCTTCTGGGCCTGCCTTGTTTCCGTTCACATGAGATTTATAAATTCCTTTCATCAATCCACTTTCACTCATCCTTTCCATGTGCCCAAACCATCGAAGCATTCCTTTGTCAATCCTTGTCACTACATCCTTATTCAAACACACCTATCGTGCACTCTGCTAATCCTTATTCTATCCGCTATCGTCACTCCAGATACACCCCTTAACGACCGCATTTCTACAGCGTTAATTCTACTCTCATGCTTTTCCTGCCACACCCAACATTCACTTCCATACATTAACGTGGAAACAAGCACCGTATTATGAACAGCCATCCGTGACTTTTGGGACATTATTTGGCTGTTCATTATACTATTTATGGATGGCACTGTTACCCTTTTGCACTCCTCTCTCAATGCACTCTTCATCACACTTCCCATCCCTTGTAAACATACTTCTTAAGTAAACAAATTGTTTTACTTAACTTTGCATTATGCAAAGGGTTGCATTATGAAAAAATAAAAGTAATATAACGTTTAAATTCAAAAACTAAATTATTTATTTAAATTATCTATCAACTTGAGCATTATTTCAGTGCATTCTAGTACATTCGGAATTTATATTGGCAGCTTCCACCATGATCATTGCTGCATTGGCCAATTTCTCCTTAGCTGCAATCCACCTTTCTTCCATATCCATAACCCAGGTGTGGCGCACTTTTGACTTATTACCTATAACATATATACAAGTAGTAAGGATAAAATAGATTTTACTCACTGTTTTATTAAATAATTGCAAAAAAAAAATGTTTTGAATTGATATTGTGGCAGAGTGATTTGCCCTACAACTGGACCAAACTTTAGACCTACAGGTAGAACTGTCTGGCGCTTTACATTTTTGATAATCCCACATTTTGAATGTGTGGGGCAGCACAATCCTAAACTATCAAATGATTTATAATAATCTTATAATAATTTATAATAATAAATGAAATACTAACTTGTTTTACTCTTCTTAGTAGACTCATCAAAACAAAGTGATCTCTTTAGTTTGGGTCTAGAGCATTTTGCAGGACTACCAGTATCTAAAATGTAAAATAATTCCAGGATTAGATTGCTTTCTCTTGTTATACAATTTTATATAGACACTATTCTTCTAACCATATGATGGTTGTATAATGAGAATTGTAAATGTGAAGGAAGCGAGGGAGTTGTGGCAAGTGGCGCCTCTTTGTCTCTGCCTATCCCTGTGGGAAAAAGGCGTGACAATTTGATTATTTTGATTTATTTTTCTAATGAATCTTGTGTCAATATAACTTTTTGAATGATTGTTACCACATTGTACTCCAGGCAGCATTCTCACCACATTTAAATTTTCTGGAGTATTTTCTTTGGACCTTGCACCAAGACCAACCCGCTTGGTTAGGGCTGGATGAGTAGCCAAGTAATCTAGAAGTTCTTCGAGTTGCAGTTGCGACACACGGTGCTCCATTGTAAACTAAAAACAGGGACAATTAGTATTACAACAGATTCTCATTAGAACATAGTAATCTATAAAACAAAAATATAAATATCTTTAAATACTTACATACTTTGTCTGTTACAACATCGATAGTTACAAACGAACGACTGCATTTTGAATGTTGTATTTTGTTTCATATGCCTTTTGAAAGCCACTTAATAAACGATTTCTCTCATTTTTTATTAAATAAACGCTTAAGTTTCAACGAACACCATTATAAACAAAACACTTGACATTTCTGTATTAGTTCCACCTGTTGCTAATCGATTGCTAGTGGCGCTAGTGTTAGAGCTAAAAAGTGCATTTGACAACTAGCAGACGATTGCCCAGCAATAGCCATACATAATACGAACTTTTAAAGCGATTAGCAATCGATTGCGCGACAGCTGCGCGACTGTCGCTGTCTGCAAAATATCTGTTAATGATACATAATAAGGCCGCCGGATCGGCAGACTGGCAGAACTTCCAAAAGGTGGTACCTCTTGAAAGTTCTCTGCCTATAAAAACATCCTTAACAGACTAGTGTAACTGTTTGGAATGGATTTTGCAGTCTGTGTTATGTGAATCGACAATCTTCTGCATCTATCCCCTAATCAATCTCTTAATTCTATATATAACTAGCTGACCTGGCGAACTTCGTACCACCTTAGTATTAAATAATGTGTCAAAGTTCAATAACTAAATATGTTTATTTTTTTAATTTAATTGGGTTCTTACCATTTTCAAGATTTATTTCCAATTTTTCTCTTCATAAAAACCTCCCTTGGACTTTTACAAAATAAGCCTAGTTCTAGCTTAGCAACATTCATTTTATATATAAAGATATAAATAATACCTACTTTATTATTTTTGTTGATGATTTTCGCTCCCCACTACCACCGGCATCCAAATTTTCGTCGACCTCAGTTATACTATCACGAGATCTTCTCATTTTTCTACAACTGAATAGAGTTATAAAATCAATCAAATTGTCACGCCTTTTTCCCACAGGGATAGGCAAAGACAATGAAGCGCCATTTGCCACGATCCCGACGCAGGTTCCTAGCTTTCCTCACATTTACAATTTTCTTCATACAAGCTCTATGGTTATGGGCACTAGGCAACTTAGCTTTCTTGAGGATGTCTCCGATATGGTCGGAGAACGCCTTCCTGGGCCTGCCTTGTTTAACGCATCCATCCACATCAGATTTATAAATTCCTTTCGTCAATCTAATTTCACTCATCCCTTTCATGTGCCTAAACCATCGTAGCATCCCTTTGTCAAACCTTGTCACAACATCCTTCAAACCTTGCTATTCCTCATTCCATCCGCTTTCGTCACTCCACATACACTCCTCAATGACTGCATTTCTACAGCGATAATTCTACTTTCATGCTTCTTCTGCCGCATCCAACATTCTCTTGCATACATTAATTTTGGAACAAGTTGTACACATACCTTATAAATCCATTTGGTGTTGATGTTCTCACCTCACGACTGCAGCCAGGAGTTTGGTTATCATCCATCTCTATTATAGCACCATTGCTCAATGATGAAGCCTCGCTGCGGTTCATGAACGTTTCACCACTACTACAAAAATAATATATTATTGTTACGCCCCGTTGTCTCTGCCTATCCCTATGGGAAAAGGCAGAGACAATTTGATTATTTATTTTATTGAAGAACTATTTTAACTTATTAACATGCGTTTAAAATCAATGTTGCCAATGACACGCCACGCTGTATAAGTAATTTAAACTGTTCCAAGATTCCTTCCGAAGTTTTAGTAAAGGCTTTCCGCCGCTTTACTAAAACGATGATTATCAACCTCACTATCATCGTCATCTTGTGATGAATCACTCGCGTGTTTCATATTCATATTTATAATTACTTGACAATGTTTTAACATTGAACCATATTATATTTTTATTTTCCTTTGACACTGGCAAGTTAAATACTAAAGCCATAAACAAGAAGAAAAAAATAGAATAAACGAATGATACAGGGTATACAATAACAAACATACTGATGATCATTTGATGTTAATCTCTGTTCACCACTACAGCCAGCCAATGCTCCATCATCATCATCATCATCTTCTAATAAACTACTCTTAGGTAATGATATGTTATGTTTCTTCCTCATTGCACGACCACTGTAACAATGCAATTTAATTAATTAAGTCAATATTCATCAGCAGCTATTGTCACGCTTTAATTACCACGGAGATAGACAGAGGCAACAAAACAACTTCCTTCATTTGGTTTATGTCAATTTTATATATTTGTAATGTAATATATTTATTCCATTTTCTTAGATTTTGCGCGAACATTGATTAATGAATTAAACAAATTTTATGCGGCTTACTATCGCGTTTATTCACGGTCTCTCCGTGACCACGATAGCTGCAAAGCTCTCGAAACGTCGGAATAACAAAAAATTGTAAAACAAAACCAAAATAAACGCGATAGTAAGCCGTATAAAATTTGTTTATTTCATATTTATTCCATTTAATTTAGATAATTCTTATTTTTTATATTTTTAAAATAAAAAAATATATAAATAGTTGTCCAATTTTTTTATATTATTATAATTTGTCCCACTGCTGGACAAAGACCTCCCTCTCTTTTTTCCATGACTCACGACATTAGGAGATCTCTCGCCACATCTCTCAATTACATCTCTCTGTAATTGTGGGTGTGAAGGAAGCAAGAGTTGTGTCAGAATCGCGGCAAATGGCGCTCCGTTGTCTCTGCCTATCCACGTGGGAAAAAGGCGTGACTAAATCGATTATCCATTTTTTTTATTTTGACACGACATCAGACCTTGACCCGCCTGATGATAAGCAAGAGGAAGTCCAAGAGTGACGACGATTGGAATAACCGAGTCAGTTCCCGGCTGCCCCAGCCGCCGCCACTATACCGGCCTTAAAATCATCATCAGCCAAAAAGGTTCACTGCTGAACAGCCTTGCCCAAGATGTCAGTTGCATCCATCGGTTATTTGTGATATTCACTATGTCGTCGGTCCGCATTTTATATATTTAAAAACTTAGTGCACAATATAAGAGGTAACCAAATACATTATGAAAAATATATAAATTAAATCATATATACATTAATTTTCTTCTGGATAAATAATAAAGTCACGAATAACAGGTGCATGCAACTGGTATCTTGTCGTTCGGAATGGCGTTCTAAGAGGGAGGCCAACGTTCAGCAGTTGATGTCATCTGGATGATGATGATGATGATTAATAAAAATGTAATAATACCTATATGTTGTTAATAAATTGGGTGACGTCACAATTGGCGGTGATGAAATTCTCCTTCTGCGACGCACTGTAGGCGTAAATACGTGTGATGTTAACTGAAAATATTATAATAACTATTATTCATTTTTTTAAACATTTCTATACTATAATAAATAACTTTAACTTTTATTTATTAATTTTAAGTTGACAATGTCTTTTACAGCAGCCACTCATTTAATAATTTTAAGTTGACAATGCCTCTTTACAGCAGCTACTTATCAATTAATTTATCTAGTTAAATAATTTGGTAATTAAATTTATATATTGCTGCAATATTATGACGTTCAAAAGTGCTGAATACAGCCTACTTGAATAAATTGAATAATTTGAATTTGAATGCGACCGTGGTAAAGTGGTAGTGCAATGGTCACGCAAACCGAGAGCATGGGTTCAAAAGCACTTGCCGGTATCAATGTATCTTTGATAATACAAGCACTTTAGTTAGTTAGTATAGAAACGTAAATATAAAAAAAATTACATGTCAAGTCACAAAAAATCTACAAAAAAAGAATGAGATTAACATTTTTTTTATTTTGTTTTATTGTGACTACATATGACAGCACCCCGCTTGATGTTAGGCTAGAGTGTGGTCCATGAATGGATGTCACTGCTACTACGATTCAACAACTGAAAGTTATTGAATCGCAATCACATTCACTATGCCGGCCTAGTAGGAACCGGCATCTTACAAGCTGATCCCGAATCGCGACCAAATCACTTCACAGTCTGTATACCTGTAAGTAGTGGTACTGCCCCGGATCGGCAGAGTGGGTAAGTATTTAACACTGACCTTAATTAATAAATTAAACAAATTTTATGTGGCTTACTATCGCGTTTATTTTGGATTTGATTTTACATTTTTTTTTTGTTATTCTGACGTATCTAACACCTGTCTCAAGTCCAGCAAACAGCCAAACCAGATGACATAGTCAGTTATTATTGCAAAAGTTTGAATTAAATTGGGAACAGAAAAACAAAATCAAAACATCCAACGCGGTAGTTTTGTGAAGCATCAACTAATAGGACAACCAACACCTTAGTCTCTCCGTGACCACGATGGTTGCAAAGCTTTCGAAACGTCGGAATAATAAAATAATCAATCAATTAAATTGTCGCGCCTTTTTCCCACAGGGATAGGCAGAGACAATGAAGCGCCACTTGCCTAGATCCTGACAACTCCCTCGCTTCCTTCACATTCACAATTCTCTTCATCTTTGGTTATGGGTACTAAGCAATCCAGCTTTCTTAAGGATGTCTCCGATCGGCAAACACCCTCCTGGGCCTGCATTCGCATGAGATTTATAATTTCTTTTCGTCAATCTACTTTCACTTATCCTTTCCAAGCGCCCAAACCATCTAAGCATTCCTTTGACAATATTTGTCACTACAGCCTCTTTCAAACCACATATATCGCGCACCTTATTCTATCCGCTATCGTCACTCCATATACACTCCTTAACGACCGCATTTCTATAGCGGTTACTCTATTTTCATGCTTCTTCTGCCACACCCAACATTCACTTCCATACATTAATGTAGAAACAAGCACCGCATTATGAAAAGCCATCCGTGACTTTTGGGAGATTACTAATAAAATAATTGTAAAATTAAAACCAAAATAAACGCGATAGTAATCCGCATAAAATTTGTTTAATTCATTAATTATTGTTCTAATAAAATTTATAGTTAATAATAAAATTTAAAATTTACTTGCCTTGGTATCATATGCATCAACGATGGAATTGTTACTATTATTTGATGTTGAGTCAGGCACATTTGCACTAGACAAATGTGCTACAGGCTGAAAGAGAATACATTTGAGCTACAGTTACACATGCTCATTACTAGCAGGAAAGCATGCTTTTATTAACCAAATGCTCATTAGTAGCATTAGTAATAAACATTGCTCATAATGAGCATGTTCAGTCGTGCGATTTTTGAGCATGCTACCTGCAGCGCGGGTGTAGAGGGGCGTGCTTTTAGCGCGTGTAAACAGGTTTGTTTATTGAGCATGCTAGTATGTAGTAGTAAACCAGCATGCCAATTTTTTTTCTTGTGACACGACATCTGACTTCGATCTGCCTGATGATAAGCAAGAGTAGGTCCAAGAGTGACGACGACTGAAAAAAACCGAGTTAGTTCACGGCTACCCCAGTCGCCGTCATTATGCCGGCCTAAGGTGCTTCTTCACGCATCGCTTGAAGGATCCAAGGATACTAGCAAATGTAAACTGCTTATTAATAGCACGCTTTTTAGTATGCTATTTTAGAGCTTGTGTAACAGTAACATTAGAACAGTAAAATTAAGAGTGGTAGGCAGGGGTGCCCAGTCTGCCGATCCGGGGTAGTACCACCACTTACAAGTATACAGACCGTGAAGTGATTTGGTCACGTTTCGGGATCAGCTTGTAAGTTGCCGGTTCCATCTAGGCCGGCATAGTGGATGTGATTGCTACTCACAGTTATTGAATTGTAGTAGCAGTGACATCCATTTATGGACCACACTTTGGCTTAACATCAAGCGGGGTGCTGTCATATGTCGAGTCACTATAAAAAAAAATTAAAACACCAAATGTTTTTTTTATAAGAGCGACATTGGCCAGGTACACCGGGCCAATGTTCCAAGGAGCTCTTTAATCATGTCTGACCATATCTAAAAGTAGTGGTACTGTACTGTTTTTTCTTACTTGGCACAAGTAGTAAACAAACATGAAAATCACCATTTCCCATTCCCTTTATCTAAGGAAACTGTTTTATTCTATAGAATAATCGAATGTCAATGTCTGTATGTTTATACACAATGTAAAAAATGCACAAAAGTTATTAAAATCACACACATCATATATACATTATTTTAATCAAAAACCATTTATATGGAAACGGAAAATTCGCAAATGACAAATGTTTTGCCCCAATAATAACAATATTAAAAAACATTTTCACAGTAATTCATAGATATTTTTATATATTGATTCGCGTGAGTAGAAATTGTTTTATTTTTATTGTTAATCCGTCATTATGCCGTAGGTTTGTTTACTACTTTTGTCAAGTAAAGAAAAATAGAGACTAGGCGGAGACTAGGCGAATGACCACCAACTAACTGTCCTTTTATTATTTTTTATTGTGACTCGTCATATGGCAACACACCGGCTGATGTTAAGAAACTGGATTGCGGTCATGAATGGAGGCGACTACTGGAACATTTATTGAAGTCGCATCCACTATGCCGGCCTAAGTCTACTTTGAAGTTATTATACATACTGATACAGATGGTGCATCCAACAACCAACTTGGTCCTTCCAGAGGATCCGCCATAGACCTGTGAAACCAAAATTTATTAAATTCGTCTATGTAGCTACAAGGGACGTTTCACTATGCCGACCTATGGTGTATTGAGGGTATGACGTTACTAAAAAGACTAAAAATCTTTTTAAATTTGTTCACATTTCCATACTAATCTACCAAAGTTCTTGTATCATAGAAATAGGACGACCAAAGTACATATATCAAAGATGTACCGATGTATCAATATGCCGGAAGTGGTTTTGAGACCGTGCTCTCGGTTTGCGAGACCACTACACCACGGTCACCTCATACCACTGGGGAGATGTTTCATCAGGCAATGGATCGAACTGCTAACGCAGATCCTGACCCTGGCAGCAGTAAATCGCATCCGTGCCTAATATTAGGTAAACTGATATTTGTTTATGTTCAAGAAAGTTGGGTTGCCTAGTGCCCATAACCCTACAGATTGTATGAAGAGAATTGTGAATTGTGGATAGCGAGGGAGTTGTGTCAGGATCGTGGCAAGTAGCGCTCCATTGTCTATGCCTATCCCTGTAGGAATACAAGGCGTCACGATTTGATTGATAATAAATATCGTAAGCGTGAATGTAGAAAATTGTAGATATAAGGGAAGCGAGGGAGTTGTGTCAGGGTCGTGGCAAGTCGCGTTCCTTTGTCTCTGCCTATTCCTGTGGGGGAAAAGGCGTGACGATTTGATTTATTAATTAATTAAGTGAATTGTGTTTATATGCCGCATCAAATATTAAAAATAATAATTATTATTACCTCCTATTCAATGCACTTAGGTCATTGCTGTTCGACTCCTCTTCCTGAATATCTTCTAGTACACGTCTGGAAAAATAGATTGAGATTATTTTATCTATAGTAGCAGTCATCTCTGTTCATGGACCGCACTCCACTATGGACTGACGGCATAGTGAAAGCCACGAATGACCGGTGGATGCAAGTGGCATCTTGTCGTTCGAAATGAAATGGCGTTCTAAGAAGGAGGTTTATGTTCAGCAGTGGACGCCTTCTGGCTGATGATGATGATGATGTAAATGGTAGCGAATGGTAGCGGCTGCAATTAGACAATGTCTGCAACGAATATGAAAGCAAATTTCACGATGATCCTAAAAAGTTTATTGATGGCTTAGTATTGAAATGTAAAAAAAGCTAAGAACCTTCAATGTCTCAACCTTCAAGCAACACTAGCAGAAGCAATGAGAACAGGACGACCAAAGTATACATATCAAAGATACATTGATATCGGCAAGTAGTTTTGATCTTATAATATTGCTTTTTCTATTTCAACAAAAACATGCTGACATATGTATGCCTTTTTAGGCGCATCATAGAGAATTTATTTTATTTACCAATCTTAATGTACCTATGTTTGACAAATAAATGATTTTTGATTTTGATTTTGATTTATATTTTTTATTTGTATTTATAAAATTGTGTACAGCCGACTTGCTAAATAAATGATTTTGTTTAAAAAAAAAAACCGCATAGAATATGCAGACATACCCATATTTGGTCTATATTTATAACTTATATACAAAAGCAATACATACGATCCATCGATATCTTCTTCATTTGTTATGCTATCGTCCATTGCATTCTCTGTAAAGGTAGGAGAAAAACATTATAAACAAAAGTGGTCTTCTTAAAGTGGTAGGCAGTGATGCCCAGTCTGCTGATCCGGGGTAGTACCACCACTTACAAGTATACAGACCGTGAAGTGACTCAGTTGCGTTTCGGGATCAGCTTGAAAAGTTACGAAGTTTTAGGAGCGGTTTAAACGTCAAAACGGCCATCATAACGTGCCGCTGGTATAGTTAAGATCATTGGTTGGTTGTAGCAAGATCTTATATTTTTTTGAGATCTCTACTTGCCTGGTAAGCAAGGGCAAGTCCAAGAGTACCGACGACAGTAAAAAAAACCTATTCAGTATACGATTGCCTCAGTCGTCGTCACTATGCCGGCCATAGGTGATATTTTACGTTTCGCCTAAAGGACTCATGGATAAAAAGGGTGTCCTCCCATGTGTCCATACGTCACCCATGTCCCCTTAGGCCAGTGATTCCCAACCATTTTAGGCTATGTCTCACCTTAACATTTCTAAAATTTTTATGCCCATACATAATTTTTAACCTTTAAAAACCGATTTGTTCCCTTAAGAAATATAAATGATTACAGCATTTTTGCTAAATTTGTCACCGATATCTAGGATTGCATTTAAATAACCCAAAGCGAAAGGGTTAAAGTCGTGTCGAGTCCATTTTTTAATTGCCCCCCTTAACTATCAAATTGCCTCCCGTTGAGAAACACTGCTTAAGGCGATTCAAATCTGTTTCCTTAGCAGGCGTGCAAAACTAGTGTCATTATCTTAAAATAGTCACTTACCATTTATTCCTAACTCTTCACCGCTATCATCCATTGTCTCCTCATTATTTGGCAGAAAACCACTTGCGTCAATCCTCATTAATGGAACAAACAAGTCTGAAACATATTGGAGAAATATTAGCACATAAATAATCAAAGGACATCATTCATTTTGGGCTTTTATGTAATAGTTTTGTAATGTCCAATGATTAAAAAATATATAAATGGTAGTTTCGATACTAGTATTGATAAAACTAATAACAATTTTGCTTTTAATTGCTGTGCAATTGAGTTATTTGGAAAATAAGATATGTATTTTGCATCATCTGACATTTAACGCCATATTGGTTTTGCTTTGAACTGTCATAATTATAGTTTGATCATTTATTGCAAAATAAAGAATATATTCCAATTACACTGTAATCTTCGTACATCAAACTAATTTAAAATACATATTAAACTGTTAATACAATTAAGCCCAAGTCCCCATACAAAATGAATGATGACCTTTATGAGCTAATTTTGTGATTTAGTCGCGTTTCGGGATCAGCTTGTAAGTTGCCGGTTTCATCAAAGCCGTATTGAATTGTAGTAGCAGTAACATCCATTCATTGACCACGCTCTAGCTTAACATCACGCTGGGCGCTGTCATATGTCTAGTCATAATAAAATAAAAATTTTAAAAAATCAGATTGTCACACCTTTTCCTCACAGGGATCCCAGTGGATGTGAGAGCGAGAGAAGCGTGAGAGTTGTGTCAGGATCGTGAGAGGTGGTCACTGCCAAAAGAATGAAGGCGTAAAATTAATGATGATCAAATAATAATAACGTTGAATATGTTACCTTGTAATACGTGCATGGGCAAAGCTTCGCGATTACGAACAGATTGAGAGGCCCTTGGTTCTGAAAACAATAACAACTTATTTCCTAATACAAGTAACACATATAATAGTATATTTACACTAAAACAATTATAGAACAAATAGTTTAGTTTAAAAGAAGATGTAGTGACAAGGATTGACAAAGGAATGCTTCAATGGAAAGGTTGAGTGAAAGTAGATTGACGAAAATAATTATAGAACAAATGGTTTAGTTTAAAGAAAACTTTAATTTAATTTAAGTAAATGTTGGCTGTGACAGAAGAAGCATGAGAGTAGATTAATGCTGTAGAAATGCGGTCGTTAAGGAGCGTATGTGGAGTGACGATAGCGGATAGAATAAGGAATAGCACACTGCGTGATAGATGTGGTTTTAAAGAAGATGTAGTGACAAGGATTGACAAAGGGATGCTTCGATGGAAAGGATGAGTGAAAGTATAGTAGGGGAACGACTTAAAGGAACGTGCGAAGAATGCGGTTGTGACGTCATCGTCACGTGTCTATCCTGAATAGTGAAGTAACATGCAAAATGTTGATAACGATAAACACACACTTTTTTACTTGCGTATTTTAATTTAGTTATTAAATATTATAAATTTATATTTAATAAATGTTTATACATTAACAACAATAATAATTATTGAATCATATATTTAACCTAACTTTTTAACTAAACTAAAAAAATTTTTTTGTCGTCAACGCTTACGAAACTTTAAGGTGTCCATATTCATAAATCAGTATATTCTGTCTAAGCCGAAATAACGTGCCCCTCCACTGCATTTACGCACACGAGCAAATATAAAATAAGAATAAAACACACCGATAAAATAATTTTAACAAAAAATACGGCTTTAATCAGGAAACTAGCAAAAAATAAATTTACTACGCACAAAGTAATACGTATTTTCATTTAGTTAAATAGAAATTATTAAATAATTATTTTATAATTTTGAAGTCGGTATATACTATACTTGATTCTAACGAGGACGAATGCGATGAATGTGATGACCTTGATGATTCCGATAGCATAAGTGAAAAGTATAGCTAGTCTAACTATAAATGACGCGCCCCTCCACTTTATTAGTTTATTTAAATGTGTGAATACAAATATTACTAACTATACTATTATACTTCACGCAGGGCAGTTAAAAGTTTAGGACACGTTGGTACAATCTTTTTTATTAAATAAAAATCTTCTATGCATCTTCTTATAACGCCAAGGTCAAAGTCGTCAATATTAACATTACGTTTAAAATTTATCTTTTTGCCTTTTTTTGTGGGTGATTTCAAAAGTAATGATCCAGCTAAAGTCGACTCACGTTTTATATTATTAATTGTGCTTTTAGGTACACCGGTATAATAACATGATCTATCAATACTTTTACATAAAGGTATAGTTACTATATTTGATAATTTTTCTTCTTCACACATTTTAATCACGTTCATAATAATGTTTCTAGCCTGGCTACGGATGACTACTCTCTTTTTTTGAGTTAACTTGCTCATTTTGTAATAAACAAACAAAATAATTGATGACACGTTTTTATCGATAGTGCGCTATTAAGTGACACCGCCAAGCTAAGCGCGTCACTAATGGCGGCCAGTATGATACGGGTGGGAGGTATTTGCCCACCCGCCGCTCCTCAGGCCCCGAATGCATTTAACTCATTCCCCAACTATAGATTGACGAAAATAATTTATAAATCTCATGTGAATACGTTACACAAGGCAGGCCCAGGATGGTGTTCGCCGAATAAATCGGAGACGTCTTCAAGAAAGCTAGATTGTCTAGTGACCATAACCATAGAGCTTGTATGAAGAGAAATGTGAATAAAAGCGAGGGTGTTGTGTCAGGACCGTGTCAAGTGCCGCTCCAAAATCTCTGCCTTATGTCAAATGAAACAAATTTTTGTGGTTAGGTCATCGCAAAACAGTTTTAGACAATGCACAAATCAGTCAATTGTAACCAGGGATCAAACCCAGCATCTGTAGATTAACATCCAACTGTTTTGACCTGAGTGAACATATTTATCCCATTTACATGGTGAAGTAGCAGTGGCGTAGCGTGGCTGGAGCGGAGGGGACGGCCCGACTTGGTCAGCACATTTAGGGGGCGGCAAAATATGAAAGAACTATAATAAATCGTTAAAATTTGAACCTGAAATTCATATTTTTGTTGTACCCATGATTAAAATTCCTAAATAAGGGGGCAGCAAATTGTTTTTCCGCCCCAGGCGGCTGACTCCCACGCTGCGCCACCGTGTAGTAGAAATTAATTGAAGATGTAATAATTTATGTGCCACTCGTCAGTGGGTCTCTGAAGATTAATCTCTTATATCTTATTCACAAACCTATCACATACAAAAACGGTTACCCCATTTTTATAATAAATAACAGACTTACGATTATTATTAACAGATATCCTGTTTAATGAAACAACAGGTTGAATATTCCGGCCACCAATTGACATTGGCCTCACTTTATTCTTTACTTTCTCACATGTCCGGGGACTGCTCAGGTTACTCCAATGTGGTGATTTAGTCTCCATATCTGAAATATATATAATTTATAATAATAATAATTTAAGGCGACCGTGGTGTAGTGGCAGTAAAATGGTTACACAAGCCAAGGGCACAAGTTCGAGATCACCCACTGGTACTAATGTATCTTTGATATATGTACTTTGGTTGTCCTGTTTCTATGATACAAGCACTTTAGTAGCTTAGTATAGAAATGTAAAATAATAAAAAACTCTTTCAAATAATGGTTTCAAAATATGACTTGATTTTAAAAATTATGATGACAGGTGTAGCCGATTAGTTAGCACACCAGTTTGTTACGAGTAAAGTCCCTAGGACTTTACTCGATTCCCGGTCAGAGCAAATATTTGTTTCATAGCTTGTATTTGTAATATTTAATTGAATTAAATATTACAAATAATTGTTAATAAACAAAAAAAAAGAGGCTGATATTTACTTTGGGTATAGTTATCAAGGAGTGGTAGGCAGTAGCGCCGAGTCTGCCAATCTGGGGTAGTACCATCACTTACAATAATACAAACCATGAAATGACTTAGTTGCGTTTAGGGATCAGCTTGTAAGTTGATGATTCCAACTAGGCCGAAATGTGACTGCTACTTGCAGTTATTGAATTGTAGTAGCAGTGACATACAAATTCATGGGGCACACTCCAGCTTAACATCAAGCAGGTGCTGTCATATGTCAAGTCACAATGAATAAAAAATACTACTTCTAGATGTCGAGCTTGTAGATGCAGCTGCTGCCTCCACAACACAAGCCTAACATCAGTAACAGTGGTCAAAATTATAAAAAAAAATGTAAAGGTTTGTATTACATTGAGTGCAGTCAATAAAGTAGAGAAACCAGGCCTCTTCATGCTGCATTAGAACGACACGTAAGTATTAGTTCCCTTTATTTTGTTTCTCTTTTAAAATAAAATATTACAATATTTAAAATGAAATATAAAGAATTTAAAAAAAATGTCTCTGCCTATCCCTGTGGGAAAAATGTGTGACTGATGGATTGATTAAAGAATTCTTGTAATAAGAAAATTATTGTCTTGTGGAATAAGTGGGTATAAATGTTATAAGCTAGGTTACATAGTGCCCATAACCATAGAGATTGTATGAATTGTGAATGTGAAGGAAGCGAGGGAGTTGTGTAAGGATCGTGGCAAGTCACGCTCCATTGTCTCTGCCTATCCCCGTGGAAGGAAGGTGTGACAATTTGATTGATTGAAATGTTATAATTTAATTATATGTATTATAAAAATCTTTTTATAAATAAAACATCAACAAATAAACTGAACAACAAGTACCTCTTCTCTTTTCCCCATAATTATTTAATATCTTCAATGAGCTTGACACAAGATCAGTTGCACTAATCATATGACCCACAGCACCTTCTATTGCTCGCCGCAGATTCAGCTCAAAGCTCTCGGCTTGTTCAGTAGCACCACTCATACTCTGGCAAATAAAACAAATGATTTTACTTATTGTCTATAAACCTTTATTGAGAAACAGATAAAATGAACAGTATATTAACTATAATTAAACTATAAATAATAAACTTACAAAATTCAGGATCATTTTGTAAGTTGCCAGTTTCAACTAGGCCGGCACAGTGGATGTGACTGCTACTTACAGTTATTAAACTGTAGTAGCAGTTACCTCCATTCAGGGACTGCACTCCAGCTTAACATTATTAGGTGATGCTGTCATATTATGTCGAGTCACAATAAAAAAATATTTTTATATACCTATTTATTTTTTGGGAAATTGTTACATGTTTAAGTAGTTCTTACAGCCATTTACAATATCCTACGCATATATCCAAATATAGGAATATAATATGAAGAATTTTTCTCTAGCTACGTTATAATGACATTGTACTAATAATAAACTATTTTTCCACAGAATTGCTCTATAAGCAATTTTGTATATAAGCTATACTGTCCTTCTAAGCTTATAAGTATAATGCAAGATTTTAATCTTCAGATTTCAAACTCCTCTATAATTTGGCATAAAAGGTAAATATAATTGTAACTCACACATAGTTTCATTCTCATTTGATTGAGTTCTTTTAGTAACTCTAGTTTCTCATCTTCTCTTTGCTTCGCTGCAAGTTTTAAGTGTTGGACAGTTTTCACTAGCTCGCAATTAACTGTTTTAAGCCCTTCCACTTGTTGTTGTAATGAACTCACTTGCAACGCGCTGATTTCAGACTCATTCATTCTGTATTTATATAAGTATAAGTAATTAATACACTAGTCTTGTATTACAATTATAATATTTCAACCCAACACAAATAATAAATACTTTTGAAGTTGCAGTGCTGTCAAAATTCTCAACGAACCTTTTTTTTTGGTTTAGTTGAAGGCAAAGGATTATTTAATAATCCGTTCGTGAATGAGAAATGTTACGATAAGTTTTGGCGTACAACTGATACAATTTCAAATTATTTGTAAAACCAGTGTAATTGTTATCCAGTAATCATATTAAACGTCATCTAGTATATAGATAAGTGATTTGAAACTGTGAAACGTGTTTATTAAAAATGTCGGTAAAATATTTAGATATGCAATTTTACTAAAATTATGTCCTCGTCACTCTTACGCTTACCACCAAAAAAATATTTAACATTAAACATAAATCATGTAAACTAACATATATTTCTCAATTTTGTTATGTTTCCAGCACTGAAAGAATGGATGAAAGAAGATAGACGAGAGATTGAAATGAAATGAAGAGATGAAAATGAAAAGATAAAACGGGGACGACAAAATAGATTATTCG
This sequence comes from Tinea trinotella, assembly GCA_905220615.1. Classification (NCBI taxonomy): domain Eukaryota; kingdom Metazoa; phylum Arthropoda; class Insecta; order Lepidoptera; family Tineidae; genus Tinea; species Tinea trinotella. The sequence continues at coordinate 698,105 of HG992307.1, read as the reverse complement.
TTGATCAAATCGGGGATGCAAAGCAGTGCTGATAAACATGGAGTCTGTATGAAGAGAATTATAAATGTGAAGCAAGGAACATTGTACTAATGTGAAGGTACTATCCGACGCTCGTAAAAAGAGCTCTAAGCGCCCGGTGAAAGGGATATGTTTGCGCATGGATAGTCGAGCACCAAGGAACATTGGCTATTTTATATTGTTTAATTGAGTCAATATTTTAATTACTATTGTAGAATAACATCAGTTAATACGTTTTTCTAACAGGTTAGAAATAACAAATATATTATATGCTATAATATTCCTTTCAGTATTCCGTTACCTACTTTATTTTACTTTTATACATTTTGTTACGTTCTATATGACATTACACAATAAATTCATTCATAATATTAAGACAAAATAAACAGAATATAATCATACTATAAAAAACGGGCCAAGTCGTAAATAATTTTTCTTTTTCTTCTATTAAATTACCATCATTGCAAAGACTTATGTGCACGACTGTATTTTTTAGAGCGTTGACGTATTTCTCCCGTCGCGCCGCACCTCATCCCACCGATTTGATCCGTAAATCGTTTTCTGCGCAGGTAGGTCGCTCGGAGCTCTTTTTATATCAATCAAGTTATAGTAAGCGAGTTGCCTCAGGATCGTAGAAAGTGGCCATAATGCAGGATAACAATAAATAAATATATAATTTCAATAATAAAAAACAATCGTCAATAACATTATTATATTTATTATTTTCATAATTAGGAAATAAGTATAATTTAAAACAAAAAAACAATAAAATCTAATTCTTATATTTCTTCTTTTGTAAATTCTGGAGTACTTTGCCATATCTGTAACATGAGAGAATATCTATTTATTAAGTAAATATTATTTTGCTGTTTAAATTACTAATTAAAATTAGATATTGTTGAACTGCGTCCAGGAATAACGCTCAACCGCTCTGACCACTAAGCTTATGCGCTTGAGTAAAAATTCTTCTACCCTATCTTAAAACACGTTTATCTGTGCAGCAGCATACACGACAGACACCGGGTTCGATCCCCGTTTGCAAATGTGCACGCGTGATTTACTTCGTGATGATATTATACGCGTGATCCTTTTAATAATACAATGTTATACAGTAATACTCTATGACATTGTATATTTATTACTGTGTAAAAGGAATTTCCATCCCATCCCTCGAAGAATCGACAACCGATGGGTCAGAAAGGTTTTCGAGTGAAGACCACGAACCGAAAGACACAGCGTAGGTAGGCCTCCCATTAGGTGGACTGACGACATAGTAAGTCACGAATAACCGGTAGATGTAACTGGCATCTTGTCGTTCGCAATGGCGTTCTAAGGGTAAGGCCTATGTTTAGCAGTGGATGTCTTATGGCTGATGATGATAAAAAGGAAACTTTAACCATAACCTTAAAGTTCGAAATGCATATTATTTACAATAGTTAGTTTATAGCTGAATTAATCAAATTTTATGCGGCTTACTATCGCGTTTGTTTTGGTTTGATTTTACCATTTATTATTATTCCGACGTTTCGAGAGCTTTGTAGCCATCGTGGTCACGCATAAATTTCATTTATTTTATTAATTAATGTTCGCTCAAAATCTAAGAGAATACTACATATAGTTACGTCTAAACAAGAAATAAACAATACCAACCGCTAATGTATGCTGATCATTGGCACAGAGCAATGTATGGCTGATTCCATCATCAGAGATGGCGACGCTGTGAGCAGGTGACGGATGTCTGAGTGTGCGGAGACATGCGCCAGACACGCGGGACCATACACACACGTCCAGGCTACAACCACCTAAAGGACTGAAAGAAAGGACATCATTCATTTTGTAACCATACAACCATACTTGGGCTTAATTGTATTAACAGTTGCATATACATTTTAAAATAGTTTGATGTACGAAGATTACAATTGGTTTGGAATATATATATATATATATTCCAAACCAATTGTAATCTTCGTACATCAAACTATTTTAAAATGTATATGTATAATTTATTTTGCATGGTTTAGGTGTACAAAATAATCAAACTATAATTATGTCAGTTCAAAGCTATGGCGTCTCTCCGTGATTGACAGACGATACAAAATCCATATCTTATTTTTCAAATAACTCAATTGCACAGCAATTAAAAGCAAAATTGTTATTAGTTTGATCAATACAAGTAGCGAAACTACCATTTATATATTTTTTCATCATTGTACATTACAAAAGTAGTACATAAAAGCCCAAAATGAATGATGTCCTTTAATGAGTTTCATAACCTCACCTCTACTGATAGTTACCAGAAGTATAAAGCCTACCTAAATCACAGTGGTCTAGTTGTACTAAAATTATCTCAGAATCCAACAAGAATTTTTCACAAGTCGAGACAAAATAGTTATAAAATTAAATCTTATTTGTTCAAAATGGTCATTTAGAACAAAAAAAAAAATTAATGGAATCCTAAAGATTTATCCATAAGGCATTTAGTCGTCATCATATTGCATTTTAATAACATTAGCAAGATTAGGAGAAATCGGTTGAAGTAATTATAAAACAAATCGGCCCACGCGTTTGGTCTTTACAGTGCCAAAAAGGAACAAACATATTTACATCCTTAATCTTTTTTTAAAAATTGTGATTAGACATATGACAGCATCCCGCTTGATAATAAGCTGGAGTGTGATCCATAAATGGATGTCACTGCTACTACAATTCAATAACTGTAAGTAACAGTCACATCCACTGTGCCGGCCTGGTTGGAACTGGCGGAACGGAAATCCTGGAACGCGACTAAATCACTTCTGTATATTTGTAAGTGGTGGTACTACCCTGGGTACCACTGCCTACCACTTTTTGTTTTAACCAAACTTGAAACAAATATCCGCTTTTTTTATTAACATTTGCAATATTTCATATAATTATTAAATATTACAAATAAAAGCCATGAAACAAATATTTGCTCCGACCGGGAATCGTCGAACCCGGGACGTTACATGCAACAATCCAATCGCACTACAATCGCCTGTAGTGAAAACCGGCGTGCTGTGGGCTAATAACGCTTACTTACCTAGCAACATAATAGGTGGAAACAGCAGGTTGTATATAATGCAACATAGAATTAGCGCATGAACGTGGCAGTGAGCCTATTTCCTTGGTAAGTTGTGGTCTAGATCGCCAGACAACTCGTAGTTCACGAAGGCAAACAGCACAAATGCTGACACGTGCATCGATGCTCTCCGCGTTTGAACCACGCCATATGTGAGCAGCCGCGTAGAGCATGCTGGAAATTGATCGATTTAAATATTAATAAATTAATATTTAATAATTATATTAAATATTGCAAATATTTGTAAATAAAAAGAATAGATAGATATTTGCTTCGGGTCTGTAGGTAGACAGTGGTACCCAGTCTGGGTACCACTGTCTACTTTATTTTGTCTAATTATTTTTTTATTGTGACTCGACATATGACAGCACCCCTCTTGATGTTAAGCCAAAGTGTGGCCCATGAATAAATGTCACTGCTACTACAATTCAATAACTGTGAGTAGCAATCACGTCCACTATGCCGGCCTAGATGGAACCGGCAACTTACAAGCTGATCCCGAAACGTGACCACACTTCACGGTCTGTATACTTGTAAGTGGTGGTACTACCCCGAATCGGCAGACTGGATACCACTGCCTACCACTCTTTAATAACCAGACCAGAAGCAAATATCCATCTCTTTTTTATTCTTTTTATTAACAAATATTTGCAATATTTAATATTATTAAATATTACAAATAAAAGCTATGAAACAAATATTTGTTCCGACCGGGGATCGAACCCGGGACTTTACGCGCAACAAACCATTAAAGTTTGTAGTTTAGTTTGAAAGAAGATGTAGTGACAAGGATTGACAAAGAAACGCTCCGATGGTTTGGGCACATGGTGAGGATGAGTGAAAGTAGATTGACGAAAAAAAATTATAATTCTGATGTGGATGGGTGCGTTAATCAAGACCAAACCGAAGACATCCTCAAAAAAGCTAGGTTGCCTAGTGCCCATAACCATAGAGCTTGTATGAAGAGAATTGTGAATGTGAAGGAAGCGAGGGAAACGTGGCAAGTGGCGCTCTATTGTCTCTGCCTATCCCTGTGGGAAAAAACGTGACAGTTTAATTGATAGATTGATATAATGTTAAGGTTTACAAATACCATTAAAAACAATGTTTTTTTATAAGTTGCCGTTGTATCACTAACTGATAATTTGATTTAATTTAATTTACCTAAAATCAGGTGCAATAGCCAATCCAACTATATGACCTCTTAAATCTATTATTCTATCAGGATCTACACAATTCTCTCGTACATTTTCAACTTCGGCCTGCTCTCTTCTCTCGCGTTCTTCTGCAGTATCTTCCTCCCTTTCCTGCTCTTCCAAGCGGCGTAAACGACGTTCTCGTAGTCTTTCTTCTATTGATATCTGATAAAACATATTTTCTTTAGTTATTGTTATCTTTGGCCGCTATAGTGACGGCGGCTTAGGCAACCGCGAACTAATTCGGTATTTTTCAGGCGTCGTCACTCTTGGACCTCCTCTTGCTTACAATCAGGCGGGTCGATCAGATGTAGAGTCCAATTGAAAAGACAAAGTTTTTTTTTCCTTTTAGCACAGGAATAAATTAGAAAGTGTTTTAGTGGACCGCTTTACAAAGACAATAAATATACCTGCTAATAATCGCTGATGTTTTTTTTTATTGTGACACGTCATTTGACCTCGACCTGCCTGATGATAAGCAAGAGGAGATCCAAGAGTGACGACGACTCGTAATGAATTATTGAGAGATATTTAGATATTAAATATCGCTACGGCACCAGTTGCGATGTCGACACGGCTGTGACGATTCATGAATTCGATAACTTCTTATTTAATTTTAAAATATTATAATTTATAATAAATAAATTATAATAAAATGTTAATTATAATGAAATATAATTACTATTATAATATTTCCACAAATTGAAAATAATTTTAAAATTGCATCATTATAAACATCATAAAGATCATCATCATAAAAATCATTGAACTAACCTCAGACCTTTCTGCTGCCGGCCAGTACGCGGCCTCCTGTGGCAAATACACGAAGCACAACAAATGTGATGCGCTTAGCTCAATGCCGCATGTGAATATTAACAATTTATCCCATTCCTCCATGTCCTCCTACTAATTATATTATATTGATATTACTAATTATATTATATTGAAAACGACTGATATGAAGCTGGATAACAGTCTTCAAGAAGCAGTACCCAAAATTTACACTTTTGTAGGGTGGTGGCGGTTGTATTTGTGAGTCGAGGGTTTGCTCGGATTCAGTTACCGTCGCTTTGCCCTCAGGTGAAAATCCATTTGGATTTGATAACACAAAAGTGTCATATTAATATATTTTTTATTGTGACATGACATTTTACCTCGACCCGCCTGATGATAAGCAAGAGAAGGTCCAAAAGTGACGACGACTGAAAAATCCGAGTCTTTTTAGTCGTCGTCACTTTTTTCATCCTTTTGGCCCATACGTGATATTGACAGATAGTATTAATACAAACAACTCGTGCGACATTAATTATGTTTTTTTTACATTTCTATACTAAGTTACTAGAGTGCTTGTATCATAGAAACAGGACAACCAAAGAACATATTATCAGATACATAGGTATCGGCAAGTGGTTTTGAACCTGTGCTCTTGGTTTGTGTAACCGTTGCACTGACACTACACGAGTAATGTATATTTCCTGAATGTGGTGATTATGTTGACAGAGGGCAATTGTAGTAAAATAATCAATTGTATAACATTTGTCGCTTTAGAAAACAGGAAAAATCGTTCTTTTTATTAGGATACAAATTTTTTATTCAATTGTTTTATTTATTTACTAAGCTATTAAAGTGCTTGTATCATAGAAACAGGACAACTAAATAAAATATATCAAAGTACATTGGTACCGGTGAGTGGTCTCGAACTCGTGCTCTCGGTTTGCGTAACCATTGCACTGCCACTACACCACAGTCGCCTTAAAAATTTCAACTCATAATAAAATTATAAATAATGAAAATATGTATAAAATATTTAAAAATTCATACACACTAAAGGAAGCTGATCAGGTACAGTGCGGTGATAGTATTCATGTTCATCCATTTCTTCCCATAACTCCACCAGGGTATCCCCCGGCTCCACTTTTTCATATACTGGACATAGTTCCATTAACCTGCGTGAAACATAAATACAAAATGGTGAAATTTGGTTTGTGATGGTTATAATAGAATTAGAAAATGTATTGACAAGGATTGACAGAGGAACGCATCGATAGTTTGGGCACATGGAAAGGATAAGTGAAAGTAGATTAACGAAAGAAATTTATAAATTTATTGTGTGTGGATGCTAGTAGAAATGCCTCAAGAAAGCTAGGTTGGCAAGAGCCCATTACTGTAGAGTTTGTATGAAGAGAATTGTAGATGTAAGGGAAGCAAGAGAGTTGTGTCAGGATCGTGGCAAGTGGCGCTCTTTGTTTCTGCATATCTCTGTGAGAAAAGTGGGCGACAATATGATTTTTGATTTGATTTTATAATTGAGTTAGCAAGCTGGTGCAATAAGGAAAAAGGTGATTATGAAAGTTTATATCTTTGTAAACAATTGTATTCGAGAAAAGTTTTCTTTAATTAAAATAATATTTTCATAGCTGCGTTTCTGATGAAGTCAGTGTAACCTGATATTATGGATATGTATAGGAACCACTAAAAAATCATAGCGCAGCGTAGCTATTTAATATATAAGGATTCTCTACGAGGGTTGCCTTTTATGTTTTGGGATTAGAGAACAAAAACAAATATTAATCATCAAAAATTACTTTATTGTTTTTCAAAATATTCCCCATGCAGATCTATACACTTTTGCATGCGTTTGAACCAATTGTCAAGGCACTTTTGCCACTCTGATTGAGGTATCTCCAAAACATGCATTCTGAATGCAGCAACCGCTTCTTCAGGTGTCGAAAAACGTTGACCTATCAGTTTGTTTTTTACGTACGGGAATAAAAAGAAATCATTCGGTGCCAAGTTAGGACTATACGGTGGATGACTCATCAAATCGATGTTTTGGGTGCTCAAAAATGCAGTTGTTTGAGTCGATGTGTGAGAGCTCGCATTGTCGTGGTGAAGAGTGATCCGTCTTCGGCGGTTGGTTTTCCTGATTTCTTGGAAGACAAATGGCAAACAAATGGTTGTGTACCACTCAGAATTGACTGTTCTGCGTTGTTCCAGTAATACGGTTGCGACATGTCCAGTTTTTTCGAAAAAACAGGCGATCATTTGCTTTGAAGTGCTTCGTGCGCGAACAACTTTTGTTGGATTTTGCTCATCTTGAAACACCCATACAGTCGACTGCTGTTTACTTTCGGGCTCATACGCGTAAATCTACGATTCATCACCTGTAACGATGTCATAGACGTGTTTCGAAGCACCGCGATCGTATTTTTTGAGCATTTCTTTCGACCAATCGACACGAGCCTTTTTTTGAGCGATTGACAAATTGTGTGGGATCACTAATGCCTAAATTTGTCTCAATCTCACGATAGTTCACATGACGATCTTGTAATATCAGTTTGCGCATAGCATCAATTGTTTCCGGAACAACAACTGATTATGGACGACCTTCACGAAATTCGTCTTAGAGTGAACTGCGACCACGATTGAATTCACCATACCATCGATAAACAATGGTTCTTGATGGAGCTTCATCGCCAAAAAATGAATTAAGTTCATCCATGCATTGTTGCTGAGTTATTCCACGTCGAAAGTTGTAAAAAATAATCGTACGAAAATGTTCACGATTTAATTCCATTTTTGGGCCGAGATGAATCTTTAGGTTACTGTAAACTACACAAATAGCGCTTGTATGTCAAAACGTTCTGAGTACGTATAACCCTAAGAATATGGAGAAGATAGAATCCATGCTAAAATAAGAACTAATTCATTGATATTTGTCTCATTTATATTATGTTTATACCCGTGTGACTGAAAGAGACAACTACTTGTACTTCAATTCCTTTATTTCAAAGGACGGCTTAACTTTTTTGCAATTACAACCATTTGGTTCTAATTTAATACTGCCTAATTAAAAGTCACGTGGTAAAAAGAGTAGCGGTATAATTGTTCCGTCATTATTTTTTGAAGTATTTTAATGTCAATTGTCATTATGTCAAATTGTGATCGAGTTGTCAATTAATATATTATAATAAATTAAACATATTGTTTTTTTGCCTAAAATTATATAACACGATTAATTTAATTTACTTTAAATAATAATATAAAATAGCATCTGTAGTGCAAGGATGCAAATCGCATACATCCTGCAAAGAAAACGATAATATGCGGCTTTATCTTTTCATCGGTAAGTTTCATATTTTGTACATATTTCCATTCATAATAATGTGGTATTCAATCTAAAATAATTAAATCGAAGTCAAAACTTTGATTGTACATAAAGTAATATATAGCTTTTATTGTTTCATACTTTTTTTATAGAAATAAAGGAAAAAATAGGGATGTGGAAATGGATACCGATATCGATAAAGTTTCCTATATATTTCAGATTTCCTTGTGATGAAAATTTTAAAAAGGAGTGGGCACGGATTATTGGGAGAACGAATAGGACTGTAAAAAAACAGACATATTTGTTCCAAACATTTCTGCACAGATTCATTTGTTCCGAAGAAAAATATAAAATGGAGGAGACTGAAAACAGATGCTGTACCAACTTTGTATTTATCCGTTAAAAGTGTTGAAGAGGTAATATTTAATTTTTATATTTATAGGTGTAAAACATCTATTGACATGTAGTTTTATCTAATTATCTCTGCCCATCCCTGTGGGAAAAAAGCGTGATAGTTTGATTGATTGATAACATCTAATGCTGTAACGCTGGCATTGTGTAACGCTGGGGGCAATTTTATCTTGGTGGTGGTGATGGTTTTGGTAGTGGCAATTGATGGTTTTGGTGGTGGTGGTGGTGGTAGTGTTTGTTTTGGTGATGGTGGTGGCAGTGGCGATTTTGGTGGTGGTTGCGATGGTAGATTTAGGTATGGTGGTTTTGGTGGTGGTGGTGTTGTAGTTTTGGTGGTTTTCGTGGTGTTGGTTGTAGCGGTGGTGGTGGCAGTAGTGATTTTGGTGGTAGTGGCAATGATAGTTTTAGTTATGGAAGTTTTGGTGGTGTTAGTTTTGTTGGTGGTAGTGGTGATGGTGGTGGTGGTTTTCGTGGTGTTAGTTTTGGTGGTGGCAGTGGTGTTAGTTTTGGTGGTGGCAGTGGTGATTTTAGTGGTGATGGCGATGGTAATTTAGTGGTGGTAAAAGATTTTGTTCGAAGTGGTGGTTTCGGTGATGGTGGTTGTGATGGTACATTATTTTAGTAAATCATCCTTTCATGCGTATTTTTTATACTAAGTAGTTTTTAATTGTTCATGTTTTACATCTGCCAGGCCTGGCTCCTACACGGCTCCTAACACGAATACAACTATGTCAGTACCGTACATAATATGCGCCATGAGATACAGTTAATCCAATATGGCGGTCGCTAGCGGACATTTCAACCTAATATTGTCATAAAAGTGTTAATATATTAAATATAAATTAATTAATTGCAGACTCAAGCTCCAGGTCCAGATGCAGAACCAAATGATAAAGTTATTCACTTTCAAGTAGCTCATCCATACAATAAGGTGAGATATTTTACATTTAACAGCTGTTAAATATAAAATATGCGTTAAGTAAAAACTTTGTTAAAACTGTCTTGAATTTGAATATGTACTTACAGTAGCCTAATGAGAACTATCCTGTTTAGAGGCCACGGATTCACAACAAGAAAACCCAGAAAGAAAACGGTCCAAACCAACAATCCGAACTAAAAAAAGTGAACTAAAGATGGAATTATATATCTGTAATAATATGTTCGTAAAGTTTGCGGTTCGTGCTCGTGGGTTGTAAATTCATAATCTTTAGAAGAAAATAAACTAAAAATATATAAATTTTTGTGTTGATTTTTTACTGCATCTCTAAATCTAGTAAAAGTAATTAAATTTAATTAAAAAACGAACGCCTTTTATTTAATAACCAAACAAACAATAAACCGTACACGTTGCGTTTTTTTTAATATTAAATATTATCGACCTCAATTGATTATAGATCAAAGGTTGATATGATTTTAGGTACCATCTTTACCGAGTCATCTAGTGTGTTTGTATGTGCTTTATGTATTATGTTCTTAATGTTTATATATATTTTAATGTATATGATAAGAATACATTATTAATTATGATGAAAAAAAAAGTGCAACATTCTCGTCCTGCAAAATAGGGCAAAAACTATTCATACAGATGTAAAAAAAATGTACAGGCACCACGGGAGAATTCAGAACATCTCATCACGCGTGTGTGGTTGCCAACCTCACTTTAGGCTCTGTAGTCAATTCACACGGGTTGATATGTCCTACTTTTTTTATCCCTAAGTGCGTAAATAGTGTATGTATAATGTATTGAGTAGAAGCCGTGTTCTGCGTTAAGAACTGCGTCTAGTAACGTAAGTAAATGCAAGGGAGGCTCCCTTGCATCTAGCAGAATGCTAATTCAAATACTAAACCGCAAAAAAATGTTATTTATGATAGGAAAATACTACAATTCATACGTTGTACTAACACTTTAGTGTACGATTTATTTAAAATTTATCGATATTGACGTCGATCTTGTACAACACTAGCGATAAGTGCACTACTGACAACCTTGTTTCGCTCCGTAGCATTGCCTACCTTCAGCAGAAAAAAAATGATCAAAACTAGGGACAACCTTCAAAATTACGGATGTAAAAATGTATATTCATCCCTTTCTAGCTAATTTTAATACCATAAGTAAAAATAGTATAAACCGTTGTATTTTGTAGCTATTTTAAGGCTCTTTCTTAAGTCCAATTTCTTTGGTATAACCTCAAAAATGTCTAATTTTACGATAGAGCTGTCAGTTGCCAGATTGCAACATTATGGTTGCCCAATCCCGAAACTTAAAAGGCATCCTATGTATATGCGCTCATTATTTATTATTTCATTTATATCTTCGACTACTTCAGTTTTACCATCACCATTCTAATCTTTATCATAATCACCATCTTAATCTTCGTACATTCCTATCAATCTTTACTTCATACCCACCTAGATTGACTGCCTTCCTAAATTAGAAGTGTGAGGAAGTCCAACAGTGTCATACATACCTTGGTACAGATCCATTATCATTGAATAGTTTACAAAGCTGACTCATAACGGGCGTCAGTTCAGACTGAGTTTCCTGAAAGACAAACATTAAATAATAAACACACATGAAATCTCTTAGACAACAAACATTAACGTTATTTATTGAATATCTTATTAATTGATCTTTTAAAGATAGAAAAATTGTGGTTGAAAATGTGTATGTCGATGACGACGCTCTGATTGCTGACAAGATCGTTGTAGCTTCGGCACATATATTATTTATATATATTAAACTGTAAGTAATCATGCCAGAATGTAGCTACATATAAATGATACGAATTTAAAAAATTGCACATGGGAGGCGCAAATTTGCATAATTGCTAAAAAACTAGAAGGTATATTTGAAACGCGACATCTGACTTCGACTTGCCTCATGATAAGCTTGAGAAGGTTTAAAAGCGCCGACTACTGAAAAATCAGTTTAAATTTATGGTCGCTTCAGTGCTTATATAAGAAAACAATATAGTAAACATTAAGTTAAATACGAAACATTACAAGAAGAATACTTGCGACGATCCTGACACAACTCCCTCGCTTCCTTCACATCCACAATTTTCTTCATACAAGCTCTATGGCATATGGTAAATGATTCATATAATATCACCTGTGTATCTGAACATAGCCACAATGAAGTAGCGCAGGCACATCTGGACAGCCAATGCATTTCGGCAGTGAGCACGCGACCTTCCGACCACCAAGCACCACGAGCCCACATTGGCGATAAGGATACTCTGCTTAGAAGACATGGCGGCTTGTCCACTAACAAATTTATATAGATTCAATGCAAATTCAATGAAAATCTATCCAAATTGTCAAAACTTACGCGGTCGCTGTTAGTGTTAAAAACAACGTTCGGATAATGAGTTTCAATGAGCTTAAACTGTTAATAAAAACAAACTACGATTCTTAGTGTTTTGCATGGTCGCAATTTTAATTTTAAAGCTCATTAATGAAGTTCAGCTGTCAAAACGAAGCCCATTGTCATTGAGTTACGCGGTCGGCCCGCAGGTCCTGAATCTCTGACTTACCTTATATAGAGCAAGTGATTGCAAAAATTAATGTAAAGATTATTCTTCTGATTTATAAAATAAGTGAAAATTAAAGAGATCTTGGAAATAGAATTAGCTCACAATTATTTATTTATTAACATTGGTTTAATTTTTCTGCTGCATCGACTTGCCTGAGCCTATATTTTCTTAAGACATTATGGCGTCGAAAAAGCAGTGAAATTGCGCTGCGGTCGCAAGTGACCAATCAACGTAGTTTACCTATTGTTTAGGTTTTCGCTGATTGGTTACGAAGATGTCAAATATCAGTGCGTCATTTGCTTGCTATCGTGTATTAAGAGAAACGGGGCCTTGATAGTACCTAAGCAAGGCATAAAAAGAGCGTTAACGTCTAAAAACGTATTTTTTTTTAAATTAGACCTTTGTCTTCTTCTAACACGTCTACTCATCTGCCCACCATACGAAGTTATAGTTATACATATACCTGTGATAGAGTAAACTGCAAGTTCTCCTCTCGGCGATGCAGTGTCAATGCGAAGAGCGCCGCAGAGGAGCAGTTTATATTCTTCTTGGTGTTCAGACTCAGGGCAGAATCGTGCAGATATGGGATGCCACCATCCCATTGGCTGCGTGTCGTGTGTCCATAGAACATTCCACATATCACCGTTCTTGTTCCAGATCTTAAAATATAATCGTTTTCTTAATATTTTTCCGTCTTTCTACCCTAGAGATAATTCAATGTTCAATCGGAGACATCCTTAACAAATCTGGGTTGCCTAGTGCCCATAACCGTAGAGCTTGTATAAAGAGAATTGTGGATGTAAGGGAAGCGAGGGAGTTGTGTTAGGATATGAAAAATTCCTCGCCTAACGAAGAACTTCACTTTCCACGAACCTGAAATCCTGATAAAATTATTTTCATACAAACTCTATCTTTCCATGTTTTTATTTTACAGATATCTTCCATAATTCATAAGTGAATTATTATTATTTTCAAATTAAAGTGATAATGATTGCGTGGACATTTGTGACTAGGAAGAAGCTAACTGGACAGGGTAAAAATCATAATTCAGTTTACGAAACTCACGGCAAATGTTCCATCTTGTGATGCAGAGCAGGCTAACAAATTATCACGTGATAATGTGACGAATGTGAGTGGTGCCTCGTGTGCTGTGCTAGTACTCTGTGCCCGTAGCCATCGTGATGAACAGCGACTATATTCGGCTCTCGCTGAAACAAAAGACAGTGGTAGGGTAGGCTGCGTTTGCCCAGTCTGCTAAATAGATGGAACGCTCAGTTTCAGATGTAAGGAGAGATCACTGGAGGAACTCTTTAACCTTGTTTCTACCTTGTCTTTTTACTCACGTAATATATCGCACAAGAGGCTGACCGCGCAACTTCAATGGGAATGACAATGAAATTCATTTCCATTTGTCAAACAGTTACGCGGTCGCCACAATAATTATACTTTTATTGCAACATTGGACTTATTAATTTGGTAATTATGCTAAATAAATACACAGGCATAATTAACATAATAATAAATGTCAAATTAAAAGTTAAACAGTTTACGCATACGATTATTATAATAAGTAATACATTTTGGATGAAACGACGACCCATTAATTATGCGTTAATTAATGCAGAATTATTTATTAATACGGATTAAATGCAAAAAAATTTAATAAAATAATAAAACATCAATGTTTAAAATTTAATCATAATTTATTTAATTCGGGTTTAGTAATTGTATCGATCCAATTACTACTTATGTATGCGGGTTCAAAACTCAGCCAAAGCCACGCAACCTATCTGACGCGGGATTTATGAAACTGATGTACATTGATGAAAAAATCTAGTCTTATAATAGGTATATACTGTGTTTTTTCTTACTTGGCAGAAGTAGTAAGCAAACATGAAGATTTCCCATCCCTTAATATAATAAAACTGTTTACTACTGTTTTATTCTATAGAACAAACATACGCAATGTAACAAATGCAAAACATTTATAAGGAAACGGTAATTTACAAATAACAAAAGTTGTGCCCCAATAATCAAAAATCTATTTTCACAGTAAGTAATTCATATATATTTTCATATATTCGTATTGATTCGCGTCAGTAGTAATTGTTATTTACCGTTAATCCGTCAATATGCCGAAAATTTGTTTACTAGTTTTACCAAGCAAGGAAAAATGTACACTAGTTTAGCATCACGCGAATTTAAGAAATATAATAATTTAAAACCTGCATCAGGCTCCTCATCAGTTCTTCTTGCTAGAACAGCCAAAGCATCTGCAGTGACACCGAAATCCCTCTTTAGCATTTCCCGCCAAACGCACGCCCGTGAGCAAACCATACGCCATCGTACGCACACTTGGGAACACGAGCGGATGTCCTGAGCTGATAGCCATTGGAGAACCAGACATAAGAGTTCTTCAGGAGCCGAAGACCACATTGCTCTTAAAATTACCAACACGAATTTTTAAATTAAACCTTTTTTTATTGTGTCTCGACATCTAATCTCGAATTCATTGATTCTGAGTAATAGGAGGTGAAAGAGTGCCAGTTTGTGGTTACCTAAGTCGTCGCCACTATGCCAGCCGAAAAAATCCGGATAGTTAATTATTTTCATACAATCTATCATACATTCTTAACAGGGGTCCGAAGTGAAGTTGTGTGATTATAATTATTAATGTGGAGAAAGTGAGAGAGTTGTATAGGAGAGAGTAGCGCTCCATTGTCTCTGCCTATCACTGTATACATATATTTATAATCTAATACAACTTATCCGGCTTCGATCCGCCTGCAAGAGGAGGTCCAAGAATGCCGACGACTCAAAAAACCGATTCAGTTCACAGTTGCATCAGTCGCTATGCCGGCCAACGAATTTGGTGCAACATAGAATTTTAATATTATTAGGTACAAGCAAAACTTCCTTCACATTCATAATTTTCACTTCATAAAAGTTCTATGGTTAAGGCACTTGTAATATTTATATGTTCCTAAAGAACTAAACAATAAAAAAAAAAACAATATAGAAAAGAACAATATAAATTTAATAAACCGGCATAGTGACCGCGACTGGGGCAGCAGTGAACTAACTCGGTTTTTCAGTCGTCGTCAATCTTGGACCCCCTCTTGCTTATCATCAGGTAGAGGTCAAATTTGGTGGCACAATAATTAAAAAAAAACTATTAGTAGCTTTATTATTATTTATTTATTACAAAGCATTATATTTATAGCTACCAATTTTGCTTATTTAGCTTTCCAAAGAAATTAGGTGCCAAATGTTTGTCTTTAGGACAATGAAACAAACTAGAAATAAATCCAGTAATTAGAAAACAAACTAAAAAGTACACTTACATTTCGAGTTCAATGAATACACAAGAAATAACAATATTGATATTGAATTTTAAATAACAAAAACACTACGTTATAACAAAAACACAATCCTAAACTAATATGTTAGAGAAGGAACTCATTATTGTCTGTCTTTTTCTATTTACACGCAAAAACACCACAAAAACACTGTCGTTGGCTGACATTTATATTGAAACGCTAATAATAAAATTGGACATCTACCATGAGTTTTGACCTATACGATAAATGTTTCAGAACTTAACACTATGAAACTGCCCCAGCCGCCGTCAATATGCCAAAGGTGCTTCTTCACGCATCGCTTGAAGAATACAAGGTTATGGAGGAGAGAACACATGGGTTGGTAAAGAATTCCACTTGTCGATTGTTCTACAAAGACGCACCGAACTTTTTAGTTCGACTGCCGATTTGGTCGACAAAATGCAAATGCTTCCCCCGGGTATTATCGACGGGTATTATGTCGACTTGGCATAATTGTTTTTTTATATTCATAATAGGAGCATGGTCTGTTTTTCGTACGCACTTTCAGCTGATCACGATGAGAGCCGATAATAATCGAAGATGGCCGAATGTGATACGATTGTATTTATATTATTACATACATAACTCATGCAATCTATTTGCAAATGGAGTTCGCAGAATCACTAATAAAGAACAAGATTAATTATCTTGATAACTGTACTTATGAAATTGCTTTTGTTGACAGAATAGCTCATTTAAGGAGAATAATAATGAAACAAGACGACAGGCGTGGCCGATTGTCCAGCGATTGGTTTGTTGCACGCTATGTCCCGGGTTCGATTCCTAGTCGGAGCAAATATTTGTTTCATAGCTTTTATTTGTAATATTTAATAATTATAATAAATATTACAAATATTTGTTAAGAAAAAAAGAGGTTATTTGCTTCGGGTCTGGTTATCAAAGAGTAGTAGGCAATGGTTCCCAGTCTGCCGATCCAGGGTAGTACCACTACTTTCAAGTATCTATATAGAACGTGAAGTGATTTAGTCTCGTTTTGGGATCAGCTTGTAAGTTGCCGGTTCATGGACTACACTCCAGCCTGCCATCACCTCGATTGACCTCGAGGTGATGTTATTTTCTGACCTTTTTGACCTCGACCCGCCTGATGGTAAACAAGAGGAGGTCCAATAGAGCCGACGACTGCAAAAACCGCGTCTTCACGGTTGCCCCAGTTGCCATCACTATGCCGGCCAAAGGTGCATTATAAGAATAAAGTACATATTATATCAAAGATACATTGGTACTGGCCAGTACTTCACTACCACTAGAATATATTTTTGAACATCAATATTTATTACATTTCTGCACTAAGTTAGAAAACGTTGTATCTAAGAAACATATTTTTTTCTATACTAAGCTACCAAAGTATTATAGAAACAGGACAAGCAAAGTAAGTACATAAATATCAAAGATACATTGGTAAGTGGTTATGAACCCGTGCTCTCGGTTTGCATGACCATTGCACTGCCACTACACCACGCTCGCCTTAGTATATAACTATAATGTAAAAATATTAAATCATAGATGCTTGTTCCTTCTTAACAATCTGAATGTATTCCTGAGTGGCTGCATGTAGATCTTTATCACCAAGTGTAGGATCCAGGTTGGAGGCTGACACCACCGGGCTGCCCTCTTCAGCTTGACGCTGCTTCAGACGAATCTCACGAACACGTGCCTCCAATATACGTTCTCTCTTACTTTCACGTTCAAAGATCTGCCAATTCATATATATTTTTTAAATTTTAAATTGACTTTTATTTGCCTGATGCAAGGGGAGGTTCAAGAGTGCCAACGACTGAAAAACTGACTCAGCTCACAGTTGCCTCAGTCAATGTTACTTAATAATATTTATTGGATGCTAAGGACCCGGGATTCTCAGGTAGAATTCTCGAAATAAAGTGGCTATGGGCTGGCCACATCGCTCCAAGAACCGACAACTGATGGAAAAGAAAGGTTCTAGAGTGGAGACCACGAACCGGAAGACGCATCGTAGGTAGCCTTCCCACTAAGTGGACTGACGACATAGTGAAAGTCACGGGTAACCGGTGGATGCAACTTGTCGTTCGGAATGGTAGAAGGGGAGGCCTATTTTCAGCAGTAGAAGCCTTCTGGCTGATGATGATGATGATGATGATGAAGGACCAGGGATGACATGATACCAGTGAATATATACGTAGTAGTACTTATTTTGTTGCGACAACTTTCAGGTGTACAGACCGTGACATGAATTAGGTCGGCATAGTCGACTGTAGTAGTATCAGTGGCCTCCATTCATGGACTCATCAGCTTAATAATTCCAGCTTAACATCAGGCTGATTGCTGTCATATGTCGAGCTAGAATGGAAAAGAGCAAATAGTTAATTGATCCTATATAAGTTGGCTAAGGTCTGGGTCTGATTGAGATTAAGACAAACGAGGGTCTGAGCTGGAGCAGTTCAAGCCGTACAAATTTTAAATCTCTTATTGTACAATATACATGGATTGGGAAGCTAAGAAGTGATTCTTTTTGCATTATTATAAAAATATAAATGAGTTATTAAATAATTATACGTACTGCAGTGAGCAGTACTTTGTCGTGCTTGTTTGTCTCCGTTAAGTTTGCTGACAACTCTGTTAAATATACGTTGCCCTTTTGACTCCCGCACAAAACAAAGGAACCCTAAAATCATCACAATTATCAAGATCATATATTAGGAATAAAGTGAAGTTTGCTATTGAGAACAATAAGAAACCTTTCTAGATCTTTCTTGGTTACCATCAAGCGGGCCGAGGTCAGTAGTCGGTCAAATATTCACAATATTTCATAATTAACCGGAAGACACAGGCCTCCTACTAGGCGACGACATAGTGAAAGTCACAAATAGCGGTGGATGCAAATGGCAACTTGGATGCAAGAGGCCTATGTTCAGCAGTGGACGCCTTCTGGCTGATGATGATGATGATTCACAATACTTTTTATACATTTAAGCTGTTTCTATGATTACAGCTTAGCCCTTATTGTTTAGGATTCAAATAATAATATAATATACAAAGATTTAGTATACACACCATTGGATGAGCTTTCACACGAACCAAAGGCTCCTTACATATTTGCATGGTGAGAATAGGCTTCTCCTGACGTCTTAGCAGATCCCAGACCCCAAGTCTTCCATCAGCTTGCACTGAGAGAAGCACGGACAACCTCTGAGGGGACCAGGTGGCAGCAGTCACTTTTTGACGTTGTGGTGCACACCAGAGAATCGGCGACTCTCGACATTCCTCGCTCCAAATGGAAAACTCCCAATGTCCGACAGAGAGGAAGTTTTTTAGAAAGCCTGGGTTTCGTTCTAGTGACCATACAGGGCCCAGATGTGCATCGTACTAAAATCATATTTATTGGTTTGAATGTACTGAGTTTTGTTTTAGATTGTCATGTAAACAAATGTAGCGCTTAAATCACAAAAGTCTGCGTTTTATTTATTTAAATCTTACCTGGCAGATAAACAACAGCTTTTGGAAATAATAAAACTAACAAATTGAAAAAATAGTCTAAACGTGTCCAATGCTTGACCCTCTCTTATTTTTATGCACATTTTATGCACATTCATTGCTAAAAGAATGCCGGCCAAAGGTGCTTCTGCACGCATCGCCTAAAGGATCCAGGGTCATAGGATGGGGAGAACACTTGGGCAGGTAAAGAATTCCATTTGTCAATTGTTCTACTTGATTTAGTATAGGAGAAATGCTGCTTATATACATTACTCAAGTACATTATTCAAGTCGTATAAAACAAGCTATTAAAAATGCTATTCCAATACAATAATATAATTTTTTTATTTGTATTTTAATTTATAAAATAATGAACAAATACAATCAGCAATTACTGGAAATGCATAAAATATGAAACGAAATGTAATGCTTGTATGAAGAGAATTGTGAATTAAAGAGCAGCGAGGGGATTGTGTCAGGATCGTGGCAAGTGGCGCTCCATGGTCTATGCTTATCCCTATTTAATAAAACGAGAAATTCAAATAAATTAAGTCCGACATCAGACATCCGAAAACAAACTATGTACTCGTAAAATCTAGTACTTATACTTTTCGAGGGAGTGCGTCTTTATATTAAACTACCAAAAGAAATACGAGTAGCATAAGCAAACTCTATCATAAAACATAAATTTAAGTCTATGCCTAACCCTGTGAAAATAAGGTGTGATAATTTGATTGATCTAAATTAAAAATACTTATTACATAGGATAAATCTTTTTGGATTTTGCTTTAGTTATTTTTACATTGATTATTATGAAGCATTTGTAACTGAAAAATGTTGTATTCTCACGCAAGTGAATGTTATTTCTTGTCAGTAATAAATGTCTTTAAATTTTTAAAACATCATTTATGTAAATTTAGTTCATTTAGTTTATATGATATACAACAAGAACCAACCTTCAAAGGTAACTTTTCCATCGGAGTTTTACCCTTTCTATTGCCACCAACAACTAGACCATTTTCTGTACCACACATAAATCTGAAAATAGGCAAACAATGATTCAAATTTTTATATACTTTATTAATCAATCAATCAATCAATCATATTGTCACGCCTTTTCACACAGGGATAAGCAGAGACAATAGACCGCCACTTACCACGATCTTTACACAACTAACTTGCTTCCTTCACATCCACAATTTTCTTCATACAGGCTCTGTGCCCATAAGCACTAGACAACCTAGCTTTCTTGAGGATGTCTCCGACCTGGTCGGAAAACACTCTCCTGGGCCTGCCTTGTTTAACGCATCCATCCAATTCAGATTTATAAATTACTTTCGTCAATCTACTTTCACTCATCCTTTTCATGCGCCCAAACCATCAAAGCATTCCTTTGTCAATCCTTGTCACTACATTTTCTTTCAAACCACATCTATCACGCAATGTGTTATTCCTTATTCCTTTATTAAGGCGTAGTTGAAATCCTTAGTTCCATTAAACTAGTATATAAACTTACGAAGTGAAAATCAAATATTTTAAGTTTGTCTTAATGTTTTAGAAATGGTGTCTATGGTAAATAAGAAAGGATACTTTTTCGAAGGCCACTTGGGCCTTCTATTACTTGGCTGATGCTGATGCCAAGTCGAGGGCAGAGAAGTGCCAATGAAAAGGACCTACAACATGTGGATGGCTATCTATCGGAACTTATTGTTCCACATAACGAAAATATTAGAAACAAAAAAATATACTACGTCCCTTAGCAATGAGAAAAACTAAGTTATTATAGTAGACCATTAAAAAAAATGGCCAGACCCCTGTTTTTACTAAGAAATGCAGAATTTAGAAATCTTTTTTACATCAAGTTGTTTTACATCAAAATAAATTGTTTTGAACAACTGAATTTATTTGGAAATATTTTTTCTTACTTTATTATGCATGAAAAAGTACTTTATTTATTGTAGTTCTTTTCCTGCTTGGTTAACAATAAAAAGTTTCAAATAGAAGATGTAAGTACTCGTATTTTAATGACCTATAAAATTGGCCTAGTTGGTTAACAATGTGATCTGATAGGAGGTCGGTATACCTGGTGGGTAGCGTGGATTCATATTCAAGTACGGTCACTCCACTCGCACTGACCATGCTCTGAACATCAAAACTACTCTTTACAACATCTATGATCATCTCATCGGTTGGGTCGTTCATATTTCTCATATCCCACCTAAAATAAACAACATATTTATCTTCACTCAACGTCCGACCTCAACAGCATGATAAAACGGAAAACCCAAGAGCGCAAACGAACGAAATCACCGATTCAATTCACGGTTGCCCCAGTGGTCTTCACTATGCCTTCCAAAACAATTATTATCTTCGTAAATTATTATTTATTGAGCAATGACAAAAATAACTATTGATGAATTTCTAATTTAGTTATTGGCCCCGTACATCGCACGATAAGCTGGAAAGTGTTCAAAATAAAATAAAAACATTGATAGGTCTACTGGTCAGGAATGACTCTGCTGAAAATATCTCACAATAAACTTAATATCTTTGTTAAACAGAAAAGTCCGAACAGCAGTCCTATCTATAATGCAGGTTATAGCAGTTTAAATCATGTGATTTAAATTTATACCAAACAGATTATTCATCATCAGCCAGAAGACGTTCACAGCTAAACATAGGCCTCCCCCTTAAAACGCCACTCCGAACGAAAACATGCCAGTTGCATCCATTGGTTATTTCTGACTTTCACCATGTCGCCAGTCCACCTAGTAAGCATGGGCGTTTTCATTTTTTTTCGCAAACCGATATATATCCGATTTTGGATTTTGAAATCGATTTCAAAATCCGATTTTAGTTTTTAATTTTAATATTCTTTTTCTTAATAACATATATTTTTTAAACTACTGTTTTATCATACAATGTATACTAAAATTGCACCTATAATAATTTATAATCTATATTTCATAATATCATTTATACATTTTTAGAGTGGTAGGCAGACTGTAAGGTGACTTGGTGGCGTCAGCTTCGGATTTAGCTTGTAAATTGCCAGTTTTAAATAGACTGGCATTGTGGATGTGCCTTAATGGATCGCACTTTAGCTCAACATAAGGCAGGGCGCTGTCATATGCCGAGTCACAGTAAAAAAATATAAATTAATTTTATAAATTTTATTAACATTTTTTTAAATCTGTTGACTCTTTTTTCTGAAAATGAATCCATACCTCACAAGGTTTTCGTGACATTTCGAGGAAAAAAAAAATGGTTCAAACTAAATATTTTAAAGTCCAAGTTTAATTTATTATGTTTTTTTTATTATGACTCGACATATGACAGCACCCCGTTTGATGTTAAGCTGGAGTGTGGTCCAAGAATGGATGCCCCTGCTACTACAATTCAATAACTCTAACAGTCACATTCACTTTGCCGGCCTAGTTGGAACCGGCAACTTACAAGCTGATCTCATAACGCGACCAAATCACTTCACGGTCTGTATACTTGTAAGTGTACCCGGATCGGCAGACTGGGTACCACTCTTTGATAACTAAACCCGAAGCAAATATCTATCTCTTTGTTTACAATTACAATTATAAACACAACACTAATATGTCCTATCTATCTTTTAATTAGAATATAAATTTACAAAGTATAGTATTTGAGAAATTACCTATTTAAATTATTACCAAAACATAAAATAAATTACTAATTTACGTAAACGAAGTGCACGCATGTGTCACCAAGCTCAAACTGCCTAACTTGCAACGAAACAAAACACCTAATACATTTCTTTCTCTCATCAGAACTTCAAACATAAACAAATCCAAGTAGCAAGTAATTGCAATAATGTACGCAAATATGGTCTCTAATTACATAGGCATAGGAGTAAAGTAAGGATAAAATGCGTTGCACGGCGTTCAAAAAAACTAATAGCGTAACAAATGTAATCTAAAATAGATCTTATTACTTCGCGAGTAATTCTATATTTCAATGTGCGATCGTAAAATATCCAAACCGAAATCTAAAACCGTTAAAATTCACCCCATCCTTTTTACTCCGCTAAGGTATGCTGGGTTAGATAGAAACAAAGCGAATTTCCCTATCAGTTTTTAGTTTTTTAACGTTTTTGTGCGGTTTGTGTTTTGGTTCGGCTACATTGCTAGTTCGTATTTTATAGTTTTTTAAAATCCGATTTTAAAATCGATACAAATCGATTTGTGACTGGA
Organism: Tinea trinotella; assembly: GCA_905220615.1. Taxonomy (NCBI): domain Eukaryota; kingdom Metazoa; phylum Arthropoda; class Insecta; order Lepidoptera; family Tineidae; genus Tinea; species Tinea trinotella. The sequence goes on along the minus strand of HG992307.1, from coordinate 674,662 downwards.
ATCGGATTTTAGATTCGTTTTGATATATCCGACACATGCCTACCACTTAGTGGAAATCCTACCTAAGCTGCGTCTTCCGGTTCGTGGTCCCTCTCAAGAATTTTCTTCATTGGTTATAGGTTCTTTAAGCGATATGTTGTAAAAGTGTTATTTAAATATAAAACATTTATTGGAAATTTGATAAAAATAATTAATTGACACACGAACACACACGCACACAAACATACATTTATACTGGTTATGTTTAGTTATAATGTTTAGTTATTGAGTAAAAATGATTTAGTACCTTGTAGTGTAAATAGTTAAATGTTAAAATTATTGATCAATCCTATTAATGGTGATAAAATTTTTGTTTATAGTAGTAAGTATTGTATATGTCATAAATTGTACTGTTGCATTGTCTAAATGGAAATAAATATATATTTTTAAATTCTCAAATTGTATAGTAGAGCATACCATTTACAGCAGCCATCAGGACCTCCTGAAAAGAATTCTGTTCCAGCTTTGGTACTGATCCAGGAAACACTACGAGCTATGTCTCTGTGAGCAACGTGAGGTGGGCACGTGCCTGATGTCACTTTGCCTTTTACTCGCATATCCCACCATGCTACCTGCCGGGAACAATAACAATAACAATAACACATTATATTCATATTAAATATTGCAAATATTGTTGTGCCGGGTTCGATCCCCAGTCGGAGCAAATATTTGTTTTATAGCTTTTATTTGTAATATTAAATATTGCAAATATTTGTTAATAAATAAGTGATGGATATTTGCGCGGGTCTGGTTATCAAACAATGGTAGTCAGTGGTACCCAGTCTGCCAATCCAGGGTAGTACCACCACTTACAAGTATACAGACCGTAAAGAGATATGATCCGTTTCGAAAGCGTGTAAGTTGTCGGTTGCAACTAGGCTGAAATAGTGGATGTGACTGCTACTTACAGCTATTGAATTGTAGTAGCAGTGACATCCATTTATTGACGACACTACAGCTTAACATCAAGCGGGGTCCTTTCATATGTCGTGTGAGAATAATAAAAAACGTATAAGTAAGTAAGAAGTAAGGACGTCTTACTCAGAGGCCCAATTACAGTACCTCGGCTGCATCTCAATGAGAAATGGAGAGAATCTTGGAAGGCGAACTAATAATTAAAGCTATGACGCGTATATATCGACGGCGACAAGCAACCGGACTGGTACCGGCAAATAGTTTTGAACCCGTGCTCTCGGTTTGCGTGACCATTGCACTACCACTACACCACGGTTGCCTTAAACAGAAAGTACAACCGACTTCCCAAAAAGGAGAAGGTATACAACTCGGCGTTTATAATTGTTTTTTTTTTGTATGTGTGTTGTTACCTCAGAACTTTTTTTCTGGGTGAACATAATTTGATTATTTATTTATTTGAAAACTCGTGCTTCCCGTGTAGTCCCATTTAATTTTTAACTGAACTGATTAGAACCAATCAGTAGGTAGCACATATGATTAATAATTTATTAAAGTTAAAGTTAAAGTTATTATCTTTCGCTTTTTAGTGTAGTGACTTATTGTGGATCTGGAAGTCGGTACCATTTTTTTTTGTTAAAAGTTATTTATTACCTGACCACTGACTAAACCACCAGCTAAAAGATTTTTATCCTTGGGATTGAATTGTATATCCAGTAATCCTGAAGGTGGAGTTATTATCATGTTGGGCTCATTGGGGTTTTCTAGTGGAAAATAAATAATCATTATTGTATTGTAAAATAAATAGTATAAATGTAAATTATTTAGTTCATTACAGTTGCAGGTGAATAAGAAAGGATCGCAATGCGACTTAGTCGGATGATAATTGAGTTTTCTACGATTATAAACGATGATACCAGTATATAAAAAAAGTTCCATGAAGCTGGTATGAAGAGAATTGTGGATGTGAAGGAAGCGAGAGAGTTGAGTCAGGATGATAGCAAGTGGCGATCCAAAATGGCGGTCAATTATAATTTATTATTCACATTTCTGTACTAAAGTACTTAAGTGCTTGTATCTTAGAAACAGGACAACCAAAGTACATATATCAAAAATACATTAGTACCGGCAAGTGGCTTTGAACTCGTGCTCTCAGTTTACGTAACCATTGCACAGCCACTATACCTTAAACTTTGATATATTGATATAAAAAAGTCACTTTGACAGATCATTGGCCGGATGTCCACATGTTATTGCGCTGCTATGATTTATGAGAATTGAAACCATGAATAGAGGCTGAAAAGTTCCTTGAAATCACCATAATAAACTAATACCACCATAAAAAAACATAATAAACTAATGAATAAAAAAAAATGTATGCGGCTTACTATCGCGTTTGTTTTGGTTTTGATTTTACAATTTTATTATTTCGACGTTTTGAGAGCATCCTGGTTACAAATTATTAATCAATTTTAGCGCAAAATCAAAGAAAACCTAATAAACTAACCAATGTCCCAAATAAAACAGTTCAAAGCTTTGCTATTGGGCAGTGGGTTCCTATTGAAGTCCATATCGAGGTGCGTGACAGCAAACCGTCTACCCTTCTCACCCTGCCATGACATTGAGGTCACCGGCCTGTGTTTTCCAGAGCCAGTCTCATCAGAGTAAACATTCACAGTTCTCACACTACTCTTCTCAATAGGAGGAAGACCAGCCAACTCACAATAGTATATTTGGTACATGTCCACTGCATTGTTTTGATTCAAATAATGCTCCAGACCCTGGATGGATAAATCAAAAAGTTATATGGTCTACTTTTCAACGATCTTGTTTTCATATACTCGTATGATCACGCCATAAGACCGCACACCGCCTGATTTTTAATTGTGACTCGACATATGACAGCACTCCGCTGGAGTGTGGTCCATGAATCACATCACATCGGCTATGCCGGCAACTTACAAACTGATCTCAAAACACGACTAAATCACTTTACGGTCTGTATACTTGTATTTGGTGGTAATACCCCGGATCGGCAGACTGGGTATTACCACCTACCACTCTTAGATAACTAGACCCGAAACGAATACCTGCTTTTTTATTACCAAATATTTTTAATATTTAATATAATTAATAAATATTAAAAATAAAAGCTATGAAGCAAATATTCGACCGGGAATGAAACCCGGGACTTTACGCGCGTTGTCTTGATGTTTACATAGAGTCCTCATTACCATTGCTTCCACTACAAAGTCGTAAGCAGCAGTCGTATGCACTGACTATCCTGGCTTAAGTGAGCTTACAAGTTCATTTCTTAAAGACTTCTGTGTTTTTACTCTTTAAAGTTGTTGGTCTGACTATGCCACTGACCGGGGGGCATAATATAACCAACAACAAACTGCCTGCCACTCTAATGTTTTATATCAAACTTTCTACACTAAGCTACTAAAGTGCTTGTATCATAGAAACAGGACAACTAAACTACGTATAACAAAGATACATTGGCACTGGCAAGTGGTTTTGAACCCGTTGTCTCGGTTTGCGTAACAATTGCACTACCACTACACAGTTTTAGTTCAGTATAACATTTATTTCGAAACGTCAATAAGTCAACATATTTAACGTGGAAACCCCTTGAAGTATTTCCAAACTTATTTTCATTGCAAAACTCGACTCTAACTTTCTTAATGTCGTCGATCTCTTCAGAAAAACTTTTTAATAAAGGTTACCTTTGTGGGGTAAACTTGTGGTTAGGGGGAAAAGAGGGCTTTTAAACCCAACACAGACGTTACTATAATATTTTTAATATGTCATTATAATTATTTATTTTATTTATTTAAAACTGAATGCACAATAAAGGCAATAATGTACAAAGGCGGACTTAATGCCAAAGACATTCTGTACCAGTCAAACCGACAGTTGATCCGATGTTGATCCGACAATGGAGATGAGAGGTAGGATGCAAAATAACAGTAGGTAACTACGAGTAAATACATAATTATGAAAAATACATAAATTAATTCATATATACATAAATATACTCATAGATATATAATAAACACGTATCCCATAACATATACATACATACTATAATAATATAATATTACATATAAAATAAAATTACAGCGATTAAATAGCACAAGTATGAAATGACATATGTAGAAAGGATTGTCTAAAATGGAAGATCTTTCTCTTTGTTTAATATCCGTGGGTGGGGTCCACTTATAACCAAATTGTCGGCATAAATACCCTAAACAATAGATAGTAAAGAACACAGAATCGCAATCAAAAATACTACACAATTATTAAAGAGCTGTGATTGAAAATATTAGAAATATATAGAAACTATAAATAATCATAAGGTCACAATATAAATTATATTACAGCTTATGAGTAGTTGAGCTATAATACAGTTGTTGGTTATTTGCCCAGTCTGCCGACCAGAGGTGGCCATTTTTTATCGTGAAGTGACTCAGTCGCATTTCGGAATTAGCTTGAAAGTTAATCGCGTGAATGCCACTGCTACTTGCTCTGGCCTAACATGAGGCGGAGTGCTGTCAGAATGTCAAGCTACAAATAATATGTTCGTGTGTGGCATGCTTAAAGGCAGGTCACGTTTATAAAATAACTTTTTACTTTCACTGTGGTTCGTAACTACTAGTTTTGTTTAACTTGCGGATTATACTGCGCAGTGTGCGTATAACAGATATTATGGTAGCTTGTGACGTTTAATATGAATACTGTTTCCATCCTTAATACGAAAGCAAACTCTCATTATAGGTACATTAAGTAGTTGTAGAACCGGCAATAAACGCGTATATTTTGACAGAGGACATCTTAATCTGCTGATAATTACTATGCACAACCATGACGACCACAAGAAATAATATTTGCAAAAATCAAGGCCATGCTCTTGCCCACCCATCATGCTGATAAATAAATTATTTTATTTATGTAATTTTTATTAACATCTGTTTAGTTTCCTTTGGCCGGCATAGTGACGGCGACTGAGGCAGCCGTAAATAAACTCGGTTTTCTCTGTCGTTGTCACTCTTGGACCTCCTCTTGCTTATCATCAGACGGGACGAGGTCAGATGTCGTGTCACAATAAAAGAAAAGTTTTCAAAATAAATACATATATATGTCAGTAGACAAACCAATATCTGTTAAGGGCTTCTATTCAATCAATATAATGCTACACCTTGATTCTTACAGGGATAGGCTGAGATAACGCCTATATAACTCTCCCGCTTTTTTCACATCCATATTTTATTTTTATATTTACATTTCTATACTAAGCTATTAAAGTGCTTGTTACATAGAAACAGGACAACCAATGTACATATGTATTTCAAAGATACATAGGTACCGGTGGGTGCTTTCGAACTCGTGCTCTCGGTTTGTGTAACCATTGCACTGCCACTACACCACGGTCGCCACAATTCTCTTTATACAAATTTTATAATTATTCACTTACTGTATTAAGACTCATAACACAATGTATATAATTATCATCCTTTTCCACTTTCCTTTTGTATCTTTGTGTGGCTTCCGGGTCTAATATGTTCACGTCTTTGGGCCAGCCACCTTCGGCGTGGTTGGCACCAGTTGTGGTATATTCTGCTCTATTAATAGAAGCTTAGAGATTAATTATTTAGAATACAAACATTTAACTTAGGTCTAACTATAATAACAGTATAGTTGACCGTGGCAGTATACCGTTGACTTGTTTTACCTGCATTGTAAAACAGGTCAACGGTAAGTTACATAAAATATCTGTAAAAATTAATAAATTTTGCACTGTTGGTATGGTTAAACCCATTATCCAATTTTATGGATATTTGTTTTAGCTATTTAACCGTATAGCGTGTATAAAGAGGATTGTGGATGTGAGGGAAGCGAGAGAGTTATGTCAGGATCATGGCAGCTGGCACTCCAGTGTCTCTATCTATCCTTGTGGGAAAGAAGCGTGAAAATTTGAATAATTGATTTTTGTAGTCTACAATGGAGAATAATAGGAAGGAACAACTATTTTAAAATCAAAGAGAGGAAGATTTTTCTTTTCCATAGAAACTTGAACAAGGTAATACTTTGATTATGAGGTTGTTTTTAAGAGAATCCAAACTATTATATATCAAGATCTGGGTATTTCCTTCACATCCACAACTTTTCTCATACATGCTCTGTGGTTATGGGCACTAGGCAACCCAGCTTTCTTGAATCGCATCTATACTTAAATTAAGGAACAGCTAATATAGAGATGAGTATTGGAGAAATCTTACCTAATAGTGTTAATATCATGTTGACTATATGTTGGAGTATTCTGTGTGAGCTGATTAACTGGATTCCTAAGGATATAGCGTTTCTGTTCAACTGTGTCTGGTGGTATACTATCACACAGCTCCGGCCCTTGTTCACAAAATAATGGCTGGCGACCGAACTCGAGGCGTTTCTTCGTGTATTCATATTTAATATCCATCTTATATAATTTATTTTGCTCTCTTTGTGACAGAAATCAAATTGACAGGTTTTGTAATGACACACAAATTCTTGTTTATAATTTTTAACAATGACCTTAATTATACTTTATATTATAGTGATTCGGTTTTCTAATTATTGTTATAAGATTTATTAGAAATAAAGGATTATCTTTTTTAATATTATATGGGTGTATTCCGACCAAATCGGAGAAAGTTAGGTTGCCTAGTGCCCAAAACCATAGAGCTTGTATGAAGAGAATTGTGAATGTAAAGGAAGCAAGGGAGTTGTGTAAGGATCGTGGCAAGTGGCGCTCTATTGTCTCTACCTATCCCTGTGGGAAAAAGGCGTGACAATTCGAATGATTGAATGAATACCTAAATATCATTGCCTTTATTAATAATAATAAAGTTATTTACTGCAAAAAGCGATACAATTGTCGAAAGAGCATTTTCTACCAGTTATGCTTTGGGTGAGCATATTTAAACGTATTTAACGATACCTCGCTAAGCCCTAAAGAGCTTATAAGCCGAGTCAAAGAAAATGTCTTCAAATACATTACTCAACTTCTGAAGCAGTAGGGTAGACGGACGGAACGTGTTCAAAGGAAATAACTATAGAGCGGTGAATTAGTTTAGATAGGATTTTATATAGGGTAGATAAATGTTTAGATTGTTCCTCCCTCTCTACAGCTGTTACGTGTGTTGAGAATCGTAACTCTCGTTGATATTCTTTACAACGTGGAGAAGCTGAATCTCCCTATCTTTTACTGCGTGGATTGCCCATATAAGGTGGTATTAGGGCTGTGGACTCCTTCAGGCTCGGGGTTAGCCTGTCGCTTTATGTGGCCACAACAGCCGGCACCACTGAATATGTCGGACGAATGTACCCCAGCTCCCAATCTCCAGCGTTTGTGATAAAGGAGGCCATCGTGTGGTTTTAGCCGATAAGAGTCCGGCATTACCCTGGTTATTACCCCGAGAAACCAGGAGTATCCTCACGAAAAGAAGGGCTGTGGACTCCCAGGTCTAGATAGCGTCTGCCATCTCGGCCTTATTTCCTCGGTCTTTCTATTTCACACACTTCTAAAACTCTACAGGAACTATAGGAAAATTTAAACCCGAAATAGAGTGTACGGATATGATATTTATCTTTCCATTCGGTTGACTCCTGTGACGTAATGATGCGTGAATGAGCACATCTGACTCAATATTATTGTTTCCCAATAACACAACACAATAGATAAAAGACGTTCACTTTTTTGCTTTCCTTTTTTATTAAGTTAACATGAGATGTGCTTTAAGATGGTTAGAAAGCAAGTCAAAACGCGGGATATACGTATTTCTTTGACTGATATACAACAGCATTGGGTCGCTGGTGCTGCTCCAGCACTCCGGCTCACAGTTGACTCCAGGAACTCCGGCAACTTTCATGATTAATCCGAAACGGGAATAAGCTATCTGAGGCCTATAAAATCCAATCTGTATTCACAATATAATGTAAGCATAATAGATTGTGTTTCATGTTTTCCAGACATAGGTATCCTGTTGAAGATTGTCGTATAGTCACAATGTGATGGGTGCTAGGACTTGAAAGTACGAGTAGTGTAGTTGCAATGACATCCACTACATTTAAATTGTACAATCTCTAATTTGTTTAGGTATTATTCAAATTTAATATTTAAAATTCTTAATTCGTCCTTCGTCTTCTTACACTCGTGATGGATTTAAGGAAATTTGCAATTTAATTTGAGGTATTAAATAGTGTAAAGTTTTAATTCTATAAACATTCCATGTATAAGGAGGGTACTTTGAAATTCTAAGCTGGGCTTATTGGCCGGCTTGTATTATGTAGTTATTATTATGTTCTATCAATATTCACGGACCCGGTAAGTCCTAATACTCGACCAGTCTTACCGGAGGATGGGCAGCAGCGTCCTCTTAACGTGCGGTCAGTATACTGCGATCCCCAAGCCGCAACCCCCCATAATAAACGACAAGAAACCGGTGGATGCAACTGGGATCTTGTCGTTCGGGATGGCGTTCTTAGGGCGTCCATTGCCTATGCATGTACAGCAATGGACGTCTCCGGGCTGTCTATTTATCAATTAAACTGCAGTCAAATTAGCTTGGAGACAATTTTGCATTTGTAGGAGTGTGTTGTAGTACACACGCTTAAGAGCGCGTTTCCATTATGTCGTGGTGGTAGATAAAGATGTTACGATCTCCTATCATTATGTTTAGTTTTATCCTTATTCCCAGTGGTATTCCGATTTGCATTTTTGGAGTAATGTAAAGTCAGCAAATAAATAAATAACGTTTATGTTATTTGTAATTTTTTTAAAATTAAATATATTCTATTTTTAAAGGTTAAAACGTTTTATTCCGACATTTCGTCAACACCAGTCATTACACAGTCATCCTCGCTTTCAACAAATGAATCATTTAAGTTAATTATAATTTATAATCTTTATCTACCGCCACGACATAATGGAAACGCGCTCTTAGGCGCACTACTACAAATGCGAAAACGTCTCCAATTTATTTCACTGAATGTGCTTTTCTCTATCTGCCTGCATAGGGACAAAGACTAAGGTAACGGTCAGGCAATGTCAGATTACGCGCCATAACTTAAAGTTGTCAGACAGGGAAAGCCTTACATTACAGCATAACTCCACCTTTAGTATATATTTTACTAGCTGTGCCCGCGGTTTCACCCGCGTAAAATTAGGTTTGTAACACAGCCATAAAAAAGGAGGTTCTCAATTGGACTGTATATCCCTTATTTTATAATTATAATTCGATAACTCATATAAAAAAATTATAGACGAAAATAAAAATAAATATAGAAAAATTCCAAACAGCTGAAACTATAGTCAATGGGAAATATATATTTTTCATTATTATAAGTAACCTATGTTACTTGTAGTACCTCCAAAAATACGTGTACAAAGTTTCATGATAATCGGTTAAGTAGTTATTGCGTGAAAACGTAACAAACAAACTCACATTCACATTTATAATAATAGTAGGATTATTAATAAATAAACAATACAACTTATATGTATAACTAGAAGTAAGTACATATAGTACAAGTATTGGAACGTAGCAAGTAAGCGTCAAAGAGTATCTGATATATCTGATGCGTCGAACTTAAACGAGAACACTAATCACTTAGCTTAAAGAATTTTCACTTGTAATGGTTAAAAGAAATTCTTCGAAAGACTCCTCTTACATTTTTGCTTTTGTAGTGGTTGGCTTTGAGTTCTAATATGTTTCCAGTTATTCCATTTATTACTATCTACATATATAGCAACCGCACATTTAAAAGTAAAGTTGGTTTTGCGAGTCACATTAGAGCGCATCATAGTACTGACTAAGGAGTCGCTGTTGCCGGACACGGCAAGGAGATCATCATTATCATCATCATCATCATATAGTAAATAGGTACTACATACTTACGCCGACGGTTTTTATCTTCATATTAATAAACAAAACAAATAAACATCGCTCGAAGAACCAACAACCGATGGGGATGAAAGGTTCTAGAGTGGAGACCACGACTGAAAGACACAGCGTAGGTAGGCCTCCCACTAGGTGGACTGACGACAGAACTGACAGTCACAGCATCTGGCATCTTGTCGTTCGGAATGGCGTTCTAAGGGGGAGTCCTATGTTCAACAGTGGACGCCTTCTGGCTGATGATGATTAATAAATGAGCTCTCTACATTAAAAACCCGTAAAATATTATTGGATTTTTTTGTGGAATAGGGTGCACTTAAATTAGACGTTACCGCAATTATGAACATAAAACTGTGAAATACTTGTATTTTTATATATTTTTTAAAAAATTCTATACTAAGCTACTAAAGTCTTGTATCATAGAAACAGGACTACCAAAGTACATATATCAAAGATGGTATTGGTGAGTGGTTTCGAACCCGTGCCACTCGGCGTATGTAGCCAATGCTACACCACTACACCACGGTCGCCACTACACTTGTTAGTCTTAACTCTTTGTTTCCCTTATTAACTCTTCAGTTTGACTTTTCTTATACACGCCACAGATAACTGTAAGCAGCATTCCTGCCCAGGTGGATTTCATTAAATACCATTTACACTTCTATTGTTGTACTTAAGCGGCACGGCCAGTGGATTGATCAACTAATAGGTATCTATAAAATCAGTTTGTATTATTTATATTAAAATAAAATAATTTATTTGTTGAGTAACGGGTAAATAATAAGATCTATATATTGATCTATAGATAAATGAAAATAAATTATTAAAACTAAATTTAATTATGAAAACATTTAAATTAACTAAAATTTAAATCCAAATTATATTTAAATAAAATGTTGAAATTCCTCCTCTTGCATAAACTCAGATACTACTTACTGTATCCCTAATTAGCTAACAACTCCTACTATCTTTTTTTTATGTTCCTATTGTCCAATTCCTTTACACTGTGTCGAGTAGTTCGTTAAAATAGGAACACCGCCATATAAAATTAAAATCTCAAACAAAAATCTGTTTCTGTGTTTTTATTTAGATGTAATATATATTATATAGTTAAAAGTTTCTTTCTTTTCGTTTATGTTTTGTTTTAATTACATTGTATACTGTATTTTTCTTACTTGGCACAAGTAGTGCGCTAACAACTGAATAAACAGATTTTTTATGGTTTAACTCAGTCGTTATTACTACGACAGCCAGTCGCTGATTAACCTATATGAATAAATGAATTTAAACATAATATAAGATATAGTTTTAATTGAACATATTATTTAAATTCAAAGTACGTGATTAAATTGTAGCGTAACTATAGTATATGTCATTGCTAATCCAACAAGGGTAGGCAGTAACTGGCGACCGACTGTCGACCCACCCCAAATGTCTAAACTTAATGGTGTTGTAGATATCAAACGAATTAAATATTTTATTTGTTTTGCTTGTATTGTATCTGGAAGAAAATAAAAGATAGTTAGAAAGGAATTTGTCACACTGAGTGCTTTTTGCAGGCAGACGAAGAGAATGTAATTTTAATATCGTATATATGTTAAAAAATTACAGTTACCGATATTTGCTTCGGGTCTGGTTATTAAAGAGTGGTAGGCAGTGGTGCCCAGTCTGCCAGTCCGGGGTAATACCAAGAAGTTACTTGGTCGCGTTTTGGGATCAGCTTATGAGTTTTCGGTTTCAATAAGGCCGACATAGTTGATGTGTCTGCTCTTTAAGTTATTTACCTGTAGTAGTAGCCCCCTCCATTTATGGACCGCACTCTTTCTTTACCAGGCGGGGTGATGTTATAACATGTCGAGTCGCAATAAAAAAAACGTATCTAGTAATAAATATGGAGGATCCTTATTTATTACTAGTTTCAAGTGCCTTCTATATTTTTTTGCTCTAGCCTGCTTTGGCTGAACCTCATAATGCATCCAGTTGTGACCAATATTTTAAAACAAATAGGAATAGACTAATAAGTAGTGTCAATTGGACAAAAACAACCAAGGGTGCATGTCGTTCGATCACTTGCGACCGAGGATCGAACCCGGTGTTTGTCGCCCTCTCGTCCATTATTTTTATTAATTGCTATTACATCTATCCAACATGTCTTCTTTGTTCTGATTTGTTTTTTTTCTGACAAACCTTCAATTAAAAAGAAAAAATAATAGTTCATAGTTTATAAAAACTAACCTCCACTATGCTCCGAATAGTTCAATAAAGTGGTCAATCGTTTATATGTAATACTTATTGTTCGATGTAACTTTTGCCCTTCATTCAAAAATATTAATATTAATAATAAATATTGAAATAAAAATACGAAATTCATTATAATCTCATGTAGATTTGATCTCTGAAATAAAGTTTATTGTTAAAGTGAAATAAAAAACAAATAATTTAATTTCCTTACACTTTTGATCTATGTTAACACACCAAACCTTTTTTTTAAATTTATTTAGATTATAATATACTATGTATGATATACTATATATTATGTAGATCACCACATGTTAATTTTTAAATAAGTGTTATGTCTGACAACTCTGTGTCCACTGTCTCTCTCCACTTTTTCTTTTTATTTTATTCTACTCGGCATAAAATTTATTGTTCCGACGACAATAAAAACCAAGTCTTCACGGTTGCCCCAGTCGCCGACACTATGCCGGCCCAAGGTGCTTCTTCACGCATCGCTTGACGGACCAGGAACATCAGGATCAGGAAATTGCTCGTTTCAACTAGACCGGGTTCATGTCTTATGCCGAGCCACAATAAATAAACCTACAAATATACATACCATCTCCCTAGCACTAAATGCAATCCAATTTAAAATTAAAACATTGAATAATGGAAAGTTGGCAAATAATGTAAAAATCTGAAAAATAAACTAACATATTACAATTAAGCATTAAATATGGTTACTGGTAGTATTAGTCATATAATATATACAATATGTTATTCTGTAAAACTATTTCAGAAAAAGCTCTCTATATGAAAGTAATTATTGTAAAATAATTCCTATTGATTTATTCATTTTTGGGTAACTTATTATTTCGAATTATTATTTCTAATCGCATAGGCTTATTTTTCAATATAATTCAAGCGTAGTAACATAATGCGTTAATATCCAAATTTCACCTTAACAAATAAAATTAAAGACAAGGGTCTTCAACCAGTGTGTGTTGCCAGTGATGACGTATGTCCCCTAAATGTTGGCCTGTTGAAAAAGTTCAGAGTCACTCAGCAAGCAATCAAGAGAGCCTTGTTTGGCGTGTGCCATGCTCTGCGCGATAAAACCCGGAACGAGGATGTTCGCAAAAGAACCAGAGTTACCGACATAGCTCGTAGGATTTGCGAGCTGACGTGGCAATTGGGCTGGCCAGATCGCTCGAAAAACCGATGTATGTAAGTATGTAAGCCTCCCACTAGGTGGACTGACGACATAGTCACGAATAAGCGGTGGATGCAATTGGCATCTTGGCGTTCTAAGGGAGGCCTATGTTCAGCAGTAAACGCCTTCTGGCTGATGATAAAATAAAATTTACTTACCTGCATACCAAATATATTACGAAACAAACCACAGATTAAATAAAGTTTCTTATACATTGAAGCAATTGAATTATAATCATTTTTAATATTATAATTTGTATTAATATTCTCTGACATTCTGTTTGTTTGCTCTACCACAAAACAAACTATGGAATACATAAAGAAAAATTCAATTTGTAATTGAATTTCACAATACCATATAGAAACTATACTCAAAATAGAATGAATGTGAAATGTTTTTGAATAACTTTCGATAATATAATACAATGCAGTAGATATAACGTAAGTCATTACATAAAGTATGATTTTTATAATTATTCTCCAGTTAATATTCTTAATTTCCATATTATAACTTTTATTGTTAATTTCTCTATTAATTGTATTTAGTAGTTGAACCATGTCGTTATATCTTTCAGATGTAGCACGCGCACTAAAAGTTTCTAATAAACAATTCACTGTTACAAGAAACGAATAAACCAGCCTTGTATCATAACTATCAGTATTATATATCATTTTAAAGAATATTGTCTGATGTAATAAAAATGCAATATAATAAACCACAGATAATAACATTCCAATATTCATTAAAATGTATTTTTGTTTACTTTTAATAGGATTTCGATATAAAAATATAAAATGCTCCATGATAATGAATTTTCTTAATAATTCTGTTATTGTTAACATTTTCATGCGTGTTTCTAGATACGTTATTATTATTGAAATATGAAATGTTTTCCAATAAGACGTTGTTGTCTAATTGACGTGTGAAACTATTAAGGTGATAAAATTACTCACTGATGGTATAACGTGATCATGAAAGATGAGGCAGAAGTACTGTAGTTGATACATTTCAAATTATGTATGAAATTCAATAGAATACTACCAGTAAATACATTTCTAATATAGTCATCATAACCCTAAAAATAAATTATTTTGGATAATATTGAAAAAAAAAAACAATTAATTGCAACTTATTTTTCATTTCAACTGTTAAGCTGGAATGCGGTCCATAAATGAATGTCACTGCTACCACAATTCAATAACTGTAAGTAGCAGTCACATCTACTATGCCGGCCTAGTTGGAACCGGCGACTTAGAAGCTGATCCCGAAACATGAGTAAGATGGCAAGATTTAAACCAATAGGACATTGGTACCTTTCAATATAGTTTTAGTGGATCTTATTGTCTAGGGCTGCTTTCACACGTCCGTTTAAGTAACGCATACGAAACGTAGAACGTTTCAACAACGATTAAATATTCCAATACTAATTTTTGACGTATGGACATCGATCTTTTGCGACCGGGGATCAAACCTGGCGCCAAGTTTCTATTTAAAGACGACTACTACTAGACGTTCTATTAATTGATTTAAAACTTCTTAATTAGTTAATAAGTGTAATAGCTTAAAGTACTTCACATGAAAGTGTAGCCTTAATTCAATTAGGATGATTACAAAAAGTAATTTGGATTAATGGACAAAGTTATTTATTTACATTTATTTCAAAATTGTTAATAAAGGTATGATGTTATCAAAATTAGGGAATGTGACGATGCATTGTCTCTGCCTATCCCTATGGGAAAAAGGCGTGAATGACAATTTGTTTGATCGAATATTCACCAAACAGGATTAAAATTAAGTCACATTACAGTTTTATTTTTTTTCTATTGTTTTTTGATTGAATAAATATTGTAAAAATAAAACAATTTATTAGTCTAAAAAAACAAAGTACATTTGGAGATGATTACGAGTACTTACCGCTTCTTACATTTATTTTATTCTTTTATAAAAACATAATCGAGGAGACTTTTGGATGTAAAGGTGGAGAGTTGCGTCAAGTTCGTGGAAAATGGCGCTCCGTTGTATCTGTTTATCCTTGTGGATTATCCAGGCGTGATAATTAATGATGATGAAAACATATTTAGAGAATATTTAGGAATAAAAATAGTAACATCTTTACACCGAGAAAAAAGTTTTTTGGGTCGTCTCTGTTTTATTACCTACAAATACTCCAAAAATACTTTATCAATTATGTAAGAACATTGCATAGAGAATGCTTTTTTATATTATGTAATATAATTTAATTCCATAGAACAGGAATTGAATTTTCTACATCATTTATGAGTATAAAAGACAATAAATGAGCTTTCACGGATAAACAAAGGTGACTGAAATCGTCCTGAAAAGTTAGTCAATTACGCTGAAAACAAACGGTACCTGAAATGTGAGGCATACATGGTATGTACCTATATACAACTTTGTTTATTTGCGGCGACTGGCGTTAGAGCGGGAATTCAATGAATATTCGTGTTTATTTCAAATTGATTTGTAAACGAAGTAGGATTGAATAAGTGTCAAAATAATTACTAGGTATTTATTGTTTACTATTATTGTAAAATACGACATTCAATAATATTGAATGTTGATTGGCTTTGTTGCTGAGTGCAGAAAAAGTAGTAGGATTTGTTATATAAATATTTCATATTTTATTGTGACTCGACATCTGACTCTTGTATGGTAAGTAAGAGGGAGAGCTGATGACAAAACCACCAACTCACTTCACGGTTGCCTCAGTCGCCCTATAGTTGCCGGCCAGAGGAGAGAATATATGAAAGAGAGAACAAAGGTAGTAGTGCATTCCAATTGCTAATTGTTTGACAAAGGAATAATCTTTTAGTTCGTTTGTTTATTCGGTTAATAGAATAAGGATGCATATCACGACCTGTGCTGCGGGCACGGGATTAAGAAAACGAGGTAGAAATTTTTAGTTTTAGTTTAGTGTTAAAAATCGGTGATAATATTTTGTAAGCCGATGACCAGGGAATTGCAGTATTTTTGTGGAAGCACACTAATACACTTATGTTGACATCTATATGATATATGATATGTCATAAAGATGTCACGTGAAATATTAAAACTTCGAACTGATCATTGTGAGCCAAGGCATACAGTGGCTTACCATTCAAAACATCAATTACATCCCCTTTATAACAATGACATTTAACATAGTGAAAATAACATAACATAGGTAGTACAAAGTAAAGTAATATAATAAATTTATAAACTCTTAAAAGTATTATTTTTTACAACTTGTACCAACTCAACACACATAGTTGCCTACCAAAGAGCGTTAACAGCCCCAACACTAACTCAGTCGTCAAAGTTAAAATGAAAATAATTTATTAGCACAAGGTATGTTGTTAGCATGCACTTGCTCATCGTCAGATTCTGCCATCACTTCGGAAAGTCATATAACGCCTGGACATAAAAAACATACGAAGTAGGTATATATATTTAAAAAAAGGTAATACATACTATCTATAAATAATGAAATACTAAAATAACATAGTTATATTAAATCCATGCAACCACACAGGTACACAAAACATAAAAACTGAAATGAAAAAAACCTCCATGAATCTAAATTTATTGGTAAATAGATTAATCTCATACATAGTGTATTTAAAAGCGTTCGTTAGCTTACGTATTTGAATCTGAATGCGATTGTGTTTAGTTTGTGAATAGCGCCTCCAGATTGCTAAATGAACATTGTTTCAAATGCCCGCGGCGACTCACCTGCTGTGCGAACTCCGCGATATTACAACTTATACGAAATTTTGGGCATTTTGCGACCTCCTAAATATACTCGACAAAGGTTTCTAAATACTCCTTTGTTCATTTGTTACCACGAATAGAACGTTACTACAACAAATGAAAAATTTCACATATTTACATTCGGTACATTTCTCCAATTCACTAACAAATTTTCAGTTTTTTGATAGTGAATAAAAATTTACTGAAATAAAAAAAACAACTTGTCACGCCATTATTCCACAGGGATAGACAATAGAGCGCCATTTGCCACGATACTGACATAACTCCCTCGCTTACATCAAATTCACAATCAGACAGACCCAGCAGGGTATGTCGTCATGGTCAAAAAAGGTTTAAGAAGCTGACATATTGTATAACCCACAATAATAGAGAGAAACTTTAAAAAGATATAAACTTATTTTCTGAAATGAGTGTATAACATAGTCGCTGGGATAATAACGGCGACTGAGGCAACCATGTAGTGCTTCGTTTTTTTCAGTCGTCGGCTAACTTGGGCCATATTGCTTACCATCAAGCAAGTCAAATGTCGCGTCTCTATTAAAATAACAGCAATTAGGTGTTGTCGTTGTCACTACGATTGAGGCAACCGTATACTTTCAGTTGTTGGGACTTAGAGACTTCCCCTTGTTTACTATAAGGTAAGCCTATGTCAGATGTCACAATAAAAAACATAAAATATGCAAAATCATAAAATAAACTAATCATTGTCACGATATCAATATCATTATGTCGTAAAATATGTTATCTGAATGAGGGACGTATATTTTGCCAACAAAATTTTATCACAAATTACCTATAAACTGGTCGGCAATAAAACCTCACATAAATTCGGGTAATAGCACCGAAATTATTGTTATCTGCGGTGACGAGCACGATGCACTACGTGTTCTGTACAACAACAGACAATATACCTACGGCATCATTTATTCGTTTGCCAGATAACAGGAGATTGGCAGATAATTGCAATCATGAATTAAGTAATCCGATAGCTATTCGTTTTGCACTACTACTACACCACAGTCGCCTTACAATTGTAGGTGAACTTTATGCCCTTGGACATTCTCTACTATTGTGCTTTAGGGACAAAAGAAAAAGGATTTAAAAAAAGTCCAAACAATCATATTAGGGAGTGCATAGTTTATAAGTATATAATATGCACTTAACGAATATCATTTACTTAGTTTTTATGCCTCGATATTCACGAAAGAATTTCCACGATCCTAATACAGCTTCCACGTACACTTTTCACATTGTGATGGGAATTACAGATTTATAATGATGACGTAGATTTGATTTGAAACCTTTTCTAGGGTTATATTCGTTTTACACTAATATTGCAACGTTAATAAAAGTTTTTTAATTACTCTTTGTATATTCCCGAACGTAGTGGCAGTCAACTTGGAACAGCAATACATTTTAATTATTTTAAAGTATTTATAAATCTTATGTAGATGCATACGTTAAACAGAGCAGGCTCAGGAGGTTGTTTTCCGACCAAATCAGAGAAATCCTTAAGAAAGCTAGGTAGCCTAGTGCCTGTAACCATAGAGCTTGTATGAAGAGAATTGTGAATGTTAAGGAAGCGAGAGAGTTGTGTCAGGATCCTGGCAAGTGGCGCTTTATTGTCTCTGCCTATCACTGCGGGGAAAAGGCGTGACAATTTGATTGATTTATTAATATTTTGAAAAAAAAAAGATATTAATGAATAATTGATTACAGCTAACGTAAACCATCATAGGATGTTAATGAGACAGACCTCAGAGGTTACACACTTAAGCTTTAAGGTGACATTTCGTTTTTCAATAAAAAAAATTTGACATTACAATAAATTAAATTTTAATAGGTATATTATAATCATCATCAACAATCATCAGCCAAAAGGCGTCCACTGCTGAAACTAGGCCTTCCCCTTAGAACGCCATTCCGAACGACAATGCATCTACCGGTTACTCGTGACTTTCTATATTATTTTAATTAGAATTTATTTCTATTTCTATTTTAGTAAATGCTTTTATCATAGAAACACGACGATCAAAGGTACCGTCAAAGATACATTGGTTCCAGCAAGTGGTTATGAACCCGTTCTCTTGGTTTAAGTGACCATTACACGTCCACAACATTACGGCCGCCTTAAATAAATAATAGCTTTAACGTTTAATGAATAAAAAACTAAAGTTAAAAAAATATAAATGCAGTTTTTCCTCAAACCGACGCTCTGTTGAGAAGGTGGCTTCAACTCATACATTATAAAGACCATTACACACTATACTTATAATATGTAAAACTAAAAGATACTAATAAATATAGAAGATACTTAAGTAAATAAAAAATTAACATGACTTAAATATATTTTTATCTTGACATTCATAAAGAGGTAAACTCCCTTAATACCTTTAATTTGAATTTGAAATAATACGTGTATACGAGTATTTGTGTATTACAGAAATTGGTAAAAGTTACCTTTAAACTAAAACCATTACAAATTTGACCAGAAATGGATAAAAATAGAAATGCTTTAAAAACAAAAATATTAACAATAATAATAAATGAAATTTATTATACTAAAATGATAATAAAGTAAAAGCTGATCCCTATAAACAATGTGTTAACTCCGTAACATAATATTTTAAAAGTAAAATTTAGTTTGCAACCCGTTAATTTGTGAGCGAGCGCTGTGTAAGCGGCTATGAATATTCATCCTCATTATTTGATGTAAAAAGAAGATTATGCAATATGAATATGCGACGAATGCATCGCTATGACTATATTATATGTAATTATACATGATATATAACATTGGCAATTCCAAGTCCTTCCTCTGCCTTATCATCCTGCAAACGCAGCGTAAGACTTACCTATCACCAGGGGGCTTACCGCGTAACACCAATGGTAATGACAATAAAATTTATTCCTATTTGTTTAAAAAGTTACGCGGTCGCTGTTAGTATCAAAAGCAACTTTTATTCATTAGGACAATGAGTTTCAATAAAAAAGAACATCGATTCCATAGTTATAGGGGCTTGGTAAATCGTACAATGTTTCTACCTGTAGATTGTTAAATAAAATGTAGACCGGGTATTGCAAGTGTGAAAAGACGAAGATGGAACATGGTTGAAGAGTTCCTGGAAATATTATCCGCGGTATAGACGTTAAAGGACGCATAGAGTCGATATGTTTCTGCGAAAGATCTATTCCTTTATGAGAAATATTGTTCTTTTGTCAACTGTCTGCCCACCACTCATTACATGAGTATATTGTATTACATTTCTATACTAAGCTAGGGGCTAAATTGCTTGTATCGTACAAACAGGATAACCAAAGTACATATTATATCAAATATTGGTACCGACAATTAGTTTTAAACCCGTGCTCTCGGCTTGAGTAACCATTGCACTAGCGCTATATCACGGTCGCCTTAAGATCTCCAGCTGCCTTAGTCTGAGGTAACAAAGGCTATTGGGATAACATTAGATTGTGTATTATTATAAGTTATGCGCTTAAATAATACATTCCATTGAGTTGCGATGCCATTGGAATTCACGCACATACCTAATGGCTAATCATATGGTCACAAATTATGTGAATCTACGTGTGTATCTATCTATATATATACATAACGTGTTAAAACAGTGTTTCCCAACCTTTTTGAGGCCATGCCCAACCTTAACATTTCTAAATTTTTTATGCCCCCCATACATAATTTTTAACCTTTAAAAATTGTTTTGTTCCCTTATGAAATATAAATGATAACAGATTTTTTTAAGAATTTGCCTTTTTTGTTAAATTTGTCACCGATATCTAGCATTGCATTTAAATAACCCAACGCGAAAGGGTTAAAGTCGTTTCGAGTCCAATTTTAAATTGCCCTTCTTAACTATGTGGGCCCCACGTTGGGAAACACTGTGTTAGAATAAATAACTCGTGGTAAATATAAATAATTATGCTATCACATTCCTGGCTACCATATTCACAATATTTGGCCACAATATTTCCTTTAGCCGGCATAGTGACGGCGACTGAGACAACCATGAATTGGGTCGGTTTTTAAGTCGTTGGCGCTCTTGGACCTCCTATTGCTTAACTTCAGGAAAGTGGACGTGGGATGTCGAGTCATAATAAAAAATATTAAAATACCTACATTGTTATTAAGTTTAATATGCAAGCCAATGTAACTCCACGTGTAGTATATCAAAGAATTGATAATGTTGACGTTACAGAGGCATGCAGGGGTGCGCGAAAGACGGACATAATTGGGCAATAACTCATCCGGAACTTTGTCCTACCTCAGACTTCTCCGCATGCTACCTGCCGACCTATTTAACTCAGATACATTCAAATTTTTATATTAAAATTGTGCAATGGCACCCTCCCCATTCGCTTTCGTTCTGGGAAAATACTAGTTTTCTTTTTATATATTTTTATGTATTATATTATAAAAAAGTTTGCTGACAATCTACTAACTAGATAGCCTACAACATTAGACAAAGAAAATAAATCGCTACTTTTCACGATCCTGGTACAACTCTTTTCTTTCTTTCACTTTTGATACATGCTTCATAACTGCATCGCTTTATTATTATGGGCACTACAGAGCACTGATTTTTTTAAGATTGCCTTCAATTTATACGGAGAACATATTTTCTGCGTCGTTCCGTATAAATCCATAATATACAATCGAATATAAAATTGTATATATGAATACATAGGCGACCGTGGTGTAGTGGCAATGGACACGCAAACTGAGAGCACGGGTTCAAAACCACTCACCGGTACCACATCTTTGATATATGTACCTTGGTCGTCCTGTTTCTATGATACAAGCACTTTAGTATAGAAATGTAATAAATAATAAAATATATAAAATTGAAAGTATTTATGGATATCGTAGCAATTACGATGTGTCTCCGCCGTAAGGCATCGATAAAAACTTTGAAATTGCGTGAAAAATTAGCCAGTTTGCAATTTCTTTAAAGTTTACGAATGCATTGCTGTTGGAACATGCAATAATAGTTCTAAACGCCATAGTATTTAAAGTATGTTTTTGTGCCACGTAAAATAAGACGTAGCCGGAAGTTGAAATATTTTTGTCACATAAATTATAGGTTTTTGAAAAATTACCCATTTTAGGTTTGCTACGAGACTGTTTGAACATTTATTATATTGGAACATGGTCTTTAGATTCATAGTTATAATCTTATATACTTTATATTAAAATATTTTTTATTGAATTATTATTTCTCTACGTTTCCTTGGTATTCAATAAAGCTATCATTCATCTATTCCAACAATCACAAATAGAGACAATACAAGGTACTTTTCAAAATCCTGATATCTTTTTTAGATACGAATATTCATAGCTACAAAAACAAACTTTACATGTTTTTAGTATTTTCTTAGATGTTGCGCGAACATTGATTAATGAATTAAACAAATATGCGGTTTACTATCATAAACCAATAAGAGTGGTAGGCAGTGGTACCCAGTCACAATAAAAAAAAAGGATGACCAACACCTAGGTCTCTCCGTGACCACGGTGGTTGCAAAGCTCTCGAAACATCGGTATAATGAAAAATTTTAAAATCAAAAACCAAAATAAACGCGATAGTAAGCCGCATAAAATCTGTTTATTTCATTTTATTGTTTTTGTATTGGACTTGGCAGAAAAAGGTCCCAGTCTCCGAAAAACTGCAACTTTTCAATCGTCAAGGCTCATAGATCCATTAGATATCAGACCAGATATCACCAGTTAAGTAAAAAAAAAAACAACTTTAACTACCTTGTTCCTACCTCGTCATTTAACTGTTTCTGATGCCTGCACAGTTCACCACCTAAGCATCCACACAAAAACCATAATTTTAGGAGTGGTAAGCAGCCATTCGGTGTTCATTTGCTCAGTCTGCAGATCCGGGGTAGTACCACCACTTAATAGGTTATGCAGTTATTAACCTGTATTAGTCGCATCCATTCATGGACCGCACTCCAGATTGATTTGACAAGCCTCCAATAGTGTGTAGAGCCGACATAGAGAAGGCAACTGAGGCTGAGGTAAACTGAATCGGTTTTTTTCAGTCTTCAGTGCTCTTGGACTTCCTCTTGCTTACTGTCAGGTACGCCGTAGTTAGATGTCGCGTTTCAAGAACAAAATAAGTTTTATTAGGTTATTTTATAAACAATTTTTATTATTAAGAGTATTTACGTTAATATCAATGCAACCGATTTATTTAGAGAGATTACGGCGACCGTGGTCTAGTGGTAGTGAAATGGTTACGCAAACCAAGTACTCCCGGTTCTAATGTATCTTATATATATGTATATATCTATTTCTATGATGCAATCACGTTTCGTAGCTTAGTATATAGTAGAAATGTATTGAAAAAATGATTGCGAAAGTGCATTGTATCTACGAGTTCTTTTTCGTTTGTTATTGTTTTATCCCCATTTATAATAAACCGCATCTAATAAACGACAACATGTTTTTACAACGGCCTTTAGTTGGAAATTGGAAAACATAAAATTCAAAATTCTCTTTAAACTCTTCAAAACCATTTGCTTTCATCGTTTGTAAAGATTTTTTGATAACGATTTTTATTTACATTTCTTTACCAAGCTACCAGAGTACTTGTATCATAGAAACAGGACAACCAAAGTACATATATCGAAGATACATTGGTACCAGTGAGTGGTTTCGAACCCGTGCTTTCGGTTTCTATAAACAAACTTAACTCATATTTTTTTACATTTCTATACTAAGCTACTCAAGTGGTTGTATCATAGAAACAGGACAACCAAAGTACATATATCAAAGATATTGGTATCGGCAAATGGTTTAGAACGCCACGGTCGCTTTTTAAATACAGGAAGCACTTTTAGTAGCTTAGTATAGAAATGAATAAGTATATATATTATATATCTTTTTATGTTCAATATTATACAACAATTGGTTTGCTTTATTATATTTTAATATGTTAATCAGGGAGGTATCTAAAAAAAACATTTTTTTTATTGTGACTGATGATAAGCAAGAGGGGTAAAAAACCGACTGAAAAAACAGAGTAAGATCACAACTGCCTCAGTCGCCGGCCAACGGTGCTTCTTTACGCATCACTTAAAAGATCCAAATGAACCGTAAAAAAATAATTACCTCTGGCATAGTGACGGCTACTAAAATCACCATGAAACTAGGCTTTTTTTGACGTTCAATAAAGAAACTCATAATATATTTATTGTGTAAAAAAATACAGAGAGATAAATAAAGACAGGATCGTGGACACGCCACTTGTGACAAATTTTGTTGGATATAACGTATTATATATTTTACAAAAGACGACATATTTTCGATCTCAATTTCTTACATAGACATATTCTACACTTATTGTTGAGTGCAGTTTAACTTTGTTATGAACTTACCAACAATCACACTCCCAGTTAAACGCAAAACAATACTAACAACTTCCACCCTTACTGCCTTAAACTTAGCGTTTATTTTTCTTTGTTTGAATAGTGCATAAACACAAATGTATGTTTTTAAACGAGATTGCTTTAGCCACGAGCTGTACAAGAATTCCTGTCACTTTATATAAGATTATAACTTATTTTCAACTTAGTAAATGAGTCGTTTTAAATGAATTACAAAATTGGCCAAGATGTAGTATAATCCTTATTTCTTATCAGGTTTTTTTTATTTTTTATTGTGACTCGACATATGACAGCACCCCGCTTGATGTTAAGCCAAAGTGTGGTCCTTGAATGAATGTCACTGCTACTACAATTCAATAACTGTGAGTAGCAATCACATCCACTATGCCGGCCTAGATGGAACCGGCAACTTACAAGCTGATCCCGAAACGCGACCAAATCACTTCACGGTCTGTATACTTGTAAGTGGTGGTACTACCCCGGATCGGCAGACTGGGTACCACTGCCTACCACTCTTTGATAACCAGACCCGAAGCAAATATCCATCTCTTTTTTTATTAACAAATATTTGCAATATGTAATACTATTAAATATTACAAATAAAAGCTATGAAACAAATAATTATCTATTATGATCAAGATTTTACGTGTCAAAGGATAAGCAGAGGATATGTAATAATTTTTTTTGCTAAACTTGTTGAGTATAAATATCTTGAAATAAAAAAAACATTTTGTATGCTTTTGCACGATCATTGTTAATGAAATAGAAGATTTATGCAGTTTGTTGCAATACGACAGTAAACTGCAAAAAATCGTATAACTCAATTTAAAACCTAAACTACTTGTTAGATACTATTATTTCTGGTAATAATAATTCATTGGTTAAACTCTTACACCACCGTTACCACAGAGGCAGACAGAGACGCTACCTGCCTTCACATCTACAATCCTCTAGCAAGTTCCGAGTTATTTTATTATTATGCCGGAATTATTTGGGCGGCATAGTGAGGGCGACTAGGGCAACTGTGAAGTAGTCGGCACTCTAGAACCTCCTCTATCTTACCATCAAGCGGGTCGAGGTCAGATGCTGAGTCACAATAAAAAAAACTTGAAATATTGTCCGATTTGATTTACATTATAACCGGTTTAAAAATAAACTGTTTTCAGTATTGTTTCAGATGTGCCATTTTCAAATACCAAAGTCCCTGTAAACAATGAAAACTGAAACGCGCAAACCAACTCAGATACAGACAATAGACAAACAATAAAAATTATTTGACACTTTTCATGTCGGATGAAAGTTTTCAGATGATATCTCTTTGCTTACATTACTTGTTAAGTATTGCATTGACGTTACCTATTATTATTATTATGACACGACATCTTTGCCTGCCCATGTGTTCTGTCCATCCTATAACCTTGGATCTCTTAAAGAATGCATGCATGCACCTTTAGCCGGCATAGTGACGGCGTTTGGGTCAGCCGTGAACTGACTCGGTTTTTTCTGTCGTCGTCATTCTTAGACCTCCTCTTGCTTATCATCAGGCAACCGATGAAAGGTTCTTAAGTGGAGACCATGAGCCGAATGACGGAAGACGGCCTACCTCCCACTAGGTGGACTAACGACATAGTAAAAGTCACATATAAACGGTGGATGCAACTGGTATCTTGTACGGAATGGCGTATGAGGTGGAGTCCTATGTTCAGTGGTGGACGTCTTCTGGCTGATGATGGACGTCTTTTGGCTAGAATACTTAACCCAACACAACTACTGGTGCCACACATAATATTGGTTAGCGATATTTTCGCCTTGACTTGGCTCTCTTTCACTAAACATTAAGTTCATTTATTATATATAATTCATATTAAAAAATCAACAAAGACCGTTCTAACATATGAGAGTAATTGGAACAGTAAGCAATGTACATGAAGTTATTGTTTAAAGTCGTTTGGAATTTGTGATTGTCGTGTCGGTGTCGCACGATTGCTTCCTAGAGCGACAAACGAAAGGGTTTGTTCACATTCATACAGTAAATAAAGTCCCCACATATTTGGATTTGTTTTTATTATTGTTAGAAATCGACATATGTAAAATTTTGATAAAAGATAAATTATTTTAAATATTTGTGCAATATAATAAACTTGAATAAAACTTAAAATATGAAAAAAAGGAACTTTATATAAATCTTTAAAATAAACAAGCAGAGTGACACAAAAGGCGACCTTATTATCAAATCAAATCGAATTGTCGCGCTTTTTTCCCTCAGGGGAAGACAGAGATAATGGAGCTCCATTTGCCACGATCCCGACACAACTCCCTCGCTTCCTTCACATTCACAATTCTCTTCATAAGATCTTACTACAACCTTATTATTAAACAGCAATCTCTTCTAGACAACCTTTGGGTTAAAAGGAGACCGATATAAGCATATGAGGCGACATTTATTATGATTAATAAACACACTTACATTTGTCGTTTATTATACTAGGTACAGGTAAAATTATACACACAATGTACTTTATTATATCAGTTTCATTTTCACCTAAAGATTGCCTGGAAGAGATTGCTGTTTTGTAATAAAATCAAAATAGTGCCAAGCTTTATTTTAGGTTCATTATGTTACAAATCAAATCAAATTGTCAGGCCTTTTTCCCACAGGGATAGGCAGAGACAATGGAGCGCTACTTGACACGAACCTAACACAACTCTCTCGCTTCCTTCACATTCACAATTCTCTTTATACAAGCTTTATGGTTATGGGCACTAAGCAACCTAGCTTTTTAAAATTGATGAAAGGAATTTATAAATCTCATGTGAATGGATACGTTAAACAAGGGAGGCCCAGGAGGGTGTTTGCCGACCAAATCGGAGACATCCTCAAGAAAGCTAGATTACACAATAAACTAATAAATAAATTAGTATGAGTATGTACAGATACATTATTTAACACATCAACCAAATCAATTATAATACAAAATAATCATAGAATTGTAAGTGCAATGTAAAATTATAATGCGAGTTGTATATCTTTATAAATAGTACAAAGTCAGTAGTTGAATGGATAACATTTTTTGGACATTTGAACAATGCTGCATTGTTTGTTTGAATTAAAAAAAAGTCAGACAAAGGAAACTCACTTCCTTCTAGTAATGAGGGATCTCTGTAAGGAAAGCAAAGCACAATTTAACTTATACTACGAGTATTTGACGCCATCTTGGAATTCAACGAACTTGTCATAACCATGCTTATCTTCCTAAACATGTTTTTTTTTATTGTGACTCGACATATGATAGCACCCCGCTTGATGTTAGGCTGGAGTGTGCTCCATGAATGGATGTCACTGCTACTACAATTCAATAACTGTGAGTAGCAGTAATTGACGACAGGCGTGGAGGAACGGTTTAGCGATTGGTTTGTTGCACGTAAAGTCCCGGGTTCGATTCCCGGTCGGAGCAAATATTTGTTTCATAGCTTTTATTTGTAATATATATTAACATTAAATATTGCAAATATTAGTTAATAAAAAAAGAGATGGATATTTGCTTCGGGTCTGGTTATCAAAGAGTGGTAGGCAGTGGTACCCAGTCTGCCGATCTGGGGTAGTACCACTTACAAAGTATACAGACCGTGAAGTGATTTGGTCACGTTTCCGGATCAGCTTGTAAGTTGCCGGTTCCATCTAGGCCGACATAGTGGATGTGATTGCTACTTACAGTTATTGAATTGTAGTAGCAGTGACATCCATTCATGGACCACACTTCGGCTTAACATCAAGCGCGGTGCAGTCATATGTCGAGTCACAATAATAATAAAAATATGGTAGGCCCAATTTGATACAACTATAATATGACTTATTAAATCTGTAAAATAATTAATAATAATAGTAAATAGCCAACATAGCATTAATCTAAGGTGCTCGTATCCTATCTACACCTCCAAAAAAATACATGAAATAGAATAAATAAGTAAACTTTCCGTCCAGGCATGTAATTATCAATCAATCAAATTGTCACGCCTTTTTCCCACGGGGATAGGCGGAGACAATGGAGCGCCACTTACCGCGATCCTTACACAACTCCCATGCTTCCTTCACATCCACAATTCTCCTCATACAGGTTATGAGCACTAGGCAACCTAGTTTTCTTGAGGATGTCTCCGATTTGGTCGGAAAACACTCTCCTGGGCCTGCCTTGTTTAACGCATCCATCCACATCAGATTTATAAATTCCTTTCGTCAATCTACTTTCACTCATTAATTAATTAGTCCCGTATATATTCCAAAAATAATCCATTTAGTTATTGTTACCCAAATTAAACTTGTAACATCTGGGGGCACGGTCGTGCCCCCGACCAAGTCGAGCAAAGCGTCACGGCCGTACCATCCTTTTCTCGAAGCAATTCAGACCATTTTCGACCCCCTGTAACTTCGTTGTGGATAAAACTAGAAGACTGAAATTTCCAGTAACCACATGCAGGCATTGTAAAGACACGTATATTTCAAAATTCATTCAATTTGAACCAGTATTTTAAGAATTATAACGGGTCAAATTTCTTAAATTTTGTCACTCACTGACGCACCGATCATCAAAATTCTAAGGCACTTCTAGCAGACCTAGAAGCTTCAAATTTGGAATATATGTAGTGTTTGGTGTATGAATCAAGGAAAAACTAAAAAATCTAGAAAATACCGCAAAGAAAATTAAGCCCATACAGCCAAGTCTTCAGTTAAATTTTTCAATATTGGCTTTATTCGTAACGATGTTTTAAGATTTTATTTATTTTACGGCAATTATTATTATTGCTATTTATTTTACGGGAATTATTATTATTGCTAGCGCGAGGGCGCGGGGCGGGGACAGTGGCGGGGCGCGGGGCGGGGACAATGGCGGGGCGCGCGGAAAGGTGAATGTCGCCGAGCGTGCAGCAGCCGCGCTCATACGCGCGAGCGACCCAATGCTGTTCGGATGTGCCCAGAATTCTTACCTATAAGTTTGCGATTTTCATTGATAATTTCGATTGCTATATTAGTTTGACGACTAAAGGCTACTCTCATTGGTTTACTGATATTATTTGCTTACAATTTGGACGTTGTTCGGATAAATAATTTAAATTAAATATTGATACTTTAAGTACCTAAGTATTTATAATTTTCTTATTATCTAATCGTATTTCTGCATAAAAATAACTTTGCAATCTAACTTGTAGGTAGTCGCAATGGATTCAGTAATACTGTATGTGAATGATCAGCCTTGTCCACACTGGGTTATTCCTATACCTGGTGATGGTTCGTGTTTATTTCATTCTTTGTCATTCTCTATGTATGGGAATATTGAGTCGTCGTATGATATTAGACTTGCTATAATCGAGTATGTGGTAGCGCATTACAAAATAACCGTCTACAAAATACAAAAAGAAATGAGATCCCATCAAAAACAATACTTGTCAAAAAAACCAAGTCTCGCAACTCAGTTGTTCTGCGGTAAAAAGTTGTGAGATCCATGTAAAACCAAGTCGGTTATTAATTTATTCAGTCTCTACTTAAGCGACTTTCTGTCTTAATACGTCCAGTCTCTAAGACCACGATCGTGGTCCATAACAATTGAAAATCAATTGTGTCTGGAATCTCCGTACTCGAAGCATTAAGTTGTTACGTAATAATTAACAACATCTTATAGTGACGCATATCAATATTAAAATTCTTTAATGTTTTATATAAATATATTGAGACTTGGCCATCGCACTAAATAATTGAATTTACATGTATTTTCAGGCGATTGAATTTACACGTGTTTTCAGGCGATGACCAAGTCTCAATATATTTATATAAAACATTAAAGAATTTTAATATTGATATGCGTCACTATAAGATGCTGTTAATTATTACGTAATAACTTAATGCTTCGAGTACGGAGATTCCAGACACAATTGATTTTCAATTGTTATGGACCACGATCGTGGTCTTAGAGACTGGACGTATTAAGACAGAAAGTCGCTTAAGTAGAGACTGAATAAATTAATAACCGACTTGGTTTTACATGGATCTCACAACTTTTTACCGCAGAACAACTGAGTTGCGAGACTTGTTTTTTTTGACAAGTATTGTTTTTGATGGGATAACTTATTTATATGAAGTTTCTTATGGTTTCTTCTCGACGGAGTACTTCCGTAACCACAGTACTTTGATATTGTATATTGTATATTGTATCATTTGATATTGTAAAAGAGCTCAAGAAATCCTAAATAAATATTTGGATTTGATTAGTTCGGTGCGTTATTTCTTTGTAGAATAATTGACAAGTGAAATGCTTCGCCAGCCCATGTGTTCTCTCCATCCTATGACCTTGGATCCTTCAAGCGATGCGTAAAGAAGCACCTTAGGCCGGCATAGTGTCGGCGACTGGGGAAGCCAGGAACTAACTCGGATTTTTCAGTCGTCGTCACTCTTGGACCTCTTGCTTATCATTAGGCGGGTCGAGGTCAGATGTCATGTCACAATAAAAAAAAGTTAGAAGCCTGCATGCCAGAAACTTGATTGCATAGGGTAAAGACAAGTATCATCATATTTAATATGAGTTTATCGAAATACCTAATAGGAAAATAATATCTCCTAAAAAATTGTGTGTCATTATTCCTAACTAACATTGTACAAATTGTGTTACTTGACGCTGAAAAACATTGTTAACACGTGAAAAATGCTCAAATATCCGTAGTAGTCACCTCGTGATACTTAAGCGAGAGAGTATACTTTCAGGCATAAATTCTGTACCATTTTTAAACAATAAAATAAAATAAAAATATATTGTCACGCCTTTTTCAATGGAGCGCCACTTTCCACGATCTTGATACAACCCCCTCGCTTTCTTCTCATTCACAATTCTCTTTGTACAAGCTCTACGGTTATAGGCACTAGGCAACTAGCTTTCTTGAGGATGTCTCCAATTTTTAAACTATAATATTAATAAAATTCTATATTGCACATAACCTAATGTC
Organism: Tinea trinotella; assembly: GCA_905220615.1. NCBI lineage: Eukaryota > Metazoa > Arthropoda > Insecta > Lepidoptera > Tineidae > Tinea > Tinea trinotella. The sequence continues at coordinate 643,165 of HG992307.1, read as the reverse complement.
TTAAGGCATTTTCTGCTATTTAACCTTTGAGAGATGTCCCCAGTGATTTCTTTACTACAATGATCCAGTAGTAATAAAATATGGTTTTTAAAATTAAACAAATTTTATGCGGCTTACTATCGCGTTTTATTTTTGTTAATGGTTGTACAATATTTTATTCTGACTTTTCGATGGTCAGAATAAATTCGATGGTGGTCTCACCGTGAGCAAGCCGCATAAAGTTTGTTTAATTCAATAATCAATGTTTGCGCAAAATCTAAAAAAATGCTATGCTGACATATTATAATTTAATATTATTTATTTAATGCTTACTTAGGTACTTTAATTTAATAGTGCTGTAAAATTGTACTTATAGTTATAAAGAAATATTGGGCTTCGGAGTCCTCCTTTCCTTAAATGGGCTTATCTAGAGTATTCATTGAGACGCGACATCTTGCCAAGGCGAGGGTAAATAGTGTTGACGACTGATAAAACCGACTCAGTTCAGTCGTCGTCACCAAAAACAATTTTAGGTACGCGTAAATGAAAAGGCTTGTAGAAATCGTAATTTTAGTAGTATTTGTCATACGGATGCTTTTATGTTGGAAATTAGAAACAGAAAAAATGTTTTTTTTTTGTCCTTTATTTAATGATGATCGTTAGCCAAGTAGCGAATAGAACACCATCGCGTATTGCCGGAATTGTAAAGTCAGTGCGGAGTGATTAATCATAGAGGAATGCTGGAGACAAATATAGCACCATGTTCAGATGCAAATATAACATTTCATAAAACGAATTTAAATAAAGTTTTAATATAATTATGTGCATTTTGAATGAATTCATTCAATCTTAAATGTTTGTTTGTAGAGATTATTTACATGTTATTCTTACGAAGATTTCGTTACTTGAATTTCTCAATGTCATTTATATATATATATATATATATATTTAATTATACATTTCTATACTAAGATACTAAAGTGCGTGTATCATAGAAACAGGACAACAAAATTACATATATCAAAGATACATTGGTACCGGTGAGTGGTATTTTTAACCCGTTTTCACGGCCCTCGTGACCATTGCACTACCACTGCACCACGGTCGCCTTAGTCATGTCATCAAATCAATACTCAAATACCCGAGGCCTGGTGTACAATAATATGCTAAATTTATTTTTATTACATTTAGATTTATATTAAAATAACTATAAATCATTATTGTAATATTGATTTATTATTTTTTTATTCTCAGATTAAGGATAAGAATAAGGTAAGGTATTAAATTTAGTCAATAATTGCAAGGGCTATCCACCACTCTCAAATGTATAAACCGTGAATGTGATTGAGTCGCGTTTCGGGATAAGATTAAAAGATACCGTTTCAGATTAGACTGGCATGGTGGTTGCGAATGCAGTTAGGTAGCTGTAGAAGCAGTTGCCTCATAGACCGCACTTCAACGTAACATCAGCGGGGGCTGATTATGTCCAGCCGAAATATAATATAATTTTATATTAGACTGTCATTTATCACCCAACAAATATCTTCTTCTTCTCCCCAAACTCGATTGTTATGTATGTCAAATCGATCATTTGACATCAACGAGTATAATAGATAGTGACACAGTCTATTTGATAGATTTATGTACATAATATATTATATTTGATGGAATCAATAAATATTTTAGTATATAAATTAAAGCTGAACCGCACAATTAATCACTGTTTAGATTTGTTTATGTTATAATGACACCAAAATAGGTTATTTTGATTGATTTACGTTGAGCACATTCTGATTGCTTTAATATAGATTTAGTGCTTTTATAATTGGTACATTTTAATCCTAAATAATGCCATTTTTATGGGTTCTGTTTATGGAAATATAATAAGCAAATTTAAATATGGCTAGGTTGCCTAGTGCCTATAACTATAAGGCTTGTATGGAAGAGAATTGTGAATGTGAAGGAAGCGAGGGAAACGTGGCAAGTGGCGCTCCATTGTCTCTGCCTATCCCCGTGGGAAAAGGGCGTGACAATTTGATTGATTGATTTTATTGATTAGGTATGTACTCTTAAGTTGCAATCCACGAACTAATTCATTGTAACTGTCATCTTGTTGCCTGTATCGATCGCAACTTATTGTTATCGTTATAAGATACACTATATGTATACAAAAAAAGTATACTAGTCTTATAAACAACTATACTTTTATTATCCTTTGAAGCAAATCTTGACAAAACTCTACTGACCAGCAGAGTGAAGGCGACTCAGGCAATCCTAAGCTGAGTTTGTGGTACCTTCCCTAAATTTGCAGACCGGGATTACTAACGCGTTTCAGGATTAGCACCACGTGGAAAAGTACTGCAACTGCAACTGTTTCCGCAATAGGGCCAATACGGCATACTTATTGAAGGACAGAATTCATTTTGTGTGGGGATTGGGCTGTCTTTGTGATTGACAGACGATACAAAATCCTTGTCTTATTTAAAAATTACTAAATTGCACAGAAAAATTAGATTTATTAATACGAGTATTGAAACTACCATTTATATATTTTTCATCATTGGACAATACAAAAATAGCCCAAAATGAATGATGTCCTTTTAATCACATTTGGCGCGTAGATTTTATAAAAATGTATAATCAGAGCATTCAAGTATCAAGTTACAACTGTCCATTACATAGTGGTGACAAGTGTCCGAGCACAACTTACTCTGCCAAAACTCATGAATATGCATATTGTTTCTGTTGCATACAAATTATAAACACATTTACACTTTCATGTTACTTGAATTGAAATTTGCGGACTTTGTGCCGTTAGGCGCTATTTACCAAACAAACTTTCAGTAAAATTGCGAATGTAATGAACAAAACAATATTTTAACTACAATTAACCTAAAAATAAACAAAAAAACATTTAATGACGTCGCATCAGAGACGTCAATTAGACTCAAGGAGACTGGCAACATTTCCCCTTTGTATAGCAAGGCAGAAATAATTGCCAGCCTTCCTGTCCCCAGACTTCTCCGTCAGCCGAAATAATATACATTTTAAAATACATTCATACAAATTATTGGATAAGTAAAAACAAATACATTTGACATGATCATAAAAAAATGAATTTAATGAATACCTATTGATTGACACACACAAAAATCTAGAAATACTGAAACTTTTTATTATGAACTCATTTAGTGCTAATGCAGTTACAAAATTATTTTAGAAATAAAAATATAAAACAACAAGAAAATGTAATTGGGGTTTAGCATGCACTTGCTCATCGTCACATTTTACGATGGCTTCCGAAAGGCGTATAACGAGAAGAAGGCCACAAGAAACTCGTCAATTGTAGCTTGTACATATAAAACATACCAAATAGGTTTGATATATAGTATATTACCACGAAATAATATATATATCAAACCAACATAGGTAATGCAACCACATAGGTACCAACACGCAATAAAATAAAATAAAATAAAACAAAAATAAAATGAAAAACCAACGGTGAAGTAGCAAAGAGAAAAGCACATAGGAATACAGCGCTCCCAATAAACATTTACACGTAGATAAGTCGCGCTAAGACAAAAGATTTATCGTAATGATTTGAATCACAGAAGATACCTGTACCCAACACTGAAAAGTAACAATTATAGAAAAACATACATTTCCAATAAACATATACAAAAAATATACAAATATTTTTAAACATACAATGTAAAGTAGCATCTAGAACACTTTGATGTTGCCGCCCTCGCTATATGCTCTGGCTTCCTGCCAGCTATTATTGTAGCTAAGTGTACGCCCGGACGTGAAGGCAGGTCCACTACTTTACTATTTTTACTAACTGAAGCCTAGACTAATAAATAATGTACATTTAAACAAACATATTGAAAAAGTAAATTCAATTGATGTTAAAGGGCTGGTGTACAATCAATGGATGGAGACGACTGTTATACTATGCCGAGCTGAACCTGAAACTTGAATCTGTATAAAGCAACGACACAACCTGGTTTAGCAAAAGATTACCTACAGCCTCCTTATTGCCAGTCACTCTAAAAATGGAAAGGCCTTGGATTCCTAAAACAAAGCGTCAAAAGCACCTCCGGCCAGCCCAGTGAAGACGACTGAAGCTGTAAACTTTCTTGAATTATTTTAAAAAGGATATTAACTTTGATATATATTTTTTTAAAAGTCAAATTTAATAATAAGCAATATAAAAACTAAATCGTTTAAACAGTTATTTGTAAAACTTGTTAATTTATTCTTACAACCTCAATTAAATATTAAAGTTAAAATATAACAAGTTGGAACTAAACGGGAACTCAATAAGTAACTATAAAAATACTTTAAAGAAATTGAATAGCTTTTCAGTTGAGAGTGGACTCGCTGATTTTTACATTGACTCAGGTCTTCATAATGTTACGTCCCAAGTGCCCATCCGTCCTGTTTATGTTAATTCGAACATGAGTGGATAAAAATAAAACTTTTAAATACAGAAGCATTTTGATTTATGATTGTAAAGTGAGTTAATAAGTTAATTCAGACAAGGATGTTATCTGTAAGATCTAAAAGCAGTAGCACATCATCATTTTATATTAATTTTAACTCAATGCCTAGTAAAACCTAATCAAAATATTATGCCTTAGTTCTTAGGCAGAGACAATGGAACATCACTTTATGGATGTCGTGGACAATGACGCTCCTTTAACATCCACATTTTTTTTTCAAACCAGAGAATTTAGTTACTTGGATACTGATTTTTAAAATAATTTACGATTTTTTACGGATTTTTATGAAGAAACAATGTAAAAAATATAGATTATAATAGATATTACACAAATTGTTTAATACGATATGACTTAGAGCTTAAATATAAAAATTGTAAATGTGAAGAAAGCAGGAGAGCTATCTCAGCATTGTGGAAAGTCCAAAGTCTATGCCTATCTTTGTGTGATTAAAGGAGTGATATTTTTTTGTGCACCAGCTAGTTGCACAATAATTATTTGTTAATAATTTCAGCAGAATAAATAATACAGTTATATTGGAAAAACTTTAGGGTCACAAATGTGACGTAATTAGGGCCAACCCCTAACAAGTATCGGCCGGCCGATTATGACATTTATGTGCGTTGTATATTATTGTATTGCGCAAAAGTAGGCAACGAGAGCCAACGGGATCGATTCCTAAATTCGATTATCGTTATTCGAATTCTTATCTTGGATGAAAAACAATACTGATAAACATTTTCGGCCTTGATTCTTTATTTTGTGTTTTCCTTTGTGTGAATTTTGCACTTACATAATAAAACATTTATTAGTTTGTTTATTGCAATCCTAAACATACATATTATGTTTCAAAGTCGCTGCCTAAAATTAATAAATGAATACGGCCGGCATAGCGATGGCGACTGGAACCGTCTCAATTTTCGGTGGCACCAGTCTTGGACGCTTAAGGATATGCTGATTACCATCAACTATACATATCGTTATTTGTAAGGTATGAAAGTTATAGTATATCGCGCGATAATTTAAATTAATATTAACGATAACAGGCTACTACAGAAAGAAATGTTGATAAAAATATCATAATTAAAATATTTTGTTTGAAGAAATATTTATTTAAAGAAATTAAACAAATAAAAATAAATAAATAAAATTGATTCGCTATATTGCGCCTAAAAGGCACACAAATTAAAATTAATTTATTCAATAATGTTGATGTCAAAATATTTATTAATTCATAATTTGTCATTTAAAATTCCTTAATTGTATAATATGTCTTATTTATTAAAATTAAGTTAAGATTCCTTTTATACAATCCAATATTTACAACATCTGTAATACTCCTGGGAAAACTATTAAATATACGAGGACACATATCTTTCACTAATAAAACTTTACAAGATAAGAGATATTAATGTATAAATTAAGTGACATTTATAAAAATCTTATTTTTGTACTAATATTTGACTTAATATAGCTTAAGAGAAAAAGAGAAACACCAAACAATTCATAAAACCCGAATCTCTTTAATAGAAATAACCAAATTTAAAATTGTACATTTCCTTTAGATCCTTTCGTCTCGAGGGAGCCCTTGATAAATGACGTCATCAGTCAGGATCAAACGTGTAATTTTTCTGGATAGCGAGAGAGTCCTGTAACAAAACTCAAACTGATAAATTTACTACAAACTCGTAGATTTCACCAGAAGATTTTATCTCACAGAAAACCCTTGAAAAAATATCGGCCCTCCTTTGCTCAAATGAATCATTGATGTTTTAGGTAGATAGGTAATTGGAGATGGTTATATTAATCGAATTGTCACGCCTTTTTCCCACAGAGATAGGCAGAGACAATGGAGCGCCACTTACCACGATCCAATTCTCCTCATACAGGCCCTGTGGTTATGGGCACTAGGCAAACACTCTCCTGGGCCTGCCTTGTTTAACGCATCCACCCACATCAGATTTATAAATTCCTTTCGTCAATCTACTTTCATTCATCCTTTCCATATGTCCAAACCATCGAAGCATTCCTTTGTCAATCCTCTTGTCACTACATCTTCTTTCAAACCAGATCTATCACGCAATGTGCTATTCCTTATTCTATCCGCTATCGTCACTCCACATGCACTCCTTAACGACCGCATTTCTACAGCGTTAATTCTACTCTCATGCTTCTTCTGCCATACCCAATGGTATGGCATGTAATCTACAATATATTTCATAGGAGAATAAGTGCGATTTAAAAAAAAAGTGTGAAGGATTAGTGTATAATGACATGTTGTAGTGGTATTAGACATATTGAAAATGGACGGTTATAAGGGAGATGAACCAGAAGAATGTTCCTTAATTCACTTGAGAACATCCTTAAGAAAGTAGGGATCCGCTATGCTCATAGCATTAGAGAAATAAAGAGAATTGTGAAGGATGCGATAGAGTTGTGCCAGAATCATGAAAAATGGTGGTCCATTATCTCTGACGGTTTTAATTTAGTATCCATAAATATGTGTTATGACTTTTAAACAATATGATTATTTTATATAGGTTAAAGTACATATTTAATAAGATATAATTTTATTTTTCACATTCTCTCCATTGAATGGTATAAACTTATGAACAGAATTGAACCTGTGCACACAAGTGCTCACTGAACCACAACTGTTTATTTAAGTCATTTCATATATATTCCTAAAATTAATTATGTATCCCATTTGGGCGGAATAACTCACTGATAGAGGATGATACATTTTAATATACCCACTATATGATGTGGAAATGCAAATAAATATCATTAATTCAAACTTAAGTATTAACCAAGTAATTATACAGAACACCCTGTATCCCCGAAACGTTGCTTCTACTTCTCATAAAATACAGTACGATTGGTGTCCATGAAAATGGCAAAATGCATTATAATTTTTATTATATTTGTCGGATCTATGCTCTATCGCCGGTTCTATGTTTTAAGGTGACCGTGGTGTAGTTGAAGTACAATGGTTACACTCGAATGGTTTTACAGAGAAAGCACGAGTTCGAAACCACCCACCGGTACCAATGTATTTTTGATATATGTACTTTGGTTGTTCTGTTTCTATGATACAAGCACTTTGGTAGCTTAGTATAGAAATGTATTTTAATAAAAAATATAAAAATAGTAGGTTTTAGGAGCTCTTTGACCTTGTTTCTACTTTTACTCCCGTGACACCTGTACAGGTCTGGGGAAACATGCGCATTTTGTTGACTGAATCGAAACTTTCCCTTGCTTATCATCGGGCAAGTCAGATTACATGTCGGGTCTCAATAGGAAAATATGTTTATTTTGGTTAATTTTAACTGTGTATTTTTAATCGCTTTAAATTGTTTTTTTTTATGATATAATAATAAATAATGATCTTTATTCAAATATGTTTACATTTAATGAAACTTCACTTTACTTAACCTGTACAATTCTGGCCATTTAGAAATAAGTAAGTAGATAGTGTAAGTTCCGAAAGACCATCACACTGTATCTCATGGAGTGAACATCAAAATGGATGGAATAAATATTCATGATGTAACCCTTTTAGATGTAGAGGTATATTCTTAAATGCAGAATTTACCTCCTACTCATTATAATGTATGTATTTAACCAATTATTTTTGATATAATAAGGTGAAAAGATACTTATAATATAAATAAATATATATTATAAAAATGTTTTCTTGCATTTTAGTTACATAAGTTTACATTTTTGTCTACATGTCCAGAAAACAATATTTTTTTATTTCGAGAAAAAATATATCAAAACAATCAGATTACTACAAACAAATAAATATATACTTGATAATATTTGTTTTAAAAATACATACAAATGAAAATATTGAAGGTTATATAAAAATAGTGATTCCGGATTTCCAAAACTTATATTAATATAATTATGGATGTGGAGGAAGCAAGGAAGTTGTATTAGGATAGTGGAATTATCTCCATTATCTCTGCCTATTCCCGTGTAAATAGAAATATAACGGTCTCATTTGATAAACCGCAAAAATTTAAAAACAAAATGGATAATTGTAAAATCCTTACAGATACAAGCGTAAGTATATATTTTTAATAAGATGTCTTTTAGAAGGCTTTATTTCTGAGATTGCAGTGGTCGTTATTTACAGGATAAGGACTGTTGGTTTCAGGGGATTTGTCTGAAGGATCACTTGCGAATAATACCACAAGGTGCATTTAATCTTATTAAATGTTTAAACATTTAATAAGATGCATTTTAAATCTTTGAAATAATATTTATATAAAAATACTCGTTTTAATTTACTGCTTCAATAATGAATACAAATTTAACAGAGTGGAAATGAAATTCGATAAATAATAAAATAGTAATTTGTGATTGGGAGTAGGAAAGGTATAAAGAAAATATGAATTTTGTAAAAATACGATTTTTTGGTATTTATCTGAAGATGTGTTTATTTTATTTTCTGTAAAGAAATATAATAAAATTATTTGTGATGCTTTTATTAAATAACTTTTTTATAAATGCTTTAAAGAGTTATTAAAATCATCTTATTAGCATCTGGTCTTGTTGATTAAGAGTGGTAGGCAGTGGTGCCTGGTCGGCCTCCACTTATAACTGCACACACCGTAAAGTGACTCAGTGGGGATCAGTTTGTAAGTTGCCGGTTCAAACTAGGCCTGCTATAGTAGATACGACTGCTACTTGTAGTAGCAGTCGCCTCGATTCATGGACCGCACTGTACCTTAACAGGAGGTGCTTAAATGTAGAACTCCAATTATTTTATATTTTATTGGGACATATGACAGCACATATTTGATATGACAGCACCCCGTTTGATGTTAAGCCGAAGTGTGGTCCATGAATGCATGTCACTGCTACTACAATTCAATAACTGTAAGTAGCAATCACATCCACGCCGGCTTAGTTGGAACCGGCAACTTACAAACTGATCCTGAAATGCAACCAAATCACTTCACGGTATGTATACTAGTAAGTGGTGGTACTACCCCTCTTTGATAACCAGACCCGAAGTAAATGTCCACCTCTTTTTTAATTAACAAATATTTGCAATATATTATTAAATATTACAAATAAAAGCTATGAAACATATATTTGCTCCGACCGGGAATCGAACCCGGAACTTTACGCGCAACAAACCATTCGCTAACCGTTCGTCTACGCCTGTTGTCAAATGATTTTAATATTTTTCATGAAATTAAATTCGCATATAACTACATAATATTCAGACTGCATGAAAACTTCCAATTTGATACTTCTATATAAAAAAAAAACTGATGTAATTTAAATCCAGGGACGTAATGTCTTTCTAAAGGCTGAGAATATTCCTTTTTGAGTAGTCCCTGCAAATCCTGTGTACTATCATATTAAAATTAAAGCCGTCCAAGTGAGCCAATGACTTTCTCATACAATTATAACCTTTAATATCAAATTAAATAGAGTCCACTATTCTTTGCTGAGTATTTCTTTATTACTATTTAGAATTAAACAGATATTATGAAATATGCTTTATGTGCATTGAGTAAATATGTTTGATGCTTCATAATAAATGGATTTATATACTTATGCAAATAATTAAAACACTCTTGTGCCTTTTACAGTTACTAATATATAGGTATTTATTCTGATGGAATGATTTATCGTAAAAAAAATATGTAAAACATATAATTATTGTAAATTAAACAAATTAATGCGGCTTACTATCGCGTTTATTTTGGTTTTGATATTACATTTTTTTTTATTATTCCGACGTTTGGAGAGCTTTGCAGCCATCGTGGTCACGGAGATACTAAGGTGTTCAAAACCACTCACCGGTACCAATGTATCATTGCACATATGTACTTTGGTTGTATATGTATATCTCAGATATAAATACATATTTATATGATCCGAGATGTATATTAAGAAATGTTTTAGTTAGGTACTGAAGAGAAAGTTCAATTTCAAAATGGTGGAATCCACTTCACAATAAGTATCATGAAACAGCACTCAATGTCTTATATCTTGAAGTAGGTAATAGTTAGGAATCCATCCTAAGTACTATTTAAGTAGCAACTAAGTAAGGTTATTATTGCCTCAGTTTCATTTCAAGTTGTTCTTTAACAAGAAAATTTATTTATTACAACAGTTTTGTTTGATGTTTTTTTTTTAAATTACAATTATTTTTCCTTCCTCCATAATGTCTTTGAAAAGTGGTGAGCAGATAGTTGATGGTCATTTGCCCAGTCAGCCGATCCGGGGTGAAGTGACGTAGACGTAGTAGATCCGGGTGCCTTTAGAAAATCAAAGAAGATATAGTTTGTTCCACTGTGCGTAATATAATTTTCATTTTTTCACTTGTATACTGACACAGTTACTCAAAAGCATTTCTGTTGTTAGTTTTTTTTTATTTTTTATTGTGACACGACATCTGACCTCGTCCCGCCTGATGATAAGCAAAGGAGGTCCAAGAGTGACGATGACTGAGAAAACTGAGTTTGTTCTCGGCTGCATCAGCCGCCGTCACTATGCCGGCCAAAGGTGCTTATTCACGCATCGCTTGAAAGATCCAAGGTCATAGGATGGAGAGAAGACATGGGCAGGCAAAGCATTCCACTTGTCGATTGATCTACAAAGAAAAGACGCACCGAACTTTTTAGTTCGACTGCCGATTCGGTCGATAAAATGCGGATGCTTTCCCCGACCTGTGCGGGTATTACGGGTGTGGTGGAAGGACGAGGTAGGAACTTAGTCTTGTACTTTGGTTGTTCTATGATGAAAACTCAGCGATGAAAGTGCTCGTACATCCCCTTACTCGTACGTATTTGAAATATGATTTAGGTAAGTGGTTTTGAACATGAGATTATTGGTTTGCCTGATAATTTCACTACCACTAGACCATGGTCACTTTATATAATACTTGTCGTTATGTATGTATTTTTATTTTAGACCAATTGATAATTCATATTTTTTAGTAGAAATGAAATATTATATAAAACACATTGGCATTTAATATTATTATGAATATCCGGATTAATTTCATGTTTTTGTAATTGAAGGTTTCGTCACGTCTGGGTATACCCGGATCACTTGTGGTTCTATTATGGTAGCAGAGTTTAATTAAATTTGTCCCGGACAAGAGCGCGGTTAAATCTACATAAATACAAATGTTTGTCCTCGTGTTTTACGAAGTTATATTTAAATATATTAATCATTATATTTAATTTATGTAATCATTTGTAAGATTACATTTCAGCTTTTATGGTCAATTGTCACGCCTTAATCTCCACAGAGATAGGCAAATAGCTGTGCGCCTCTTTCACGATACTTACACGGCGTTCACACGAGGCAAATTTAGTTAATCAACTGCAAAATCATTCGCGAATTGAACAGTCTGAACAGACTTGCAATCAAGTCAAAGCAATAAATATCGGCTCAACAAAAGTTAAAGACCTTCAAACTTATATTGATGCAATTAATACTTGAAAGCGAATCGACTCGTCTGAATTTGTTCGTTAAACTCGCATTCAATAATCAGTCCAATCAGTCAGCGATTGAGAAAAATGCTAAAATGGACAGATAGTGTAATGACTCGTGTGATATTAAGTCGACAATTATTAAACAGTGAGAACGCTACAGTAAATATTCGCATTCAATGTTTTGTTGAATAAAAAAAATTGAACAACTAAACTCAATTTTAAGGATAATTTTTGTTATTCTCCATTTCATATTTGTAATAATAAAAATAATTAATGTAGAATAACTATTTTACTTAAAGTGGATTTAAATATCACTTTAGTTAATGATATTTTAAGTCTGTGCTGGTACGACATTATTAACTCGGCCTGATGTGAAGCTGGAGTAACGCTGCTTTAGTAAAGGCGCCTATGACAGCCCCGCTAAATTCTAGTGGATCTTGAAACGCGACTGTGTCAATTAAAGGTCTGTACATTTGAAAGTTGTACTAACCCCGAATTGGTAGACTGGGAAAATAAATGAAATAACCCTGCCTACGACTCTTAACAAAATTGTTAAATTATTGAAAATGAAATTGTTATTTCAAACATGAGTAATAAAATCATATCCATAATAATATAATTTATAAAACGTCCATGTTATCTCGATCGTGTAATTTGCATTCGAAATTAAATTTTATACGCATTCCATTCAGCAATACGACTATGTAGCTACAATTGATTTTATTAAATACAATTTTGTTGCGCCCACCGAACACAGTTCGCGCTTTTTGTTTTATATTTTGTTCCTGTTTCATAATAAACGGTTCGTACAAATTGTGCGAGTTCGTTAAAATATAATAATTCTCAATGAATGAACAATCTCAACAAATGAAATAGCTCCCTCATGAAGAAGCACATCTAATATTAATTTATTTATAGAGAGTTGTATCAGGATCGTGGCAAGTGGCGCTCCATTGTTTCTACCTATCCCTGTGGCAAAAGGCGCAACAATTTTGATTTATTATTTGATATAATGGATGCAATTGATACTTTCAGTTAATTTAGTGTAATTGCATTACCCTAATTAGACCATAGTCCAGCAGACCGCTCTCTAGCTTAACATCAGACTAAGTGTCATATATCGAGCTACAATAAAAGCATTCGCGTTTCGGAATGACCTTTAATGTTGCTGATTCTAATTAGGCCAGCATAGTGGACGCGATAGCTACTTGTAGTTATTTAACTGTAGTTAAATAACTCCATGGACAGATCGCACACCAGTTTAACACGAATCAAAATTCTATTACAATAAAATTGTCTAATGATTTATTATATTTTATTTGCACAACGCCACGTGTTAAGACGTATGACTGAAGAAGACTGTCTGTAAAGACAGTAGACAGAGTGTAAGAAGACTGTCTACAAAGACAGTAGACAGTGTGTAAGAAGCAGTCGCATCTGCTGTGAAGACCTTGCTGTCAGTGCATTTTTCTTCAAAATCTAAATTTTAATATACACTTTATGTTGCTAAAGCTTTTTTGTTAGGTTATCCTCGTAGGAACAATAAAATCGGTCCAGCTAGCTGTTTAAAAGAAGTTCAGTCACATACACATGGACAAAACAAATATATATTTTGTACTAATTTTATGCTATTTCCAATAAGCAATATAATTAATTTAGTATTAATTAACCTTGCTCAGTGTAATAGCTATTATTTCCTTAAACGTCTCGTTGCCCATTCAATTATATAATATGGGCTTACTATCCATCCGGCTTCCTATGTATGATACCTACCTATGTAGAGTAGAGTATACACTATTAATATAGGATATGATTAAACATCAATCAATCAAATTGTCAAACCTTTTTCCCACAGGTACAGGCAGATACAAAGAAGCGCTACTTGCCACAATCCCTCGCTTTCTTCACATTCACAATTCTCTTCATACAAGTTCTACGGTTATGGGCACCAGGCAAACCAGCTATCTTAAAGAATAAATTAAAGTAAATGTAAGTAAAACTAAAGTTATGGTTTTGGAGAGAGAGGATGAAATGACAGAATTTGAGATAATGATAGACGGAAAGAAAGTGGAATAAGTTAAACAATTTGCTTACTTGGGAAGTATGTTTACAAGGGGTGGGAAGCGTGATGAAGGTATTGAGAGAAGAGTGCGAAAGGAGAATTGTGGATGTGAAGGAAGCGAGGGAGTTGTGTCAGGATCGTGGCAAGTGGCGCTCCATTGTCTTTGCCTATCCCCGTGGGAAAGAGGCGTGACAATTTGATTGATTGATAAATTATTTAAAAAAATCTATAATTATAATTTTATCTACATGAATATTGATAAAATCAGGGTTATTGTTAACAGGAGTACCCATTACCAAAATGCGTGTATGAAGACAATTGTAAATTTAAAGGAAGCAAGAGAGCTGTGCTTGGGTTTTGGAAAGTAGCGCTCTATTATCTTTGCCTATCCCTGTAAAAATTGAGGCGTGAAATTGACTACGATAAAAAATATAATATATATGTATTTTTCCCAATAAATGCGAGTTGCAAAATCATATTGGCACTCAAAATCTTTTATGCGAAACGGCCAAAACGTGATGACAATATTAAACATTGTCAAATTGCTTTACAAAACTTGGCTGCCACAAAGAAATCGGTTAATTCCGTTACTGTATTCATATTTCACACAAAACAAGTTAAAATGGACTTTTTAATGTTAAACTTAATTTAAATAAAACTTTACTGGAGTTGTTTCATTATTTTGTATACAACCTGTAGCTATGTACAATTCAGTCATTCCAATAATATTTCAGCTAATATCTTTTAAATTTCAGTTATTCTTTAATAAACAATTAATTACTAATTTCAATGTAAATGGGTTTTAGGATTAATGAAATAAACAAACCTTGTAGTTTCTGTATATTATAATTAGGTTAGGTAGGTTATATTAATTTTATTTATTTATTAAAGTTGTATTTTCTCAAATTACCTTATTTATACAAAAATATAATCATTTTAATCAGATTGAAGGCGTTCACTGCTGAACATAGGCCTTTCCCTTAGAACGCCATTTCGAACGACAATGGGAATCCGTGACTTTCACTATGTCGTGAAAGAGGTGGTAGGCCTAGCTACCCTGCGTCTGCCGGTTCGTGGTCTTTACTCTAGAAACTTTCTTCCCTATAGGTTGTCGATTCTTCGAGCGATGTGATAATCTAAAATTATCGCATCATTGCGTCAGGATCGCAGAAAGTGGCGCTTCTTTGTCTCTACCTATCCAACAGGACGTGATAATTATTGATTGGAGGTATTAATATGAATATTATATGTTAACGCACTATTGATTTCAATATTCTGTGAGGTAAATGAAGCCGGCACAGTGCAGTGGGTCGAACTCCAGCTTAACATATGAATTGTACTGTCATAGCCGTGATTAGGGATGTTATGTATATGAAATTTCGGATATGAATACGGATATAGAAATAATATTATACCGTTTTCAGATACGATTACGGATTTGTAATTATCTTGGAACATCCAATAGTTTCGTATAATTTCGGTTACGGATATTAAATTTTTAAGGAATTTTAGGAGTAAATTTAAATTATGTTTTATATAGTCTTTGTCCCTATCCGAAATTATCTGAAACTTTTATAATGGATAGGTTTTTATTTCGGATATTCGATCATTTTGGTTACGGTGTGTGTGAAATATGTGTTACTATGCAGTCCTATGTCTCTGTTCTCCCTATGGAAATACAGGCGTGAAAGTTTAATTAAGGTAACCGAAAACGTGGATACAGAATCCCTAAAAAGAATACGTTTTGTTGAAAACAACAAAAAATTGATCACTGAAACCCACTGAAATTTTTCTTTTAAAGATATCAAATTTGCCTGTGGATATTATTTACTTAAAGTTATATATTTTTTTAAAGTCTGTTTGATCTTCTTTCAATTTTGTTTTCAGGTTTTGTATAGACTGTAAATTAGGTAATAAAGCTGTATTTGCACACATCCTAATACTAAACAAGGTTACTAGTATAGTACGTTGAAGAGAAACAACACGAGAAAACTTAATATTCTTTGCGTAATTCAATTCTGCAGGCCGGCATAGTTAACTGCGGCTTACAGACTGGACTGGACTGCCCGGTAGTACCATCCCGGATCACCAACTGTCTGGCTACCACTTTTAAACTCGGAGCAAAAAATAAAATTTATTCAACAAATATTTTTGATAGGCATCTAATTCATAATTAGGTATAACTAATACCAAAGAATACTGGTTGTAACCGGGAATCGAACAGGTAACCAAGCATGTCCTCAATAATATTAATTGTTATATTATGTTATGTAATATTACACACTCCAGCTTAACATCAAGCTAGGTGCTGTCATATGCCGAATCACAATTAAAAAAAAATTAATATCATTTTTCCCAATTTGTGTAAGGCTTAAGAACTCTCTCTCTGTTTTTTCGTAGAGATATTATTTTATTATAATTTAGTAATTCTTCAATGTTGGAAACGTGTTGCCTTTTCTAATGAAATTTATTCAGACAACAACCTATTGAATTACATTATTTTTAGTAATTTTAGCGAAAAACATCTTATTCAATTGCTCTTCTATTATTTTATTGTTTTAAATTATTTTGCGCGTTTCTTGTAATAGAGCTAATTGGGATATTATTTAAGTATTCCATGAAAAAATTATGGATAAATTCGTAGAATTAAGCTTCTTTTAAAAGCAGACGTTAGGCTTATAACAACATTTAGTTTTTTCATTATTCATTTTGTGATGTTTATTTTTTTATTATTGTGATTCGAAATCTGATCTTGAGCCGCCTGATGGTAAGCAAGAAAAGATCCAAGAGTGCCGACGATTGCAAAAACCGAGTCTTCACGGCTGCCCCAGTCGCCGTCACTATGCCGGCCAAAGGTGCTTCTTCACGCATCGCTTGAAGGATCCAAGGCTTTAGGATGGAGAGAACACATGGGCTGGTAAAGCATTCTACTTATCGATTGTTCTGCAAGGTTTTGACTGAATTAGTGACAGCGACATAACCAATCGTTTTGTCAGACGACGGAGCTTTTAGCCCTCAAAGTCGCCTCTCAATAAGGCGACCGTGGTGTGGTCTGGTGGTAGAGCAATGGTTACGCAAAACCAAGAGCAAGGGCTCAAAACCACTCACTGGTACCAATGTATCTTTGATATATGTACTTTGGCTGTCTTATTTCTATGTTAAGTATAAGCACCTTAGTTAGGAAATGCAAATAAATAAAAATATAATAAATAGATCAATCAATCAAATTGTCACGCCTTTTTCCCATGGAGATAGGCAGAGACAATGAAGCCCCACTTGCCAAGATCCTGACACAACTCCCTCGATCTTCCTTCACATACATAATTTTCTTCATACAAGCTGTGGGGTTATGGGCACTAGGCAACCTAGCTTTCTTGGGGATGTCTCCGATTTGATCGGAAAACACCCTCCTGCGGCCTGCGGGGTTAGGTTGGGCAAGTTAAAACGATTATCGTCTCTCGTCGGCGATTGTCACAATAATAAAAGCTAGGCTAAATCCACATCAGATATATAAATTGGTTTCGCAAATATAATAATAAAAAATAATATTCTTTAGTTCATCATCATTATGATGAGTCCATGTTTACATTCGCCTTTCCCAGCCAATCTCTATATCTACACGAGCACATTTATCTTTTAGCAGTCCACCATGTGGCTGAACGTCCCGCTGCGTTTACCCGTACGTGGTCTCCAATAGACTTTACTACAACAGGCTTCGGTTCTTCGAGTTATATGTGCTTTATTTGCGGTTTATCACGGTTAAGGCTTAGGTAATTTTGAGTATAATTGTATACGAGTATTTTAAGTATTTTTATAGCTTATGTTTTTTTTGGGAAACCGCCTGTTTTTAGGACGTCAAAGATAATCAACACTCCCAAAGATAATCATCACCTGGCTGTCTAGATGAATTCTTATGTGTTTTATTTTCTAAATCTAGTAAAATAACTAAAAAATCTATATTTATTAATTCACAAACCTTGCTATAAAACTTATTCATTAAACTTTGCTACCAACCTTGCACCAATATAAAAAAATATTGTACATCGACTCATCGAAGGCGACCGTTGTGTAGTGCAATGGTTTCGTAAACCGAGAGCACGGGTTCAAATGCACGCACTGGTATCTTTGATATATGTATTTTGGCTGTCCTGTTTCTATATACACTTTACTTAGCTTAGTATAGAAATGTAAATTAATAAAATACATACATTTATTCGTATGTGTAACACAGCATCGATAAATTTCAGTACAAATATGACATATAACCTTAATCGAAGATTAACCCAAATAATAATTAGTTATCATTCACAAGATGTGACAGGAGTGTCGCGTCATTTGTCTTAATTATTGTGAAGCCCTCATCTTATAGAGTTTCCGTGTGGTTAGCAAACTAAGGATTAACAACTTAGGGGTTGTTTTATTACTTATTTATGAAGTTTATGATACATGATACTATGATCGAATATTCTAGACATTAAGAATATAATCAATCAATTGTCGCGCCTTCTTCCCACAGGGATAGGCAGAGACAAAGGAGCTCCACTTGCCACGATCCTGACACAACTCTGACCCTCATATCCTCAATCCACGGTAATCTAAGATTATTATATTGAACGTGGCCGGCATAGTAAATATTTAAATAACTGCTAATTGCGGTCATTTGACTATACTAGCAGATTTCCACTTGCCACGATCTTGGCACAACTCTCTCGCTTCTAACAACTCTTATATACACAATTCTCTTCACACAAGCTCTACGGTATTATAAGACTATTATATTGAACGTGGCCGGCATAGTGGATATTTAAACTACTGCTAATTGCGGTTATTTACCTGTACTAGCAGTCGCCTCCATCCACATCAGCTTAACATCAAGTGGCATGCAGATTATTGTACCACAATAAAAAGGCGTCTTTGAAAGGAATGGACTAGTTGTGTCTGTAAGTCTTAGAGAGCGAATTAATTATATAACCGAGTTTTTAATCTAGTAGATGTATTAGAATTCACAACAGGAACATTGTTGCTATAAGAAGCAACCATTTAAAGTTGAACAAACTATAGTTTTAGTTTAATGTCAAACTTGGCGTAATTTTTATTATGAGTAACTTGATTTTTTATGAACTCTAGTTTTCTTTGTACAGTGAATGACATAGAATATTTAAGTCAAGTTAAAGCTAGGACCTTCATTTCCACAAATAATTCATTACCACATGGTACCGGCGAGTGGTTTTGAACCCGTGCTCTCGGTTTACCATTGCACTGCCACTATTCCAGAGTCCTCTTAATTTATTATATCCTCTTATTACTATTGCAAACATATTTTTATATTATATTAGTTGCATCTTTTGTATTTTCATTTGAATGGTGACAACGACTGAAGGCAGCCGTGCGTTGAATCAGTTTATTCAAACGTCGGCGCTCTGAACTTCCCTTGCCCACCATAATGCAAGTCGAGATCAGAAGTCGAATCTAAATACAAAAAAAAATAGATGTGAATAATTGTGAAAGTATACTTTTCAATCTTCTGTCTATCCTTGAATTAGGATCATGTATACACGTTTTAAAGAAAAAATAAAATATAGTATTCTCATACGTAATATGAAAAAAGGAAGAAAAGATTTTTTCGCTAATATTTAATAAAGTCGCATGAAAAGAATTATTACAATATAAAAAAATCATACAGACATTTTCATCTCAAACGAAAAAAGGTTACTGCAAATAAAGTTGTGATATTAGAATGTCGTAAATATATAGAACGCTTCATTTAATATATGGGATAGATAATCGTTGTCATGTGAGTGGGAGATATGAAGGCAGGCCAATCCAAACGTGGCTAGGTGGACTGACGACATAGTGAAAGTCACGAATAACCGGTGGATGCAACTGGCATCTAGTCGTTCAGAATGGCGTTCTAAGAGGGAGGTCTATGTTTAGCACTGGGCGTCTTCTGGCTGATGATGATCCAAACGTAAATAAACTATATATGAAATTTATTTATAAAATGAACAGACTCTTAGGATTTGGCGCTCCATTGTCACTGCCTATGTGTGCCTAAGTGTGACAATTAGATTAATTTATGACAAATAAATAAAATCTTCACAATAATATACTTTTTTTATATTATTAAGATATCTGTCTTAAATATATGATGTTAAAATAAATACTAAAATTGCCAAATTCAATTAGACACATTAGCCCCATCTCACATCCAAGCTCGTACCTCGTTAAGCGCGGGAAGTGCTGCGATTTATGCTGAGAACCTTAAGCTGCGTAAATACGTTAACCTCGGTACTGGTTACGAATTTGCGCCGTTTGGCGTCGAGACGATGGGCCCTTGGGGACCTTCAGCTAAGCGCCTGGCCAAGGAGTTGTCCAAGCGGCTGACGGAGAAGTCTGGTGACAGGAAAGTTGGCCATTATTTCTGCCAACGTATTAGCCTTGCTATACAAATGGGAAATGTTGCCAGTCTTCTTGAGACTATCTCTGATGCGACATCATTAGATGATATTTTTTATCAATCATTAAATCAAATTGTCACGCCCTTTTCCCACAGAGATAGGCAGAGACAATGGAGCGCCACTTACCACGATCATTACACAACTCCCTTGCTTCATTCACATCCACAATTCTCTTCATACAGGGTCTGTGGTTATGGGCACTAGGCAACCTAGCTTTCTCGAGGATGTCTCCGATTCGGTCGGAAAACACCCATTATTTATAGGGTGATATTTTTTATTTATAGTTTTATTATAGTTAATATACTTTTAAATTTATCTTTTTATAGCCGAACATTTTGATAGTGATTTATTGTGAAAGAAATGGTTTAAGAAACATAAATCGTAGCACTCTGCGGTGTTCCCTAACTTGCCAAAATAAATTTTAAGCTGTGACCTGAATGTTCGCAAGGAGCCAACGCATGACCTCCCTGGCAAACGTTCAAATCCTTTCTCTCACGTTTTAATAGTAGGTGAGAGGGGAATGTTTAAGGGTGATGTTAGTGGTTCAACACTTGAAGATGAATAATAAATATAAGCTGATTTGATTTTGAAGCTGATACCGAGATGAAGTTAGTTGACATCTGAAAGTGTTTGTCAGGTCAGCAGACTGGCAAAACCTACCTCATAAACTAAACTCTAATGCCTGTCCTTTGGAGTCTGCCTATGATTTTAATTTATAAACCTAAAATTATCTCTTACAATTGTATTTAGTTTCATATTAAAAGAGCGGAAGTTAGCTTAACAAAAATCTTCATTACAACTCTTATCAGTTCACTGTTGAATGCTTCCTGGCACGATCCTCAAAGGAAATTACAGCATAGCTGCTACGTGAAAAATATTACTTTTTTCCGGACTTGAGCGGCTAACGTTAAGAACCTGTTACCGCTTTTTTTGCTTACAACCACTCTTAGGGTTATACTATACGTATATTAGTCTTTAAATATTATATATAGGTATATAGTTTACTATACGTTATTAGATACATATATTGGTAATTATGCATTTTCGTGTTGAGCGCTTTGAATTTGAGTTTGGGTATAATTTAAAAATCTTTTAATAATTATTAGAAGATTTACCCAAAACTGTCAATAAATTCTTATTCTCTCATTTATATCGTCTCTGCTTATGCCTGTGGGAAAAAGGCGTGACAACTTGATTGATTGATATTTTATTAAATTATGTAACACAACTTAAATAAAATTCAGTAAATGATTCTTAATGGATTTAGTGATATTTTCTAATACTAAACAAAGGCTAAAATATGACGCCTTTGCTAATTGCTACCAGGAGAATCATTTACGTTCCAACATAAAAATTATTAAATTCCATCAATTCAGTAACTAATCTTAGCAGTCGTGCTAATAGAGTGTTAAACTAAGTTGTTAACCGACTGAAAGACAGTTGAGAAGTAATCTACTTTACAAGTGACTTTGACATTATTTTGACATTTCTATACTATTTATTTATTTTATTTATAAACTCTTTATTGCACAAAAATAAGGTACATAGGCGAGCTTAATGCCTTAGGCATTATCTACCAGCTAACCTTTGTTGTGTAGTGCTGTGATTAACTGGGTGCAAACCATTTATTATAAAAATTTAATATTATTTTAATTGACATTGGTTATAAAAACATATATATATATATATACATATATAATTATAAGCAATACATTCATTAGGCAACATATACACAAATATACATAAGATTAAACACATGTATGAGATAATAAGGATGTTATAAGGTTTGTTTATTTAAAAAGTGATTGGTGAGTAGGTGTTTAAAGTTGTTGATAGTTGGGGCTTGTCTAATAGTCAGGGGAAGCTTGTTCCACTGGTGAGCTGCAGAGACTGTAAAAGATTCGCCGTAAGCAGAGGAAGAATGAGTTGGAATTTTTAGTTGATTATTTTGGGATGAACGAAGAGAAAGCTGGTGGGAGTTACAGAGGAATTGAAATCGGTTTTTTAGATAAACAGGAGACAATGGATTGTAAAGGATATCATAAAGGAAGGTAAGGAGATGTGTTGACCTGCGAAAGCGTATGTTAAGCCAATTTAACTGAGTTCGATAAGCAGAGACGTGATCATACTTACGCAAACCAAAGACGTAACGTATGCAAAGATTCAGCAACCGTTCCAACTTGTTTAAAAGATCTTCGTTTAGATCACAATAACAAATATCAGCATAGTCAATTATAGGGAGCAATAGCGAGTTCACCAGCATGAGTTTCGCCTGGATAGGAAGGAAAAACTGAAGCCGCTTGAGCTGATGCATAGTGTAAAAAACTTTCCGACTTATCTCGGACACCTGAAACTCCCACGACAAGTCACAGGTCATGTGCAGGCCGAGATTTTTAACCTGCTGGTAAAAAGGCAGTTGCACGTTATTAAATTTTAATGGGGAAATAGTATCTAAATCCACTTTGTCTAGCATGTATCTCGAACCAATAATTATGACCTGCGTCTTGTCGGGGTTGACCAAGAGCCCGAGTTCAGCGGAACGGACACGAATAGCCTCAAGATCACTGTTAACTTTATGGAGAGCAACATCTATCTCTCTAACATCAAAACTAAGTGCCAGCTGCAAGTCGTCAGCATAAAGATGATAGGAACTGTGACGGATGATAGGAACTAGGGTGTTAATAAAAAGAGAAAAGAGCAATGGTGATAGCACGCCACCCTGAGGTACGCCAGTATTAACCGGAGACCAGTCGGAAAAGGCGTCATCAAGATTTAGGCGCTGTCGACGACCACGAAGATATGAATTAAACCACTGCGCCACATTCTGTGAGAAATTTAAAGATCTTAGTACTGCCAAGAGTATGTCATGGTCGACGCAGTTGAAAGCATTACTAAAGTCAAGAAGTACCATCAGCGTCAATTTCCGATCATTTATTGCTAAACGAATGTCATCGGTGATTTTAGTAAGAGCAGAGATGGTACTGTGGGCCGTACGGAAACCAGATTGATTAGGGTTCAAGAGATTATGTTTGTTGAGGAAAATAATTAGTTGGCGATGAACTACGCGTTCGAGGACTTTAGATAAAAAAGGCAGTATTGATATAGGTCGTAGGTGGCTAACATCACTGGGGTTGGGCTTTTTCGGAATAGGAATTATATGGCTATTTTTCCATGATTCGGGAAAAATGCCGGAAATAAGGGAGAAATTAATTATATGGGTAATAACAGGGAGAACAATATCTAAAACAGGAATTAGGAGGACACGACCCAGATTATCAGATCCGACAGCTTTACTACTAATAGATGTAATAATTTTCTTTATATCACAACAGGTCACAGGGCAAAACTCAAAAGTTATGTCATTCGGCAGAGTCACCGAATTAATTTCATTAATTGTGACAGCCTTCGCAGACGGATCAATGGTGACGGGAGGAGAGGAAAAATGGAGATTGAGATCGTTTAGATCCATTTGCAGTTCTAGTTTAGCCTTAGGTTTCCCTAGACCTAAATTATTAAAAAGATTCCAAATATTTTTTGCGGGACAATTTTCGATGCTATTGTGAATATATTTTCGTTTGGCGTTCCTACACATCTGGTTGACTCGATTCCTTGCATGCTTGAAGCCATTCCACCCCTCCTCACTTGGTGATTTCCTAAATTTACGATATAAAGAGTCCCTCCACCTCATAGCCTTCCGAATATGATCATCCAACCATGGAGCATGGGGCCTCTTCATACGTACTGGTCGTACGGGCGCATGCACATCAAATAAGTTTATTAGGCGGTCATTAAAGATGCGTACTTTTTCCTCAATAGTGTCGGCATTTACCACTTCGTCCCAGTCAATGATAGTTGCGTCAGTCAAAAGTTGCTCCAGGTTCATTTTGGAAAGGTTGCGTTGAAGAAAAGTTCTGGATTTGTATTTAGATGTTTTGATTTTATAAGAGACGTAAATAAGATCGTGATGAGAAAATGCGGGTGCAGCATATTGTCCGTAGGAGGAGATTTTCTCAGGTTTAGATGCAAGAATAAGATCAAGCAAACTAGAGGAATCGTTAACGTGAAAAGTGGTGTTTAAAGGGGGAAGAGTAATATTTAAAGATGAAGTAATAAGCTTTAGCTTTTTAGCTCGTGCACTGCTTTTTAATAAGCAGGTGTTAAAGTCTCCCATTATCAAACTATGCTCATATGAAGGCAGATGTTCTTCAAGCAAAAGTTCAATTGTGTTAAAATAGTTAATAGCAGGAGGGGCATACATAACTCCAACAAATATTTTTACACTATTTAAATCAATTTCAATAAAAATATGTTCTAAAGAAGCAGAATAGGTGGAAGGAGATAGTGAAAGTATTTTATATTTGATGTTAGCTCGTAAATAAATAGCGACACCGCCGCCACCCTTTCCAGTACGGTCGTTCCTTAGTAGTACAAAACCAGGTAAGGAATAAGATGTTGTAGGAAGAGATGGTTTTAGGAACGTTTCGGAGACCAAAACTATGTCAATATGCTCGCTGGCGAAAGAGGTAAGGAGATCGGGATAGTGAGACGGTATGCTTTGAGCATTAATGTGGCATACATTCAAATTTCTAGGATTAACACTAAAAGTCTCATGCAGCAAATCACCAAGGTGGGGTTCGTCCACACTAACATTGGGTGTATCCGAAATGGAAGATTCACAAGAAAAAAAGGCGTCAGAGTTTGAAGAGACATCGGAATTAATTGACATTATATTCAATATATAAATACTTATATAGTAAATAGATAATGTAACGTAATCAATATGTGTACAATACCTAATATAGTATTATAAATATAGTATTACAATATAAATGTAATATTTAACTAAATCAACAATATACTTTAAATATATTTTCGTATGTAGGTGCTGTCGATAAGTGTACTAAGTATAATATAGTAATTAGTGTTATTAAAGTTTTTCAAATTTTAATTAAAAGCACGTCACAAACTGTAGGTTAATTGGTTTACAAATAACATTTACACACATTTAAAAATTGATAAAAACATTTAACAATATATAAATAAAAATTACAAAATGGTTAAAACGGAACGCATTTATATAAAACTACCTGCGCTCACAAAATAAATAAACATTTAAACTTTCTCCTGACATTATAGCATACTAATACAAAGTTGTTATTAATTGTATATTTATAATGATAAAGAAGAAAACAAAGCAAAAAAATTTAGATAAAAATATAAATTATGTATAAAATATAGTATGACTGTTTAATAGTGAGATTATGAGAAGTAGAAAAAAGAATGATAATAATAATAACAAGAGCCAGACTTAATGTTTATTCCTGGGATTTCTAGTCGGACGCGACGATTTCTTATTGATTTTATCAGCTTCAGCATGAGATGCCTCAGGGTGGTAGTTAGCGGCGAGTTCCTTCAGCTGGGCCATGGATTGTAGCCGATGTTTTGCACCATTTTGAATCTTAACATATATGTGATTATCTTGAGACCAACAGCCGTTCATACCAAAGATTCGTCGCCCTTCAGCCAGTATCTGCTTACGAAGTGGAGTCAAGAATTCAGCAATTGAAATACCAGATCCCTTGAGCTCCCTTTTGGCCCGCCACAGTTTATCCCGGACGCTCCAATCAAATAACCTCACTAAAATGGGTCGACATTTGTCATTGCCCGCACTCTTAACCCCAAGCCTGTAGGAGAACTGTATGTCTTCCGTACGCAAATTGGCATTTAATTTTTGAGCCGCGATATCAACCACCATAGCGCGAGGATTTTCATCAGCTCCCTCTTTAACACCTCGGAAGATCAGGAACTTGCGGCGGCTCCTGTTCTCCAAATCGTCGGTAACCATTGCCAAGTGTTGGATCTGTTGTTGGAGAATTCCAATAGTTTCCGTGAAGTGTAGTTTGAACTGCTGGAACTCCTGCGCCAGCTGTGACACTGTAGTCGAGGGAGTGGCGGCCAAGAGTCGTGCTTCAAATGACTCCATAGTCTTCGCCCAGCTGTCCTCAAGCGATTTAAGTGCTAGCAGGGGTTCCATACTATTTAGAGTGGGCGGATTCATGATAGAAGTACTTACGGTGTGTGTGTGGTGATGATGAACAGTTAGTGACGATAAAAATTATTACATTCGCATGGGCAAATGTAATAATTAGTGATATTTATATGTTTTATTGCACTGTGAGTATTATTATTGTTTATTTATATAATTAAAGTCAAATAAAACACGAGAGCACAACTATCGGATTTGCAAGTTAGTTTGACACTAAGCAACTAAACGTGTTTGCATCATAGAAACATGACGAATAAAGTCAAAGATATGGTACGGCTAAGTTTTTAATTTTTTATTGTGACATACCATTTGACATCGCCCACCTAATGATAAGCAAGAGGAGGTCCAAGAGTGACGACTATTTGAAACAGGAGCTCTTGGTTTGCAAGACCAGTCCTTTGTTACCAGAACACTTTTGTCATTTCAGTAGATTCGCTAAAAATAATATATCTAGTCTAGCTTGTAGTGTAGAGTATAAATAATAGTAGAAAAAACAATGTCGCATGATCTCACGACTTAATCCACATGACGTTAGACAAAAGTATGTCTTTTACCCTCAATAAATAAAAGGGGAAAACATCTCCTATTGAATATTACCATGGATAATATGCCGCGTATTTCACACGGCGTAGAAATAGGGCTGCAATTCATTATATAAAATATGTTTCTATAAAAAAAAATCTGTATGAAAATTGGACTTCATTGACTTTTTTAATTTTTAGTTGTGATAAACCTAAAGCGCGGTCCATTAATGAAGGCGAGTGCTCCACTATGCCGGCCTGGCTGAAACGGACAACTTACTAACTGATCCTGAAACCCGACTAAGTCACTTAACAGTCTGTATACTTTTAAGTGGTGGTACTACCCTAGATCGGCAGACTGGGCACCACTGCCTACCAGTCTTTAAAAACCAGACTCGGAACAAATAACCGCCTATGATTTTAAATAATAAATGTTTGTTACATTCAATATAACTATTAAATATTATAAATAAAAGCTATAAAAATAAATCTTTGCTTCGCACAGGAATCAAAACCACGTTTGTAGTATATTTTTCTGATTTTGGAAATCAAATTTAATTGCCTGATTTACCAAAAGAATAGGCAAAGATAAGTAAGTCCTACATTTCACGATCTTGATACAACTATCAAGCTTCTCCACATCCAGATTCATACTGTCTGTGGTTGGCCATTACCATGAGCATTAGGTTGACTAATACTTGTTTTCCCATTCTACAAAACTCCAGCCATTTCTAGAACTTACTATCTCGTTTAGGAATAAGAAACAAACTAAAGAGAATGCTCAAGTTAGATAAAAGTACATACGCATGAGCTCAGTATGTATTTGCTTATCGTCAGATTCTACCATGGCTTCGGAAAGGCGTATGACGAGAAGGCCACAAGTCCCTCTGCATTCTCTGTTTTTTTTATATTTTAAAAAAATTGTGATTCGACATATGACAGCACCGCGCTGGAGTGGGGTCCATGAATGGATGTCACTACTACTACAATTCTGTAACTGTAAGTGGCAATCATATCCACTATGCCGGCCTAGATAGAACCAGCAACTTACAAGATGATCCCGAAACGTGACCAAACCACTTCACGGTCAGTATACTTGTAAGTGGTGGCACTACCCCGGATCGGCAGAGAGGGTATCACTGTTTACCACTTTTTTGCGGAGTAGCTTGATAGTACATAATGAATGTGAGCCCTATGTATGAGATAACATGCCGTGTAAATCACAGGGGTTAGAGAAATGTAACAGATTTTTTTACGTTGAGCGATTTAGTTTTTTACTCTTCATACGGAAATTGTATGCGACTTATAACCCCTTTTTGAGATAAGCAGAACAAAATCGTCATATTTATTTATTTTATACTATAAGCACGGTTGTTGTATAACGTTGTGAAACAAATTGCAAATTTAGCATTATTTATACTAATTTAGTCAAATATATCGTAAAGCAATTATTCAATCGCCTATCCACAGGGATAGGCAGAGACAATGGAGCGCCACTAGCCATAGAGCTTGTATGAAGAGAAATGTGGATATGTGAATATAAAGGAAGCTAGAAACTTGTAATTATCAAGTTATATGATTTATATTATGATAAAAATAAATGGCGCTCCATTGTCTCTGCCTATCCCCAAGGATAAAAAGGCGTGACAATTTGATTAATAAAAATAACTAGAATGTTTTGGCTACTAATTTGAAAATAAATTAAATTACTAATAGAGCAAATAGCAAAATATTTCTTTTGTTAGCATAAACTCATTGTAAAACACAAGATTGTCAGAGAGAGCGTTCGGAATGGAACAGTGGACGGTTAGAAAGAAAACAAATTCCTTCAAATAACTCGCAACTTGATGAGATTAAATTTTAACTCAGCAACTTAAATAACTTAGTGTTTTTCTTCGTTTAATGAAAACTCGGTGCATTCAGCGTTTCAGCCGCCGCGGAAAGCGCTTTAGGACATTTTTATTTGCCTTTCATAATAATATTGTTGGGGGAAAAACGACAATGTAATTTTGCAGCCTTCACAAAGTTCCACACAAAAATATTATTACTTTAAATTGGAATTTATTACATTTAATGCAAAATTTCATTTTTCATATTATGTAATTTATATTAGTTCAAGTTCAGACTTTTTTAACAATTATTTAATTAAATTGTCACGCCTTTTTCCCACAGGGATAGGTAGAAACAACGGAGCGCCACTTGCCACTTTTTGAAATCTTTATCGTATATTTTTTTAAATCTCGCTGTGATTTCATTTAATATAATAAACAAAAACAAGCATTATACATTACCATAAGAAAACATCATACATTAGAAAACTATCGTATCGTGTACAACATTTGTGGTAATAGGTAGTAAGTAGAGCACTTAACTAATATGACATCCTATTTAATGAAAGGTTAATCACAACATCAAAGACTCCCTTGCTAATTAATATAGCTGATATTTATATATGTTATATATTTATGTACTATTATGCCAAATATATGAACCACTCAAGTTATAATAACCCAGTTTATATTTACATACATTTTGGTAAGCAAGTTATAATATTTATTTTAATTTATTTTTTAGTTTAATAATATAATTTTAAACACTACCAATGTACGCAAATGGCACGAGTTTATACGGTGGAAGTAGGAGGTAATGATAGTTCTTGAGAGCAAAAAAGAGACAAATATATGTTGCTCTGCATCGCGACACTGAGTTAAGGTTTGTTCATTAGCATAGTGTAAACGTGCCTCTTTCGGAGCGTGTAAAACATTTATGTTTGTCTTTTAGTCTGCGCAGTAGAGCATTACAAAAACTAACCAAAATGTCAGGCCCTTGCTCCCAAATTACTATGCATAGGGAACTCTTAATACAAACTCTACAATTGCACATCTACTACAGATCCTAGCTTTCCTAATAACACCTTCAATCTGAGCAGAGAACATCTAATCACTTTCGACAATCATCATTTCAGTAAGCTCAAACCAACGCATCAAACGAAAGACTTGTGACTGAATCCTGGAAAGTTAGACACTCCATTGATTGACAGAGCTTTATGATAAGATTGGTAAATATGTATTTAAAATAAATTTGCTTTTTAAGAAGGGATTCGGTTTTAAAATATATGGGCATCACGTTGAGCCGTCATTACATACCGTTGTTTTTAAACAACCAAAGTTGTATGAAATGAGAATCATAATAAAATACCAATTAAAACACAGCAAAACTAAATAAGTTTATTAGAAGCTGCAGTAATTCCCAACTCATAAAACTTCAGGTGAGCCTTTCTTTCAGCCAACAAAAGCTGTTAAGGGAAAACTTAAAACTTAAGGACAATAACGTTTGTACAAAACGATTCACTGAATTAATGAAAAGTGGCAAAGTTTAATTGATAATAATGCCTTTATCTATATAATGGGACTTTTAATACCTTTTTTTCTCTTTAAATTGTAAATTACGCCTTTTTTGTGGGGTAGGTAGGATTGGTATAAATAATTTTGTAAGAAGAATACCTATATTATAGAATAAGTATCTATTTAGGTATTTAAAAAATACTAACTAAGATACAAGCGGGGATTGCATCTGCCCTTATATCTATGCAATTTTATAAAACGTCGAGTGAGCTGTTTTAGTTCAAGATTACGGAAAATAACGTGGGATTAAAGGCGTTAGTTGAATTAGTAATGTTTTTTTTTATTGTGACACGACCTCTGACCTCGTCCCGCCTGATAAGCAAGAGGAAGTCCAAGAGTGACGACGACTGAAATACGGGTTAGTTCACGGCTGTCCCAGTCAAATTTATATAATGACTAAATTATATAATATTGTAAAATATGCATACAATGTATAATAATATATGTATAAAATTAAGATCGTTACTAATCTTGGAGACTTCATCGTGTTCGAGTCGATTTTATACATTATATATTGTATAAAATATATGATGTACGAGTATATGTATATGTCATCGTTCTTAAAAAATATGTACAATAGTTTGTACATAAAACAAATAGGTATATAAATTATGTATAAAATGGTTACCTATCTGAGATAGATTGTCACAAAGCGAGTGCACCTATAGCGGGGCTCGTTTGCAATTCAGATTTAAGGAACACTTCCGAAGTGAGGGACATTAGAGAAAAAAACCAATACTTTAATTACTCTTATTATTGTAATAAATTTTCACCTTGTTACTTTTATATCTACTCGTATTTCGTACGAGCGTTAATAGGGTTGC
Source organism: Tinea trinotella (assembly GCA_905220615.1). Taxonomy (NCBI): domain Eukaryota; kingdom Metazoa; phylum Arthropoda; class Insecta; order Lepidoptera; family Tineidae; genus Tinea; species Tinea trinotella. Next base: position 611,894 of record HG992307.1, on the reverse strand, counting down.
TAACCCTCCGAAAAATGTCACCTAATTGTACCAATTGTACCATTCTTGACGCAACAAGCAGAGAGACATAGAAAAATATTTTCTTTTAATTAGTATTACAAAATGTAGCCCATGTTGCTACTGTCTATATAAGTATAAAGGCGCGTGTACGTATAATACAATCGCATAAAAACGAGATTAAACGCGCCGAAAATACTGTTATGAAAACGCACTGTTGTCTTATATTTGGAAGAGGATATTTTTATAAACGCAATAAAGTAATAAATTGCTTCTGTCTATTCTTGTGAAAATTAAGGCATGACAATTTGATTAGTCATTTATTCGTCTCCACCAAATTAGACAGCATCTGATGAAGTTTTATTATTAAGGACATCAATCAATCAATCAATCAAATTGTCACGCCTTTTTTCCACAGGGATAGGCAGAGACAATGAAGCGCCACTTACCACGATCCTTACACAACTCCCTTGCTTCCTTCACATCCACAATTCTCTTCATACAGGCTCTGTGGTTATGGGGCAAGCAATGTAATAAATTATTATATATACTAATAATACATATTTTAGAATATTATTACATATTATTATTGTTGCTAAGGACGGAAGTGTTTTGTTACGCAGAAACGAACTCACTACATTTGAGTTGAAATGTTTTGGAAACAATTACACCAATTCCCCCTCCCCACTATATTCACTTGTTTGCACAATTTATAATACATATACCAATTGACTAAATACATACACGACCACTAATTATATATGAATTGGTGTTTAGTTAATTAAATACACCACCTGTTTTAATTAATAGTCCATGAGCTTTAATTCATACTAATTGCAATTATTGTAATTCAATTGTTTATGTTGGTATCGATCAAATTGTTACTCTTTTTTCCTATGGGGATAGGCAGAGACAATGGAACGCCACTTGCCACGATCAATTCCCTCGCTTTGCTCACATCCACCATTATTTATTTATTTATTTAAAACCTAATTGCACTATGTACCATTCTCTCCATACAAGCTGTACGGTTATGGCAACCTTTTTTGAGGATGTCTCCGGTTTGGTCGGAAAACACCCTCCTAGGCCTGCCTTGTTTACCGCACCCATCCACATCAGATTTATAAATTCGTTTCGTCAATCTACTTTCACTCATCCTTTCCATGTGCCCAAACCATCGGAGCATTCCTTTGTCAATTCATGACACTACACCATTTTCTCGTTCAATCAGTATAATTGTCACGATTAATTTCCAAGGCAAGTTTATTTGTTGTGTAACTTAAGTGGATACTAGTAGTACTGGTAACTACTGGTAACTACTACTGGATACCTACTGGATACCTATTACTGGATGCCAGTAGGTATTCACTGGACGTTTTAAATAAATGAATGAATGAAAATAATATTAGACGTCACCACGCCAGCAGGTGTTGCGTAACTGCTATCCGAAGTAGTCCATGTGAAGGAGATTTACAACTGAGGACCTAACCCCTCTTTATATTGCCCAGTGGCACCGCGAGCGATTATAATAAATAATATTTATTATAATCAATCAATCAAATTGTCACGCTTTTTTTCATTATCGTCATATTAATTTAATGTCATATTAATTTAATCTTGGTATAACCAAATTGTGCTTTGTCAAGCACACAGGGGGCCCCATAATTCTATGTGCCCAGGGCCCCCAATAGGTTAAAGACTGCTGAAGACCATATTTTTTTTATATTGTAACTCGACATTATGACAGCACCCCGCCTGATGTAGAGATAGTGTGCGATCCACGTATAGAAGCGAATGCTACGAGTATGTATATAGTTATAACTCCAAGTAGCAGTTACATCCACTATGTCGGTCTAGTTGGATCCGGCAAGTTTCAAGCTGATCTTAAAACGCGATTAAGTCATTTCACGATGCTGATCTAGATCGTGTATTCAACACCATCCAGATCAGCAAATTGGGCGAAACAATCTAAAAAAACTGTCTGCCTACCAATTCTAAAAATGAAATAGATTGGTAGGCAGAAAGTTCTCATAGTATTTAGCCCAGTCTGCTGGTTCGTAGTACTTCACGGTTCATTGCTAATTCAAATGTATCAGCTTGACTTAGAAGCGTTTCGGTATCAACAGAAAGTTGCCGCTTCCAACCCAATTATGACAGCTGAAAATTTTCATGTTTCAGTATAGTAGTGATATTGTGAGTTATTTTGTAATTTCCTGAAACAGTGCGGCAGGGGTGGGTGGTTGACAAGCCTTAGCACTTAGCGTTCACAAACTTACTTGTGGTTGTAACGTTAAAGAGATACTTGTATCAAGCAAAACTTCATAGCAAAGGTATATTTACTTACTCGTATATGTAATTATATAACTTTAGTATAAACTAATTATTTAGTAAAAATTAAAAAAATCATTTCAATAATTAAATAATAGTAGAGCTTGAATAAAAAATTGTGGATGTGAGAGGGATTTGTGTATAGATTGTGGCAAGTGGCGCTCCATTCTCTCTGCCTATGTAGGAGAAAAGCGTGACAATTTGATTGATAATTGAATATTGTTCTTTATTAATAAGGCCACCATTCTTGTGTTGAACTAATGGTGTTAGTTCAACACAAGAATTATATAGTTATGTATATAGTTATTAGGTTGTACAATATATTAAAGAACTAGACACTGTTTCTCTTAATACATTATGCAATCGAAAAAGCAGTGAAAATGCGTCGCGGTCGCAAGTAACCAATTAACGTAGTTTACCTATTGATATGTTATCCTTATCCGCAGATGAGTTACGAAGATGTCAAAAATCAGTATAAATTCGCCATTTAAGAATCGTCGTGTATTAAAAAATTGGGTCCTGCAGGTGACAAGATAGGATAGAAGAACGAACTCGGGCGCATAGTCGCTGCTTAGCGTCTTAACAATTATTGTTGGAGCGGTCGCGCGTTAAGCAACAGACAGCGGGTTTGTAGGTTTAGGGTAGTTTCCTTTTAATTAGTAAAATAACACCCCAATGTCAACAATAGTGTCAAACAATAAAAACGAACGTGTCTAATATAATAATGACGTAAGAACCCCCAAATGTCATGTCATATAAAATCTTTTCGCGACAAACAATGGCCGAAGGAAAAATATGTTATCTGAAACCTTGTCCTGTATAAAAATGTTACTTTAGTAATTCTATACGTACACCAACATAGCCTCCGCATACATATATACAACTACGTATAGCTATAACAGGGCTATAACTGGCTGGGATATTAAATAAATTCTATGATATATTTTTTATTGGACACTTTAATGCACAATTAAATTACAAATATACAAAAAGATCGGATATAGAATATAAAAGAACTCTACCTGGACTGGATTATTACCTGTAGTAGCGGTCACCTTTATTCTTGCACAGCACTGCGGCTTAACATCTGGCGGAGTGCTGTCATATGTCAAGTCATAATAAAGGAAGCTGTTTTCAGGTTTGCATTGCATCATTTGTGATCGCTGGGAGACTGACAGCCTCAGTGACCACGATAGCTGCAAAGCTTTGTAGACTGTTGGATTACAAAAGCGATGATGAGTCGCAAATATATTTTATTTGTATAATGCGCTAAAATCAAACAATCAATCAAATTGTCACGCCTTTTTCCCACAGCGATAGGCAGAGGCAATGGAGCGTCCTGACTCCTGACACAACTCCCTGACACTCCCTCGCTTCCTTCACATTCACAATTCTCTTCATACAAGCTCTATGGATATGGGCACTAGGCAACCTAGCTTTCTTGAGGATGTCTTCAATTTAGTCGGCGAACGCCCTCCTGGGCCTGCTAAAACATTGTGTATAGGTATATAAATACGTTAGTCAGTTATAGGGGTTGAGTTTGCTCACTCATTCGCCTATGTCCACTTTGTTATTTTATTGCTACTTGGGCGAGATAGCTTGTTTCAAAAACACCCATTCTTCGAACCGCACATATAACTTAAATTAAGGATATTTTTCTTTCTTAGCTACAACTATTCTGACTATCGCAGATCAAAGGTTTATGTCTAATAAATTAATTTCTAACTTTGATCAAACTAAAATGTCATATTTATTCGTAATATTAGGTAAATGCTTATTAGATAAAATGTATAAATGTATGTTTTTTTTATTATTATTTACATTTCTATACTAAGCTACTAAAGTGCTTGTATCATAGAAACAGGACAACCAAAGTACATATATCAAAGATACATTGGTACCGATGGGTGGTCTCGTTTTGCGTATCCATTGCACTGCCACTACACTACGGTCCCCTCGAATTAATGTGGGAGTTGTGTCAGGATCGTGGCAAGTGGCGCTCCATTGTCTCTACCAATCCCTGCGGGAAAAGGCGTGACAATTTGATTTGAAAAAAAGGTTTTTTTTATTAAATGGTTAACGTAAACGTTTATTATAATTTGTATTTCTAAAATCCGTTTGTTTAATTTTAATAGAAATGATTTACATTTATATTGGACGTATAATTTAATAAGGATTTCGGAATACCTTCATTTTTATTCAAGTTTTTAGCCAATTGAAAATGATATTACGAATATTAGCTATGAATATTAAATAAATCATTTATCTAACTAAACCATCACAGATAAACAGGGTCAAGGGGGAATCACTTCCGACGATTTTTTTTGTGAAACCGACTATGATATGATAGAACTCCGCCTGATGATGATCTAAAGTGCGGTCCATGAATGAAGGTGACTGCTACTACAGTTAAATAACTGAAAGTAGCAGTTTTCTGACCTCGACTTGCCTGATGGTAAGCAAGGGGAGGTCAAAAGGCGCCAACGTTTAAAAAACGACATAGTATACGGCTACCTCAGTCGTCGACACTATGCCGGCATGTCATAACTTCAGCGCCTTTACTCGTACATTTTTTTAAATACGAGTACACCGATGACACAGTACATTGTTTATATTTTCTAAATAACGAATGTATAGTAGAAAATTGAACAAAAGCTTTTTCCATGGAGGTACAGTAAAGTAATAAATATTGTAGGAAGTGATAGTCAATAACTTGTCGTAACAAAAGACTCTACTAGAACCTACAGGGGGTTAATTGTTGCGAAACTAACACCCTGTATTTCAAACCATGAAACAAGGGAGTCTAGACTTTATTTTAAAATGCGTACGGTTTATTTTAGAATTAAAATTCATACTCAATTGCACTTCTAATATTTTTCTACAGTTGAAATTAAGTCGAATCATATCAGAGAGCACTATCTTGAGTTACAAGTAAATAAAATCTAGAATTTATTAAACAACTAAAACTTCACGCCTTTCTTTTTACAGGGAATGGCAGATATAGGGGAAGGCTATTTTCCACTATCCTGACATTTGCCTTCTTTTTTTTTTTAAATTTACATTTCTATACTGAGATACTAAAGTGCTTGTATACATTTAACAGGACAACCAAAGTACATAATATATCAAAGATACATTGGTACCATTTTGAACTCGTGCTCTCGGTTTGCAAAACCATTGCACTTCCACTACACCACGGTCACCTTATTACCCAATACTTTTTCTTTCTAACTGCTAACAAACGTGTGCAAACAGCGGTTGCATCTTCAGCATTCTTGTAACATACAAAATTGAGGCTCGACAATAATAAGCTGGAGTGTAGTTCATAAATGGAAGTAGCATTCGCATCCACTATGTGACATTAACTTATTATTCCACACAAGTTTGGCTATATTTTCTCGTCAGTGTATTCTTTATTTTATTATTAGAAGGATGGTTGCTATAGCCATATTGCTACCCATCTCTCCTTACTGTTAGTGATGCGACATTATAAAAAAGTTGGATTACAAAAATAATAATAAATATCACTACTTTTACTTTGATTTCCATTCACAACTACAACGGTGAGTAAGAGAGTTGTTGCATGATAATGGAACGTAGGGCTCTTTGTTTGCATATCTCTAAATTATTAATAAGTGATATTTTGATTGATTGAAAATTACACAAATGCGTATTCCAAATTATTGTTCGTGTTATAAAAATATAATAAACATTTATAAAAATTTATAAAAAAATATAATAAAAATATAATGAACTGCACCACAATTATAAATCTATATTTATTTTTATTTTTTATTGTGAAAACGACACCTCGACTTACCTTATAGGTAGGAGGTCCACGAATGCAAAAGGCCGAAAACCCGTCTCAGATCACAGCTGTCTCTGTAGTCTTAACTATACCTTAAAATTCAGATTATACCTAATCTTTATTTAAAATTATTTTTCATTTGGGCACTATACAACCGCACATTACTAAAGTGCAATTAGTCTATAGATTATAGCCACTGCGGCTCAATTCCAGTAACATTTATGCTATGCCCAAAACTGAGTCGTTTTAGTCTCATCTCTTATAGACAATATTTATATCTGTTTAATAATTAAATGCTTTGATGAGCTTGAAATTATAAATATCGATATATTGAACTAAACATTCGTACATCACTATAGAAAGAATCTCTCTCAGGGCGCTCACACTATTTACTTTTAGGTAAGAACGAATGCGCTGAATATAACACGAGTAACAAGAAAACCCTCACTCAAAAACATACCTTTCCGTTGTATATAAAAAACGCCACGAAAAACTTATACCTGAGAAACATTTTAATCACAAACTTAAAGATCTTTTCTAGAATATACGAGGAAGTGTCTTAAGAGGATTGAAAAAAAAAGGGTTTACTTATACAGTTGTTTTTTGGAACGTCATTATTACTTACACCGCCTAATGTTAATTTGTAGAGTGTTCTACAAGGCAACTTAAGGCGAAAGCAACTGTTGCTACAGAAAGATGTCTGCAGTTTAAAGGTACTACAAATTAAAGAAATGTTTGCGACGATTGTTTATTTGAGAATATTTATTTGTATTTACAAATATAGTTAATTTTCAAACATATATTTCATTAGTATGTTACATTTTAGTTTCCGTTACATTAAACTAATTTATTTTACTTTTATTCTTTTAATATTTTTTTATGATGAGAGCTTAGTGCATGAACTTATTTAGTGTTATTTATTATAGTATTCTTGTTAATTTTTTTTATGACATTACACTTACTTATGATAAAGTAAGCAATAATAAATATAATGTACTACCAGGTACTAAAGGTATGTACTAATCTAATGCATTTTAGTAATGTACTAAAGGTATTATATTTACAGGGTGCAATCCCCGGGATTAGTTCAACTGATATTTGTACGCATGTTTCCAAATAAATGTCAAACGTATAATATATTATATGTTTTTTAATAATAGAGTTTTTTTATAATCAATGAATCAAATTGTCATGCCTTAATTTAAACTGGTATAGGCACAATAATCGCTATTATAAGCATTATTAAGTTGTATTGGTTAAAAAATAATTAAGTACATAATTACAACATAATTCCATTTTATATGGATAACAATGAAGGAAATAATTTTCCTCCTACCTTTTCCATTTAAAGAAACCCTTATTTAATTACTGAAGTACAGAACTTAAGGCTCCAATGGTAGACAGAAGGTATAAAATAAAATGTAGATAAAGTGGTTATGAGGTTGAATGAGTTGAATTTAAAGTGAGTTTAAAATTATTTTGTAAAATGTTTAAATTAAATACGGGCTTGGATGTTGAAGCCTCGAAATAAGTCTCCATAATTATTTTGTCTAGAGCCGACGTAGATTATTTAATTTAAGACGAGTTCCGGAAAAGTTTCACCCTATACTGACAGATACAATGTTGTTAATAAATATATTCTAAAAATAGGAATATTTATATTTACTTTTGTACTTATACAAGTTTTTAGATTAGCAAATGTTATGTCACGTTAATGCTTTTAAGTAAACTATTACGCGATAGTTTTTTTTAAGGACATCATTCATTTTGTATGGGGACTTGGGCTTAATTGTATTTACAGTTGCATATACATTTAAAATAGTTTGATGTACAAATATTACAATGTAATTGGAAAATATCCTTTATTTTGCATAGTTTATGTGTGCAAAATGATTCAAAGCAGAACTGTTAATATTTGAGATTGACAGACGATACAAAATCCATATCTTATTTTCCAAATAACTCAATTGCGGGGCAATTAAAAGCAAGTATTTTTTTTAACAACACTATGAATGATGTCCTTTATTTACATTTCTATACTAAGCTACTAAAGTGCTTGTATTATAGAAACAGTACAACCAAAGTACATATTATATATCAAAGATAAATTGGTACCGGTGAGTGGTTTTGAACCAGTGTTCTCGGCCTGCGTAACCATTGCACTGCCACTACACCAAGGTACTCTAATAAAAATAGCAGGTAATATGTTTTTAGTTTATTCACTATGTAAAAATACAATAATAATAACATTTATTTAATAAAAACCTAATGCACAAGCATGTTGTCGGCACTCTCGGACCTCTTCTTGTTTACCATCAGGCGGGTCGAGGTCAGATGTCGAGTCACAATAAAAAAAAAGTTTAGAACAAACCAATGAACAATTATTGGTTGTTTGATATAATAATTTCCTATGGTCGCCTAATTTCTATGACACAAACATGTGTAGCGACCGCTAGATGGCGTTGCATGTGTTCAATATCTCGCAAACGATTTACCGACAAAGTAATTAGTATATATGCGCTCCAATGAAGATACGTCACCGGCTAAGTTGAGCCCTGTACGCAACACGCGTACGGTAGGATATCTCCTTTCCTTTTCTAACGTGCGGAATAATGCTCCGCTAAGCATGTTTAGAAGCCTGGTATAGTAATAGTAAAAATGTAAAAACCTATGTAAACCAAAAAAAATATAAAATGAACTACTGTCTGTGCCACCACTTTCTTGACAAGACTATGAAGTGAATTATCTGTTACTTTTGAAAGATCCTTCAGCCAAGCAAGCATAGAGGATGAATATTATGTCGTGCCACAATAGAAAAATTTAATTTTCATGTTTTTTTTTGCTATTGTAATTTATAGTAACGTCTCATTTATTAAAAATGACGTCATATATAAAAATAAAATTCATCCAGTATACGATTGTAAAGAATGTCCGGAGCAAGTCTCCAAGAATGCAAGTTAACTTGTACAACGTGGTGCAAGACCCCCTCGTAGTATTAACCGCGCGGTTACCTCCACAAAATATTGATCTCTACAAGAGTCGTAATCAAATCATATCTATATAAAGTTAATTAGAAATAAAGATAAGTTTGAATTATATTTTACTATACATAGGTTTTTCAAGAGATGGCTCTACTAGTAAGTGCTGGACGATTATGACATAACCAAATCGCCATGAGCCAATCTTAGACATATTTGGTAAACAAACCACTTTGACACATAAGTGGGTTTGGTTTTGCGTCGTATTTTTTTGGTTGTGCGAAAATGTCTGATTTTGTGCCAAATAATCGGCATTTGCGGGAAGTGTTACTTTTCTTCTTTCATTCGAAGAAAACGGCGGCTGAAGCGCATCAAGAACTCCAAAAAGTTTACAGACATGCTTATGAGACACGAAAAAGTGATTTTACAGCATGACAATGCTCGGCCTCACGTTGCCAAACCCATTTAAACCTACTTGGAAACGCTCAAATGGGAAGTCCTACCCTACCCGCCATGTTCCCCAGATATTACGTCGTCCGATTATTACTTGTTCCGTTCGATGGCACATGGTTTGGCTAATCAGCAGTTCCACTCATATGAAGACATCTAAAAATGCCTTGGTTCGTGGATAGCCTCGAAAGACGAACACTTCTACCGTGACGGTATTCGAGGTCTACCAGAAAGATGGGAAAAAGTTGTCGCTAGCGATGAAAAATATTTTGAATGATTTGTTTGTAACCATTTTTTCAGAATAAAGTGGAACTTAGCGCACCTATAATAATATAATGCTATAAAGAGATTGGCTACTAAGAAATGCCACTGGCATGACTAATAATTAATGATCCAGGAAAATCTCTATAAATAAATCATATGTAAGCTAGTAGGAAGATCAGTGTAAAGCTTATACACGATTATACAAAATAATAATAGTTCTCAATAACAAAATCGTGACTTTAATTCAAAATATACAATATATAATTTACTGCTAAAACGTAAATGCTGAAAATTTAAATAAATATTTTGAAATCATTTCCATATTTATTTGTGTGTAATATAAATTGAATATTTTTTAATGCAAAGTCGAATTTTGGAAATTTTCCTTGTGGCTAAATTGTAACGAACGTATTTTATTATATTTCATTCATTTTTATAATTTATTCTTAAAGTATGATTTGACCAAGGTTTTTATCTATCAATTTATCAACAAACCGCCAAGCCTCAATTTCCGAGGATCAATCAATTGAATTGTCACGCCTTTTTCCCACAGGAGAGAGTGGAGCGCCACTTGCCACGATCCTGACACAACTACCTCGTTTCCCTCACATTCACAATTCTCTTCATAAGGGCTTTACGGTGATGTACAACTAACTTTTACCCCTTGAAATTTATAATTATTTTCATAAAGATTTATTATCTGCCTAATTTTTAAACTATATAGGAATAGGATTTTTTGTTTAAATGTTTAAATTTATTTTCTCATCCATAATCTAGTGAACAGAAAAAAGTTACTAACAAAGTATATTTAAAGTTGATGACAAAAAAAAATTGTTTGTAAAAAGCGGCCCATAGAGGGCCATTCTCTGAATACATAATGAATTTTATAACAATGCCATTTTAACATAAATCTGGGAATTATGCGGCGTTTAAGTTTTACAGGTGGGCGGTTCTAAAACAAACTTAATGATAATCACACCTGGAATACTAATAGAGAGGAGACAACCAGATGGTTAGTAAAATGTGACCGCTGGGATTAATCGCCAATAGGTTAGTTAGCACACCGGTATTTGTCGCGTTCGGTTTCGATTCGATAATATGCCGGACACTTTAAAACTGATCCCGAAATACATCCGTTTTATATATTTTTTTTAAATTGTGACTCGACATATGACAACACCCTGCCTGATGTTAAGCGGTCCATGAATGGAGGTGACTACTACCACTCTACTTCAGTAAAATAATTGTATCTAGCAGCAAAATTCACTATACCGGTCTAGTTAAAACAAGCGACTTACAAGCTGATCCCGAAACTAAGTCACTTTATGCTCTGTATACTTGTATGTGGTGTTATTACCCCGGATCGGCAGACTGGGCAACCAGACCCATAGCAAATATCCACGGTTTCACTCGTGTGAAATTAGGTTCTGGTATCTCGTCAGCTCGTTTCGATGCCAGATATTCAGAGCAGCATTTGGCTTACACATAAAAGATACATATCGCGTTTTTTTTTGTAGGACATAAACAAAATAAACATTTTCACATTATATACGTGCAGCTGTAACGGTTTTCCAGAATAGCTCCCAGATTGTTTCCTACTTACTTAACACTTATCGTTATATTTCGGACAATTCAAGACACAATATGTTTATAAATTATAGTCTATGTGTTATTCTGATGTATAAGCTATATTATTGTAAAGTTTCATTAAAATCCATTCAGTAGTTTTTGCGTGAAAGAGTAACAAACATCCGTACATCCATCCACACACACACTTACTCACGTTCATAATATAAGGATTAAAAATAAAACCTATGAAACTATTATAATATTTGCTTTCACCGGAAATCAAACCCGGAACTTTCCGCGTAACGGACCCGTGAGCTAACCAATACGCCTGTCGTCATTTATTCTCTAGTGCTAAATATTGTAATTTAAATAATAGAAACTAATAATAAATTAAAAGACAAAGCAACAGGGTCCTTGTAAAATATGTCGCAAACGAAAATGCTTAAAGCCCGGAAGCGAGTCAGCAACTTTCACTTGGAACTTTTGCGTTGGAATTAAATTGTTCTGTTAGAAAAACTTCCACTAAGTTTCCTCATGGGTTCTTTATACATTACCATTTATTATTTGTATAATAAAAAACTATAATTGGTGAAAAATTGTTTAAAACAATATTGTTATTATTTTATTATTTACATTTCTATACTAAGCTACTAAAGTGCTTGTATCAAATAAACAGGACAACCAAAGTACACTTATCAAAGATACATTGGTACCGGCAAGTGGTTTTGAACCCGTGCTCACGGTTTGTGTATCCATTACACTACCAATACACCGCGGTCGCCTTATCTTAAAGGTATTGTTAAACACAAGAATAATATATAATTTTAAATCAAAGACTTTATAAATGATTTCTAGGCAGTGGTGCCCGGTTTGCTGATACGGGGTAGGGGGGACCACCACTTACAAATACAAACCGTGAAGTTATTTAGTCGAGTTTCGGGATCAGCTTGTAGGTTACAGCTTGCCGGCTACAACTAGGCCGGGATAGTGGATGTCACTCCTACTTACAGTTATTAAACTGTAGTAGCAGTCACCTTTATTCATAGATTGCTGTCATATGTCGAGTCACAATAAAAAAAATAAACCGCATTCCAGCATAACATCAGGCGGAGTTCTGTCATATGTCTAGTCACAATTAAAAATAAAATAAAAAAATAAAAAAGTAGCCTACATTCTTCTACCATTGGTAAGTAGGTCGTCAATCCATATTGTAGACGACGTCCTTCTGTTTTAAATTTTTAGTATAACAGAACAAATTTAATTTTTAATCAAACTTATATTTACCTAAATAATGGATTAATTTTGGATGCGACTGCTACTTGCAGTTCTTTAACTGCAGCAAGTCGCATCCTCCATTTATGGATCGCACTCCAGCTTATCATCAGGCGGGTTGCTATCATAATTTACCCTTTAATAACTACATAATAAAAATAGCAGATTCATAAATTACAAATTTAAAAAACATTCTCAAAAAATATTGTATAAAACTCCCATGGCGGTTATTTTTTGTTCCTTTCTTACGTCGAATAAAAGAGAATTATTATACCCTTGTCCGAGAAGAGCTTAATTTTGGAAAGGGCTACAACTAACATGGGATTTCCCCTAATTGACATAAACACTCCTTCATTCCTTTCCTGTTCTACTTCAACTGAGTGTACCGTTGTATTTAAATCATTTACGTATAAAAAACAATGAATTAGGAAAAAAATGTACAGGCGGAAGAAAATAAACGGGCCATGCAAAGGCCTTTAAGGCCGGCATAGTGATGGCGACTGGAGTTCATTGCTCTTTCAGGAAAGACGAGGTATAAAAATGACCATAGCAGTTTATTTAAGGATTTGTGCAGAGAGCATAAATATATATATATTTTTTTATATACATATCATAATATATGGAGATAGATAATAGATGGAGAAAATCGTACAGTATAAATAAATTCAAATTAATTCTTAAGATTTATTTTATAATCATTGCTACTTTGGAATTATTATTTTAATTAAATATAATATAATTTCATTAAGCTTTAACCACGAATACACGTTAACATGTCAAAAATATACGCTCAATTAACGTCAAATACAACTGACAGCGCCATAAATGTACTGAATGTGTTCTATTCTCTATATTAGGTTACCGATGCCGTTAGGAAACGTATTCATAATATTATTTTAGTAAACAATTAGATAGTTTCAGTGGCGTAGCGTGGAAGGCAGCCGCCCGGGGCAGAAATCAGCCGCCAAAAAATTTGCCGCCCCCTTATTTAGGAGTTTCAATCATAGGTACAACAAAAATGTGAATTTCAGGTACGAATTTTAACGATTTATCATAGTTTTTTTAAATTTTGCCGCCACGCTACGCCACTGGATAGTTTGAAATAAATTTGACCTAATTTTAATAAATAAACCTATTTTTTAATTGTGACTCGACGTTGTCTTTGCATATCCCTATAAGAATTAAGGCTTGACAGTTTGATTCAATTTTTATTAGGTATATTATTCCCTTGTATTAAAAAAGTGTAAAGACATAAGTTGTTGTGGAGCTCTTTATAAGAATAATAGTGGATGTGGGGATATCAATAAAGTTGTGTTGGGATCGTGGCAAGTGACTGTCAGTTGTTTCCACCCATGAATTAAGTAAACAAATTTACTTAATTCAAAACCAAAATAAACGCTTATTATCGCGTTTAATTTGGTTTTGATTTTACAATTTTATTTTATTATTCCGACGTTTCGAGAGGTTTGCAGCCATCGTGGTCACGGAGAGACTGAGGTGTTGGTCGTTCTATTCGTTGATGCTGTTATTGTTTCCAATACTACCCTGTATAGTAAGCAGCATAAAATTTGTTTTATTCATTAATCAATATTCGCGCAAAATCTAAGAAAATGTTTCCACCCATGTTTGGGAAAGGAAACATGAGGATTGTTTCGTAAGTATTTTGAAATGTGTTTATGGCGTCCTTTTTGAAGAAATTCTTTTAATTACCAGATTTCGTTATTTCGTCAATAACTCATTCTTAGTTTAGCCTATATACTATTACTACCTAGTATATAGGTAGTAATAGTAGCATCAATTTATTTTTAAATTTTGTTGGATAATTATTAGCCTGACTTTAGAACACGATCGCCTAAAAGTGTATAAAAGTATTAAACCATAGTTGTAGAGAATGCAACATCCTCTTGTGGTCAGCTCTGACCTCGAACTCATGTCGTGGCGGAAAACCACTCCATTCCACGTCAGACCGTCATCTCAGATAGCACCATATTGTTCCATTTCAATTACACAATAACTAACAATGCAATGGGAATTCTCAGTGTTTATGTTTAGATGATGAAACACTAGATATACATCAATCAATCAAATTGTCACGCCTTTTCCCCACACACCAAATCATAGACATCATCAAGAAAGCTAGGTTGCCTAGTGCCCATAACCATAGAGCTTATATGAAGAAAATTGTGAATGTGAAGGAAGCGTGGGAGTTGTGTCAGGATCGTGGCAAGTGGTGCTTCATTGTCTTTGCCTATCTCTGTGTAGATATACTTATACATAAATATAGTCATGTTTAAATGGTTTATTATCTGTTTTGCAAAAATTCAATTGAATACATAAAGCTGCTTAATTAGGAAGATATGGAGGAAGTAAAATGAGAGAAAACACATTTTTATTCAGGATTGACTTTTTATTACAAAAATAAAGTAAAATATAATTAATTATGTGGTCGCCGTCGGAGGTATCACGAAACCGCTTACAGCTGCAAATATTGAATGGAGGGATAAAACATTATACAGGACGGCAAATAAATGAAAAACTAAGGGTTCCGTTGACTCATTCAAACATATTTTTATATTGAAAAATCTTTATGTATTTTCTCTGTTAAAGAAAATTGATATGGCAAAGAATTAAACTAAAAAACTTTTTAACTTATTAAGATCATATTTATTACTCGTATAGTTTTATTCTAAGATTTTGTGAGACGACGCGCGGCTCGCTGCGCCCCCCCCCCCCCCCCTTACAAAATCTTATGTTTTATTACTATTTAATATTTATTGCGACACGGCAACTCACCTCGACTTCTTTAATGTAAGCAAGAGGAGGCCCAAGAGCGACAGGGGAGGGCCAAGCCAAGGCCTCATTTGCCGTCTGCTCCCTGCTCTTTCGCATAACACAACACGAACTATATGAAGCTAAAAAACTATAAGAAAAAAGAGATAGATATTTACTTCGGGCCTGGTTGTCAAAGAGTGGTAGGCAGTGGTACCCAGTCTGCCGATCCGGGGTAGTACCACCACTTACAAGTATACAGACCGTGAAGTGATTTGGTCACGTTTCGGGATCAGCTTGTAAGTTGCCGGTTCCATCTAAGCCGGCATAGTGGATTTGATTGCTACTCACAGTTATTGGATTGCAGAAGCAGTGACATTCATTCATGGACCACACTTCGGCCTAACATCAAGCGGAGTGCTGTCATATTTCGAGTCACAATAAAAAAATTAAAAAAGCTGTGAACCATCTGAATTAAATAAAAACCAAAGGCTCTCTAAAAGCGATAAATTAAAAGAATTACTCCAATATTGCTGCAGGCCAATTAATATTGCAGATAAAAAGAAACTCGAACGAGTACAAGCCTTTCCAACAGGAGTTTATTACTATGTATTATTGCCTACGAGATATATTGCACTATTATTTATTCATTTATTTTTAATAAGACGCCTTTATCCCTATATTTATCATATTATATTATTTAACGTTGGCCGGCATAGTGACAGCGACTGAGGTCATCGTCAACTGAATCGTTTTTTCAGCTGTTGGCGCATCCCTTCAAGCCAGTCGAAGTCAGAAGTCGAGTCTAATATTAAACAAAAAACTTTATGCACTATGTATGCATTTTGTCGACCAAATCGGCAGTCGAACTAATAAGTTCGGTGCATCTTTTCTTTGTAGAACAATCGACAAGTGGAATGCTTTGCCAGCCCATGTGTTCTCTCCATCATGGATCCTTCAAGCTATGCGTTAAGAAGCACCTTTGGCCGGCATAGTGACGGTGACTGGGGCAGCCGTGAACTAACTGTGTTTTTTCAGTCGTCGTCACTATTGGACCTCCTCTTGCTTATCATCAGGTGGGTGGGTCATCAAATGTCGTGTCACAATAAAAAAAAATGTACAAAGACGAACTAAAACTAAACAATATGACAGCTCAACGTTAATGATAAAGTTCAGTTTAAGGACTAACAAATAAAAATAAGATTCGTAAAACCTTCGAAAATGTAAACTTTTAAGTTAACTTTAAAAGGTAAAAAAATGTGGCTTGACATTATAACAGCGCCCCGTTTTATGTTAAGCAGTAGAGGCGACGGCTATTAGAAATAAAACAGGTAATCCGTGAACTAAGTCGATTGTTTCAGTCGTTGGCACTCTTGCTACTCTCCTTTGTTACATCAGTCAGGTCGAGTTCAATTGTCAAGTCATAATTAAAAAAGGAACTTAGTCGTATCAGAATCTGTTAAAAAGACACCGGAATATCATCAATCAATCAAATTGTCGCGCCACTTGCCACGATCCTGACACAACTTCCTCGCTCCATTGGATATGGGCACTAGGCACCGCTATTTAGACGACAGGCGTGGCCGATTTGTTAGACCCGGGTTTGATTCCCGGTCGGACGAAATATTTGTTTCAGAGCTTTTATTTGCAATATTTAATAATTATTTTAAATGTTGCAAATATTTGTTAATAAAAAAGGCGGATATTTGCTTCGAGTCTGTTTAACAAAGAGTGGTAGGCAGTGGTGCCCAGTCTGCCGATCCGGAGTAGTACCACCACTTACAAGTACAAACCGTGAAGTAATTTAATCGCGTTTCGGGTTCAGCTTGTAAGTTGCCGGTTCCAACTAGGCTGGCATAGTGGAACTGACTGCTACTTACTGTTATTGTAGTGTAGTATCAGTGACATCCATTCATGGACCGCACTGTAGCTTAACATAAGGCGAGGGTCTATCATATGTCGAGTCACAATAAAAAAAAGGACTTTGTTTGCAGATACACATTTATCTGTGGCAGCAGTAGTTTCCACTCATGAAACGATCTCCATCTCAACATCAGGTGTTGTGCAAATAAAGTACTAAATTATTTATACATTGATTCATTCTTGAATTGCTGCTCGTGGTGAAAGAACAATGTATTTTGCAGATAGTCGGGTTTGTTGAGAGTGCAGAAAATTGCCGAGAAGTGCATCTGTTCGAGATGCAATCCGGATTAAAATCGTAACTATGACTAAAAGGTGTATTCTTGATATATAACTAAGCGATCGCAGCAAAAAAAATACAAAACGTTTGAATGTATTTAATGTTTTATGACGTAGTTTATATAACAATTTAAAAGGTCAGATTTGACTTTTTTTTTTTTTATTGTGACACGACATCTGACCTCGACTCGCCTGATGATAAGCAAGAGGAGGTCCAAGAGTGACGACGACTGGAACAACCGAGTCAGTTCCCGGCTGCCCCAGCCGCCGCCGCTATGCCGGCCTAAGGTGCTTCTTCACGCATCGCTTGAAGGATCCAAGGTCATAGGATGGAGAGAACACATGGGCAGGCAAAGCATTCCACTTGTCAATTGTTCTACAAAGAAAAGACGCACCGAACTTTTTAGTTTATGCATATAATAAACGGTTTGCATTGGTTGCGTAGCTATCTTATATTTGCTTTGGGTCTGGTTATCAAAGAGTGGTAGGCAGTGGTACCCAGTCTGCCGATCCGGGGTAGTATCATCACTTACAAGTTTCGCGATCAACTTGTAAGTTGTCTATTCCAACTAAGCTGGCATAGTGAATGTGACTGCTACCTACAGTTATAGAATTGTAGTAGCAGTCATCTGCATTCATTAATGGACTGCACTCCAGCTTAACATGAAGATGGTGCTGTCATTTGTCGATTTACAATAAGAAAATCTTTATTTCTTAATATTTCATATAAATATTTAAAATATTAATAAAAACATGTTACCTACCTCTCTGATCTGTTCGCCTTGAGCTTAAAGTTTGCCGCGCTGACTGAACGCAAACGCTTTGCTGACGATCCACTGTTGCCTCAGTCGCTTTTACTAAGACGGCCAGAGAATTTCAATAAAAAATGTTATAACTTTGGCCGTTACAGTGACGACGACTGGGGCAACAGTGAACTAAGTCGGTATTTATTAGTCGTTGGTGCTCTTAGCCCGGTGAGCATACAAGTGGAGTTCAGGGGGCTGACCTTGGAACTGGTAATGACAATGAAATTCATTCCCATTTGTTAAAGTTACGCGGTCGCTGTTAGAGTTAAAAACAACTTTCATTCATTCGGACAATGAGTTCAAGCTAACTGTTACTGAAAACAAACATCGATTCTTAGCGTGTTGCGCGGTCGCAATTTTAATTTTGAAGCTCATTAATGGAGATCAACTGAGAAAACGAAGCCCATTGTCATTGGGTTACGAGGGAGGTCAGAATTGAAACAAAAATCTTATGTTGGAATGAATCTCAAGAATAACACTTGAGATTAAAATCGCAACTACACCAGATTATGGCGGCTACCAGCAAATATTAAATTCTGAAATAAAACTATTGTTATCACGACCCAATCTCAGACACTGCACATGAAAATCGCCTTTAACACCAGCACTGTTAAAACCAAAATCGTATAAAAATATTTTTATAAAAATATTACACCGCTCCGTGTTTTTTTCGTGGTTTAGTATTTTACAAAAATAGTTGTTTTAATTAATAAACTAACAGTCATGAATTATTGGTTTATTTTTTAATTGGGATTTTATAGAATTATTTAGTCCTTCTTTTTTATTTAGCCAGAACATAAAGTAATGTTTTATTCAATCAATCAAATTGTCACGCCTTTTTCTTACAGGGATAAGCAGAGACAATGAAGCGTCACTTGCCACGATCCTAACACAACTTCACCACATAATAATTATAATAATGTTCTAAATATAACATATTTTTATCAAATCGTTAATATTTATAGGCACATCATCGCTTATGTTAGGCTTGAGTGCATTCTATGCGTGGAGACGGATGCTGTCGCAGATAAATAACATTTGCAAGCAGAAGTCGCTATGCTGGCCTAGATGAACTGACCTGCAGCAAATGATCTACCAAATTACTAAGTAGGTGCATCCTCTTAGTGTGTGCTATTCAATTAAATACAAAGAAATATATTATAGTTCAACCATCATTAATGTTCTGAGTCAAAACTCCCAACTAATGAATATTTATTTACTATGTCAGAAAACAAAAAAAATCATTAACATTTTGTATAACTATTAACATATTTTGTAATGTGTTTTTGGAACCATAAAATAACTCGGCCCATGAGGCGAATTTATTTATTTTTATGTTAGAACGCCAATAGCCTGGCCAATAGTCTGTTGAGTGTCAGCCAGTTCGATTATAGCCTTTAAGCTACAGACCTCAAATGTTATGGGTGTTATAAGCCGTAGAATAATACTGAAAAGGATTCGTTAAAAAAAATAACGTGGTGGAGCACGCAGAGCTGGCAAATTATTCCGTTTTCGCCAGAGCGAACTTCCAATATCCTAAAAGAAGAAACCTTCCGTTATCTCCCGAATTTTATTATTACAAGTGGTCGGCTCTCTGTACTAATACGAATATTTACATCGTAACGTTTTCCGTGACGTTGAAATGAACTGGTCAGTAGCCAGCCTAACGGATTTTTTTTACATAACAGACTGGTCCCATGGGCCAAATGACGATGTGAATAAACTACAAAATTATTAATTTGCAGTGTCGTGTTCATTACCGTGTGCAATGGTGTGCAAACCAATAGTTCTGTTATTAATTACATTTAGCACTCATTGCGAATTCATTTCAATTAATAATCTTAACATTAATTAATTGGCCTGTTAGAAAAGCTCAGAGTCGCTCAGCGGGCGATGGATAGAGCTATGCTCGGTGTTTCTTTGCGAGATAGAATCCGGATCGAGGATATTCGCTAAGTTACTAAAGTTACTGAAGTGGCAATGGGCTGGCCACATCGCTCGAAGAACTGACAACCGATGAGGAAAAAAGGTTCTAGAGTGGAGACCACGAACCGGAAGACGCAGCGTAGGTAAGCCTCCCACTAGGTGGACTGACGATATGTCGTCAGTCACGGGTAGTCGGTGGATACAACTGGCATCTTGTCGTTCGGAATGGCGTTCTAAGGGGAGGCCTATGTTCAGCAGTGGACGCCTTCCGGCTGATGATGATGATGACATTTATTATTTGAAATGAGTTTTGTGTACATATTTTTGCTTTAATTTTGTCACGTCTGATGTTAAGTTGGACTGCGATACATAAGTAGTACTGCAGCTACAGATAAATTGCCTAATGGGAGATACAAAAGCTCCAACTACTTATAAATCGAATTTAGTGTACGTTTGCCTCAGTTATCGTTACGGGTCATAATAAAACTGTTTACCATTTAAAAATATATATTGAATATATTTTATTTAAATTTATGTGAAAGTTATTGATTAAACTTTATTTAATCGTAGAGCTTGTATGAAAATAATTTTTGACGTGAAAGAAGCGAGGGAATCGTGTCAGGATCGTGGCGAGTGGAACTCCATTTTCTCTGCCTATTCCTGTGGAAAAAAGCCGTGACAAATTGAATGATTGATGAATTTTATTTTATTTATATTTTAATATAAAAATAAATCAAAATTATAAACTGTCATTTCAGCTGTAATTTCAGTTAGGCGATTACAAATCATGTTTAATAACCGGATTCCAAACAACAGCCTTCAGAGCCGGACATAAATTATACGTCCGGTAATACCTGTAACAAACAAATGTTGTAGACATGTTCGAATATTTCAGAAATTCATAAATGCAAGATATAAATTTATAATTAATATAGATTAAAACTTAGCAGACGTCAAAATATATAAAATAAAAACATATATTAACCTGATCTAATTATAATTATGTTTATGTTAAGCTTTTTTTATATATAATACATATAACACGTTTTAACATTAGAGCTTGCATGAAGAGTAAATTTCAAGGTGTGTCAGGATCGTGGCTAGTGGCGCTACATTGTTTCTGCCTATCCCCGTGCGATGCGTGAAAAAGCACCTTCTACTGGCATAGTGACGGCGACTAAGACAGCAGTAAACTGAGTTGTTTTTATAGTCGTGAGCACTCTTGGTCCTCTATCATGATTACCATCTGACAGGTCAAGTTAAAATGTTACAATAATTTAAAAAAAAATCTACTTGTGCTAATTTTCGTAATATCGCGTTATTTGGGAGTAGCCTACATTAAGTATAAAAGCCTCAATAACAATAATTTAAGAATTTCTAACTATATTCGTATTCAAATTTTTGAATTTAATTTCACAGGTACATTCGAACTTATGCTATAGCACCCACGCGCTCAAGTAGTACAACACTAGTACAAAACTATGAGTACACAATAGCTTCTTAACCCTTTCACGTCTAAGAGACACATTTCCACAATATTATTTACAATAACATTCGTGATGTTAAGGAAGCAGGATCGTGAAAAAGAACGCTCTATTTTGTCTGCATATAACTGTAGGAATAAAGGCGCGAAATTCCGATTGTTTGATTTATTGTGAAGTGCGGGCTGGAGTGCGGTCTATGAATAGAAGTGACTGCTACTACATTTAAATAACAGCAAGTAGCATCCACTATGCCTGCTTAGTTAAAACCTGCAAGATTCCGATTCTGAAATGAGAATAGGTCAGTCACTTCGCGGCAGACTGGGCACCACTACACCATCCTATGATCACCGGACCCTGTGCAAATATCAGCCTCTTTTTTGTTCTATTTAATTAATAAATTTTACAAATAAAAGCTATGTAACAAATATTTGCTCTCACCGGGAATCGAAACCAATGCGCCACGCTTGTCGCTAGTAACAAAACTGTTATTTAATTAAGTTTCAAAACAATCTATTATTATTATTAATATTATGTATTTGTTATGTTATGGTCATCTAAGTGTTAAAGCCTCTCGAATATGCAGTCCAAGTTTGTTTAAGATTTCCTGTGTGGCCGGCATAGCGGACAATAGATCCCAAACAAAACCTTAGCCGAGTAGTCATTGTCATTGCAAACTTATGAATAATGCTCAGTGGTTGTGAGTAAAGTTGTTCATACGTTTGTTCACGGATGAAGGCTTTGTTCGCTTTGTTTGGCCGCTCAGTGTCTATTCTATAACAATTACTTTTCTATTTCTAAGTGTATTGATTCTTTGACAGTAATAAACAGTTTATACACGAACACTAAACGTATTTATCTATTTAAATACAATAAATCAATCAGATTGTCTAGCCCTTCTCATACAGGCAGAGAGAATGGAGCGCTACTAGCCCGATCCTGACACAACTTCCTCGCTTAATACAAGCTCGCTTAATTATTTCATAACGGTAATGATTACTAGACAAACACATAATAAAATAAACTAGGATTTGTTCTACAACATACAATAATATATAATATGTATGGATGCAGTATATCTCAACCAATCAATCAATTTGTCGCGCTATTTTTCCAAAGGGATAGGCAGAGACAATTAAGCGACATTTGTCAGTACCTAATTACCTATGAAGAGAATTGTGAATGTGAAGAAAGCGAGGGAGTGGTGTCAAGCTCGTGGCAAGTGGCGCTTCATTGGATCTGCCTATCCCTGTGGGAAAAAGGCTTGACAATTTGATTGATTAATTGATAATTACCTATATCTAATAATTATAATTAGTGATGTGCCGGAGCTCCGTATCCGTAGTCGTATCCCTTACTTTTTGGCGAATCTTTTCGTTTAATAATTTTCAAGTAAAATAACACCTATATATAGTTTTAAAATTTATATTTCTTGTAAACGGCTAGACCAATTTTATTTAACAGGTTTAGACTCACAATTGGACACAGTAGGTGGCGATGCAATCGTCCGTACTTTTGAGCAGGACAACGTCTGTCGGGTTCGCTATCGGTTTCTTTATAATCTATTAAAATTATTGTTAATTTTTTAAGGTTGGTTGTCTGGAAACGTTCTATGTATTTGCTGTTTTGGGCAATATTTTATTTCACATTATGAAAACGTCAACGTGCCAAGTCTACTTGAGCCCACTGGTATTGCAAGAGATGATGGTAAGAGACCGGATGGTATGAGTTTGATTCCATGGAAGATGGGCCGGGTGCTGGTATGGGATGCAACCTGTTCAGACACGCTGGCACCTTCCCATCAACATGGAACCAACAGCAGAGCTGGTGCGGCTTGTGAAGGCTTGCCTAAAGGGACTCCTTTTAATAATGTATTTTAGTTATTGTTATTTTTTTTAAATTATTTTTTTAATCAATATATATATTAGAGTTTAATGTAAGTTTTTTTCATTATGAAAAGTGTTCACATTCATTATTATTCTAATCAGGATAATAGTTTAACTATTAAACTTTTTTTTTCAGTCAAATATTGTTGCAGGTAGTTTCTAGAACATTCACTATGTACGGTTCAGTGAATAGTGGAATTCAGAGAGGTGCCTGCGTACAACGAACGTGTTTTTTATTTGCACTCAAATGTGAAATTCGAATGAATGGTTATTTTGTGTACAATAAAAATACTATATTTAACCAATTTTCAATAAAGTTAAATATTATATTTGTTTTATTGTGCCGCTCCCTTTAAATATTTACATTTCGTTTTTATGATATACCTGGTATAAAAATGAATTTGTGTTTCTTTAAATCTGGAGGCGGATATTTGCTCCGGATCTGGTTATTTAAGAGAGGTTGGCAGTGGTGTCCAGTCTGTCGATCCGTGGTAGTATCACCACTTTCTAGGGGTAGTATATTCCCTTAGTTTAATAAATTTGAACAGTATTTAAAACTAAGATAAAAACATAAAGAGAGGATACGGCATGCGCTTTAAAGCTCACTACAAAATGTGGAACCAATATATCCCCTCTACACGCAAAGTCACACACACAGTCGACTCTCCGATTTCGTTAACGAGTAATTTAACGAAAGAGATAGAAAATTTTGTCACAGTGGGACGCGAGCGAGACATAATGCACGAGAGTATGTGTGCTCTAACGGCAGTAGGCCGAGCTTTGGATTCAAGTGCGTCAGTAAAACGTAGTTTGCCAGTTCCACGCGTATTGTGTTCGTACCGTATCTTCCCTTTTTGTTAAATCAATGATTTAAAATAATACTTTGAGAATATTCTTTAACATACCATTTCTCTATTATCATAAACTCTTCCGAATATAAAAAATAAAGTAATGTAATAATATTGCAAATTGCCTAATAAACTTATAACGTACGATCTAAAGCAATTAGATCATACGTTATAACAATAACCCACAGAGACCCTACTAATAGACAGCGCACGGGAGAATAGTCCATTTCACTGCACGCACGTAGAACTAGTTTTTATCGTACTTCAGCTGGATTCATATTTCTTTTGATTCCTTAATAAAGCAAGTAGTCTAAAAGTAGGTCTAGTGGTATGTATTCTGTGGATAGAGCCTAACTAAATATAAAGCAGATAGGTTCTTTCGAACTACCCTTAATGTATTTTAGACAGTTTTGAAGGTAAATGTTTTTAGAGGAGCAAAGATCACGCGATCTGAGTATTAGACACACGTGTTACGTATTGTATTGTTTCCTTTGGAGCCTTACATACAACATGTTACATACAATATATTATACGTAGATATATGTTTAAAAAAGTAAATCTTTGTTACACCCACGTTACCTTTTTTGGCAAATATTATTTTATTATAGAAAAACGAAAGCCTGATGTAAATGATATAAGGAATAATAAAAATAGTTGTACCTTGTGTTTCGGCTTATTCGGAATAGTGATGGTGACTGAGGAAACAGTAAACTTAATCTGTCATTTCAGTCATCGGCGCTGTTAGGCTTCCCCCTTACTTACCATTAGGCAAATTAAAGTTAGATATCGAGGCACAATATAAAATATACATACATTAAGGTACAGTAGAGCTTGTATGAAGAGAATTGTGGATTTGTGTCAGGATCGTGGCAAGTGGCGCTCCTTTGACTCTGCTTATTACTGTAGAAAAAAGGCGTGACGATTTGATTTGTGAAATTAAAACATTAATTACTAAGATAAAAACAAAATGAGAGGATACGGCATGCGCTTACCTTTCTGTTTTTGGGCTAATAAATTAAATATTTTAATATGAAAATAATTAGTTCATTTTATTTTATTCTACATATCAATTAGTATTTAAGTTTCGATGTACTTTGGTTGTCTATGATACAAGCACTTTAGTAGCTTAGTATAGAAATGAAAACAAAAAACTAGTTAAATAGCATGTTGTGGTTAACGTTAAATAAAATAACACTTTAAGTTAACATAAACATAATCACGTTAGATTGTATCGATGTATATTTTTTAAATAATCAATCAATTTTCACGCCTTTTTCCCACAGGGATAGGCAGAGATAATGGAGTGCCACTTACCACGATCCTTACACAGCTCCCTTGCTTCCTTTACATCCACAATTCTCAATAATCCAATTTTAAATAAACATGCTAAGCACATAGCCATCCTAATATATTTATTTTTCATTTTATTTCAACAAATGTATGTAATAATATTACATAAATGTATGTAATATTATTACATACATAATTATATTATATTGATAAAGGATTGTATGATTTATGTAATATAAAAATTTAATTGATATCATAATTAAAGCCAAATTAACTGGCAGAATCGATTCGAGCAATTGATTATGAATTATAATTAAGCATTGGAAGTTTCATTCGGATTAATAATGACATCAATTAGGAACATGCACGGAGATTTCTGAAACACTAATTTGACTTTATTTAACAACATTAACAAACTAATTTAAACTTTGTTCACAAGTGCATAGAGTTTGAATTTAAATTGTTGTGTGTGTGTAAATAATTTATTAGTAGTTAGTGAACATTTGCTTGTTACGCAAAATCTAATTAATTCCGTTTTGTGATTTTGTTTGATTCACTAATTTTATCTTATTTTGTAATTATTATTTTATTACGCTTGCAACCCTAAAAGGTGGAAACTATTCAAAAATATAACACAATAAATATTTGAACAGCATTAAATATATAAAAGGTACTAAAATTGCTTTGATTTGATGATATATAATTTTAGTCATTATCGAATTTCAATATATTATCATAAAGTTATAGTAGTTATTTATTTACTTGTACTGTACTATTTGTTAGGAAATTATTTTATGTATTACTTATGTAGAAATCAAAAAGTTAATATCCTTCGCCTACTGTATAAGGAAAATAGATATAAGGAGAATAACAACACAATTTAAATCTAATATAAAGAGGAGAGTTAATGTAACGTCACATCGTTTCTCGACCAAATTGATTTAAGTTAAAATTTATTTTTCATAAACGTAGGAATTGTATTAAGAGAATTGTGTATGTGACTTGAGAGAGTCCTTTCATTTTCTCCTTATTATCTCTCTGGTAAATAAGGCGTGATAAGTTGATTGATTGATTAAGTAGAAAGATTAATCTTTTTACTATTAATTTAAGTTATCAGAAACTTAAATGCATGTCTTTTTCCTTACGAGTCTAAGCGCAAAACTCATTAGTGTCCGTCCAATGGGATTGCACGAATGATTGATCACACTGAAATTGAAAAGTTTTCACGTGAAACCTATCGCAAAAATAATGTCTAAGAGGAAAAACTTTCATTCAACCTTTTTTTGTGAAAAAAAAAGTAAAAGATATGATCAAGGATTAATGTGTAGAGTTAAATTCAAATTTTTCATTCTTACTTTAAGATTTGATTTAAATTTAATAAATTTTATTTTAACTTACTTAGAATCTAACACCCAGTTAGGTTGGTCCAACTTCAAAAAAGAGGTCGCTCGAAGAATCCAACTCGGATGGGCTGCGTTCGGGAAATTGCGTTATATTATCTTCTCGTCAAACATCCCGCAGTGGCTGAAGACAAGGGTCTTTAACCAGTGTGTGATGCCAGTGATGACATATGGCACTGAGACGTGGCCCCTAAATGTTGGCCTGCTGGAAAAGCTCAGAGTCACTCAGCGGGCAATGGAGAGAGCTATGCTTGGTGTGTCTCTGCGCGATAGAATCCGGAACGAGGATATTCGCCAAAGAACCGGAGTTGCCGACATAGCTCGTAGGATTTGCGAGCTGAAGTAGCGATAAGCTGGCCACATCGCTCGAAGAACCGACAACCGATGGGGAAGAAAGGTTCTATAGTAAACCGGAAGAATCTAAGAGGAAGGCCTATGTTCTGCAGTGGACGCCTTCTGGCTGATGATGATGATGAGAACCTAACACGGCTTAAAACGCTTTAAAAATTAATCACGTTGTTATACGTAAAAATAGTTAGCGGACGAGAGGGAAGCAGAGAGTTTTGTCAGTACTGTGGAAAGTAAATTCGGTTGTCTCTGGCTCTTCATGTAAGAATTAATGTAAGAATTAAAGCCAATGATTTTTAAACTTATACATTATGTTTGTTATAATATGATTTGTGTGTTTATATTCCATTCTCATAAATATTAACCAAATAAATAAAAATGTATCCTAGTAACAAACAAATGTATATAAAACAAAAAGAATTGCAAATTTGTCTTGTTTCTATTCAAAATCAGTTTGTTTGCATACGATACAATCAATCAGGAGACCTCGCTCTCATATGGACACGATTCACATTATAATGCCACGCTATTATAACCTTTAAAACAATCTCTATAGAGCATAATTTATTTATTGGAACATATCTTGTGATAGATGTTAAATATGTTATGTTAGGATAAAATGTTTGGTAAGAGAGGTAGGGAGCATAATGGGAGGTAGAGGGTTTTAACAGCATATCTCAAAGCTGCTGAATGTTGAGATATTCAGTTAGATAACTGCTTACAAGCTGATCCCGAAACGCGACTAAATCACTTCACGGTCTGTACAATTTGTAAGTAGTGGGAACGGCAGACTGGGCACCACTCTTAGACAACCAGACACCAAGCAAATATTGTACTATATTAAATATAGTAGGAAAATTTTATAGAAATAAAAGCTTTAAAACAAATCTTCTCTGATCGGGAATCGAACCCGGGAGTTTACGCGTAACAAACTGATCCACGTGTCGTAAACTTTAGTCGAATTTCTAAAGATGTGATAAAATGGAGTTCTATAAGGACTCTTTCTGAAGACAAATATCAAATATCAAATTTTGTTGTACAAATATCAAAATTTAAAATAACCTATATAAATACTATAATTAATGACTTTCAGGTGACCGTGTTATAAAACCTTTTTTTAATATGGCCTCTGTCATTATTTGACAATTGGCCTTATTAGAACTTGTATGAATAGTATATGAATTGAGGCGACCGTGGTGTAATTGCAATGAAATGGTTACGCAAACCGAGAGCACGAGTTCCAAACCACCCACCGGTACCAATGTTTCTTTGATATATGTACTTTGGTTGTCCTGTTTCTATGATACAAGCACTTTAGTAGCTTAGTATAGAAATGTAAAAAAAACACAAAAAATAATAATAAATAAGATATGGAGCGATTTTAGGATCGTCAAATGTCGCATTATCTCTGTCTGTCTCAGTTGTTTTCTGTATTTTATTAAAAATAGTGTACCTATTTTATTAATCCAAGATATTATCATACAATTCAATCCACATATATTATATTACAATCCTATACAATCCTACCAACACTACACATAACGAAACACTACTAAGTACCTATGTAACTTTGTACCCAGTTTATACATAGTAGAGCGATTATTTACATACGAGTATATTGTAAATAATTATTGTTTAATTGGTGTTAGTTATTAGGTTTGACTTTGATTGGACAATCATTAGTTAAATGAGATAGTTGCAAATTAATGATACAGGTTGACCACTTCATTATTTATGGCCAACGGACTTTAATTATCAAACTAATTAAGCTATCACTGTTATTATATTTGAGTTATTTACGACTAACATCCATCAGATTTACGTGAATGATAATTATATCACTCTTTATTATCATATCAATATAATATGTAACACGACCGTGGTGTAGTGACAGTGCAATGGTTACGTAAACCGAGAGCACGGGTTCGACCACTTGCCGGTACCAATGTATCTTTAATATAATGTACTTTTGTTGTCCTGTTTCTATGATAGCACTTTAGTAGCTTAGTATAGGAATGTAATAAAAACTAAATAAGTCAACTATATCAATTAATTATCTCTGAAGATTTGCGCAAAAATTGAACAAAAAGATTAAAAAAAATAATTTTTTAATTATATCATTTTAGTTATTTTATTTCGACGATTCGAAAGCTTTTCAGCCATCGTGGCCACGGGGAGAAAGGCTCTCTGTCAGTTTTCTTAACTGACTCTCAATGGTTCAATACGACAGATTAAAACAATAAAAATAAATGCGATAGTAAGCCGCAAAACTAATTTGTTATAGGATATCAATACCAGCTATTGATATAATATATAAAAAAATAGAGACCTAAAAGTTTGCATTTTTAAAAGTCAATAAAACAGAAAAACCATAAAACTTAATTCAATCGCCTAGACATTGCTTACATACAAAAGCAATAAATTATGTTTTATATTTATTAATCCCGATTCCCAGACAAACAAAAAATCTTTTTAGATAATGTTTTGATCATTTTTGACATAATATTTCGATGTAGTGTTAATAGGTACAATATATTTTTTTTTATTGTGACGACATATGACAGCACCCCGCTTGATGTTAAGCTGAAGTGTGGTCCATGAATGAATGTCACTGCTACTACAATTCAATAACTGTAAATAGCAGTCATATCCACTATGCCGGACTAGTTGGAACCGGCAACTTACCAGCTAATCCGGAAACGCGACTAAATCACTTCAAGGTCTGTGTACTCGTAATACTATACAATAACAAAACCTGGATAGATATCTATAAGCGATTTTTCTAGTTTATAATATGCACTTTAAAGGTTTTTTTTTACATTTCCATATACTTAGCTACTAAAGTATAGTATCATATAAGTATCATAGAAACTAATGACTTAATTCCCGCAGGTATAGGCAGAGACAACGGAACGCCACTCTTCATGACAACAGATGATGTCAATTCGCAGTATGTAAATTAATATAATACTTGTTTCTTTCAAAGGCAACCGTGGTGTAGTGGCAGTGCAATGGTTACACAAACCGAGAGCACGAGTTTAAAACCACCCCCCGGTACCGATGTATCTTTTATATATGTACTTTGGTTGTCCTGTTTCTATGATACAAGCACTTTAGTAACTTAGTATAGAAATGTAAAAATGAAAAAATGTTGATGAATCACAAGTAACAAACAGCTAAAATGGGTAAGTTTATAAACGTCATGAAAGTTTGTGTAAATCACACTGAAAACGTTTAGTAGCCATTTGCACACTCAACTCCTGAAAAGGAAGTTTTGACAATGAAAAGTTGAAGTACATCTGGTGCAAAATAAGCAAAGTTATGCAGGTGTATAAAACTTACAGCACTAACAATGTTCGCATGAAAAATATTTCACACTCAATAACATACTGAAAGTATCTAGGTACAAGTTCAAAAATTTTATAAAAATAACTGTAGAGCCCCGGTTGTGAGATGAAATATATTACAGTTTTGAAAACTAATAGGGGTGCGATGTCAGACTACCTCAAACACGTAATTTTATGTTTACTTTATAAACGAATCTAAATATAATTGATTGATTGATTGATTTATATGTACAATAAAAATGAAAAATTAAACTCATAGTGAAGCTGAAAAACACCTTGAAGACATCAAGATTTTTTCTATGGTGACTCGAATTTCAGTTGTTACCATTAGGCGGGTCAAAGTCAGCCTCGACCCGCCTGATGGTACGCAAGAGGAGGTCCAAAAGTGCCGACGACTGTGAAACCGAGTTTCCCCAGTCGCCGTCACTATGCCGGCCGTCACGCACCCTTTAAAGGATCCAAGGTTATGTATCATCGTTCACGACCATTACCAGGTAATGTTTTCAATAGGAGGAAGTCTGTGGTGTAAAGACCCTGATGTTGATCCTGAACGTTCAGGATTAGCTTATCTGCCGCAGTTCATCTAGGTCAGTATAGCGGATGCGACTTGTGCTTGGGGATATTTGCCTTCCATCATA
This sequence comes from Tinea trinotella, assembly GCA_905220615.1. Lineage (NCBI taxonomy): Eukaryota > Metazoa > Arthropoda > Insecta > Lepidoptera > Tineidae > Tinea > Tinea trinotella. The sequence continues at coordinate 580,290 of HG992307.1, read as the reverse complement.
AAATAGCCTAACATCAAGGAGCTGTCAGATGCCATGCGAGTTTATATAACCCATGCGTGCGTGACGCATTGATTAGCACACCAGTTGAATACGAGTAGAGAGACGGATTCGATTCCTGGTCGGAGCAGAGATTTGTTTTGTAGCTTTTATTTGTAATATTTATATTACAAATTATTTGTTAATAAAAATATATTTAAAAAGGCGTATATTTGCTCCGGGCTCGGCTGTATCATCACTTACAATGAACAGTGGTTTTGAAGAATGGTAGGCAGTGGTATCCAGTCTGCTGATCCGGGGTAGTACCACTACTTACAAGTGAAGTGATTTGGCGTGTTTCAGGTTCCAACAAGACCGGCATAGTGGATGTTATTGCTACTTACAGTTATTGAATTGTAGCATCAATGACATCCATTCATGGACCACACTCCAGCTTAACATCAAGCGGGGTGCTGTCATGTGTATAGTCACAATAATAAAATAGAATTACAAGTATACAGACCGTGAAGTGATTTGGTCACGTTTCGGGATCAGCTTGTAAGTTGCCGGTTCTATCTAGGCCGGCATAGTGGATGTGATTGCTACTTACAGTTATTGAATTGTAGTAGCAGTGACATTCATTCATGGACCACACTTTGGCTTAACATCAAGCGGGGTGCTGTCATATGTCGAGTCACAATAAAAAAAAATAGAAACAGACAATGAGGTGACGTAGTCGCATTTCGGGATCAGCTTGTCAAGTTGCCGGTTCCAATTAGGCCAGCATGTGGATGCGACTGCTACATTTTTTTAACTGTAGTGGCAGTCTCTTCCTTTCGTGGATCGCTCTCCAGCTTAACATATGTCGCGCCGCAATAAATAAATAAATATATATTTCTTCGTTGTACGCTTTTGTTCCCAATCAAACGGATGTCACATGTCATCTAAATCCATCAAATTAAACACTTTTAATACCGTTCTCAATTTTGCTGACAAAAATTAATAGCACACTTTGTGTGTCAACATGACAAGACAAATTATATAGATATATATACTCGTACATATATAAGTATAGTATGCGAGTGCTACAGGTTGATGGCAACTTTGATCACTGTAGTTCTAGCTCACAGCATGTAGCGAGGAGCGATTTTTATTGTTTTCAATAAAGTATATTAAACTAACCCGTATGTTGCTGGTATTATTTGTTTATTTAAAACTCGTATTTATCAGTATCGACGTCCGGAACTAGAATCTATCTGAGCCCCCCTTAAAACGTTATGTTGTTTCCTATTTGAATTTCATGATGACATCCAACGTTTTAATAGATTTTTTTGTGTCATGACATCATGGCTCCTCGCCTGATGTTAAGTTAAAATTCAAGTCAAGAATGGAGACGTGCTAGTACAAATAAATAAGTAAGTAAGTGGCAGTTGCAAAGGCGGCCATGGTGTAGTTGCGATGCAATGGTTACGCAAACCGAGAGCACGCGTTCGAAATCACACACCGGTACCAATGTATCTTCGATATATGTACTTTGGTTGTCCTGTTTCCATCATAAAAAGATAATATTTATTTACTATGCCGGCAACTTTCAAGCTGCTTCAGAAACGCCGGTTATTATATCTTTATGGTCTCTACATTTGTAAGTGGTGGTTCTTTCCCCGATCGGCAGACTGGTGACCACTGCCTACCACTCTTAAAAAGTTTATAAGTACTATTAGTTCCTATAAAAAATAAGAAAGTAATTTAAAACGATCTTTTATTAATTTTGTTTTGATTAAACTGAGAAGAGGATCTCTTTAACGTTCAAATAAATATTTTCTTTAATAATTTAAATGTAAATGTTAATCTCCCTTTTAAGCCTTTTAACTGGAATATTTATTATAGTACTCGTAAATAGATTAAAAAGAAAATCTTTGCTTATAAGCTCTTAAGAAATCACGCCTTGATTTTATTGAGTAAAATTCCGAAGGTCAGTTAAAATTGTAAAGTAATTTTAGAACTTTGACTTTTAGATTAATGAAAGTTTAATTGGAATTATAATATTCTCATTATTTGGCGGTTACTTATAATGTTAAAGTTGTAAGAAATTTCATTAACTAAATTAACCCTGAATAAGTTTTTAATCATAATTAAATTTTGAAGGAGTGTTTATTGCCAATTTTTTCAATGTGGAGTATGGAGTATTTTAGCTATCATGGAATTTTAATAGCATATGACAGCACTCTGCTTGATGTTAGGCTAGAGTGCGGTCCATGAATGGAAGTGACTGCTACTACAGTTAAATAACTGCAAGTAGCACTCACATACACTATGCCGGCCCAGTTGGAACTTATAAGCTGATACTGAAACGCGACTAATCACTTCCCGGTATGTATACAAGTGCTGGTACAATCACGGATTGGCAGACTGGGCACTACAGCCTACTTCTATTTGGCAATCAGACTCGGAGAAAACATCCGCCTCTGTGTTTATTAACAAATAATATGAATATTTAATCTAAATATTAAATATTACAAATAAAAGCTATGAAATAAATATTCGTTCTGACCGGGAAACGATCCCGGGACATCACGTGTAACGAACTGGTGCGGTGTGTTAACCAATGCACTACGCCTGTCGCCAAAAATATATGATTTTTAGCTAAGTAATAAGAGAGAGTTGACCTATAAAATAATTATTATAATGAAATCGCGCCACGCTTACGCTTATGAATTAAAACAATTTTGAATGAATAAAATATTGTTCAAACATTGTGAACCTAAATCAACATAGGTTGGTTGTAGCGAGCTAGTCGGATCAGGTGCCAAATGTCAACAAATAACGTTGGATATTTTCTACAATAATATAGGACGATATATGTATATTTATTGACGATATATGTATATTTATTGACGATATGGGTATATTTATTGACGATATATGTATGTTTATTGACGATATATGTATATTTATTGACGATATGGGTATATTTATTGACGATATATGTATATTTATTGACGATATATGTATATTTATTGACGATATAGGTATATTTATTGACGATATGGGTATATTTTTATCCAATTGTCTAAAACTTACAATGTCATGTTCGCTTCCTAAATCTATCCAAGTCAATAGTAAATACCGTGAAGCGACTTAGTTGAGTTTTGGGTAAGATAGAAAGTTTCTGGAATTTATAGGCCGGCCTGTTGTACTCCAACTTAACTTCAGGCGGTATTTGGGTATGAATGGTTTCTCTGTATCTATGATAAAGCATTATTTATTTCACACATTTTTTTATTATTTTTATTGTGACTCGACATATGACAGCACCCCACTTGATGTTAAGCCAAAGTGTGGTCCATGAATGAATGTCACTGCTACTACAATTTAATAACTGTGAGTAGCAATCACATCCACTATGCCGGCCTAGATGGAACCGGCAACTTACAAGCTGATCCCGAAACGTGATCAAATCACTTCACGGTCTGTATACTTGTAATTTGTATAACACATTTTTTATCATTATCTTCATGATTTTGTGGCTCAACATAGGACGGCACCTCGTCTGAAGTTAGGATCTAAATAAAGGTTCATACATGATGGCGACCGCTACTACAGTTAACAAGTGCGAGTAGCAGTCGCATCCACTCTAATGGTCTGTTTGAATCCGGCAACTTACAAGCTAATTCCGAAACGCGACTAAGTCACTACACGGTCTGTATATTTGTAAGTAGTGGTATTTTAAGTTAAATATTTTCCTAGATACGTATGTAATATATAACTATAGTATATTTTAAGTAAGCTGAAGTGAGTAAGCGAGTGCTTCTTTCACATGAAATGGACGCAGGAAGCTCGTTATCTGCACAAAGTTTCCATCTTTAAGGTGTTTTATTGTTTCCACTGAGCATTGTTGGTTGAAATAAAATTACATTCTGTCTTATAATCTCATTAAGTGCATCTCAACTTTAGTTTTTTAACTTCAGCATTTCATAATATAGACAATAACGTTTTTTGTACTCTCTTCGGTTTTTATTTCATAACATTGCACAGTGACGTTTTTATTATATTATCTGTAATATATTTACGTGTCAATATAGTGTAATAAGTAGGGTTATTAAATTGCATAAGAAATATGTAATTAAAGGTCAGTATCATTATTACTTGTTATAGAATTACTATAAAATTATGTAACAAAGAAATAGCGGAATTTGGTAATCGTAAATATACATAAAGGAAACCCCCAAACAAGTAAAGTTCCGTCCCATTTAGGAAAGAAAAGCTCGGTAGAAGAATAACATAAAATACTGAAAATCTGGCTACCTGAATATTCGTTAGTTGCGCGCGCCCCTGCCCGGACCAAGTGTTCAGTCGCGCGGCGATTGCCGCAAAGAACGTTCGTGGAAATCTTTCAGGCGTGTCCTTTATAATATACAACATTCGAATATCGGAGAAAAAAATCCGAGAATCACGTTTGAGTGTGCTGTGTATGTTCATAGTTAGAATCCTTTTTTGTGTGTTTTTGTTGTGTATTTTGTGCTTGTGATCCTGGTGTGCGTCCAGAGAGCCGGCACCGCTTGAGGTAGGTACAATTAAGTATGGAGGAGGTTAACTCGCTCGGGGTGTTAGCAGATTAATAATGTGAGGAAGTGTTATACTTGTGACTATTAAACTAGATATTAAGTTGGGATTGCTTCAAGTTATCCTTGTGAATATTTTAACAACACTTGTCCTAATCTCGTGGCCTCATTCCCTTAACATTCATCTCTGCTTGCTCTTGACAAAAGTTTTGCTACTCGCTTTTATTTCGGAAGGATGGTTTCTATTAAAATATTTATACAAGTTTATAAGTTATAAATTATTTATTATCAAATATAAATATTACTTTAACATTTTAATATTTAAAACAATTAGGTATGGACCTAAATATTCATTATAATTATAATCCGTGTGGAAGTCAAGGCGTAGCAATAGATTAATAGTTTTTTTTAAATGCGTGTATAATTTATATACCTAATAAAATAACTCACAATGTGGAATGAAATCTCCGTAAACTGAGTCAGTTTGCTTCTAATTCTGAAAGTGGAGGCCGGATTTATGTCGAGTCACAATAAAAAATAATATAGGTCGAGAAAACGTCATGGTAAAGAGATATCCTTTTTATAACCTATAATCATAAACTGAAACAAAAGCAGAAATTCTTACTTTAACAATACTTTCTATATAGTCTATTTACTATAGAAGTAAAATAAGTAACAGAAAGGTGTATGTCTAAAGGGGTATCTTTTAAATATATACTTGTGAGTAATACGACCCTCTAAGGATAAAATCCCTTCAACATTTGCGCACCGCCATATTACATAGTTTCCGCAATAGAACTGCCTATTTTAGTTTTTCTTTACGCCACAGTTATTCAACGAGGCGGCAACATGCCCCAGACTAAATAATCGTAAAAATATATCGTTTGTTTACCTGAAAATATTCATATTATCTCTCTAAATTTAACTAAAAATCACAAATTTTCTTAGATTTTAGGCGAACATTGATTAATAAATAGAATTCATTAAAATTGTGGATGTGAAGGAAGCAAGGGAGTTGTGTAAGGATCGTGGTAAGTGGCGCTCCATTGTCTCTGCCTATCCCTGTGGAAAAAAGGCGTGACAATTTGATTGATTGATTAATAAATGAAACAAATTTTATGCAGCTCGAAACGTCTGAATAATAATATTAAAATAATTGTAAAATCAATAACCAAAATAAACGCGATAGTAAGCCGAATTAATTTTTTTTTTTTTTTTTGTTGTGACTCGACATATGACAGCACCCCGCTTGATGTTAAGCCAAAGTGTGGTCCATGAATGAATGTCACTGCTACTACAATTCAATAACTGCGAGTAGCAATCACATCCACTATGCCGGCCTAGATGGAACCGGCAACTTACAAGCTGATCCCGAAACGTGACCAAATCACTTCACGGTCTGTATACTTGTAAGGTCTGTATACTTGTACGGACTTCATTAACAATCACTAATTCCAGCATACATAGGTCACCGCAATCCCGACATAAACCTCTTGCTTCCTTCACTTTTGTAGCTCTGCAGTTATGTGCCACGGTTTATTGTGACACGACATTTGACCTCGACCAGCCTAATGATAAGCAAGAAGAGGTCCAAGAGTAACGACGACCGTAGTATCCACCATATAAAGGCACTATTACAACGTCCACAAGGCGCATTAATCATGAAATCACGCTTTCTTTTAGAATAGAGTGAATAGAAAAACTAGAAATATTTTAGAGTAAAATGTATATTTAACTAGGTTAAAGATACAAACAATAAAACCTGATAAGTTTGTTGCGCCGACTTTTTAAATTATTTTTTTTGTGACTCGACGTATGACAGCACCCCGCATTATGTTAAACTGGAGTGCGGACCATAATTGGATGTCACTTCTACTACAATTCAATAACTGTGAGTAGCAATCACATCCACTATGCCGGCCTAGTTGGAACCGGCAACTTACTAAATGATCCCGAAACGTGATCAAATCACTTTACGGTCTGTATATTTGTAAGTGGTGCTACTAGTCTGGATTGGCAGACTGGGTACCACTGCCTACCACTCATTTTATTTGTTTATTTTACCAGACAGAAACCGTTTTTTACCGTTCTATAAAGTTGGCATAGCTACTTCTAGTATTGAGTTCAGGAACCTTCGAACTTAGGAACTTACTAGAAACAACCAAGCTATGGATGGCTACCTATGTGTTAGCCGCTTTCGAATCCCAACTGACTTATAACTCCGATATCTATATCTAATATAGTTTAGAATATTAAATCTAAAAGCGAATGCTGTACCGGCTTCCTATAGTAAATTTTCAGTGGCACTTTAATGCGTCCAAGGCGGATAGTGCACAGTGATACAATATTGAGTAATTCATACTAATTTGTACAAAATACTAATAAATATGGTAATATGTATATTTATATAAGACACTAAGCATGCAAACTTTGTACCTAATTGAGATTTTTTTATGAGATATTTCTGTATATATCTGGGAACATATTTAATAAAATTATTTGCTCGCCAATAACCTCAGGGGTTTTGAGAAAGCGCTTTTCATTTTTATACTCGTATTATACAAAATGTTTTCTTCAATAAAGGTCCAAGAGCTCCAACGACAGAAAAAACTTACTAAGGTTACGGTTACCTCAGTCGCCGTCACTAGGGATCATACTCGAAACCGCGATGCGGTTATGGCGGCTTAGAGTCCGCCACTTTGCATAAATCTGCGTTGTCGCAAATCTAAAATCCTTTTAATGTTTTTCTCGGTAATATCTTTTTAATAACAAAGGAAAGGCTGTGCACACTTTCATGATTCATGTCACAAATGAAAATATTTGAATAACAAAAGTATCGATCAATCAATCAATCAAATTGTCACGCCTTTTTCCCACAGGGATAGGCAGAGACAATGGAGCGCCACTTACCACGATCCTTACACAACTCCCTTGCTTCCTTCACATCCACAATTCTCCTCATACAGGCCCTGTGGTTATGGGCACTAGGCAATTTAGCCGTATTTAGCAATCGACTCCGTATTTAAAGGTTTATTGTGTTTCCTCCAAGACTTCCTGGAGAGCTATAGTAATTTTTCCCCGTCGCCATCATCATCATGGAATACTGGAGCGTTCTATTTTTATTTTGACATTAATTATTACTATGATGTTCTTCAAATTAAAAATAAATATCTTTAAATAGTTTTAGTAGTCAATCAATGTATTAAATAATATTTATTATCCAATTGAAACTAGCAGAGAAAGACTGAGTTAAGTTTAATTGAAGAACGGAAATAGTATTTGGAACTTGTCTGCAAACGTAAATGAACGCAATGTTACCTCTGTTTGTTGTAACATACGCGAAACACAGAATGCAAAATAAACAATTAAAGTTAGGAACCATGAATAAATCATTTGTGTTTATGACCTTACAACATCGTATGACAAATTAATCATTAACTTCGGTCGCGCTTATGTGGACAAATAGACCAAACAATCAAATTGCCACGCCTTATTCCCACAGGGATAGGCAGAGACAATGGAGCGCCAACGATCCTGACACAACTCTCTCATATCCACAATCCTCTTGTTACATACTGTACGGTTAGGGCACTAGACATAAAGTGTAACGGAATAAAGATACTTGTAATATGAATAAAATAAAATACGTATTTTATACGTATAGGAATAAAACATCCACTTAGCCAGTCTGGCTGCATTTTTGAAACTTTCAAGCTGATACCGTAATGCAACGGAATCACATCACGTTTTTACACATAAAGATGACAAAGTTGACTGCCATATTTTTACTTTGTTGTATATTTCTTTCTCCCTTAATCGTGCTAGGTATAATTATAAATGGAGATTCGTTGACTATGCCTGTCCTTTAAAAAATACAAAATACAGTTCTAACATAATGTTCTATAGCGGGAATCAAACCATGATCGTTTAGTTGTTTAATGAAACAACTTGTCTTTTCTAAAACATCGCACTTATACATTAGTATTTTTTAGGCAAGAATTTAACACGTATTTCCATTACTTTACTCATCACTAAGCAACGCTGATTAACTGCCAAATTCCTCTATACATATAGATGTATCTATAAATAGGAGGATTTTAATTTGTACCAATTAGCTCGAGCTCTAAAACGGTCGCTAAGTCTTAAACTTTTTTAATCCTAAAAGCTGTCTCTCAGCTAACGATTACAGTAATCAGTTTTATGTTCTCAATTAAAGTTAGCGAGAGGAGGAAACGAAGCGTATAACAGACCTCTTTTAGTACATTGAGGAGGGCAACTTAGAACTCCTTGAGGTAGGTTAGTTTCCCATTAATACCTAGACTTATTCATACAAATTATTTGAATATATTATTTAAAATTTAATAACCGAAGAACCGACAACCGATGGGGAAGAAAGGTTCTAGAGTGGAGACCACGAAGAGGAAGACGCAGCGTAGGTAGGCCTCCCACTGGGTGGACCGACGGCATAGAGAAAGTCACGAATAACCAGTGGATGCAACTGGTATCTTGTCGTTCGGAATGGCGTTCTAAGGAGAAGGCCTATGTTTAGCTGATGATAAATAATTAGGTTTGACAGCACTTTTCCTATAAGTATCCTTAAATCTGTGACTGGCTTTGTGATGTGTTCCAGGGGCGCGCGCAATCTCAGTACATGCTGAAAATAAACTGTGATCTATTTCTCCTAATATGCCTAGAGAAATATACCTTCATAATATCTTTATTTCATAAATATTGAGGTCAAGGTCTAGTAGACGCGACTGCTTAAACATGAACGTATGAGCAGTCTCCCCTAGTCACGGATCCTATTTTAACTCAACATCGGGCAGAATGCGGTTATAAAATCTTAAACAAAGTCATTTCTGTTATAAAAATGTGAACAAAACTTATGAAAGTGTAATAATCTAAAATCTATCAGGTACAGTAGTGTCATTACAATAACTAGGTAAATAATTGCTATTTAAAGGGGTTGAAGAATTTTTATTTAGGCCATGTCAGGATCATGGAAATTTGTGCTCTATTATCTCTGCCTATCCCTGTGTCATTTTGATTTATTAATTGATGTGTGAAATATTTGTTAATTATTAGTATAGTAATTAAATATGAAGGTATAAATATAAAAAAGCACTACCTCTTCTCGTCTACTCTATTGAAAAAAGCCTATATTTATCAAGTAAAGTTTATGTATAGTGAGGAGAAAATAGAAATTACGAGGGTTAGTCGACTTAATTCACATACTTCGGTGAATTCAAGTGAACAAAGCGGTCTGAACCCACTCACTGGCAACTTACTTTAAAATATTACACTTTATTTCTAACTGAAGCGTAAAAGTAAGATGTTTAATTTACCATTTTAAACTATTTTTATTGTTTTATTTGTTTAAAATGAATATTTAAAGTTTATCTAGTCATGTGGTAAAATATAGTTTAATAATTTACCATAATTTAAATTTATTATTATTAGTATAAGTAATTCAATTTATTTTACGACGAAACATGACTTTTAGAACACGTTTTAACTGTTTAATTACATCGTCATGTTTAAATATTAAAACATATTTCACTATATAACTAAAAAATAAAGTTTAATACATTAAAGTTGAAAAACATTGCAAAATAAAAATATATTATATTTATGATTTACTACAAAAAAAAAAAAATATTTTGGCTCGACATATGACTAGTACCTAAACTGGCACCAGATAGTCTAGTTTAGTAGATATACCATAAGTAAATATTACGTTTTATAGTTAAGCATAATAATAATTATAAGAATGTCGGTTATATTATATTTCATTGTAAAATGTCAAACTGGAGCTGAAATTTCAAGTGACGCTGTCAGGTTTCACGATGATATAAATGAACAATAAAAATGGTTTATGTAATGTCATAAATTCCAGCGAGATATTGTGCACAAAAATCATGACCATCTATTTCTTTACAAATAGCCCACAAATGTAGATATTTTATGTATGGCGACAATTTCAAACCCGGGTTCAAAACCACTAGCCGGTACATAAATTGTTTATCATTAATAATATAATCATTTAGAGATGTTGTAAATAATAATTTACTTGACAACATTAAAAATACCAAATGGCATCCAATGACACAGATATCAGAATATTATTATGTTATGTTATTATTATGTAGCATATCGTCATAGGACAATAAATATTGTATTATTTGTTTAACTTACGATTATGTTAATTATTATAGAATAAAACGCCTGTACATCAATTAGTCTGTGACAAATAGAGGTGTAAACATATATTGGGGAACTTCATTAGCGTAGCCGAAACTTTTAGCGATTGGTTTGTTGCGGGTAAAGTTCCAGGTTCGACCGGTCGGAGCAAGTATTTGTTTCATAGTTTTTATTTGTATTATTTATTATAATTATTAAATATTACAAATATTTGTATATAAAATAAAAAAGAGGCGGATATTTGCTTCGGGTCTGGTTATCAAAGAGTGGTAGGCAGTGATCTGTAGTACCACCACTTCACGCTCTGTACAAGTATACAGACCGTGAAGTGATTTGATCGCGTTTCGAGATCAGCTTGTAAGTTGCCGGTTCTAACTAGGCCAGCGTAGTGCATGTGAGTGCTACTTACAGTTATTGAATTGTAGCAGTGGCATCCATTTATGGACCACACTTCAGCTTAACATCAAGCGGGGTACTGTCATATGTCGAGTCACATTTAAAAAAATTGGTATAAAGACAGTAGGTATATACTAACTGTACAATACATTGTACATATTATGTAATAAATTATTCGGGCAACAGTCACAATGTTTCCTACTTTGTTTACGACACCAGCGTCTCCGGGAATTTACGAAATTAAATCATAAAACTCAAATACTTGAAATTGACGTAAAATTTGAAGAAATTTTGGCCATAAAATTGTTTTAAATTGAGCAATGTTATTATTAAAGGACTTTTATTATTCATTATTAGTATTAAATTTCTATTATATTTCTTTAAAATCACAATGTAAAGCGTCCTCTACTATTGTTTATTATTGACTTATTTTAGTACTTACAATAATAAGTCAATCGACGATAATAAGTAAGGGAGACCGTGGTCCTACAGTGCAATGGCTACGTAAGCCGAGTGGCACGGGTTCGTAACCACTAACCGGTACCAATGTATCTTTGTTATATGTACTTTGGTTGTCCTGTTTTTATGATACAAGCACTTTAGTAGCTTACTATAGAAATGTATAAAAAAAATCATCCTTTACAATAATACTAAGATATTTAGCTCGTCTATGTACACAATTGTACTTCAATTCCTTAGTGCTCCGCCGATTTGTTCCGTATTTAAACAAAGTAGTATTCGCATTCGATGGCTACTCTCACACGTTTAATAGTAATCAGTTTTTTTTTTTTTTTTGGATGAATGTACGGTTGTCCAAGCCTCGATTTCTTTAAGACATCATTCCGTATTTCGTGTGTGCTGCGAGATGCACGTGTCTATCGGTTGTCCGCATTTTATTGTAAATTTTAGTGTAAATAATTATACAATCTTACTCTAAATGGGTAAAAGGCAACGAGAAGAAGCTGAAAACGAACAAGCAAATTGACAAATACCGTAGAAAATAAGATGGTTGGAGAAACGGAGCTCCACGAATACGACGCCATCACGGTCGCCCTCAACGTTTGTTCGTTTTACCTGCATGAACAAAACGATTCAGGTAAATACCGATACTGGATTTTTTACATAAGTGGATTTGTTGCAACCAAAATGTTTTAATACTTCGTGAGACTATAACGTTCAATATTTATGAATTATTATTGTGATTGAGTGTAGTTTGAAAAACTGCAATGCTACAATTTATAATTACTGTTATTGATGGTAGTTTGAAAAACTATAATGTGACAACTAATTATAACTGTGCTTGAGTGTAGTTTGAAGAACTGCAACGTCACAATTTATTTTATTATTGTGCTTGAGTGTAGTTTGAAGAACTGCAACGTCGCAATTTATTTTATTATTGTGCTTGAATGTATTTCGAGGAATTACATCGTCACAATCCAATATTATTACCTCTTGAGCATGGGTGAACCTACGTCGTCCATATATTGATGTGTATGATTTTTATTAGAAAAATGTACTATATATAATGAGAATCCTAATTCAGGTTACAACATTTTTACCCAGGGTTTATGCTTTTAAGCACCAACTCAATAAAGATTCGAGGTCAATAAACTCTTGACCTTGTTTTATTAGTCACTCTAGACCAGTGTTTCCCAACCTTTAAAAAATGTTTTTTACCCTTAATAAATATAAATGATTACAATATTTTTTTAAAAAAATTGCCTTTTTTGATAAATTGGTCACCGATATCTAGCATTGCATATAAATAACCCAAAGCAGAAGGGTTGAAGTCGTGTCTAATCCATTTTGAAATTACCCTCCTTAACTATCGAATTGCCCTGTAAGGCGTGGGCCCCACTTTGGGAAACACTGCTCTAGGCCATACCAAAGAACGTGAGTGCCAGAACCAGCCATACACAACTAGAACCCACAGACCGTTGGTCAAAAAGTTAGTCTGGTGTAAAAAAAAAAAAAAAAAAGAGAGAGGGAAAATGTATTTAACACAATGGTTAACCCTTGCAAAATAAACCCTGAGGTCACATATGCAATCAATAAACCCTCTCTGAAGAGGGATAAAACAAAAAGTATTCACTATTTTGCCATGCCATGCAAATACAGTAAATCACAGTATTAAGAATAAAATTATACGGTGTTATATAGATATATCAATACCGCCATTTATTAATATAAAAATGTTCAGAATGTCAGAAAGATACTGAAAAACTTATTTCAATGAACTTCTCTTTAAGAAGGTTTTTAGCCTCAGGCTAGTTCAGGTGAAGTTGCCAGAGATGCAGCACAGGACTCAACTCCTGAAATATCCCTTTTTGAAGTCAACTTTGGACTTTTGGTGATAAAATGGGAAATAGTAAAGCCGCAGCAAGTTCGACCACTGATTTTTTAAATAAATAAAATCCTTTAAACTACTGGGGACTCCCTCGGAAGACTATGTGAGAAGGTGGTTGCTACCAATATGCTGTTACGAAAGGCAACAACAAACAGCGTCAACAGACGATTACAATATTTTTACAAGGTACCCTCTGACATATTTATTTATTTTTCATGGATCTGGGACACAATATTCCATTTAATATAATACCTGTATAAATCTAATACCTGTACAATAAGTCAGGTTCCAATTGGTCAGGTTGCCTAATTTCTAAGGAAGAAATTGCTGACTTTAATAGTTCAATAAATGAACTGTTATGTAAAGGTGCTATTTATCTTGAGCTCACCAGAGTCCAATTAATTTATATCCCCACTTTATTGTCTCCAAAATAATACATATAAAAAATAAAAGTTTTATTTTTAATCCTAAAAAATTAACATCTTTTAAAATTGAGGAAATACGTACTGCTCTTAAATTATTAATAACTGCTCTGGATTTTTTTACATGACCAATATTGATATTAAAGATGATTTTGACACCCATACATAAATATAATAAAAACAGGAATTATACTTCATTAGTATATTTAAATGTTTAGATAAAGACATAATAATCATGTCTAATGGCCACAAAGGAGACTTATATATTGGCATGCTATATGCAGAATGTCCAGGACTTCAGGTGTAACATAATATAGCTGATGCGCATACAAAACAACTTGAACTATGGAAATGCATTAAATAATAATAGATATAATAGGCAAGTACCAATATCACAAGGTGCCAATAATTAACTATCCTGTTGACAAAATAATTTGTTTCACTTTCATAAGAATCAATTAATCAGCCAAAAAAAGTAATTTATGCAGATGCATTATTGTTAAATTGCGGTTATGTTGTACCACTAATAGGGTTCGGTAAGATTGATAAATAAATAAATGAACACAATAATTACCTAAATTTACTGGCTGTCTTTTTGCTTTAAAATCATTTACATGTAATAAAAGTAAGTAACTGCTTTATCATGTTAAGAATTAACAACACCACATCTTGATAGTCTAGCTAAACTAATTTAGCAGTGGTGTAAGCATGCAAGTATGTGCGTATAGACAGATTATATACCATCAAAAACAATACTGCTTCAAGACAGTTTAACAATAGAACCTAGTGAAAAACGGCAAAATATGCCTTTTATACGATTATTTCAGGTTTTGGTATTTCTAAAAAAGATTTGTTTGCCTCTACACATAATCATAAGTGTAAGTTATATATTTGTTGGCGACCAGACCACTATGCTATCGCAAGAGATTCTTTCACAATCTCATGGACGTTTTCCATACAGGACTTTTTACAAATATCATTCGTTTTCCACCCTTTTCAATTATAATAAAGCTTTTCTAAATTTTGTAACAAGGCACCTAGGGTAATTATAGTTGGCTCATATTGACCATTGCAACCATTGCCTGTAAGTGCAGGTGCTTCATTGTCAATAACATTTTGAAGCAATGTAATACATACCTAATTGTAGATTATTGTAATAGTAAAAAAATAGTATCACAAATATACAGATACATTACACTTCACAGATAGATAAGATTTCTCTTATTTATTCTTATTTATTAACCTTTTTCTAATACTTCTAATAAAGGCTATAGTTATAATTCAGTAAATTGGTATATTCAGCAATAGCCCTCATTTACCAAATGAACTTACCACTGACATTTGTGTTAAGATACTATCTAAGAGATTTTTAGGTTTCGCCCACAAACTCGAAAATATGATTTAAGAACCCAATGTTTGTTAAGAATTATTATATAAATTATATCCAAATGAAAATATTTCACTTAATTTGTTATCCAATGTGATAACATTGTTAGCTCTTGTCACCGCTCATAAAGGATAATCCTCATCTTTAATTAAATATAATAATATGATTATTTAAAATATTGCAAGTTAAAATATAAATAATAAATTTCAATAAACCTAGGGCCAGGTCGTACACAACCAACTTTATTATTGCCTCTATTGTATAAATCCTAAAATATCTTTTGTAAAAGAGAGTTTATCTGCCCTGCACAAAACTCTTTCAGTTATATAAATGAAAAATAAAAATAAAAAAATCTTGTTCGTTAACAAACTTTAAGCAATTAAAATAAAGATACACTTTATATCTTGATATCTATGACATACACTTGAAAATCATAGTAATGGTCATTTGTCAACATCTACTATTTAAACATTAGGAGAAAATATTGACACTATTCGTAGAACTGTTGGATGGTCCGAAAAATCCAACACTTTTGCAAAAATTGATTTAAAAAAAAAATATATATATTATATATGTATTTATTACTTGTACTAGATCACTGTAATGACTTAGAGGACGCATAATTATATAAATTTAAGAAATAATTGTTATAGAACTAAGTTAATGTGATTGAGGAGTTCTGATCATCCAAATGTCTGGTAATACTTCCATTTCAGTCCACAAACCTTCAACCTTTAAATATCTACTTTGTTTAAATACGGAACAAATCGGCGGAGCACTAAGGAATTGAAGTACAATTGAGAATCAAACGAACTTACCTGTAAGTGAAGTTCGATGATAATTGTACGAACTTCCTTAGTGCTCCGCCGATTGTGAAAGCCACACCCTCCCACCTCTACATGTAAATAGGTAGGTGAGTTTCAGGTTTGTAAGCACAGGAACACTATAAACAGAATGATGTCTTAAAGAAATCGAGGCTTGGACAACCGTACATTCATCCAAAAAAAAAAAAAAAAAACTGATTACTATTAAACGTGTGAGAGTAGCCATCGAATGCGAATACTACTTTGTTTAAATACGGAACAAATCGGCGGAGCACTAAGGAAGTTCGTACAATTATCATCGAACTTCACTTACAGGTAAGTTCGTTTGATTCTCAATTATTTTGGCATTTTGAGCAATAATTATTTAGAATAAATAAAACAAATATAATGAACACTTTCTTACTATACCTTTAAAAATAAAGAAATAAAATTCTACCTAAAATTATAATTCTGTAAATTAAATAATAAATATTTCATTTAAATTCTGTTTAACAAACGTAAAATAACCGAAGTTCTTGTCCATAACTGGTGAAAGTCACGTTAGAGAACAACAACTCTTCGGAGGGGAGTGGGCAGATTTCAGCATCTGATAACTCGACAATAAAACCTGCTTTATGTCTGTAATAAAAGTGAAAGAGGGCCACGCGCCAACGCCCGATCTTCTTCATACGATTCACGGATATTTTAACAAGACAAAATGTTTAAATATCACAAAATTTGCAATCAAATTGTTACTCTACAATAAATGTAATGAGAAATTTAATCAATCAATCAAATTGTCACGCCTTTTTCACATAGGGATAGTCCGAGACAATGAAGCACCACTTGCCACGATCCTTACACAAATCCTTAACAACTCAAACTTCACATCCACAACGAGAAATTTAGGATATTTATAAACGAATAATAATATATTTTTTCATGGGGTGACCATTTCGCCTGACTTTGGTCACCCATTTTCTATGATACAAGCACGTTTAGTACCTTGGTATAGAAATGTAAAAATATATATTGACACGATATTATATAACCGCACGCTAACTGATGTTATGCGACAGCCACACACAGATTTCTCCAAGCAGCAATCACATCAACTATGATGGCTTTGTTAATCTCTGTGAACTTTTAAACTTTAAACCTGACGTATAGCTGATATACAAATGTTTTTTATTTTTAAGTATGTATAGTTTTAAAGTGGTTATTTTTAAGTATGTATGGTTTTAAAATGGTTATTTTATGTATGTATGGTTTTAAAGTGGTATTTTTGTGTAGGCAGATTTGGTGGTCATTCGTCCAGCCCACCGATCCAAGGTAGTACCATCACTCACTTGTAACCGTAAAGTGACCATTGCGCCATTCCATAGACAAGGGAATTTTCGTAGCAGTCATTAAGTATTATTTTTTCTTCATTAGTTTATTCATTACTTTCATATATTAGGAAATAAAAAAAATATATATAGTCTAATAAACAATTTGAAGTGGTTATGAAAAAAGAATTGCTACGTATATCTCTTAGCATATCAATCAAATTTTGATTTGATCTCTTAGCATACGACTAAAATAATTATACTTGAATCTACTAATCTACCGCTTAACTGAAAAAGTTTGTTTTTATGAATCAAATATCATGCCTTTATTTCCAGGGTTAGGCAGAGACAATGAAACGACACTTTTTACGGCCTGGCCCAACTCTATAGCATTCTTTACACATCTACAATTCTCTCTTCATTGTTACTAAAATAATTTTCTTTTGCAGAAAAGTTAATTTTCTTAATTTGTACGAAATACAGAATTTTATCGGAATTACACCCGGGAGAGATAGCTACTATGCGAGAACAATCCGACAAAACGAAATTGTTTTTGGTCAAAAATAGAACATTCATTTCTGACTGAAATTAGAATCGAAATAATAATTCATTTCATGTTCATAAATACTTCCATTTTTCACGAATTCTCTCTTTGTACGTTAATTACTACTACTATTAGCATATACATATTTCCTATACATATACCAATATTTCCTATTCCTATACCTATTCCATATATACATTTTTCATACATCGTCTTTTCACTCACGTGACACATGTCGTGGGAATCTGTGAATACTGAGTTTAAATTTAGTCGAACTAAAAGGTTCAGCATGTCATTTCTTTGTAGAACAATCGACAAGTGGAATGCTTTGACAGCCCATGTGTTATTCTCATTCTATATATAACTTAGATCCTACAAGCGCAAGGTGTGAAAATGCGCCTCTGGCCGGCATCGTCGACAATCTTATTTTGAACTTCCTTTGTTTATCATTTGTCAAGTCAAGGCCAGACGTCGTGTCTCAATAAATAGAGATTATAATTTTATATTTATAATTGTGACTCGACATCTGACCTCGACCCTAGTTAGTAAGCAAAAGGAGGTCCAAGAGTGCCGACGACTGTAAAACCGAGTCTTCACGGTTGCCCCAGTCACCGTAACTATGCCGGCCCTCTGGCACCTCTGTGCCTTTTTACGCATCGCTTAAAGGATCTAAGGCTATAGGACGAAGAAAACACATGGGATGATAAAGCATTCTACTTGTCGATCGTTCTACAATAACAAGTGAATAAAGTTAAATACACTGCCAAGTCTAATAAAGTGTAATCTAATAAATGTATAATTAGAATTACTGCAAGAAGGTCAACAAGTTAAGAGAATTACAATTTAAAGTTTGTCCGCAGTGATGTCACCAGTTCGCACGATTTCACTCCAGATTAATGGCAAATATTTCAGTAACACCAGCTTTATTTCACGAGTTCATTGTCTTACACTTTATTAGGAGTTTTCAGTGTTTCCTCTCTTTGTACAATTTTCAGTGTACATTTTCTTCTTGGACAATGAACTCGCAAGTAAAGTTTTGTAATAAACTGACTAAAAATATCCTTGATAAAACATATCTTTCGGCGTTTTACAATTGAATATTACGAGTCTAATTTGATGATTTATGAGCTTTATTTAAAAGATCCAAAATATAGTACGCCCATATTTGGTAGTCAATTGTTTAGTCTACCGCCCCAGGGATGTACCTGACATGAAAATATTCGATTGTGAGAAATAATATGCTGTCAGATATGCAATTTTTTAGTTTAATAAAGCCTAATTAATATGTTTTAAAGGCGTTTCTTTATCAGTACCAATACTTTTAAATGTGAAGTAACTGAGTCACGTTTCAGCATCAGTTTAAAAGCTGCTTGTGGGTATTTTCAAATATAGTCGTATAATAAAAAGAAGTATAATTGATAAAAAGAAATATTAAAAAAGCGTTCAATATTCAGGGAGATTTAATATTTTATTATTATAAAAATAATTGATTCAAAATCGATTTGTTTATCCAATCTGGCAGCGCTGTCGATCTCAAGTGAAGGTGCGAAAGAGGGCTGTTTACTCAACTCAACAATGTTGACAGACGCAAATCAAGTGATTTTAAATGTTTTTTCTGTCTACCCTCTCACCCTCTATTACATTTTAGCAGTGTCGAATCAAAAAAGAGTTTCCAATATTTTTTCCACTTTTTGTTTTTACCAATAAGAGATTGTTGTTTTAGATTTCAATTTTTTGTATTTTAAATTGCTCTCTCTTGTATTTCAATTTTTGCTTGTGCAGTTTGGTGTTATCAAACACTTGTTTTGATTTTATTAACTACATTTTTGTGTTTGTGTGAATATTTAAACCAAAATGTTTAAATATATAAGAAGGGGACCGAGCAATAATTAAACAAACTGAGAGCACGGGTACATATATCTTTGATATACTATGTATGTATTTTGGTTGTCCTGTTCCTATGATACAAGCACTTTATTAGCTTGTTATAGAAAATAAGCTATCGAAAGTGAAGAAAACTTACATGTAAGAACGAAACTACTTCAAATAATAACGGCCGCGTACTTATTTCAAGTAGTTTTTATTACTGAGAAGATTGAGTAATAAAGCGTCTATACCATACGATAAAAGGCTTCCAGTACAGAGGTCCATGAACAATTTATTACTCGATCTTCTCAGTTATGAAAACTATTTAAAATAAGTACGCGGCCAAACCACAACTTTTACAATGTAGAACCGTAAAATGTCAAAAGCAAAGTAGCGTTGTAACATAGCCAGTGTCTGCATGAGGTTATGTGCAACAAAAGCAATTAGGTAACTAAAAACAAGTGTCAAACTGTTTAATAGCGTCAATATTGCGCAGCACTCTCGAGGCTAAGTTTATTATCGAAAATGTTCACCCAAAGGCTTCGCCGTCAACACCAAAAATTACTCGTGGTGCCTGTCAGACGAGTTACTCTTAAGCTGAAAGCCGTCAAAGCCTTTTTTATATAATCCTTTGACCCCATCTTGTATACTTCCAACGCAAACTTAATTTTAGTTTTATTAAGTTTAAGGCATTTACTTTTTCTAAGTTTGTTGTTTTTTCTATGTCGGCAATCTTTTACAACTTTTTAGTTATAGATACCTAAATGGCAAATAATATAAAATATGTTTTAGCGGTTTTGGTTGAAAAATATAGGATGAGACTGTGGTATGATTGGAATGAACAAAAAGAAACCGCTCATGTACTAGACGTAAAATAATCAATCTGTCACGTATCCAGTCCTACAGGGACAGGTAAAAAAGCGCCACTTTCCATGATCTTGACATAACCCTTTTACTCTCTTCACATCCATAATACGTTAAATACGTTTTAGATAGCTGGTAGCAATTAAAATAACTAAACAAATGAACATTTTTTTAGCTCGTCATAGGACAGCATCCTGCCTGATGTTAGGCAAGAAGGTAACTACTACAATGTTAAATAAATACAAGTACCAATCGCATCCACTATTTTTCTTTTTATTGTGACGAAATATGACAGCACCCCGCTTGATGTTAGGCCGAAGTGTGGTCCATGAATGAATGTAACTGCTACTACAATTCAATAACTGTGAGTAGCAATCACATCCACTATGCCGGCCTAGATGGAACCGGCAACTTACAAGCTGATCCCGAAACGTGACCAAATCACTTTACGGTTCGGCCCCGGATTATTACACCCCGGATCGGCAGACTGGGTACCACTGCCTACCACTCTTTGATAACCAGACCCGAAGCAAATATCTTCATGTGAAAGTCATAGCAAGCGAACGCCGTTCAACCATGTTCCATTACTCATCGTCACCCATCATCCTCTGACGTTTATGTCCAATGTAATCTAAGCCAATATTTGCAACATTTATTATAATTAAATTTTACAAATAAAAGCTATGAAACAAATATTCGCTCCGACCGGGAATCGAACCCGGGACTTTACGCGCAAACAAACCAATCGCTAAACCGTTCGTCCACGCCTGTCGTCTTGTAGGCCTTTTTGTGGAACAGATAACTTTCAAGTTAATCCCGAAACGCTACTGATTCTTTATTTTCTTTTTTGCGGCTCATGTTGAGTTTAAATGTTCAGCTAGAATGGGTTTCATGAAAGTGTTGGTACTACTCCAGATCGACAAACTGGTTTTCAGTTTCATATACTTCTCGTTTAAAGAAATAAGGTAATGGTAAGTGTACGATTATTCCTTAATAGGTAATCGCAACACTTTTATACTCTCTTTAGAAGCGTATATTATATCTACATATAAATATAGTGTTACATAATACGTATGTATGAACATAAATATATTATACATACAATATAACATAATGTGTGAACATATACGCGCATGTGTATATGTATATATTATATATGCCCGTGTGATTTATTTGATAAATATCCTTTTTATGTTTGTTTCGAATTTGTCTTCGGTATCCCTCTTTGATATTGATGGCGTTTGAAGTTTCGCCGCCGCAAAATATTTTCAAGGGAGAAGGAAAATTAAAATTATTCTCATTTTTTCTGTTCTTTGTTATTTCCATTGCCGCTATCGGTTTTAGCTCTATTTCTTTTATAATTTTCGTTTTCTGATGATTTTATTAGGATACGTGTTTTATGTTATTTTGTTTCAATAACATTGTCTAATATAAAATATATTTTTCTAGAAAAACACAAAATGAGGTTCGTGGTCTCCATTCTAGAACCTATCTTCCCCATCGGCCCATCGCCACATCAGCTTGCAAATCCTACGAGCTATGTTGGTAACTCCGGTTCTTTGGCGAATATACTCGTTCCGGATTCTATAGAACGTTCCAGTTATAGATAGATTGTTCTGTAAGATATAATGTGATAGAAATATAGTTTTATTTTCTAGTACTTTTGCCCAAAACGTATATCACTTAAATATAATTCTTTAAGGAAACTCATAAGCGCATTTTCTAACAAAACGTTAGAGAAAAACTCGTCATATCTTAAGGCTTAGATTACATTGGACATAAACGTCAGAGGATGATGGGTGACGATGAGTAATGGAACATGGTTGAACGGCGTTCGCTTGCTATGACTTTCACATGATTATTTTAACATAATAAATATTATATGGCAATTTAAGATTACATATGTTATGTTTTAATGCACATGTATTATTTTAAATGCAGATGATTCAAATTATAAGGAGTCAGTAAAGTAGATTAGATAGTTATTGTATTTAAGAGATGGAGTAATATAATTGAAAAAATTCAAATTCATTTCAAATTGTCACGCCCTTTTCCCTCAGGGATAGGGAGAGAAAAAGGAGCGCCTTAGCACGATGGCCACTGTAATGGACTAGTATCCATTACAGTGGCCATCGCGGCAATCCAGCTTTCTTGAGTATGAATATACACACATATTTATCCTTGTATTCAAGCGAGTACTTAATGGTTTAAAATTTCTAAATGATTTAACCGTTAAATCATTTTGAAATATAAAGAAACATATAAATAAAAAAATCAGTTTATTTCTAATTAGTCGAATTTACTATATTTGATTTTTCCTTTAAATGTTATACTTCAAAAGTAAGGACTACCTAACGCGTAGTATTATATTCTCCTAGTATTAGAAAATATATACAGATATAAAAATATATACAGAGAAATTTTATTATCACTATCTAGCCATAACAAGTAACTAAAATAGGTTAATATTATAATAAAGACTTCATTAATAGTACAATATTTAAACAAAATAGAAGACACTCGAGTTAATTAAGAAGTTTAAATAACTTCGTCTAAAAGATTTTTCCTGTTTTGTCTTTTTTTCTTGAAACTTTTAATTTCTCTTCATTAAAAGTTCGAAGTGTTTTCAATTAAAAATACTGAAAATTTCCCTGCACTTATCGGGAACGTGAGTCTTGGCCGACTAACTTTCTTTATTACCTATTCATTGCACAATAGGTGATTTATTAACTTTGTTGTAATAATTTATAATTAGATTCTTAATTAAGATAACATCCTTCATAGATATCTGCTTTATAAATATAGTTCACAAGTATACGCAATTTTATTAAATACGAGGATAGGTATGCTTTCTACGTGTTTATTGGTTTAATATATATGAGATATAAATTATATATATTTATATCCTGGCTATAGATCTAGGCTCACAACTAAAACGGAATATTTATGTTTCAATGACTCATGACTTTGTAGTAGTTATTATATTTTTTTATTGTGGCTCGACATATGACAACACAATGAAAATATATGGATGGAGGTGACTGCTACTACAGGTAAATAACTGTAAGAAACAGTCATATCCACTATGCCAGTCTAGTTGGAACCAGAAACTAACAGGCTGATCCTGAATCGCAATTAAGTCACTTCACGGTCTGTATACTTGTAAGTGGTGGTACTACCCCGGATCGGCAAACTAGGCACAATTGCTTACCAGTCTTTGACAACCAGACCCGGAGTAAATACTACAAATAAAAGCTATGAAGCTAATCTTTGCATAGGCTGGAAATCGAACCCAGGATTTTACGTTAGCACACCAATGCGCCACGCCTGTCGTCATAATTTCCATCCTACGTGCTTAGATACCATCGCAGAGTCTGATTCGTACCATCTTACCACGATATGTATTTTTTGGTATTCCATATCACATTCAATAATGAAAAAATCAAAATTCCTTCAATATAAAAGCCATTTAAGATCGTTCGTATCAATTCTAAGAATTCTCTACTTACTACGTGATCTAACTTTAAGGTGATGTTTGTAAAATAAGCGATTTATATTGCGATCCGCAATTTCATTCACTATGCCGGCCTTGTGAGATATATCTTAACGCAACATTAAAAAGGTCTAACGTGATTCATTTTAAAGTTTTATAATGTAATATTAGTTTTATTTGTGTTTATTTGTAATAATTTTAATTTCAATATTTTCATCATTTATAGCATACCTTTAAAAACCGGGTTTTGCGTATCGATAGCCTTTACTTTATGCTACACAATTTACTATTTACTTCAATATTTTTTACCTGATATAAGCTGCAATTTCACATATTATTATTTACACCTTCTGAAAACTATACAACAAGGTAATATAAAGTACCTTCCGTACCTATATTATATTAGTACGTCGGCGGCGTAACTTAAAGTACGCACGTGTCTGAATTTCTATATAATTAACGTGTTTTTATATAATTTTGTATTGTTTATCTGTTACGTCTTTTATTTAACCACAAAGGTGTAAATTATATTTAAAAAAAAATGAAATAACGGCGTCTCGCCACTTCTCACTATACTGATTTAACTTTCTTCTTTCCCGAACATGTACAATTTTCGCCACAGAAGGTTAATTATTATATATAAGGTTTGGAGCAATTATAAATGCTTACAGTTAAGCTTGTTTGAAGAGAGGAAAGTTATGTTAGGATTGTGGAAACTAGCGCTCTCTATGGGAACGGAGACGTGACAGTTTAGTTTAGTTAAACGTGAGTTCATCTTAATACATGACATAACTTATAGTCTTAACTCTAAAGTATTCATCGCTTCCGCTGTTCGTTGACAGCATGAACAAATACTAAGCAAGTTGTTACTTTGTGTGGAAGTATCGATCGCAGTTCATAAGAAACTTGTAATACCTCTCGAATAACGTTGTCAGTAACACCATGTGTTATCCAACTATTAGAAATGGATACGCAAAACTAACCCTTACTTTGAGAATGTTGTTAGATACTACTAAGGAATCAGTATGAATATTACTATAACAGGCGATTTTCGTACTCTCGTATCTGTCTGTCTATTTAGTATTTTATGAGATCTTTGTCTACATAGTATATTTTAGTACAGTAGCTGCTAATATTTTAAAAATTAAGTCTAAGAAAAGTTTGTGAAAAAAGGATAAAAGTGAATATTTTTATTATAAAAACAGCAATAATAGAAAGAATAAATAGAAAATATGCTTAAAAACATACACAATGCCTAAGTTTTAATTTATTTATTCTCTTGTTTACAACCCATTACATTTTTTTTTAAATATGCAGATTATCAGTCGAAATAAGGAATCGCGTGTAAACCATTCACCAGCTCATGTATTCTCCCCATAATATAACCTTGGATATACGAGTATTAGGCAAAACGTTTATTAAAGAAAATTACTTATGACCGGCATAGTGCCGGGTACTGTGGCAACCGTAAACTAATTGGGTTTCTGTGGTCGTCGTTCTTGGACGTCCACATACCTACCATCAGACAATTTGAAGTCAAACGTAGAGTCTTTATAAAATAAATGTTACACAGTTTCTTTCTTTGTGTAGAGGAAATCAGTAATAGTTTATAAAATATGAAGGGATAATGGCTTAACTATACATAAACTACACGAGTAATTATAAACAACACCGCATTAACAATACACCCCTAAACCATAATATATTAATTACAAAATTTAAATTTAATTACAAAACAGATCGATATTCTGATCTCTTTTGAAGATCGAAAATTGAAAAGTGGTCTTAGTATTACTCTGTAACAACTATCTCCACTACTACTCTCCAGCTTAATATCTGAGGCAGTTGTGAAATGAGGCGATTTTTCCAATCGTCAGTACTCTTGGACCTATTCTTGCTTACCGTTAGGAATATCGAGTCACATTTAATATATAAAATCATCAAATAGATAGCGGTCATATGTTAATATCAACTTAATTTAATATTGTTAATTGCAACAATGAAGCATGAGTATGGCAGAAGTAGAATGAGTGTAGAATTAACGCTGTAGAAATGCGGTCATTAAGGCGTGTGTCTAGAGTGACGATAGCGGGTAGAATAAGTAATAGCATAGTGCGCGTGAGATGTGGTTTAAAATAAGATGTAGTGACAAGGATTATTGACAAAGGAATGCTTCGAAGGTTTCGGCACATGGAAAGGATCAGCGCAAGTAGATTGACAAACGGAATTAATAAATTTTATGTAGATGCGTTAAGCGAGGCAGGCCCAGGAGGGTGTTTTCCGTACCCTCATATCATATCATACATAATTGGAGACATCCTTAAGAAAGCTGGGTTGCCTAGTTCCTATAACCATAGAGCTTGTATGAAGAGAATCGTGGATGTAAGCGAGGGAGTTCGTGGCAAGTGGCGCTTCATTGTCTCTGCCTATCCCTTATGAAATTTTGATGTGTAAAATTAAATATAATAAATTTCTCATAATATGTTCGTACATTAAGTGGGTAATCAATAACGTTATAAGAATTACTACGCACGATATTGTTACCACGCAACATTATTCTTAAATAATATCAAATGTAAAAAATTACATTTGTTGGCATACCAGTTCGTTACGCGTTCGATTCCTGGTCGGAGCAAATATTTGCTTCAATCAATTAATTTTTCACATGGATTGGCAGAGACCATAGACAATGGATAAACAAATCCTCAAGAAAGCTGGGTTGCCTAGTGCCTATAATCGTACACTAACAAAATACAAACTATTTTCCTGTAAGATTATTCTTTGAAGAAAAGCTCAAAATATATAACTTTAAAATTAAGGGAAACAAAATTAATGAATAGTAGTTAAACATAATCAATCAATCAATCAAATTGAGACGTCCTTTTCTTACAGGGATAGGCAAAGACAATGGAGCGTCATTTGCCATAAACCTGACACCAATTCCTTGCTTTCCTTACATTCGCAATTCTCTTCATACAAGCTCAGGATTATGGGAACTAGGCAACTTTCTTAAGAATGTCGAAGAATTGGTTAAACACAAATAAAATAATTATTATTAATAATAATAATCAGCATATCAAGCGAGAATAGTGGTTGAATTGTGTTAAAGCACGTTCAATGCTCAATCAATCATAGTTCATGTCGGAATTGGTGGAGACGTTTTTTCCCCATTTTCCTTTCTCGAATAGAAATTGCCTTTTTACCGTTTGTCCCACAAATACGGCAGCCACTTGATTAAGACCGACATTTGGGCTAACCAAATTGCTATAATAATATCGCTAAGTTATTATTTTTCCACGTTGCTTTACAATATAAATTATTGTTATTATACTCGTATACCGATGGATTATTGTAATGTGACGTCACGTGAAGCTTTATAAAAAATATTGTACAATACGAGTACAAATAGATTTTACTTATTAGACGTCATACATTTATGTATATATCAGGCGACCGGGGTGTAGTCGTAGAAACCACTTGCTAGTACCAATGTATCTTTTTTTTATTGTGACACGACATTTGACAGCACCGGCTCGATGTTAAGCCGAAGTGTGGTCCATGAATGAATGTCACTGCTAATACAATTCAAAAACTGTGAGTAGCAATCACATTCACTATGCCGGTCTAGATGGAACCGGCAACTTACAAGCTGATCCCGAAACGTGACCAAATCACTTCACGGTCTGTATACTTGTAAGTGGTGGTACTACCCCGGATCGGCAGACTAAGTACCACTGCCTACCACTCTTTGATAACCAGACCCAAAGCAAATATTCATCTCTCTTTTTTTTTATTAAAAATTATTTAAAATTATTAAACATGGCAAATAAAGATAAATATTAAATATTATTAAAAATTGCAAATAAAAGCTATGA
Source organism: Tinea trinotella (assembly GCA_905220615.1). Classification (NCBI taxonomy): domain Eukaryota; kingdom Metazoa; phylum Arthropoda; class Insecta; order Lepidoptera; family Tineidae; genus Tinea; species Tinea trinotella. The sequence goes on along the minus strand of HG992307.1, from coordinate 552,226 downwards.
AACATATCGTCGGTCAAATCACGAAGAGACGTATCTCAAAAATTAGCTGTTTTGAGTTGAGTATGCCATCGCATTGACAGACTCGAGTTTCATATTGTCACCAAAGGACGTGACTGTATTCCATTCCATTATGCCAGTACAACGTGTCGCGAAGAGACGTAACTCAATTTTAGGGAAAATTTTGGTATCACGAAAAGGCGTATCTCGATTTACGTCTGTTCGTGGCAATTTTTTTTGCAATTATAATAATTATTTGTCGCTCGTTCGTGATGTTTATGTTGTGATAAATACTAGACTGCTACTCCTTATCTAATATTGCTTCGCAAAGAGATTTTTGTTTTCATTCTGACCTCAATCTGCTTGAAGGTGCGATTCCGTTGGCGTCTCCAGTCTGCGACTGCAGACTTCACTACTATATGAAATTGAATGAATCTATATAAAATTGATTTCATGCAAGGCGAAACTGCGGTCTGCAGCCGCCGCATGTCGCTAGTGTATCTGGCCGCAGTGCCAGTCATCGTATTAAACAACTTTCTTCGTGTGATCTGCAATATCCTATATTGAGCTTGTTTTTTAGTGAATGTTGGGTATGGCAGAAGAAGAATGAGAGTAGAATTACGCAGTAGAAATGCGGGCGTCAAAGAGGTTTATGTGGAGTGACGATAGCGGATAGAATAAGGAATAGCACATTGCGTGATAGATGTGGTTTGAAAAAAGATGCAGTGACAAGAATTGACAAAGAAATGTTTCAATGGTTTGGGCACATAGAAAGGATGAGTGAAAGGAGATTGACGAAAGGAATTTATAAATCTGATGTGGATGGCTGCGTTAAACAAGGCAGGCACAGGAGGGTGTTTTTCGACCAAATCGGAGACATCCTCAAGAAAGCTAGGTTGCCTAGTGTCCATAACCACAGAGCCTGTATGAAGAGAATTGTGGATGTGAAGGAAGCAAGGGAGTTGTGTAAGGATCGTGGTAAGTGGCGCTCCATTGTCAGTTTGATTAATTGATTTTCTGTTACTTGTAGTATGTAGGTATAATAATAACATAAACAAATCGTAGTCTCCTCCTCTTCTAAGAAAAGTAACAAAAGATGAGTGTTTGACATTATTTATTACGCAACGTTTTATAACGACTGCACAACTGTGTAGCTGTCCGCGTATTCAGGAATCGCACCTTGATGGTTAACAAGAGGAGGTCCAAAAGAGCCAACAACTAAATAAAACAGAGTCAGTTCATGGTTGCCCCAGTCAATATTACAATGTCGGCCAAAGTTACTTCTTTATGCATTACTTGAAGAATCCAAGGTTATAGGATGGAGAGAACACATGGGCAAGCATTCCACTTTTCGATTGTTTTACAAAGAAACGACAAACCGAACCTTTTAGTTCGACTGCCGATTCGAAGACAAAATGTGGATGCTTCCCCCGACCTGTGCGGGTATTACAAGTGTGTAAAGACGAGGCAGTAACAAGGTTAAAAGGCTCCTTGGTACATTCTCCGTGGTATAGGCGATAGAGGCACAAAGCCGCTATATCTATGCGAAGCAGGGGCTCCAGAGTTCGCGGGGCCTCTGCATTTCCCATAAGTCGTACAGCTGGGCGCTGCGATGAATCTAGTGCATCAAGAAGATACTTGGCAGACCAGTCCTAGAGGTGCGAACAGTACTCCGCGCCAAATCAAATTTGAACCTTGTGTAGCTGGCGAATCTGGCGTGAAGAACCGCCGCACCTTGTTCAGGCAGGATTCCAAGTTTCGGTCGGGCGGGCCAGTAAGAGGAGGCTTCCCGATGTGGTCACTGTGATTTAAGTCGCTGAAAAGGTTGTTCCTAAAATGTCCAGTCTGTCCGAAGTACCAAGGGAGATGTTGCAAAGAAAAGAAAAGGAATATTATATATTTAATACTGAATACTGAAACATATCCAAATAATCAGATAGCTGATGCATCAAAATCTCCCACGCAATATTAAACAATTAAATAAAACACCGAATGAAAATAAAATTTCACATGAAAATTACGGTCGTAGATCTGATGTAGATGTGCGCTTCGAAAAGGAGCCAATAACATATTATCTATTATACGCCACTACCTCATTATTAATATTATCCTTGTGTGAGTTTATTGCATTTCTTTTCTAAATATAATAAACAATAAAACCGTATTTTCGTGTTTTATAATACATATTTGTTTGGCGTAAACGAGATTGATGCCATTTTTCCTTATCACGAATGGACGTATCTAAATATTTATTTATTAAAAATTATATTACTTAAAAACTAGTACATCTTAATTAAAAATAAATATAGGGACATCTAAAGAGATAATACCGTTCATAAAATATATAATTAATATGTCTATAAAACTTTTAAATTTTGAAGGAGGGCCCCAATTATGAACACATTTTCTTTAAAATCGCTCTACTGTAAAAGTATAAAAACTGAGATACGTCTCTTCGTGATTTGACCGACGATATATTTGCGCTGACTTAACGCGCAACAAACCAATCGCTAAACCGTTCGTCCACGCCTGTTGTAGATAAGCAAGAGGAAGTCCAAGAGTGACTACTCACCGAGTTTGTTCTCAGCTGCCTTAGTCGCTTTCACTATGTCGGCCAAAGGTGCTTCTTCACGCATCGCTTATTTGATATATGTACTTTGGTCGTTCTATAGTATAAGAGCTCTTTAGTAGCGTAGCATACTAATGTATAAAATAGGTTAGTTAAGTATTAGGTTGAAGGAGGTGTTTAAACTATAAGTAGCATTAAGTTACGATCTTGTGTGTAGAGGTTGAAATACTACGAGATATACTATGTAGAAATGGTTTGTTGTTTTATACATACTTAGAGTTAGTGTAATAACTCATATTTCAAAGCCAGCATTCTCCTTCATTTTATAATAGGAATTGTATAAGGACTCTCTCTATCAGTCATTAGTCTTCCTCCCCTAGAGATATTCGCGGTGTCTTGCTGGAAGAGGACAGTATTCTGTTTAGCATTCAGCCTGCATTGAATTAAAAATTTGCTGCTCTAAATATCAGTATATCATTTTTTTATTGTCACATAAAATAATTTTCATTAATATTGTATGAAAATAATATTTAATCAATCAAATTATCACGCCTTTTTCCCACATGGATAAGGAAAAAGGTAAATGGACAATGGAGCGAAACTTGCCGCGATCCTGACACAATTTCCTCGCTTGCTTCACATTTACTTTTCTTTTCATACATGCTCTATGGTTTGTATAGAAAAATAATATTAATTCGGTTTATTTCGCAAACACAATACAGTAACTATGATTGATACATGAAAGCCATTACTTTTCATTTACTCGTTTCAATTATAATGTTGCAAAAAAACCCGTAATTTTTCACAAGCAAATCCGTCCCAAATCTCATTGACGTCGGAGGATATTCGGGGATAATAATAAAAAAGAAAAAAATTAAATTTTCCTCTTTGCCTTCAATTGTTTATTTTCAGTTGAATTTCAGTCGATTTCTTATAAAAATGTTGTAATTTCTTTGGATTTATCTCGTTTTTGTGGACGTATCGAATTTGATCGTGAAATTTCCTAACGTAATTTATTTTTCTCGTCGCCGCAAATTGTGTAGCAATCATTAGCAATTTGTTTCGTTTTTCTTTTGTTTCTAAACTCATATAACTTATTTGTATTATTTTGTTACATTCTTCAAAATACATTTAAAATCAATGTTTTTTAATTTTATTATTTACATTTCTATACTAAGCTAATAAAGAGCTTGTTACATAGAAACAGGACAACCAAAGTACATCAAAGATACATTGGTACCGGCAAGTAAACTCGTGCTCTCGGTTTGCGTAACCATTGCACTACCACTACAACACGTTCACCTTGTGCAGCAGAATTTATAATAGGTTTTTTTTTTCAACTAAGAATTTTTTGCTTATGCCAGACCCATTATACGAGTAAATGATTTAAAAGTAATAGACATGGTTGTATTATAATTAGTGATTATAACATTTTTTTTAACCCTAGACTCAAAAAGAGGGCTGTTATAAGTTGGCGTGTCTGTGTAGCTGTGTAGTCTGTGTGGCATCGTAGCTCCTAAACGAATGGACCGATTACGATGCGTTTTTTTATTTTTTAAAGCTGACATGATCGATATAGTTCTTAGCTATATATCTAATCAGATATAATCAGACATAATCAGATATATCTAATCAGAATAAAGGTCTAATCAGGGGTTTCAAGGTCATCGGCTCGTTTTGTTAAAATTGAAAACCTGGAGGATCTGATGATGCACCATGAGGATGCAAGGGGTATTAAGGGGATAAACCATAAAACCATGACTAATGTTGTTTCTTACACTTATTGTAAGAAACAACTGATGATATGACTAAAGTAGTTTCAGGCGTTTTAAGGGTTTCTTTAAATTTTTAATTTTGAAAACAACTTATTATTAATACATATGGCATTGTATTAGTTTCTATAAAACATGTACGTTTAGTAGCTTACTAAAGACACGTATAGTTAGAATGAAACAGAATAATTAATAAAATAAAAACATGTTTTAGTTATGATTTTCATATTTATATACATTAAAAACAATTTACAACGCAAGCTAAACAAGGCTTAAAGAAACCCCCAAATCGTTTGTTAAATCCCAAACAGACTTCTAACTAAGCAAACAGTAACAATAAAATATCAATTTGCCTGAAAAAAGTTTCTTGAAAGCTGTAAATCACCGGCTGGTTTTAGAAGCGAGTGTAATGAAATCAAAAGTTTGCCATTAATGAAGTTTCCCGCCAATATCAGTGTGCTAACATTTCAACCGTCACTGTAACATATAAAACACCCAACACATCAACTTCTACAAACAACTTTAAGCTTTTTATTCTTCTTTATTCTTTATTGTTACCTTTTAAGATTTTTTTATTATGACTCGACATATGACAGCACACTGCTTAATGTTAAGCTGAAGTGTGGTCCATGAATAGATGCCACTGCTACTACAATTCAATAACTCTAAGTAGAAATCACATCCATTATGCCGGCCTAGTTGGAACCGTCAAACTTCAAGCTGATTCCGAAACGCGACCAAATCACTTCACGGTCTGTATACTTTTAAGTGGTGGTACTACTCCAGGTCGGCAGACTGGGTACCACTGCTTACTACTCTTTGATAACCAGACCCGAAGCAAATAACAAATATTTGCAATATTTAATATAAATATCAAATAATACAAATAAAAGCTATGAAACAAATATTTGCTCCGACCTGGAATCGAACCCGGTACTTTACTTACAACAAACCGGCAATGCCTGACTTCGAATTTTTTTAAATACATAAATTTTCCCTATTCAACAAATTACGGAATAAAAACAGCAATTGGATATAACTACCTTTTTTTTTCATTTAGATGCGACTTGCCTAATAATAAGCAAGAGAGGTCCAAGAGTACTGACGATTGAAAGAATCCTTTCAGTTTACGTTTGCCTTAGTCACCGTCATTAGTCGGCCCAAAAATCCTCCAGAAATCTAGTTGGCAGAGAATATATTTATGTGCAATAAATAATACGTAATTATAAGAGAATAAAAAATATTAATAATTAGAGGGAAGGATAAAACGAAGACGACACAGAAGATTGTTCTTAAATTAAAAGCCGTCCCGAAGAAAAGCCTTGTATGCGTGCGTTGTTTGTTTCAGGATTGTAGAAATTGACGCTTCGTCTAAAATTAAAATCTGTGGAAACGTCTGTGGAAATTAAGGCGTGACGTTTTAATTTATTAGTCTACCAATCAATCAAATTGACACGCCTCTTTCCAATAGAGATAGGGAACTACATTGGAGCGCCACTTGCCACGATCCTGACACAACTCCCTTGTTTCCTTCACATTCACAATTCTCTTCATACAAGCTCTATGGTTATGGGCACTAAGCAACCTAGCTGAGCTGGCCTTGTTAAACGCATCCATCTCCATCAGATTTACAAGTTAAGTATTTTAACAATTATATGTCTACTAGTTCAAACAGGCACAAACTTAAATCTAACATTAAAAATTCCCATTTAGATAACCAGAGGGCGTAATTATTCCAAGACAGGTTTTAGACATAAATTAATATATACTTGGGAAAGTTCGCGTTGAAATTAATTATCTCGAGGCAATTTTAAGACAGTACTCATCAGGATCAGCTGTGGCTGCTAGATAAATTTAGATTCAAAATTTCAAACACTTCACAGAAAATCCACTCCTATTACTGACCCTACTCATTTCTTTGTGTAACCAGTAAGGTTATTATGAACTTCTTTTTAATATATCGATGGGGATTTTTACATAATATTTAATAAATACAATTTTAAGCTAACAAGCTAACATTAGTTTGGTGCTTAAACTTCTCCTTGCATTAGGAAGTCGAGGTCAGATATCAAGTCTCATTAAAAAAAATAAAGTCTACTTTGACCCGTCCATTTTTTAATGTAATTTTTAACGATTCTGACTCGTATAATTTGTTTTTAATATAATAATTTTGCTTGTTTTATACAGAATTGTGGGAAGCAGGCGATTTGTGTCATGATCGTGGCAAGTAACGCTCCTTTGTATCTGCCTATCCCTGTGGGAAAATGGCGTGACAATTTGATTAATTTATTCATTGTTACATTTTAGGTTTTTTTTTTAATTGTAAACTATGGCAATTTTCTCTCCTGACACGTATTTTTATACTACAATTTTATACTCGTACAAACTGCATAATTGACTGCAGTGCAGTGATGGCGAACAATGAGATCCTGTTATAATAATATAAACCTGGAAGCCATTTAATTATGAAACTTCAATGGCTTTCACTTATTAATGCACAAATTATTATAATATAATGAATTAAACATATATAATGCGGCTTACTATCGCATTAATTTTGAATTTGAATTTACATTTTTTTTTATTATTCTGACGTTTCGAGAGCTTAGCAGCCATCGTGGTCACGGAGAGACTGAGGTGTTGGTCGTCCTGTTTGTTGATGCTGTTATTGTTTCCAAACTACCCCGTTTGATGTTTTGATTTTTTTTTCTGTTCCCGGTTTAATTCATTTTTTTTGTAAAAAATACTGACGGTGTCATCTGGTTTGGCAGTTTACTGAACTAGGGAGTTGAGTTTGTGTATTATGGGGTCCCAGGTGCTAGATAAGACAACATTTGTTTAATTCATCAATCAATGTTCGCGCAAAATCAAAGAAAAATATTATTATATAGTTTTATTTGGTCGTCAGCACTCTCGGACGTCTCCACGCTTATAATAAGAAAAGCTGAAATAAGATTATAATTATTTACAATATGATTATGCGTTCATCCTATCAATCCTTCAAGCGAAGTGTGAAAAGACACTTTTAGTCGATATAGTGACGGCGACTGAGGGGACTGTAAACTGAGTCTTAAGTTGTTTAAACTAGTGGCATATTCATACTATATACATATTTCAGCCATCAACTATTTTTTATTTTTTTAATAAATTTCTATACTTAGTTTGTGTCATAGAAACAGGACAACCAAAGTTTATATATCAAAAACGTTGTAACCGGCAAGTGGTTTTAAACCTGTGCTCTTGGTGACCATTGCACTGCCACCACGGTCGCCCTAATTATAACGATTATTTTGGTATACTTACCAATACTTAATAGTTACGCGATACTCGCGTGTCTTAAAATAGAAACGAAGGTTAACATTAACAAGATGGATGTTTCGTTGGCAAAATCAAATAAACTCGAAGACAAATGGCGTGACCCCTCTTCTGCTTGTTCTGAGACTCGATGAAAAGGAATGCCATTAAAAAAGGTTGAGAAGCACTCTTTGTGTAATGGCCTACAAGAGCATTCGAGTAGGCTTTATTCTTAAATGATTTAGTTTTGTAACCTTATTCAATTAAGATGTAAGGAAGTCAAAGTTCGATTCGTTTTTATTACGTGCCCTGCAGGCTTAAAAATAGAATGTATATTTTATCAATCAATCAATCAAGTTCTCACGCCTTTTTCCTGCAGGGTTAGGCAGAAACAATAGCGCGCCACTTGCCACAATCCTGATACACCTCACTCGATTCCTTCACATTTTGTAATTAAGTTAATTTAAAAATCTGAAATTCGAAAATTTATAATACGATTCTCTACACGCTCTATTAAGTAATGAGCACTAGGCAACCTAGCTTCCTTGAGGATGTCTCTCATTTGGTCGGAAAATCCTGGCCTGGGCCTGCCTTGTTTAACGCATTTATCCACATCAGATTTTTTCGTCAAATACTCACCCTTTCCATGTGCCTGTGCCCAAACCATCAAAGCATTCCTTTGTCAATCCTTGTCACTACATCTACATATTTTATTCGCGAATATAATAAATAAATCCTTTTAATCCGTCATATTTGAATAAGCAAGTAAGCACAGTAGTAATTTATTCATACTGTGCAGAATATCTGACACTTAAAGTAGAAAAATTTTATTCATGAAATATGTACATTTTTTTCTCTCTCTAAAGTGCTAAACTTGATCAAACATGAAAGAGACATTTTCATAAATTCAGACGACTATACAATGTTCGTAACAATGCGTCCGTCATCATTTTACTAAAGCGGGACACGCGTTTAACAAGATCTTTTCTATTTAATATAATTTATTCTGTTCCTCGAAATGTTGTTTTACTTCGATATGAATAATTACGTTAAAGAGATATTACATAAAATAGTCTAAAATATTATATAAACAAAAACTTTTATTATAATGGATAAGTAATAATAACCGTAGAGCTTGTATGAAGAAAATTGTAGTGTAGATGTGATAGAAGTTTTGTCAGGAGTGGTGTGCCACTCCATGGTGTCTACCTAACTCTGTCTAAAGGACAAAGGTGAGTATGTCCATTAGTAATAGCTAATGGATGGCAATGGCTAATTCTTACTGCTTTAAGTTTGGCCTATATTAACAATTACAAACTGGTAATTTCTTTATTAATTTTTATTATTTATTTGACATTATGACAGCATGAATGGAGGCGACTGCTACTACCATTAAATAACAGGCAGTAGTAGTCGCATCGACAATGGCGGCCTAATTGAAACCAGCATCTCTCAAGCTAATCCCGAAGCGTGACTAAGTCACTTTTCTCTTCTCTTGTAAGTGGTGGATCGGGAGATCGGGAAACTAAGCACCACTGCCTACCACTCTTAAAGTACCAAACCGAAATAAATATCTCCCTTTTTTTATTAACAATTAATATTTTTAACATTCAATCTAATTAATATTCTTTTAGATTTTGCGCGAACATCGATTAATGAATTAAACAAAATTTATACGGCTTACTATTGCGTTTATTTTGGGTTTCGATTTTACAAAATTTTATTATTCCGACGTTTCGAGAGCTTTGCATCCATCGTGGTCACGGAGAGAGAGATAGTAATCCGCATAAAAATTGTTTAATTCATTAATCAATGTTCGCGCAAAATCTAAGAAAATACTATTGATATACTCTGTTAATGTAATATATTTTTTAATTTATATATCTGTAAATTGTTGGCATAAATGAGCCTGAAATAAAGATTATTCTTATTACTGCGTCATAAGTCGTATGATGAACACCAAACACAATTGATTGCATTAAACGACAAACAGCTACTTGTGTGTATATACATTGTAACTGACACATTTGGTAAAAGCGACACCCGGGTCACTTAATTAGTCTTATCCGGGCCGGGTGTGTGTTCTGTCCGGCTCGAACGTTCGTCAGCCGTTGTGGCAGTTTTCATGTTTGCATTGTGATTTCACAGGGCTTAGTACCTGCCATACTACACGTTATTATATTTTATTGGGTTAGGCAGAGAGTTTGTAAGCTTTGTTTTTGTCTATTCCTGTGGTAATGAGGCACGACAAAGCGTTTATTTTATTGTTTTTTTTTTTCTAGTTAAAATTAGTATAACGACGGACGTAGTCTCTGATTTGATTCTCAGTCGCAAATATTATATATGTATATATGATATATATTTATGTTTCATAGCTTTTATTTGTGTTTAATAGTTAGATTCAATTTACAAATATTCGTTAATAAAAAAAGCAGATATTTGCTTCGGGTCTGGTTGTCAAAAAGTGGTAGGCAGTGATGGCCAGTCTGCCGATCCGGGGTAGTACAACCACTTACAAGTATACAGACCGTTAAGTGACTTAATCGCGTTTTGGGATCAGCATGTAAGTTGCCGTTTCACAATTAGAATAGTTATTGAAGTGTAAGTAGGATTAATCTCCATTCATGGACCGCACTCCAGCTTAACATGAGGCGAGATGCATGACATATGTTAAGTTACGAAAAAAAAATTTTAGATGGTATAATAAATAAGCATATATATGAAGACAATTGTGGATGTGGAGAACGATTTCTTCTAAGCTATGTCGGGATCGTGAAAGGTAGCGCTAGTAAGTATTTAAATAATACATATTCTTTGTGCATTTAAACTTTACTTCTAATCTACTAAACTATACTAAAAATCAGATCTATATAATGCACGACTGAGCAGAATATACTCGTACGTATCTATTGTTTTACAATTGTATTTGTTCGTATAAATACTACGAGTAAGAGAGGGATAGATATATATTTGTTGTTGTTTGAACCGTATCGTGTATGTACCTACCTATAGTTATATAATGCCTTTACTATGAGATAAAACCAATTGACGTCACATTCTATTCTTTTTAGGGTTCCGTAGTAAAAAACGGAACCCTTATAGATTTGTCATGTCTCTCTGTCCGTCCGTATGTCACAGCCACTTTTTTCCAAAACTATAAGAACTATACTGTTTAAACTTGGTAAATAGATTTTGTGAACCGCATTAAGATTTTCACACAAAAATAGAAAAACAACAAAAAAAAATTGGGGTTCCCCATAATTAGGACTGAAACTCAAAAAATATTTTTTCATCAAACCCATTCGTGTGGGGTATCTATGGATAGGTCTTTAAAAATGATATTGAGTTTCCTAATATCATTTTTTCTAAACTGAATAGTTTACGCGAGAGACACTTCCAAAGTGGTAAAATGTGTGTCTCCCCTTTGACACTTCTAAAATAAGAGAATGATAAAACTTAAAAAATATATGATGTACATTACCATGCAAACTTCCACCAAAAATTGGTTTAAACGAGATCTAGTAAGTAGTTTTTTTTAATACGTCATAAACCGTAAACCGCAATTAACCTTTCATTGAATCAACTCAAATATAAAAATCGATCAACGAACTACAAGAACTTTTATATTATGTTACTTGCTGCTACGGAACCCTCCATGGGCGAGTCCGACTCGCACTTGGCCTTTTTTTTTTTAATTACAAAAGTGTACTATTTTGCAATGTATGTGGGCAGCCTATATAGAAATATAAAAAAAAATAAGAAAAAAACATGCCTCCCACAGAATGTCTGCAAACAGAATTTGTAAGTGTTTTTCTGCTTAATGTTTCGGGCTTAATATCAAATTGAGTGGTACTTCGTAAGCGCTATCAATATACTTTGTTTAATTTTTGTCATACAATCTATTAACTATCAATTAAGGTAAAATAAATTTAATGCATAACCAATTAGGGTTTAGTTTACCAATATTCTAGTCTTCTCTTTGTCCTATAATCACAATTAGAATAGTTATCTGATAAGGCTGACACAGCACACGTCTACTGCCAGCTTAAACCTCTGTCAGTTTAAAAACCTGAAAAGCGTTCTAGCTTAGTATGAGGTATGATATGCTAGCCTAGCATCATAGGACGACCTAAAACTAATGTTAAGAAATAGTTACGATGGTGTACTGCATTGGGTACGTTGACTGGTCACGTGACTGCAGTGACTCATAGTAGATGTTTACGTGAGGTGAAGTGAAGCGTGTTTTCTCAATATGGATGACTACGCAATTATCCACTTTCTGCTCACAGCGCGATGTCAACGGTGGATATCTTTTGATAAAACTTTTACAAATATTTGTACTTTTGTTTTATTTTTCACTTCGCTTTTTTTTGTTATAAGTATTATTTATCTATAAAATATTCGGTACAAAAGTTTTAAATCAAACAATAGGTATATGCATAGTGGATGTGATTGCTACTCACAGTTATTGAATTGTAGTAGCAGTGACATCCATTTATGGACCACACTTTGGCTTAACATCAAGCGGAGTGCAATCATATGTCGAGTCACAATAAAAAATATAAAAAAATATTATTTGAAAACACAGGAGTATTAATGGAGCTTGTATGAAGACAGTTGTTGAAGAACGCGTGACTTGTGTCAGGATCGTGAAAAGTAGCTCTCTGCTGGGAACTTAGGCATAAAAATTTGATTAATTGAACTTATAAATATAATTAAATTTTTATATTGTAAAGTTTGCAATAATAATTCTTAAACAAATGGTGTTTGATAATAACAAATCAAATAATTGCGTCTCCTCTCCCACCACACGCTCTTTTTACGATCCTGACCCAACTCCTGATTTTGGCAATTGATTGATATTTATTACCCTCAAATACACCTTTTACGTAGCTTTATAGCAAATGATATAAATGCGTGGGTCAACTTTTATCATAGTTAAAAACTCAAATCATACAATAGTCAAAGATGTTAGTTACATTTATATGATAACAAGAAACATGGCCGTGTAGTAACCGTGCAATTTTGGGTAAAACACGTTTGTCCGGTCTCACAATTACAATGCAAACCAACATAATATGTATATTATTATTTTAAATATAAACATTAAAATGTGAACATCCCTTGTTACTTCATCATCATTTTCTTCACATAATTCCCGCATGATTACTTCTTCATATTTGCCATCCCTTCCTCTACACACAAATAGCTACACATTTGAAATTCAACATTAAAAACCTTCATTTTAAGGTTCATTTTCACTTGTGGCTTAAAGTAGGTAAATGTGTGGTTTTTATATTAGTATGCGTGCTGCGTCTTTCAGAGCTCCGCACTCCATTTTGCTGTCCGTCCCGTCACGCAATCCTAACTATTTTTCACGTATGGCAAGTATTAAAAAAGGTTGAACGAGAATTATTGCATTTTTGCAGATATTTCAGTATTCAGCACATGATAACTGTTAATTTAGGTTAAAAAATGATTTAAACATACTATATTTTTAATTGAATTACTAAAGGCAATAATTCGTCACGCCTCAATTTTTACAGGTATGGGCAGAGTATAATAATGCAGCGTCTCTTTTCTGATCTCTTTAAAATCACGCTTTATTCACATCCATAATTTTTTCATTCTAGTTTCATACGACCGTGGTGTAGTGGCAGTGAAATGGCTACGTAAGCCGAGTGGCACGGGTTAGAAACCACTCACCGGTACCAATGTATCTTTAATATATGTACTTTGGTTGTCCTGTTTCTATGATACAAGCACTTTAGTAGCTTAGTATAGGAATGTATAACAATAAAAAATATATACTAGTTTTTTAACATTGCTTCCCGATTTGATCGAGGAAAATACTTCAGGGACGACCCTGTTGACCTATAATTTATATAACATTCTCCTTTTATATATGTACATCTATAATTGTTCACCAACCAGCGCAAAATATTTAGAATTCCTAATAATCTAAATATTAGGACAAGAACTCAATCTGTCTAATGTTAAACATGAAGTAGGTAGAGAAGATTTCTGTCATCAATGGGGTCTGTTGTAGTAGTCGCTTCTGCTAAGCTGCACTGGTATGACAATATACGTGTTACGTTAGTCATTGAGGTCCTTTTAACTCGATAAAAAAATAATTAAAACAATTTTATAAAATGAGGTAATAAAAAACCGCAATGCTACAAAGATATTTGTTTAAAATTAAAACAATAAAATTTAAAATACCCTTGTCCCCCATGAGTTGACAGCTATACTGCCTACCCCATTTTAATGTCCAAACATTAAATTTTTATCTCAGTTGTTACGACATTGCATTTCCTTTTTGCCTGTAAAATTAATAGTTGTACCAAAATGAAAGTTTTGCTATGGAGTAAAAGAAAAATTTAAATAAGAAAAAAATGTTCTCGCGTTACTTCGATAGAAGGATGCGATAGGTAAAATATTTGCGCTCCTTTCATCCACAATAAAAACCATGTTTCCTCAATATCGTTATTATTTCCCCCTCCGACAAAATGACAAAAATAAAAGTGCTACAACATCTTACACCTCAGGATATAAAACTTAGAATTGATCTCTGAAGAGAAATCGAAGATATTATTGGTATCTAAGTTTTACTTTCATAATATTTTAGAAATAAGGAAGTTGCGTCGAATCTTGACCTCAGAAAGCAGGAGATTTGTCAAATAACTAAAGTGACTGACAGCCCATCTTATACAAGGCGACCGTGGTGTAGTGGTAGTGCATTGGTTACACAAACCAAGAGCACGAGATCGAGTCCACCCACCGGTACCAATGTATCTTTGATATATATACTTTGGTTGTCCTGTTTCTATGATACAAGCACTTTAGTAGATTAGTATACAAATGTAAATAAAATATATAAATATACAAGCTGGATAAGCAATGGGGGAACAGATGGCCAGTTAGGTAAGAAAAGTTTTTCAATGGAGATCACATACGGCCAAATAGATCGTAGGACGTCCACCCATAAGAGAAGAAGGACTAACGCAGGATGCAGGCTGGTTCCAGCAGAACACAGTGTGATAGGCCTAGCAGTAGATGACTAATGGATGACTTGCTTGTTATTCTAAATAGAGTTCCAATTTTCATTTGATTTTGTAATATTACGGGCATAGTAACGACGTTAACTGAATTAGTTTTTTTTAGCCTACGGCGCATTTAGGCTTTTTCTTGATTACCATCAAGCAAATCCCGATTAGAAGTCGCGTGTCAATATAAAAAGCCGGACAGACTAGTCTAAATATTAAAATTATAAATTGTAAAATATAATAAATTAGTTTTCTTTAATATATAAATAGGTTATTTATTCAAACATTTATTAAACATTTCTTTGTTGGTAATCCTTCAGCGTAAAAACTGGGAAGAATCTTCATTCAGTATCAAAATTTAATTCAATTTTTTTCCGCAACGAGATTCCCCGCGTCATTTTGTCGTATAGAAATAAATAGAAACCTTCTTTGAAAGGGTTTTTTTGGGTTAGTGTGTGCCCGGAATAGAGAAATTTTGTCACACTGAAGCAAAAAATTCAAATAAATAAACGTGCTTTTTGTACTGCAGGAATTTCACAAAAACTTATATATTGTATTCATATTTAAGAGTGGTAGGCAGACAATTAGTGGTCATTTCCCAGACTGCCGAGATAGTACCGCCAATTTTAAGTGAGCAGACCGTGGAGTTGCGTTTCGGGATCAGCTTGTAAGTTGCCGGTTCCGACTAGGCCAGCATAGTGGATGTGACTGCTACTTGCAGTTATTTAACTGAAGTAAACGTAGCAGTCATTTATATTTCTGAAGCGCTCTTAAGCTTTACATCAGGCAGGGTGTTTTCAAATTATATATATTTATATATATATTATTACTTATATTTGTAATAAAAAAGGTAATTATGTTTTTGTTCCAGGTATATTTCCTAGTTATCATAATGTTCTGTCTACCCTCAGATGTTTGAATGGTAGTCGTAAGTATAAGTTTTATACAAATTACTTCCACATTCCTATATACATACAAATGCGAAATATCAAATATGAAATTGTGAGGAAAGTTTCCTCGGGTTCGAACCGTGTCCCAGCGATGAGGGCTAGATTACCTGTCCCTTCCACCCTTGATCGCTGTAACCCGCACTATTACGAACCTATTTGAATTGAACCTTTTCCTGAAGATTGATAATATTTTGGGCCGAGTTTGAATTGAAGGTTTTTGGGCAACAATCGAAATTGGTTTCGATTAGGCGCCGCGGCTCGTTTACAAGTTTACCTCGTTAACAAAATATTAACATCAAAATATGTTATTTATTACTTTTTATTATTAAACTTATGTTAAAGGATTTGTATAAAATGTATTTATTTATTTAAAGGCAAAGGAATCGTAGTAATACAGCCTTATTTTCAGATTAATTTTTATTTTTTATTGGCAAGAAGAAGTCCTAAAGCGCCGACGACTCAACTCGGCGCTTTAGGACTTATCGTTGCCTCAGTCGCCGTCGCTATGCTAAGTCGCCAGTACACATCAACGCTTACAAGAGGAATAAAGTAATTAAATATAGTGTTTACTTTAACTATAGTTGTAGTTGTATTGAATGATACCCTTGTTTGTTAATGCATTAAATTGTTGCTCAATTTCATGTTATTACGTCCCTGCGTGGCAATAAATATAGTGTCACGGCAGCCATTGTGGTTGTACGTCCTCTGTGGATTGAGGTCTCACATACAAGGCGTAAATTAAGACATTTCGCATACGTCCTCAGGGATTCACTCTGTACTCCCATTCATCCGATTGCACCATTCTGTGTTTGCGTTCATTTCATATTCAACCAATACTGAATTGGGTTTAAAAGAAAATGTATTTGTTTAATCAATCAATCAAATTGTCACGCCTTCTTCCCACGGGAATAGGCACATCTCCCTCGCTTCGTTCACATTCACAATTCTCTTCATACAAGCTTTATGTTTATGGGCACTAGGCAACCTAGCTTTCTTGTGGATGTCTCAGATTTGATCGGAAAACACCCTCCTGAGATTATGAGATTTATAAATTCTTTTCGTCAATCTACTTTCACTCATTCTTTCCATGTGCCCAAACCATCGAAGCTTTTCTTTGTTAATCCTTGTCACTACATCCTCTTTCAAACCACATCTATCGCGCACTGTGCTATTCCTTTTTCCATCCGCCATCGTCACTCCACATAAACTCCTTAACGAACGCATTTCCACAGCGTCAATTCCACTCACATGCTTCTTCTGCCACACCCAACATTCACTTCCATACATCAGTGTAGGAACAAGCACCGCATTATGAACAGCCATCCGTAACTTTTGGGACATTACTTGTTCACTATACTTGTATTTGTTAAATGTGTTAGGTGGCGCTTAATTGTCTTTGCCTATCCCTGTGTGAAATAAGCGTGACAATTTGATTGACTTGTTAATTGGCAGCTTTTTTTAAAGGTTTCATTTGATTGGGTTTGACGCGTGTCGCATTGGTTAGCACACCAGGAATCCCAGGTTTGATTCCTGGTCAGAGAAAAATATTTGTTTCGTGGTTTTTATTAGTAGCACTCACCTCCATTCATGGATTGTACTCCAGGCTAACATCAGGCGGCTATAATATTGAAAACCACATGAAAAAAATTGAACCTCACTACTTTAATGGTAACAAGCACTTTTATACTATTTGGGATCATTAGCGATGCATTTATTAGGTACTATAAAGAACTGCTATAACGTCAGAATTCTAAATTTTTTTATACGTAAAAGCAGAAAAGTGCTCTTTATGTGAATGTGTTTCCTAAATTCCTGAAGGTTGGCATCATCACGTAAACTAAGTAATTGTATAAATTAAACAGAGATAGAGAGCTTGAGGCGGCCAGCAGCGGCAGAAACAACGCATTACGCTTCAAGGAATTACCCCTGCAGTGACAAAATGTAGCAACATTTAATAAAAATAGAAAAAAGTTCGCAATACCCACAACCATAAAGCTTTCATTGTTTCTACCTGTCCCCATAGGATTCGGGGCATTATTTGATAAATTGTTTTTTCGACCGACTTCCCCAAAAGGAGGAGGTATACAATTTGACCGTATGTTTTTTTATGTGTGTTAACTTAACCTCATAACTTTTTTCTGGGTGAACCGATGTTAACGATTCTTCTTTTATATCAAAGCTCGTGCTTTCTATATAGTTTTTATATTATCCCTAATAATGCGTTTTTAATTGACAACTACATTGTCGATTTTTAATATAAATATTCCCTGATTTCTCCGTTAATTATGGATCGATTAATTATGGATTTGACTGATTTCGCCGATAAATACGGATTGATTTCAAAATTTATTTATTTGTTTGCAATGGCACAGATCTGTAGTACGAAACAATGGACTCAAGCCCAACCATTTACTGACTTAAGTTCTTTAGATACCTCTCGTTAACCAAGTCTTTGCTCTTGTTGAATCTTTCATGAGTAGGAGCTAATTATTTTGCATCAGATATTCTAAATGCGATTGTACGTGACTCAGTCAATTTATTACATTTACGTCAGTTTATACTGATGTGAAATTTCCTTTCCCTGATAGTTTTTACAAATTTATTCTCTAACTCGACACTTTGACTCCTAAAATCGTTTACTATATTTTATCATTGATGGGTTAAAATAACTTGTAAATAATGCTAAGGGCCCGGAATGAAGTTGAATTATTAAGAAGGGCCGAATCAGGCGCTCGTGATTCCGCCGAATACAAGCAGGGCCTTATTTACTGAATTATGCACACAATTGTGAAATCAGACCAGAGACGATTTATTTTACAACAAACTTCCTGTTATTTTAATTCCTCTTTATTATTACACATTTGTATCTGTCATAATTTGTCTTTTTACCTTTGTCGTGTGTCCTGACGCAATATGCGATTTAGAGTGTTTTACGGTGTGTTTTTTTACAATTATTTCACGTGTGGAGCTGAATAATTTTAGATCCTCATATGAATGCGTTAATCGAGGACCCATAACCATGCTCTATAGTGCCCATAACCATAGAGCTTGTATGAAGAGAATTGTGGATGTGAGGAGAGCGAGGGAGTTGTGCCAGGATCGTAGCAAGTAGTGTTCTATTGTAGATGCCTATCCCTGTGATAAGAAAGAGTGACAGTTAAATTAAATCATTTCTTTTGAATATTTCCGATCGTATAATATAGTACTATATATCGCACTACATCGACTTAAGTTGGTATTTGGAATATTTGGCAAATAAACAGAGACATTTCCATTGAATACAGATTCTAGAGCGACCCGACGTAAACCAAAATGGTTGCTCTAAAATTTATAGTTTAGGTTGCACTCAACCACAACCTATAACTATTTGAATACCTACTCCAATTATTTACTAATCAATTTTAGTACTAAACGTTTGTAATTTAATATTGGTAACTGAAAACCAACAACATGAATCATGTATAAATTCAGTCAGTCTAAATCGATAATCATTCAGCTAGACCAATTTTAGCATAACATAGTTGTTGTTCATTTGCCCAGTCTGCTGATCCGGAGTAGCACCACCACAAGTGTACAGACCGCGAAGTGATTTAGTCGCGTTTTTAGATCAGCTCGTTTGTTGCCAGTTCCATCTAGGCCGGCATAGTGGATGCAACTGCTACTTGCAGTTAAATAACTGCAAGTAGCAGTTGCATCTCTTTATAGACTATTGCCTAACTACAGGTGGGTCAACCCTATACAAAAGTATCCGAATGAGTATAAAAACCCATACTCCTCGAAACAATACAAAAACATACTTATTAAAATTTAAAAAATATAAAAATATATGAAAATGTCAAAAAATATCTTTTTTCTACAAAAAAGATAACTTTACAAAGTCGCAATTCCAAATGAATGATCTCCTAAAGAACTTAACGCCACGATTTTTAAAATTTGCACCAAAGAATTTATGAATAAATTATTTAAAGCAATTTTTTGTGGGTTAACCCTCTTTAATATTTTACTTCGAAAATGTTTTTATTTGTAAATATAAAATGAATAATATAGTAGGTAATGGTATTAGCAAAGAAGATATATTCATTAGATACCTAGAATTATAAATAAATAAAAAAACAGAAAAATAATAAAAATAGGGGAATCTGTAAAACTTGTATCTAAATATGGAAACATAGCAAGCTAGATTCGTAAGTTATGAAAACCATAAAGCTAATAATCATAGTAACAGAAAACCTAAAGTACTATATCAAAGTATTATATCAAAGAAACATTGGTACCGGAAATTGGTTTTGAAGTGGAGCAGTGGATAATTAATAGTTGGAGTGCAATAGTTACGCAAACCGATAGCACGGGTTCAAAACCACTCACTTTGGTTGTCCTGTTTCTATGATACAAGCAATATAGTAGCTTAGTATAGAAATGTGAATAAAAAATAATAAAATAATATATGTATATATATATATATATATATATATATATATATACTAAATTATATATATCATATATATATAGCTTAACATTCTTAGATGTCTATTAATTCAATTGCAGAACAAATATAAGTGAAGCAACTTTTTGCAAGCCACCAATTTTCTCCCCTTAATCCTGAAACCACTTTTGAGGTTTCAACGACCTGAAACAATAAAGTGTCAGCCTGTAGTATTTAATAGATTAATATGTAAATTAAAGTCCGGAGGGGGGTTCAGAACGACGCTTGAAAACGACCATCGGCCGGGATTAGAACCCAGACCGTTATGGCTACTTCACCCTCTAACGTTGCTATTAACACTAGGGTGACGGAAAATATTTTTATAATAATTAAACAGTATAATAAAACGTACTTATCAGCTAAAATATGACAATGAAGATTTTTTTAATTAGATGACTTTGATTGGCTTAAACCAAAATAAATAATGATTTTTTCCAGAATTTCAAAAGCGTGATTACATGCATATTCTGAATGTATAGAATCTTACTATACGTATTTAAAAATTGGGGTTTTATGTAATGGACAATAGATAAAACCGTAAGATAAGATGCATTTTCAGTCAATTTGAGCCAGCTGTAAACAAACTCAATTTTCTCAGTCGTCGTCACTCTTGGACCTTCTCTTGCTTATCATCAGGCGGGTCGAGGTCAGATGTCATGTCACAATAAAAATCGGCGCTCTTTAAACCTTTTCTTTACCATCAGGCAAGTCGAGGTCTCATTAAAAAACATTTATCTAAAAGTGTATATTTTAATTCTATACCTAATGTACGTGTTAAGTTTTCATCTGTTAGACAACAAATAGCAATGAAAGAAATCCTATTTGAAATTCCATTTACTTAATCGAGCCTGAAAAGTTAATGCGTCTCATGTCAGTGTTGGCAGTGCAGTGTACCCGCCATTAAAGTGTTAAAAAGAAAATTACTGAAGTGATTCCCATAAAAGGAATGTGGAAGAATTGCCTATTTGAGACGCAGATATTTCAGGCCCAATGTAATTAGGCGGCTATTCACGAGACACTAAATTAACTCACCTTTCATGGTATACGTCCACTATACAAGTAACTAACTATAAATAATTCGGTGAACTATTTTTGTATAAAACTATATGTTAAATGTAGCTAAATAAAATAGGATATTATTTACTAAAATAAAGAGATGAATTATTAAGAGTGGTAGGCAGACAGTCGATAAACATATGCTTAGTCGGGCGATCAAGAATAGTACAATCACTTACAAGATGCAAAAGTAACTTTCAACTAAGTCGGCATGCGACTTAAACTTGCAATTACTTAAACATAGTAGCAGTCGCCTCCATTCGTGGACTGCACTTCAGCCTAACAACAGACTGGGTGCTGTCATATATCCAGCCACAAAAAAAATATATATATATATAAAACTTACGATAGCTGCAAAGCTCTCGAAACGTCGGAATAAAAATAATAAATTTAAATGTAATAAAAAAATGTAAAATCAAAACCAAAATAAACGCGATAGTAAGCCGCATATTTGTTTAATTCATTAATCAATGTTCTCGCAAAATCTAAGAAAATACTATATAAAACTTTATTAAAATGAAATAAACTGAAAGATTCAGAAAATTTGGCTTTTTATTGTTATGACTATTTAAATATATGGATATACAGCATATTTAATGCACAAATTAAGTATGCGTTTAGGAGATTAAACTGCAATGATGATAAAATCACAAACAAACCTGAACAGTTGGCTTAACTCCACGACTGTACATGAGCCCTAAAACTACAATTTAAACGTTCTAAATGTGACTATAGATTGTGATCCCCATTCTCCCCCTAAAGCCCATATTGTGTAACAGTTTAACGAGCGAAAATATAATGCAACTAACAATAGACCAACTATTATAAGACATATTTAATACTCCGGACTCCATTGTGCTTTCGATCCTCTCAGACCTCACTATGAGACACCAAATTATTTAGGATTTATCCATTAATATAGTAAATCTGAACTTAGAAGTACATATTTATCATTCTAGGTCACGTAGACAATTATTTTTAATTAAATATTTATTTATTTACATTACTATACTAAGCTACTTAAGTGCTTTTATCATACAAACAGGACAATCAAAGATACATTGGTACAAATGGTTTTGAACTCGTGCTGGCTACCATTGCACTGGTAACACGAGGTAACCACCACTACCATGGTGGTTACCTCGTGTTGTGACCCGGTTGGTGTTGGGTCGGAGTGCGGTCCATGAATCGAGGCGTCTGCTTACTCGGCTATACAACTGCAAGTTATTGCATACACTATGCCGGCCAATTTGAATTGGTAACTTTCAAAGTGGTCTCGAAAAGTGACTAAATCATTTTACGGTCCGTAGACTTGAAAGTGGAAGGATCAGATTACCCCGGATCAGCAAACTGGCCTAATGACCACAAACTGTCTTGGTAACATAAATTTGAACCCGGAGATTAGATCTTTGGTCGGCAATGAAGTGTCGTAGGCGTATCCCATTGCTTACTATCAGGGCAGACTAGGCCGATGTCGCATTTCAATACAAAATTAAGACGATAAATTAAGTGTTTCCTTAAATAATCGTATTTTTTTTTTATTGTGACTCGACATATGACAGCACCCCGCTTGATGTTAAGCTGGTCCATAAAAGCACAAATATATATTAAAATCATTTTTCGATACACAATATATTGAATTTTATATAAAATATTCAAAAGTAAATCTGTACATAACCCTAATTTAATACAAATCTTTTGTAATAAATCTCATATGAAATTCAAGTAAATCAGATATATTGTGATTTAAGAGGCAAAACGGTGCGGAGATGTATTGAAAAAACGCAAATCAGCAAAGTCCTTAAGGAAAGACGGATAGTGGGGATAAAGGAAGTAAATGATCAAAGATAAATGAAGGGAAAATGTTTGTTTCTCCTCAGGGGATACAAAAGGTAAATTTACCAATAGTGGATATCAATACACTCCAATGGATACACCAAGATGAAGTACCTACTCCTACGTAGACGGAATACTCGTTCATTCAAATTAACATCAATTAATATTTTAATAACATCAAACATTATTAAAATATGAATTTTTCTATTTTGACTTTACATAATTATTATAGCACCCCGCTTGATGTTAAGCTGGAGTGTGGTCCATTAATGGATGCCCTAATTCAATAACCTTGAGTAGCAATCACATCCATTATGCCGGCCTAGTTGGAACCGGCCACTTACAAGATGATCCCGAAACGCGACCTAATTACTTTACGGTCTGTTGACTTGTAAGTGGTGGTACTACCACGGATTGGCAGACTGGGTACCACTTTTTGATAACCATACCCGAAGCAAATATTTATCTCTTTTTTTATTAACAAATATTTGCAATATTTAATATAATCACTAAATATTACAAATAAATGCTATGAAACAAATATTTGCTCCTAGTGGAAAAAGAACCCGGGACTTTACGCACAATAAACCAATCGCTAACCGTTCGTCCGCGTTATATTAATAAGTTTTACGAGGGTTGATATAATAAGTTGATTAATGTGTTAATTACTATTCAATTTATAGTTATAGTAATTAACTTACCAACTGACCGTAAAGTGACTTAGCCGCGTTACGGGATTAGTTTAAAAGTTGCTGAAATTCGGCCAAGCGCACACGACTGCTGTTTGCTAACATAGCAGCATAACATCACCTCCGTTTATATATCGCTATCCAGCATAACATCAAGCGATTTGCAGTTAACTATTGAATATTTTTAAAAAGGGGGTTTATCACTTTTGTAACTCACTTTAAATATAAACTTGGCATTTGTAGCGCAGCAGATTATATATATATTTTTTATTATTCATTACTTTATTAATTTAATATCAATAAAGACTAGTTATGACTATTTGAATTATCTGCGAATATTTGAGATATTGAGATATTTGCGAATAACCAACCCTTTTTTTTTCACTTAATTACAATTTTTGCGAGAGGCCCTTGAATTTTCTCAAAAACTATCTACATGCCATTCCGAATCTAATGACACCTCAATCATAATATTCGGAGAATACGAAAAAGTTTTGACCTAGAAAACACTTGTTGACTAGACTACTCGTATAGTAGGCGAACAGTTGACAAATTTGTAGCGACCGCTACATGCTACCGCTAGATGACGTTGGATTGCGCGTCCAATATCTCGCAAAAACTCTGGGAGTACTCCTTTACTTTTCTAACTAGTGGAATATTGCTCCGCTAAAAGTTGATTAATATAAACATTTTAAAGTGTAAAAGATCATAAAGTGACTTAACCGCGTTACGGGATTAGTTTGAAAGTTGCTGAAATTCAGCCAAGCAGGCATAGTGGACGCAACTGCTGCTTGCAGACATTTAACAATGGCAGCAGTCGCTTCCGTTTATATATCCAGTAGTGATTTGCAGTCTAATAGCATACTTAATAGTTAAAAAGCTCTCAGATTAAATAAAAAATAGAATTGTAGTGGAGTTTTTTTTATTCTAAAACAAAAAGGAAAAAAATGCAAATAGTTTGAGAACAAAACTGTATTCATCTCGAGCGGATAAAAAAGCAATCAGTGTTGTCGTCAATATGCTGACGGTGACGTGATGGCATCACTTTAGGGTTGACAACAATTCGAAACAAAACTCCATTATAAACAATTGATTGGAAGCTAACGTTCTTTTATTACTTTCCTCACGAATATATTCTATTAAATTGTTTTTTATGTATTCTAAACTACTCAACGTGCCAATTGCCACCAACCTAGGTTATTTTTTATCAGCCAATTTCAAAAATATATGTTTTCGCCATATTAATTCGCCATATGTTTACGCTAATCGCATTTAGAACTTTTTTATCATCAGAACCACAACAGAAATTTAAAGAATCAAATTGTCACGCCTTTTTCCCACATGGATAGGCAGTGACAATGGAGCGCCACTTGCTACGATCCTGACACAACTGCCTCGCTTCCTTCACATTCACAATTCTAATAATATATTAAAATAATCAACAGAAATCAAATAATAGTTATATCCATATAGTTTTCATAATAATCAAATGAATATTATCATTTTATGATAAACATTTGTGGTATTTACAAGTGTACTTAATAGTATTAGTCAAATTCACTTTCATTCAAATCAAATTACAAAATACACAAGGACCTACTTGATTACAGAAATTTAATCTGTAACCAAACACAAATTATGATAATTATAGCTGTTTAATTAAATTAAATTGTTACAATTTAAGTTAAGTATATTATTTACCTAAATAATATATCAATCAATCACATTTATTAAATTGTTGCGCCTTTTTCTTCAAAGGGATAGGCAGAAGGCACGATCCTGATAAAACCTTATTTTTTATGAGAATATTAAATTTTCTATTAAAACAGCCCTAATTTTGTACATAGCTCTAGAAGACTTTCGTTGAGCACCCATATTAATCCCTGTCGCGATGGCGGCCTCAAATCCTTAATTTATTTTATTGTTTGTATTTAAAAAATGTAGTAGACTATGACATTTCTCTCATTTCATAATCAAAATATTTATTGGGAATTGGATTTCTTGGGTTCTTTTTATTAATGCAATATTTCAATGTAAATGAGTGTAAAACTAGAACGCCTTCGGAAGAAAAAGAAATATAATAAACTAAATACAAACATTGTGAAATGTTATACAAAGATCTATAATAAACTAAATTTAAAATAGTAAAAAAAAGTTTTTCCTTACTTCGAATGACGCGTGAATGATTCTTTTTAAAACAAGTAGACAGTCAATGGATATGTTTGGTTTATAACTATATAGGTACCCTATATAGTTATTTATTAATGCATCTACATAGTGCGCTGAAAAGGATTATGACGACAGGCTGCTGTCTGTCCGTTTGCAATTTATTCCCTGCCAACTCACAGTGTGAGTGGGGGGGTTAAACTGTCTATAAAAAGAACTCTAGGAGATCAGCTCAAAGCTGTCGGTCGACATTTAAATAATCCGGCAATTAGTTCAATTCATTTTTATACCGTACTTATTGCTATGTAGAAGCATATGATACTTAGAAATAAGGGAAAATAAAGCTTATAGTTAGGTTTTAATATATTTTAGTTATGGCTCGACATACCTCAGGGCCCCGCCGGATGTTAAGCTAGAGTGCGGTCCATAAATGGAGGTGACTGCTATTACAGTAAAATATTTCCAAATAGTACGACTGCAGACACTTGTCTAAAGCTTGTTCTTTCATGGATCGTACTCCA
This sequence comes from Tinea trinotella, assembly GCA_905220615.1. Lineage (NCBI taxonomy): Eukaryota > Metazoa > Arthropoda > Insecta > Lepidoptera > Tineidae > Tinea > Tinea trinotella. The sequence goes on along the minus strand of HG992307.1, from coordinate 525,847 downwards.
GTTTAACATCGGGCTGTGTGCGGTTATACATATATCTGCCAGTAAGTAAGTATATAATGATGTTAATCAGTCAATCCTCTAAATTGTTACGCTTTTTTCCCAGATGGATAGGCAGAGATAAGTGCGCTACTTGCCACGATCATATTAATGTTAGTATAAAATAATATTGTGGCAACCCTAAAACCGTATCCCTTACCAATATTTCATAGGTTAGTAATCCTCAACTAATATTAGTTTGTCAAAATACTTCCCTCCAAAAAAGCTACAAAAAGGGGCCAAAGGAAAGGTCGAGCACAAATAAGTTCTTCTTGGAGGGAAAAAAGGGCTCATGACGATAGAGCCAGGTAGAAGATGATGAAATTTACCTAAACTATATAATATTGGACAAAATTAATAAAAAATATTTTCCTTTGGTTGAATACTTTTTACGTTAAATAAAATAGATTTTTAAATAGGTACATAAAATATTATAAAGTCACGGCTTTTCATAATAAAATCTACAAAGAAGTTTGTTCATAAATCTTTCAGTAATAAATTTAACCCTTATCCATGTTTTGTTTTTGTTAGTAATTATTTTTTTTGTTTCAAAAGTGACTTTTGTTTTGTTAACAAAGTTACTTGTTTATTTAGTATTTTCTTAGATTTGCGCGAATTTTGATTAATGAATTAAACAAATTTTATGCGGCTAACGATCGCGTTTTTTTGTTTCAATTTTTAATTTTTTTTTTTATTATTTCCTCGTTACGAGAGCTTTGCAGCCATCGTGGTCACGGAGAGACCACAAAATTGTAAAATAGAAACCACAATAAACGCGATAGTAAGCCGCATAAAATTTGTTTAATTCATTACTGTTTATTTAGTTATAAATATACGTTGTGTATAAATGTTATGTATGTATAAAATAAATAACTAAATTGTGTCAACAAAGCTGATCCCAAAACAAGACAGTGATTACAGTGAGTCATTTAAAATCAATACTACCCGACAGACTGGTCAAATGACAACAAAGAGGCTTCTTTTTGTGGCTCACCATCACTTAGCCTGATATAACTGCAGTCGCATCTACTAAACCGGCCTTATTGACGCCAGCGACTTTTGCGCTGATTTAGAAACGACGTGTGAAATGTTAGGCAATTTTTATTGTGACTCATATGACAGCACCCCGCTTGATGTTAAGCCGAAGTGTGGTCCATGAATGAATGTCACTGCTACTACAATTCAATAACTGTGAGTAGCAATCACATCCACTATGCCGGTCTAGATGGAACCGGCAACTGACAAGCTGATCCCGAAACGCGACCAAATCACTTTACGGTCTGTATAATTGTAAGTGGTGGTACTACCCCGGATCGGCAGACTGGGTACTACTGCCTACCACTCTTAAAAGCAATGAGCAGAATGAGAAAATTACTTCCAAGAACGTGCTCTTTAAAATAAAAGGGTCTTGTCAATGATAATTTAGTTTGTTAGGCATCTATTTAAGTAGTAATCCAGTTGTAAGTCTAGTCTCGTAATAGACCTAATTAACTTCCAATAGGGAGAGATTACACAAAGTCTTGGGAGAAACTGAAACCTTATCTTAATGGACCTTAAATAACGCCATTCTATTGACTTTTTAGGATTATCAGTTTTCACTTAATTTCACCACAAGTTTTGGTTTTTGGTGGAATATAATAATTCTATATCTACGAGTATAGAAGTAATTCGTTAAGCTATTTTCCTCAAATAGTTTACACCGAATTATACACCGAAATGAAATTTAATTAAAATAATGAATGAGTTATCAAAGAGAGGTCCAAAAGCGACGACGACTGACTAAACCGTTTCATTCTACGGCTATCTCAGTCGCCGTCACTTCGCCAGCAAAACATACCATTTATCTACGATCATAGCACGGTCTAATAAACATAATCTAATTTAGAATATTCATGTACATTGGCAGTGAGTCTCATTTAATTAAAATTGAATCTATTTGCAAATTGGCGTCACGTTAGAGCTTGGATTAAGGCATTTGGGTTTGATCCTTTGGGACGGACCATGTTAGCAACTTGCATCAAATTGAGTTACACACTCAAATTATATGATTGCCAGCAACTAATGCGGCGGCACGTGTACATTGCCATCACCTACATACTATGTATATGAGGTATTGTCTCCTATTTCTACGTATATATAGATATACACTTTATCGCGCATATTGTAGCTTAAAACATACAATACACACATAGAGAAATCTTTAAAAGAACAATATTAAACAATCAATTAAGGAAATTGTCACGCCTTTTACTCACCAAGGGCAGGGACAACGGAGCGCCACTTGTCACGATCCCGACACAACTTCCTCGCTTTCCGCACTTTCACAATTCTCTTCATACAAACTCTTGGATAAGACATCGTAGAGACGGCTATTTTTTATTTTATTTTTTTATTGTGTCACGGCATATGACAGCACCCCGCTTGATGTTAAGCTGAAGTGTGGTCTATGAATGGATATCACTGCTACCACAATTCAATAACTGTGAGTAGCAATCACATCCACTATGCCGGTCTAGTTGGAACCGTCAACTTACAAGCTGATCCCGAAACGTGACCAAATCACTACACGGTCTGTATACTTGTAAGTGGTGGTACTACCCCGGATCGGCAGACTGGGTACCACTGCTTACCACTCTTTGATAACCAGACCCGAAGCAAATATCTACCTAATTTTTTTATTAACAAATATTTGCAATATTTAATATTACAAATAAAAGCTATGAAACAAATATTTGCTCCAACCGGGAATTAAACCCGGGAGTTTACGCGCAACAAACCAATCACCAACCGTTCGTCCACGCCTGTCGGCTTTTGAGAATGCCGTTTTAAATCTATAATATATTTATATCATATTATAGGTATTATTACATTCAACCCCTTTTAGCTGCTTTGAAAGTTGCCGAAGCGAGGATGCGAAACGATCGAGGGTGCATTTGACCTATTCACACTAACCTCATTACAGTCTCTGCTGCAAAGACGCATTCATAACACTGATGCGGTAGATGCGACTGCTACTTCTAATCTCTTATTTACGGAAGCAAATGACACTTTAACTTCATATTTTGTGAACCAAAAATATACAAAATATACCTCGTCCTTTCACACCCGAAATACCCGCACAGGTCGGGGAAAGCATCCGCATTCTATCGACCGAATCGGCAGTCGAAATAAAAGGTTCGGTGTGTCTTTTCTTTATAGAACAATTGACAAGTGAAATGCTTTGCCAGCCCATGTGTTCTCTCCATCCTATAACCTTGGATTCTTCAAGCGATGCGTGAAAAGCACCTTTGGCCGGCATAGTGACGGCGACTGGGGCAGCCGAAAACTAACTCTGTTTTTTCAGTCGTCGTCACTCACACCTCCTTTTGCTTATCATCAGGTGGGTCGAGATCAGATGTCGTGTCACAATAAAATAAAATAAAATTATATATCTGGCAAAGATGGCGAATATTAGTGGTATTTAGGAGATAGTGAGTTAGGGCAATAATAGTTTGATTGATGTGGAATTTGGCCGCAATGTAGTTGAATGTAGTTAGCTTTGTTTGTGTTAAGTTGTAGCTAACAACCGTAAACAAGTAAACATGGCTGGGTCCGAGCCAAATAAGACGAGAACAAATGGAATGTACAAACAATATTGGACGGATGAGATAATATTTTGATTAATATTCGATGTTAGATAATATTCATTTAGGAATACCTACTCGTTATAAATAACTCGCAAGTTAATATAGTAATAAGTTTAAGGCCAAGAGTGACGACGACTGAAAAAAAAACGAATTTCTCACGGCTGCCTCAGTCGCCTTCAGTATGCCAGCCAAACACGTGTTATGACAGCACTCCGCCCGATGTTAAGCTGGAGTGCTGTCCATGAATGGAGGCGAGTGCTACTACAGTTATATAAGCGAAACTTGCAGTCGCATCCTAAAACGCAATGCGACTTCACGGCCTTGTAAGTGGTGGTACTACCCCGGATCTGAAGACTGGACTACTGATCACCAACTTTACTAAACTCTAAATTTTAGACAAAAAAATTCTTTATACTCTTGTAAGCTTTCTAATATTTCTTCTTACACTTTTTATAGTCAATAAATCTTTTTACAACCATATTTTTATAGCTTGTATAGAAAAAATTGTGGACGTGAAGGGACCAAGAGACTTGTGTTAGGATCAAGGCGAGTAGCGCTTTATTTTCCTTGCCTATTTTTAATTGGAGCATATATCATTATTTATTAATATAATTCGTTTAACAAGTTGGGTCATATTATAACTAAACTTTATAAAAAAATCTCGAAAAAATATAATATAATAAATCACTTTATTTGCTTTAATTACTGACAAAAAGCTGGGTTGCCTAGTGACCATAACTATAGAGCTTGTTCGAAGTGAATAATTGTGTATGGAAGTTGTGTCAGGATCGTGGCAAGTAGCGCTCTATTGTCTCTGCCTATCCCTGCGGAAATAAAGCGATGCAATTAGGTTTTACTTTATTAAAACTATTGTTAAAAAATTTATATTTAACTTATACAGGTAATATAATAACCTGTATACTCGTAAGTAGAAGGTGTTACATTTTTGTTGTGTACATTTGATGCGGTCTATGAGTGGCGGAGACTACTACTATAATTTAATATCTGCAAGTTGCAGTCGCGTGCGTTACTACTAACAACTTTATATTTTCCTTCAAGGTCTGTACAATTGAAAGTGGTGAAACTTCCCCTGCAAATTGGGCCAATTAACAACTGTCTGTCTACCTAGGAATTTATAAATCTGATGTGGGTGGATGCGTTAAACAAGGCAGGCCCAGGAGAGTGTTTTCTGACCAAATCGGAGACATCCTCAAAAAAGCTAGGGTGCCTAGTGCCCATAACCACAGAGCCTGTATGAAGAGAATTGTGGATGTGAGGAAAGCAAGTGAGTTGTGTAAGGATCGTTGTAAGTGGCGCTCCATTGTCTCTGCCTATCCCTGTGGGAAAAAGGCGTTACAATTTGATTGATTGATTGATTGTCTACCTACATGTGTTTCTTACAATGTCTAAATAATAATTGCAACATCAACTGCAGTGTCTATCTCAATAACAACCAAGCACCACACAACTTATAACTTTGAAATGCGATTTCTGAACTGCTATCTAAGCACCACAGACTTAAATCTCAGACTATCACGAAACCAAACTTGCATCTAATACATAATTAACTTGGAAGTAGCTTACTTACAAGCTAAACGCAGCGAATAGCTCATTAATATTTACATAGGTAACTAACTCTACTCTAAGCTGCAAAATCTAGCTAACAAGCTAACGATTCTCTAGCACAAATTCATTATTAATATAATATCGTATGCTACTCGTATGATTAACGTGAACAGGGATAAACATGAATTATTCTTTTGTATTTTTTTTTATTGTGACACGACATCTGTTTAACCTCGTTCCGCCTAATGATAAGCAAGAGGAAGTCCAAGAGTGGCGACGACTGTGAAAACCGACTGAGAAAAGTTTGTTCACGGCTGCCTCAGTCGCCGTCACTATAACGGGCAAAGGTGCTTCTTCACGCATCGCTTGAAGGATCCAAGGTCATAGGATGGAGAGAACACATGGGCAGGCAAAGCATTCCATTTGTCGATTGATCTACAAAGAAAAGACGCATCGAACTTTTTAGTATAACAATTTCAAGCCTAATAGCCTATGAGTTAAAACTTAATCATATGTATACTGTAGGTTTAATATTTTTTTTGGCCGGCATAGTGATATCGACAAAGGCAACTGTAAATTAAATCGGATTTTTCAGTCACTATAGAACCATTCATGGACCACACTCCAGGCTAACATCAAAGTGGGTACTGTCATATGTCGAGTCACAATAAAAAAAACTCCCCTCGCTTTCCATCAGGCAAATCAAGGTCAAATTAAGCATCACATTAAAAGATTTGTACGACGTTATAAATAGAAGTTCAATCAGTCAACAATTGTCACGTTCTTATTCCCACAGGGATATTTTGCATTATCCTTACACAATTGACATCTGACCTCGACATGAATTATGTGCCTACTATCAGGCAAGTCGAGGTCAGATTTCACGTCGCATATGAAAACGAAATCATAGAGATGTAAGGACCTTGTAAAATGGCGCTCAGTTGGGAGCATGAAGAGCGCCGACGACTGAAAACCGACCCAATTTATGGTTATCTCACTTTACTGTCACCGTCACTTTACTGACCAAAGGTGCTTTTTCAATCCCTGAAAGGATACAGGGTTATAGGATGGAGAGACGACATGCGTATGTGGTTTGGTTAACCCCGTTATACTAAATTCTACATATAATTATATTTATATGTAAAATAGTATACACAGAAAATTCAAACACATGTAAAATTGTAAAGATTTACACATGAAAACTTTTAAAAGAATTTGAACTTTAACCCATTTGAATACAGACTATAGTTGTATACTAAAAACTATAAGAGTAGAGGTAATGTTGAAGGAGAAAAGGAGGTTGTGGTTTATTACAGATCACACACTAATGGACACCGAACAGGACGCCTGAGGATTTACCCAGTGGTTTCGTGTTTCCATTATGTGTTAGCCATTTTGATAATTTCTGAATAATCTTACAGCCGGTTGTACCAAAAATTATAATTCACGAATTCGTAAAAAGTTACGTATAAGTAGAAGAAAAAAGGAAAAAATGGGTTGCAACACTCTCTCGTGTATGTAACTTTTTACGAATTCGTAAGTTATTATTTTTGGTACAACCGGCTGTTAATGTCTTTATAAATTACCTGAAATTGGCCTAATTAGTGGCTTACTATCGCGTTTATTTTTATTTTACATTTTTTTATTATTATTCAGACGTTTTGAGAGCTTTGCGGCCATCGTGGTTACGAAGGCAAAATCCAAGAAAAGTCCCTGTTTGTAATATTTTATTTTACTTTTAAGGGATTTGTTTTTCGTAGTTAATGTTCAATCGACGTCTAAATGTATATGTTCTGTGTGGTTTGTTAACCTGAAGGATATGGGATTGGTGAATGCTTTAGATGTCTTTTGTGAGTTCCACTTTGAAGTAGTTTGGACGTCATTGAGAATTGAGTCACGATTAAGGAAATTCGAGTAAATTTAAATTCAAAGGGCACCACTATTAAAGCGGACAGCTCACAAATGATTCAAAAGGCTCATGACATAATAGTAAGTAGGTAAACTGCTTTATGATTGGTTGCCTAAAATGGTTTAAACATAATTCAATTATTAAGAGTAAATATAATAATTATATTTCGATACTAAACTACCTATACTAGAGCTTGTATAAAGATAATTGTAGATGTGAGAGAAGCGAGGAAGTTGTGTCAGGATCGTTGCAAGTGGCAAGTGGCGCTCCATTGTCTCTGCCTATCCCTGTGGGAAAAACGCATGACAATTTGATTAATGTGTTCAAATCATTTCATTAATTTTATTATTCTCCAATAAATCTTCTTTCGGATCACATTTATCGCGCTATCTGCAATCGTTATTTTACATACGCTTTGTAATGTCAAATAAATTAATTCTGTTAAATTACAAAGTTGTCCCTAATCCTTCTTAAAACAGATTTTAATTAAATGTAACTTAAAACGATCCTCAAAACAAGATATTCATTAAGAGTTAAATTAATTATCAAATTAATTGAAATAAAAATCCTTTAGGATTTATCATTGCTCTTTGGGCCCGTTTACACCGTACAAGTTGCTCTTCTGCCAGTGAGCAGATTTTTGAAAGACAGTGTTCCAGTTAAAAGATTTTTATTTATTATTATTTTTTTAATGTGACACGACATCTGATCTCGATCCGCCTAGTGATAAGCAAGAGGAGGTCCAAGAATGACGACGACTGAAAAAAACCGAGTTAGTTCACGGCTGCCTCAGTAAGTCTATATTTTATATTAATTGATTTATTTAATTGTATAAGTGAATAAACTAAAATATTTACGCGTGCACTTCGAACCCGGTGTCGAACCCGCGGCACCAAATTTATTTTGGCTTGACGTATTACCACACCCTCCCTATCTTATGTTAAGCTGGAAGGCGATACATAAATGGACTTCTGTGTGTGATGGTAGTCCTCACTCATAAACTGCGATTTACCTTAACGACCTAAATATACCTATATTAAATAAAAGCAGCTTGAGGTTCTGCTGAGAACCTCAAGCTGCGCAAATACGGTAACCTCCGTACTGGTTACGAGTTTGCGCTGTTTGGGGTCGAGACGATGGGCCCTTGGGGACCATCAGCTAAGCGCCTGGCCAAGGAGTTGTCCAAACTGACGGAGAAGTCTGTAGACAGGAAGGCTGACAATTATTTCTGCCAACGTATTAGCCTTGCTATACAAAGGGGAAATGTGGCCAGTCTCCTTGGGACTATCTCTGATGCGACGTCATTATATGATATTTTTTATTTGTAGTTTAATTATAGATAAAATACTTTTAATTTTATCTGTTTCCCATATAAAATTATATAAAAACTCAATCATCTTAAACGCTCGCACCTTGTAACCAGGCTAAAACCTAAGCAATCAAGGGCTTTTTGTATCTGTACAATGATCCCTTAATTGAGAACACAAACGGAGGGCAACATTGTTATGACACTGGCACATTTAATTGGGGAGCCTTCGCAGTTAATTCGGCAAAATCAAACATTGTAACCCGTGTACTTTGATTGGCTGGCTTTTGTCCGCTGCAATTGCTATTTGGGATTCATTTGAGGGATTATAGAGTAAGAGAAAAGGGTATGGGGTGTGAATTAGTCGTCAATTGGGGCAGGTAGAAGTGCTCAACTATCTGTTAGCATAAGAGCTTAGATGTTTTTTAAATTTTTTATTGTGACTCGAGCTTAAGCTTAAACTTAAGCTTAAGTGTGGTCCATGAATAACTGTAAGTAGCAATCACATCTACTATGCCCGTCTAGTTGGAACTGGCAACTTACAAGCTGATCCCGAAACCCGACCAAATCCCTTCACGGTCTGTATATTTGTAAGTGGTGGTACTACCCCGGATTGGCAGACTGGGTATCACTGCCTACCACTTTTTTGGATTTTCAGATCATTTTTAAGTATGTTTTATAAAAACAATAATTTATATTTGACACTTGTTATATACTGGGCCTACACTGAGCGACCAAAGTACATTTATATCATAGATACTGGCTAGTGGTATTTATGAACCTTTGCGTGACCAGTTCACTGCGACTAGACCACGGTCGCCTTAATTTTTTTCTTTATGTATTTTTTTTATTAGACCTCGATTTTTAGATACTATAACTCCAATTTATCACAAATGTAATTTAGGTCGAAAACGCTAAAGATTTTAAAGATACCTAACTAAAAAATACTAACAACAAAATATGTATAATGACAATAAAATCTAATGCATTTGAAGAACGTAACATAAAACTAAATTTAAAAGCATACACAAATGAAACGAAGATGTTGCAAAAAATAAAATCCCAACAAGATTGCATTTTAAAGTGGAAAGCTTTTTGGTTACTTGAAGATTTCTATCTCATAGCTTTCACCGCTCACCGCATAAAGGCTTAGATCCGACTAACAGGGTCAAAGCCTTCGCAACAAAGAACCTTTAAAAGAAACAACCCATACTAATGTTGTGAACGACACATCCCTATACCTACTTAGTGGCCATGGCACATCTTCAAATCACATTTTTAAATCTTTTATTCAATTTAATTTAACATACTATTTAATTATTTTTATTTTATAAAAAAATATAAAGGAGGTTTTAGAGGTTCTTGGAGTTTCAATAATAACATCAAATCAAATTTAGTTACCCCTCTTTCCCACAGGGACAGGTAGAGACAATGGAGCTCTACCTGCCTTGATCCTGACACAACTTCCTCGCTCCCCTCACAGCCACAATTCTTTTCATACAAGCTTACGATTATGGGCACTAAGAAACCAGATTATTATTTTACTTATAAGTAGCTTGAATATCCAACTGTTATATTGCGAGTATGAAAGAGAACATTAGGATTGCGATTCTGTCTTTATTCAATCCACTGTTGCTTTTAAATTATTAGTTTGGTGAGAAAAGTTGCTAAAATACGAATGTACTCGTATGTATGTATATTTCTTTAGTCTGAACGGTTTGACCGCTATTAGCGTAAGAAGGGTCATTAGATTGTCCTAACTGAGGAAGTCACGTTCGCGAAAAAGTAATATTGAAATTTTTTTATTGGAGTTTTTTGCAAATCCTTCTTCTTGTAAATCTAACGCATTGGACAATCTTTGTTTGATGTCTATCTTAATCATAAAAGCCAAAAATAAACAAGGTACCTATTGCACAAGGTATCAAAAGGTTGTTTTTGCAATAAGTGTGTTTAGTAATATTTTTGCTACCTGCAATGCATTTTACATTATTTCAGGTCTAACATTTCATTGCTTGTATAATTTTTTCAATTTAATATTATTAAAGCTGTACTTTTTTTTATAAAAAATATACTTTATATGTACGATTTGGCACCTTCGGAATATCACCTTTTCTAAACATTAAGAGAATTTTTAAAAGAGAAAAACTTAACAGAAGAGATGACCTCTAAAGACCTTTTCAAATTCTTTAAGTCAAAGGTTTTCGCTAAAGGAATCCTGTTACTAGCTAGTAGAGTAGCAGATAACAATGGTGCATATATTATATAAAATGAATAGTTACTTTTTTACCCCAAGTTATAAAATTAAACTTGGGGTAAAAAAAATATTAGCCAAACTATTATTATAACAAATAACTATAAATTAAACATTACAGTGCACAAATTATTTCTTAAAAATTGTATAAATTGATTAAATTGGTTCTATATTATTCTAATTGTTTCATAAATATATTTTTTGTTATTTTTATTTTATTAAGAGTCATGTCATGTCCGTAGAAAGAGGCAAACCATTTTCTCTGCCTATTCCTGTGGGCATCGAGGCGTAACGTTTTTTTTTAAATTATACAGTACATCTAAATAACACAAGTACAACTAAATTGTCACTAAAAATGTTTGGAATGATTCCAGAGACATATACATATATATTATAATATGTAACTTTTATTATGTTCATCGTAAAATTGCGTCTGCGAGGAGAACGAGTCCCTAATGCGAGGAGAAAATTTGGCAACTTTGAAAATAAACGGATTAGACTGAAAAAGTTTGCCTTTTGTTAAATTATTTCAATGTGAATGTTAGCATCGATTTCATGATTACAATTTTTATGTACTTTTTTATGGTGACGCGAAACCTGATCTCGATTTCCCTGATGATACTACTGAAAATAAAACCTACTTGATTTACGCAAAGTATCTTTTAACGCTTTGCTTAAAGAATTGAAGGTTATAGCCATAAAATATAGGCTGGCAATTCGTAGTATTTTTACGTTAATCATGTAACTATGAAGCAAAAATTATTTTATTGTGACTCGACATCTGTACAGAGGGTAGTTACAAAGACTATGAAGGCGGGTAAACGTTTTTTTTTGTCAGACACATCTGAGTCGGCACTCTTGGGACTCGATCAGTCAGGCAGGTTGAGGTCAGATGTCGATAAAAAAAGCTTCCAAGTTGCCGATTCCAACTACTTACAGTTATAAAATTGTAGTAGCATTTTTATATTCATAGACCGCACTCCAGTTTAACATCAGACGGGGTGCTGTTATATGTTACGCTTCCCTCACATCCACAATTTTCTTCATACAAGCTCTATGGTTATGGGCACGGGCAACCCATAACTAATTCTATAATATCATTTTCTATTTGTATCTAATATAACTTTATATATAGTTCATGTTTTTTTCTTTCACCACACAAATTAATGCTAATAGCTGCTATACGCTCGCTCTCCCTTGAATTTGATCCCAATTTCCCGTTATCGGATTACTATAATAATAAAATTATATTTTATAATAAAGTGTTTCACGTTAAAATGAACGCTTCAGGGTAATGCGGTGGGCAGGGCTACTAGATAACGTTTAGTATACAATTTGTGACGTACGTCATATTTTATAATAATGTAAACACAAATTTTACTGAACATATTTTGGAAAGTTTATGGTAAACATGTGGTTATTTTTGTTAATGGAAATGTGTGGTTTCTTTGGCCGGCATAGCGACGTCGATTGAGGCGGCCGTAAACTGCGACGGTTTTTTTAGTTGTCGCCTCTCTTAGACCTTTATCATGCAGGTGGAGTCACAAATGCAAAAGAAGTCAATTTATTAATCTATAAAATTGGATGAACATGCACTATAAAGCGTTGCTTTCCCTTATCCTGAGATGTAGTAGTGAAGGGGCAATAACATAAACTAATATCCGATCATATACCTAATTAATTAGATTTGGTGTGTTACCAGTTTTCAGCACATTTACATTTTATTAGGAATGCAATATAAGAAAACTAAGTTGAATTCATATCTCTATTCATTTCTTCATATCCACAATTAAATTTATAAGCTTTTTAGGATTCTCTAAAACTGTGAAAAAATAACTAAACAAAAAAAGACTGGCTACAGTTAAAAAGGCGACCGCGGTTAATTATTAAAAGTTCATCTTAAGTGAAACTTTTGTAAGAGAGGTAGGCAGTGGTGCCTTGTAAGCACCACTACTTACGATAAATAAACTTAGTCGTGCCGTTTCCAACTTGGCCAGCATAGTGGATGCGACTGCTACTTGTTGTTATTTAATCATTCATGGACCGCACTCTAACTTAATAAAGGCTTGGTTCTAAGGGGGAGGCCTATGTTTAGCAGTGGACACCTTCTGGCTGATGATGATGATAACTCTAACTTAACGTCGACATATTGTGCTGTCATACAATATGTCGAGTCCGGAGTCACAATAAAAACCTCGGTACCAATGTATCTTTGATATATGAACTTTAGCCGTCCAGTTTATATGAGAACTTTTACTAGCTTAGTATAGAAATGTTTAAATAACCCACCTCTAAATTGAATGACCAAAAGCGGGTAAACGTAACCGGTCACGTGATTTCATGTTAAATCATGTCATCTGCATGAAATTAGGAGCGCGTAAATATATATTTTGAGGCAAATAATTTTGTATTATAATAGCTCGTAATAATAAAGGCTTGCGTGTGGTCGCGTATTGATCAATAGAACTATTTAGGACTAAAACGTTTGTTTGGAACAATGACTGACAAATTTTACCATAGTAAAGAGTATATCGGAAATTTTACTTTTTTATTTACATTTGTATACTAAGCTACTAAAGTGCTTGTATCATAGAAACAGGACAACTAAAGTACATATATCAAGGGTACATTGGTATTGGTGGGTGGTTTCGAACTCGTGCTCTCGGTTTGTGTAACCATTGCTCTGCCACTACACCACGGTCGCCTTCGGATGTTAACCTAGATTTATTGCTGGTAGTAAATGAAGCCGGTTGCTACTATAGATAAATAATTGAAAGTGTCAGTCGCATCCACTATGCCGTCCTAGATGGAACAGGCGACTTTTAAGCCTATCTCTAAACGAGACTAAGTCACGCCACGGTCTGTTCACTTGTGGTGGTGGTACTATACCGGATCGGCAGAATGGGCAAATTAGCTGCAAACTGTCTGCTTACCACTATTTCACTTACTTAGACCCAGAGAAAATATTATTACATAAATAATAACAATTTTTTTATTATTGTTTTTTAATTTAATATTAAATATTCGAAATTAAATGTTACAAATAATTACTTAAAGATAAATCAGATATCGTGTCACAATAAAATAAAAATCTTTGCTCCTACAGGAAATAGAACCCGGGATGTATACGTGATGGTGCATCACACTATACGGGACTTCAAAAATGATCCTTCGCAAAGGAACGCACCCCGCTTAATAAATGCATGTACAATGAATGAGAATAGAACACTCCAAATAATAGCAAAGTATTATAACTTCGAAGAGATGATACAAATACATATTTTCTTTAAATATGTATTCAATTATTTCATTTACAATCCTATACTAAGCTACTAAAGTGCTTGTACCATAGAAACAGGACAACCAAAGTACATATATTAAAGATACAAGTGGTTTTGAACCCGTGCTCTCGGTTCGCGTATCTGTCCAAAGTATATCGTCTCTATTTACAAGGTTTTTATTTAATCTCCCACCTTTTTGATTACTTAGTAACTCAGCTTTTGCCACGGCTCTTCCTACCTCCAGTAAGATGTATGTAAATCAACTGATTGTATGAACGTTCGTTCACATTTGAGAGATTCAGCAAACATCCGTGAAATAGACGGCGCGGCTTGTTTAACGTTTGTAGGGTTGCCAGACTGTAGGGAGCTATTTTAGGAATAAAACGTCTAATATTAATTTTCAAATTTCATTTAGGTATAATTTTTTCTTATACATTTTATTACGATAAGTGCGCTTATTGCTAGATTCGCAGTATTGCTTTTAGCTGCCAGCTTACTTCCTTTCCCCCTCTAATAACTGTCGCTGATTAGCACTAGTCAGAACTCTCGGTACTCTAACCTCGAATTGCCTATTGGTAATGCCTGATGCCTCAGCCGCCTTCACTAACGACTAAAGGCGTTTCGACTTTTTTCACAAGCCTATAACACTATACGTCAGAAGTATGGTTGCTGACGCTTCCTATAGTTATAATATTGACAGACGCAAAGTTATAATACGAAAACTTGTTAATGGCAACTTGTTCTGTAAAATTAAAAATATACCTAATTTGTAACTATAGGTAATAGCTTTTCATAATAGCTCAATTATTTTTTTAAATTATTTCACTATTTACAGTTAAAGTTTTAAGTAATTTATGACATTAATTTACATTGTTTTGGTTTGCAGTAGTAGTCGACCAATGCATATTTATTATACAAAGTGGTTTGTATTAATGTACCTCATGCAGTAGTATTACAGATAACTAAGGATTGCTGTAATCACAGGCTGGCCAACGTATTATCCCACGCGTCTATCCTCGTCAAGGGGCAGTAGTGTTCTACGATACGCTCAAGACCGTGCCACGTGTATCTAGCAATAGCACGTATATATATATATAAATGTGTGTATTCCTCATACACTACACAAAGCTATATTGTTACGAGCCTCCTGTTTTTGGCCAGCCATGTTATACAATAAACAGCAACATTCTCTACTGCAACGGGCACCCTGAATTGAGCTCCCGATCTTTTAGGAACGCATGTCTATATCCCCGAAGCATAGAGCCAGTGCCCTCGTTCCAGCTATTAGCCCTATTCAAATTCCTGCGCGTTCATGCCTTTGTTATATTAACAATACAATTGCTCTATGAAAATCATAAATGCTTTATTTATCTTTTATACATGTATACATACGAATATTATATATATATATAAGCAATTTTAATAGCGGTATATCGACCAAATTGAGACTAAATATCTGATTGTTTTTAATAGAAATTAGCGAGTTTAGACCTTATTTGAAAACTCTATATCGTAATATCAACTGAAACTTTAAATTTGATGTAAAATCTATTTTTAATTAACTAGAGAAAACAACTGTCAATCACTTGTCTAAAAATGTCAAATATTGTGGTAATTTCTTAGATTGCATTTAAAGTTAAAGTTGTCGGATGATTATAGTTTCTTGAAAATTATCCAACAAGTATTAAAAATGTCATTCTTCAGTTTTACAAAATTCATATTCATATGAAATGGTGGTACCCATAGATATTTGTTACAAAAAGTAGTACCACACATTCTATACAAGTCTATACTAAACTACCTAACATTAAATTTGTTAGTATTAAAAAAGCTTTTTGTATAAAATTTGTTGTTAATTACAAATAATATAATAAAACAAATAATATAATTTTAAAACGAAAATTACTATAGATTTGAATTTATAATTAATTGTATACATATTTTATTAGTACTAAGACGTTCTTATTGTCCTTGAAAGCTTATAAAGTTCTCAAAATATTTCGCTCGATGTCTAAACGAGGCAATTTCATTAGAATACATTTCACGAACCACCAAAAGGCGCAGATTCATAAACTTCTACAAATTAATTAGCCTTTGGCAATGTTCCATTCAAATCATCGATTTAACAACTTGTTTTCTTTGCTTAATTTTTTTTAATATGCCCCTTCAATAAGTTAACTGAAAGTGTAGACTACAAACACCTACAGAGTTTTATTAACTCAAACCATTTATCGCACAAACTATCACCACTAAAAGGTGCAGACAGTTCATTACGGAATAATGAAACGACTTCCCTAAACAAGCTTTTATTAATGTGACTTGACTTCAGACCTCGACTTAACTCACCGTTGCTTCAGTCACCGGCCAAAGGTGCTTCTTCACGCATCTAAAGTTATTGATGGGAAGCACGTATGGGCAGGTAAAGCATTCCACATGTCGTTTGTTTACAAAGAAACAATGCACTGATCATTTTAGTTCGACTGACGATTCGGTCGACAGAATGCGGATGCGACGGTTTTTAAAATATGAGTAAGAAATAAGGTGAGAGAGGTGCTTGGAGCATTAAAGAGTATTTTTTTTTAATTGTAATAAAATATAGTAGTATGTGGTCTGTGTATGAAAAGAAATCCAAAGTTGTTTAAATCAGTTTTCAGGCATGGTCGATTGGAAATTCGAACTGAAATTGTTCTGTTCTGTTGAGCAGTGAACAATAAATTTACATTTTTATTATGCAATAAATAAATGTCAATGTTACTTATAAAAATAACGATTAAATACGGAATAATAACTGTTCACTGTTTTTGTCAATCTGGTAAAACTGTTAAACAAGAATATATGCCGTATGCCGGTTCCGACTAAACCGGCATAGTGGATGTGACCGCTATAAGATTGCTGTTGTTTTCTGTAGTTGCAGTCACCTCCATTATTGGGCCGTACTTCAGCTTATCATCAGGCGGGGTGCTGTGATAATAGGTCAAGACAGAGAGTGTTGATTATGATAGAGTGTTGATTATGATAGTTGATTACCTCGAAAAGGGAGCTTCTATAACGGACTTCTACTACGCTGATCAAATAAGACGACTGCGAGAAGGAAAAAAAACGGGGCAAACTCCGAGCGAAAGTCCTGTTTCATCAGGACAACGCTTCTGCACACAAAGCCGAAGTTGCGATGGCTGCCATTCGAGAAGCAGGCTTCGACCTGTTGGA
Source organism: Tinea trinotella (assembly GCA_905220615.1). NCBI lineage: Eukaryota > Metazoa > Arthropoda > Insecta > Lepidoptera > Tineidae > Tinea > Tinea trinotella. The sequence continues at coordinate 508,665 of HG992307.1, read as the reverse complement.
ACACCCGCCCTATTCTCCAGATTTAGCCCCCAGCGACTTTTATTTGTTTCCTCGCCTCAAGGAACACCTCAGGGGCAAGAAATTTGAGGATGATACCGAAGTGATGGCTGCTGTAGAAGCATTTTGGCATAGCCAAGATAAAGTTTTTTTTAAAGGGTATTTTAGGTCTAGAGAAACGTTGGACTAAATGTATCAACTTGTTAGGAGACTATGTAAAAAAATAAATTAAATTTAAACTAGAATCGTTGTTTTATTATACTAATTATCATTACTTTTTGATCGCCCCTCGTAAAGCTACTACTTGTTTTTTTTGTTAATGTAATACATCATCAAGAGTAGGTCCAAGAATGACGACGATGGAAAAAACCGAGTCAGTTCACAGCGGCCTCAGTCGCCGTCACTATGCCGGCCAGAAACAAAACAAAACGTGTCATAAAACAAAACAACCAAAGTACATATATAAAGATACATTGGTACCGGTAACTCGTTTTGAACCACAGTCGAACTAAAATTTTTATTAATTATATTTACTTAGTGTCATAATATTAGGTTTTAACTATATACTAAAATTACTTTAATATGAAAATTAATTAGTTTGAACTGTAGAGCGTCGTGTTAGTTATGTCGCAATATAAACTTGTGAATTTCCTTGCGGCATGATTCAGGCGCCTGTCAAACTTTGATAAAGGCTTTTCTATTAACGGCTCCCGTGATTTTTCCATAATTTGCCCTTTAAGAAATTTTCTCAAGCAACGAATGAAATCAGTGAGTTTTCATTATCGAACTGGAGGCCATTATATTCGATTACACATTAATTTCTTTGCTAACTGACAGGCCGGTTAATAAGTTTGAAGCTCGAATGCTTTTCATAAGCTCTGTTTGTTACATTTTATTGTTTGAATTTAATTGGTTTTCTTATTAAGTTTTTTCAACTAGAAATTTTAAAGATGTATTTTTTTATAAACTCTGTCTGGTGGAATATAAATAAATTATTATTCTTCTTTAGTTCAATTCTCTTATTCTGGGAAGGCAAAGGAAACTTTGTCCATACAGCCTAGTCTTTCGTAATATAGATATAATGTCTTCAGTGGATTAGGATGAAACAGTTCTATGTTTTATCCATTAAATGAGGATGATTATAGTTTTAGTAAAGTGGTGGAAAAACTCTTCCGATGGAGTCTTGAAGGGGAACACGGAGAGACACGTTACACAGCTTTAAATCACTTGTCTATACTCGATGAACTTATAAATGATTACTGGATAACAATTCCACAATTAATACACATTAATATTCAAGAAACACAAGCTTTACAAATAATTACGTCTTGTCACTTGCAGTTTCCCGCCAAAATTTATTATATTAGCCATAGGCTTAGCACGCACATGCTCAGTGTCAGATTATACCATTGCTTCGAAAGTTATTCTACCAAGGTCTTGATGTGACTGCTACTACAGTTAAACAACTGCGATTAACAGTCGTATTCACTATGCCGGCTTATTTTGAAACAGCAACTTACAAGCTGATCCCGAAACGCGACTAGGTCACTTTACAGTCTGTTGTAAGTGGCAGTACTACCCTGGATCTGCGCACTGGGGAAATGACCACCAACAATCACAATTAAAAGTAAGGAACGTTGCTTTGAGCATATTGAAAAAACAAAAAAAGAAAAAACAGGTTTACAAAGATGAATTTAATTTATAAATCAAATGTGAGTTACAAGGTAAGACTGGGAAAAAACAAAATAATATTTTGTGATCACGTTATAGACATTCTCAAAAAATTGAAAATTTGTAGTTTGAAAAGCATTGTGGATATGAAAAATGCTTATTAAGCCAGGATCGTAGACATTGGAGTCCTTATGCAGACAAGTTTAAAAAAGTTGTTGTTTACTCTTTGTATAATACTTATTTTTCGCATTGTATCATTATGATTTATTAGTTTATTTAATTTTTTTATTTATTTAAAAACTTTATTGTATTTTTTTTTACAAAAGGCGGACTTAATGCCCCATGGCATTCTCTACCAGCCAAACCTTCATATATGGTGAACGTTAAGATGATCGTGGGTAGTGCAACAAAGTTTAAAATATGGCTATATAAGTATTAAAATGAAAATATTATTTATAAGTTACTAAATATATCTATATAAACTACATACAAAAATACATACTATACATTTAAATATATATGTATATATACATACATACAAATACACACACATAGATACATATTATTAATATAGAAATACATAAATAACAGATATAGAACATGACTATTGCTGACTTATCAAATATTGATAAAGAAGTTTTTTGAAAATGAGTCTATTTGGCGCCTGTTTGATTTTCAGTGGAAGTTTGTTCCATAAATTTATTGCCACTACTGCAAACGATTTGTTGACAAAGCCTGAGCTATGTGAAGGTATAGAAAGAAGGGAATTCTGTGACGAACGAAGAGTCCTGTCATGGAAAGAACATAGATAAGAAAACTTGCATTTAAGATAATTAGGTGTAAAGGGTTCATTGAGGCTACTGAAGTAGGCAATCGGACTAGATTCTCAAATCAATCAAATCAAATTCAATTTTTTTAAGTAAGCTGAATTCAGCACTTTTAAACATTAGAATATTGTATTACAGCAATATATAAATTTAATTACCAAAATATTTTACTAAAAATATTAATTATTAAGTAGCTGCTATAAAAGGCATTGTCAACATGAAATCATTAAAAAAGTAGCTTTTAATTGTCTCTGCCTATCCCTGTGGGAAAAAGGCGTGACAATTTGATTGATAGCTTTAATTGGAGTAGTTGGTTGTTATTTCATAATAATTAACACAATGAAATGGATTTGTGTTTAATAATTTAAGTAGATAGAATACAAATTAAATAAATTATTTATTATGAAATATTAAAAATATTTTTTTTTAAATTATTTATTAGAAGTCCCACTAACTTGACGTACACAATAAAATTGAACGTAAAAATCATTTTTGGTACATTATGAAAAAAGGTTTTTTTCGTTTAACGGCTTCATAAATTTCAATACATTACTGTGTATTTACACGCTCTCGATTTTTTCTACTGAAACCTGAAATCAATAACATGCTGGGCTCAAAGTGTAAGCCCTGATAGGTGCACCTCAGGGAATTAATTTGATGAGCGTTACCAGGTATTACAGTCTGAATATTTTTTGCTGAAAATAGGCTTTCAGATAAATATTAGAATAACATACAGTAAATTTTTAGACAACATGAACGCAAACCATTTATTTTTATTACCAAATAATTAAATTGTGAATGTAAATAATTACCAAATAATCAAATTTTCACGCCTCATTACACACAAGGGTAGGCGGAGACAAAACAGCGCCTATTATCACTGGTATGCTAACACAACTTTGTCGTTTCCATGCATTTAGAATTACTTCAAATTCATTCATGTTCTAGAAATATGGTTATAAAGGTCCCTTATTGATTTTAGTATTGCATATTTCACCACAATAGGATGCAAACATTTTTAGAAGGAGTTTTAAAATCTGATGTGGATGGATGCGTTAAACGAGGCAGTATATGTATATATATATATACATATATACAGTATATGTATATATATATATATATATATATATATATACAACACTAGGAACTGAATGGTAGTATTTTATACACTCGTGAATACTGTTATTATATTATATTTAAGAACATAAATGCTTTACTTACGAACAAAACTGTATCAGAGAAACAAAGTTCAATCACAGTCGATAATACGTACTAAATTCATATTTAAAGAAAACTTTTATGTGACAATAACTGTACTGTAATTTCTTAGAAGAATTTTTAAAGTTTTTTATATTTAGAACAAATGTATAAATATAGATACTAAAAATCTCGCATCCCAAGAAAATATTTTTCAGAAAAAGATGTCCAGTATCAGATTAACTGGTCAGAAGAATATGCTTGTAAGAGGAGTGGCCATCCCTGTTCTATATTTACCGAGAGAGGGTAGATGCCCTTAAAGATTAAACCTCTCAACAGTAGACACAATTCCCTTTACGATATTCGATCACAATAAAATATTATGTTTCCCCCTCCATTTCCTGAGTCTCTCAACTTCCAAAAAGTCACTCGTAAAAATGACTATTTGACCTACATCTGGAATTACTCATAATTCCACTGTCAAGCTCATCTTTCATGCCTCATTGGATACGTAACCATTTCTCATGATCATTTATACTCACAATTTTATACAATATATTATTATATATCTTTTATTAAAAGAAAATCCCTTTCCACAATGAAAGACAGAGACAATGAAGCGCTATATTTCACGATACTGGCACAAATCCCGTGTTTCCTTCATGTTCAAGGCGACCGTGTTGTAGTGGCAGTGCAACCACTCACCGGTACCAATGTGGATTACTTGGACTTTGGACTTTGGAGGATGGACTTTGTGGATCCTGTTTCTATGATACAAGCACTATGGTAGCTTAGTGTAGAAATAAATAAATTATAATAACCTATAATTATATTTTCTACATACTAAAAATACAAGAAAAATAAATATAAGATTTTATTTATTTATAAAATAATTTGTATTATAAGATAATAGAATATACTTTTGTTTTTATATTTATATAAATTTTAATAAAAGTATTCTCGAAGACTTAAACAACATTTATTGAGCCTTCCTTATATTGTTAATAGGCACTGAACATCTTATAGTAAATGTACTTATATAATAATAAAATTCAATAATAGTTTTGTGGGCAGTTTTATTAAAATGGGGGCCTTCAGGAAATCTCTTCTGAATTATTCGAATGAATGGATTTACCGTTTCAATAAGCAATTTAACTGGTGACACCGACCCTTCAGAAGGTAATACTTAATGACGTTGGGTCGGATCACCTGAACTCGACATGAGAAGAAACCTATCTCAAACGATCTCATTTGAATTTGACCTCTCCACAGCGATATCCATTCAAGCTCCCATTTTACTGAGGCTTTAATCATGTTAAAATGTACAAGAACGAAAGCAATACATTTAATACTAAATATATAAACTAGTATTAAAATATAAATATTTTAAATCACGGACCATCGACTATGGTTTCAAATATAATTGTTAATACTGTGCGACCAAAGATATATCAATTTTTATCACCAATATATATTATAATTTTCAATTTTTAAATCAAATCAAATTGTCACGCCTTTTTCCTACAGGGATAGGCAGAAGCAATGGAGCGCCACTTGCCACGAACCTGACACAACTCCCTCGCTTGCTTTACATTCACAATTATTTTCATACAAGCAAGCTCTATGGTTATGGGAACCAGGCAACTCAGCTTTCTTGGTCGGCAAACACCCTCCTGGGCCTGCCTCGTTTAACGCTGGGTTCACATAAGATATATAAAATTTTTTCGTTCAATCTTTAAAGGATCCATAAATTTAATATTTAATAAAAAATGTTAATGCTTATTGTCTTTGAGGTTTGTGTTTTGTGATTTTATGTTTTTTTTTTTATGGTTATTATATTAAAATGACAATGCCCTTTATGATAATGCCTAATACGATTAAATAATACATATTATATTTGTAGTTAATGATTTGTAATACTTTGTAATTTTTCATCATTGTTTGCAGTGTGTGCATAATTTTTTAATTGCAATCGAGTTTGAAGTTGACAATGTATTTTCATGCCGAACCAAAGATTGCAATTTGTTTTGCACACCAATAAAAGAAATAAAGATACATTAGCAAGTGGTCCTCTCTGTTTGCGTGACCATTCCACTACCACTACACCAGGGTCGCCTTGAACTAAACATAAACACATAAATAAGGAATAATAAATGAATGATTCCCACGTTGCTTCCATGCAACACACGAAAGCACATATATATGTAAACACAAACGGTGTCCGTGTGAAGTGAACACTACTGAGTACAAACACTTGAAGTGGCGAGGCTTCGTTTAGCACTCGCATAGTCATACAAACAAAAACAGATAAGTGTAGTTACGCGACAAACGATGCCTAAGGACCTCGGGGACCGGCTACCAATTCCCAAAGCTGAGCTCTACTTATATGCTAGCACACAGTATACGACAATACAGTGGTCGCTACTTTAACACATTCTCAGTTTTTTTAACCTATCCGATTTTAGTTTAGATTTAAAATACTTATCTTAGTAATAAGAACGAAACTTATATAACCGAAATGAGATAAATATTACAAGTAATAAAAAATTGATAGAAAAATCTATCATTCAATTTTAATTAAGTACTTAGTACTCAATTTAATAAATTAGTAATATCAATCAATGAAATTTTCACGCTTTATTTCCACAGGGATAGGCAGAGACAAAGGGGCGCCACTTGCCTTGATCCACAACTTCCTCACTTCCACAATTCTCTTCAAACAAGCTCTACGGTTGTAGGCACTATGTGACCTGTGTATTCTCGAGGATGTCTCCGGTTTAGTCTGAAAATCTCTTATGGTTCTGCCACATTTAACGCATCCATACACATCAGATTTTTTATTTCTTTCGTCAATCTACTTTTCTTTGTCAATCATCGCCGCCACATCTTCTTTAAGACTACATTTATAGCGCACTTTGCTATTTTTCATTCTATTCGCTTTCGTCACTCTACGTACGTCGTACACTCCTTAATTACCTTACGAGTATTTATACAGTGTTAATTCTAATCTAATGCTTCTTCTGCACACACCCCTGCTTCACTTCCATTTGTTAAAAAAACATTAGTATTATTTTTTGTTACTGTATGCTGTTATGCTGTGTATCATTTTAAGGGCTGCCTGCTTTTGACATAAGGCGACTATTTATCTTTTCCTTTGGGCCAGCCTAGGTAAGACAAAAAATTCTCTTTTCTTTTCCAAGTTGACTTAACTACATTTCTGTGTTCGTTAAATATTAACTGCATGAGATTGTTGCTGCTTTTGCTACCTTTTTTAACACATACGTTTACGTTTATTACGTTTATAATGTATAAATAGTTATAAATCTTTGATTATTAATGATCATAAAAATAGTTTACCGTTATGCATTTCTTTTAAATTATCTACAATACATTTAAAGTTTAAATATTTAAATTGTATACCTCAGTAAAAGATTAAAGGGTTTGTACTTTATAATATTATGGAGGAAATGACGCGTCAGATAAATGTCATAAAAGTTTGAACGAAGTTGATCCCTTAAAGAGACTTATGTAGTTACTTCGCGTTCCCCGAAAAGTTCTGGTTTTACCTCTGGATAGCACAATATACAACAAACGAGATTATTTAAGATACATTTTTTGTATATTTTTAACTAGCCACTCGCCTCGGCTTCGCACGAGTGCATACATTGAATACATGTTTTTGAATACATTTTAGAGCTTTCTAGATTATTCTGGAAATATCTAGAAAAAAACAAAACGTTTAGAACACTCTAGAATGTCGTGGAATCCTCTTGAGTATTCTAAACTTTTCTCGAAATTTTCATAGAGCAAAACTTTAAGCCCTTATATCTTTAAAAGTAAGCCCTTTAGGTAAAAACGGAAACCTTCTGCATGGAGAGTGGACAAAGAGCTACCACATCGTATAACAACCTTAATCCTACCGGGACTCGATTTTGAGTTTTACCGGCACGCACATTGCACACTTTATTTTATTGTATATTGATTAAACATTTACTTGAAATAACAATAATATATTTTATTCTATTATAAATTATATGATCTACTATTATATGATAATAATGATCTACTAATTCTACCAAATCCCATCATTGGTTTGATATCATAGTCTGATTTCTATATGAAGTAGGATTATTTGACATACGTTTCACTATCATTAGATTAATTAATTTAATTAGGTATAAGCAGGTACTTAATATTCAATATATAGATTAATTTGTCTTATTAAAATAATTTCTTCATTTAAGAGGTAAATTGAGATGAAAGGGTAAATTGTAAATCAGGAACAACGCAGAAATAAAGCTGTATCCGTAGAGCCTTAAGTTTGTATGGAGAGAGTTGTGGATACAAAACCATGAGTTAGTTATGCTGGGATTGTAGAATGTACAGTTACTTTGCTACAATAGACGTCCTTCATAACTAACTAAACCATCATACCTTTATTCCAATGTAGATCATACACGACTATTTTCTTCCAAGTACAGCATTCTTTTTACAAGCTATTTTAATCCTCAAGGAAGCTAGGTTGCCCAGTGTCCATAACCTTGTATGAAGAGAATGGTGGATGTGAGGGAAGCGAGGAAGTTGTGTCAGTATCGTGACAAGGTGCGCTCCATTGTCTTTGTCTATCCCTGCGGGAAAAGGCGTGAAAATTTTATTGATTGCTTATGAGCACTGCTGACTCCTGTTGAATATATGTTCATAGATGACTATAGTGGGTGTTATGTTTGTTTCAGGCCCGGATCGCGTGATGGCGCATGGAGTGTGCGTGGTGCGCGGCGCTGCTCCTCGCGTCAATCGCGCTGGTCTCCGCCGGCCCACGGTACAGCTCACGGATAGTACACACAGATACAGGTGAATACGAACATTTGTCATTATCACGATTAACATTATATACTTCATAGGAAGTAGAGATGTTATGGAGCTCCAAAACCAAAAATATCGGATATCCGAAGGAAAAACCTATCCGTAACCGAATCCGTTATAAAAGTTTCAGTTAATTTCGGATAGGGGCGGAGCCGAAATTAAACAAAAGCGGTGGTGCACTTTGGAGTAATGAATATTGATGTGACGTCACAAAACTGCCAATACTAATTTTATTCAAATAAGCATATTTGTCGTACGAATTGACATTTGGCGAATAAAACAATATTGACTAAAAGAAATGGTGGTACGCGAGTTGAAGTTAATGAAAAATTTAATGAACAGGTGCAATCCGAGGCATAATAGTAGAGCCTGCATCACGTCGCTTGGAGCCTGTCGAAGTATTTCGCGGTGTACCATACGCCGGGGCACCAGTCCGGTTGGGGGTACCACCACCTATACGGGCCTGGTCCGGCACCAGACTAGCAGACGCCTTCGCACCTGTTTGCCCACAAAGATATCCAGACATATCAAACAAGTAAGTCTATTAATATCTTCACAATTATGAAAATTCTTTTACAGGAATAGACGTAAGTGGACTAGATGTAAGATACCATTACTTGCCCAAATTTATGATCTGATTTATTATTTACTGATGATGTCTTCAAATAACTGACCTGGCTACTTACGCTGGCATTTTAAATCAATTTTTTTATTTGTTTCATAAACATATAAATTTCAAGTAGATTATATTTGTTATGCTTCGAACATGGAACATGGAAAGGATGAGTGAAAGTAGAGTGACGAAAGGAATTTATAAATCTCATGTGGATAAATGCGTTAAACAAGGCAGGCCCAGGAGGGTGTTTTCCGACTAAATCGGAAACATCCTCAAGAAAGATAGGTTGCCAAGTGCCCATAACCATAGAGCTTGTATGAAGAGAATTGTGAATGTGAAGGAAGCGAGGGAGTTGTGTCAGGATCGTGGCAAGTGGCGCTCCATTGTCTGTGCCTATCCCTGTGGGAAAAGGGCGTGACAATTTAAATTATTTTTGTTATTGTTAGAAAAACATTGTAATATTTAGCACATTAGAAGGATTGTAGAAAGGCAATTAACGAAAGAGATTTACAAACCAGTGTAGGTAGAAGGATGAAACGGGGTGATTTAAAATGTATTTTTTCTTATTTTTGTGACTTGACATCTGAGCTCGACCCGCCTGATGGTAAGCATGACGGAAGTTCGAGAGTGCCGACGACTAAAAAAAACAAGTTATTTCCTAAAATCCCATAATTATAGAGCCTTTATAATGGAAAGGATGTGAAACGTGAAAAAAGTTGTGTTAGGATCGTGTAAAGTGGCGCTTCTATTTTTGTGGCGTTATGATTAAAAAGTAATTTAACAAGTCGTTTAACAATACCATCAATCAATCAAATTGTCACGCCTTTTTTCCACAGGGATAGGCAATACAGTAACAATACAGTAAAGTGATAACAATACAATAAAGTAACTTAACAATACATTGTTGTTAAAATATTATTATTTTGTGTTAAACTTTATTTAAAAAAAAATGGTTTACAATAATATGATACACAGCGGCCCCCACACTAGGCAAGCCTGTGTCATGAGGACCTAAAGTACGAATTAACATTTTGTTTACACAAGTTAGACCGGATACATTTTATTTATATATTTTTCTGGGTTGTAAAAACACAATGAAAACAACAATAATTAAGTTAAATAAAGATAATAAAATACTATTTGTAATATGAGACTAAACTGAGGAATAGAGAAGTAACATTTTGTTAGTGAAGTAGTAAGCCCCCGAGAGCCGTACCTCCCTACTACTACTGCTAGTAATCGTACCAATCTCGATGTTGTAGCTTTTTATCTTATGTGGAGCTACCTATGTTTTTTATTTTATTTTGCTAGATTTTCTTTCGTTAATGAAAAAGCTCATTAGTACTGGGTTGCGCTTTCAAGTAGTTGCTAAGGACGCTTAAGTTGAGAAAATATCTTAGTTCATTTTTAATATTAATGAAATTGGTTTTGTCGTTTAATAAATATTAAGACTAATGCTAATAGGTATAAAAATAATTTCCATGTTTATTTATTGACTATAGGAATACAAAAAGTTTCTTAAAAATTTAATTAGGTTTAGATTAGTGGCAGTGAAATGGTTACGCCAACCGAGAGCACGGGTTCAAAACTACTCACAGGTACCAATGTATATTTGATATATTATGTACTTTGGCTTTCCTGTTTCTGTGATACAAGCATTTTAGTAGCTTAGTATACAAATGTGAATAAAAAAAAATACAATACAATAGTTATTATTGTATTGTAAAAAAACATTTGTCTATAATGCTCATAACTGTAGAACTTGTAAGTGTCGACTATGTACATTGTTGCACAGTGCATGTAAAGCAAGAAGATCGTTTAGATCGTTTAGACCAGTGTTTCCCAACGTGGGCTCCACGCCCCACAGGGGATCCATTCGATAGTAAAGGGGGGCAATTTAAAAATGGAATCGACACGACTTTAACCCTTGCGCTTTCGGTTATTTAAATGCAATGCTAGATATTGGTGACAAATTATTTAAAAAATGGTATAATCATTCATATTTCTTCCCTTAAGAAGACAAAACAATTTTTAAACCCTAAAAATTATGTATGGGGGGCATAAAAATTTTAGAAATGGTAAGGTGGGGGGGGGGGGCATGGGCAAGTGTTTCTCAAAAGGTTGGGAAACACTTGTTTACACCGTTAAGATCGTTTATTTTAAAACTTGATTATTTCTAGAATAGGTCAACTTAATGACCTTAGATATTCTCTGCCTCTCTACAGTCTACCCTGGGGACAAGAGAGAAATATTATATTTACGTAGGCGAAAAGTTACTAACATTAAAAAACAAAATTTTTTTTCAGCTTGCCCATGTGTCCACGTGATTGATTGATTGTTCTATTATTTTTGTTATTAGGAGTGCTGCTCTGTCAAAAATGCCTTTAGGTATTTACAAGGAGCTCAAGTTAACTGTGCCACTGCTCGCCAACCAAAGCGAAGACTGTCTCTACTTAAACATCTATGTTCCCGGTAGCGGTACGTATATATTACTCATTAACAAAGACAGCATAGTGAAGACGAATATAGATATATTTTGACGATGTTAAGCTAAGGCGCGATTTATATGAATCGTTTTGCCTTTAGACTAAATTTGATTTCGCAGAGACATGGCGTCGCTATGAGTCCTTTATAGCCCAATACGGAAAATGTATACAGAGCGTGAAGTGATTTAGTCGCGTTTTGGAAACAGCTTGTTCCAACTAGGCCGGCATAGTGGATTTGACTACTACTTACAGTTATTGAGTTGTAGTAGCAGTGTCATCTATTAATGGACCGCACTTATGCTGAGTTAACATTTAGCGGGGTGCTGTTTTATTCCAGTCACAATAAAAAAACAGATCTGAGGCGCTCTTTTACCTTGTTCTTGCCTCGAATTTTTACTTGGATGAAAACTGCACAAGTAGGAAGAAGTATCCGCAATTTGTTGAATCGACAAGCGAACAAACGATTTGGCGCGTCGTTTCTTTGTAGATCAATCTACGAGTGGAATGCCCGTGTGTTTTTTTCATCCGATGTGGTGACGACGACTGTGGCAGCCGTCAGCCGGCAAACCTTGGTTCTTTTAGTCGTTTACTTCCTTGGGTTTCACAATTAAAAATAAAATTGTCAGCTATCAATCTTTCTTAATCTTCTAAATATCATTTTGTGTGCCAATAATGTATTTTAATAAAATAATTAACTCTAAAACTTAAAATTAATAAATGAATAAAGTTAATTAAAGTTAGTGTTGTGTCAATAGAGATTAGGAAAACTTTTAAGTGCTCATTAATTATTAAAGCTTATAAGCAAGTTTGAATTTGGAATTATTGGCAAACATGTAGGCGGTGTTTATCCACACATATTTTATGTTAAAAATATTTACATCGAATTATTAACTCCAAAATTCAAGTTTTTTTTTTCATTATTTTGACTCTACAAATTGACTCTCCCCCTAATGTTAGGCCTGAGTGCGATCCATGAGCAGATCCGTGAGGTGTATGTCGTATCCGCTATGTCCCCTAATAAAATTTGGTGGTTATTATATTTACTTATTATAGGAGACCACTTTATTACAAAAAAATAATTGTTTCCTATTGTTGATAAACCATTGTTATTTAAAAATATTATTTTTCCTCGGCAGAAGAACGCGTTTTAAAAGAACCATTCAATGCAATTTTATTCTGTTTAAAATTAAAATTCAAAAGTTTCCTTTGAGGAATTTTTTATATTGTTAAAGGCAGTCCTTTTAGTATAGCATTAAAAAGTATCACTCAGAATAAAATTTAAAGGAATTCAATATTAATATTAATAATAATAATTATATAATTATGAATATTAATAATTATGAAGGAAACTAAACTGAGCTTAAAGCAAACAACAGACGGATTGTTTGGGCTGACAGATGTATGCGAAGTTTAAATAAAGGCGGCTTCAAAATCTTTGGGAGGGATTTGTACTTGTTATTCATTAGTTTGGCAAATGTTAAAGTTTCATACTATTGTTTATATTGTTTGTTTACGTAATTCGAATATATTGTTAATTATTATTGGTGTTATTGTTTAAGTTGTTTTTAGGTTAAAAGTTTATAACATATCTTTTATTTTTATTTTTATTGTGACTCGACATATGACAGCACCCCGCTTGATGTTAAGCCAAAGTGTGGTCCATGAATGAATGTCACTGCTACTACAATTCAATAACTGTGAGTAGCAATCACATCCACTATGCCGGCCTAGATGGAACCGGTAACTTACAAGCTGATCCCGAAACGTGACCAAATCACTTCACGGTCTGTATACTTGTATAACATATCTGGGTTAACATTAATTTGGAATTCATGTTCAACATTGACTTGTAAAAGCACTTAGAGATCTAAGGAAATTAATATTTAAAGGATTCCTAATAAACGTTCATAATAGTACTATTATATTAAAAATAGCAAACCTAAATACCAAAATATAAAAACGGAAAAAGCAATATAAAAAAGCAGTTATAATTGTCATGGTAACCTTTTTTATGTATTCTAAGACTTGCTGGAAATATAACTATTAACTCCTAGTCTAGAATTCTCCAAACATTAGTATGTATCCGAAATCCGTCCAAAATATTTTTGTGCAAATAGCAAGTGAAATGCTTTGCCTGCCCGTGTGTTAATTTTGGATCTTTCGAGCGAAACGTTTGTTCGACATACTAAAGGTGATTGAAGAAACCATAAATTGAATCTTTTTTTTCAGCTTATAGCGCTTTTGGACCTTCCATTGCCAAATTAAGGTCAGATAGTAGGTCATAATAAAAAAATCTGATTATATTTTTTAGTCCACCTTATTCTTTAACCGGCAGGTGCGCGTGGTGTGGAGGCGCCCTATGCAGTGGTATTGTGGACTGGTGGCAGCTCATTGGAGTGGGGGACCGCAAATGCCTTCGACGGCGCCGTCCTAGCTGCGCGAGCACATCTTCTCGTAGTTACTCTCAACTATAGATTAGGTTTATTAGGTATGTATACTTACTACATATTTTTCTAGTAAACAATACGCTGTCGATAAAACAGTGACATTGTGGATAAAATACAAATATAGTTAATGGCAAAGAATTTGGACTTAAGAAATAGAAGGAGCCCTAAAATAGCGATAAAATTCAACCTTTTATACTATTTTCACTTATGGCAATGAAAAGAAGTCGGAAGGGGATTAATATATATTTTTACATTCGTAATTTAAAAGGTTGTCACTAGTTTTGATGATCATTTGACAACCTAATTTAACAGAATAACAAATGACATTAAAATACTTCAAAAAAGGATGACGAATCAATTATGCCGCTACTCTTACTACCACGTGACTTTTAATTAAGCAGTATTAAAAGTCAACCACAATTACAAGTGGTTGTATTTGCACAAAAGTAGTGCCAACCTTTGAAATAAAGGAATTGAAGTACAAGTAGTTGTCTCTTTCAGTCACACGTGGTATAAACATAATATAAATGAGACAAATAACAATGAATTAGATCTTATTTTAGCACAGATTCTATTCTTTCCAAATTCTTAGGTAAATGGCACTTTAAAGATGGAGCGATAATTTATAAATACGAAAAGTTAATTCATACATACAATTCAAGCTCACAGTAAACTCGCCAACTTTAATAGAAATATATCAGCATAAAATACAAGGAAAATAAATGTGGGTACCTACTATATAAATCAGCGTCATAGGGTGTGAATTGGATAAAAGCCATTACATTTTGGTTTGACTTGTAATTTTTTCATACTCTCAAGAGCGTGTGTACCAAATTGAGAATCACTTACACACGCGCCGCGGCACTTAGTCTGATTACTTTACGCAAAGCAAATGGCTGCTTAACATCAACGACAATTTTCACATAGGCTTATTCATATTACATACAATTGTCTCATTTTAATGTTTATTCCTATCTGTAAAAGGCTTTTTAGCATTTTCACTTTGGTATTTGTGGTGTGTTGTTTTTTGGCTGAACATTTTTTAAAATTATACATTTCTATACTAAACCACTAAAGTGCTTATATCATAGAAACAGGACAACCAAAGTACATATACCAATGTAATATAATCTTTGATATAATATGTACTTTGATATAATATATAGTTTGGTTGTCCTGTTTCTATTTCAAGCACTCTAGTAGCTTAGTATAAAAAGGTATATTTAAAAAATCCTTTTGCTAAAAAGCCTTTTACAGATAGGAATAAACATTAAAATGAAACAATTGAGATAAGTGGTTTCGAACCCGTGCACTCGGTTTGCATAACCATTGCACAACCACTACCACGATCGCCTTAGTTAGCCTAACAATAAAAAAGTTGTATAATAAAGATGTTTCATAATATCACAATGTCCGCCATAGTGACGGCAACTGAGTCAATCGTATAGGGAAGCGGTTTTTTTTTCATTTGTCGGCGCTCTTATCATCAAGAAAGAAGACGTACCGTGGTGTATTGACAGTGCAATGGTTACACAAACCGGAGAGCACGAGTTCGAGACCACCCACCGGGTACCAATGTATCTTTGATATTTTGGTTGTCCTGTTTCTATGATAAAAGCACTTTAGTAGCTCAGTATAGAAATCTATTAAAAACCGAGGTGAGATGTTAAGTCTCAATAAAAAAAGATCAGTTTCTTTCAATTTAAAAACTAGGTTATTCTCAGTTTCTCTACTTTACTAAAATATTTAACAGCAATCACTAAGTAGCCCAGACTATATTTACCTATCTATTTTAATACACACTATCAATATGAATTATGGTTTTATTTAATCGTCAGGTTTTTTAAGTACTGGTTCCTCCCAAGACCCAGTGCACACAGCTGGTGGTGCCGCCATTTTGGACGGCATAGCAGCTCTGCAATGGATTCGGAGAAATATTGCTGCGTTCGGCGGTGATCCAAAACGAGTAACACTTGCTGGCCATGCTGCAGGCGCTGCCTATGCGAACACACTGTTGATGATGCCCACAGCTAAAGGTATGAATTTTTAATGCGGTTCAGTCATTGACTGAATTGACTTTTCATTATGGCTGAGGCAACTGTGAACTCAGTCGGTTTTTAAGTCGTTGGCACCTCCTCTTATGTAACATCAGGCAGGTCGAGATCAGATTGATTGGAGACAAAATTAAGGTAGAGACAGATGTCATAAGATACATACCATGTCCCTGCTTTATTACCACCTTCCACTCGTAAAAGTTTGGTGAAAGTCTTCTTATCAAAGTAATATCCGATGACTTAGTGACATCTACTTATTTTACTTTATAACTATTTCGAGAGCCCTTCATTTCAAACTCTACTTTATAAGTTGCTTAGGTTCTAACATCAGGCTTGACTGTTGTCATGGGGTAGTACCACCCCCTTCAAGTTTCGTTTAGGATCAACTTGAAAGTTGCCGGCATAGTGGAAGCGAGTATTTTTACTGTATTAGTAGTCGCTTTTATTATTTGACCGCACTCTAGCTTAACATCAGGATTTTTTTTATTGTGACACGAGATTTGACCTTGACCGACCTGATGATAAGCAAGAGGAGGTCCAAGAGTGACGACGACTCTGAAAACCGGATTGTTCACGGCTGCCTCAGTCGCCGTCACTATGCCGGCCAAAGGTGCTTCTGCTGTCGATATATCGTGCTTTAAATACTTAATCAATAATTCAGAATACCCACTTCTTTCAGAATACCCACTTCTTTCAAAATTATAAAGTTATATTCAAACGCTATATTATTTTTGCGGGGACGACCCAGACAACTGATAACGTCGATACATTAAAAAGAACAGGTCATCAAAGGTTTTGTGAAGAGAACAGTTAGGGTTCTAATTTTATCCCTGGCTCATCCTGTAGTAAAAGTTTGATTGATTGATATTTTCAATCGCAGGTCTTGTATCTCGTGCGCTTCTAATGAGTGGATCAGCTCTTAGTCCATGGGCGATAGCTGCAGATGCTTCGTTAGCACGAGAACATACTGCGCAAGCACTAAGGTGTAGCAAAGAACACGAGCATTGGTGAGTAATGATTACCTTTGATCTTTGAAAATTGCAGATGTTTTTAAATAGATTTATGTGATTCGAGCGAAGGAAGGACATAAGTTTATTGATAGCTATTACAGAATATAGATATTAATTAGGTACTAGGCAAGATATCCATATCATTGGCTTGTCCAAGTAAAAAATTGTGTTCGATTTTTTACAAAAGAAATTACGCATATCTATCGTTTGAATCCGTTCATATATAGTTCTTATAGAAAAATGGACGTTTAGTTGTCCCGAATTTTTCTTTAAAATAAAATTTTATTTAGTATTATTTGGAATCCTTTAAACTGAAAAATTGCAGTAATCTTCCAGCCGTTCCAAAGATATGCGCTTACCAACAAACAGTATTTTTTTTATATAGATGGTTTATTAAAGTATTTTTTTCACTGTTTTATTTCTTAACTCACGACACCATATATTATTTTATTCGCCAGGTTATCACAATGCATTCAAGAGCGTCCTCTAGAGGCATTACTTGCTGTGGAAGCACCCAGAGCTAGGTTCTTAGCTGGTTGGGCTCCGTCTGTTCCTACACTAGATCTACCTCCGTCTCTGCAAACTCCCACGAGAGCCCTCCACGCGAGTGAAGCCTTCCTCGACTGTGCATTAGCTATTATTATTACTACGACTGAAAGTTATCAGTACTTTAGTGAAGATGATATTAGACATGGATTTGAAGAGGAACACAGGTTTGTGGAATAACTTATAATATACCTACTACATAACTAATAATATGGTTTGGAATGAAGATCACATACTGGAGACATAATTTCTAGATATAACGCAGTTTAGGTATGATTGTATGAGAAAAATACGTATTATAATAAATTATTAAATATTTCACTTCATAAAGTAACTGTGTAATTATCTATAAGATCATAACTGTCTATAGCGCGACCGTGGTGTAGTGGCAATGCAATAGTTACACAAACCAAGAGCACTAGTTCTAAACCACCCGCCGGTACCAATGTATCTTTGATATTGTACTTTAATGATGAAAGACTAAAACAAATTGCTTTATTTATTTCTATTAATTCTCAATTGTATATTATCCATGTTTAGTGTAATAACCATTTAATGTACTTTGTTGCCTGTTGTGTTTATTATACATTTAAAGAAATCATTTTAAATTACTAAAATTCCAATCATTTCCGCAGAAATCGTATCCTCCGCACATACGTCCGTAACGTGTACAGGTACCATCGTAACGAGATATTTGCTGCGATAAGGAATGAGTATACAGATTGGGAGAAACCAATTCAGCATCCGATCAATATACGTGATGCCACTTTGGAGTCACTGAGCGATGCAGCAACGGCGGCACCAGCGTTGCGAGTTGCCCAGTTGCATGCCAAAAGAGGTGCGAAGACATACTTCGCGCATTTCGCACATCAAAGCAAAGATGCGGAGTACCCGCAGGTGATTAACTATATTATTTATTATACTTACTTAAGGAATTACGTGTTTCAGATCGTTCTAATAACGTGTGTTTGAATCGTCATTTTAGACCAAGGAAATGTTTTGATCCGACACGTTTCAAATCCGGCCATCGTAGCCACAGTAAAACTGACGTGGTGGACGGTTTTATATCTTATCTGTGTTAAAGCGATGTGTTAAAGTGCAATTAAAATAAACGCTTGGACAAAACCCCAAAAAAAACCAAAACTTATTATTTGTTTGTCATTAAGTACCTTTTTTTATTTTATTAAATACAAAAAAAAAGTTATATTTTATGATTTATTTAAATATTTTAAAGTATATTTCATATTAAATAGAAAATTATATCTCAGGAATAAAGGTAACAATTTTTTACATATCTATCTAATATCTACGAACAATTTGTGAAGTTCAATCAATCAAATTGTCACGTCTTTTTCCAACAGGGATAGGCAGAGACAATGGAGCGTCACTTGCCACGATCCTGACACAACTCCCTGGCTTCCTTCACATTCATAATTCTCTTCATACAAGCTCTATGGTTGGAGAAGTTCGTGCATAATAATTTACAAAATCACATTTCTTTATTCAATTGTTGACCTTGTTTAATTATTACATTGTATATCAAATTAACCTGTCATCGAATAGTGTGTTGCTAATGCCCTCAAGAGCACATGCTTCTTAATTAATGTATCTGTCACGTGGCATGTCCACCATAGGGTATGATCAATCGATTCACGTTGATGCAACCGGCCGCCAATGGCTCAGACTAATATTGAATATTCATTGAGCATTTACATGATAAATGAAGCCTGCAAACATGCTCTACAGACATCGTTCACATGATACAAATCAAAATACACCATTTGGAACATATCTTTAAGATGTCAATAATTTTATTATTAAAAATGTTGTTTTTTATTTGTTTCGATTATCACTCTATTCATTTTAACTTGTTAATTAACACTGATTATTAAAAATAGCTAATTCAAAACTAAGAATGGCATTTAATGACCTAATTTAATCAATGATGATAATATATACAATTAGATTGTCACGCTTTTTTCCCACAGGGACAGGTAGAGACAATGGAGCGCCACTTGCCATGATCCTGACACAACTCCCTCGCTTCCCTCACATTCACAATTCTTTTCATATAATGGGCACTAGGCATAATATTCAAAGATTTCTCTAAGTTCACAGCTGCCTCAGTCGCCGTCACTATGCCGGCTAAAAGTGCTTCTTTGAGCATCGGACTGGCTTGAGAAGTTGCCGGTTCCAGTTTGGCCAGCCTAGAGGTGTGACTGCTACTTGCAACTATTTGACTATAATATCTATTTATGGACCGCCACACACCACACAGCACACATCAGTCATGGTGTTGTCCGAGCCACAATAAGAAATGTCATAAATGGGTAACCAAAAATTATTACCAAGGTTTTTATTAAGTTGGAATTATTTTTTGGGTAAATATCTGTGTTTAATTTATACACGTACATACATTGTAACAGAAAAGCGCCACTTTGCTTTGACAAGTGTTTTTATAAAATGTTTCACAAACAAGGAATTTATAAAACTTCTGAAAAAAGTATCGCTATTTCAGCTATTATATTTGATTAAAATATTCTGTATTTATTTGAAAACACGTTTTTGCTCTAAAATACATTTGTAAAACTGGCTGAAATGTCATCTGAACTTTCCTTCATAATAAATAATCTTTAGTTCTATTAGAGTGTATTTATTCTTATTATTATCATTTTGCACCCTTATTTTGATATTTCTGATGATCTCTAAGACTAATTGGCAGAGATGTCTAGCAGGAGTACACATAGTACCAGAATTACACCTTTAACACAGGGAACATAAGGCCACTGTTGTGTAGTGGTAGTTCAATAGTCATGCAAACCGAGGGCCTTCGGTTCAAAGCCACTTGCCGTTACCAATTTTTCTTGAATATACATAGTTTACTTTGGTTATCCTGTTTCTATGATAAAGTCCTCTAAGTAGCTTTGTATAGAAGTGTAAAAATAGAAAAAGTTAAACTACAGAGTTTGTTTAAAGAGAATTGTGTATAAAGATAAAAGTGTGCGTAAAGTTTCAAGATCGTGGGCATTTCATGTGTTATTTTTGTCACTGTGAGAACTGGGGCGTGAATTTTACAGAAAACATTCGATGTAAACGAAATGTTAGTTATAAATATAAATAAAAAATGGAGCCCGCGGGTATTGAACCGTGACATATTTAATAGATTGATTGTACATAAAGGTTCTAAAAGTTATTACAGCCAATAGAAATATGTGTCTATTTATACGTTCGTTTAAAGCATATGGTCGAACATATATTACATTTATAAATTATTTAAAACAAATTAACAAATGACATTAATAAAAAGATACAAATACATTTACATAAAATTACATTAAAAAACCAAGTAAAACCAAAGTAATGGTTTTGGAGAGAGAGGATGAAATGATAGAATGTAAATTATGATAGATGGAAAGAAAGTAGAACAAGTCAAACAATTTGTTTACTTGGGAAGTATGTTTACAACGGATGGAAAGTGTGATGAAGATATTCAAAGAAGAGTGCAAAAAGGGTAACGTAGTGAACGGTGCCATCTATAGTATAATGAACAGCCAAATAATGTCCCAAAAGTCACGGATGGCTGTTTATAATGCGGTTCCTATTATAATGTATGAAAGTGAATGTTGGGTGTGGCAGTGAAAGCATGAGAGTAGAATTAACGTTGTTGAAATGCGGTTATAAAGGAGTGTATCGATAGCGAATAGAATAAGGAATAGTATAGTGCGCAATAGCTGTGGTTTGACTTTTTTCAAACCAGAAAAGGTGACAAGGATTGATAAAGGAATGCGATTTGGGTTTGGTTTGGGCACATGGAAAGGATGAATGAAAGTAGATTAACAAAAGGAATTTATAAATTTGGTGTGGATGGATGCGATAAACAAGGCAGTCCCAGAAGGGGGTTTTCCGACCAAATCGGAAACATCCTAAATATAGCTAGGTTGCCAAGTGCCCGTGACCGTAGAGCCTGTATGAAGAAAATTGTGGATGTGAAAGAATCGAGGGAGATGTGTCAAGATCGTGGCAAGTGGCGCTCCATTGTTTCTACTTATCCCTGTGGGAAAAAGGCGTGACAAATTGTTATTGTTGTAAATTAGAACGTGTTCTTACATATAGTCGAAGTCATAAGCAAGTCGAAGTTAGATGTTAGGTCACGATAAAAAATAACATTCTACCAAGCAGCAGGATTATTTAACATCACGTCTATTTAACATTGTTATAACTGAAAATATTTAGTATTTTATATTTTTAACAAACAATAGAATTTAGTTCACATTTTCTGAGTCAGCCGCAACCATTGTAATTGCGCGTCAGCATGGAGCCGAGGAATCGTTATTTATAATACAATTTATAAAAATCACCACTCCATACTACATTTATGTGAATTGAACATTTCGACTTAAGATTTGTATTATTTCTTATTAAATTTCATATGTATCAAATACATAGTTAAGTTAGGTTATAGTCAGTCACCAATTATTAAACTTTATTTGTGTAACAGGTTTATGTTGTATAATTTTTATTTTTATTTTTTTATAGTGTCTCGTCATATTACAGCACCCCGCTTGATGTTAAGCCGAAGTGTGGTCCATGAATGAATGTCACTGCTAATACAATTCAATAACTGTGAGTAGCAATCACATCCACTATGCCGGCCTAGATGGAACCGGCAACTTACAAGCTGATCCCGAAACGTGACCAAATCACTTCACGGTCTGTATACTTGTAAGTGGTAGTATTACCCCGGATCGGCAGACAGGGTACCACTGCCTACCACTCTAAGATAACCAGACCCGAAGCAAATATCCATCTCTTTTTTTATTAACAAATATTTGTAATATTTAATATTATTAAATATTACAAATAAAAGCTATGAAACGAATATTTGCTCCGACCGGGGATCGAACCCTGTCGTCAAGACATGTAATAACTATACATTTTATTTGTGGCTAAACCTCGCCTAATGTTAAGCTGGAGTGCGCTCCAAAAAGGAAGATATTGCTCCAAGAGTTGTTAATACATCTGCAAGGAGTTATCCTTGCAGATGTATTAACTATGCCGTTCTAGTTATAACTGGCAAAAGATGTACTCGTAAATGCTACGTGCAGTTACTTAACTGTAGTAACAGTCGTTTCCATTCGTGGACCGCAATCTAGCTTAACATCTAGCAGGATGCTGTCGTATGTGTCGATCCCCAAATAAAAAAATATTCTTAGGCTATTCTAGGTTACTAGGTGTCCCTCACATTCTCGTTAATCTTCATAAAAGCTCAGCTTTCTTGAGAATGTCTCCAATTTGGTCGAAGAACATCCTCCTGGGTCTGCCTCGATCCACATTAGGTTTATGCATTTCTTTAGTGAATCTACTTTCAAAATCTAATTGTATTTTTCCCCCAGCGCCTTGGCAGTGTGACCGGAGAAGCTCTACCATACTTCCTTGGCCTTCCACTCGTTGGTGGTCTACCCTTCACACCACATAACTACTCCAGGAGTGACGTCGCTGTGGCTGAAGCTTCAGTGTCACTCCTGGCTGCGTTTGCGAAGACAGGCGACCCCTCACCAAGATCTGATCATCATCACGACAACATGAATTGGCCAAGATATGAATTGAATACGCAACAGTATTTAAGTATTAGTGAGTAATATTTTTATTATTTATGGGACTACTTTCAAGTCGTATACTTAAGACCGTGAAGTGACTAAGTTGCATTTTGGGATCAGGTTGTAAGTCGCCAACTAGACCATCATAGTAGATGTGATTGGCTACTTACAGTTATTTAATTGTAGTAGCAGCTCGCCCGTCTATCTCACACTGGACACGTGCCCAGGGCCCCGCGATCGACAGGGCCCCCTAGATTCTGCCAAATCATTAAATGATAACTGATATTCAAGGCGACCGTGGTGTAGTGGCAGTGCAATAAGCTACGCAAGCCGAGTGGCACGGGTTCGAAACCACTCATCGGTACCAATGTGTCTTTGATATATGTACTTTGGTTGTCCTGTTTTTATGATACAAGCACTTTAGTAGCTTACTCGTAGTATAGAAATGTATAATAAAAAAAATAAAAAATAAAAATATAACAGAAAAACAAACGATATTAACTGACGATATAAGTGAGGTCCTATTAGAGGTCCACACTTCAGCCTAACATCAAGCGGCGTTGTTTGATTCATTAATCAATGTTTGCGCAAAATATAAGAAAATAATAAAATAATATTGTTTATTAATTTGTGTAACACGTGAACTAGTTCAATTATATATAGAACGATATAATTTATGTTGTTTTGTTTGGCAAACTCTCAAAGGTATTCGTACAACTTCATTACAACCTTATTTGTAGTCTCGGCTTGTACTTGCTGAGCTCACTTTAATTTTGTGTACTCCATGTGTGTGTTTAACGCTGTATTGTTGAGGAGTGTGGGTTGAACTTTTTGAAATTGAAGGTTTTCTATTATTACTTTAGAGTACAAATATTGACTATTTTTTATTGTGACCTATTTGAAAACACAAGTCGCGTATTGAGTGCAGCTATAGTTTATTTTCATTGACATTTCTATTCTAAGTTACTAAATTGCTTGTACTATAGAAACAGGAAAAACACAAATACATATATCAAAAATACATTGGTAGCTGCAGATGGTTTGAACCTGTGCTTTCTGTTTGCGTAACCATTACACTACCACTATACCAAGTTGCCGGAGTTGAAGTGAGTATAATAGATAACTGAGTTAGCAGTGGCCCCAACTTATAACTTTACCATCATCGCCACTTTCAACTGTCCAAACCGTGTCAGCTTGTAAGATGCCAGTTCCAACTAAGCCGGCATAGTTGATGCGACTGATTTACCTGTAGTAGCAGTCGCACTTATTCATGGATCGAACCAAAGCTCGGTCATCACGTCTTGAATACTACTTTTTATTTATTTATGACATACAGTATTAGTACTTGAAAAAAATAGCTAAATTTCGAACCACATGTTACACGTGTTTTAAATATATTTTGGTTAAAAATATTTCTCGTTTCAATGGTCAAATCTTTTAATTCCCAATAATCCACAAACATCAAAGCAGAGTATTGACATAGTTTGTCAATATTACAACAAATATTTTATACACATATTTTCAAATGATCAACATTTATACAAATATTTAAACACAAACGCTCTATACACTAATTTTTAATAAGGTATTTTTATGTCTACATTTTTTATTAAGACGCGATAATTCAATTCGACTTGCGATAATTCGATTGAGCACCGATGACTGAAAATCGTTTCATTTTTTTTTATTGTGACTCGACATAATACAGCCTGGTGTTAAACTGGAGTGCGGTCAATGAACTGAGGTAACTGTTACTACAATTCAATAACTGTAAGTAGCAATCACATCCACTATGCCAGTCTAGTTGGAAACGCCAACTTACTCTTGTAAATGGTGGTACGACTACTACCCGGATCGGCAGACTGGGTGCCACAATACAACTTTACGGTTAGGGAATATTTTTAAATTACGAGAATATTATATAAATACGAAGACAAAGTTTGTAATAAGTAAATGTAATTATATATATATATATTTGAGTAAAACTTTATTTCTCTGTATAGTGTATATTTGTGTTTTGTGTAATGTCTTATAAATAAACAAAACAGTGTAACATGATAAAAGTGTTACATGACCCTTGTTTACCATTGTTTCCATGATCGCAACTTTCATTCCCCAAAGAATCGATTCTTATTTGTCTTTTTCCTCAACCACTTCACCTATGGGAATGAACGCTTCCAATGTGCTACAATATTCTACCAGTTAATGCTATACGTAGTATGAATATAAGATATTAATATTTATGTATATGAATGTATGGATTTGAATATAATTAGAATGGTTTCAGAGTTCACTGGCTGATGCTAAAATACGATTATACGATTTATCATTCACTGATTATGTTTATTTACATTTTTGGTGAATAACCCATTTTTATTTTAAAAAAATTAAAAATGCACTTGACATTAAAGCTCTACGCTTATGGGCGCTCCATACTGGATATTGAGAAAACTCTCTTATTGGTCTTCCTTTTTTCTTCCACATATTATTGACATATTCCTCTATTCCTTATCTCCTATCATGTGTTCAAACCAATGCATCATACCTCTCTTAATATTTGTCACTAAATCATTTACATATTTATAAACATACTTTATCATTTTTCAGGTTCTAAACTTCGTGTTCGAAGTCACTATCGTGGCCACAAACTTGCTCTGTGGTTACATTTGGTGCCACAACTTCACAGACCTGGTGCTGCACCACGACATCATCAATTCAGATCTACACATCCCGATCTGTTTGCTGGTAAGTCATTCATGAAATATTAGTCTTTTCTCAAGTTATAAAATAAAACAATTCGACGGATTACATCCGAAAGATCAATAGATGACAAACGAAAGATTGCTAAAGTCGACTTATGCTAGGGAGGGAACTTATGCTAGGAAAAGTTGACTAATGCCCAAACATGCCTATCCTACTCGGAAGTTCTACAGAGAAGATGGTTGGCAGTTACCTTTAAAAACACGGCTTTAACAAGGTACAAGACAAGAAAACATAGTTATAAATAAACAAATGAATATAAATAAATAATCCGAAAATGATGAACGGTGAAAAACATTAGGGGTTTGCAAAAAATAAATGAGACGTCCAATCATCATCGCGTCTTAAATTAAAATAATCAAATCAAACGTGATACTAGGTAGCAAAAAACTTTTATTCCATATGAAACAATATTCTTAACAATACAAGTATTTAAATTAATTTCGATGAATTTTTTAATACAAAGAAAAACAATGTTCACAATTAATTTGTGTAAAGTGATCTAAGAAAATGTTTTAATTATTTGGTAATCGAATATTTTATCTAATAAGAAAGGATTATTATTACATAATTTTATAATTACGAGTTTTTTTGTACGAGTATCATAGACAAATAATACACAACATTATATCTTATGATCAGTAACATAATAAGTAAACAAGCAAAATATATATCTATGGTCAATGGTCATACAGAATTGACATAATTAGTTAAGGCGTCCGTGGTCTAGTGCTAGTGAAATGATCATGCAATTTGGTTGGTGTAGTGGCAGTGCAATGGGTAAACCGAGAGCACGACTTCGAGACCAAACACCGGTACTAATGTATCTTTGATATATGTATTTAGTTGTCCTGTTTCTATGATTTTACAAGCACTATAGTAGCTTAGTATAGAAATGTAAAAACTAAAAGAAATGCTAATGTCAAAAATACAATTTCAAATAAAACAAATAATGAATTAAACAAATTTTATGCGACTTATTATCGCGTTAATTTTAGTTTTTGCATTTACTTTTTTTTATAATTCCGACGTTTCGAGAGCTTTGCAGCTATCATAGTCACGGAGAAACTGAGGTGTTGGTCATTGATTAATGAATGTGTTTAATTCATTAATCAATGTTCGCGCAAAATCTAAGAAAATACTAAACCCTGATCGAATGAGTAGTTAGTCAGTGATAAAAATGTTTCAATTAACACGTGAGTATTGAAAACTAGGTGGAGGAGGTAACAAGAAAATTAACTCAGCCACATTATCCTAAGCTATTAGCTTTAGTTCCTTCACGTTCACGGCATACCGTCATTAATTGTCTTCCGTCCGGGCGTCTCGGGTTCACTCTAATGAATGGGAAGCACTATCGAACCCGCACTGCCACGATAAAAGCCACTATCAAAATTTACTCCTCACTCCTTACTCACTTTATTTCAAACTATATTTATACACTTAATTAGAATTGTACTATTATGGAAAATACTATGGGATATATATTTTTTTTATAGTGACTCGACATATGACAGCACCCCGCTTGATGTTAAGCCAAAGTGTGGTCCATGAATGAATGTCACTGCTACTACAATTCAATAACTGTGAGTAGCAATCACATCCACTATGCCGGCCTAGATGGAACCGGCAACTTTACAAGCTGATCCCGAATCGCGACCAAATCACTTCACGGTCTATATACCCCAGATCGGCAGACTGGGTACCACTGCCTACCACTCTTTTAATTGTAGAAATAGGCTCATTAGTTATTATTATTTAAATGTTCACTATTTTTGTACTTTGTTTTTTTTTCTAAATGCCAAAATGCTTAACATAGACATCCCCGTTCTAAGGAGCTGGCTAATGCCGTGGCTAATGATAATGAAATGTTTTTTTGGATTTTAAATATGTTATTGTTCAAGAAATAGCGAGGTAACTTGTAACTGTAACACAGATCTTTACCTGGTTAGGTCTTGTTTCTTTATGTCAAGTTTTTTTTTTTGTAATGGAATAAAGAAATTTAAAAAAAACTCTATTGCTTTAGTGTTGCGTTTTTTGTAGTGAAGTATTTTTGGTACTAAAAGGACAGTGAGCTCCTAGTGCGTTAAAATCATCATTTTAAGCAATATTTATGATAAAATTGTTATTTATTAAAATTATTATGCAACCTATTTCGCACATAGCACGGAAAATGTTTCGAGGAACTACGAGGATTGAACCTTGTGCCTAACTCGTTCTTTACTCCCGTGGTATCCGCACGAAGTAACACGCAACTGCATTCTGTTGACCAAATCCACAGCCGAACCAAACTATTAGGTGCGTCGTTTCTTTGTAGATCAATCGACAAGTGGAATGCTTTATTAGCCCATGTGTAGAGTACTTTCAATAATCTTGGATTCTTCAAGCGAAGCAACTCTGGGTAAAGGCCCAGACCGTAAACTACAGTATTTATTAGTCGACGATATTTTTAAACCTCACCTTGCTTGTTAACAGGCAAGTTAAAATCAGATCACGTCACAATACACAAAAGAAATCTACTTACCTATTTATATATCTACTTACCTACCTATCTCCAAACAAACAACATTTCTCTCTTCATTCATTTATGAAATATATTTGCTCATTTTACATAATTCACAATAAACAAATACATTAATTTTAAAATAAATGCATTTTGAACGAATCAAATTAAAGCTTTATTATTTGCCCTTTAGGGTTTAATATTGTTTGCATAACATTTAGATATTTAATTATTATTGTAATTATATTCGTCAATTAATGAATGTTTATTTGAGAGAGTAAATAATGATATTAATAGGAAATAATATCAAATTATAAACAAAGTATTTACCTTTAAAATAATATTAAGGCTCTTCATTAAATGTTCAACAAATTCGTAATTATTTCCATTATAACTTTCAACTTAATTTATGTTAAACTTATTACAAATAATAAACTTTCAGAAGTAAATGCCAATACAACACTTCAAGTGAAATTTTCAGACTATAAATGTATATTCGTTTTAGAATAGGATATTGTGTTCTCAAAAGTTACGATAAATATAGTTATGTACTCGTATGCTAACAAATAGATGTAGGAGTTATGTCAGGATCGTGGAAAGTGGCGCTTCCTTCTCTCTACCCACCCTTATGGAAACTAAGGCGTGATCGCGATGTTAAACAGTCCATGAGTAAAAAGACGAGGTATAACCATTGATTTAAAACTCCTTTTGTTTGATCTAAGGGTAAAACAAGTTTTTTCTATGCAACTCTGACCTAAACTTGCCTGATGG
Organism: Tinea trinotella; assembly: GCA_905220615.1. Lineage (NCBI taxonomy): Eukaryota > Metazoa > Arthropoda > Insecta > Lepidoptera > Tineidae > Tinea > Tinea trinotella. The sequence continues at coordinate 479,323 of HG992307.1, read as the reverse complement.
TGAGGCCAAGAGCTTATTTTAGCTGATTGCTGAATATACCGATTGAACTCAAGGTTTGCCCCAGTCTCGACACTATACCAGTCAAATATGGCTATATAAATATTAAAACAATATAAATTACAAAGTTAAACCATCCGAAAAGGTCAAAATTATGTTAAAAGACGTCGCGTCATTAATTTCCGTTGGCTGTCTGAAAATATCGGCTGGTAACGAGCGACGATGGCGCATTGAGATTTTATGCAAACAAAAGACACCCTGCGCCATTGTGTTACACAGAATGAGTGGTGCCTTCAGGGTGTTCACTTTCAGACCACTTTAAGAATATAACCTTTGTTAATTTTGTCAATAAATACTGAATGGAATTTCACAAACCCTTACAAATGACTCCTGCGATTTAGGATTCAATTTATAATTCATAATCATGATTAGGGAAAATTTAATTTAAAAATTAACCACTGAAAATGTTTTAAGGAGATGTGTTTCTCTTGTTCTTACATCATCGTCTTTTTACTTCCGTAATACGCGAACAGGCTGGGGAAGCATCCACTTTTAGCACGTCTATTCTTTGTAAAACAATCGACAAATGGAATTTTTAGCAACCCATGTGCTCTCCTTATCTCCTCATCTTTGAACCCTTTAAGCAAGACATCTTTGGCCGGCACTGTTTTTTCAGTCGTCGGCGTTCTTGCTTCGGCGTCGACCTTTCCTTGCTTGATAAAAACAATAAAAAAAGATTCTACAACTGTGTTGAGATAAGAAGAGGATCCGTAGGAGAGGAACAGTTTAAAATTCCTATTTACAGCTCTATTATAATTACATAAACAAGAATACTGTGAAATTAAAAATAACTAAAAACAAAAACAACTTATTAATTCTCTAACAAAGCTATGAAACAATTAAGTAGAAAATGTTTATTAATTTGCAATTTGTCCGATTAAAAGAATACAGCCACGCGAATTGGAAACAACTCGAGTTTTGTGTGAGTTTGTGATTTTCCTCAATAAGGCGTGAAAAGATTGAATCGGCGCTGAACAATAGTGGTTGCTGGAATCCTAAACCGGTGCCGGTGGCGGCACAGTAATGACGTATTGGTTTACGTGGACGATATTATGCGACACGACCATGCAATCGATGAACATAATGCGATCCTGGGATGGTGGTCCTTGGATTACCAAGGACTTGTAATCTTGTATTATGTTATTAATTGATTAATAATAATGATTTTTTAACCAGGTAGGTAACCAGGTATCTGTTTTTATTATTATTGCAGTCTATAAATGGAGGCGACAGCTACTACATTTAAACAAACGCAAGCAACAGTTGTATCTACTATAACCGGCTGCTTACAAGCTGATTCCTAAACACGATTATGTCACTTTACGATTTTGTAACTTTGAAGTGGGGATCAGATACCCAGGATCAAAAGACAGAGCAAATGAAGATCAGCTGTTTGCTTCTACTCCTAAAGCTAAACTGCCTTTTTCTTGTTACTTCTATATAAAAGGTAGTATTTTAAATTAGTAATAAAGTGACATTTAATATCGTTTACCTAGGACAAAGGTTAAAAGTTGTAGAGGGGTGTCGAACGGGAAACCTTGGGTATTGTTTGACCCTTCCTATTGTGTCTGTCAAAGTGTGCCTCGTTGGAATGGCAATACAACCAGAATGGCAAAAAGGCCTTTATGAAACTTGTGCGTGACTGATCCTTTGCTGCTTTCTATTTGCCTCCATGGCCAACCAAAGGAAATGTCGCTCTTTTTAACTCACACATTTTACTACATAAATCAGTTATTTTTACTTTTAACCAATAAATCACTGACATTCTTATTTTTATTGTTGCATTTATGTGACAGCACCCTGCCTGTCCGATTACTGTCGCATCCACTATACCGGCCTAGTTAAAACCGGCAACTTACAAGCTAAGTCTGAAACGCCACTTAGTCACTACACGGTCTGTATACTTGAAAGTATACTGTCTTCCACTCTTTGCTTCGCTGCTATTCCACTTGACGAGACACACGAAAATTTGAAAACCTAAACAGAGCAGTTTTAAGAGTGGCAGATAAGTATCTGGTGGCTGGTGGTCATGTGTCCAGGCTACCAATCCTAGGTACCACCACCTTAAAGTGTACATATCGAGATGTGACTTAGACACAGGTTGGAGGGTTTCTGGTTTCAACTAGGCCGGCATAGTGGATGCGATGCTACATGCAGTTAATTAACTGTTGTAACCTTCATTCATGGACCGCATTCCAGCTAAATATCAGGCGAGGTGCTATCATATGAATCAGAATAAATATAAATTTCGACTCGTCTATTCGTTTAATAAAATTCGGATGTTTGTCCCGACCTGTGGCGAGTATCGCGGAAGTAAAAATACGAGCTATAGGCGAAAAGGGATTTTCATTTCAATTAAATGTTAAGAGCTTAAATAATGTCTGAAAATTCACGGATGGCTGTTCATAACGCGGTACTTGTTCCTACATTAATATATAGAAGTAAATGTACGATGTGGCTGAAGAAGCATGAGAGTAAAATAAATGCTGTAGAAATGGGGTCATTATGGAGTGTGGAGTGACAATAGCGGATAGAAGATGATGTGGCAAGGATCAACAAAGGAATGCTTTGATGGTTTGGACACATGGAAAGGATGAGTGAAAGTATAGATTGACGAAAAAATTTTTAAATCTGATGTGGATGGATGCATTAATCAAGGCAGACCCAGGAAGATGATCTCCGACCACATCGGTGACATCATAAGAAAGCTGGGGTGCCTAGTGTCCATAACCATAGAGCTTGTATGAAGAAAATTGTGAATGTCCAGGAAGCGAGGGAGTTGTGTCAGGATCGTTGTATGTGGCACTCCATCGTCTCTGCCTATCTCTAACGGTAAACGGCGTGACATTCTTTTTTATTGACTAAGCTACTCTTTAGTATCATAGAATGTATCATAGAAACAGGACAACCAAAGACATACTCGTATATGAGTTTTGAACTCGTGCTGTCGGTTTGTGTAACCATTGCACCGCCACTACACCACGGTCGCTAAAATTCTGATTGATTGATTTAATTTGAATATCTATTACAGTTGGGAATTAGTTTTTAAATAATAAATGTATTATAAGCGAATTGTATTGAGCTGATATTCATAAGACTGGTGTTGAAGGGGGGAATCTGAATGGACTGTGTGGTACTAGTTAATTGACGGCGCTGTCACAGCCAAATATCCCCGCAATAGATAGTCCCCAAATGTAGTTTAGGGAATTGAACATGGCTACCAACCATGTCAGTCTTAAATTTATATATTGCAGAGAAAATTTATATGTTTGAAACACAATTTACATTTATAGGATGTATTTATTAGAAAGCTGGGTTGCCTAGTGACCATAATAGTAGAGCTTGTATGTAATGAATTGTGGATGTGAGGAAAGTATAGTGGCCGGCATAGTGACGGGGACTGGGATAACCGTGAAGACTAGGTTTTTACAATCGTCGGCACTCTTGTATCTCCTTTTGCTCACTATTGCTCACACCACACCTCCACACAGGATTGTGTGGAGGTGTGGAGGTCAGCGCTCCATTGTCTCTGTCCATCCCTGTAGGATAAAGGCGTTACAATCCACAATTTCTTCCATACAAGCTCTACTGTAATGGGCACTAGGCAATTCAGGTTTCTTGAGGATGTCTCCGATTTGGTCGGAAAAACCTTTCCCGTAATACTAAGGAAATAAGTGTAATAAAAGTTCATCCATCCGCAGCTATTCTGTGTAAGTGAACTGAAGTCAACTATTGTTTTGTATGAAAATGTTCTTTCATAAGAAGTGTAAAATTAATGAGCTATCCACGGCGCCGTAACAATGGGGTGCAAGGAAAGTGTTTGTTGTAAAATGAGAAATGGACTCGTTGTTTCAGACGTGTGTGGTAACTAACTTTGTGATATATTATAACAATTTATATTATTATTACATACATTTGTGACTTTAATATATTTTAGGCCGTTTCTGTTTACTTTTAATTTTAGTTGTAGAGTTTTAAAAACCTATTGCATAATAGTAGAAAGGCGGACAAAATGCCAAAGACCAGTCAAACTTTTAGGATGTTGATCAGACTATGTTAATGAGAGGTAGGGGGCAAAATAAAAGTATGTAACCAAATACAATGGCAATGGGCTGGCCACACCGCTCGAAGAACCGACAACCGATGGAGAAGAAAGGTTCTAGAGTGGAGACAACGAACCGGAAGACGCGGCGTCGGTAGGCCTCCCACTAGGTGGACTGACGACATAGTGAAAGTCACGGGTAACCGGTGGATGCAACTGGCATCTTGTCGTTCGGAATGGCGTTTTCAGGGGGAGGCCTATGTTCAGCAGTGGACGCCTTCTGGCTGATGATGATGATGAACCAAATACATAAATTAATTCATATATGTATAAATATACTTATAGATATATAAATAACACGTATAACACATACATACATATAAAATAAAAGTATAAAATAACTAAACAAACAAAATTTCTCTAATGATAAAATGAATACATTATGAGACTATAATACTATTTCATACTAAAATATTTACAAAAATAAAAAAAATATATATAAAAATATTTAGTTACAGATGATGCAGAGGTCTTGCGGACTCTGGAGCCCCTGCACTTCGCAGTCATAGATAGCGGTTTATACCGTGATACCTGCACAGGTCGGGGGAAGCATTCGCTTTCTGTAGGTCGAATCGGCTGTTAAACTTAAAGTTTCGATGCGTTGTTTCTTTGTAGACCAATTGATAAGATTTCCCAAAAATATTATAGCTTTTTTGTATATCTCCAATATAATACTTAGGTATTTTCTTGTTACCAGGTGATATATTCCCCGAGCTCTACACCACATCAGCAGTTGACGATGACGAGGATCCCGAGGAGGAGGAAGGGGAGAGTGAGATCGAAGAGTGTGAGCCGTCTCCGTCACCAGGTCCTGCGTTACCAGCTCTACCTGCACCTGCGTCTGGAAGTCCTCATGAAGACACTCTCGCTAATATTGACTCACATTATTATAGGTGAGTAGTTTTTACATAACTATATAGTAATAATAAAGCTTTAAGGTTATGGGCACTAGGCAACCTATAGATGGGGAACGGGTTACATAGATTCGGGGGCTGAGGTGCGGTGTGGTGTCAAAAAACCCCCACCCGTATCATAGTAGCCGCTATTAGTGACGCTCATAGCTCGGCGATGTCATTTAATATCGATAAAAACGTGCCCATATTTTCTTTGTTTGATTATTAAAAATTAGTGAGTTAATTGAATAAAAGAGAGTCGTCATCCGTAGTCAGGCTAGAATCATTATTAGAAACGTGATTAAAACGTGTGAAAATAAAAAAAAACATTCAGTCACTATTCTTAAAATTAAATTAATACCGCGCCATTTTACCATACCAAATTAATACATCCTCCCGGGCCTGCTCTGTTTAAGGCATCCATCCACATCAGATTTATAAATTTCTTAGAGCTTGTATGAGGATTGTGGATGTGAAGGAAGCGAGGGAGTTGTGGCAAGTGGCACTTTATTGTCTCTGCCTATCCCCGTGGGAAAAAGGCGTGAGATTTGATTGATTGATTGTAAAATATATTACTTTGGCTATAAGATTGTAACTGAGACAATCATCAAAATATATTTCCGTAACAAAATTTATTTTCAGGTAAAGATTTATAGTTTTGTTTGTTCTTTTTTGTATAATTCAGTTAATGTGTTCACTTGTTTACCTTCAGTTTTTTTACTATTATTATTTTGGCGCGTGATCATTTCTCTTTCTTGAGTAGAATTATGTTTGTTTCGTTTAATAAATTACATACTTTGCGTTGTGTTTGTGCGGGGAAACGTGAAAAGTTTTCAGGTTTTTTTTGTTTACCTATGTAAGTAAATAAACCTCGTGCCTTTGTTTACATTAATAATAATTAAACAATTTTTTTTATATACATATATATGTACTTTTTATCTTTACTAAGTTAAGATTTTACCATGCTTTAAACTGAACAAACTAAATACATAAAATACATTTGTACTGGCCCTTGGCTTACCGGCACTACGGCTACAGATAAATAACTACAAATAGTAATCGCCTATTTGAAATCGGAAACTTTCATGCTGATCCTAAAACTGAGTCACCTCACTGTCTCTACACTTAAAGTTGGTGTTCATATTGGGCAAATGAACACTATCTCTCCGCCTACCACTCCTAACTATTATGCAAAATAAAAAAGGATATCACTATAATAACGTATAGCAAAAAAGAATATTAAAAAAAATATTTCATCATATCCTGAACATTATCTGTTTCATAATAAAATCCAATGGCCATTTTTTTAACTGAAAACTTTGTTTCGAATTTGCACAATAAATTACGATGTATGTGAGAATTTTCACGCTGCGGTAACAAAAAGTTGCGGGTTCGAATTCCGGCGCGGGTGTCTGTTTAAATTAATTATTGTTACTTCAACCTCTTTAATTAAACTAGTTAGGATTCATACGATACAATTTATATAGTTTATTATATTCTTCAAGTTATGTTTTCATGTATACCTATCTAAGAGCTTATAAGTCATTTAGCCGTCATAGTGACGGCGACTGAAGCAATCACCAGCTAAATCGATCGTTTAGTCTTCGGGGCTCTTGGACTTCCCCTTGTTTTCCATCAGGTTAAATTGCAATTTATACTTGCTATTTTGGTATATCCGAGAATTAGGTATTTCAATAATAAACACTTATATTTAATATTTAAAAATATCCTTTTTTTATTGCGGCTTGTCATAATTAAGATAGCACTCCGCCTGTTGTTATCTTGGGGTACGATCATAAATGAAGGCGACTGCTACTACAATTAGATTGTCCTAACTGCTATGCTGGCCCAATTTAATACTGAATATAATAAAATATAGTATACTGATAATATACGAGAATATACGTAGAATATACATAGTAATAGAATACAATAAATGTTACATGAATATAAGTTAGTTTTATATTCATGTAACATTTAGATAAATCATAGACAATAAATTAAGATATATAATAAAAAAACAATCAATCAATCAAATTGTCTCGAATTTTTTCCACAAGGCTAGGTAGAGACAATGGAGTGCCACTTGCGTGACAAGCACCTCCTGATACAAGCACCTCGCTAAAAATGTAAAAAAAAACAATAACCATACCAAAATAATGGCTACAATATTAATGAAGTACAAATTCATAATTTATTATAATAAAAGCAGAATATCCAAAGGTTTAATAAAGACTGTGGAGGAGCGGTTAGATAAGAAAATCCTAAGTAGAATGATCCTCGCACGTAGCCCCAAGCCACAAGATTACCAATGAAATGGCTGCCTCAATCCTGAAACAAACTCATGAAACTGATATAGGATGCATAAACTACTATGTATATTTATTATTATTTAAATTAATTATTATGTTTAAATTATAAAAAAAAACTTTAAGCTGTAGTTTTATTAACTAGACATTCATATTGATATGTGGACATTTTGTTTTCGTTCACAAAAGAATAAAAAAATATGTTTACACCCAATTACTTTATTTAATTAACAAGGATGTTAATTAAATGAATACAATGAACATAAAATTTGATTTAATAAATGACTACATGATATGTTCTTTCAGTCGCGATAGAGTAAAACAAACGTAATTGGTTGTTTTGACCAATTTTCTCTTATGCCTATTTTATTTTTATTTTACTGTATCTTTATTCAGAGGGAAAAGTGTTTTGTGTAAGCTATTCGCCCGTGATTCACTACAGGAACTACCTACGAGAATATGAAAGCAGGAGAATGGGCGGTCGCGAACAAGCATTCTCTATCTCTTTGTCTTTCTTTATATGCGCGTCTTTAACCTCTTTCGCGCACCTATTTTTACAAACTTTCGCGCACAAAAGATGGTAAACGTGTAAACTTTTTCCGAACAAATCGGAGACATCCTTAAGAAAGCTAGGTTGTGCCCTAGTGCCCATAACCACAGGGCCTGTATGAGGAGAATTGTGGATGTGAAGGAAGCGAGGGAGTTGTGTAAGGATCGTGGTAAGTGGCGCTCCATTGCCACTGCCTATCCCTGTGGGAAAAGGGCGTGACTGTTTGATTGATTGATTGATTTTTTTAAACATAACTTCGTTTCTATTATTAATTTTTTGATCTACTTATTATTATTAATATTATTACTTTAAAAGTCCAATCAGTAATGATAATAATAATATGAATAGCAAATAAAGTATCTTGATCTGGCTCGCGAGGTTGTCGACATGTGGGAGGTGGACGCAGCAATTATTGTGCCAATAGTCGTGACTGCCAATGGTTTAATAGCCAAGAGCCTCGATGATACCTAAAGAGGCTCTCGTTAGGTAGCTGGATCAAGCGATTGATTCAGAAAGCAGTATTCCTGGACACGGCGCGTATTGTTAGGAGGTTCCTTTCTCAGGAGCCCGGACCACCGGTGGCTTGGACCCTGTTCCCGATGCCGGTGGACAACTATTTTATTTTTTTATATTTTTAATTTTTTTTATTTTAAAAATATAAAAAATAAGATTAAAAATAAATAAATGTAATAATAATATGAATAGTAATAATAATATAACAAAATCAATGCCGGTGGTACGTTTATAATATCTGTGTACCTATTTAAATTATACATCAGACTAACCAACTATAGCTTCATTCAATAATAAATTTAGCGCTTGTGACTACAAAATATGTAACATAATATATACTTTTTAAAATTAATTAAACAAATTTTATGCGGCTTTGGTTTTGCGTTTGCAATTTTTTATTATTCCGTCGTTTCAAGAGCTTTGCAGCTATCGTGGACACGGAGAGACTGTAAAATCAAAACCAAAATAAACGCGATAGTTAGTCGCATAAATTTTGTTTAATTATTATTAATCAATGTTCGCGCAAAATAAGAAAATACTACTTTTTTAAAATGTTTAATTAAAAAATATTAATTTTTAGTAATAGTGTTTGTTTACAAATACAATAATAATAAAGTAAAATTAATAAAAAATAAACCCGAATAGTACAAAATAAATGTTATTGTATGTTTATATATAGGAAAACCAGTTCCTATATGTTTACATGCAAAAGTAAATTACATAAAACAATTGTCCGGAAACAAACACGCGTCCCTCAGCTACAGGCACTCTTATATTCCATCAACGGGGATTTTTGTAGCTTTCGTAAGACACAATAAAATATCACAAACACACCTGTCTGAAATGACATTGAATCCCCAAGGATACCACGTTGGCATACATTTATCATTTATGTTTTTATGTAAACATGTAAGTAATCTACATAACAACAATACAGTAAAATATAATAGTATTAGGAAAATTGGAAATTATTAAATATATCGTCTATATACAATATAACAATGTCGAGTTAACAACGCTTTTAAGTGATGAGGCCGCCAATTGTTCAGCGATGTGTTTTATTTTTATTGACTTTCTGTGTATTTTTTTTTATTATTATACATTTCTATAATAAGTTACTAAAGTTCTTGTATCATATAAACAGGACAACCAAAGTACATATATCAAAGATACATTGGTACCGGTGAGTGGTTTCGAAATCGTGCCACTCGGCTTTCGTAGCCATTGCACTGCTACTACACCACGGACGTTTTGTTCAAAAAAGAATTTGTCTATTTATTTGACTATTTGAATTTGACTCGGCTGTCTATTATAAAGTTTAATTTATTTATTATATAATTATGCTTCAAAAAATATTATATACATTAATAAAAAAGCAAACATAGAATTATTAATTATGCTTTAGTTATTTATCTATAACTAATATATTTGTATTTAATTTTTTGGTTTTCTTGGCCTGAAGTTCACTACTTTAGTCGCGTTTTACGTTTGGGTTGAAATTCAGCGCGGACGTTTAAGATTCAACTATTACTTTTCACAGAATTGCACTCCACAGATTAATTAAAATGTACCTTATTATGTATAAACCTTAGTCTTTATGCTATTAGTAAGTAAAGAAATAAACTATTCCAAAATATTAAATTTCTCGTTATAGATTCCCTAATAAATCTCTTGCAATATAAATTACATCCGAAATGAATTTCTAATATCTCGATTAGCAAATATCGTTAATAATTCAAGAGGCAAATATCGTTTTCTGAATATCGAATTACATTACTGAAAATTATTTCAATAAAATTTAGTTAGGCACCTACCATATAAAATGATTTAATAAATAACTAGATTATATTTTAAGAAAGGTAGGCAGTGGTGCCCAGTCTGCCCACTCGGGGTAGTACCACTGCTAACAACTGTACAGACGGTGAAGAGTTTCGGGATCACCTTGTAAGTTGCCAGTTCCAACTAGGCCGGCATAGTGGATGCGACTGCCAATTTGCAGTTATTTACCTGTAGTAGCAGTCGCCTTTCATGGACCGCACTCTATCTTTACAAAATCAAAAAAGGTATTCGAGTAAATTAATGTATTGTATTAAACAAATTTTATGCGGCTTACTACTATGGCGTTTAGTTTTGGTCATAAAGAGACGAATTCATGTCCGTACAAGAAAATACTAATTCATGTAGTTTTATTGATATTTTATTTAGACAGATGTTTGAATATTCAAAAATGTAAGTGAAACTTGTAAGTAAAAAGGTGTGGTCAAAACTATTCGGAGATTTTTTTGAAATGAGGCTCCGCGCAGTTCCCTTTATGGAAGATAATTGTGGATGTGAGAGAAGTAAGTGAGTGATGGCAGGGCAATGGTGTCTCTTCCTATTCCTGCCAGAATATAGGCATTAGAGTAATGTTAGTATTTGGGTAATAAACTTAAATATACGTTACTAAATTATAAATGAGTTAAGTTAGTAATGAAATAACTAAACATGATCAGAATTGTTAACAAACTAAACAATTAAACGTCAAAATTGGGCGCATCGCTGGTAACCCTTTGCCCTTTGACCCAAAAACAATTAGGAGTATCGGAACAATTTTGTGGGACCAAATCAATATACCCTTTATAACTGATTCATGTCTTGACCTTGTTTAACAAATGTACAAACAAAACCTTTTGCTGTTGCTTGACAACCCCCTACTACAGTTCTATTATTATTGTGATCTATCCTCGTCTTGTATTACATATAAACATTTGTATTATCAATCAATCAATCAAATTGTCTCGCCTTTTTCCCATAGGATAGGCAGAAACAATGAAGCTCCAATTGTCACGATCCTTAAACAATTCCCTCGCTTCCCTCACATTCACAATTTTCCTCATACAAACTCTATGGTTATGAGCACTATGTAACCAAGCTTTCTTAAGGATGTCTCCGATTTGGTTGAAAATCACCCTTCTGGACCTACCTTGTTTAACACATCCAGCTGCATTTAGATTATAATTAGGTTTATTTAAATCTTTTTATAAACCGTAGAGCTTGTATGAAGAGAATTGTGGATGTGAGGGAACCGATGGAGTTGTGTCAGGATCGTGGTAAATGACGCCCTAATGTCTCTGCCTATCCCTTTAAAAAAAGGTTTAGACAATTTGATTGTTTAATTGTTCTCATTTGAGATTGTAGATAAATAGGTACAAGCCACAACCATAATACCCTCCCAGCTAAATTCTGGCAATTCTTAAAACTCAACAAGTTACTACATACAATCTTTTGGTTATTTTTTATTTATTTCTACACAAAGTTTTGGTAGCTTGTATAATAGAAACAGGACAACCAAAGTACATATATCATAGATACATAGGGTACCGGTGGGTGGTTTTAAACCCGTGCTCTCAGTTTGCATGACCATTGCACAGCTACTACACTATACGGTCGCCTTACTTCTACATTCCTTTTACTAATTATAGTTATCGTGTATTCAAGTCAAAATATTAATTCGCAGTTACACCGTTGCATTGGGAGTGACAGTTGGTGCTGGTTGCTTCCTGCTTGCCCTCAATGTGCTCGTCTTCGCTGGCATATATCTCCAACGTGGCAGACGAAGGACCAATCATAGAAGACCACGAAGAGACGGTAATAACAAACAGAAATATCTACATTCTTCTATTAAGTTATAAATGTACTTTTTTATTGTGACTTGACATTTGAACATCCCGCCTGATGTTAAACTAGAGTGCAGTCCTTGAATGGAGGTATATGCTATAACAGGTATATAGGTATAATATAATAACGAGTAATAAATAACTACAATCTATAAAGCGTCAGGATCGTGGCAAGTGGCGCTCCATTGTCTTTGCCGACCCTGGAAAAACCGGCGTGACAATTTGAATAATAATTGATATGTTACAAAAAGTGAATCATAACTATAGATTTTATTTTTTTATTTTATATAATTCCATTAATCACGAATATGTATAAATGTAGGTATTATTTGTTTGACAGGTAGTACTAATAGTAGGATAGGCACAGGGTCACTCAACAGTGATCCGACATCAGCAGCATCACCAAGGAAAAGCACACTCAAGGTATAATCCACCTTCATACAATTATAATTTATACAATCTTGCCAAGTACTAATTTCATACTTAATACACTTATCCTATTTTTTTAAATATATTTATGAAATTTTATTAACTTAAATAAGTTTACTGATAACTAAAACAGTGAAGCTAATTTTAAAAATGCTTTTTTTATTGTGACACGACATCTGACCTCGACCCGCCTGATGACAAGCAAGTGAAGGTCTAAGAGTGACGACGACTGAAAAACCGAGTTAGTTCACGGCTGCCTCAGCCGCCGTCACTATGTCGCCCGAAAAATGTAATATAATAATAAATAAACATAGATAATCATGAGTTTTGGATTTCCACAGCGCAGCAGCGAGTCAGAATTAAAAGAGAGGCCGACGAACGTCGTTCCACCACCCAAAAAGCGCGTACAAATTCAGGAGATTTCAGTATAGAGGAGACTTTTAATATGTAACTTTAAATTTATCAGATAAACACAAAAACATTAGGGGTTTCTTTTCGCAAGTTTGTACTATTTTTTAGCATAAGAGAGTCCGTATGACAAGTAGTGATATTTAATTTCACTAATTGTGACCTTGATTTGGTTGATGGTAGACGAGGTTCGTGAGCGCTGAAGAAACTGAAAAAAAGAAACCCCTCCTAATGTTAGGTTGAGTGCTGTCAATGAATGAAGGCCACTGGGTAAAGACCTGCAAGTAGCAGTCGCATTCTAGTTGGAAGCGGCTACCGGCTTTTAAGATTATGCTTGAAAGAAGCTGGTTCAGCAGTTTAAATGACCACATACCACTCTTAAAACTCTACCTAAAAATTTGGATATAGAACTCAATTTAAAAATTAAGTAGACTTAATTGTTTCAATTTAGTTATTTCATTGCTGAAAAAAACTTGTTATCTTTTTTAAGAAGTATATTTAATATGAAAAGGGTATTAAACTTTGAACTTTTTTAGAAAAAAAACTTTGTCAATAGTGATTTAGATATTTTATTAAAGTTATAGAGCAATTTATTTATTACACTTGTTTACTATTGGTGGAAATTTTATTAGTATTGACTATAATAGTATAGGCCTGACCTGGATCAACACTTAAATTTTTTATATTTTTTTAAAATTACATTTTTATACTAAGCTACTAGAGTGCTTGTATTATAGAAACAAGACAACCAAATACATATATTAAAGATACATTGGTACCGGTAGGTGGTTTCACACTTGTGCTCTTGGTTTGTGTAACCATTGCACTGCCACTACACCACGGTTTTATACATTTTAATTGCATCTATTTGTTAATCAACCTATCTGTATAAGGTACACCAGGCTAATAACGCCCACCAAACCACGCCATTGGTATTTTCTATGTGTATGAGATATATAACGCAGCATATTACTTTGGGCGTTTTTTAAACAGATTGCTAAACATCATCATCAGCCAGAAGACGTCTACTGTTCAACATAGGCCTCCCCTTTTAGAACGCCATTCTGAACGACAAGATGCCAGTTGCATCCACTGGTTATTTGTGACGTTCACTATGTCGTCAGTCTATCTAGTGGGAGGCCTAACTACGCTGCGTCATCCGGTTTGTGGTCTCCACTCTAAAAACTTTCTTCCCAATCGGTTGTCGGTTTTTCGAGCGATGCGGCAAGCTCATTTCCACTTTGGCTTGTAAATCCTACGAGCTATGTCGGCAGAGTTCTGCTTCTTCAGTGAATATCCTCGTTCAGGATTCTGTCGCGCAGAGTTCCGTTGCTCTGAACTTTTCCAACAGGCCAACATTTAAGGGTGCCATATGTCATCACGGCAACACACACTGGTTTAAGACCTTTGTCTTTAGGCACTGCGGGACGAGAATATATGACGCCATACATAATACCTCATTATCATTACATTATATAATATATAGTCTTTGCCTATCCCTGAGAATACCAATCAGCGCCCAAAGTAGTAGGTAGCAGCATTCGAGGACCATTCTGTCTCACCTACAGGCCGGCATAGTGACAATACGAAAAGTTACTGATAAAGGTTATTTCATGATTAATGTTGGTACTTCATAAGTAATATAATAATGAAATAAAATGGAATTGTTGTAATAACTTTGAAATTAGTTTGTGAAATTGTTTATTGTATATTTTCATTTGTATTGACTTTCGAATCTTTACTTTTATTTACTTTGTTGACTTATTTTGTATTAGTTCGCTCGCGTACAGTACAGATATGTTTAAATACAATTTTCGTTAGTATCCGAGGTTAATATTGTATCTGTTATTTTGTAGCTTAGACGTAGTAACAACTGTACTTGAAAACTACTTGAGAACTTTACATAGGTACTGCAAATAACGGAAAAATAATAATACTATAATTGCAATGTTTTATAACAATTTATATAGGGATGCCAATTTATCAAACTATTTTAAAAATAAAACATAATTATTTTATAACTTATATCAATAGACATAATGTACAATAACAATTCAGCCAATTACAAAAATATAAATAATTACAAAAATAATAATTAATTGCTATTAATTATATACAAATGTTTTGTTATATTTCTAAGGTTAGGTCTTTAATATAAACTCTCACATAAACTGTAAAATATTTATTATGTAAATATATTTTAGCAAATGTAAATAGTAAAAACTGTCTTTTATGTCTAAGACTACGTAAAACCGATTAAGGTTTTTAATAAAGACCATTTTTCTTGAAAACGCTGCATTTTTATTTCAAACAACGTTCAATGATAAGTATTTTAGCAGAATTCAAAGTGATTCCGAAACGCGACTGTGGTACTGTGCCGGATCGGTTAACAGGGTCATCCTTCAACAACCTTTTATATTTTTTTAATGAGACTCGACATCTTACATCTTCTTCGCTGATGGAAAGCAAGAACTCCAATATCGCCTAACACTTTTATTTATTTGTACAAAATAAACAAAAGACCAACAGCACAAATATTATACAATGAAAGTAAATTTAACAAAACAGTCTAATTTCTAATTACAGGCGCACACAGCGTTGACTAAAATAATACAGTAAGCATAGAACATTTATCTAGAACTAAATCTCCAGCAACATTTAATTATTAAAATAATACTAATTATAATACTAAAAAAAAGGAATAATAATTAATTTCTTGTTTAATTTATGCAAACCATCAATTGTCTCGCGCTTTGATTTCCACAGAGATAGGCACAGGCGACACAGGCGAGGACGACAGGCGTGGACGCATGGTTAGCCATTGGTTTGTTGCGCGTAAAGTCCCGGGTTCGATTCCCACTAGGAGCAAATATTTGTTTCATAGCTTTTATTTGTAATATCTAATAAATATATTACAAATATTTGTCATTAAAAAAAGAGATGGATATTTGCTTCGGGTCTGGTTATCAAAGAAAGGCAGGCAGTGGTACCCAGTCTGCCGAATCTGGGTAGTACCACCACTTACAAGTATACAGACTGTAAAGTGACTTAGTCGCGTTATGGGATCAGCTTGTAAGTTGCCGGGTCCAACTGGGCCGGCATAGTGGATGTGATTGCTATTTACGGTTATTGAATTGCAGTAGCAGTGACATCCATTCATGGACCACACTCTAGTTAAAATAAAGCGTGGTTTTGTCATTATGTCGAGTGACAATATTTAAAAAAACAAAGGTTGTAACAATGGACACCTTAGAATGTTATAAGCTATGAAAACTCTATCCTGAACAGTTTCTAATTTAATGGCGGCGTAAATCCTCTGATAAGGTATTGGTGGAATTTCCTTATTTTTTTTAAGTTATCGCCCAATTTCACCGAAATTCATATCTTAGATGGCGATGGGCCGCACGAGATGACTTGGGAAAAATTTACCCAACCAGCAGTTCGGTTGCAAAACACAATAACATTTATTTAAACAATTTTTTTTTGTATTGGCACAGCATATGACCTCGCCCCTCCTGATGTCAGGCTGGAGTTCGATCCATTAATGAAGGCAGCAGCCGCTGTCACTATGACGGCCCAATCTAATTTTACTTGAAAATAAAATAATAAAAAAAAAATGAATTAAACAAATTTTATGCGGCTTAATAATAATAAAAAAAACGTCGGAATAATAATAAAATAATGTAATATCAAAATTAAAATAAACGCGATAGTAAGCCGCATAAAATTTGTTTAATTCATTAATCAATGCTCGCGCAATATATAAGAAAATACCTATTATAAATAATTCACACATAGAAAAACAAAAACATATTTTGTTCTAGTCTCTACTAAGATAATCATAATAATAGTTATTTAATTATTCTTATTCAAATTATTCGAGGTCAGATGTCGAGTTACAATAAAAATTAAAAAATATGACGGCATTAAGTGCGCCTTTTGTAAACTTTTGTGGTTATTTATAAGCAATAAAGAATCCTATTATTATTATAAAATGAAAGTTAATTATGGATGTGAAGGAAGCAAGAGAGTTGTGTCCGGAACGTGGCAAGTGGCACTCCATTGTCTCTCCCAATCCCTGTGGGGAAAATATTTGATTTTGATGATCAAATTTGATTTGATTTGATTGAAATTTAATTTCAGATAAAATTATCAAATAAAAATTATCAAGGAGAGCTCCAAGAGCGCTCACGACTGAAAAAAAGTGTTATCTTTCGTTGGCTCCAGTTGCTGTCACTATTCTGGCAAATAATAAACCTGGAATGAATTACTTTAATACGATGAATACATGTGAAGTGTGTTTTATAATAATGCAGCTTGGATATTTTTTAGAGAGGGAAAAAGTTTTAATGCGCCTCCTAACTCCGGGGAAAAGTTCAAAAATTACCTATTCCGCAACGTCTGCCCACCAACAAAATTATACTGATCTTTATTATTGTGCCATATTTTTGGAACTTCCAACTCTACCAACACGCCCTCTGTTATCTGCGACTCTTCAATTTAGTTTTTACATGTAGAGAAAATGGTCTTGCAAACCTCCCTTCAAAACCACTTGCCGGTACCAATGTAGCTTTGGTATTATGTACTCGTGTCCGCCTGTTTCCTTAATACAAGCACTTTTGGTACTTTAGTATTTAAATGTAAAAACATATGAGAAAGTACTTAAATTACTCAGTATCTATAAAGCTATCTACATACATACGTGTACAAATCATAACGTGTCTTACGTGTATCTTAAAAAAACCTACCTAAAACAATGATAAAAAAGAAATGTTTAATTTATAGTTTATGTTTAAAAGAGAAAATTGTTGTTTCTAATTATCACTATAAAGGCAATAAAGAACATTCTTGTATTCACCGTTCACACACAAATAATCTTAATGACAAAATAATAATAATAACACAAAATAATTCAAACCACACAAACACACACATACACAAACACACACACACACACACACGCAAACACACACACACACACAAACACACACACACACAAACACACACACACACAAACACACACACACACACACACACACACACACACACACACACACACACACACACACACACACACACAAACACACACACACACACACACACACACAAACACATACAGGTATGTTATAAATATCAAGAACCGCAATTTGTATGTCTGTGAATGCAAACATTTGTATTAGCATTCGACGTATCTGGAGAATGCATTTACGATCATACTGTAATAGGAATATGAATTCTGAAGGTTCCAGCACAACCCTCACTGCTGGGGGGCGATTTAGGGGGGATTTCAAGGGAGGTATCATCAATCACTAACTCCCCCTCACCATTCCATTCTAGCACCTCTTATTTATACATGTTATTGCTGTGGTTTAGTTCTACTGTGAACATTATAGAAAGTAAACAATAATTTTATTCTGATTAGAAGCGAGGTAGTTGTGTCAGGATCGTGGCAAGTGGCGCTTCATTGTCTCTTCCTATCCCTGTGGAATAAAGGCGTGTAAATTTGATTGATTGATATATAATTAATTAAATAATCATTTTAATCATTTTAGTCAGTCGCGTTTCTGGATCAGCCTGTAAGTTGCCAGTTCTAACTAGGCCGGCATAGTGACAGCGACTGCTACTTGCAGTTATTTATGTGTTTTATCAATCACCTCCATTCATAAACCGCACTCCAGCTTAGCGTCAGGAAACAAATGATATAAATGAACTGTTATAAGGCGTACAGTTCCGTCATGGGACTATTCCCTGTGTGTAAGTGGTGCTAAACTGAGGTCCAGCGCATTTAATGTCGGCTGTCTGACGAGTGCAACGACCTACTCCACTGTCACACTCTTCCATTCGGAAATGATATATTACTAGTATTATAAATTATATTTTTTATATATTACATTGGCATTATATTAGAAATATTAGCATTATATTTTTTTATATTAACGCGAAACTGCTTTATGTCAGGCCGGCCGATAATGGGGGGTCAAAGTCGATTAATGATACGCTGAGAGTTCAATCGAAATGAATTGAAATAGTACTGTGACGTCATTACATAGGTTGTAGGACGACTATTTTACGAGTATATCTAATTTTTTTTTTATTGTGACTCGACATATGACAGCACCCCGCTTGATGTTAGGCCGAAGTGTGGTCCATGAATGAATGTCACTGCTACTACAATTCAATAACTGCGAGTAGCAATCACATCTACTATGCCGGCCTAGATGGAACCGGCAACTTACAAGCTGATCCCGAAACGTGACCAAATCACTTCACCGTCTGTATACTTGTAAGTGGTGGTACTACCCCGGATCGGCAGACTGGGTACCACTGCCTACCACTCTTTGATAACCAGACCCGAAGCAAATATCCATCTCTTTTTTTTTATTAACAAGTATTTGCAATATTTAATATTATTTAATATTACAAATAAAAGCTATAAACAAATATTTGCTCCGACCGGGGATCGAACCCGGGACTTTACGCGCAACAAACCAATTGCTAAACCGTTCGTGTCGTCAATTGTCTGCAAGCCACAATATACACTAATAGTTAGTTGTTAGAGAATGCCTAGTAGGCATTAAACTCGCTTATGTACCTATTTTTAAGTTTATTTTGATTCAATAAAGGATTTAAATTAAGGATTTATAAACGTAATAAAAACTAGTAATGCTTACAAATCTTTAAATTTTCTTAATTAATGTCTTAATTAATATCTTGTATAGGATTTAGAAAGCTGGATGCAGCGGTGAGAACACAATCAAAAGCGGCCTTAAACATGGCCTTAAAACAAAGAAAATGTGCATGATACTCGTATTTCAAAATATTTTTTCTAAATGATGAAAACATTTTTTAATTCGTACACTTTTTTAATAGCAATACAAATTGTCAGTCTTTACAAACATTTAATTAGTCCTTCGCCGCCGAATGTAGCAAAAAGAGAAATAATCTGTTTATAAAAAAATAGACAATTCATTTATTTAGGATATTAGTTCG
Organism: Tinea trinotella; assembly: GCA_905220615.1. Classification (NCBI taxonomy): domain Eukaryota; kingdom Metazoa; phylum Arthropoda; class Insecta; order Lepidoptera; family Tineidae; genus Tinea; species Tinea trinotella. The sequence goes on along the minus strand of HG992307.1, from coordinate 459,416 downwards.
TTGTGATTAATTGAAACGACAATTCGCATTTTGGCAGATTTTAATTTCGTCGGAAACGAATGTTTAACTTAAAAGTTAACGAATTAAAAAAATATATGCGGTTTACTATCGTGTTTATTGCGGTTTATGATTATACAATTTTTATTATTTCGACGTTTCGGGAGCTTTGCAGACATCGTGGTCACGTGGTCAAAAGTTACTACTAATTAATAATGGAATAATACGACCAATAAAGTCCTTAACTGTTGGCCTGTTGGAAAAGCTCAGGGTCGCTCAGCGGGCAATCGAGAGGGCTATGCTTGGTGTGTCTGCGCTATAGAATCTGGAATTAGGATATTCGCCAAAGAACCAGAGTTACAGATTTAGCTCGTAGGATTTGCAAGCTGAAGTGGCAATGGGCTGGCCACATCGCTCAAAGAACCGACAACCAATGGAAAAGAAAGGTGAAGTGGAGTGGAGTAGAGATCTCGAACCAGAAGACGTAGCGTAAGTAGGCCTCCCACTAGGTAGATTAGAAATAACCGGTGGATGCAACTTGCAAGTTGTCATTCGAAATGTCATTCTAAGAGGAAGACCTATGTTCAGTAGTGGACGTCTTTTGGCTGATGATGATGATGATGACAACCAATAATCGTAGAACAATTGTCAAGTAGAATGCTTTACCAGTCCATGTGTTCGTCCCATCTAATAACATTGGATCCTTTAAGCGATGCGAATAAAACAATTTGGCCGGCATAGTGATGGTTACTGTGGCAGTTGTTTTCACTCTTGAACCTTCATTATGATTATCATCAGGCAAGTCGAGTCACATTGGAATATGCCAAATTGTATTTAAAAATACAAATAAATATTCAATTTATCCATAATTAATTTAGTGTGCTCATTCTGACGAGATGCGAATCTGACGGAGTGCGATTAAACCAATGAAACGTTAGTATGAATACAGTCTATAGATTGGTAAAGTAACTCTTATTTGTACAGCTATAAGACTCAAAATTTAAACTATGTTTTACTATAATTGTTGGTATTCCAGTGATCAATTTTACTGGACTGCGTTACTTTTAATTGACAAATATTTAGTAAAAAAGTTATTGTTAAATTCAGACAGAATTAATAAATGAATGGAGTACATACAAACATTTCGTCCTATAAGGGTAGACAGAAATAAAACCCATGTTTACAAACTACATACATACTTAAATTACTTTCATGCGTGTTCTGTGTTCATGCGTAATTTACATTTACGCCAACAAAATGTTTAGTAATCAATCAAATTGTCACGCCACTTTCCCACAGGGATAGGCAGAGACAATGGAGCGCCACTTGCCACGATCCTGACACAACTCCGTCGCTTCCTTCGCATTCACAATTCTCTTCATACAAGCTCTATGGTTATGGGCACTAGGCAACCTAGCTTTCTTGAGGATGTCTCCGATTTGATCGGCAAACACCCTCCTGGGTCTGCTCGCTTAGCGCATTCACATGAGATTTATAAATTGGTGATAATTATTATTATTTGCAAATATACATTAGAAAAACATGTATAATTATATATACATACTGAGCTACTTATTTCTCATTATTTTTATATAAAATATCTCAACTAGAGCATGCCTTCTTTCGCTCTCTTATTGAATATTCCAATTGCTCATTATTTCCGTTGTTAAGTACCATTTTGTATAAATGATATATTATACTTAAATCCGTTTCAATTCAAGATTTTTTTACGCAATTTATAAAATGATTTTCTTATATAAAAGATGAGTTATTTATTGTGATAAGCACTGAAGTGACTAACTCAAGTATAGTTGATTATATGGTGAACTGCACATTGCCGTGATATTGGGCAAAAATCATATTATATACATTTACTGTAAATACTAGTCATACAGTAAACTTATGCGAACAAAACAAATTAGAGACGGAAAATAGATTTATGGAAGTACATAAAAAAAGAATTTGAACACATTTTAATTTGCTTTTCTTAAGTGTACTTCTGTATATAGTTTCGTTTAGCCACACATATTCTGATTGTATGCTGGAGTACGATCCATTATGCTACTATGCCCGTCTATCTGAACAGTCTTTTCTGAATATTTAGTACTAGATCAGTAAAAAGGACAAATGAAATTAGAAATTTCAAAATCTGTCTACCTACCACTTTATAACTTAGCTGATTAAGTTTAAAAAAGTTAAATAAAATCGAAACCACAAAAGGAATAAATTAATAAAACAAATTCATTGAAATGTATCCCAAAATTTCTAACTCAATACGAAGGAGCTCGAGCCCCAAACTTGTCAAGTGGATAACTTGTCATATCCGAATACTTCCATCTTTAACTTTGTAATATTCTTTTGCTTAAAACAATTTACATAATGTTGGCAAATCCATTCGCCGCTCATGCCTTATTCATTACGATACGAATAGACAAACTTGTGGATTTGAAAAATAAAAACTCAAACAATTTTTTTTACTCAAAACTTTCTTTCATCGCCGCCGGCATGATGCTTTAGGCCGTTCAAACACGAGACAAAGAAAACGCGCGATCATAAAATTGCAATAAAATAAATAGATCGCTACACAATGTCTATTTGCGTTAGAATTAATATGTATGTAAAGATAATAGTAACATGAATATAATAAAATATGGCCAGGAGTATGTTCTGTGGTCAAATCAAAGACATTCTTAAAAATCCAAGGGTTCCTAGTCCCTACAACCATAATGATTGCATGGAGATTATTGCGGATGTGAGTGAGGCGAAAAAGTTGTGTCAGTATAAACAAATATACAGACCGTGAATTGATTTAGTCGCATTTTGGGGATTAGCTTGTAAGTTGCCGGTTCCAACTAGGCCGGCATAGTGGATATGACTGCTACTTATAGTTATTGAATTGTAGTAGCAGTGACATGCAGTTTAACACATGGACCACACTCCAGTTTATCATCAAGCTATATCGAGTCACAATACAAAAAAGGATCGTGGAAAGGCGCTCCATTAACATTGTCCGTCGCCATGCTGGAATTATCATGTTGAAATAACAGATTTAAAATAATATTTCGCTATAGTTGACATCTCAATAAAATACCAATTACAATGAACTGAAAGAAATGCACAATAATGACGATCACAATGAATAACAGAGATAGCATTAGTAGGTACTATACACCAAATCTGTGCAACATCATTTAGCAAAATATTCCTTTGCGCCTGACAGGAGCATAAGCCACGCCTCTTTTACCTTCAACTAATAGACCAAACAAAAAATAACTTGATTCTAATGCCAATATTTTGGTAACAAAAAAAAACAATAGAAAAGGTTTGTTACCTGCAGATCATAAAATAAAAAAAATGGATTATAGAAAAATACTCCCATTCAATAGGATAATGTCGAAGCAGCCAAGAATGGGCGTATTACGTGCGCGAGAGTAGTTCATACCATTGTAACGCTTAAGGTGGTGCAGCGAGCGTTTTGTCGACTTTACATGGCCAATTATTTTTGATAGCAAACTTTAATCTTATTTGTATATATAACTAATATGAATTTAACCCACAAGGTCTGGCCCTAGCCTTCTGGGTTTCATCTGGGTTAGTGTCTTAACACTAACCCAGATATTTTGAGAAGTGCACATAAACGAACAAAAAAATCGTTCAATCACGAACGATTATATCGCTTTATGTTCGAATATCCTTATTAATTTATTATTCATAGAATTGTTTCATATCTTATTCCTATCTGTCAGTTATTATTGTTACTGTTTACTTTATTGCTTCCTGCTTTGCTCACATTTGAAAACAACGACTAAACTTACTCATAACGACAAGTTATTTCCTAACCTACTGTTGCTGTACGACTGTTGATCTACGATTTTTTTCTTAATATTTTTATTACAAAAGTATTGAATTAAATTTTTTGATAATAATAATAAAAGAATTGTTTAATTCACAATTAACTACAAAAGTAACAGGAGGCTAACTTAATGCCTTAAGGCTATTTCTACCAGAAAAAAATATGTAGGAGATATAGCGGTTATAACAAAAAATAAATAAAAGAATTACTACTTTTGAGTAGAATTGGTATTCTAATGTAAAAATTAAATTATTAGATAAAAATCAAGTTTGTCAACGAAGGGATCAATAGCTTATTTATAGCAGCCTTCAAGTTGATCCTAAAACACGTACAGCAACGTAGCAGTTTAAATATTTGAAATATTTTTAGTGTAAACAAAATTGTTTAATTTCACAAGTGAACATCAATTTGAAACTCACATACATTCAGAGTGGTGGAAGACAATTTGCGAGCGCACTGAGAGGGACAGGTCACGTGCGCGCCCCCACAGATGTATGAGACTACGCCCCCCTCTTGCAATTTTGGCTTCCACAAACCCCCCTTCCTAAGTCTGAGATACCACTTTTATTTACAATACTCTAATAATCATGACCTACATGTTACAATGTTATTTCAATTTGATCATAATTTTCATATTTTTATTGAGAAACAGAAAAAATAAAAAGTACATTGATTATAATTAAACTATAAATAAATAAAATATCATTTAATGACGTCGCATCAGAGATAGAACCAAGGAGACTGGCAACAATTCCCCTTTGTAAAGCAAGGCTAATACGTTGGCAGAAATAATTGCCAGCCTTCCTTCGACCCCAAAAGGTGCAAACTCGTAGCCAGTTGGCCAACCGAGGTTGGCGTATTTGCGCAGCTTAAGGTTCTTAGCAGAAATCGCCGCACTTCTCTGTCAGATGGGGCTAATGTGTCTACACAAGTCGCATCCCACACCAGAGACCTACCAGTTTTCCACGGCCCGTCATGCCGTCGGGTCTCTTGCCGTCGCTCCGCGCTATTGGTATTCCAGAGGATATAAATTGCGGGCACTCCAACAAAGCCCTGAGATGATATTGTTGAGTGCCACGTGATGGAGAATGCGGCCAGTACTTCTGACACAAGTAAGCCCGTGTCGTCCAAGATCATCCACTGGTTCTCCATATCATTGATCATTGTTTCTTATGCCACGGGATTTTTCGGAGAGTTACATGACTTTATTCTCTATGCATCCATCGCTTTATCAGACAAAATTACTGTGCAACTAGAATTTCACTTCCAATTCCACGAGAACTTGTTGGGGCAGTCCTTTTCTGTAGTTAGAGATCGAGGAATTAAAAAATGAAAGGTTAGGATTAGAAAGGTCATTCCAATAGATCTTTTCTCAATATTATAATCCTGGATATTTTAAACGCAGTGTGAAGAGACTTTTTACCACATCATAATAGTAAACGTGATTGCTGCCACCGAATCATTGTTCTTGGCAACAATCCTCACTCTTAATATTTAAGTCGCCCAGATCGGACAGACAGCTATAAACCGAGTCTGTTTTTTAGTCTTCGGCGCACTTTGACTTTCCTTTGCATCTTAATAGGATGTTGGCCATATTCATACCGAAGTAATATTTAAAAATAACATATAAATTTAATTATTTATTATTCAATGAAGAAAATTTTATTAGAAATTTAATCTAGTGGATATGAATAAAATGTATCATAAAAAGCAGAGTAATCCATGTACACAAAAGCTTTCACTGAACTTAATTCAGGTTCGACAACAAAAACCTTTTCGTTATTGTAAAAGTTAATTTCACATTTTCCCCATACTGAATCACTAATATCCAATAATTAGGGATGGAAAATTATAATGTCGATATCGACTGACTAAATGGCATACATTCTGTTTATTATCATAAATAGTGTAGCGAGTCAGAAGTTCCTTGGCAACGCAAGAACGCTTCCGGAGGTCTGCAGGAACGAGAAGGGTCTCCTGGCCTTCCTGGAGGAGATCGGGTGGCTTCACTGAAGGAGAACCGTTAAAGAACGCATTAAGGAGCTGCAAAGGACTTGAGTGAGAAAACGAACTCGTACATAACAGTTACTGTTTAATTATAAATATTTTATAGGTATCTCTTATATTCCATTGTGATGCGTCTGCTTGACGCCTGATAGTAGTAAAGCGACTTAAAACAACGACTCAGTTTATTGTTACTGACTGTACAAAGAATCCAAAGTACGAGTAAGAGAATGATGTACTAGGATGTTTCACAATCATTAATATTGATAGATTGATAGGATTGATCATCAGATAAACTGATCAAACAGACCTAATTTTTTTTATTGTGACTCAACAGCACCTCACTTGATGTTAAGCTGAAGTGTGGTTGATGAGTGGATGTCACTGCTACTACTATTCAATAACTGTGAGTAGCAATCACATCCATTATGCCGGCCTAGTTGGAACTTTTGAAAAATGCAAGTGTTAGTGTGTGTTAAAATTTAATTTCCACACTCAAATTTCACAGAGGTAGCCAATGGAGCGCCAGTTTCCACGATCCTGACATAGGGGATGTGACTGCTACTTACAGTTATCAAATTGTAGTATCATGGAGCGCACTCCAGCTTAACATCAGGTGGGTAAGGATATATGTCGAATCACAATTTTTAAAAAAACTTTACTGTACTTATTTTAAATTCTCTAATATTATAAGATGCCCATCACTAGATAGACATAGATCATGTTACCGAAACGTATTTACCGTAATCCTAACTACCCTTCGCTTTAATTATTGTTGCAAAACCACAATGCTCCTATGATAAGCAATCCTGTACAGTCAGCAACACAAATGTATTCGATGAGTGGGATACCATTGTATTGATTTCTAAATAACTTTCTCTACCAAAGTGCAGTAGCTGTCAATTATAAGATTACTGAGGTTTGAGCAATATCGAAATTCTAAAGCGCAATTTCAAAGCGAGAATTTGATTCTCCGTGTCGATCATGTATTTGCTACTCGCATAAATAAATACCCCTAAGTTAGTACAAAATTATTCTATATTTAGGAAAGAGTAGTACCCAGTCTGCCGATCCGGTGTGGTACTACCACTTGTAAAGTAAAATACAAACCGTGAAGTGATTTGGTCGCGTTTCGTGATCAGCTTATAAGTTGCCGGTTCCAACAAGACCGGCATAGTGGATATAATTACTACGATATATAATTACTATGTACTTACAGTTATTGAGTTGTAGTAGCAGTGACATCCATTCATAGACCACACTCCAGCTGAACATCAAGCGGGGTGCTGTCATATGTCGAGTAAATAAAAAAACAACAATAATAAGTTATATACTAATATACTCGTAATTACATGTAATTTATTTGTATTCGATAACAACCAGTTTTTATGACAACATATCAATCAATCAAATCAAATTGTCACGCCTTTTTTTCATACGCAGAGAAAATGGAGCGCCACTTACCACGATGATAACATAAATTGTTCATAATTTTAATTAACCAACATTTGGAAATAAACCAAATTATTTTCTTTGCTGACTGTACTACAATGGTGTAATGGCTAACCTTCCGCACAGTAATTTAGATTTGTAACTTTTTTGGGATTTCTGAGTTATTATGGGGAGACGAGATTACTACAAGATCAGATAACAAAGACATAAAATCAGTCAGTTAGAAAGTATTTTGTTGTAGGTACTATCAACTACTTTTACTTTTCATATATCAATCAATCAATCAAATTGTCACACCTTTTTCCCACGGGGATAGGCATAGCCAAAGGAGTGTCACTAACCACGATCCTGATACAACTCCTTCGCTTCTCTCACATCCATAATTCTCTTCATACAAGCCGTACTAATATTTCTATATCAAGCTACCAAAAGTGCTTATAACACAGAAACAGGACAATCAAAGTTCATAATATATCTAATGATAACAATGGTACCAGCAAGTGATTTTGAAAGGCGAGCTCTCGGTTTGCGAGACTATTTCACGACCACTACACCACGGACGCCCCATATTATTATCAATAAATAATTAAATAACAATAAAAAATCTAATTTTAGGAACCGAATTTTATTTACGTAAACATATAGCAAAATATTTAAAGATCCAATCTCTATAGCTATCCCTGGGTTAGTAAAAGCTTCTTATGATGAAGATATTTTTCATTACATTTTTCGAGGTGAAAGTTGAAGCACCTGTCAAAGTTCACACACGGTTTAGTGGTTGTTGTTTCACCTCCAGTTTTCTATTTACAATTTATCACAGCTTTGTTCTGCGGCCATTCCCCTTTTTGTTGCGTAAGAGGCACCTCAAGGCACCATACTGCGCCCTTTTGTGTATTGTAATAGAAAGACGCAGAAAAACACAATATGTTTATACATCGATGTTTTGACCTATTGTTTCAGTTGGCATCTTGTATATTGTAGTAAACTATTTGAATAAAGTTTCCTTGGTAAGGTAGGATGGTGAAAAGTGGCGCTCCATTGCCTATTACTTTGCAAATAGAAGAAGTTAAGTAAAAAATATATAAAATAATTTAAAACAAATAAATAATTAATTTGAGTTGCATTTAATATATAGAATGACTTAATAAAAATAAATCGATCTGGGAATTCTAATAGTTGCTTATAAATCTAAAAAAAAAGGAAATATAATTCATAAAAAACAAGGTTCAACAGGTCGATATAGAGGTCAAAATGTATATGTTTATTCTGTACATTTACGCAGGAACACCTGTCAGAAAGTGTTAGAAGAGTATTCGTCACCTGCATGATGCTTGCAGGTCATTTATCCTCTCCCCCTGCCCCCTTATTGTTTGAAAAGTGGGGGTGCTTTGTACATAGACTCTTTGTAACGTATTGTAAGTCTTTAATCTTTTGCTTTTGTTAGAAAAAGAATTGTGGAATGATATCTTTTTTTTGTGGTCTCGGGTGCCCAATAAATTTATATTGATAATATTTTTTATATATTGGTTAATGTATCAAAGTTTCTTGTTAACTTGTTTTTATTCTTTGATGTACGTTGGACAAATAATTTGTTTCGTATTGTTTTAAAAATGCACATGGGGGGGGGGGGGGGGCGACCGCGCAACTTCAATGGCAATGACAATGAAATTCATTCTCATTGTCAAAAACAACTTTTATTCATTCGGACAATGAGTTTCAATGACTGTTTCAAAACTGTTATTGAAAATAAACATCGATTCTTAGTGTGTTGCGCGGTCGCAATTTAATTTTTAAGCCCATTAATGGATTTCAACTGTCTAAACAAATCCCATTGTCATTTACGCGGTCGGCCCGCAGGTCTGGAAATCATTCGCATTCTGTCGACCGAATTGATAGTCGATCTTAGCGGTTCGGCACGTCGTTTTACTGTCGAACAATCGACAAGTATAGAGTAAAAAGATACCTCTGACGGCAACTTAGGCAACCGTAAAGCTGCTTTTTTCAGTAGTCGGCCTCACAAAAAAAAGGTTTAAGTCCAAATTATTTTTTATTTTTTAATATTTATTGATGTTTTTGTTGTATTTATAAGTTAAAATAATTGTAATTAATTCATGATGTATACAATTTGTTGTCTTTGTTTATTTACCAAAATTAATAAAGTCACTTCAATACAATTTTGTTAATAAAGGGAGCTTTTAACCCACAACTTCGTAAACGAAAGCCTAAATATGACTAACTCACATGGAGAGCTTTTTGACTTCTAAAAAGCATATTTTGAACACACGACTAAATTCGTTTGCGTTAGTTTTTCAGCTTTCAAAATAACCTCGTGTGGAAGCATCGCTGGCAACCAATCATGCGAAATATTTACCTTGCCTCTAAATACAAATATGTATATGTACTTGAATAGCTTCTTTATTATTGTGACACGACATATGACAGAACCCCGCTTGATGTTAGGCTGGACTGTGGTCCATGAATGGATGGATGCTACTACTATTAAAAAACTGTGAGTAGCAATCACATTCACTATGCTGGCCTAGTTGAAACCGGCAACTTACAAGCTGTTCCCGAAACGCCATCAAATCACTTCACGGTCTGTATACTTGTAAGTGGTGGTACTACACCGGATCGGCAGACTGGGTACCACTGCCTACCACTCTTTAGCCATTTATTTTTTGTACCATATAAACGGTGTGGTTCTTAATTTGGCTAAAAGTTGGTGGTAACTTGCCGGAGCGCTACCAGCACTTTCAAGTATACATACCGTGAAGTGATTAAGTCGCATTTCGAGATCAGCTAGGCCGGCATAGTGGATGTAATCTGTGAATGAAATAATAGTGGATGTTAAACTGTAGTAGCAGTGATCCGTATTCATGGAACGAACACCAGCTTAAACTAAAAAAAACTACTGGATTATCATTTTCCTTTTCATTCAAATCCACGAATTTACATTAATAATTCTTGCTTGATAGTAAACAAGCGCAAGTGTCTCTAAAAGCGTTGACGACAGACAAACCGACTCAATTTATGGTTGCCTCAGTCGCCGTCACTACGCAGGTAATGCTTTTTTACGCTACGTTTGAAGGACCCAAGGTGAGATCATGGAAAGGATACTAGTAAAGCATTGCACTTGTTGAATGTCCGAACAATGACACGCCTAGCTTGGATGAAAGGGTGTGAATGCTTTCACCGACTATATACGACTATATTAGTTTTTTATTATTATTATTGTGACACGACATTTGATCTCGACCCGTCTGATGATAAGCAAGCACCGAACTTTTTAGTTCGACTGCCGATTCGGTCGACCAGTGCGAGAGCTCCTCGGAACATTATCCGTGGTATAGACGATTCAGAGTTCGTGTAACCTCTGCATCTTCTACAATTCGGTCAGCTCGGCGCTGCAATGAATCCATTGCATTAAGAAGATACTTGGCAGAGCCGTCCCGAACAGTACTCCGCCATTTGAGCCTTGATAAAAGCAGGGGAAGCTCTGGCGCAAAGAAAAAGGTTAAAGAGATTTTTAGAACATTCTTCGTTGTGGCGACATAGGATGCATAAATCGTAGTCTTTGCGAAAATACAGAGCTCCTATTTTTTACTTACCGCCGATTAAAAAACTTTCCAAAGCATTTTATTATGATCTTGTTTTTTATAAGATTTATTTTTCAGCAAATTTATCTAATAGGAAAAATTCACTCCCTTTGTGTGTTTATAAGACAAAGCAATAAAAGTAGTGGAGTACACGTTCGGTTCTCAATGTGTTTCACCGTAAAGTTTGAGAAGCTCATTGGTAACGACTTCACCGGCCTATTTGGATTCAGTCCAAGATGTTAGATTACACTCGGAGCAACAAACACGCCGTGAATATATACTATATACGAGTACATACTATATAGATTGTATTATTTAATTTCAAGTAATTGTAATCGTAACTATGATCTTAAATGAATTTTAAGCTTAAACTTCAAAAATACTGGTTTAAAATTGATATATTGTATATTAGTGTACTTGAACTTTTAGATTGTTATTACGTCTATTGTTTCTATTAAAATTTGTAAATTTGGGCCTTTATCAATCACATTGTCATTATATTATGTCCTTTTTAGGTTCATCATCATCAGCCAGAAGACGTCCACTGCTGAACATAGGCCTCCCCATTAGAACGCCATTCCGCACGACCAGTTGCATCCACCGGTTATCCGTGACTTTCACTATGTCATCAGTCCACCTGGTAGGAGGCCTACCTACGCTACGTCTTCCGTTTCGTGGTTTCCACTCAAAAATCTTTGATGATGTGGTTAAGCGCTTTTCTTATCCTTTTATACCTAAAAAGATAAGGAAAGCGTTGATGAGTTTACTCAAATATAATCGACCGTCCATTTTAATTGTAATTAACAAACAAACAATAATACAATTCTTATATGAAATTCAGCTGAAACACATTTACAATACAGGTAGTATTTAATTTCGCGTGTGATTGTTAACAAATAAAGTGTGAAACATCAGTTATTGTATCCAAAAATATCCACTTCCCCCATCCGCCATTAGGGGCTAACGTATTTAATGACGCGTACTTGCGCACATCATGATGTATAGCTGCTTTTAATAATAATATATAAATAACATTTCACATGTTTTCAATATCATACAAATTGTTTGAATGTATCCGCTTTTACGTACCTATCTTATTATAAATAGCTACAGGCTTCTGTCCAGATTGTTGCTACCCAGATAGGGTATTGGCTACTTCCGCACGCTTGTCAATGCGAATAGGGCCAAAAGCGCCCACGAAGAAAAACCATTGCCTCAATTTTTAAGGCGTCTGTGGTGTAGTGGCAGTGCAATGGTTACGCAAACCGAGAGCACGTTTTCGAGACTTTAGTTGTCCTGTTTCTATGATACAAGCACTTTAATAGCTTAGTATAGAAATGTTAAAAAAGAGACGAAACCCGCTGCAAGAGACCACAGCGTCAAAATCAGAAGTGCTGGTATGGTATCAAATCGTGAAAAAATCTGAAATCACTCCTGAAACCGAGTTTAATGAAAAAAACGGATAAAGATTGCCTTGGCGGTGTCAGGAACCTCATAGAGAGTAGGGTAGGTATCGATCTGGTTGCGATTACATGACATACGTTTATATTTTAACTAGCACTATCTGCACATAAAAGTAAAACACATAAAATTTTAGATAGGCCGGCATAGTGAAAGTGACTGCCACTTGTGATTTGTGTTGGTAAATGGCTGTATTAGTTTTATGATATCTTGTTTATATTAAGAATTGTGGATGTGAAGGAAGCAAGGGAGTTGTGTAAGGATCGTGGTAAGTGGCGCTACATTGTCTGCCTATCCCTGTGGGAAAAAGGCGTGACAATTTGATTGATTTGATTCTACATCCTACTAGGTTTAAGTCAACCATAAATTAATAAATAAAACTTACAGACTTTTATATGTGGTGGCCTTTAATTAGTTCATTCAGATGTCTTAAGGTAGCTTAACAGCAGGCGATAAGATTTTAAAATAAATTGACAGTGCAATGGTTAAATAAGCAAGGGTTTGCACTGGCAAGGGTTTGAAACCACTCACGGTACCAATGTATCTTTGATATATGTACTTTGGTTGTCCTGTTTCTATGTTACAAGCACTTTATATTTAAAAAATATATATAACAATGTATATTTAAGAAATGAATAAATAAATAAATATAATGTAAAAGCATAAAATTTCCAATAATCAACCTTCACAAATGGGGGTGGAGAAAAATTAATCAATTTGCGTGTAGATTTAGCAGAAATTTTCTCCCTCCATAAGCAGATAAAGGGATGCAGCCATTACGTCGTATCGGCGTATATTCAAGCATTAGTTTGTTTATTTAGGGTCTACAGCAAACAATCATATTGCTCCTGTTGTATACACTGCGCACCCTCTACGCACAGATATATTATTTTTTGTCTACGCTGTTTACTTACATTCATACTGTAGAAAAACTATACGAATTTAAATAAATAACCATTCTATTGTAGTTATTTTTTAGATAGCAATTAAAAATTTAAGTCCTTAAAGATATTTAATAGCAAATAATAAAATATAAAAATATAAATATAAATAAGTGATATAAAACAACCGTGGTTGTAAACAAAAGCCTCTGTGTCAAAACCACTTGGCGGTATCAAAGTATTTCAGTTATCAGTTCTATGTGCTTTGGTCGTCAAATCAAATCAAATTAATTTGTCACGGCTTTTTCCAACAGGGATTAGCAGAGACAATGGAGCGCCATTTGCTACGTAACTAACATAACTCCCTCGCTTCATTTGGTCGTCACGTTTTTATAATACAAGCATGTTTAGTATCTTAGTATAGATTATTGATTAATAATTTTATAAGTGAACGTCACATCACTGCTACCAAACACCTTCCTCCAGTCGGATCTTTGACGTTGTTTAGATAGTTCTGAACAAGTATCAAAGATGTACTCAAAAATAACTCTTAAACTATTAATTGTAAGGACAATTGCACATTTTGACACACAAAATATTTTCGAACAGCAGTTCCATTGAGCCATTCCATCCAGTTCCATTCCATCCAGCCACGTTGAGCTACGGCAACTTAAGTTATATTATATCACACGAAAATTTGGTTCAGAAACTTCTAAATATGCGCCTTGAGCTGACAAATTGATACGACGTTTATCATAATTTTGAATGAAGTATATATATATTTGGCCGGCATAGTGACGGCGACTGAGGCAGCCATAAACTAACTCGGATGTTTCAGTCGTCGTCGCTCTTGGATCTCCTTATGCTTATCATCAGGCGAGTCAAGATCAAATGTCGTGTTACAATAAAAAAAAACTTTTCACAGTTATGCATGATACTGAATAATTTGTAACTTAATTTTCTTGTAAAGTCGTAAAGCATAAAAGTTAAACATAACCAATTAAGAAAACTTAATATAACTTGTAATAAAGCGCTCCTGTAACAATACCGTCCCTGAAATTAGCACTGAAAAAACTTATCCTTCAGCAGCCCTACTACACTTAAAACACTAAAAATTAATCGTGTATAAAAGTCTGAAAGGAAAGTTTCACGGAGTCAATTTTAAATCATTTTTATTTTTCATGTGATATTTTCATGCGTTGCCTCAATCGGGGCGACGAGATGAAAACTGAATTTTGGCTGAATGCCACGTTTTCAGGCTTGTTTGAGAAAAGGGTTTTAAAATTGTCACATGCTTGAAATTATTACGTCGCCCGTAAATGGCACTACGTTATTCCCGATGAAGCTTTTACTCGATACTGACAATAACAGAATTCTGTCAGCTTTAAGTACTATTTACTAAGTTTAACTCCTTGATTCACCATCAACTACGACTAATGTGATCATATTTCTACAGACACAGGGTTTGATTCCCAGTCTAAGTTGAGCTATATGCAGGGTTGATGTTTTTGCTATCCAATTTTCAATAAATATAATAATTTATGAAACCTTGGTTTCGTAGTGCCCATAGCCGTAGGAGGAGAATTGTGAATGTGAAGGAAGCGAGGGAGTTGTGTCAGGATCGTGGCAAGTGGCGCTCCATTGTCTCTGCCTATCCCTGTGTGACAATATGACAAAAAATATTTAAAATAACAATTTACAATATTTTTTATTTATTTATTGTAACTCGACAATGACTACTAAAGTGATTGGGTATATCAAAGATACATTGGTACAGGCAGCATCACATCACTGTCTGCATCTGCTACAGAAATATAGGCAAAAAGTACATAATATTATATCGATACATACAATATATAAAACAAATATTTAATTTTAATGCAGAACATAGCAAAACAACACTCGGGATCCGTTATTAGGAAGATTTAAGCCGATTTTAAATGTGTAGATATGAATTAAGAAACTATGCTATTTTCATAGTGTAGATATTTAACATTGCTTAACAGAATTCTACACCACTGGACTGTTTTATTCAGTTTATATTTAAACTTTATTCTTTACGCTGTCGGTTATTTTGATTTTTGATAATATATATTTTTAATGAATATCTTTACACAATCTTCTTTTTTATCATAATTATAATTCTCTTCAGAAGCTCCATAGTTTATTTATTATTATTATCTCTACGTTTTCATTAAGTAAAGTAATTCAGTAATATTGATTCCTCTATCTGTGTAATATTCAATTTGATCTGAATGCGTTGCGGTCACTGGCCGCTTTACGTGTTCATTGCACATTACAAAAGCTCAACCCCTTCAGTTTCCTGAAACACTGAAGCTTCATTTACACATAAACTGTTTAATACACTCATCGTTTTATATGTTGTCTTCTTCGCAGTAAACGTTTTTAAACAATATTTCCTGTCGACTTTTATATTCTGGAAAATATATATAAAAAAAATAATAAACAAGAAGCATTCTTTTATATTTTTTGAAGGCTACCTTGGTGTAGTGGCAGGTTACGCAAGGCAAGTGCACGGGTTTGAAACCACTTACCGGTACCAATGTATCTTTGATATTTTATATTGATATATATTTACTAAAGTGCTTGTTTCTATAACACAAGCACTTTAGTAGCTTAGTATAAAAATGTGAAGAAAATTAATATTGTACCACTGATCGCTGATTTAGATTTTTTACTATTTTATTATTCTAATTTTACCTCACTTAGGTTTATTTATTGTACTTAGACTTTGCATACCTAAAGATATGCAGATAGGCATATTGGCCACAGAGTTCTGGGTTCGAACTCTGTGTTCAATAATAGTAGTCAAGGGGATATCTGAATAGTGGCAATACCAAGGGAAATATAGTGCCTTGTCTATGGCAACACTGAACTTGCCATATTATTAATTCAGGCTTTACCTAACTAAGAATTTATATCACGCTTCAAATCTCCTTTGGGATATACAGAGATCCTGTTTGAAGACAGGGTTTATATTATTTTATTAAATTTCTTATTTATATTTTTAGTTTCATATGTCATAATTTACATTGCTTTGTCTTCATACGAGGCAGAACCAGGGGGGTGTTTTTCAACCAAATCGGAGACATCTTCAAAAAAGTTGGGTTGCCTAGTGCCCATAACCCCATAACCGTAGAGCTTGTATTAAGTGAATTGTGGATGTGAGAGAAGCGAAAGAGTTGTGTCAGGATCGGGATTGTCTCTGCCTATCGCCCGTACAGGCGTGACAATTTGATTGATTGATTTGATATCCTAAAACGAGTTAAAGCTCCATCTATAGTCATAAGCACGGTAGAAGCCCGCTCTCGAAAAAACTATTGAATATTTCGCAAGTAAATATGGCAAAATTTATTAAATTAGTATTTAAATAAAACATTTATGTATTAAAAGGAATAAATATAAATAAATTAATATAAAACGGCGTTCATCAAAGAAAGTAAGCAATTATTAAAATTGCATTGTAAAATCATGAACCAGTTTCACTGGAGTCATGCATAGAATTATTTATGCATTATAGTGATGTTGTTATTACAAGTATATCGATAAATAAAGATATTTTAGCACTATTCGGTTTATATGCCGAGTTCAAAACCACTTGCCGGTACCAATGTATTATGTACTTTGATCGATTTCTATGATACAATAACATTATGTAGCTTAGTATAGAAATGCAAAAATAGTAAATTATAGATAAGTACTTAGAAATACAATAAATAACAATACGAAGATTTACAAAATATATTTTAAATTATAATCTATCGAAATAAGTTGCCACATCGGTTAAAGTTAAATTGTAAATAAGAGAGGAATCGGCTACCTGACATAAGTAGTTTAAAAGAGTAGTAGAAAACATTAATAAAAAAATACCCATTGTAAAAAAGATTTACCTCTTAAACAAGTAATGCATTATATAATATAGTTCAATAACCTAGGATACTTCAAAGGGAACAAAACTAAAACTTATAAAAATAAAAATCTCATACAGGTATAGGGAGAGGTAATGAAGCGCCACTTACCACGATCCTGACAAAAATCTCTTGCCTCATTCACGCTCACAATTTATCTTTGTACAAGCTTTATGGACATGACTACTGCGGACCCCTGATTATTTATTAATGTCCCCCATTTAACTAAGGATGAATCTTCTGAGTCATCGCTGTTTTCTTTTTCTTATTCACTCTGATTAATGGGTTTTTATATGGCGACCACGATTGCTGCAAAACTTTTTACAAACATATTTTTACAATTAAATATTATTATCGATATTTATAATTATGCCCCTCACTATATAATAGTGACTTAGTTCCGAGGCTGGTATGGAGCACATTACGAGCGGCAGTAGGCGCCATTGCTTCACACGTTTTGTGGAAATGAACAAAGCACATTTATTTTACTTACGTTAAATTATTTTATATATTTTGACATATTTAAATTAAGTATATATTTAAAAAAATTAACTGAGTTTATACAGCTGAGTTGCCTAGTGCCCATAACCATAGAGGTTGTATGAAGAGAATTGTGAATGTGAAGAAAACGAGGGAGTTTTGTCAGGACCGTAGCTAGTGGAGTTGCATTGTCTCTGCCTATTCCTGTGGGAAAAAAGCGTGACAATTTGATTAATTGAATAATTATTTTAAAACGAATTATGATCGCATTCCGCCTATATTAAGCTGAAGTGTAGGCTAGCATAGTGAAGTCACTATGCTAGCCTGGCTAAATTACAGACTTGCAGGTCTACCAGCAGTCTGAACCACACTTTTTTCCGACTTATTTATTCTTACACTTTTTTTTACATTTCGGTACTAAGCTAATAAACGAGCTTGTATCATAGAAAAAGGACGACCAAAGTACATATATGAAAAATACATCGGTATCGTTAAGTGTTTTTGTTTTGTTTTAAATCGGTGGCTCTTGTCTTGCGTTACATATTCACTACCACTACACCACGGTCGCATGTGGTACTACCAGATTGTTTTAACAGCGTAGGTAGCGCTATATATATATCTAGTAAGTATATATAGCGAGTCACTTTAAAGCGATTAGAAGTAATAAACCGGGTGTAATATAAAAGAGCTTTCGTAACAAAAAACTTGGGTAAGCGTGTAATTTGGGAATCATCGTTGTAATTAAACTG
Source organism: Tinea trinotella (assembly GCA_905220615.1). NCBI lineage: Eukaryota > Metazoa > Arthropoda > Insecta > Lepidoptera > Tineidae > Tinea > Tinea trinotella. The sequence goes on along the minus strand of HG992307.1, from coordinate 441,014 downwards.
AATTCAGGATCTGTCGTAATTCCACTATGCCCATCTCACTCTAACGCACACTCTAAACTCTTCGCACTAATTAGAATTAAGCCACTTGTTAATTTACTTTGAAATTTTTACTCAAATTTTATTATTATTTTTGTCATGTACTAAACTTCTTTCACTTTTACTTCGAAATGAACACAGGTTTCTACGTATAATGTATAGGTTGGTTTTCTTTGGTGACGGCGATTGAAATCTCTATGCTCTGCCATTAGTAAAGATTCGATAGCGACTGCAGACCGCACTACAAGATTTTATTAAACTGTATGACGCGGCCGCAGTATCGCGTTGCACGGAATCAATCTCATACAGATTCATATAGACCAGTAGTGCGGTCTGCAGTTGCAGTTGCAGTTGAATCGCACTAGTAGTCTAGTCGGCAGCGCGCAAATAGTTTTTTTTTTAATTCAGGGCTACTATGACTATGAATAGTAGTGATATTTACCTATTGCCGTTAAGCAATAGCGGTCCTAAATTACTGGTGTGTATTTAATACAATTTATGAGTCTAATAATGGCCGCCTTTAAATTAGGATAGAGTAGAGATAGAGTGACGCATACCAGTAGATGAGCCTGTCGCCATGGACGACAAGGTTCGTTTGAATGCGGAAAGGTACAATGGAAAAAAGATTCTGTACAAGTGTACTTTCTGTACATTTATTTATTTTGATGGTGTGAAAACAAATTGCAATCTTAAATTTAGCATAAAAATATATTGTTAACTTAGAACTAGATTGCAATTAAAAAAATATGCACACACTGCAAAAAAGAATGGGTTGCCTAGTGGCCATAACCATAGATTGGTTATTGGTGACAAATTGATTGGTTGATTGATTGCAAAAAATAATTATTTTTATAATAATAAAAAATACAATATCTATTTTTAAGTGTACATACTGTTAAGTGACTTAGATGCATTTCAGAATCAGCTTGGAAGTTACCGGTTCCGACTAGGCCAGCATAGAGGATACTAACAATTATTTAGCTCCGTTTATGGGCCGAAGTCAAATACAATAATAAACTAAATCTAAATCACGATCAATCCAGATTTTTTCTCCAATCCGCACTATAAGATACAACGCCTTCAATAAATTTCAATTGTGACATTTTGAATATCAACCCCAATAATAAATCTGAGAGAAAAAGACATAAAAATAGGATTAGATGGAAAAATAAAATTTCCAGAAGAATTTTTAATCCACTTTCATAGGAGAACCTCCTATTCCTATCTGTTCATAAAGTTATAATGAATTGGTTCTCTAAGAGCGGGTGCTTCGACAAAGTGTGATCGTCTGTGTAATACTCTGATTTACTAGCCATTAGCTTCTTAATCCTATATATTCCCTATCCACACACAAATATCACCTTTATTCTTTATAGAAATAAGAGTGAAATCGAGTGCATAGAGTAATTATTAGTACTTCATCTATTCCCATGGATTTCATATAAGAGGCGACCAAGGGACTATTTCTGGGATTCCTTATAAGGGGATGAAATGTTTTAATCTAAAGAAGTGCACAAAATATAAGGATAGAAATATTGCAGCCAGTGCAACAGTTTTTTTTAATATGTGAATATTTTTAGGTAACATAAATATGGCATCCGTGGGCGAATGTTTATCCTGAATCAAATAATGGATAAGGAGTTGAATATATTATCCATAATATATACTATTATGGATAATATATTCAACTCCTGCGATTTGACATGGCAAAAAGACTCGGCAGCTCTTTTCGAGGAGCTCTTTAACCTAGTTCCTACTTCCCGCGATACCCGCACAGGTCGAAAGAATCCGCATTCTGTCGACCGAATCGGCATCGGCTGTCAATCTAAAAGGCTGAACGCGTCTATTCATTGTACTGTTAATAATAATACAAAGTAATAGTTGAACGATTTCTAATTTGCAATCCTCTATTTGTGTAATAATGATCTTAGTGAAAATCACATTAACTATGTTTTGTGTAGAAAGCAAGATGCGAGTTATACACCAGTTGTTATGTGTTTTGCTTACAAGCCGATAACAGGACTACCCGCTGTACTCCCCAGACGACATTTTACTCCAACGATGTTCGCGACTCGAATCTGATTGTGACTTTTACTATGTACATATTCTTGAACTTTTTCATATTGAAATGAGTTCATTTATAAACTAAGTCGGTTTTCTTAAAGTAAGTTAATGTATTCCACTAGTCGATTCGTCAAAGAAACGTAGTTCCGTCAGTCAAACACCTAGACTGTCAATTTGGCGGTCAGAATACGAATGTGCCGACTTATGCCTCGTGCTTGATAATTGTAAAGTTCTTTTTATTTTTATTTTGACACGACGTTTGACCTCGACCCGTCTGATGATAATCAAGAGGAGGTCCAAGCGTAACGATAATTTCAAAAATCGAATTAGTGTCCGGCTGCCTCAGTCACCGTCATTATGCCGGCCTAAAGTGCTTCTTCACGCATCGCTTGAAGAATCCAAGGTCATAGGATGGCAAAAACTTATCAATTGTTCTACAAAGAAAAGACGCACCGAATTTTTTCGTTCAAGTATTTCATAATCAAAACAGAAGTAATAAAATAAACCATAGCTATATTCAATTCTGAATCACCACATTCAATCACATTCTGAATTTGTCAACTCGTACGGCAATCATCTCTCGTACAAAAAGATTCAATAATAAAATTTATTTCGCGCTAGTTAATTAACAACTATAGTTGACGAAGTAACACTGCAATGGATAGTGATAATCATATTTATAAAATTAATCAATCAAACTGCCACGACACCATTCCACAACGGGGAATCATTTCCACGATACTGACACAAAAAACACCATTGATTCCTTCACATTAGGTTTGTGGAGACTTTATTTATTTATGAAATTCGCATTTCTATACTAAGCTACTAAAGTACTTGTGTCATAGAAACAGGACAACAAAAGTATATTAAAGATACATTGGTTTTGCAATGTATCTAGCAGTTTTGAACCCGTGCTCTCGGATTGCGTAACCATTGTACTACCACTACATCACGGTCGTCTTCATCGTAGATTTGTATCGTCCTAGTTACACTTACTGCCGATTTATTAATCTCGTATATATGCACTCCAGCCTGATGTTAAATCGGAGTGCGGTAACTGTCACATCTACTATGCCGGCCTATCGGGAAATAGCAACCATCAAGCTAATACTAAAACGCAACTAAGTCACTTGACGTTCTCAAGTACACTTTAAAATAGATACTGTACATACTTTTCGTAATGTTTAGACGAATTGTTTTAAATGCTGTGATTCCGTTTAAAATTAAATAAATAAACAAATGATAATTGTCATTCCATTGTAGAAATTGTAAATAATATCTTATAGTTGACATAATGTTGTGAAATACAGTAGCAATTTCAGTGATTTCAGGAATAGAGCATCTGATTGTGTCTTTTACGGCACCTGTTTGGGCGACGTGTCACTGAAGAAGGCCGCTTTGTCGCATCGTGATCAGAATATTTGTCACTTATATGCATAGATCGTTATATCAATAGACGGAGCTCGTCACGCTCGCCAAGTGAAGCAACCAAACAAATGTCAACGATCCATTTTGAATTGGATAATCGCAATGTGCTGCTACGAAATTCTGTTGAATTGTTTTTGAAAAGCAGTGTCTAAAGTTTTATAGTCTATACGTTCATACAATATATGTAAATTGATTTTTTCTTGTTATTTTCACTTGAAAATATTTGATTCTACATGTTTACAAAGATATTGTTATTTGTTTCATTATTTGTTAAATTGTATTTATAGCTTAATTGTGTTACCGTAGAGCTTGTATGAAGAGAATTGTGGATGTAAAAGAAACGAGAGAGTTGTGGCAGGAGCGTGGCAAGTGGCGCTTCATTGTCTGGAATGGTGTTGTCCATTGTCCATGCTCCGTTATGCTCCAGTGGTAAAAAGGCGTGACAATTTTACTGATTTATTGATTGTGTTATGGTTGACAGTATCCAGACTCTGGAGCCACTGCAATTTCGCAGAGGCGGCAGCTCTATGTGTCCTTCCTCGTCTGTAATACGGAGAATATTATTTAACTACTCGTAATAAACGAAGCACTTTTTTCGCTTTAAACCTTGTTTCTACCTCGACCTGATAGCTCCTAGTCTGGGAAAGCATCCGCATTCTATCTTCTATCAGTACGAAGAGATTAATAACTACGTATGTGAAAAGAGTGTGTCAGGATCGTGGAAAGTATTGCCCATTGTGGCAGTTGATTGATAATTACATCAGCCAGTCTATTTCTGTCCATCGCTGCAAAAATAAAGGCGTGAAAGTGATAATTTTCAAAGTATATTATTTGCCAATTATGTAAGACTAATGGAAGAGGTGTTGTGTAGTAAAAGTTTGTGAGTAATAGCAAAGTTAATTAATATATATTACAATATGAAACATTATACTTTTTAAAAGTTTTATATTACTGAATTTGTGCTTGTCTAAGGCTTTGCGCAAGTATGACTTTAACATACTTTATAATATGACCACAGACATCATCATAGAGTTTGTATGTAGAGAATTGTGGAAGTGAAGGAAACAAGAGTTGGCCAGAAGGCGTCCACTGCTGAACATAGACCTCCCCCTTAGAACGCCATTCCAAACACAAGATGCCAGTTGCATTCACCAGTTATTTCTACTTTCACTATGTAGTCAGTCGACCACTTAGGAGACCTATCTATACTGCGTCTTCTGGTTCATAGTCTTCCATCAATCTTTCTTCGCCATCGGTTGTCGGTTGTCGAGCCATGTACATCACATAATGTTTCCAAGGGGATCTCCGCCTATCCCTTGAAAAATAGAGGCGTGCAAAATAGGCCATGAGTGCAAACCATGACTGCTGCAATAGATAAATCACTAAGTAATAATAGAATTAAGTAGGTTGCTTTCTTTAGCAAAAAAGAAATTCGACCTTTGATTTTCCTTTAAGTTAAAATATATTTTGGGATTAATTTAGTATATATTTTATAAAAGAGCCCTCAAACGTAAACATGCAGATTTAATTTAAAAGAGGAAGGTCGTTGTCAAATAAAATAAAATAATTAAAGAAAATGCGAAAGGGTAGAGGCGAGGCCTGGGGTGGCCTCGTATCAAAATTCATTAGCAGTTAGCGGCTTTCAAAGGGACTGCTAATAAAAAAAATGGTAACTACGACATGCGCACACTTTACATTGGTTCCGTACTTTTTTTATTGTCTTTATGTACTAATGTATAAATTGCCTAGTGCCTATAACCATAGAGCTTGCATGAGGAGAATCGTGGCTTTTTTTTTTATTGTGACTCGACATATGACAGCACCCCGCTTGATGTTAAGCCAAAGTGTGGAACATGAATGTCACTGCTACTACAATTCAATAACTGTGAGTAGCAATCACATCCACTATGCCAGCCTAGATGGAACCGGCAACTTACAAGCTGATACCGAAACGTGACCAAATCACTTCACGGTCTGTATACTTGTAAGTGGTGGTACTACCCCGGATCGGCAGACTGGGTACCACTGCCTACCACTCTTTGATAACCAGACCAGAAGCAAATATCCATCTCTTTTTTTTTATTAACAAATATTTGCAATATTTAATACTAATAAATATTACAAATAAAAGCTATGAAACAAATATTTGCTCCGACCGGGGATCGAACCCGGGACTTTACGCGCAACAAACCAGTCGCTAAACCGTTCGTCCACGCCTGGCTGTGAGGGAAGTGGCGCTCCATTGTTTCTGCCTATCCCTGTGGGAAAAAGGCGTGACAATTTAAATGATTGATTGGTATACCTACTACGGCATATAATTGGACCCTATCTAATGTTATATACTTAGATCTGGCATAGCGAATTTACAAAGGCAAATTCAATGCCGTTAGACATTCTTATAGTGAGAGGATATTCTTATTCTTATAGAGGAGGATAAGGGGATAGACCTTTGAGAATAAACAGAAAAATGTATGAAGACGAAGTACAAACTATGTACAAAAAGAAGACGAAATAATAATATACATACTAAAATAATTGTATATGCCTAGATATTAAAATAATAAAAAATACACTATTTATAACAATTAAGTAATCTTATTTGTTATAAATATAATTTAGCAGTGTTCTGGAGTTTTTCTGATTTATCAAAATAGCACTTTGGCAACTAAGGTTGCGTTTACGACAGAGGAAATAATGAAAATAGATGATTTATATATTTGATGGATACAAAAGGTAACACAATTTCTTTTATTTCTTCTACCGTTTATAAAGGAAATAACAATAGTTATGTCGCTGTATACTATACAATTTGCGTATTTAGTATTTCCTTTTAATTTTCCTAAACAATAATTAACTATAAGCAAGTTTATTATCAATTATTTTCTGAATTTTCTGTTAATCATCAATAATTAGATGTATTAAACATAGTTCATAAATATATAGACGACATCTTTTCAATATATTGTAGACTATGAAACGTCCATTTGCCTAATCAGCTAACATCACATGCGGTCCTGTGTGTAGTCTTAACAATATTAAACATAACTTTATCAGATAGATTTATATATACATATAGTAAAACTGTCAATATATAATTAATTTAATTGTTTGTTACCACTGAACCCTAAAAGAAATCTAAAAAAGTTCCATTACATTCTGAACAGTCCTGTGGCATGTTTTTGGGTGACATTACGCCACACACATAATCCAACCTTTTAAGGGGTACACAGTGACACACAATTTGAATGGAACGACGTTCTTCACAGTTAATTTATAAGTTAAATATTTATTTATTCATTTTTTAATTATGGCACTGGAGTGTGATCCACAAATAAAGACGACTGATGTTATTGACAGCAGCATACACTGTCAACCAGCCTGAATTCGGCAATGTACAATCTGATACAGAAACATTTTAAAGTGATGGTACTCCCCTGGGTCGGAGGACTGAAAAAAAATTAATTGACGCATTAATATAGATAGACAAGGACATTGGAGCGCCATTTTCTTATGACATAACTCTCTCGCTTCTTTAACATTCAGAATTCTCTTCATAGAATCGCCTTAGTTATGGCTACTGCAGACGGATCGAGTCTCTGTTTTAATTGCCATTTACTTCATAATAATATTAACGCTTCAATGGACTAAAGTCACTAAAGTTTTTCTTGAATGCACAATAAAATAATCTTATAACATACAAGCTTTTAAAGGCGCCAAATATCTGCTGTTCAGTCGAAAATTGTGAAAATCGCAGAAATTGCTATTATATATTTGTTCCCTTTTATTTGCTTCTTTTTCTTTAACAAGTTTTACAATTTTTAAGTAAAAAATATACAGCTCTTTATTTGAAAATATAAACATTCATATGAATTGGTGTAACGTTTTTAATTTTATAACTACATACAATAACAAATTCATCAGATTATTAACCATTTTTATTTTTATTAAATTAAAGAAATATTAAAAGATAATATTTACTTACTATTATTTTAATATAATATTTGCCAACATAAGGGATTATAATAATGCTCAACAATGTTATATATAATATAACTATAATAATAATAATAATAGATAACAACTTGTGTTATTGGTTGTGCCCATTTGTATTAAACGTTGGCCATCAGCCAGATTTAACTTAACACCGCTATATACACACTTGGTCATCTAAAAAGGATTAAACAATTTTAAACTTTATTAATAACCGAATAAGATTATTATTATTTTAGTAATAATTGAGGTTTAATAAAAACAAGTGAACGTTTAAATGTGATTTTTAGTCGTTGCCAAATTGTTCTTAATTATGAAAACTGGAATTGAATGCAGCGGATGAAAGGGACGATTCGCATACAATGCATTTTGTTTATCCATTATATTTGTTCATGTTATTTATTAAATTACTTTTAAAATAATATTATGGTTTCGTTTTTTAGAGTTCCGTAGCCAAATGGCAAAAAACAGAACCTTGAAGTAGTATAATGTGTGTAACTTCTCTGTAACTTCTAAAATAAGAGAATGATAAAACTAAAAAAATATATATTATATGATGTACATTACCATGCAAACTTTCACCGAAAATTGGTTTGAATGAGATATAGTAAGTAGTTTTTTTCATACGTCATTAATCGTAAACCGCAATTTACCTTTTATTCAATTAACTCAAATAATAAAATCGATCAATTTTTCAACGAACTACAAGAACTTTTATATTATTATGTTACTTCCTAAGCTCCCAATAAATATAGATTAAAAAAAAAATGTTACTTCCTGTTACGGAACCCTTGCCGACTCGCACTTGGCCGCTTTTTTATATTGGCACAAGATATACCAGGTAATGCACACCGTCGTACATGAATATACTCTTTAATCTGTAAACTTCTGTTATAGATCGAAGAGTAGGTGCGCCCGTTACAAAAGCTCGCTACAGAAGTACTTTACATGCTGATCTTTAAAAGCCACTGGATCCTTACCTGAAATAATAACTTAATAGAACTAAACATAGTTATATTGTCTATTACAATGTTCTTGCAAGACATTGTTACTTTTATTGTAACTTCAAAGGCTTCTGTTTTCCATTTCAGTAATAATATTGTTATATCTACAAGTAATGAAGTTAATGTTTCACGTATATACATAGTGAAAACTATCAATCAATTAATAAATATTATACTTTGAATTTCTTTCAGAAGTAATTATAATTAATTAAATATTTCGTAACTTTACAACAAATGCACTAAATCGATATACTTACAGTATTTTATTATTTATTTTTGCGATAAAAATAAATAAAATGTTTGGCATAGTTTTATATTCCATTAATTTATAAAAAACATAAATGTAATTAATTAAAAATCTAAGCTATTACGTCGCTATTATTGCCGTTGCCAAATAAAAACGATAAATGTGCAATAGCTTTGAGTAACTAAGTTCCATATTAATTCATTTTTACAAAAAAAAACAAGCAAAATAAAAATCATATTTTTATAATAATATCTTAAAATATCTTACTATATTTTGATTTTGTTCAGCTGAGAGTTTCAGGTATTCATGAAGAGGAGTCACATGAAAAAAGCAATTACAAAAATACATTTGGTGCAAAACAAAGGGGTAGAAAGTATGAAAATTAAAAACTTAACAAATGAAAATGTAATGGAGATACGACATTAATAAAGAGTGGGCGCGGCTGATGTCAAAAATTCTGGATGCATTTGGGTTTTTAACCTCAAAAATGTATTCGTATTAAATGGTAAAGTGCTTTCATGCTGCGATGCACAACAATAAACGTTTTATAACTAAAACGGAACGATATTCAAAAACGATAGCATCACTTGTACTAAAAACATACACGAATATTTTTATCCAAATTCATCTTTAGGGTTCGGTTGTGGTGGGTTATCAAACTAAATCACTTTTAAATGTAAATCGTATTTTATTTTTATTTTTAGGAATGTACTTTTAAGCTCACACTGCAACGTAACTGTGTTTAAAAGTAATAGGTAGCTCTATTCTGAGTTCATTGCAGACTGGAAAAATATGCCATGAAATTAATAACCGCCTCATGTTCTACGACTAAATGATTTTAGGAACAACGTGTTTAGGGTTATGCATTGGCTTCCATGAGGAAACACCGGCCATCGGCTTAGACATCTCCAAATCCGTAGAAAGGTTTGGCATAAAGCCCTTGTTTCTGAGTTGACAACCTAGAAAAACAAATCGGATACAACTTGTAGTTTTTGATTAAATTAATGTTGCTGCTTGGCCGTTGTCTCACAGTCAGTATGAGTGAGCCTTAAAATCATGGCTCACATTTACTATAGCATTTGCAGCTAAACTTAAATTTGTACAAAATAAAATATGAAATTTAACGAGAAATAAAATATTTATGTTTTCATGAATTTATTAACCGCACTCCAGCTTTACATCAGGCGGGATACTGGCATATTTGAAAAGAACAGTTAGTTGTTTCACAAAGTACTATTTGATTATCACTATTTGAATCAGGGGGCCGACCGCGCAACTTCAATGGGAATGACAATGAAGTTCATTCCCATTTGTCAAATAGTTACGCGGTCACTGTTAGTGTTAAAAACAACATTTATTCATTCGGACAATGAGTTTTAATAATATTGAACTGTTAATGAAAATGAACATCGATTCTTAGTGCGACCGCGCCGCAATTTTAATTTCGAAGCTCATTAAAGGAGATCAAGTGTCAAAACGAAGCTCATTGTCATTGAGTTACGCGGTCAGGCTGCTGGTGCTGATATATGTTCTGTTACGATGCAAGTAGCGTAAAAATATACTGGCTATACTGAATAGGTAGATGGCAGCAATTAAGAAATTTTAAAAATATAAATGTTCACGTACGTGATACAAAAATGTAAGTACTTTACGAGCAACACTAATGAATATGAAGTTGTACTATAAATTTTCATTCAACTAAAAAGCATGAAAGGTATTTTCAGTAATAGTCCACAAATTTTAAGGGTTTTTATTATATAACACAAAATAGTTTGAAATTATGAATATGTAATGATAAGGTAAATATTAAATTGAATTTTATTTTTACAAAAAAAAGCTAAGATTAGGATTTTTATTGTTAGTCTCCTCTTGCTTACCGTCAGGGGGTCCAAGAGTGCCAAGTAATAATAATAAAACATAAATAATAATACGAATATATGGCTATAGATATGCTTTATGGCGACAAAAAAGACAACTCTGGCCGGCATAGTGAGTGAACCGACCATAAACTGAGCTGGTATTTTCGTTAACTTTCTTGGATCTCCCTTTGCTTATCATCAGGCAAAATATTGTCACAATAAAATACATATATACTCAATTAATTGAAAGAAGAGTTTTTATTTTGTAAATAACTGCTTTATGAATGGTAAGATTTTTTTATATTATCGCGACATATGATCGCACAGCGCTAGATGTAAAAGCATTTTTTTACACTATTTTAGATGTTTCAATCATGACTCCGTTATCTAAGGGATAGCCAGTAGAAAACTGAATATCTTTACCGGTAATTTTTAATCGGTACCGTCTCACCTACTAATCCATAATCAAAAAGAATTAGAAACTCTCACAAGACTTAGTAATATTTCAAGAAAATTCAGCCATTTAAGTTGACTTTGCTGAAATTTGTGCAAAGTTTCCTACGTAGTCGGACTATAAAGATGCATTTCAGACGAATATGTGCGGACAAATTCTTGCTTCAGCTATTTTATCTTAGCTTTTGTGCAGCTGTGAAAATTTCGACACTATCTCACAATTCAAGGAAACTGAAATTGTATAGAAATGATTTAGGTACGCTGAATATAACATAATGATTTAAATTTTATTTATATTAAATCGTATTTTTTTCCAGTCTTTGTCGCTCTTGAACTCTCACCATCAGGCAATTTTTTTTAATATGTTGACACGAACTTGATTGACCTTGACCCGCCTGATAATAAGCAATAGGAAATCCAAGAGTGACGACGATTGAAACGAGCGAGTTAGTTCACGGCTGCCTCAGTCGCCGTCACTATGACTGCCAAGTCAAGTTTAGTTGTCGAGTAACAATAAAATATATATTTATTTTCTAATAAACTACAATACGAAGCGGCAGTCGAACTAAAAAGTTCGGTGCGTATTTTCTTTGTAGAACAATCGACAAGTGGAATGCCTGCCTATGTGTACTCTTTATCCTATGATCTTTTTTTTAAATAAAACCACATAAATCTTTTATACCACATAACATCGTAGCTCGCTTGCAAAATAAAGTACTTAAGGAAAATACATGCGATTATTACTTCAGAAGCCATTGTGTAAGTGATTCGAAACAACAGCAATGTTATTTTACGACGTAGCACTAGCAGAGCAAAGAATGCTCTTTGAATTGAAGTCGCGGTTTTATTAACCTATTTACATTTACTTTTTTTACATTTCTATACTAAGCTACTAAAGTCGATGTGAGTAAAGCGAGGGAGTTGTGTCAGGATCGTGGCAAGTGGCACTCCATTGTGTCTGCCTATCCCGTTAGGGAAAAGGCGTGACAATTTGAATTGGAATGGCTGGATTATTCACTGCTAATGCCACTACTATATTTTATTTAAATTTGCAAATGTATAATGTCAATGCAACGCCGTCCGTTTCAGACGCCTGGCCTTGTTTATACTATAATATGTTATACTAATATCTTATAATAATTATATTAACATTCCTGCATTTAGAATAATTATAATATAATTTAAAACATTATTTATCCAGACGTTTTGGCTGTGTAAAGAATTAAGACCTGTTTATAACTTTTAATTGATATTTTAACATATTAGGTATTGTCTATTGCTAAATCCTATTTCTTTCATTCAAACTTCAATAATGATCCATCTTGTAACAAAACGAAATTTAGCCATTTGTAAAACAACCTTATGACTTGTCAATCGGTTACTGCGAAATATACATATCTATCTAACAACAATGACCTTTATTGCGATTGTGATAAGTGTCAATATCGTGTAAAGTGAAATGGTATTTACAGAATCTCGGGAACAAACTGTACTTATTGACAATACTTAATCCGTGAATGAATTATTTGTTCGAGAAGAAACGAGGTCGCGAGCTCACTTCTTAGGGGCACCATAAAGCACCATAACATTTTCTAAATCATGTTTATTAGGAGCTTTTGCCCTTTAAGACATGTCAGCTTAATAGAGGGTTAGTAGGGAGTCGCCGATAAAGGCAAGAAATCATATTACAAATTTTAATAACATTTTCCTGATCCCTATATGATAAACTAGGCCGGCATAGTGGATGTGACTGCTACTTGTAGCTATTAAATTGTAGTAGTAGTGTTATCCACTTATAAACCGCACTCCAGCAAGCGGGACGTCGATATGTCGAGTCACGATAAAATAAAACTATCTGTTCCCTGCGGTTTCACTCGCGTTTATAAACTGTGACTCGTAATGTGAATACATGACAGGACCCCTTGTCTTAAATTGGCACTGTAAGGCATCACTTTCACGCTGAAACACTCTTTACTTCTTATCTACAGCATAATATTATATTCCTATATAAACCTTACCCCCTTTAGTATTATTTTTGGTATTTCTTCAAGTTCCTGGTACAATTTGTCTCTATACCAAAATTCATTAGAATTGCTTCAGCTATTTGGGTGTGAAAACGTAACAAACAAACGACAAACAGAGTTACTGTCGCATTTATAAAAATTGTATAGATTACTCTGCACCAAACCAATATGAAACCACAACGTGTCGCCTATTACTACTTATAGTAGGGGAACGAGTTAAAGGAACGCGCGAGGAATGCGGTTGTGACGTCATGGTCACGTGTCTATTATGAATAGTAAAGTAACATGCAAAATGTCGATAACAATAAACACACACTTTCCTTAAAACGCAAATAGATCTAGTTAGTAAAAATTATAAATGTGTATTAAATTGAAGTATAAACATTAGACAGCAACAATTTTTAATGAATTATATATTAATTTAATTTTGAGAATAGTGACTGCATGTTTTTTTTCTTTTTCACACATTTTAATCACGTTTTTAAGCCACGGTTCTAGCCTAATTACGGATGAAGACTCTCTTTTATTCAATTAACTCACTAATTTTTCAATAATCAAACAAAGAAAATATGGACACGTTTTTATCGATATTAAATGACATCGCCGAGCTATGAGCGTCACTAAAAGTGGCCACTAAGATACGGGTGGTGGTTGTTTTACGCCCCACCGCACCTCAGCCCCCGAATTCATTTAGCTCGTTCCCCAACTATACATAGGCCACCAGCAGAGACAGCAATTGTTTTGATCGCATTGAGAATAGTTTTACGTAACTTTCGACGCACACGCAGTACGTTCTTAATTCTTAAAATTAACAGGTCTTAATTCTTTATACAGACAAAACGTCTGGATAAATAATGTATAAAATTATATTATAATTTTATAATTGTTCTAAATGATGCATGTATGTATTTTTACCCATGGCTAAGCATAGACAATTCAATAAAAAAATAATAACAATAATTAAATAATAATTATTGTAACATGTAATTAATTTAATAATAATTATGGTTTTATCCTTAAATATCTAAACGTTATATTTATTTTTGTGAGCCGTAAATTATCCTAGAATGATAAAATAAAATAAATTAAATCCTAAAGAGTGGTCTCCCTACAAATGAGCGATGAACGAGCAAAAGAAATGCTCGGCAGAGAGGGAGAGAGGAAGTAACGACTCAGCATCAACATCATCTGTTGCTGTTTTTTTATTTATTTATTTTCTTTTGTCGCCAATTCTCCATTTTGTCATTCGATTGTCTGATAAGTAAGCATCGATTTTTCTCACACAATAGAATAAAATATTTAATGTTATTTTTGGAAATAGGTTAATACGTCTTCTTATAAAGTAAATTTTGCTAAATAAACATTTATTTCAGACATAACATAAGAATATATTGAAATTATTTGGCATAGAGATCGATAGAAATCACAGTCGCGATAAGTAAATAAATAAGTAAAGTATCTAAAAACTCGCATAATAGTCGTAAAATCAACATCCCCTTGTTTCCATTGCACTTCACCGTCGCGGCAGCCCCAGCTAGATCATCAATGCTTTCTTTATCATCATAGCTTTATTATCAAAGTAACAAGTCAAAGAATAGCTCGTAACTTGCGGCGTGCTTGCACGATTCATAAGATACGCGACTGTGATGCAACAGGTTCCGACTAAGCCGTCATCAAGGAGGTGACTGCTACTTACAGTTATTTACCTGTAAGTAGCAGTCACCTCCATTCATGGACCACACTTGATGTTAATTAGGCTGGAATAATTAACATCAAGTGGGGTACTGTCATAGTCGATTTTTATGCTACCCACCCTACCAAGTCAGTTTTCGCCTTGACAGTACTTATTATACTTTCGTTCTAGAGCTATTAAGGATGTCGAGTGACTCTAGTGATGAACAAAATCAAGTCTTCTTTATTATTATGAATAAAGGAAATTTCAAATGCGCTCATACATTGAAAAATATATTAAATAATTTAACTCATTAAGCGTAAGTATATTAATTACATTGGTTTTCATAAAAACTTATTATTCGTTAAATTCAATGCGATAATAAGTTAAATAATAAATGTGATATTAATGGCGCCCAGAGAGATATTACATAATTAATTAATTCAATTAATACAAAACTTTGTTATCCAATTACAAAGTAACTTTTCAATTGAGCGGCTTATACTTCAATTTTGGATTATCTTGCGCTTATTATTATTTAGACAATTTTTGCAATATTATATTGTTTAAATATAAACAATGTTTCACTGAATTAAACAATTTTTTGTACGACTTACTATCACGTTTATTTTGGTGTTTGATTTTACAATATATCAGACTCTCCGTGGCCACGATGTCGAAACGTCGACTTTTTACATTTTTTTATTAAACGGCGGAATAATAATTAAAAATGGTAAAATCAAAAACATAAAGAAAAGCGATAGTGAGTCGCATAAAAAAATTGTTTAATTCATCAATCAATGTTCGCGCAAAATGTTTCACTGGTATTTTATTTTATCGTGTTATATTTCTATGTCTTATTTTACTATAATATAATAAAATATTCATGGTTAGTAAACAATATTAATCATAATTTTGTGCAAACTGTTTCCATGTTATTTCTTTCATTCTTCCGAATATTCCTTCATACATCGTTCTTGTTTATTGTGACATCTAGAGTTGCCTCATGGTAAGCAAAGGAAAGTCCTAAATCGACGACGGCTGAAAACCTCTTTAAAGTCTTTAGGTTTATTTTTGCCTCATCGTCGCCCCTATGCTGAGCCGGCCATCGTACGTTTTCACGCTTCGATGGCCGTGGCCTTAAGGATCCAAGGTTATAAGATAAGGAGAACACTTGGGAATTCACTTAGTCTATTGTACAAGTTTAATATCGGTACGTTATAAATACACTAGATATAGACCATAGACAAAACAATAGATGCACATTTTAAAAAGTAATTATACGTTTTGTATTATATTATTAGGTAGGTACTTATTTCAAAAGGTTGCCTAGTGCCTATACCGTAGAGCTTGTATGAAGAGAATTGTGGATGTGAAGGAAGCGAGAGATTTGTGTCAGGATCGTGGCAAGTGGCGCTCCATGCTCTCTGCCTATCCCTGTGGGAAAAAGGCGTGACAATTTGATTGATTGATTGATATTTCAAAATCAGAATAACATTTGCTTTTATTAGAAACAACAACATATGAATATCAGATGCAAAACTATTTAAACGTAAACTTACATTTGTGCTGGAATCAATTATTATGGAAATCGCAAACTCAAGTTTCTAGTGTTTATTGACAAACTTTGTCTTAACTACCTTCATATATCAATATTTATAAAGGCACGTCTGCCTGCCTAAAACAAATATTAGTTATACGAGTATATATAAAAGCTTTAATACCGTTTATTCATTTTAGTCTTAAGATAATTTTCGAAGAAACTTGGATAAAGAGAGACAATTTTCTTAGCCGGGTCCACGGCGTGACAGGCGGGAGAGTGAAGGCATCGTTCCGGACTTGTGACCGGCCTTTACAACATGTCAACGACTCACCTTCACTTTTTCACTCTTCCTTCTACCCTTAAAAGCATACTCACTGTAAACTCACTGTATACTTTTTATTTTTTTATTGTGACTCGACATAAATGACAGCACCCCGCTTTAGCACCCACTATGTCAAGCTGAAGTGCGCTCCATGAACGTAACTTCTACTACAGTTTAATAACTGTAATAACTGTATAGTCACGTCCACTATGCCGGCCTAGTTGGAACTGGCAACTTACAAGCTGATCCCGAAACGAGACTAATCACTTCACGGTCTGTATACGAGTACTTGAAGTGGTGGTACTATCCAGGATCGGCAGACTAGGCACCACTGCCTACCACTGTTTAAATATTTTTTTATATTGCTATAAAACTTTATGAAAGGAAGCGTCTGCTGCAATAGATACAAGTAGCAAGCAACTGCCCTAGCTAATCCGGGCTAAAATCAAATCATTAACATTAGGTGTTCATGAACTTTAACGGCTGGGAAGTGTAATAAACTCAGTACTTACCTCAGAATCATATTTATATTTCTGGAACGATATAATCTGGGTATCGAAGTTAGAGGTTAAAGTGTTGAGAATTGTGCTTTGCAACAAATTTTACAATAACTCTTTATTGAGAAACAGATAAAACTAAAGAAGGTATATTAACCAAGGCAGGGCCGTCTTTACCCGGGGGTTCAAGGGGTGCAGTGCACCCGGGCGCAGAGTCCTAGGGGGCGCATGCCGAACGCTATAAATTTAGATAGGTACCTACTACACTGAGACCACGCGAGCGGAGCCTTGACTTTCGCACCCCGGCGCTGAATATGCTTAAGACGGCCCTGAACCAAGGTATATTGACCAGGCGCTTGGCTGAAGGTCCCCAAAGGCCCATCGTCTCGATCCCAAACGGGTACCAAGGTTAGCATATTTGCGCGGTTGAGGTTCTCAGCAGAAATCACCGCACTTCCCGCGCTTAACGAGGTCGCTTGGATGTGAGATGGGGCTAATGTGTCTACACAAGTCGCATCCCACACAAGAGACCTGCCAAGTTTCCACGGCCCAACGGTTATGTTTTTGTACATTACAAATCTGACCTATTCGCTTGTATCATAGGCACTGGACAACTAAAGCATATTATTTGAAACAATATGCATAAATTAAAACAGAAGTGTATTATATCGAATAAATGTTTTTTAAATTCACTGGCTAGAATTTATTTTAAAAGTGTTGTTAAATGTTTTCCTTAGGAAAAATCTTGACAAGCGAGTTGTGGGGTCACCAAGGTTCGATTCTAAGGAGAAAGGGGGTCTAGACTGATTGCACCGCCCCCCTCGCCCCTCTCTCTGTGCACTGATTTAATTTACTAGTCCACAAAATTGGATTGTAGCCATTGGTCTCTTTCAGTATTCCTTAACTAGCTGCTACTTTTATTTTACACGACGTAATACAAGTAAGTACAACATTTCATAAAATATTTTTATCAAATAAACCTAATATAAAAAAATTCGGATGTCTGGAGTGCGGCGTCTGGATACCTGGATGCAGGCAAATAACTGTTAAGTAGCAGTCACAAAAAATAATGTATTCTTAAGAACGTTATTTGGCAGGTTTGAATCGATTGACGTTTGATAATAGACTCTGATATCGGCCATCTAGCAGGATGGTCGGATTTTTCAAATTAATGTGTATTTCTCTTCAATAATTTTGTATGGAATCTTGTATAATTTTTTTTATTGTACATCTCTATAGTAAGCTACTAAAGTGCTTGTATCATAGAAACAGGACAACCAAAGTGCATACATATATCAAACATACATTGGTACAGGTGAGTAGTTTCGAACACGTGCTATTCGGCTTACGTAGCCATTGCACTGCCACTACACCACGGTCGCCTTAAATGAATACGTGGCTATGAATAAAGTGCTTAGTTAACAGTTTTGTCTATTTATTAAGCGTTCAAATATTTTTTGAAGCTGGTAAGCAACGATAATGATGAAAGGCTGATCAGCCTGCCTGTGGACAAACAGGCAGGCTGACGACAGGCGAGGCATGGACGAACGGTTTAGCGATTGGTTTGTTGCGCGTAAAGTCCCGCGTTCGATCCCCGGTCGGAGCAAATATTTGTTTCATAGCTTTTATTTGTAATATTTAATAATATTTAAAAAAAAGAGATGGATATTTGCTTCGGGTCTGGTTATCAAAGAGTGGTACCCAGTCTGCCGAACCGGGGTAGTACCACCACTTACAAGTATACAGACAGTGAAGTGATTTGGTCACGTTTCGGGATCAGCTTGTAAGTTGCCGGTTCCATCTAGGCCGGCATAGTGGATGTGATTGCTACTCACAGTTATTGAATTGTAGTAGCAGTGACATTCATTCATGGACCAAACTTCGGCTTAACATCAAGCGGGGTGCTGTCATATGTCGGGTCACAACAAAAAATAAAAAAAAGGCCGATATCCAATTATAGATATTGGATAACTTGTAACACCAACCGCACAGTACTACCACGGATCGGCAGACCGCCTGCCTACTACTCTTTGATAACCAGCAAAAATATCGATCTCTTTTTTATTAACAAACATTTGTAATATTTCTTCTAATTGGTTAGGCAGACATACGGTGGTAATTTGCTGAACTCGTGAACCTTGAAAATTGCCTGTTTTAAGTAAGTAGGCATAGGGAGAGGATGTGGACGGGGTGCTGTCATATGTAGAGCCACAATAAGAAATCAAAAATGAGTATTTAAGGAGCATCATTTCAACAGACATCATTACATTGCACAATTTATAACCTACAAAACCAAACTTCGCCTTTGCAAATTAAATTATATTTACAAGGGTAACCTAAAAGGGTAAAAGGCATAAAAGAACCATTAAAATTGTTTCACGCCCTCCCCCCAGGCCCCCTTTTTTCCCCCCAGGCCTCCTGTTTACATCCTTGTGTTATCATTCACACAAAGCCCAAAAACTTTAGCCGCCAAAACTTTCCTACGCCCCGATACCACTTTTAACATGGCTGTTTCGTATTAATGTGTTTTGTTATAAGGCTTTACTCTCTACTGTGTTGACAATGTGCACGTTATGGTGTCACACTTCTTTATGATAAAGCAAAGTAGACACACTGGATAAAAGTAAATATTTGTATTATGTTTTTTTTATATACACTTTTTTTTATTGTGACTCGACATTTAAAGCTGGAGTGCGGTTCTACAGATACAGATGGAAGGTACTACTAGTAAATATCTGTAAGTAGCATTCTCATCCACTGTATCAGCGTAATTGAAACCTGTAACTTACAAGCTAATCCCGAAACGTGACTTAGTCCTTTCACGGTTTGTATACTTGTAAGTGGTGGTACTATTCCGGATCGGCAGACTGGGCACCACTGCCTATCACTCCTTGATAACCAGATTTGGAGCAAATATTTACCTTTTTTTTATTAACAATTAGTATAAACATTACAAATAAATTCTATGAAACAAATATAAAATCGGAAATCGAACCAGGGACTTTTGGAACTAAGTGAAGTGCTAACCAATGCCTATCTCCAAAATGTTTACCAGCTACCAAGAGTGTTTGTGTCATAGAAACATGACGACTAAACGAGGGGTCATTTCACTGCCACTACACCGCGGTCGCTTAGCAACTTACATATTAAGTTAAGGTTTTTTTGTTGTTGATAATTTTATTATCTAACTTACTGCTAAAATCGCAGAGTATAGTTCTATATATAGGGATGTATAACATATTTGCTCTTTCCTAAATTTTGCTACAAACATTTACTTTACTAACATTAATACATTTCAAAGTATCTTATTATTATTTGCTCTATGATTATGGGCACTAGGCAACCCATAGATCTTGTATGAAGAGAATTGTGGATGTGAAGGAAGCGAGGGAGTTGTGTCAGGATCGTGGCAACTGGCGCTCCATTGTCTCTGCCTCTCCCTCTCCCTGTGGGAAAGAGACGTGACAATTTGATTGATTTATTATTATTGTTTGTATTGCAATCCCAATTTATTCCAATTTGTATTTCAAACAAACCCTATATTCAATTGTGTGTTATAGATTCACCATTGTGATATAGTTGTGGAATTGTTGGTGATTTAGTTTGTAAGCACTAAGTAACAAAAACCTTTATCAAGCAGCCAATATATTGTATGCCAGCAAGGTCCCCCATTGCCAACTGCCTATCTCATAAGATATACAGTTCTGGATGGAAGCCAACCCGCACATAACACAAGAGTTCATCTGTGTAATTATTACTATGTTATTATACCTTCGGACGATCCTTGTGCGCTAATGGAGGCATAGTGGAACGTAGTCAATGTTCGCGCAAAATCTAAGAAAATACTAAGTTTTCATCATTATCAGCCAGAAGACGTCCACTACGGAACAAGGGCTTCCCCCATTCCGAACAACAAGATGCAGTTGCTTCCACTGGTTTTTTGACTGGACTGACGACATAGTGAATCAACGCGTAAAGACAACAAATGATTTTCGAAATGATTAACAAATATTGTTATTAAAATATTAATAATCAGAAAGAAATATAGCATATATGTCGTTCAGAAATAATGTAGCTTTCTACTGGTAAATGTTGTTTTAGTGATTACTTCCTACAAAGTAACAAACTTTACTTTTTACAATATAGTATTAATATGATTTAAAAACTTCATTGGGCTTACAAAAGAACGCCTGCCTTATTGCCTTTAAGGTTGTTACATAGAAAATCAAATGAACAAAAGGGATCAACCAATATATATATAGTACATATACACAATCTCATAATATAACAATCAAAAAAAAAAACTAATGCACTCTTTGTGATAAGCTGAGATCATTAAAAAATGGTTTCCTAAAAATAACGCGTTTCAGCCGCTGACGAATGTACAGGCAAAGAGTTTCACAGAGAAACAGTGACCACTTCAAATGATTTAGAAACAATAGTGCCAAAATAAGACATTGTTTTTGAGTGAAGCGCAAGTATATGGTCGTGATGAGAGCTGAAGAAAGTGATGTTCTTAAGGTATTCATATTTTAGGTCAGTTTTCTTATATACAAAACAATATAATAAATTTAACTGTATAAGTAAGTTCACCTTTAGGAAAGGTTCGTAAAACATTTGCTGAACGTTTTACTACATAAAAAAATCACAAAATCCATCACTCAAACATAAATAATATCTCATCTCGTCAACGTTCACCAGAACACCAATAACTCAACGTCAATAACTATTAAACACATGTAAACACATTTGCGTTGGCTTATTTCACTACAAACAAATGACGTTCGCAATACGATCTAGGTTATGTTCCGATAATGAACATTGAAATATATACAAGTATGTATTTATACACTGTGTGTTTATAAACAGGTCTTATAATTATTATTTTGTTTTTTTACATTTCAATACTAAGCTACTAAAGTGCTTGTATCATAGAAACAGGACAACCAAAGTAGACAAACGGTGAGTGGTCTCGAACCAGTGCCATTCTGCTTACGTAGCCATTGCACTGCCCCTACACCACAGTCGCCTTAATTGCATTAGCATTTTATTTACCTCGACGTGTCGGCTCCACGATAAGGTATTCTCTGCCAAAAACATCACTCCGAGGTAAATAAAATATGCTACGTACCCGTTTTATTAAATATAATATTATATTCTAACTATAAATTAAGATAGAGTATGTTTGAAACTAGACGTAGCTATATATTAGAACAATATTGAGAAATTATTACGCACTGATACAACGTACCCTACTCTCCAAACCACGACAACCTTTATCCCATATCATTAAATTTTAAAATAAATAAATGTAAATTTATAAAAAAAAAGGGTAAAGGTCTCATATTGAATTATTTGTGCCCATAACCGTAGAGCTTGTATAAAGAGAATCGTGGATGTGAGGGAAGCGAGGGAGTTCTGTCAGGATCGTGGCAAGTGGCTCTGCCTATCCTTGTGGGACAATTTGATTTATTGATTGATTTAACTGTAGGTTCCAAGAATGCCGATAACTGAAAAAACTGAATCAGTTCAGGATTGCCTCAGTCAGCGTCACAATGCCGGGCAAAAAAAAAATATTGTATTGTCATTAGTTTTTAATATGTCTACAAATTTTGAAATGATTTAGACCTCTAGAAGTGGGTGAAAATTATTATGAAAGATTCTGTTACATAGTTACATAACATACATACAAGTCAAGTTAATAAAAGCATGTTAATTAAAAAAGTTTACCTAAACATTTTAATAATATATAAAATAATTAGGTATAAATAGATTGAATCAAGAATAATCCATTAAAAATGGGCCTCTAAGCGTGGTGTGTAGAAATACATCATGGAAATCGTTTCGGAGGCAGATCGATGGCCGCTCATGTCTCCCGCGAGACGCATTACCCCACACGCGATCTGTACCCTCAAGTAGGCGACGTAAATTGATACCTAATCCCTTTACCCTCAATTTGAACAACAATATGGTGCCTGATAATTATTAATAATTGCATACAAATGTGGCAACAGTTTAGGGATTCCAGCGGGCCAACAGTTCACCACGTTAATGAGCTTCAAATTTAAAATTGTGACCGCGCAACACACTAAGAATAGATGATCATTTTCATTAACAGTTCAAGATCATTGAAACTCATTGTACGAATGAATAAAAGTTGTTAATTTAAGTCGTTATTGTATTTTTAATCTCATTAAAGGAGTTGAACTGTCAAAACTCATTTAAGTTAGGTCGGTCGTACCATCTGTGACAACAATCGCTATTATCCATGTATCGCAATCATATATCGACATCAAGCGTATCAATTCGATAAAGGCATTCGTATCGATAAAGAGACATATAATTAATAAATAAAAATGTAATTAAAAAATAATTTCAATTTAAAATCGCATTTATTAACGCATCTTTCTTACGTTAATCTGCATACGTTTATAAACAATTTTATTTCAGATGCGACATCTCGTACATGAGTTACCTTCATTAGGGTACAAAATTTTGTTGAATTAAGAAAACAGTGTATTTTTCATTTGTAAAGCTTGAAAGTTAACAGATCAATTTTACAGTCCGTTGTTGTTTAATTAATTTTATATTTATGTTTCAATTGCAGTAACATATTATATTTTGTTTCTACAAACTCATTAGTAAGTTTGAAAGTGCTAACCATTTCACTCCTGCTGAGAGCGGGCACATTATTAAACTTTATAAAACGAAATTGTGTTCACGTCAAGGTGGCAACAATATTACTTACATTACAAACAAATTGTAACGTCACATTCCTACTGGCAAAAGCAGAGACAACAGAGCGCTTTTAAAGATCCTTTATAAATTATTACGTACCTATAAATTAGTATAAGTACCTACCTTGTTTATTAATTCTATTGGCCCAGTTAAAAAATAGTTTTAAAAATATGCCGTTACATTATCTCTGTCGCTATGATGGTGCTAATTTGATATGAGAAAAAATAATTAATAGATATAAGCACATGAAGGGTCAGAATATAGGAAAATATCAAAACAAAATCATTTTTGTGGTCCCACCATCTTCACGGATGTAAACATAGTATTTGCAGACATGAAGACAAAGAAAACTTCTAACATTGTAGGCATACATAATTATGATTGTTAACATTTCAATAAAATAAATAAGGATAAGCAGATTTTACTAGAAGACATTACGAAACAAAAAGGTTAAGAACAGCTGCTGCCCTAAGCAACCGTACACGGGGACCACCTAACCTATCTTTCATATTCCACTACCACAATATATCGCGAGACAATAATAATAAGTAAATATATACATACAAGGTATTTAATTAATTAATAATGTTCCTATTATTTCTGCGAGTACAAGTATATGCGAGTATTGTGGAAGTACAAATTATGGAACTTTTATGAGAACGATTCTGTATGTGAGGAAAGTAGGATAGTTTAGTTTAAGTACCTATTTTTGAAATAATAGAGGAGTAAAAGTGAAACAAATGAAAAAAGAACTATTAATGGAATATTACTCAAAGTTACAACTAAGACCTTAAAAGGCCAACTCATAGTAATAAAGGCGACCTTCGAACGATTTAGATTATAAACGTCGGAGCGATTACGTTTGTTTATTATACTTATTTAACGAGTTCTCAGATAAAGACAGTTTCGTTTAATCATTAAGTTTAATTGGTATAAGATAAGAGGTTCAATATAAATGTATTTGAAAACTTATACACAACACATATGCGCCATGTTGGGGAAAGTCGCTGTCGTAACTGGCTCTAATAAAGGCATAGGACTAGGTGTTGTGAAAAAATTGTGCAAAAGGTTCAATGGCGTTGTTTATTTAACATCAAGAGATAATTCAAGAGGCCTTGCTGCTGTTAAACAACTAAAATGTGAAGGTTATCATCCGGAATATCATCAACTCGATGTAACAGACAAAAGTAGCGTCAAACGTTTAGCTGAATATTTAAAAGATAAACATGGTGGTATTGATGTTTTGATTAATAATGCTGCGATAAACGTTAATGGAAAAAGTTTGTACGATCTTAATTATGAAATTTGTGAAGAAATTATAAACGTGAACTTCAGAAGTTTGTTTATTATAGAAGAAATTTTATTTCCATTGCTACGTGATAATG
The DNA here is from genome assembly GCA_905220615.1 of Tinea trinotella. Classification (NCBI taxonomy): domain Eukaryota; kingdom Metazoa; phylum Arthropoda; class Insecta; order Lepidoptera; family Tineidae; genus Tinea; species Tinea trinotella. The sequence continues at coordinate 415,749 of HG992307.1, read as the reverse complement.
CTCGTGTTGTGAATGTATCAAGTGATTGTGGACATTTGTCAAATATAAGAAACAAATATTGGGTGGACAAATTCACAACAGAAACCTTTACAAGAGATGATATTAATAGATTTGTTGGGTGGTTTTTAAATAGCGTTAAAAATAATACTTTAGATAAGAAGGATATAGCGGATGGAGCTTCTGTTCCTGCTTATAGAATCTCTAAAGTTGCTATGAGTGCATTAACTATAGTCCAGCAAAAGGATTTGGCCAGAAGAGGTATTTCTATAAACTCCATGCATCCAGGACTTGTGAGGACTGATATGACTCAAGGTGTAGGCTTCCTAAGCATTGATGAAGCTGCGGAAACTCCAGTTTATTTGGCTCTTGATGCAGATTTAAAAGGGCAATACGTTTGGTATGACAAACAAGTGCTCGATTGGTATGATTACAATGCGAACTATTACTTTAAGTGTGCCACTTTGATGTAATGAATTTCAATGTAATAAAGTGATGTGGATTCACATTTTCTCAATCTTGCTGCAAATTCATCATCATCAGCCAGAAGACGTCCACTGCCGAACATAGGCCTCCCCCTTAAAACGCCATTTCAAACGACAAATTGTCAGTTGCATCCACCGGTTATTCGTGACCTTTACTATGTCATCAGTCCACCTAGTAGTGTAAATTATATTGTGCAAATTATGTTTTCTAATTTTTATATATAAAACTTAATAAACAAGTACTTAATTAACAAATTCGGTTTGTTAAACTCATATTTTTATTTTTTATAACCATAAAAATTATAATTATGCTGAAACTAGTTTAATTTTAATTATTTAAACGCAACATTCAATCTCGACTATCTGATGTTAAGCAACGTATCTACGTATCCAAGAGCGCTGACGACTTAAAATACGGATGCGCTTGCGGTTGCCTCAGTAGCGTTCACTATGCAAGCCAAAGAAACTCTTTTATGTAGAGGATCCAAGGTTCAGGATGAGGAGAAAACAGTGCTGGGTTATCATTCCACGTTCTACAAAGAAATTAAACTCCTTTGTATATAAAATATGACTTTAGGAAGTTGTTATCTCTATGTATAGTATCATCAGCGAGGTACTTGGCTTAAATTTAATTAGACTGAAATCTTATAATCTTATGAATTTCATTAAACAGTTAAGTGTTCTAATGTGTTTCCTTATCTCCAATTCTGAGATTGTATTCATATGTTAAACCCATTCCTATGTTAGGGTTGTCACACAAAATATAATCACATTTTCTCCAACAAAAACATCTGAGCTATACTGATTAAATAGCAATAAAAGAGGACCCCGAGTGCTCACGACTATGGAACCGCTGTCATATCCGGCCCCAAGTAGTAAATCTTCCCTTTCTGCTTATAGAACACCTACCATATTATATATAAGCAGAATACTTAGGTTAGGTTTATAGAAACTTTATTTACTCAAAAGAACATAGTACAATATTCGCTTATATGAGTATTGTTAGGTTTTGTGTTAGTATTAACAGTGACAAATTATTAAGTAATTAGTTAAATAGTTAGGTTTCCATTAGAAGTTTTTTTACTGTGAATTTAAATCGATTTAAACATTTAATACATTTTACTTGCTCTGGCAAGCCATTATATAACTGTGCCCCTTCAATAGCTATTTGCTTTCTTCCTGTTTTGGTTTTTGTTCTAGGTATATACAGATCTTTAGCACTTCTTGTTTTCCGCGTGAACATTTCATCATTCCTTTTAAAGATAAGTTGCGAGTGTATATTATGTGTCATTATTTTACGAATGTGTATGAGAGTGTTGTATTTGTATAAATTTGTAATATTAAGGATTTTTGTTTCTTTGTATAATGTTTCTGTTCGTGTTAGGTAGTGATAGTGGAATAGTGTCTTAACGGCCTTGTTTTGAATTACCTGTAATTTTTTTATAACAGTTGTACCAGCACTTCCCCAGATAGCAATGAGGTATTCTAAGTGTGGCAAAACAAGTGAGTTGTAAATAACTTGTCGAACATGTAGTGGAATAAAGCCAGTTATCCTTTTTGAAGCGCCTATGATTGGTACTATTTTTGATTTGACATAATCTATGTGAGCTTTCCATGATAAATCTTTGTCAAGTATCAACCCAAGATACTTTTCCTTATCGGCTTTACAAATAACCTGTCCATTTATTAATAGGTCTTTATACTCACCAATTCTTTTGTTTTTGGCAGCAAACACAATGTAAGACGTTTTATTTGCGTTGATCGTAAGCAAATTGCATTTGAACCACTCTGATAGAGTGTCCAAATCCTCTTGTGCCTGTTCCATTATATTTTTTATACAACTGCCAAAATAAAAAAGACAAGTATCATCGGCATAAAGTGACAGTTCTCCGTGAAGGTTTATATTTGATATGTCATTAATATAAATTAGGAATAGCAAGGGTCCCAGGATCGATCCTTGTGGAATGCCATAGGTTATCGGTGCCATAACACTTTTAGTGTCTTTGATTTGCACGATTTGGGATCTATTTGAAAGGTATGATTGCAATATCCCATGGGCAGCACCACCAACACCAATAGATTGTATCTTATGTAGTAACTTTGTATGACTTACAGTGTCAAAAGCTTTTTTAAGGTCAACGAAAATTCCGAGGCTAATTTTACCGCTATCGATATGTTGTCTTAGGTTAGTTATTAAATCTACTGTGGCTGAAAAGGTGTTACATTTTGGTCTAAATCCATATTGGCGCTTAAATAGAAAGTTATTACTTGTTAAGTAGCTACTAAGGCCGTTATAAATGACTCTTTCGAAAATTTTTGAAACCACAGGGAGCACTGATATAGGCCGGTAGTTGTTACAATCACTCATACTGCCAGATTTATGTATGGGTGTAACTCTAGCGATTTTTAAAATATTGGGAAAAACTCCAGAATCTAAATTATGGTTTATTACATTGGTCAAGGTTGTAACTATTTGATTTTTGATGCATTTTATACTCTTTGTGTTAATGCCGTCTACACCTGTACTTACATTTGAGTCTAGTTTGTCGATAATTTTTAATACCTCATTGTTTGTAGTATGTTTAAAGTTATTAAGTGTGTATGTACAGGTTTGATTATTATTGTATGTGTTTTTGCGTGAATTGTGATATTCTGGTGATATTTGGTTAGCTAATGTGGATCCGATTTGAGAGAAAAAGATGTTGAATTGTTCACATATGGTTGCTTTATCTGTAATAGTATTATTGTTAACAGTTAGCTTTGAAGGAGCACTTACAGTTATTTTATTTTTTGTTAGAGTATTTATTAACTTCCATATTTTCTTAGGTTTATTCAGACAATTTTCAAATAAATCATTGTAATATTTCTTCTTTGCTTTTCTAATTTCCATTGTAGCCAAATTTCTTACTTTAGTGAATTCTGAACGTAGAGTATCTGTTGGATTTCTTTTCAGTTGCCTCCAAAGTTTGTTTCTGTGTGAGATGTGATCTAGAATATTTTTATTTATCCAATCTTGGCGTGGCAAGTTCATTGTTTTAATCTTTGTGTTTCTACAATCTTCAATGTGGTTTATTAAATAGTTATGTAAGTGCAAGTAGTCTCTGCCAGTGTTTATAGGTTCATTAATAGGGTTCTTCTCAACATTCTCGTATAGTTGTGTATAGTTAATAGCTTTATATTTGTATTTAGGTTTAAATTTCTTTGTAGTTTTCTTCAATTCTATTGTAATTAAGTTGTGATCAGAAATTGATGTATCTGTAATTCCGAAATGAAATTCAGTATCCTGCAAATTAGTGCACACATGGTCTATTATTGTAGCCGTGCTATCTGTACGCCGTGTACAATATTTGTTGTCTATTTTGTTTATTATTTTAAAGTTATTGCATTCTAACATGTCAATATAGGCCTTACTCTCGCTACTTTGTGTGAGTAGATCACAATTAAAATCTCCAATTATTAGTGCACGTTTTTTCGATTGAATTTGTGACTCATATGTGTCTAGAAATGATTTAAAGTTGGTTCGTCCAGGTTTATATATAACAGCCACGTCTAATGCTAGATTATTAATATTAATCCATAGATAATTGTTGTTATCTTGATACGTACTTTCAATTAGATCGTGCTTTATAGTGTTGTGGGCAAATATGGATACACCACCTCCTAAGCTATCAGTTCTATAATTATAATAATGTGTATAGTTCACAATTTGTAATAACTTTGCATCAAATTCATTTTTAATCCATGTTTCTGTAATCAGAATTAAATGTATTGTGTGGTTAACTGAATTAATTATTAGTTCAAGTTCATCCATTTTGCATTTTTTGATTAAGCTTCGGGCATTTAGATATAATAGGTTAAGAGAATTTTTATTGCAAGAAAGTTGTTTGAAATTATTAAATATTTGATATGTACATTCACTGTTACATCTTTCTTCAATTAAAAATGAGGGTAGGCTTTCATAGATTTTAGTTTTTAGTTTTTTGTCGTAATATTAGTTATTGCAGGTATTCCTTTTATATACTTAATAGTAAGATTTGGTTCTCCATTTTCCTTTCTGCGGTTTAGTTCTATTTTTAGATTTTTTTTAGAAAACTTTGTTGTTGTCGTGTCTGGTCTGAGTATATGCGAAGATCTGTTTTAGATTTGTTTCTTAGTATGTTTATTGCCGTATCCCTTGATTCAAAACATACTTTAGTGGGACGAGTTTTGTTGGGATAAAATTTTCCCAGACGTCTTACATAAATTGGTTTAGGACATTCGTTGTAAATAGCCTTCAGCCTTGTAGTGACTTCAAGGAGGTCATCGCGTTGCATAGATTCCACGTCACTGCCATTTGACTCAGGTATATTCATGATTATGATATTTTTCTCCCGTTCATGTCGTTCCTTTAATTCATGTAATAAAATTTCAGGGTCGATATTGTTTAAATTAGATCTGTTGCAAATCGATTTCTCGAGCTTTAATTCAGTTACTTCATTTTCCAATTTATCAATTTTTTGTTTCATTTCTGTTAGTATAGTGTTATTCTGTAATTTAATTTCTGTAATAGAATTTTCAATTAATTGCATCGTTTTATTTTGAGTTTGGGTAAAACTTTTTATTAAATCTGTTTGTGATTTTGTAAATTGTGTAAAAAGTTCCATAATTTCTTTTCGAAATTCATTAAGATTCACTTGTTCATGATTTGTTTCATTACATCGGCGCTTTCGTGAATTTATAAAACCGCCTCTTTCCTTTGAACATAACTCCGGTAAGGACCCGGTTGATCCACCGTCGATCTCAGGAGAACGTAGTAGTAGGCTCATGTTGCGTTGGAATTGTTTATTTATCTCGAATATATTTATGTTTTCTTTATTATTATTTTATTGGCAACACTTATTTTATCAATCTTAATTTTTATCAGTCACGATGTCACCTCACTACACTATAGTTTACCTTGGTTGTGGTTTGGGGAAATGATGATTTATTTATAAGTAAAGTGGTTTATTTTGGTATTTACCGGTGTTCTTTTTCCGAAATAATAATTTCTGTTGTAGATTGCACTGTATTGCTTCTAATTCAACACTATTTAACTCAAGAAAACACCGTATTATTATTTAAACTCAATTTTTAGCCAATATGTTGTATTGCAATGTTGCCTGTCACTTTTTTATGTACATTATGTACATACTTATATTATATACATAAGAGACAAAATATATTTAATGATTTTGATACACGGAAACGTATTAAAACGGAAACGCTCTACATTAAATAATGAACGTATTGGTTTTCAAAGTTACAAAATATTAAGCAATATGTTCGAGTAACTAGTGCCGCAACAAAATGACATATTTAGATGGCGGCAACCCTAATCCCGTAATGAATAATTCAGGAGAAGTTTTTCAGGATCCCATTAATGCAGAGGTACCGGTGTAAGTGGGTATGTTTACATTATATCCTATTCAAAAATATTGTTTCTCGAAAAAGGCTTTTATTTTGGCGAACGCTTTCCTCTCGCGATATTGTAATGAAACGAGCTCACGCTTTTTGTAGTTGCACAGACATTATTATTGAATGTACCAATATTGAATATTATATCAATAATACGTATTCACAGAATAATGCTAAAAGCCTTTTGTCATATAATCTTAATATCATTTCAAGTTATTTTAGTATCAACGCTCATAGTTAGAAAGCTGATGTCTCAAAACTTTCTGCAATTATAAAAACTGGTTACTTTCGAAAAATAAAATTTATCATGATCATCTTAATATATAAAATTCCCATTACTGAGTACATGCTGCTGTCTAGATTGTAGTTAGTCGGCTTGGATTTATCTAATTCTCCACGCTTGTCGATGTGGATTGGAGTGCGACAGTTGATGGACATCATAAAGACATACCATGTCCCATTCCAAATACTGATACTTAAGAACTGCGCCATAGTGAAAACCACTAGGCTACGGCTTCATTTCTAATAGAAATAATATAACATTTCAGCGAACCTGGTTTAGTGGCAGCAAACCAAAGTAACTGCCCAGGTTCAAAACTACTTGCCGTTTGTTACCGCTGATCTTTGATAAAATGATCATACCTGTATAAGCACTTCTAGTAGCCTAGTTTAGATATGTGAAAGTAATAAGAAATATCATAGCCATAGGATTTGACTTTTCGCGCTAATATCCTAGTTTTAAGACCCAAGTTCTCATAGTTTCAAGACATAGTTTCATATTATCCGAATTGTGCTAAGGTTGTATGTCATAGTAATAATAAAATATAAGCGTACCCACCTATAGTATATTATCAAATATCACAAAAGAAATCAGCGAGCTCCTCGCAATGACAAACGGCAGTGTTCGTGACTGAGATCAAAGGGGAACGCCGCTCAAGAAAAAAACAGTATTATTGAGTAAAAGCATTGTTCAATTTGTGCTGACTTTGAGCAGTCACTTTGCATTGATAACGTCTACTTGTCGAGGACGCGTCAACTCACAACTAAGTAGATAACACACAGCAAACACTTATATAACTTCATATATTAGCATTCTAAGTTTTTTCTAGTTTAGTTTTAGAAGCACTGGTAGATCATGGTAGTTTAGTCCTTAATACCGCTGTCAGCTTGCCAAATGCTGCCTATGTCAGTTCTATTCTCCTTAAAACCCCTCAGCAATCCAGTCGTGTCTCACTCTATTTTTTCAATATCTTTGAGAATAAATCATTACCTACCTTTCCTTACGCCTGTCCCAAGAGATGCTGGCTAAGTTTTTGTCCCTTTTATCAGTACCTATATGTTTGCAGATCTGTGCAGGTTTGTAAAAATTGAATATATGTGGTATCACCCAGTAACCCACCTATTTATGATCATATGATCAGATCATCAGCCTTAGGACGACATAGAACCTACTTTATAATTATTCTAAAATGGCATGTTTCTTCGCAGGAGACCTGTTTTATTTTCATGAAAACATATTTACATAGCATATATCTTCAAAGTGTGTGTAATGTGTGCTCGTATGTTATAACAAAATAGAATAGCACCTGCAAGCATACCACGTTTTAAATTCCATACTGAAGGCGTACGTTTGTGTCAGATAGAGTTTAAAAGCAAAAATAACATCAAGTGACGCCCTACGTGCACTATGGCAAAATGGAGTAGATATAATATATTATTTAAAAACAAAATACTAGTTGCCTAGTGCCCATAACCGTAGAGCTTATATGAAGAGAAATGTGGATGCGAGGGATTGTGTCAGGATCGTGTCAGCTGGCGCTTCATTGTCTCTGCCTATTCCTTTGGGGAAAAGGCATGACAATTTGATTTGATTGATTGATTATTTGTTACCTAATTGAAATAGAAAACCTCTGAGATTTAGCAGACAAAAATACTAATGTTTCTCATGCTGAACTCCAATAATATTCAAGTTAAACCCAATATGACAAACAGCTAGTTTAAGGACGTAACAAATTAATCAAAAGTCTATTAAGAAAAGCATTTATGAAGATTATACGACGAAAAAACATTTACATATTCTACCAACGCAAAGACTGTGTAGTGACTCAGTCGCGTTTAGTGATATTTTTTATTGTTTCGACATAATGTTCTTACCTGATGTTAAGCTGGAGTGTGGTCCATGAATGGATGTCACCGCTACTACAATTTAATAACTGTAAGTAGCAGTCACATCCACTATGCCGGCCTAATCGGAACTGGCGACTTACATTTTACAGTAGTACCAACATAATATAAATTAGTATTAATGTGGTGATACATTGTGTGATAGCGCGGTAAGTAGCAAAGTGTGTATGAATAAGACATGTTGCTAGGTGTTGTTCCGATGGAATTCAATTGAAATCTGTCCTGCCAGGATGGAAAGCTTACGTGATGCATTCTTATTTATGCCAGACTTATTCGAGTATACATAAACTTATGAATTCAATCAATCAATGAAACGCCGTGATGAATATATATTCCATATTTAAAACTCTAAATAGTCATTCAAGGGGACCGTGATGTAGTGGTGTCGAATGTATATTTGATATATTATGTACATTGGTCCCCTAGTTTCTATGATGAAGGCGTATGACATATGAAGGTGGGGTGCCTGATGTTAGGCTGGAGTGTGGTCCATGAATAGATGTCACTGCTACTACAGTTCAATAACTGTAAGTAGCAATCACATCCACTATGCTGGCCTAGTTGGAACCGGCGTTTATAAGGAGAATCAGAGACTGGACTAGATATAGTTTAGTTTCAGGCGGCATAGAGTTCCTAAAGTTAAAAAAATAGAGAAGAAAATAGAGATATACTATCTATATGCAAGGAAAATTTTATTTATAATACTCGGTAATAACGCAGAGGTATAACTTGATAAAAAATGTTAATACGCTACCAAACATAATAACAGGTGATTTTTATAGATTATACGATAGATAATTCGAATCTGAATGGTCACTGCCTTCCCTAAACTACCCTAAAGAAATTGAGACGTAAAAATTACCCAAGATGAAAAATTGTAATTCTTGGAATAAATTTCGTAAATGACATTTGGTAATATTACTATGGTGGTATAAATGGTGGGTCGTTATCCATGGAGAGGAATCCATTAAGGCATCATCTTGGACTTAATGTGATGGATGCTTGACTCCTGGTGGCTCCGTGATGCCCCATGAATATTTATAAATGAGAGGTATTTTAAACCCGACTTACGTTAAGGGATAATGCTGGAACGCCTTGCGTCTACTAATAACTGAATTAATTCCAACATGTTTTGAAATAAATAATTTGGTTTTGTGTAATTTTAATGTATTTTAATAAAAGATGCGTTTATATCTGTAATTTCGGAAGGTTTTGCAGCTACTTTGAAAGACTTTTATAATTATAGTTATTTTTATTGATAACAATTTATATTAACATTATTAATTTTAGGGGATTATTTAAGTAAATAATATTTTTTTTATTGTGAATCGACATCTGACTCCGACCCGTCTGATGGTAAGCAAGAAGAGGTCCAAAAGTGGCGACGACTAAAAAAAACTAGCCACTGCCCCGCTGTCGCTGTCACTTTTTCGACCAATGGTGCTTCTTTACGCATCGCTTGAAGGATCAAAGGTCATAGGATGAAGAGAACACATGGGCTGGCTAAGCATTGCACTTGTCGATTGTTCTACAAAGAAACGACGAGGTTAAAGAGCTCCTCGGAACATTCCCTTAAAATTATTACTCGTAATTGTAATATTAATTGTAAATAACGCTAAACTGTTTACGATCATAAGAAAACGTGTCGTGAAATAAATAGACTTTAATTAGATTGATAATATATTAAAAATAACTAAATACTAATTACAAAGTCTATATAAATGACAGATAATTTTATAAAATATATATAATCTATGTGGACGACCTTAAGACGTCCACAATACGATAAATCCCAATAAAGGTCGGCGGCTTGGAGGCTCACTCGACCAGGGAAAACTGATGACAGGACACGTGGCACCTGGACCCCAAATGTTTGGATGTGACTTAAAGGGTACTCACGCAACTCCTGGAGTCAAATCCCTTCCACAAATCCTTTAATTAAACTGATTGTGGGCTACCAAAATTGTACAATGTTAAATTCCCATTAATCCATAAATTTAATATTCCATATGAATTTGGATGTGAAAATCTTTATGACGTACTTTATGATGAGAGTGCCTCATCATAAAGTACGGTTCTGGGGTTAACTAGCCCCAGAACAAGGCCTATAATAATACTATAGTCAATACAAGACTGGAGGAAGACTGCCGAATTCTGGGCTTTGCCTGCTTATATAGGCATAAAATCTTTCCATTCCAAAATCAAATGAAATTGGTAAAATAATCCAATTTCAAATGCAATAAAAACGATATTATGCCAAAAGTGGTCAATTTTTGTGAAATAGCCTTCATACAGGCGTATTTTGGACCAAATTAAGAAAAATACCGGGTTGTCACGTATCGATGACATAAATGTCAAAATATGTAAACAAAGTATAAAAAGTGTATTTTCAGGCTTATTTCAGAGATAATTTAATAAAATAAATAGTGAAATATGTGGAAAAATATAAAGGCTATCGATACGTAAAAACCCGTTTACAGAAGTATATTATAAGTGATAAAAATATAAACATTAAGGTATGTAACGCAATTATTCACAAATAAACACAAATAGAACTAGTATAACATAATTAATTAGCTTAAAAATGAATTATGTAAGACCGTGTAAAAGCACGGCGCTACATTTCCCCCACGACCCCAGAAAATTTTTATACTCAGAGAAAAATTTTGAGGTTATGGGCATCTTCTCTACTCTTTCATATCATCCTTTCATAAGTCATTCATTCATCATTCACGCTGTCTTCTTCCAGAGCAAGGGGTAGGGCTCACAACTTATGGCTCCTACTCCAAGAGAAGTACCTTTATTACGCGACAGTTGGCTTTTTTATAGAGTCTATCATTCCGCTCTCGTATGAAATCCCTAGTATAATGAGATGATAAAATATATACAAATGACGAAGTAATGTCATTAAAATTATAGTCAAATTGGTATTTCGACATAATTGAGCTAAGAAAAGCTCTAATAGTTTTCCCATATGGGATGTTCAAACGAACATAGCGTTACGCTCATTAAAAGCGCACACAATTGAGCTAAGAAAAGCTCTAATAGTTTTCCCGAAATGGGATATTCAAATGAACATAGCGTTACGCTAATTAAAAGCGCACACAATTGATCTAGGCTTCTTTAAAATGAGTTATCATCCGCTCATATGATAGAATATAGAATGCTGAAGGGTATTAGCATTCTAAAAATGTTTTTTTTTATTTTATTTTATTTTTTATTTATTTTTTTTATAAAAAAAATAGCTTAATAGCCTTTAATAATGGATGACCATAGTGAAATGAAGGAGTCGAAATAAATTCAGTTAATTGAAGATGAGAAGCAAAAAAAAAAATTATAATATAATATAAACTATGCCACCCCTATTATGGGAATAAAGGCAAAATGTACAATAAAGCACAAATGTAAAATATAAAATAAATAAAATTATAATAATTTTATTTATCATTTTAAATTCAAAACGTGAGCTATAAAGCTCGAAAGTATGTTTGAAATAATCATCAACTTAGTAGGATTAAAAGAAATCGTCAATATAAATTGTAGATATGGTAGGGTTAAAATAAAAATCTGGTAGGACTAGGTAAAGTCCGTTGCCAGATGCAATTTAAGAAAAATTAAGCTATATAGACTTAGTTTCCTTTGGTTTTGGAAAACTAAAAAAAATTATTTAAATTTAGGAAAATTTAAAAAATCTGGACTTAGTGTCTTTTGACTTCCGAAAGCCAAACTAAAAAATTGTGGACTTAGTTTCTTTTAACTATGGAAAACCAAAAAAAATATTTTAATTAAAAAGAATTAGTATCTTTTGGATTCGGAAAACCAAACTAATAAAAACCAATGTCAAGAAATGTCAGTATAAATATTAGGTATACAACACATTGAATACATAAAAATTAAATAATAATAATATGAAATATGCCATCCATATAATAGGATTAAAGGCAAAATGTACAATATGTACATTGTACAATAATAAATGAAATAATAAATATTATTTTCATTTTTAATTATTATCAACTTAGTAGAGTTGAAGACATTTTATTATTATTTAGGCATGTTATAGTAATAACAAATAATAAAATTATTAAAGTTATTAAAATAATAAAGTAAAATAAATATATAAGAATAATAATGAAAAAGAAAAATTTCAGTATATATAATCTAATTTTTAATATCTTTAATATGCCATTTAGCTCGTGACCCGTTATTATCCTCAAGAATATAAACTAGAGGAGAAAGTTTACGAACAACTTTGCTCCGAATATATCTAGGCGCTAATTTCGCACTGAAGTAGGCTCCAGCATTACTTAAAACGTAATTCCTTCGCCAGACGAAATCGCCAATATTAAATTCTTTAAAAGGATGACGAAGATCATACCGAGAACTGTTTTTCGCATGAGAAGCGTATAATGCTACTTGGACTTTGTCGAATATAGATGACAAAAGCCCCATATTATCCGCGTAAATATCGCGTGGCATAAATGTATAATCATCAATAACATTAGTAGGAGTATATATAGATCCACAATTTATGGTCTCTCTACCAAAAACTAAAAATGACGGAGAATATCCCGTTACTGCGTTAACCGTACTATTCATAGCATATTGAATTTTTGATAAATGAATATCCCAGCTTCTATGATCATCACCAACAAGAGAGGCTAGAGCAGTACCAATGGTTCTGTTATATCTCTCAGTGGGATTGACCTGTGGGCAATAGTGAGGAGAATACGACACGAATGGTATCTTATAGTTATTTAAAAGTGATTTAAACTCCTTGCATTGAAATTGTGGACCATTGTCCATAATAATTGTTTGTGGAACACCGTGAACTAAAAACACAAAGTTTTCCAAACAATTGATAATATTTTTAGAAATAGCACGCTTAAGCGGGAAAATTAAAGTATATTTAGAAAAACAGCAATTAACAACTAAAATGTATTGATTGCGTCCTCTGGTCATAGGTAGGGGACCCATTAAATCAAGAGATATACATTGAAAAGGTCTTGAACAAATCTTGGGTTTACCCATAGGACCATAAGGTGAATGATTAGGATGTTTATATGCAAGGCAATTCTCGCAATCTAAAATAAATTTAGATATGTCTTTAAACATACCTGACCAATAATATAGCAACGAAAGCTTTTTATAAGTTTTAAAGATGCCAAGGTGAGGTTCACCTGGTAATCCGTGATAAGTTTTAACTAAGTTTAATCTACAATCGGGGGGAGGAACTTCTTTCCAAATAAAGTCATCATTTATCAAATTACGAGAGTGAGTGAGACGATACAGTTTATTATCCTTAAGAGAATAGTTAGGAAAACTATCAGGATTATTTTGACAGCCGCTAAGAACTTTATTATAGTGATCTTGCGCCGTGAGAGTCAAAACATTTAAGGTAGCAATATCGGATGTCAAATTTCTAGACCGTGACAAGAGGTCAGGGACAACATTTTCTTTACCTTTTTTATGTTTAAGTAAGAAATTGAAGGATGATAAGCGTATAGTCCAACGAGCAAGTCTACCCGAAGGGTTCGAAAGTTTAAGAAACCATTGGAGAGCAGCGTGATCTGTGAAAACGGTAAATTGTTTGCCATTGTCAAGATAACAACGCCAGTGTTCGAGTGCAGTAATAACAGCAAGAGTTTCTCTCTCAGTGGTGGAATAGTTCTGTTCATTCTTATTGAGTGATTTACTCATATAAGCAATGACTACTTCGTTTGAACCTTGTTGTTGCGTAAGCATTGCACCAATACCAAAGTTCGAAGCATCAGTATGAACTGAAAAAGGTAGGTTAAAGTCAGGACAAGCTAAAACTGGAGTAGTTACTAAAGCTTCTTTTAGTTTTAAAAAAGCTTGAGAAGCTTCCTGATTCCAAACAAATTTAGGAGCGTTCTTACCATTGCTGGTTAGTTTATTAAGAGGAGCAGCAATAGAGCTGAAATTAGAAATAAATCGTCGAAACCAACTACATGTTCCCAGAAATCTGCGAACTTCTTTACGACTAGTAGGAACAGGATATTCGAGAACAGAATTAATTTTCATTGGATCGGCACGTAAACCATGTTCGTCCACAATATAACCTAAATATTTAAGTTCATTTCTAAAAAATAAACTTTTCTCATAATTAATAGTAAGTTTAGCGAAAGAAAGTTTTTCAAAAACTTTGATTAATAATGAAATGTGTTCATCAAAGGTTTCGCTAATAATCACAATATCATCAAGATAACAAAACACCTTGTTTTCAAATTCAGGTGTGAACAACGTATCCATGAGTCTCTGCTGTGTAGCAGGAGCATTAGTCAGACCAAAAGGCATTACGGCAAAACGATACATGCCTCTGCCAGGTACATAAAACGCTGTTTTATCTCTATCAGCAGGGTTTAAAGGAATTTCCCAAAAGGCTTTAGCAATATCAATGCTAGAAAGAAATTTAGCATTAGTAAGATGATCAAGTATTTCATTAATCAAAGGTAGACTGTAGGCATCACGCCGAGTAACAGAGTTTAATTTTCTGCTATCTACACAAAATCTCCATTCTCCATTTTTCTTGGGGGTAATGAGTACTGGTGATAACCAAGGGCTTTCACATTTTTCTATCACCTTCCAATCCAGCATTTTATCAACCTCGTTAATAAGAGCTTTCTGTTTTTCAGGAGAAAGTCTATAACCACGTTGTTTAATAGGAGGGCAATCTCCAGTATCTATTCTATGGCAGATCAGGTCAGTACGACCTAGTACGCCCTTTTTTTCAAAAGAAATACTTTTAAATCTGAAGATCAAGTCGTCAGCAATAGCTTTTTGAGAATTAGAAAGATTCTCATACGGTAGAATCTTCTTGTCATTTTCAGAAATAGTAAGACATTGACCCGTAGTATTAAAAGCTGAAGATAATAATTTAGGGACTAAGTTGAATTTTTTCCAAAAATCCGTCCCAAGAATAAGGGATTGGGAAATTTCAGGAAACACGTATGTTTTAATTAAATGTGTTTGCCCGTTAAAAGTAAAAGGGAGATCAAAATGTCCCAAAGATTTAAGTTTATAATTACTGGCAGTAGATATAATAATAGGTACAGACTTGGATAATGTAAAACCCAGTTTAATAATTTGAAGATGAGAATTACTCCCTAAAATAGTCAAGGAACTGCCACTATCAAGCAGACCAGATAAAGGACTATTATTAACAAAGACGTTAATAAAAGGACGAGTGTAATCCTTTTCATTATCGTACAGGACTGAAGTAGTTCTGTAACAACTTAAAAAGTTTTTAATGGTAGATAACCAATTATGCCAGTCTTCTGGGTCGAATTTATTAACCAAGTCAATAGTTAGTTTTTTGACGATAAAGTAGATTTTAATTTCTTTTTTGAATTGCAACTAGGGCAATTGTAAAATTTAAAATCTTTAAGACCACATTTAAAACAAACGATATGTGTTTGAGAACATTCACGTAAAGAATGTCCCAATATACGACAACGCTTACAAAACGAAGTTGGTGTTTGAAAATCATTAGTAGTCGAAACAACATTAACGTTATTTTTAAAAACTTTCGTATGTTGAGGTAAGTCAACAGTAACAGAAGAAGAGCCTTTATACGCAAAATCTGCATTGAAAGCACCAAGATTATTTTGAGGTACTTCAAAATTTTTTTTATGATCGATAATTTCTTCGTATTTTTGACACGTTGATATTAACTCTAGGACCGTATTTACATTATTTAACGCTATAAAAGTAGAATAACAAGGTTTAATATTCCTCAATAAAATTGATAATTTCTCACGTTCACTTATCTCTTCGGATAATTGAGAAAACATGGCAAAAATAATTGAAACAAAAACTGTTATTGATTCATCAGCCCCTTGTGTTCTTTTATTAATAGCATTTAATAATTTAAAATCAAAGTCTTTTTCTCCAAAATCTTTAATCAATGTAGTACATAAAACCTTCCACGATAAATCAGGGTTAAATTGGCGTTGGAAACGATACCAATGTAATGCCACACCCGTAAATAATTCAAAACCAAAATCAAGAAGATTTTCTTTTGAAAGTTTCCTCGCGATACAAAATTCTTCTAAATCACGAATAAAAGTTCGCGGACAAGTTTTTCCATTAAAAGAGATTTTTTTAAATTCATTTATTGGAGGTTGAGGTAAAACGAACTGGTGGGAGCATGATTTTATACTTAGAGACGCAGGACCAGGGGTACTGGGATCTTTAGTTTTCGGCATGTTAAAGAAAAAATATATATATATATATATCAAGAAAAAATTAAATAATTAAAATTATCTATAAATGATAAATAAATAATAATGAGCGATGGGATGGGTGAGTTCTAACTTATATCGAAATGTTCAAGCCAAATAATGTTTGTGGTAACTTCTGAAAAGCCCAAATTTGAATTTGAAAGAAAATTAAATATTATTAATATATAACATACGTTATATTTAATTTATTAGATATATAAGTTAATAAAGTTGGGCGCCAATCTGTCGTGAAATAAATAGACTTTAATTAGATTGATAATATATTAAAAATAACTAAATACTAATTACAAAGTCTATATAAATGACAGATAATTTTATAAAATATATATAATCTATGTGGACGACCTTAAGACGTCCACAATACGATAAATCCCAATAAAGGTCGGCGGCTTGGAGGCTCACTCGACCAGGGAAAACTGATGACAGGACACGTGGCACCTGGACCCCAAATGTTTGGATGTGACTTAAAGGGTACTCACGCAACTCCTGGAGTCAAATCCCTTCCACAAATCCTTTAATTAAACTGATTGTGGGCTACCAAAATTGTACAATGTTAAATTCCCATTAATCCATAAATTTAATATTCCATATGAATTTGGATGTGAAAATCTTTATGACGTACTTTATGATGAGAGTGCCTCATCATAAAGTACGGTTCTGGGGTTAACTAGCCCCAGAACAAGGCCTATAATAATACTATAGTCAATACAAGACTGGAGGAAGACTGCCGAATTCTGGGCTTTGCCTGCTTATATAGGCATAAAATCTTTCCATTCCAAAATCAAATGAAATTGGTAAAATAATCCAATTTCAAATGCAATAAAAACGATATTATGCCAAAAGTGGTCAATTTTTGTGAAATAGCCTTCATACAGGCGTATTTTGGACCAAATTAAGAAAAATACCGGGTTGTCACGTATCGATGACATAAATGTCAAAATATGTAAACAAAGTATAAAAAGTGTATTTTCAGGCTTATTTCAGAGATAATTTAATAAAATAAATAGTGAAATATGTGGAAAAATATAAAGGCTATCGATACGTAAAAACCCGTTTACAGAAGTATATTATAAGTGATAAAAATATAAACATTAAGGTATGTAACGCAATTATTCACAAATAAACACAAATAGAACTAGTATAACATAATTAATTAGCTTAAAAATGAATTATGTAAGACCGTGTAAAAGCACGGCGCTACAAACGTGGTCGTAATAATATAAATTTCTTTACCTTTTTATTTGTAATCAAAGGAGGCTGGAGCGGGGCCAGCAGATGCCAAAATGCCAACCGTTCATTGCCAAAAACAATAGGAAATGTTGCGATCCGAGAAACCGGAACTCTTCCGCCCAACTTTGACACTTGGACCGATCATACATCCTGTACTATTCTTGAACGCAAATGCTACAAGATTACGTGAACAAATAATATATTATAGTAATATAATACATCGACTCCACAATTGTACTTCAATTCCTTAGTGCTCCGCCGATTGTTCCGTATTTAAACAAAGTAGTATTCGCATTCGATGGCTACTCTCACACGTTTAATAGTAATCAGTTTTTTTTTTTTTTTTTTTGGATGAATGTACGGTTGTCCAAGCCTCGATTTCTTTAAGACATCATTCCGTATTTCGTGTGCTACCAGATGCACGTGTCTATCGGTTGTCCGCATTTTATTGTAAATTTTAGTGTAAATAATTATACAATCTTACTCTAAATGGGTAAAAGGCAACGAGAAGAAGCTGAAAACGAACAAGCAAATTGACAAATACCGTAGAAAATAAGATGGTTGGAGAAACGGAGCTCCACGAATACGACGCCATCACGGTCGCCCTCAACGTTTGTTCGTTTTACCTGCATGAACAAAACGATTCAGGTAAATACCGATACTGGATTTTTTTACATAAGTGGATTTGTTGCAACCAAAATGTTTTAATACTTCGTGAGACTATAACGTTCAATATTTATGAATTATTATTGTGATTGAGTGTAGTTTGAAAAACTGCAATGCCACAATTTATAATTACTGTTATTGATGGTAGTTTGAAAAACTATAATGTGACAACTAACTATAACTGTGCTTGAGTGTAGTTTGAAGAACTGCAACGTCACAATTTATTTTATTATTGTGCTTGAGTGTAGTTTGAAGAACTGCAACGTCGCAATTTATTTTATTATTGTGCTTGAATGTATTTCGAGGAATTACATCGTCACAATCCAATATTATTACCTCTTGAGCATGGGTGAACCTACGTCGTCCATATATTGATGTGTATGATTTTTATTAGAAAAATGTACTATATATAATGAGAATCCTAATTCAGGTTACAACATTTTTACCCAGGGTTTATGCTTTTGGGCACCAACTCAATAAAGATTCGAGGTCAATAAACTCTTGACCTTGTTTTATTAGTCACTCTAGACCAGTGTTTCCCAACCTTTAAAAAATGTTTTTTACCCTTAATAAATATAAATGATTACAATATTTAAAAAAAAAAAAATTGCCTTTTTTGATAAATTGGTCACCGATATCTAGCATTGAATATAAATAACCCAAAGCAGAAGGGTTGAAGTCGTGTCTAATCCAATTTGAAATTACCCTCCTTAACTATCGAATTGCCCTGTAAGGCGTGGGCCCCACTTTGGGAAACACTGCTCTAGGTCATACCAAAGAACGTGAGTGCCAGAACCAGCCATACACAACTAGAACCCACAGACCGTTGGTCAAAAAGTTAGTCTGGTGTAAAAAAAAAAAAAAAAAAAGAGAGGGAAAATGTATTTAACACAATGGTTAACCCTTGCAAAATAAACCCTGAGGTCACATATGCAATCAATAAACCCTCTCTGAAGAGGGATAAAACAAAAAGTATTCACTATTTTGCCATGCCATGCAAATACAGTAAATCACAGTATTAAGAATAAAATTATACGGTGTTATATAGATATATCAATACCGCCATTTATTAATATAAAAATGTTCAGAATGTCAGAAAGATACTGAAAAACTTATTTCAATGAACTTCTCTTTAAGAAGGTTTTTAGCCTCAGGCTAGTTCAGGTGAAGTTGCCAGAGATGCAGCACAGGACTCAACTCCTGAAATATCCCTTTTTGAAGTCAACTTTGGACTTTTGGTGATAAAATGGGAAATAGTAAAGCCGCAGCAAGTTCGACCACTGATTTTTTAAATAAATAAAATCCTTTAAACTACTGGGGACTCCCTCGGAAGACTATGTGAGAAGGTGGTTGCTACCAATATGCTGTTACGAAAGGCAACAACAAACAGCGTCAACAGACGATTACAATATTTTTACAAGGTACCCTCTGACATATTTATTTATTTTTCATGGATCTGGGACACAATATTCCATTTAATATAATACCTGTATAAATCTAATACCTGTACAATAAGTCAGGTTCCAATTGGTCAGGTTGCCTAATTTCTAAGGAAGAAATTGCTGACTTTAATAGTTCAATAAATGAACTGTTATGTAAAGGTGCTATTTATCTTGAGCTCACCAGAGTCCAATTAATTTATATCCCCACTTTATTGTCTCCAAAATAATACATATAAAAAATAAAAGTTTTATTTTTAATTCTAAAAAATTAACATCTTTTAAAATTGAGGAAATACGTACTGCTCTTAAATTATTAATAACTGCTCTGGATTTTTTTTACATGACCAATATTGATATTAAAAAAGATTTTGACACCCATACATAAATATAATAAAAACAGGAATTATACTTCATTAGTATATTTAAATGTTTAGATAAAGACATAATAATCATGTCTAATGGCCACAAAGGAGACTTATATATTGGTAAGTTTATATTTTATTATAAACACAACTAAAAGTAAATTAATTCCACAAGCATAATGAATGAGAATAGGTTCTGAAAACATGACAGTTGGAACAAAACACGTCCTATTCAAAGTTGGCCACTATTACAGGCATGCTATATGCAGAATGTCCAGGACTTCAGGTGTAACATAATATAGCTGATGCGCATACAAAACAACTTGAACTATGGAAATGCATTAAATAATAATAGATATAATAGCCAAGTACCAATATCACAAGGTGCCAATAATTAACTATCCTGTTGACAAAATAATTTGTTTCACTTTCATAAGAATCAATTAATCAGCCAAAATAAGTAATTTATGCAGATGCATTATTGTTAAATTGCGGTTACACAATAATTACCTTATTTTTACCTAATTACCTAAATTTACTGGCTGTCTTTTTGCTATAAAATCATTTACATGTAATAAAAGTAAGTAACTGCTTTATCATGTTAAGAATTAACAACACCACATCTTGATAGTCTAGCTAAACTAATTTAGCAGTGGTGTAAGCATGCAAGTATGTGCGTATAGACAGATTATATACCATCAAAAACAATACTGCTTCAAATAAAATCAGTTGACACTGCTTCAAGACAGTTTAACAATAGAACCTAGTGAAAAACGGCAAAATATGCCTTTTATACGATTATTTTCAGGTTTTTTGGTATTTCTAAAAAAGATTTGTTTGCCTCTACACATAATCATAAGTGTAAGTTATATATTTGTTGGCGACCAGACCACTATGCTATCGCAAGAGATTCTTTCACAATCTCATGGACGTTTTCCATACAGGACTTTTTACAAATATCATTCGTTTTCCACCCTTTTCAATTATAATAAAGCTTTTCTAAATTTTGTAACAAGGCACCTAGGGTAATTATAGTTGGCTCATATTGACCATTGCAACCATTGCCTGTAAGTGCAGGTGCTTCATTGTCAATAACATTTTGAAGCAATGTAATACATACCTAATTGTAGATTATTGTAATAGTAAAAAAAAAATAGTATCACAAATATACAGATACATTACACTTCACAGATAGATAAGATTTCTCTTATTTATTCTTATTTATTAACCTTTTTTCTAATACTTCTAATAAAGGCTATAGTTATAATTCAGTAAATTGGTATATTCAGCAATAGCCCTCATTTACCAAATGAACTTACCACTGACATTTGTGTTAAGATACTATCTAAGAGATTTTTAGGTTTCGCCCACAAACTCGAAAATATGATTTAAGAACCCAATGTTTGTTAAGAATTATTATATAAATTATATCCAAATGAAAATATTTCACTTAATTTGTTATCCAATGTGATAACATTGTTAGCTCTTGTCACCGCTCATAAAGGATAATCCTCATCTTTAATTAAATATAATAATATGATTATTTAAAATATTGAAAGTTAAAATATAAATAATAAATTTCAATAAACCTAGGGCCAGGTCGTACACAACCAACTTTATTATTGCCTCTATTGTATAAATCCTAAAATATCTTTTGTAAAAGAGAGTTTATCTGCCCTGCACAAAACTCTTTCAGTTATATAAATGAAAAAAAAAAAAAAAACTTGTTCGTTAACAAACTTTAAGCAATTAAAATAAAGATACACTTTATATCTTGATATCTATGACATACACTTGAAAATCATAGTAATGGTCATTTGTCAACATCTACTATTTAAACATTAGGAGAGAATATTGACACTATTCGTAGAACTGTTGGATGGTCCGAAAAATCCAACACTTTTGCAAAAATTGATTTAAAAAAAAAAAAATATATATTATATATATTTATTACTTGTACTAGATCACTGTAATGACTTAGAGGACGCATAATTATATAAATTTAAGAAATAATTGTTATAGAACTAAGTTAATGTGATTGAGGAGTTCTGATCATCCAAATGTCTGGTAATACTTCCATTTCAGTCCACAAACCTTCAACCTTTAAATATCTACTTTGTTTAAATACGGAACAATCGGCGGAGCACTAAGGAATTGAAGTACAATTGAGAATCAAACGAACTTACCTGTAAGTGAAGTTCGATGATAATTGTACGAACTTCCTTAGTGCTCCGCCGATTGTGAAAGCCACACCCTCCCACCTCTACATGTAAATAGGTAGGTGAGTTTCAGGTTTGTAAGCACAGGAACACTATAAACAGAATGATGTCTTAAAGAAATCGAGGCTTGGACAACCGTACATTCATCCAAAAAAAAAAAAAAAAAAACTGATTACTATTAAACGTGTGAGAGTAGCCATCGAATGCGAATACTACTTTGTTTAAATACGGAACAATCGGCGGAGCACTAAGGAAGTTCGTACAATTATCATCGAACTTCACTTACAGGTAAGTTCGTTTGATTCTCAATTGATGGTAAGCTAGATGAAGACCAATGACTGCAAAAACCGTTTCAGTACACGGTTGCCAAATGATGTTCTTTGCGCAATTAATCCATTGTCTCTTTCTATCTCTGTAAAAATTAAGGCGTGACAATTTATAATAATGCTGCACTTACTCAGAAGTTTTGAGATAATAGTAATACTTAATACTTAAGAGTATAATAGTATTATTATACTCCATAATAGTAAGTACTTCCAGATTCCAGATTGACTCAGTTATGATGTTAAGCTAAAATCCATAAGTAGAGGCTACTACTGCCACAAATAAGAACTCTGCAAGCACCAGTCCATTCCGCTATGCCATACTCATTATAAAATTCGTTATAAATTCTGTTTCTTACATAAATGTATGAGACAGATTTAAAAGTATAATAACTATTAAAACTATAAATAAAAAATATCATCCTAATACGTCACATCAGAGATAATCCCAAGAAGACTGGCAACATATCCCCTTTGTATAGCAAAGCTAATACGTGGTAGAAGTAATTGCCAGCCTTCCTGTCTCCAGACTTCTCCATCAGCCGCTTGGACAACTCCCTGGCCAGGCGTTTGTGTGAAGGTCCCGAAGGGCCCATTGTTAGATATAATATTATATTATATATTATTAAACCAATTGCATCACATCTTTCAAATAATTTCAGATACACACCAAATACTTTTATTATTGTAATGTAAGAAAGTGAGACAGACATGACAGGATCGTGAAAAGTAGCGCTTTTGTCTCTGCTTGTTCCTGTGAGAATGATAACATGAAATATTTATTTGTGTTTTTTTATTTAAATTTTTGAGTACCTACAAATAATCATGTAAACATGGCAAATGTATGAATGTATTTTTTCCAACCAGAATAGGAGTGCCGAAGATAGAAGTGGCCAGGAGACTAACCAATAAATTCCCCATTGGTACCAAATTAATTGTGAACGTCGATAGTACGCGCGGCTTCCGTGAAAGTTCTCCCAAACTGGTTACAATGGTATCTGCAACTTGGCTAATATATTACATTCAACTCTTGCGGGTTGAACTAACAAATTATATGTTAAAACTAACAGATTGACATTCGGTTACTTATAACTTTGCTCTTGCTCGTAAAAACTAGGATAGAGTTATCTTAAAGCATAGGATGCGCATGAAAAAAGGCATATATCTAGTATATACCAAGTGCAAGAGGAATACCAGAAAAATCCTTCTATTATCTTAAAAAGAGTCAGCCGTAAATACCAAAACGATAAAAAAATAATCGTTTTTAAAATAGTTTTATTGAACAAAAATATTAAATATGAAAATGCTCATTGAGGAATATTCTAAAAGCTAACACAAAGACCATTAATAATTTATTTTCAATATATATATTTCCTAATAAAAGGTATTAAAAACTAATAAATTTTCTATGAACCAAAATACTATTTACCCAACATAATTACTATCGATTTTGTATTAGAACCTTCGCAGAATCCTAATTCATGGAACGTATTGTAATTTACTTTTTAATACACTATGATTAAAATGTCTAGTTCGAGAGAATGAGGAGATTAAATTATGAAAATACGTACACAATGGTAGTCTAGACTAGTCAAACATATTTGAGACGCCTTTATTCCACATGGATGAACAGAGACAATAGGGTGCCGCTTTTCACAATGCTTACAAGATACATATTATCATACAAAATTATACTAAGATGCATAAATAGATACTTAATTGAATTTTAAAACGGTGCAATATACTTCAGTTTTATCATAGATCAAAAAAGATCTACCATAGACTCTTTTACCTTACTAAGGCGACCGTGGTGTAGTGGCAGAGTGCAATGGTAACCACCCACCGGTACCAATGTATCTTTGATGTATGTACTTTGGTTGTCCTGTTTCTATGATACAAGCACTATAGTAGTTTAGTATAGAAATGCAATAAAAAAAACTAGTGAGAGCCAACAACCATGTAACATTGGTTATTTTAAAATTCTAAACTTTTCCTTAGCAGTACTAATTAAAGTAGTAACTTCGTGTAAAGTTATTTCGAACGTGATGCGAGACTATGTGCCATGTCACGAACTACCTAACGTGTTCTACGAGCATTTATTTCTAACAACTTCGCAACAGTTTAAAACTCCTGCACCTCTTGTAGTTACTACAGGTGCATGGTTCGATTCCTGCTTCATCATTATCCGAGGTAAATGAAGTTTTAACCATGTATTTATAACCGTTTAATATGTCTCGGAGCCAATATTAAAAACCAACTAACCAAGCAGATTTATAAGCGCAATAGTTGTAATCACTTTACAAAAATAAAGACAATAATTGAATTTTAAGAGATATATTGTAATATATATGTATTTTAATGTATAAAGCGACCGTGGTGCAGTGACAGTACAATGGTTACACAAACCGAGAGCAACGAGTTCGAAACCACCCACTGGTACCAATGTATCTTTGAGATGTGTACTTTGGTTGTCCTGTTTCTATGATACAAGCTTTTTAGTAGCTTAGTATCGAAATGTAAATAATAAAAATAAATGTATTTTTTTTCTATATTTAATGTAATATGTTGGTAGGTGATGTAAAAAGAATTCTGCTTATCCTATTTAGATATAAACGGTCGTGAAAATAGCAGATGTTGAGGTGGAAGTTTTGCAGGAATCTTTTCTAATACTATTTGAAGTGAAATTCTTGTTTCGTTCCAAAGAACCATAGAAAAAGAATTCGTGACTTGAATCGTTCATAATTTACTTGTAATTGATATTTGTATGTATACTTGTAGCTTTCTATGTAAGTATAACAACTAAACCATTAAAATATGTCTTTAGTTATTATAACTAAAAATATGTAAACATAAATAAAAAATAAAATTATAAACTATTTTCGTTCGTATGTAATTTTTTTGTATCTTAATTCAGTAATTATTTTTTTTGTAAATTAATTAAAGAATCTTTGTAAATGTATGCATTTTGTAATTAAAAAATCATTTATAAAGATTGTCACCTAAACTTAACTAAAATTAATAAACTGCAACAAGTCACGTATATCTAAAATTAATATTCTTCATAAGTCTGTCTTAATACTTTAGAGACAAACTTTGATTTACTTATATAGTCAAACTTTCAATAACTAAGTGATACTCTACAAGAATTCTTCGTGTAAAAGTAAAAATAATTATGTGTTATTATAATTTACGAATGTTTTAAGTTGAAAAGGCTTAAAAGTGGCTATAAAAACAAGTTTAAATACAATTAATTAAATTAGCGAGCGGTTGAGCATTTTGTGTATTACATTTATATTTACCTTCTGCCTGTCCTAAACCGTAATGAGTTCTCTCAGCCACTTAATTATCTTAAAATTCTTTTGAATAACAAAGTACCCTTTTCCATATCCCCGATGGATTTGGGTTGCCCGTTATCTATATTAAAATAAATAAGCTTTTGTTCTTACTGAAACAGCGGCTGCTTTGGGGTACGGACGCTCGTGCCTGGAAACAGAGTTTCACTCCCATTGGGAGATGTAGCAACCTTTGTAAATGTAGTTTTCTCATAAAAAATAATTTATGAACGGACAATCATTGTGAGAATTGCTACTAGTTGTCAGCTGTTATAGAAGTTATTAAACCACTAAAACGTCAATTTTGGACTTTTCTCTTTTGTAATCTACGTTATACATCTAATTGATTACATATCCTTAAATTCCTGCTTTCAAACCCAACATGTTTGAACTACGATCGTCTATTTGGCATTTATATATTTTTATTCATAACAACTATAATTTCATTATGTTACTACCAACATCAACTATTTACCAGCATGCGCTAAGTTGAAGTAGTTCACAAACTTGAAACTATTATACATATTTTACATAGCTAATATAGAACATAATAAAACCTGAATGTCTGAAAATTTTAATTATTTACTTGCTTAGCGCAGACATCAAATAATAAATTGTGATAATTTTAATATTGCGAAAATGTGGAATGCATTAAAATAAATAAATAATATTTGCACGTAAATTATTAATAATAGTTACGCGTAAGTTATACATGCATAGGCAGAGACAATGATTCGCCCACTTTTACGTCCGTCTCATAACTCTCTTGATTACGTTCCTCAAATGTACTTTAAATAATAAAAATACTTTTTATATATATTTTGAAATAACCTATCAACTAGTAAAACTTTATAATATGTTTCTTTATACTAGTACAAATAGTTTTATTAGTAAAATGCATGTGTTCCTCACGGACAACATTATTTATTTATTTAAAACTTAATTGCACTATTTAAAAAGGCAGACCTAATGCTGTTAGACATTCTCTGACAGCCAGACCCTTATTTAATTGTAAGTAGGTGCAATATTATGATGACTATTTGTAAGATTAAATCAACAAATATATAATAATAATACTTAATTATTACATTTTTATAGTTTATTACATTTGTGTGAAACGTCAAACGTTCCTCAATTCACAGGCAATTGTAACAAACCCCTGTTTTAGTAAAAAGCACCATTTGCGAGGGACATACAAACCGCTACAAACATGTTACATATTTTCACCCTCTTCACACATAACGCATGAATCTATTCTTGAATAACAAACGTAAATAGGATTTTATATATAATTACATTGTATTATTTGTGTTCAATGTGTTCAATATGATTTTTATATGGATTTTTATCTACATAACGACTAGCTGTTTAATGTAGAATCAACTAACTAAAATGCCTCAGGAATAAGCAGTTACTAAGTAATTTATAGTATTTTGACATAACTATCTTCTTTCTTTCACATCTACAACAAACTCTGCGGTTATGGACACTGCTAATATATTAGCAATCTTGAAAGTTGTGATTTAATTCTGAATAATCTATTTGTTTATTTTAAAGTATGTTCAAAAAGAGCACACCATCTAATGTTAAGCAAGAGATTGATTCATAAATGACTGCTACTACAGTTAGGTAATTACAATTGTAGTTGGCCTAGTTGGAATTGACAACTTTTCAATTGATTCCGAAATGCGACTGTTCACTTGTAAGTGGCCGAACAGGCAGGCTGATAAAGATTGATTCATAAATGAAGGGGTACTCCTACTGCTTGTACTCTTAAATGTATACTCGAATAGAACTAGTTTAATAACAACATTATTAGTTTAACGCATATTTAAGTAGATTGAGGAAAGGAATTTAATATATCTGATGTGAATGGATGCGTTAAAAAAACAGACCCAGCAGGGTGTTTTCCTAATCGGACACATCCTCAAGAAAGTTGGGTTTCCAGATGTCCATAACCGTAAAGCTTGTATGAAGAGAATTGTAGATGTGGGGGAAGCGAAGGAGTTGTGTCAAGACTCTATTGTCTCTGCCTATCACTGTGGGGAAAAGGCGTGTTTATGATTTAGGGCCATATGAAGCTATTATTATTTTGATAACAATTAAAGAATGAGGAAGGAATATTAGTTATCAAAGTTTTTCTGGTAAGTATTACTCTTGCACCAATTTCCCAATGCTTAAATTATTATTGAAATAAGAACGTATTTGTTTATATTTATTTGCTAGGCGGCAACGCACAAGAATACGTGCGTTGGGCAAATTGAAAAATCACTCTGTTTATCCCATAACAAAGGCTCTTAAACAGACAAGGGTCTTCAGGCACCGCCCATCCCCTGTAAGTAAGCAATGCCTTTTATTTTAACTAACCAAATAATATACTTTTATTTATGAAATAGTCTAAGCAAACATTTATATAGATATATAGTGTATTATATCTTTTTGAAGTGACCCAGTCGCATTTCAGGATCAGCTTAAAACGCCGGCTGCTACTTGTAGTTAAATAACCATACATCATACAGTGTGCAGTGTATGATGTTAGGCTGAATCATGTTCCAAGAACCTTCTTTAAAGAACCAAGAACCTTGTATTTTCTTCACATTTCTATACTAAGCTACTATGCGTGTTTTTATCATAGAAACAGGATGACCAAAGTAGATGATTATTACCGGCAAGTGGTTTTGAACCGGGAGCTCTTGGTTTGCGTTACTATTGCACTACGGTCGCCATATTATGTCCTAAGTAACAAACAGTTAAAGGACATTATTCTTTTTGTATGGGGACTTAGACCTAATGTATTAACAGTTGCATATACATTTTAAAATAGTTTTATGTACGAAGATTACAATGTAATTGGAATATGTCCTTTATTTTGCATAGTTTAGGTGTAGAAAATTATCAAACTATAATTATGACAGTTCAGAACTGGTGATATGTTGTGTCTTCGTGATTGACAGACGATACAAAATCCATTTCTTATTTTCCAAATAACTCAATTGCACATCAATTAAAAGCAAAATTGTTATTAGTTTTATCAACACAAGTATTGAAACTACCATTTATATATTTTTTCATCATTGGACATTACAAAAGTAGTACATAAAAGCACAAAATGAATGATGTTCTTTAGACTAAACTAAGGCGACCGCGGTGTAGTGGCAGTGCAATGGTTACACAAACCGGGAGCACGAAACCACCCACACCGGTTCCAATGTATCTTTGATATGCGTACTTTGGTTGTCCTGTTTCTATGATACAAACAAGCACTTTAGTAGCCTAGTATAGAAATGTGAATTAATGTAGTGTTAAATTTAAACTCATAATTGAAATATTAACATACGAGTGATTTAACTTATTACTTGAACGGAAGTTGTTTATATTGTTTTAATTGGCATTTATATATATAATTGTTATAATATGTAAAATGTTTATATTTAAAATGTGTATCACGCGTGTCGCCCGCATCGCTTTAATTAAGCACACTCAGCGCTTTGTCGAGATTAACAAACGCACGTGGAATAAATAAAGTCCTTTTTAGATTCCTTAATCAGCGCTTCACATCGCTGTTTGTCCTATATACGGGCGAACGGCAACGCGCTAATGAGTTTTTTAATCTTATACCACTTCTTAATTATACAATTTTATACAAATGGAACCCCTTTTCAGTAATTCTGCAAGAATATATATTTGATCACTAGATTTCTTGATTACTTTGGACTAATATGGACGTTCAGTCTTCTATCACAATGAATGAGTACTGTCCTATGACACTAGATGGCGCTATAGGATCGTTACAGAATATAACAATTCGTCGAAGAAAAAAAGCAAAGTCGGAGTGTAGTTTTAACATGTCATCCGAGTTAACCAAATATGAAGAGGATAATTCGAATCTCAGTCTCATCAATTGCACGACAAGCAGTCTTCCAAATTTATCCACAGATAACACACATACCGCAGAGCTAATTGCAGAAATTAAAAAACTAAAGTCTGATTTGGAAATAGCGCATAACGAGATATCCTTACTCAACTTGGAAAATACGAAATTACAATACAAATTAACAGAATGCGAAAAAAGGATTAAAATTTATAAGACAGTAAATGACACTCCTACAAGGACTAAATATTTATCTCCTGTTAAAAAACATAATACCGCACGTACAAAACCTAACAAAACAGTATTCACGCAGTCGTCACCAATACATGACAAAGAACTGCCCCCCACTCCCCCTTGCATTAAAGAAGAACCAAAGCCAAAATTATATATTTTGGGCAATGTAAGTGATCGTAAAATTATAAACTACTTGTCAGAATATTCGAGCTATAACTGTTATACTCATAGATGGCCACATGCAAAATTAGATCAAATAATGACAAATATGAATAACCTACTTACAGATCTGACAAAACGTGACTACTGTGTTATATTCATTGGAGAAGATGACTTTATACACTCAAGAAATTACTATGAACTGGTTCAATTTGTTAAGGAAAAATTGAAGACAATAACTCACACAAATATTGTTCTTTGTTTACCTACCTATAAAATTACATATCACTCAAACCTATACAACTCAAGAATAGAATGTTTTAATAACATGCTTTATATAGCTCTTCAAGATATGAACATTAAGTCATGCAACAATATATTATACACAAGTGTTCACGACAACAACAATAACATATTTATATACGATACAAATCAACCACTATCATATGACACCACAATGTTTAATGGACGAACCGGAAAACTCAAGAAATGTGGATGGAAACACGCTCTACAACAACTTTTGACATCTATCAAGGACATACAAAATCATATTAATATTGACAATAATAAGAGTAATGAGGCAACATTTTTTCGTAACTAAGCACATTAATATATTTCATCAAAATATTGCAGGCTTACTCAGCAAGTGTGATCTTTTAACGATATGTCTGGAGGAACTCTCTAACGACGGCAAAGAGATAGATTTAGTGTGTATAACGGAGCACAATATGATAGAACAGGACAAACAGCGATTACACATTCCTAACTTCAGACTGGCATCGTGCTTCACGAGGAGATCAATCAGAAGAGGAGGCTCCTGTATTTTAATTAAACATGGTTATGAATATGTAGAGTTAGCATGGATAAATAAACTATCTTTGGAAAAATGCGTTGAGTATTGTGCAATAGAATTATCACAGATAAATACTATATTTATCTGTGTATATAGAGTACCAAACACTGAATATGAAACCTTTATTACCAGAACAGAGGCAATACTACAGAAGATTTGTAGAAGCAAAAAAACTATTATTTTGTGTGGGGATCTCAATATAAACAGGATGAAGAGGAATTACATGTCACTAAATTTTGAACATATGCTGTCAAACTACAATCTTAAATTGAAAATAAACGAACCTACGAGGTTAGGCAGCAATAGCTGCATTGATAACTGTGCTACAAATGCACGCGGCTGCAAAGTGGCTGTGATGGAATATGCACTGTCCGATCATACGGCCCAGGTTATAACATGTCCAGTCAAGACACATACTTTGCTAAACTACTGGAAGGTCACTAAACGGGACTACTGTGATGGCAACATGCTGAAATTTAAAACATGCATGGAGAGCCTATATTTTTCAGAGGTGTATGACAGCGCTGACCCTAATGTGGCATTCGACTTATTTATGGACACCATCTCTCTTTTTTATAATTTATGTTTTCCTTATGTAGTAAAAACAATATCTGTTAAAAATCGTCCAAAATGGCTTTCACGGGGTATAAAAAAGTGTTGCAAAAAAAAACGAGAACTTTTAAAACATTCTAGATTAAAACCTTCGGTTGCAAATAAAAATATATATAAACTATACTGTAAAAAACTTAACAAAATTATAAAATTAACCCAAAAATCGCAAAATGAATATTATATTAAAAAATCAAAAAATACATCTAAAGCCACATGGCAAATTATTAATCAAAATTCCCTTAATATACCTCGTGAATCTATAAACAAGATAAAAGATAAAGACATTATTCTCACTGAACCATGTGACATAGCGAATTGTATGAATAATTATTTTGTTGACGACATCGAATCGACATCTAAATTACTTGACATTGTGAATAAAAAACCATTTAACTTGACATCTAATATACATCATTCAATTTTTTTGACACCTATTCAACCCCATGACATAATAAAATGCACGAAATCTCTTAAATTAACAAATAGCGTTGGACATGATGGTATATCAATAAAAATTATTAAGGAAAACATTGACACTCTCTCTAATCCTCTATGTCACTTAATAAATTTATCGCTAACGAACGGAATTTTCCCTGAAAGTATGAAACTATCTATTATCAAACCACTTCACAAAAAAGGTGACAAGTGTAATAAAAAAAACTATAGACCAGTAGCTCTACTGCCAAACATATCAAAAATTTATGAAAAAATTATATACAACAAGCTCTACACATACTTTGAAATAAATAATGTGCTCTGCTCTGAACAAAACGGTTTTCGTAAAAGGAAATCATTAAATAATGCGATATATGACCTTTTAAACAAAACTATGCCCAATGTCGATATGAGAGTGCCTGTATGTGGTATCTTCATGGACATGTCGAAAGCTTTCGACTTTGTAGAGCATAAAATTCTTATAAATAAATTATACAGATATGGTATTAGGGGAATTCCTCTAAACCTAATTGAGTCATACCTTAGTAACAGAGAACAAATGGTTCAAATAAATCATATTTGCCCTAAAACGAAAAAGGAAATTATTTCCACGTCTAATAAACGTAAAATTAACTACGGGGTGCCTCAAGGTAGCATTCTGGGCCCTTTACTCTTCTTGATTTATATAAATGACTTACCTAGAGCAATAAACCACCCAATGATTTTATATGCCGACGACAGTACGATTATAGTAAAATGTGTGGATCAAAATAGCTATAATACAGATATAAAAGAAGCGCTTGGTACTACTATTGACTGGTTGACAACAAATAATCTGCTTGTAAATTTGGATAAAACTAAAATAATACACTTTAATCAGAGAAATAAAATAATCCAGCCAATCTATTACGAAGATAAAGTAATACAGTCAGTGGAAGAAACGGACTTTTTAGGAATTAAAATAGATAGCAAATGCTCTTGGAAATCTCACGTAGAGCTTGTGTGCAACAAATTAAATCAATTTTCATATGCGTTGTGGAAATTATCAAGAGTCTCGAATATAAATACAGCCAAGATGGCGTACCATGCGTATATCGAATCTAAAATGCGGTATGGCATAATATTTTGGGGAAACTCTACAAATAGGGACATGGTGTTTAGGGCACAGAAGCGCTGCATTAGGGCCATGTGTGCCATGCACCCAACTGAAAGTTGTATGCCCAAGTTTAAATGTTTAAAAATACTCGCATTCCCTTCACTATATATATACGAAGTGTTGGTTTTTGTTAAAACAAATATTCATTTGTTTAATTTTAAGGGTGCTTCACATAATAGGAATTTACGTCCACGACCTCAAAATCTAATAGTTAGCAAGCAATTTAATACAGCTCTGCTGGACAAAAATATCCTTGGCATGGCACCAGTGCTATATAATTTGTTGCCTGACATATTGAAGGAGCAACCAACAGCTTTATTTAAGTTAAAACTGAAAAATATTCTATTGAATAAATGTTACTACTCAATTAATGAATATTTAAGTGACAAATCTTTTAATTAATATGTAATCGTAGTAATGACATTAACAAAACTTTATTTGCGTTTGACATTAATTGTATCTGTATTTTGACATTTTAATTTTATCTGTAATTGACATTAATTTTATATTTAAATAATGATGTATTCCCTACTAATATTTCTATACTCGAAAGAGTAAGTATTGTCGTCATAAACTTATTTAAGATCTGTATCATACTAACACAATACTAAGAAATAAAGAATTTGAATTTGAATTTGAATTTGAATTTGAATTTGAATTTTATATTATCCAAGTAGAGTTTACCAGTTTTAAATTGGTTTAGGATAACGTGTTATATATAATATTATAAAATTTAATAAAATATTAAAGTAAGTCTTTCATTAAGAAATATATACACAGTTATATCTAATATTCTTTGTTTACCTTTATACATGGAGAAAAAAGCTCTTACGTTTTCACTGCAATTTTTAATTCAAACCGCATTTAAAGCCAAAATATAAAAGCTAAATAAACGAAGTTTAAGCTATAAATAAAAAATTAACACTCAAAATGCCCACAGACTGAGAAATACTTAAAAACATTCCTGCAATAAAACGCAGATATAATATTACTTTGCCTTTTACTAAATTCATTCATATTCCTGAATGCCTAATAATAATAACAATAAGTAGGCAATCAAATTGTTCATTTAAAGAATGGCGTGTTGAGTTCAGGGCGTTTTGATCAGCGCTGACGGCTTCTCCCACAACACTGCCAGAGACAACATGCACGCTGCGGCTACCACAGCTCCAAGTTACAGCCAATGTTATGTCATGGTAATAGTAAAACAAATTAAAAGTAATAATGGCTACGTTTAATTAACAATATTTTTGCTTTAATGAAATCTGTGCCGATGGCCTGATTCTGACAAAGGAATTCTTCGATGGTTTGGGCACACGAAAATGACGAGTGAAAGTAGATTGACGAAAGGAATTTATAAATCTGATGATCCACATGAGTTCAAAGAAGCAATCCCAGGACGGTGTTATCCGATCAAATCGGAGACATCCTCAACAAAGCTGGGTTGCGTAGTGCCCATAAGCGTAGAGCTTGTATAAAGAGAATCGTGGCTGTAGGGGAAGCAAGGGAGTTGTGTCAGGTTCGTGGCAAGTGGCACTCCATTGTCTCTGTATATACCTGTGTAGGGCATGACAATTTAATTGATTGGTTAATAGTTTTAGGATTTTATTTAGGTAATTATATGGCCATAGAAACTTAAAGAGATACAAAAGGTTGCATTATTTTAATTATTACGTAGTAAGCGAAATTGGGTTTTAAAATATTAGGGATTAAATCTTAATTACATTACACCTAGTTCCGAATCCATACGGCGTGAACGTAATTTCTATTATTAAATCATTATCAAATATTACGTCATAAGAATCCTTTTTATTATTTACACTTGGTGTAAAGACCGTGAAGTGAATGAAGTTTGGAATGAACTTGCTGACATTTCACAGATAAATTGCTTCAATTCACAGCCGTAACATCCCTAATACCATAGTAAAATGTACGTGTAGCCACACTTAGATTAGGTACGCCAAGAAACGTCCGTAATGATATTTTATTTATACGCTTACTGAAACAATACGGTTTGAGTGGAACTGATTTTTAACCCTTGAGGGTATCTGGTGCTCGATACCAAAAGTTGGTAGCTAAATTATAAATGAGACACTCTGATGGGTAAAATGCGACTTTTGGCGACCTATTGATAAAAGGGAATTCTATTTTATTTATTATTGAGAAATTAAAATTTATTTATTCACGAGTAGTAGACGAATCTTGTAAAGTTTCTTGAACAGTTACCGTATCAATAAACTTAATAACAAAGGTATTTAAGGAAATTACACACTTTCACCTACTTTTGAATTATTTTTTCATATTTTAAATAATATTTATTATTATATTTTGTTATATGGCAGCTGTGCAGGGTTGAAGGAATCCAGTGGTGCCTCGAAATGAATTTAAAATGAGTGGGTTCCGTGGGGTGAGAATTAGGAAACCTTTAAGCGGTTTGAAATGAAAATGCCTCCAGCGTTTTCATTTGTTCCTCAGTCGGCTCTTAATTAAGACAATTCAATGCAAGGAAAAATCACAAAATTCACTACTCTATTACATTATAATAAAGTGTACTTTTGCATGGATTTCTCTGAATGCCGAAGAGTGCGGTGTCGTTTAAAAACGCTTCAGCGCATTTCATATTTTCCGAATTATTATTTTGGTAACCTGAAAATAATGGATCATTTTACTGAAATTCTTATGCTATTTTTAAAATTAAAGACAATTGAGGATTTAATTACTTATCTTATTGAATAAAACATTTCCTTAGTTACTTCTTATTTCCTTTCATCGCGCCAACTCCACTGTCTACACCAAACACAATAAAAGTCTTAATTATTTTCTAAAGTATATAGAAAGAGCTCATTCTTATCTTAAGTATAAACTTAAACCATTAAATGCAAATAATGTTCTACTTTTACTGAAAGTGCTGTTACTAAGTTCAACTCTTCAAATTCATTGTTTTATGCTTTTTATTAAAATTATACATTTTATTTTGGAATAGCTTTTAAATTGGAAGCTCACATGACCTGACTGACTACTAAGCTATTTTTTATTTATTTACATTTCTATACTAAGCTGTTCATAGAAACAGGACAACTGAAGTACATATATCAAAGATACATTGGTACCAACAAGTGCTTTTGAACTCGTGTTCTTGGTTTGCGTAACCATCGCACTACCACTACACCGCGGTCTCCTTAAACCAAATTTCATTCAAGATCCAATAAACGTATTGTTTTATTTCGTAGTTCTAGGTGAGGTGACCCAGTTGCATTCTAAATTAGTTTGTATTTTGTATGTTGTTAGTTTTGTTAGAGAAGTATACGAAGGTTGGAATGTAGAATTGAAAACCCTTTTCACTTTTCATTTCGTTAACGTCGTACCCAAATGTTAAGGAGCTACATTAGGCAGGCATAGCGGAGGTGAGTACTGCTTATTGTAATGACATTCATGAAGTATCATCGTGACGCTTTCCTCTTGTTGATATCAAAATCGTTGTCACATAATATTTCTTTTTTTTACTATTCTTTACTAAACATGATTGTATCATAGAAACAGTATGACCAAAGTACATTATAAAGCAATTTAAACTACACCACGGCCGCTTTACAAACGTTATTTAAACAAAATTAGTTACCAATGTGATACACAGCGGCAAGCCTTTGTTGTGAGGACCTAGAGTACAAGTTAACACTTATTTATTTATTTATTTATTAGTTGAAACATGATGTACTAGTACATAAACCAGTTCTATCATGTATCTAGTCAATACATTTTTTACAACACCACCAATTAATGTTCATAATAACATTCTTTTATTGTTTTGGAGGAAGTAGTATTGCTTATAAATAGTATTATATTATAAATAGTATGTATATCACAGAATGAATTAAACAAATTTTATGTGCCTTACTATCGCATTTATTTTGGTTTTGATTTTACTTTTTTTTATTATTCGGACGTTTCCAAAGCTTTGCAGCCATCGTGGTCACAGAGAAACTTTTGTTTAATTCATTAATCAATGTTTGCGCAATGTCTAAGAAAATCGTATATTGAATCTTGATAGACCGACACGGAATAACGTGTTGGTGTGATACAGTCAATCGTCAATCGTGATACCTCACAGACCAGCTTAAAATTATGCTGGGTGTAATTTATATTGTAATTTACCATAGAGCTTGTATGAAGAAAATTGTGGATGTGGGGGAAGCGAGGGAGTTGTGTTAGGACCATGGTAAGTGGCGCTTACCATGGTTAAGACAATGGTCTCTGCCTATGCCTGTGGGGAAAAGGCGTGACAATTTGATTGATTGATAATTTGTATTGTATAAAAAAGCAATAATATCAAATAATAAACTAAAAATAATTATTATTTTAAGTAGTCTTAGTATAAAATAAATAAATGTGCAAATTCGTGTTTTGAACGCGCATTAATAATATAAATGGATTACTTTCATTACACACTGGCTGAAGTGAGATTTGATTAAAAATTCTATTTAACATAAAGCAGCCAACCGTAGCACCTGAAGGAGTCGCCGTGGCACACACAATACACAATACGTTATTGTAAATTATAATAAAATAATACACTAAATATAAATACATTTATGCAAAATAGCAATCATTTTGAAGACCCGCGCTTGTTCACTACATTTAAGTTGCGTCTTCGATTCCCGATCTGAGCATCATCATCATCAGCCAGAAGGCGTCCACTGCTGAACATAGGCCTCACCCTTGAAACGCCATTTCAAAAGATGCTGATCTTGTCGTCCGTCCACCGGTTAACAAAATGACATATTTTTGTACATAAAAAATATGTTGTACCACAATACATGTACTCTTTATTTATTCATCTAGTTGAAGGGTCAATTTTACACCTATTGTGAAAACCATCATAAACACAATTTTAGTACATTTTGAACGAGTGCACATAAAAAGGCAGTAACTAATATTCCCACCTCTATTAAAACAAAAAGCCATAAACATTTAAAACAAATAACGTAAATGTCACTTACACCCTTTTGTTTTACGACAGCATAACTGACGACAACTAATAATTTAAACATTATGTTGTGTTGTTCGTGCCAATTGAGCCTATATTAGCATGGGGCTAAGGGCGAGAATTCCCTGCTCAGTTGTGTAAGTGTAATGACGGCCGTGATTGAGGGTTGGTACGAATTAAAGTGGTATAAATATGAAATCTGCGGGATGGAAGTGCTCGCACCACTGCCGGCCGTCAAGTAGATATTAATGTTGCCGATGTAGACCGAGGTGCGGTGCTTATTTGGCATTCGGAGAAATTTTATTATGTTTTAATGTATGTGATATAAAAATTATGAATATAAACAATTGTACTTTGCTCTCTGTAGTTTTAATTGTCGTCTTATCTACTTGTTATCTACAAAGTAATTCCTTTCATTTGCCTGCAATTCAATTAACTAAAATGTGACAACTATATTGTACTGTCATACACTTTAATAAACTTATTTGGTTATTATTTTAATGTATATAATTAAAAAATACATACCAAATTTCGTTTCAGGTAAGCAGTAAAGTAAGAACGAAAATTTACTTTAGATACGAGTATATTAGAATTATATAAAAGATCCTTCAAGTAATTAATCCAATTATCACGCCTTTTCCCACAGGGCTAGGCTGAGACAACGAAGAGCCACTTGCCACGGTCCTGACACAAGCTTCCTCGCTTCCTTCACATCCACAATTATTTTCATACAAGTAATAATTTAAACAATTAATTCGGCTCAATGTGTTTTATCTCCTATAGTAAAATCCGCTATACGCTCTGTTCGCTTTTGAGAATTAATAAAATGGTAGCCACACGGAAAACGTGAGCCGTATTTTTTACAATTATATTACAAATTGCATTTAAAAAGTGCACTCTTTAACTTCTCCCATATAAATGGCGACCTTCATAATAATGTCGCTCGACTTTATATCGCTCACTCAATTCAATTGCAATACATTTTATACTCACATTTACTGTATGCGTTTGATAAATATATTATGTATTTTATAGAATAGTGTACTCGTATAAAACAGAAATAAAACATACAGCACCCCGCCTGATGATGAGCTGAAGTGTGGTGTAATGAATGACTGCCGGCCTAGTTGAAACTAGCAACTTAGAAGCCGATCCCGAAACGCGACCACTCTTAGCCAGCCAGAACCGGAGCAATCCGCCTTGTTTTTACCATTTACAAGCATTTCCAAAAAAATAAATTTAAATATTTAACTTATGACAATCTATTGAGCAGTAGTACAGGTTCGGCGCGTGCTAGGCTTTTGGCCGTGGGTACGCATGAGGCCGGCTACTGGCTTCACGCGTACCCTTCGTCAAATACAGGAACATTTCTTGAGCCTGACACGCTCCGAATCGCAACCTGTCTACGGCTTGGGGTTCCGGTCTGCGCTCCTCATAAATGTCCCTGTGGCAGTGATGTCGACAAGCTAGGACATCACGGACTGTCATGCCAAAAAAGTGCAGGCCGGTTCTCGAGACATGCCGCACTTAACGATATCATACGCCGGTCTCTTGCCTCCGTCAACGTGCCAAGTCTACTTGAGCCGACTGGTATTGCAAGAGATGATGGTAAGAGACCGGATGGTATGAGTTTGATTCCATGGAAGATGGGCCGGGTGCTGGTATGGGATGCAACCTGTTCAGACACGCTGGCACCTTCCCATCTACATGGAACCAACAGCAGAGCTGGTGCGGCTTGTGAAGCGGCTGAAAAAGCTAAAGCTTGCAAATACAGGGGTCTAGGCTCCGAGTATGATTTTCTCCCATTCGGTGTCGAGACCCTTGGTCCGTGGGGTCCTAGCGCTTTAAGGCTTTTTAAGGAAATATCAAAAAGGTTAGTCGACATCACAGGAGACCGAAGAGTTGGCAGCTACCTCGGACAAAGAATTAGTCTAGCTATTCAAAGGGGGAACGCTGCCAGTATCTTCGGAACCTTGCCTAAAGGGACTCCTTTTAA
This sequence comes from Tinea trinotella, assembly GCA_905220615.1. Lineage (NCBI taxonomy): Eukaryota > Metazoa > Arthropoda > Insecta > Lepidoptera > Tineidae > Tinea > Tinea trinotella. The sequence continues at coordinate 375,512 of HG992307.1, read as the reverse complement.
TAATGTATTTTAGTTAATTTTTTTTTTTTATCAATATGTTATATTTCTGTTTTAATATTAAATTTCATTATTTAATATTAAATAAAAGCTATGAATCAAATCTTTGCCCCAGCCGGTAATCGACCCGAGACGCGTAACAAACTGGTGTGCTGAATGTGTGCTAACTGATTTTTTACGTTTGTTGTCGTTATGTAAAGATTTAATATAAATATTCAATATTATAGCTATTATTATATAATTATAGGAATTTATTATTTCCAAATGTTTGTATGTTTTAAATTAAATCTAAGACAATATAAATCCGCTGAATAATAAAATCAGTGTTTATTGACTATTTTATATTCCATCATTCACTATCATTCAAATCGGAGACATCCTCAAGAAAGCTAGGTTGCCCAGTGCCCATAACTATAGAACTTGTATGAAGAGAATTGTGAATGTGAAGGAAGCGAGGGAGGTGTGTCAGGATCGTGACAAGTGGCGATCCATTGTCTCTGCCTATCCCTGTGGGGAAATGGCGTGATAATTTAAGTGATTGATTGATCATTCGCTATTCAACAAATATAAGTAACAGACGTAAAAAAAGTATAATAATTCGGTTAGGTACATGAGAAGTGTTTAGTAATTTGAGTTGCAAAACTTTGTTAGTGCGTAATAAAGCAGAATATCACTTTAAAGTAGGGCTTGGAGGTAAAGTGGTGGCTCTTTTCACAGGTTTACGAGTTCAGACGTTGGACCACTTTATAGGTAGTTAAAGGCATCATCCAAAAGGATTTACTGCGGCTAACAGATAAGCCACGGCATCAAACGGTCCAAACCACCACCGACAATATTGCTAACAATATTTAATACGAAAAAGTTATAACATTCTTTTACGATTTATTAAAGTTAATTTTTTCCTTCATTATTAATTTTATACTTTTTAAATGTGCTTTAATATTAGGGATTTTTAATAAGATTTATATTCTAAGTACGTCATATTTTTTTACAATACCTATATGGATTAAAAAAAATAGCTTTTTTTATTGTTACTCGACATATGACAGCACCGACTTGATAAAAAGCTGGAGTGTGGTCCATGAATGGATGTCACTGCCACTATAATTCAATAACTGTAAGTAGCAATCACATCCACTATTCCGGCCTAGTTGGAACCGGCAACTTATAAGCTGATCTCGAAACACAACCAAATCACTTCACGGTCTGTATACTTGTAAGTGGTGGTACTACCCCGGATCGGCAGACTGGGTACCACTGCCTACCACTCTTTGATAACCATTTATTTGGGTAAACGAATATTACTTTTATAAACGCTATAAATTATTAAGTGCAATAATACTAAAACAGAACTGTAATAGTGTTATTTATAAAACATGACCAAAACCTCGGACTACACTACGTACATTACTAGGTTTGTTTTAGAGGAATAGAAAGTAACATTTAGAAAGGAGTCAATGTATGTTAAAACAGGGATCCTCGGCCATTGTTAATATTTACAAAATAACGCAGCAAAACGATTCCAAACACCTGCCGCAAGCCAAATGTCCTTTATTTCATAGCGGCATATTGCACGATTTCACCAATATTTTTATGACTTTATAAAAGCTCTGGAATATAAAATAAACGTGTTGACATTATGGGCTACAGTTCCTTTTTTTTTTCATCGTTTTTCAAAGGCAATACAAATAAATTGTATCACGGTTTATTTTTATTTTTCACGGTTCGATTGTGTACTAAATATATATTACATTGGGGTTTGGTTTATACAAGTTTTGGTTATTGTAAAAATGTGAGTTGATAAGCATATTTATATTCCTGGTATTTTTTTCACTTCTAAGAAAAAGAATTGAAAGCAGCGCTGTCATTTTGCGATCATAATTTAAATTAAATAAAATAATACGCAAAAGTCGACGTTGAATAAAATTAAGCCTGATTTAACTAGGTAATTGATGTCCAAACATGGATTGCCTCCTACATTAAGTCCGCCTGTATGCTATGAAAAATAAATAAATTAAAGTATTTAAATTACAACAACAAAATGTATTTTACAAATGTTATGGATCTCCGTAACCGTAACTATCGGATATCCGAAATAAAAACCTAACCGTAACCGAATGCGTTATAAAAGTTTCGAATAATTTCGGATAGGGGTGGAGACTAAATGAAACATCTTATGACAGGCTTTTACTCTTAAACCTCCTTAAAAATCTAATATCCGTAACCGACATTATTCGACACTATCGGATGTTCTGAAATAATAACATATCCGTAACCGTATTTGAAAGCGGTATAATATTACTCCTATATCCTATATCAATAACATCCCTAATGTATTTCCTACTAAACCAGGAGAAACATTCCTACATAAATTACTTCTAACTAAACAGATACAAGACACATAAAAGCGTTATCTTCATTTACATTTGTGTAAACGAGCGTCATAGTTACTTGTTACAATAAAATGTTGAAATCTGAAACTTAACATAAAGTTCCACGTAGTTTCCTATTATTTCAGTACAAACTTGAAACAAACTTTTACTTGGATTCTAATTTTGTTACCTGGCATAAGTTAGGCTCTACGTTCTGTGGGTAGTGTTGTTCTAGATTATTCTAGAGCTGACTTTGCTTGTAGTGTTAACTCCATTCAGAGTCATATACATATTCACACTAGATATTCTATGGCTAACTATCAATTATAAAGATTCAGTGTGATCTAGAAGTTAAGTTGTTTAATCGGTAAGACTGAATTCAAGTTTTTTTCTCTTTACTAATATACTAACCTTATTAAATAAGAAAAACATTATATACAAAGCTACTTCACTTGCTTGTATCACAGAAATTGGACGAACAATAAAAAGTAACATTGGTACCAGTAAATGGTTTTGAACCGGAGACTCGTGGTTTTTTAGGCCACTACTACTATGTTGCATTTTTAAATTTATTTAATTTATTTAATTTAATTAAATTTATTAATTTATTTTAAATTAGACCAAAAAATGCTATATTTAAATAGGTAAAAAAAAGTTTATTACGTAAACGCGGGTCGGAACTGTCAATTCTATAATTTCTTTATAAATAATTTATATAAATAAACAATAAATGGAATTTCTTACAGCAATATAAAAATTAAATTTCCTTTAACAAAAGGGATAAGTAAGAAAATATTATAATATTTATAATTTGATAGCAGACAAATATTTTTAATATTTTCACTTTAAGCACGATGGAGGGGTGTGAGCTAAAAACGCAAATGTTTTGCATTTCATGAAGAACTCTCTCTCTTTCAGGAAACATGGCAGCATTTCACGCATACAAAATATATTTAAATATTTACGAAATATGCATAAGACATATAGACGTGTACATTCTATATATTTGGGGTTCAATAATTATTTATTTTGTTTTATTTAATTTTATATTATAGTTATGTAGTTGGTATAATATTTACATTATTATCAAAAGTGTTATTAGAATTTTTTTCCCGTGACCACGATGGCTACAAAGCTCTCGAAACGTCGTAATAATAAAAAAATTGTAAAATCTAAACCAAAATAAACGCGATAGTAAGCCGCATAAAATTTGTTTAATTCAGTGTTATTAGAATTTACTCTCAAATAACATGTTTACCTATTATCATTTACTGTCTTTAACCCTTAAAGCGGCAAAGCATGAAATAATAATAACTTAGTTTGAATGAAGCTTTTTTTATAATAATTTAGCGTTGATTCACCAGTATCAATCGAAAAATAAAACTGAAAATAGTCAAAAGTCAATTTTTCATAGTGTCTCTTTTAACGGACATTGCTGTATATTCGAGATGCGAGGTGAAGTAAAAACCGTCCTTTTTATGTGACATTGCTGTATTACGAAAAATATGAATAAAACACAGTTGTAAATGAAAATAAAAAATAACAATTAGAAAATAGAGTTTAACGTATAAAAATATCAGGAACACAAAAATTAACTTGTATTTGCCCATAATAATTAAAAATCTTTGAATGAGTAATAGTACGATAGAAGATAGGTACATACTACCTAAATTATCAATCAAATTGTCACGCCTTTTCCCCATTAGCAGAGACAATGGAGCGCCACTTACCACGATCCTGACACAACTCCCTCGCTTCCTTCACATCCACAATTCTCTTCATACAAGCTCTAAGGTTATGGACACTAGGCAACCTATCTTTCTTGAGGATGTCTCCGACTTGATCGGAAAACACCCTCCTGAGCCTGCCTTGTTTAACGCACCCATCCACATCAGATTTTTAAATTGCTTTCGTCAATCTACTTTCACTTATTCTTTCCATGTGCCCAAAGCATCAAAGCATCCCTTTGTCAATCCTTGTCACTACATATTCTTTCAAACCACATCTATCACGCACTGTGCTATTCCTTATTCTATCCGCTATCGTCACTCCAAATTAATGACCGCATTTCTATAGCGGTAATTCTACTCTCATGCTTCGTTTATGAATGGCACCGTTCACAATGTTACCCTTTTGCACTCTTCTCTCAATATCTTTATCACACTTTCCGTCCCTTGTAAACATACTTCCCAAGTAAACAAATTGTTTGACTTGTTCCATTTTCTTTCCGTCTATCATTATCTCACATTCGGTCATTTCATCCTCTCTCTCTAAAATCATTATGTTGGTTTTACTTACATTTAGTTTCATACCTTTCTTTTCTAATTCAGCATTCATAATAGTAACCATTTCCTGTAACTCATACGCCGAAGATGCAAGGATAACTTGATCGTCGGCGTACAAGAGACATTTGATCATATAGTCATTCATTCTCAAACCATACTTCCTTTTACGCAACACATCCCTGTCTGACACCTTTAGAAATGCCAAACCAGTCAGATAGCGCCCCATTTATTCGAACACATGCACTGGAATCCTCATAGAGAGATTTCAGCGCACGGATCAAACGCCCCCCAACCCCATTGAGTTATAATCCCCGAAGTTGTTTCTGGTGCCGATACAGTGTGTACTGATGAGGGTTGCTGCAAGCTGGGTAGACCTGTAGTCCGTGCAACTGCAATACTTGTTGGAGTAAACTGTTCAATACTGTTTAAATCATTTGAGGGATACATGTTAAATTGTTGTTAATTACACTAGTTATTGGCTCGGTTTGGGGTAAATTGTTTTTGACTATATTCGGTATGTCAACTAATTCATCATCATCATCAAATATATCCATCAAATCCAATTATTCCGGAGACAGTAGTCTAATGGGAGATGAATCTGAAGAACATAAAGATAATTTCTCTTCTTCTTTCTCGCAGTCTGAAGGTTTAGAATCCGATGGTGGTAGCATAAATATGGCTATGCTTTGTACACGCCATAATGGTTTAGTTTTATTTGCCATTTTAACCTAAAACAAATATTAAAATTTTGCTTTCTATTTATATTATACATTTCCTTAATACGGCAAAGTCCTATTGATGTGACATAAAAAATACCCACATCTTTTATGTATTGACGACAGTGTCCGTCCTTTAGGACACACAAGAAAAGACCATATATGCATAGAAATCGACAACGTCCTATAAAAGTGACATATACTATTTTTAGGATTTATTCATAGTAATAATTATAAATGTGATAAAATAACGAACATGTATGAACAATAATCTTACCTTTATTCGAAAAAATACAGATGAACTCGTTTGAGGATATATTTTACCTTTTTTTTACAAATTTACGCGAGACGACCGGAACTTAAAATTTGTCAACGTTTAACTGACCAGAATTAAATAACGCGACGCCATATTAGTTTAGTGTGCGTGCGAAATGATAGCTATACTATCACACTGTTACGTCCTAATAACCGCTTCGTAGATATTTGTACTAATTTGTAACAAATGTAAGTAAAGTAGTTGTCATTCAAAACGGACAAAAACGCTTTAAGGGTTAAACTTATTTACTTTAAGAGTGGCAGTGGTGACCAGACTGATCCGGGCCAGTACCACCACTTACAAGTGTACAGACTGTAAAGTGACTTAGATGCATTTCGGGATCATCTTATAAGTCACCTGGTTTTAACCAGGCCGGTCCGGTTCTAACTGCTACTACTGTTATCTATTGCGTATTCATGGACCGCACACTAGCTTAACATTAGGCGGGGTTTTGTTAATGTTCGAGTGTACAAGAAATAATAATTTCGCATACTAAATTAAAATGTAATTTTGAAAAATAAAATTACAGATTTTCAAATATCATTATATTATTCTATCATTCTAATATAATATTGTTTTTACGGTTTTCAGTGCCAAGTTTCACAAATTATTCGCTATAATATCATTATGACGAAAGTGATTTTATTAACTATTATTACGACTGAAAGAGCCGACTTAGTTTTCAGTTGCTTCAGTCACCGTCACTATGCCGACCAGAGTGCAATTTGTGATTATTAAATACGGAACCCACTAAAATTATAGTATTTCTATACAAGTTTTTACGTCACAATACTGAATGCGCGAGACGAAGCTGATCTCCAATGCGGTGTACTTGTTCACTTTAAATTTTAAAATGCAAACGTAGACAAGCATAAACAATCCACACTCTAATAATACGAAAATCGTTCTTAATGCTCGATCTTTAAGAACTATAGTCACTTGTATAATGTGTATCCTTAAATGTTTTGAAACAAAAGAGAAATTGTACCAGAAACGTCACTCAGTTTGGAAGACAGTCGAGTGAAATTAACGTCCTTGTATAATTGTTTTATATTTAAATATTCAGAAATATGAATTTCTTAAACTATCTATCTATGGATATAATAGTATAAGTAATTACAGTAGAGGCAACGATAACAATGCGCAAGAGCCGGAAAGTCTATTTGAATAAATTTATTTATTCATAGGTACACAAACAGTGCACACAGCATCACAAAAACACAAAAAAAGACTGACTCAATTATAACTAAATAATTTGATTTTGAAAGTTTCGTTTTTAAAAAATATATACGAGTATATAGGTAGTGCTATCTATAAAGAGACAATTGGTGGTCAATTTGCCCAGTTCGCCAATATGTCGTAGTACCACTACTTTCAAGTATAGGCCGTGAAGTGACTCAGTCGCGTTCGGGATCAGCTTGAAAATTGCCAATTACAACTAGATTCGTATAGAGGATGTGGCTGCTACTTGAAGCTATTTACCAATTGTAGTTTTCACCTCCATGGACCGGCCTTTAGCTTAACACCAGGTTGCTGCATATTCACCTTTCTCTCTCATATTCTACAGTCGTTTTCCTATGTGTTAAGGATCATGACTCTCGTTGATATTCTTCAGCACTCTCCTCCACGTCTCCCTATCTTCAGCCGCGTGAATCGCCACATTTAGGCTGTGGAGTACTAGGCCCCTTTTACCATAGTAGTAGCCTTTCTAGGTTCTCTCCAAACCTTCTTGAGATATGTTCGAAGTATTGTAGTATACGTCTCAAACACATGGTGTACAGACGTGGTCGTTTCTCAATGCCGAAGCATTTAAGGATAAAAACGTGTGTTTCCACATTATACTCAGCATTACTACATACAGATAAAGTGACATGCAAACGTACTTCGGGATTAGCTTGTAAGTTGGCGGTTCCAACTAGGCCGGCATATGAATGTGGCTGATACTAGAGTTAATAAACTGTAGTAGCAGTTACCTTCTTTTTCCTTGCGTATGCATTGTATATTAAAATATAACTAAATAGTATAATATATTATGAAATATAATATACATATATGTATTATAATATATTCTTGCAGCTGTGAAAACCCTTTTCACCTAATTTTGCAAGTGAGTACCTAAGAACGGTTCACGTACGATATTGCTTTAATTAACTTACAACTTTCATAAAGTTTGAACATTTCATTGTGCACGCATTTTACACAAACATAAACAATGCACAAAATGAGCAAAGGTTGTAGGTCTGTAATAAAGACTGTGAATTGACTCAGTCGCGTTGCCAGAAGTTCAGTTTAGCTAGGCTAGTTAACAAGCAAGCGACTGCTTCTTGTTACCATTTTTTAATTCTTTACGGCGACCGTGGTGTAGTGGTAGTGCAATGGTTATGCAAACCGAGAGCACGGGTTCAAAACCACTTGCTGGTATCAATGTATCTTTGAAATATGTACTTTGGTTGTCCTGTTCAAGCACTTTAGTAGCTTACAGGTATTATGGAAAATGTTATCCCAAAAAGTTATGTTAAGCAAGGTGTTGTGTAATTTTTTGACCGGCATAGTGACGGGTACTGGGGCAGCCGTGAACTAACTCGGTGTTTTCAGTCGTCGTCACTCTTGGACCTCTTCTTGCTTATCATCAGGCGGGTCGTAGTCAAATGTCGTGTCACAATAAAAAGAATTGGTTCTACGACAAATATAATGACTTTGACCCTTAAAAATTGACTTTGGTGACACAAAAGGCGGCTACAGTCACCACCATTCATGGATGCCACTCCAACTATTTTTAACACTAGAAGTAGAAGGTGTGCAATTATATACCACAATGGATAAATAGAATTGTAGCTGTAATTGTGAGTAGTATAGATGGATGTACATTTTCGCCAGCGAGCGGTAATTAATGAAATAACTTAAGTTAGTCGTAAAAGTGGCAGCGTTTTACGATTTGCTCGTAAATTTGCGCCCCCTTTCACTTCACTCACTTGTTGTCTCTATCTGGAACTTTTTTTACTAACAATTGCTAGCGATAACTTTAGATATACTTTATTTCTACTGTTGCTGCTTTGAAAATGTGCACCAATTTATGCACCAATCTTGTTATTAAAAAACCAATCAAATTATCACGCCTTTTTCCCATAGGGATAGGCGTCTTGACATCTACGTCTACATTTCTCTTCATACAGGCTCTGTGGTTATGGGCACTAGGCAAAAAAAGAGGTGGATATTTGCTCCTGGTCTTGTTGTCAATCTGCTGATCCGAGGTAGTGTGCCCAAGTGTACCCAAAAGTGGCTTCGTTGCGTTTCATCATATGTAGTGCAAAGGAAAAGCACTTTGGTCACACTCTAAGTGATGGACATAATCTGTTGGTGATGGAAAAGTTAAGATGTTAAAAGTTAGATGGACTGATCAAGTAAGTATTTGTTGAGTGTATGGACGGTTGTTGACAGAACAGGAGTTGACAGGACGGTGATAGTTAAACATGCAGCGAAAAAGTCACTAGAGGAAGAGGAAAGAAGGGAATACACAAAAATTAATTTATGTTACGAGTAGTATTTCACAAAGAACGTAATGTTGTTATCACAAATTTAATCTTAATAAATATAAAACGAAACGAAATTAGATTTAAATTATGTCGGCGAAATTGCAACGAAGTTTTCTAACAACAGCTTCAGTCATTATTATTTTAGTGCTTGTTATAAATGTGTGGTCTCAAGTCAGCGTTCATGCACGTGACCTGCTCACTCAATGGTTGGCATAATATAACTTTATTGACACAAACCTACTGGTACTCAATTTATATTTCAGGTTTATAATTTGTTAATTTTATTTATTAATCTTAGTTTATTTAGAAAACGTGTATTGGGATTTTAATATAGGTTTGAATATAGTTATAGTTATTGTCATTGTCCTAGTCGTAGCTACTGACTTTGTTTGTTTTTTTTTAATGTTAATTGCAACTGGTAATGCTGTATGTAAGCAGTAATGGGATAGGGTAGTAATGGGGTTGTAACTTTGATTTTTAAAATTCTGTTCAAATAAATTCAGGTATAGGTTGTGTCCTGTCGTGTACACCTTTAATAAATATAAATTAGATGTGAGTAAAAAAGCAAATTAGAGATAAACCAGAAGAGTGATTCTAAACAATATCATGGTTTGCATGAAATGTCCACAATTTACATAAAATATTTTAGGTATAAAGAAAGTAAAAGATCTATGTGAGGATCGTGGAACTCTATTGTCGATGAAAGAATAGACGCTCGTCAATTTTAATTAATTAAATATGAATTAATTGAAGAAATTCAATTAATTCATATTTCTACTATACTGACTTAACTCTTAAGCTTACTTTGTTTTTTTAACACTTATTTGCAAGTAGGTCTACCATTACCCTTATTATGTTATGTAAAACACCGAAACTATATATACCGCATTGGTCGTCGATCTACCTCAGTGTGGTCCGAAATTGTTAATTAGCGATTACACATAACTCTTCATAGTTAAAATGTACGTTTAAAAACAGTATAATTTATTGTTACCGCTCGTCGCTCCTCCTATTTAAAGCTGCATGTTTAATAAAGCGTTAGGGCGTACAAATCAGATTATTGGATTTGTCGCTCCGTTCATTTCTTTCAACGTACATTTTCTTCAGTTGTGCATTTTATTCAATTTCTTGTTTTCCGCCATTTAATTTTATATTAACTATTTCTTTGTTGTTTTTATTGCAACTTGTGTCATTCCACTTTTGCAATAAATATGTCAAATGTAATATTTCATTATATTATGAATATTGCAGTTTTGTATCTATATAATATTATGATGACGTTATCACATTTAACATGAGCCATACATAATCATACCACCAATTGATGAAATATGTATTAAATATGTATTAAATATGTATTGAATGACGATACATCAGAGATAATCCCAAGAGACTGGCAACATTTCCCATTTGTACAGCGTTGGCAGAAATAATTGTCTTTAGATTAACGCTAATCAATAAACAAAAGATTGATTTTAAAAAGAGAATTTCATGATTTTAAAATAAAATTAATTTAAAATTAGATTTAATAGCTTAATAAAAATATTTTTTATTTGAAATGACTAGTATTGCAGAACGCCAATTTCATAGTTAAAGACCTTACAATAACAATAGGTAATGTATTAGAATTTATATCTACTAACAAATATATAAGTTATATACTAAGTTAAATACATTAGTTATATACTTATATTATTTGTTTCATTCTATGAAATATAATAATACTTAGTCATTTGCATAATAACTAAGTATTATTATATTTCCGATGCTAAAAATACAAGCGATTGTTTAAATGTTTAATATACAATAAAAACATTGCTGTATTGTAAGAATAAAGTATCTTCAAATAATATTCCATCATTATAGCGAGTCTTAATTAATGTTAAGACTTCCTTTGACAAATGAATGCAACTTAATGCTCACGAACTGACATTACACTTGTTAAAACAAAGGCATTACATTTAAATAACCATGGAGCTTCTGTTGGGATAATCGTGGATGCAAAGGAAACGAGAGAGTTGTGCCAGGCACTTGAAAAGTGACACCCGTTGTCTTTGCCTTTTGCTGTCACAATTTCGTTGATTGATTAGGAAATAATCAAAAGATATATTTTTCTTACATAAATTTAATACCTACATACAACTATTTATTATTTTGATTTCGGTTTGAGTAAATTATCTCGCCATGTTTCCACGGGTATAGGCAAGAGAGCGCCATATTCAGGAAACTACCTCTTCAAACAAATTCTGCGAATGCCAGCATTTTTAGCAATGTGTTGATCAGAAAATGTTATTCTGTGTCTTTCCTTTTCATTCACTTCTGATATATTTCTAGTGAATGTGCTTATTCACTAGAAATAAATCATTCGTGTCATTCGTGGCCGTTCGTCAACACCAATGGTTATATTATTAATTTAGGTACATGAGACTATGTTACGACTTATACTCGTACATAAGATAGCGTAATTCCCACAGAAACAATGGAGCACTCCACTTTCCGAACCTACAAGTATTTTATAAACGCTATACAAGTTCGATGGTCATAGACACTGCAGACCCCTGCTATTAAAACGTAAATTATAGCATCTAATTAAGTGAATGATATCAAATTAATGACAAAAGGTAAGCAGGCATTTGGTTTTCTATTCATTAATGGCCGCAACTCGTAAATTATTTAACGAGATATTTTACGAGCGTTTAAAATCTTGTTTTAACGACGCCTGGTGCCTATTTGTACGAAAATTAGTAGTTTTTAAACGATTTCATTTCAACGTCCCCTTTGTCAGGGTGAAATCGCTATGCCACGAATCCAGTCCCAATAATGCTTCTTCAGCATTAAGCTTTGTTATAAAAATGAGTATGAAATAAATGAAAGAAGGCATTTAGGTAAGTACGAAATATGGGGTAAACGAGTGGATTCATGGATCATACCTACTCAAGACTCAAGATGTATCATTAAGTACCTACTGCATATTCTCCTAATATTTCGGTCAATATATTACGATGCAAATCATTAAACCAAGCCTGTTTTTTAATGTTTAATGTAAAATAACATAAAGTATTAAATGTAAGGTTTTACATTTGATTTTGCAAGTGAGTATTTCGATATTCTTGTTTGCTAGTAATAATAATAATTATTCACTAATACTTTATAGTTTATAAATTTATTAAGAACTCTGCAAAAACCCACCCTTAACAAAACTTGTTATGTACAAAGTGGTACTTTCGAATTCCGTCCTATACCTGAAAATAACGAGGGTAATTGCTTTCATCAGTTAAATTACGGGAAATTTCAGAAAACGCTCCGTTTATTGTTGAGTTCAAATGTAAGGGGGTGCAAAAGTTTGGTGGAGTTCAAAAACTCACGCATGATATGATTTAATTATATACTGAAAGAATAGAAACGAAGGGAAATTATTTATTTATGAAAATTAATTTTCTTAGCAATGTGGTGCTTGTATGGAAGTGAACGCGAGGTATGGCAGAAAAGGCATGAAAGTAGGATTACTTGTGTAGAAATGCGGTCATAAAGGAATGCATGTAAAGTAATGATTGAGAATATTGTTTACATAAGAACATAAGAAGCACCTTCGGCCGGCATAGTGACGGCGGCTGAGACAGCCGTATACTGTCTCGGTTGTTTCAGTCGTCGGCACTTTTGGATCTCCTCTTGCTTATCATCAGGCGGGTCGATGTCGGATGTCGTGTCACAATAAAAAAAACCCGCTTGATGTTAAGTTAGAGTGTGGTGCCTGAATGAATGCGACTGTTTCTACAATTTAATAACTTGTAAATAGCAAACACATCCACTATGCCGACCTACTGAATAAGTCATTACATATACATATAAATTGTAAAATTTATTTAAATGCAAATAATAATTTTGCATTCAATAATTTTTGCAAATGTAAATTTAAATTTCTGTCTCCTTATTACAACATTTCAATATAAAATGTAGAGATGCCATTGTTTGAACCTTTTATTTCGACCGCTTCTTACTTGTGTTCACTACTATGACACTTCGCTATGCTACATTGTTGAATACAAAATGGCCGCAATTTAACTAGTATGAGTGAAGCCGACTGCTGCCAAACAAATATCCGAGCAGGCTTATTCATTTAATAAGACCAAGTCAGTATTCACACACTATTTTTCGTCGGTAACAGGCGTGGACAAACAATTTAGCAAATATTTGTTTCATAGCTTTTAAATATTTGTTAATAAAAAAAAGAGATGGATATTTGCTTCGAGTCTGGTTATCGGCATACTGGGCAGTGGTACCCAGTATGCCGATCCGGGGTAGTACCACCACTTACAAGTATTCAGACCGTGAAGTGATTTGGTCACGTTTCGGGGATCGGCTTTTAAGTTGCCGGTTCCATCTAGGCCGGCATAGTAGATGTGATTGCTATTCACAGTAATTGAATCGTAGTGGCAGTGACATACATACATGGACCACACTTCGGCTAACATCAAGCGGGGTGCTGTCATATGTCGAATCACAATAAAAAATAAACAGTAACCATTCGTTATTCACTTCACAATTCACTGAAGTTTGAAAAATAATATTAAAAAAATGGTTTTACGCTTTTTCATTCATTATGCTAGTAGTTGTCGGTAACTTGACTTACAAGGCGTGTTTTATAGAAACGGTTTTAACCTACGGCTGGTAGACAATTTAACTTTTCGTATGAAACACTATCAGTTTTCTAGCTATAAGAACCGGACGTTAGAGATAAAATTGAACGAATAATTAAACGAAGGACCGATAACCGATAGGGAAGAAAGGTTCTAGAGTGGAGACCACGAACCGGAAGTCGCAATGTAGGTAGGCCTTCCACTAGCCACCTGACGACATAGTGAAAGTCACAGGTAACCGGTGGATGCAACTGGCATCTTGTTGTCGGAATGGCGTTCTAAGGGGGAGGCCTATGTTCAGCAGTGGACACCTTCTGGCTGATGAAGATGAATTGTAAGTAAGAATCGAGCGTTCATAGTACACCTCTATAAGATAGTTATCCCCGTAGTAGTGCAGGAATACAAATGAACATAGAAAAGGAACAAAAACTCGTGCACTCAGACAATGGAATACATTAATAATTGATACCATCACGGCTGTTACGGAGAGGAAGATAGATGTGACAACGGTATTAGACAAAAAGACTCATTTGCATACATTTAAAGCACACACTAGGTCAGATATGAGGACATCTCACCTCCATTTGCCTGATAGTAAGCATATGATTGTTTCAGTCGCAGTCACTGGCGGCCGTGGTGTAGTGGCAGTGCAATGGTAATGCGCAAACTGAGAACACGTGTTCAAAACTATCCACCGGTACCTTTGTACCTGTGTATCTTTGATATATGTTGTCCTGTTTCAATGATATAAGCAATTTAGTAGCTTAGTATAGAAATGTAAAAAAAACAATACTGTTAAATACAGTCCCTGTGTCGGACAGATGTGATTTTTTGTTTGGAGGATATATGGTAATAGGATGGGATGAACATATAGAATAGCAAAGCATTCTACTCGTTGATTGTTCGACGAAGAAACGACGCGCCGAACCGCTTATTTCGACTGTTAATTTAGTCGACCGATAGAATGCGGATGCTGTATGTATTAAGGGAGTAAGAAATGGCAGGAACCAGGTTAATTCTTCGGAACATTATCCTTGGTATAGTCGATAAAAAGCGCGTAGAACTGCTATGTCTCAGCAAAGTTGCACGAACAGCTGGGCGTTGCAATGAACCGAGGGAGATTCAATACACCTTAGTTAAATTCAGTTACAATTCACAATGCAAATATGGTCAAAGAGTGGTAGGCAGTGACACCCAGTCTACCGATCCGGGGTAGTACCACCACTTACAAGTATACAGACCGTGAAGTGATTAAGTCGCGTTTCGGGAACAGTGTCAACTAGGCCGGCATAGTGGTTGTGACTGCTACTCGACAGTGACATGGACAACACTCCAGTTTAACATTAAGTGGGGTGCTGTCATATGTCGAGTCACAATAAAAAAATGTTTTTCAGGGAAATATATGTGCAAGTGTTGGCCATAAAGTGGCCTCACTCATTTGTGACAGTGGCCCATAAACATTTAACGCCTCTTACACATTAGGGGTGCTCGTTAATTACATCCTAGTGTGTACGACCCCTAACATCATGGCTGTTTAATTCAAAATCAACTTTATTGCATTAAAAATAAGAGGTAGTTTAGGTCAGCAAAAAGTTTAGGCCATTTTTCCTTTTGTGAATCCTATTCGATTTATTTGCCTAGCTCAAGTTTAGCCTAGGCTAGCTCCGAATTTAGTATTTTAATTTTTTTAGGTAAACTTTTTAGTAGCTCTTTTTATAGTGACTCGACGTATGCCAGAACCCCGCCTGATTTTAAGCTGGATTGCGGTCCATGAACTTACGCCGGCGGAATCACACCTTAAAGTTTTTTTTGTACATAGTTTTACTCTTTAATAAAAATAATTGCTCCGGGTCTGGTTGTTTGAGTACCACCACTTTCAGGTATACATACGGTTATAAAATGATTTCGGATCGACATAAAAAGGCCGGCATAGTGGATGCAATTGCATCTGCAGTTATTTAAATGTAGTAGCAGTTGCCTCCATTCATAGGCTACATTCTAGCTTAACACCAGACGCAATCTGGACAAACAGGTTTTACATCAGTTACATTTCAATCTACCCAAGCACAGAAGTATCTTCTCCATGTTCCTTGTTTACTATACATGGCCGGCATAGCGGGCACACGTATTGTTCACAGACGACTCATTCAGGCGTGGCGTAGTGATTTGCTCCGGGTCTGGTTGTCAAAGAGTAGTAAGTAGCGGTGAAGTCTTCGGGATAGTACCACCATGTATACAGAACCGTGAATTGACTTAGTCGCGTTTCAGGATCAACTTGTAAGTTGGTGGTTTCACCTAGGCCGGCATAGTGGATGTGATTTCTACTTACAGTTAATGAATAGTAGTCACATCCATTTATGGACCGCACTCCAGCCTAACATCAAGCGGGGTGCTGTCATATTTCAAGTCACAATATAAAAGCCTACAAGGAAGGGGTATTATAAGAAAATGCAATAGAATAATCTTAAAATATATATTTAAACAACTTATAGATAACTTTTAATATTAAAAAAAACATATGTTGTTTCTATTCAATATTATAATTGTATTATACTTGTAAATATATTATGGCGGTGCGGCAAATATGGTCATAAGTGAATAATTACAATTTTACATTGAGATTATACATTAAAACAAACAGAACAGTTAATGACAAAACTAGTTTATTTCATTAACCTTTGTTTGCACAAATTCATGGAAAATCATAGATAAAAACAAAAGGAGAAGATACGGCATGCGCTTTATTGTTCACTACAAAATGTGGAACCAATACCCCCACTACACGCAAAGTCACACCCACAGTTGCATTTCGTTAACAAGAAATTTAACAAAAGAGACAGAACATTATGCCAAAGTGGGACGCAAGCGAGACAGAATGCATGAGAATAGGTGTCTTCTAACGGCAGTGGGTCGTTACTGGATTCAAGTGCGTCAGTTAGACGTAGTTTGCCTTTTGTTAAATCAATATGGAAAATATACCTATTGCACTTTTATTCATTGGAAACGTTAAAAAGTTATGCATAATTACACTATATTAAAAAAAAACGAAAACTGCTTATGTTAATACAAATATGAATATAAAAATATATACCTTTTATATAATTTTAGTACACGAGTCATCGAGCAGAACAAATCTTTCTTTTTAAGGCTATAAGACCAGACGAGCGTAATTTTGGGAATAAGTCGCTATTTTTTTATTGTAATTGGTTACTATATTCTTCATAGAAAAGCAGTTATATTGAAAAATTGCCATTCTTGATTGATAAGCGGTTTTCACTAAATAAAATAGTTATTCCTTGAGCATTATCAACTGCTACCCTGCTATCAAAAGCTGGAGTGCGGTCCATGAATGAATGCAATTGCTACCAAAGTTGAATAACTATAAGTATGCTAGCCTAGCTGAAACTGGCATCTTACAAGCTGATCCTAAAACAATACTAAGTCACTTCACTGTCTGTATACTGGTGGCATCTAAGCGCCATTGCCTACCACTCCTTTAATTGGTTATAGAACTTGGCCAATAACTTAGTCTACTTTTGGATTAAATATTATGGTTTTTTTTTAATAAAAGAGGTAGTCATTTTAAATGCGAACTTATTTGTAAACAGCACACCTGAAAGGGATGGTACTGCCTACGCCAGCAAGGGGTTAATTAATTACCTATTAATAAAGGAGTAGAAAAATATATAAATACATACAAAATTCATAGTTTCTTTTTAATGTGTATGACATTAGTCCTAATTTGTGTTCGGTCTGCATCTCCACCAACATAGTGACTGAGGCAGACAACCGTTAATTGAGGTGGTTTATTTACCATCAGAAATCACAATAAAACAATTGAGAAAATTGAACAGTGTTCAAAAGATGTAATAATAATATTACATACATAAGGGTTGATGAGATATAAAGATTTACTATGAATAAAATTATTCGTTACTTAACAGACGATTCGGAATAAAATAATTATCCTAAAACATAAAATATTTGTCTGTACATGAATATATCATCAGTGCACCACATTCATTGTGCCCGAGCTCTATTGACACAAGAAAATTATAAAAAAAACTAAGTATATGGACAGTAAATAAGTATTCAAATAACAGGATACACCCTCGTTTATTTTATTTTTTTGTAATTGTGGCATAGTGACTGTGGCAGACATGAACTGTTTCAGTTTTTCAGTTGTTGGCACTCCTGGAGCTCCATAATGCTTACCATCAGGTAGGCATTATGTATTTAACAGGTGCTACTAGTTATATAAATACTAGTAAACTGCTACAATACCAGCAGCACGTTACAATGGCCGTTTTGACGTTCGATTCACTTATGAAGCTTCGTTTGAAGTAAAAATTATTGTTCTTTATTGAGACAGTAAAGAACATCAATTTGCTTCTTCAAACGTGATTACTACCTTATACGAAACTTTATGAGCGGGTCAAACATCAAAAAGGCTCTCATAGCTGGTGGCATAATTTAATAATTGCAAGTATCAGTCACATTTGCTATGTGGGTTTAGCTGGGTTTGCTTCATTTAAGGCAATCCACTTAACAGAGTTACTTCACAGTCTGTGCACTTGGGCAGGTTGGGCAATAGACCCAGAGCACCGCCTCATTTATTATTAGCCAATATTTGTTATTCCCAATTAATTTATAATAAATGGTTTCTGACCATATTAACATCAAAGACATTCATTTTGCACACACACACACACCAGGCCACAAATATTTAAACTATTTAATTCTCACTTATATCATTCATCTGCTGCTTCTGACTTGCGCTTCTTCTTTTTCTTTTTCTCACTTTTCTCTAGTGATACATCTTGTGTAACAACACTGTCGTCTTGACTTACTTCTGCCACTTCCTGCCCATCTCCTGCCGCTAGACTTTTCTTCTTCTTCTTCTTTTTCCCACTTTTTTCTAGTGATACATCTTGTGTTGCCATACTATCATCTTGACCATCTTCTGCCACTTCCTGACCATCTCCTGCTGCTAGACTTTTCTTCTTCTTTTTCTTATGTGATGGTGGCTCAGAAACTTCTTCTGCTTCCTGTTGTACATTTGATTCTGACAGCTTCTTCTTTTTCTTTTTTGGTGATTCCTGGCAAAAGAATTGCTTTAAAGAAACTATTTGTTTACCACATATACAGTTTTGTGATATTTTACTCATTAAGGACTATCTCTAAACTGATAATTGTACATACCTGTTCTGCTTGTTCCACTTGTACTTTGCCCTGCTTCTTAGGTGATTCTTCTAATTTCATTCTCTTCTTGGGGGCCACACCTTCATCAGCCTCATCAGCTTCATGCTCTCTCTTGCCAAGTGTACTGTCAGCAGCAGTTTTGTATTCAATCACCTCACTGAAACAAAACAAAAAAAAATGTATAGACATATGAAATTACTAAATTAAACAATTATTTTGTGTTAAAAGCTCTCGAAACGTTGAAATAATAAGAGTTGTAAAAACAATAACCAAAAATAAATGCGATAATAAGCTGCATAAAAACAATGTTCGTGCAAAATCTAAAAAATACCATATGACATTATGTGAATCTGTCAAGTCAGAGACAACCACAAACACATTCAATATATTAGAGTAACTATAATAACTCACCTCTTAGAATGATATTTCTCAAATCTTGCCTTTGCTTTTGAAGTACCACTGAGTCTTTTCATATTCCCCTCCTCCATCAACCTTAATCTATTTTCTAATTTCACTTTATGTGCAGCACCAAGCTCAAATGTCACATCCTCGCCAAAGGCGTCCAATCTGGTTGCCAATGCTGCTTTTGCTGCTAACATGCGCGCCATTTTGCCTTTGTTCTTAGCACTGCATTGGCCTACTAATTGGGCATGATATATCAAACCATATTTTGGTGTGTCCTTCTTTGTTTTCAAAGCCCTGAACAATGCTTTCTCAGCACCAAATATTTGTATAGTTGAGGCCGGATGCTTTGCCAAATTCATGAGTGAGCCGGCATGCGCTATCAACCTAGCACCAATGTGTTCACCAATCAACACAGTTAAATTGGGCGCCATTGCCATCATTCTTGTCTTCAAATAATCTGTCAGATGTGTCCTATAATCATTTATTGATATTATTTCATCACACAAATTCTGTATATTCATTATATCATCTTCAGATATTTCCGTTCCCATTGATATTTCCGCCGCCTCCTTAACCTTCTCTTCTAATTCTTCAGGCAATATGTCTGACAAATCTGTTGTGGCCGCATTATCGCGAGTGCCTATTAACTTCACAATTTTCACAAACAATGTATTGTCATTTATAATTTTTCCCAGCTCTGGGAAATGCCAGCCGTACCATTCCCTGCATCTCATAACGTAATTATTCAATTCTTTGTCCAAGTCATCTAACAAACATTGGGCTTGTACTATCATAGTATCGATCTTGTCTGGTGAGAATTTCAGTTTGTATCTTGAGAGGGAGTGGGCGAGGCCCAAAGCCATAGCGGTCATCTCTTTCTTGGGCAATCCTGACAACAGACTGTCCATTTGTGAGCGGATGCATCTTAATAGTTCTTGTACATTGGAATTTGACACACATTGCAAATCAAATTTCTCTTTAATGGCACTACCTAATTTAGCATCACCAACAAGCAATTGGTCTTGCATGTCCTTCAATACATATTTCTTCAATGCCTTCTTTAGTGGCTTTGATATTTTGCCTTCAATGGTTGCAGTGGTGGCAGCTAGGGCTTCAGTTGTGTCTTCAAATTTTATGAAATTCTTAAGCTTAACTCTGTACAAAACAAAATAGGGATTAGAAAAATAGATTCAATGTTACCTATTAAGTTTAGCTATCTACTATTTTAATAAATTAATTTAAATAATCCAAAAGTATTCATGTTATATTTTAGTCATACTCTGATGGACACACCATGCTGAAATCTTGATTCAAAGAGGTGAAATGACCCATAACAGTACATTGTCTCATCTCTACAATATCAAATAATTTATACATCTACCTAAATGAAAACAATAAACACAACAAAAACAAACAAAACACTTACACAGCAGAGGCAGCCTCAGGACTGTTGAACTCCTGATGCAGATCATCTATTTGTGTCAACTTTGACTCATCCAGCAACTATTTACAAAAAAATAATAATTATTGTGACACATTTAAATAATAGAACAAGGAGAATAGCCATAGAGTGGCAGAGTAGTTACCATGACAATCTTCTACTCAACAATAGCTACGATTAATTCATACGATTTATGGACATTTGACATTTTACCGCTCATGAAGTATTAAAAAATTAATAATTACCTTTGAAAGAGCAAATTGCTGTTCTTTATTGTCACTCTAAAGAACAATTGTTCGTTTAAAGATAATTATTAATTTATACGAAACTTTATGAGTGGGTCCAAACATCATCATAGTGTGCCGCTGATATAGTCAGAGAAGCAAATTTATATTATTTAATAATTGTAAAAGTATTATTAATAATAAAGTTTATTAATAATAAAAAACTAGACATTTTGAGGTCAGGTTTTAATGAAAGGTAAATAGTCTGCTAAGGTCCTACTCTTGAAAGTGGAATACCTCCAGTTTCGAAAGTAGGCAGTGACTTAATTGTGTTTTAGAATCTGCTTGAAAGTCATCAAGCCAGCAAACATTATCTGTGACAGCAGTCAACTCTGCTTTTCTGCTAAATATATGTGGCATCACAATCATAACACAAGAGTAGTTTAACCTCCACAGCATTATATATAGCATGCCTTTGTTAATTGCTTTGTCCAGCATCTATAAGCATGTTTAGTATAAAAAAGGAACAATAAACAAATATTTTTGTTCAGTAAATAAATACTACCATTAGCACATGAGGATATTATTTAAATAACACACTTTACCAATTACATTTTTGTAGAATTATTAGGAGTGTAAAAATGTAGTATGCAAACATTGGATTGTAAAAGCAGTTTTATTAATATAAAAACGCTTATATAAAGAAACACACAATAAAAATAACACTCTCACAACCCAATTTAGGTTTTTATTGCATTGTATACCCATTTTAAATAGTAGTAACATAATTATAAAGGATTTTATAGCACATTTTTAGGTTATTAAAACACGTGTAGGTTAACTTACTTTAAAGATCGCATATCCCGCAGGAGTTTCAAATAAAACCAACATGTTGTATGTAATTTAAGAAAAATTCTTATTAAAACACAAAATTATAACTTATTTAGGAATTAAACTTATAAATACACAGACGCTACGGCGTCGCGCATTTTCTTCCGAATCGACAATTTGACATTTGAGTTTTGATTTTGACAGCCCACCCGCATGCTTTAGTGTTTCCAGTTGATAAATATATTTAAAGAGTATTTTTATCCGAAAAGCTCGTGTTAAATTATTATCTCCGAATGATTATAAAATTAATGAAAATATATTAAATTTAATTTGTTTTGTTAATAATGTTAAAATAATATAAATAAAATATAATATTTTAAATCTGAATTTATAAGTCTGATATGGATGGATACTTGTGTACAAGTTTAGCCATATTGAACGAGGCAGACCAAATCGGAGACATCCTCAAAAAAGTTGGGTTGCCTAGTACCCATAACCGTAGAGCTTCTATGAAGAGAATTATGGATGTGAGAAAAGCGAGGGAGTTGTGTCAGGATCGTGGCAAGTGGCGCTCCATTGTACCTATCCCTGTGGGAAAAGGCGTGACAATTAGAATTGAATAGAAATTAATATTATTTTGTCATATAATATTATAATAGAACAGTTTCTTGCAACTCTAAAAATTTACCACGGAAAGTAAAAAAAATATTTGTATTATTTTAAGATATTAGCTGCAACAACTAGGTACAATAATAAAGTGTTATTATAACACTAATTTTACAATCGTACGCTTGTAGAATATTAATTCAATATTTGTGTATTGTTAATATTTATGTTAACACACGAGTACATGTTACATTGAGTGAAAAGCCCGAAGTGGGTTGTACAACATTGAAAGTGGGGGATTTTCAATAATCCTTATGGAAAAACGAGCGTGAATGCGTACGTGTTCTATCTGTGCACATTTAATCGTATTTCTGGCACTGATGCTGCCGGCACTCAACGCCTGGATGGAATCCATTCACTAGATGTATTTTATTCATTCGTTCGATTGAATGGTTCGCGCTTTCATACAAGTTTTATAAGATTATTGAAGGAGCTACTCAAATATTTATTTGCCGATAATGGCTTGCCTCGATACCAATTCATATGCTATACCTACTGCCTTATAATTATTATATACATGTTCACTTTACTTGCTCGCTTGCAAATATATTTTTACACAACACACTTAAGTTAAGTAGGATCCATTTTGAATCAGAAGCCTGACTTTCAATGGTCCCACTAAGCCAGTTACTGTTATAAATTTTAGGATAATTTAAGTCAAACAAATAGTTTGTTTCTATCTATCTATTTTGGTTAGATGGCGCTATAATATAGTTGGTTTCTTTAGGAACCAACTATTATAACCATAAAGCTTGTATGAAGAGAATTGTGAATGTGAAGGAAGCGAGGGAGTTGCGTCAGGATCATGTCAAGTGGCGCTCCATTGTCTCTGCCTATCTCTGTGGGAAAAAGGCGTAACAATTTGATTGATTTCTTTAGTAACTGTTATAATGCACATATCCACTATACGTGTATCATAGACATTTTTGCGACGTGATAGCTGACCTTGACATGCCTCATGGTAAACAAATGAAAGGCAAAAAGTGGTGACGACTTAATACCAACGCAGTTTACGATCGCCGGCACTATGCTGATCCAAGGTATGGGGGGAACAGTATAGTATGGGGAAAACATGGATTTTTAATATTAAAAATGAACTTTCGCGCCTTTAATTTTGCTATCTATAAGTATTATCTTAGATAGGCTTAAATTCGTTCGATTGTTAAAAAGGTTAGTAAGATATAGGTATATCCCCTTGCGAGCACTTAGCTGGGTTTGGACAGAGGTCTGACATTTGGCCATTTGCCCGACTATTAACACGCCAAATCCTATATTGGTACATAATCTATGTTTTGGGAGCCTTTTTATATATATACATACACGAGTACCTATAGCTATCTACAATATATAAGGTAGATTGGAATGATAATAATCCGAATTATGAGTTATAATAAAAAATATTTTGATTATTCATATAAAAGGCGACCGTGGTGTAGTAGCATTGCAATGGTTACGCAAGCCAAGAGCACGGGTTCGAAACAACTTACCGGTACCAATGTATATCTACCAATGTAAATAATAAAAATAAGATTTTATGTCTTATTTCTGATTCAGGATTAGTGTGGTCACACGAACTGATTGATATATATTTTAATATATATTTTTTCATTGTGGCTTGACATATGACAGCACCCCTTAAGAGTGCGGTCAATAAATGGTTGCGACTGCTACTACACCTTAATAACTGCAAATAGCTGTGGCATTCAAATGACTACTTAGAATCTTTTCTATTTTTTTATCTAATTATTATAAATTAAACAAATTTTATGCGGCTTACTATCGCGTTTGTTTTGGTTTTGATTTTACAATTTTATTTTATAATCTTTTATCTATTATCTATCTATCTATTTTATAATGATTTGAATTTTGATTAAAATCTTAGAAAATATCACTAATTATTATATATTACAAATAAGAGTTATGCAACAAATATGTGATCCTACTGAAAATCAAACCTGTGACTTCGCGCGTAACGGACTTTTTGTGGTAAACTTATTACTATTTGTGTAATAGGTTATTTGTTGGGTTGCGGTGGCCAGGGGTGGGTTGATCATCGTGTCCCTTGTCAAGTGTGTGTTCGTATCCATTAGGAGCAGAGGCACGGACGAGTGGTCGGATCATGTAAGAGATTTGGGATGTAACAGCCCGCCACTAATTGGGGGATCAAGTAATACGATACGACATCGATGCTAATGGATTGCAGCGACAAAAATATATACATGTACATACATCGAAAAAGTACAAGTTGTTTTGTGGCTCTTGAATCTTTCAATCAATTAATTTAATTTTCACGCGTTTCTCACAGAGATGGACAGAGATCATGAAGCGTCACTTGCCACGATACTGACCAAATGTATTTTTGATATACCAAATGTACTTTGGTTGTCCTGTTTATATGTAACAAACAAGCTCTTTAGTAGCTAAGTACGAGTACTATATACATACATGTATATAGTACTCGTTCATTGTATGTGAATCTGACGTGAATATGAATTCAATTTCCCATGATAGCATTCGAAATAAGGGTCATAAACGTGACTGTGAGCAGTGAGCATACTCTTCGTAACACTAGTTACCTATCTATCACACTATTTAGCTGGTCTGCGGGGACCTCGATGTCCCGACCTTCGTCATAGATTAACGCTAAATAGACATTAATAATGAAAAATTCAATAAATATAATATAAAATATTGTAAAATAAGTTGGGTAAAATGCGTGAACATGTCGTTGTTAGAGATGTTGAAATAATACATTTATTTGCCAAGATATATGGTCGGCATAGTGATGGCGACTGAGGCAGCTGTGAACTGGCTCGGGTATTTTCAGTCGTCGGAACTCTTGGACCTCCATGCTTACCATCAGGCAGGTCGAGTAACAATAAAAAAAGTGTAATTGACCCAGTTGACCGGTGTACCTTCGTAAATATTTAAATCCAATTTGCATTATTAATTATATTACGAGTATTTATAGAATAATTATATGCCAATTCAAAATATGCAAACATTAAATAAAAATGAATTGAACATTATGCGGCTCATTATCGCGTTTATTTTTGGTTATTGATTTTAATTTTTTTTATTATCCCGACGTTTTGAGAGTTTTGCAGCCATCATGATCACGGAGAGACTGAATTAAACGTCGGAATAATAAACGCGATTGTTTATTAATCAATGTTTGCGCAAAATCTAAGAAAATACTATTAAATAAATACTTTAATTAAATGTTTACGCGATTAGCTTTATTAATATTTACGCGATATTATATTATGTGACGCGACATCTGGCGTCCACTTGGTTGGTGGTTAGCAAGGAAAGGTCCAAGAACGTAATAGTTTATATATTTCAATAATAGTTCATATATTACTATTATAGTTAATATAATGTATTGAATAAATAAGCTTACTAAATAAGTGTCTACTATACAATTATGTTAGGGGTTCTTTTCCCTTCGAATGTTAGCCCAAATTAAAAGGTGTTTGAAGGTTTAGTGGCAAAGTTTAAAAAGGTTTCACGCGTAATAGAGTGATAAAGGTTATGCGATAACATTCTTTGTTGGGCGTGTTGGTGAAAACTTTCAGATTTATAACCAACACTTTGCACATTATTATATTTCATTAACGTTACTAGTTATATTTTCCCATAGGTTTTCTTTATAGTAAATATTAACACGTAAATAAGGTTTTATATTATTAATCGTTTACAATAGCTGCCATTAATTATATAATTTGTAAGATAAAGTAATTACTTAAGCTATTACAAAATTTAAATTGATAATATTTTAATAAATAGTTAGGTTATGTACAATTATTTCTTGTAGGGTATATTAAAAACAGTTTTCTTTTATTTTAGTGTTTAAATTAAGTATAAAAGATGAATTCCAAAACATTATTTCTTGTAATGAAATAGTAAGAACTTAGGTACTGTTGTTAGCAAGAAAACATAATTAGGAACTTTCAAATAACTTTCTTTACTTTAGCAAGATCTAAAACAATCATTCTGTATAACATATCAAAACAAAGAAAAATCTTTATAATTTTGAATGTAAATGGTATAAAATATTTTGTCCCAAAAGCAAAATGTCACCTCCGGCCCAATTCTTTAGTGAACTTATATTATTTATGGTATGCTCCTCGTTGGGGAGAGTCAGCAGCGTAGACCTAACGTGATGTAATACATTCAAATTTTTATTGTCGCATAAATTGCAGACGCTACTTTCATAATGGCGGGAGTCATTTTCTCAGCCATTTCCTACTGGAGTTTTTTTAAGTCTCTCTCTTTTTATGGGAGAAAGAAAATGTCTTAAATTTATGGAATACAAATTCTAGAGTACTTTTATATATGTATATCTAATAATAATATAAGGGTGACGCTGCTTGATTTGGAGGTTACTTATTTGATTTATTTTGTAACTTGAACTATTTATTCAACTTATTCATTTTAACAAATGGATATACATTGAATTATTTATTTTTGTAATAATTATTTTAAAACCCAACTTGTACTGTCATCATCATCATCAGCCAGAAGACGTCCACTGGTGAACATAGGCCTTCCCCTTAGAACGCCATTTTGAACGTCAACGTGCCTGTTGCGTCCACTGGTTATTCGTGACTTTCACTATGTCGTCAGTCCACATAGTGGGAGGCCTACCTGCGCTTCGTAGTCTCCACTCTAGAACCTTTCTTTCCCATCGGTTGTCGGTTATTCGAACGAGCGATGTGAAAATACTTGAACTGTATTATTCTTATATTCCTACCTTTACAAAGATATAAACATTAAAATTAAACCTTATTAAATGATAAATGGCCGAGTGAGAGTGATAATTTGTAACATACCGGGGGCCCGCAGATAACGAGCGAACTTGGAGGGACCACTGCTTGCTACTAACCCACTAAACTACTGTTATTGTTCTATTTTATGACCGGGAGGCCGCCATTTCAAACAATTAATTACATTTGTGTTTAAACAATTACAACTCATTCTAATTAGTATTACAGTACCTAATTACTATTAGCTCTCAACGTTGGTATCCGTCCGTCCGAGGACTATTAATTCAATCAACCAAATTATCATGCCTTTTTCCCACAAGGATAGGCAGAGACAATGGAGCGTCACTTGTCATAATCCTGACACAACTCCTCTGCATTCCTCACATCCACAATTCTCTCTTTATCAAGTTATGGGCACTAGGCAACCCGGCTTTCTTGAGGATGCCTATTTATTCTTTGTAATTCTTGGTTATCTAGCGCGTTATTCTTGGTTTTGCATATCGTTATAAATTTCTCACAGCAATAAGCACAACACAATGATGTTCAGACTAGAGTGACACCTAGGTTAAAAGCTTGTCTTTGTACATTAAATTTCTGAAAAGTTAAGCTGTAAATGATTGATTTTATCTGTGTAGAATCTTGTTTCTTCTGCTTGTCTTGCTAATCAGATAAACTTCCTTGTTCTTGTTCGTATCGTCGACACCGGACCACCAACCTAGGTATATTTGCTGCGAAGATTTGATAATAACATCAAATCTCTAAGTTTAATCAAATTAAGGGGGGTGACGATTAATATTGCCGCTATCCTAAAGAAATTGATATCAATCAAATAAATCAAATTGTCACGCCTTTTTCCCACAGGGATAGGCAGAGACAATGGAGCGCCACTTGCCTTGATCCCTCGCTTCCTTCACATTCACAATTCTCTTTATACAAGCTCTATGGTTATGGGCACCTAGCTTTCTTGAGGATGTCTCCGATTTGATATGTTTAAATATTAATTAGTTTACGTTAAGTATATACTCCTTTTATATTATATAAAAGGACGATAGATTAACTCCCCATCGTATAACCTTAAATCCTTTAAGCGAAACGTGATTAAGGACCTTTGGCCGGCATAGTATCGGCATAGTATCGGCTACTGAGGCATCCGTAAGATGAGACGGTTTTTTCAGTCTTCGGTGCTTTTGGGTGTCTACCCTTGCTTACTTATATTAAAAAATATATTTTAATATATTCTAAACTGAATCCAGAACAACCATTGGTATTTATTGTATTTTTCTCATACCGCGATGGAATTTTTATTCAAAGTTGTGAAGAAATTCCTTTTATTGAATTTACCAGAAAGTTTTCTGGTGAAATAATTTTAAGATGACTAAATGGAAGACAATCCAGAAATGAATTCATTAAAAAGGAGGGGTCCCGAGTCCTAAAAACCAGCTTGTAAGAAAAGAATTTGGATTTAAGGGTAGCAAAAGAATTGTGGCGCTCTATTGTCTCTGGCTGTCCCTGTGGAAATCGAGCCGTGGTATCTGTTTTTTTTTCAGTTGTAAGTTCAGAATCATTATAGAGCCTAATCCCAGTCTGCATTAGTAATACCTTTCTGTGTTGATTTTCTTAAAAATATTTTGAATTTGGGTCAGGATCATGTTGTGATGACGGTGATGTCTAGTGTCTACCCTAAGGAATTTCATATGTTTGTTACTTGAAGGTATATATCAATTACATATAAATAGAATATTTAATAATATTAATGTTATTGATCAATAGCCGAACGTGACTCTAATAAATAACAATGTACATAATGTTGAAGCAAATAAAGGATTCTCATTTAATATTTATTCCTTCGCCCTTCATAATATATACCACTATAAATATACCATTAAATAAATATTCTATATAAATTAATGAGAGTACTTTTCATGTTAGCTTATGAGGTATATCGAACTTGTTTCCACATACCTCATGTTGTCGCGAGTGCTATTACTGTTAAACAACTCGCATCCACCGGCCTAGTTTGAACCGACAACATGGAACACACCAGAACTGACAATTGTCTTGCTTCCTTCTCATCCGCAATGCATTCATAAAAGACTAAATAAATAAATAAAGATTCTATGGTTGATTCGCATAATTATTTATAAAAATGGTGTTGGGGACAGTTGGTGATGTGGTAGTACCACCACGATAAGAAATGTCATCACTTTGAATCTTTGATTTTGTTTTTTTATTTTTTATTATTGTGACTCGACATATGACAGCACCCCGCTTGATGTTAAGCCGAAGTGTGGTTCATGAATGAAAGTCACTGCTATTACAATTCAATAACTGTGAATAGCAATCACATCCACCATGCCGATCCAACTTACAAGCTGATCCCGAAACGTGACCAAAATCACTTCACGGTCTGTATACTTGTAAGTGGTGGTACTACCCCGGATCGGCAGACTGGGTACCACTGCCTACCACTCTTTGATAACCAGACCCGAAGCAAATATCCATCACTTTTTTTTATTAACAAATATTTGCAATATTTAAAATTATTAAATATCACAAATAAAAGCTATCAAACAAATATTTGCTCCGACCGGGAATCGAACGCGGGACTTTACGCGCAACAAACCAATCGCTAAACCGTTCGTCCACGCCTGTCGCCATCTCTATGTGCTCAGATAACTCCGTCGC
Source organism: Tinea trinotella (assembly GCA_905220615.1). NCBI lineage: Eukaryota > Metazoa > Arthropoda > Insecta > Lepidoptera > Tineidae > Tinea > Tinea trinotella. The sequence goes on along the minus strand of HG992307.1, from coordinate 345,433 downwards.
TTAGTCGCGTTTGGGGATATGTCTAGAAGTCTGGCATTGTGAATGCGATTACCTATTATACATGTGTCAGCAATTGCCCTCTTTTATCCATGGTCTAAACTTCAGCACCATTACATTCTGTGCCAATAAAATAACAACAAAATATAAGAAACAAAAATAATTAAGAAAATAATCAGTTAAAAATTGCGTTTAGTAATTTATGTGTAATATATATAATAACAATAATAAAAGCTGAAAGCTCTTGTCTTTGAATTAATACTTAAAAGTGTTTCAGTGTATAGCCGGAAGCATTTATTAAGTTCTATGACAAATGTATATGAACGATACCTATCTGGAGAAATAGTGTTCGTTTCTTAAGTGAGAAGCATTCTATCAATGTCCTTTCGGTGCCAATCGGGTTAGAACACAATAGACGAGCTACGCGATAAGCGAAGCGATTCACACCAATATAACTTTCACCATCATATCAGCCATGAGTCGTCCACTGCCAGATAAAGGCCAGACCTAGTAATGGGGCCTGCTTTATCCATAGATTTCTTCTACTTTTAGCAGGCCAGTCCATCTTTTTGGTGGACGTGAGCCTTCCATTTGTACCTGCTTTCCATTCAAGTTACTTTATGGCTCCAACGGCCTATGTGCTATGTTTTCACTTTTATTTTCGTGACTCGACATCTGACCTCGACTTGACCTCGACGAAAAAACCGACTCACTTCACGGTTACCTCAATCGCTGTCACTATACCGACCATACGCATCGCTTAAGGTTATAGGATTTTACTTGTCGATTGTTTTACAAGAATGACGCACTGAACACAATGATGCTAGAATAATCCTTGTTGCTCGCTCAGTTATATCGCTTCTCTTATGGCATGCAGCAAACGTATTATCAGTCGGGTGACGGCTTAGCAATTGTTCACCGCTGGGTCGCTCGCTCGGTGTGTGGCAGACACTTTATCACAGCCCTGCCTCACCGCGACCAACCACTTCTATCTTACACCACAAACGAGACATTGATAATATATTTTTTTATTGAATTTCTTTTTAAAAGGTCTGCTAATGGCTATAATTTAATAAAAGTACACGGTGCCCTGAATATATTATTGTCGGTCTTGGTTCATTTTATAATGGATTCCATGCCATGATTAAATACCAATGTACTTTTTGAGGTTCCATTTTTTTCCTATCATTAGGACGTGATATATGATTGATTCGTCTAAGGATATAGGTAAGTAGCGATGAATTACATTTAAACCGGCGACCCCGCACCGGTTCCAGGTGTTTTTTCACGCTCTGCTAAGCGATCCTTGGTTTTAGGAGTCAGAAAACGTTCTCCCTCACTCCCTCACTACCTCCCTCCCACAGGGATAGGCAGAGACAATGATGCGCCACCTGCCACGATCCTGACACAGCTTCCTCGCTTCCATCACATTCACAATTCTCTTCATACAAGCTTTATGGTTATGGGCACTAGGCAACCTAGCTTAAAAGTTGTATTGAAATAAAATCAATTTTTAGTTATTTATGTACCTGAAGTCATATTAACATAGGCATACGGGGAAGTGAACGCACGTTTCTCCATATGAGTCGTGTTAAAATACGAGCGGGGGAAATTCAATTTTTTCTAAAATAAATTTCTTCCTGAAACGAGTGTATAAAGTTGACGCTGATATTCGGTATATATAGATAACGACGGAGGTAACGATGTTATGATGCTCAATACATTATAACATAGTTGTTAGTTGTAATAATTTTGAGTCGTTATCACGTTAAATTACTGATTTTTCCGCCTATTAATTACTTGGATCCTCTGCTGCGATCCTCTGGGGGATTTATTTGGATTATTTTTCCAAACAGATTAATTTTGAATTATTTTAATATTGTAACAATTATTCTAATTGTGAAATGTACAAATAAAAACTATGAAACAAATATTTACGATAATATTACGATAGGGAATATTAATCATGGGGGTCTATTTAAATACCCTAGGCCCTAGGGGATCAAAGTGGAAGGATGATTTTTTCGACTTAAAAATTAATAATGCTTAATGCATTTTTTCATATCGAAAGCTTTGCAGCAAATGTAGTATCTTGCATTCTCTTCATTGTCTATAGTCGCTGTTTATCGTCTCTTTGCGTTAACAGTGTTGTAAAATTGTAGAGAATGTTCAACCTCGTTTTCTTTATGTCTTTCATGCTTTTTATAAGCTTTCTGAGATAACATCACGGCGCTTCCCTTCAATGGAATTAGTTGAGATGATTGTATTAGTGGTTATGTCACTGTGGAGAAAACATATTCTCGTGTTTAATATTTTTATACTGTTTTAGGTCGGTTTCTATCAATTTAAATAAAATAGGTACCTAATACTAAATGCAAAAGGTAATTATGATGATACGCTGGAGGAAGATATACCTTTAATAATAATAAAAAACCTAGCCTAATGTGCTAGGTAAGAGGATGAAAGAGCGCCGATAACGACTCAGTTTACTGACACTACGCCTGCAAGGATTCATGGATATACTAGGAGTTCGATTATTCGATAGTTGTCGATACGGTCGACATAGTGAGGTCTTCTTTGTTCAGGTATCATGGGAGTGTAAAGACGAGGTAGATACAAGGGGAGGCACGTTCATACCAAGGACAATAAGGTTATCTAAAGGTAAAGTAAATACTCGCACTTTTAGAGAAAAATATGTTTAGTATAATAAAATGAAGATTTTTAAGTTGTGCTCATAACTTATTCCCAAATACAGTTTGTCGTATCTTTTGTGATTTTACAACATTTTTGCCAGATTTCCCCTGCGGCGTATTATGGGCTTGGAGTGGGCAGAGGGGGCGAGACATATTTTTCATACAGATCTTTCATATTCTCAAGTTATCCAAAATTAGTTTTAAAAATTATTAAGTTTTTTACGACTACACTTAAATGTTTTAGAGGCGGATATATCTGTTAAAATACCTAATAATTTAGATTTAATAGTATAGACTTATAAATAATATAATTAAACAATAAATAAAAAATATCCTCCAAAGACGTCCCATCAGAGATAGTCCCAAGGAGACATTTCCTTAGTATACATTTCCCCTTGGTAAAGCAAGGCTAATACGTTGGCAGAAATAATTGCCAGCCTTCCTGTCTCCAGACTTCTCCATCACGCGCTTGGACAACTCCTTTGTCAGGTGCTTAGCTGAAGGTCCCCAAGGGCCGATTCTTTCGATCCCAAACGGCGCAAATTCGTAGCCTGTACCGAGGTTAACGTTTTAATGTTGAAAGTTTTCACCAAGACTGCAAGACAGATTCTTTATAGCACAATATTTTTTGACTAAAGGCATGGTGCATTGGTTACTACACTAACTTAAATAGTGCCATGCCTGCCATAGTTTTCTCTCTTGTGACGTTGCGGTTCTATCACCAGTTTCTTTAGATCCAGGATGTTTTCTTTCAAAATATGGCAATCTATACTTTTATTATACATGTAAAAATAACTTTGTTTGTTTGTTTGTACTGTTGTCACATTATAATAGAGTTAACTTCATTAACAACGAGTGTGTGCTCAAATGCGAGTTGATGTCACAGATAAAACACGTTCTGCTAACAACAATAAGTATCAACCAATTATTTTATCTATAACCCACAAGAATGATACTTGATTAAATGAGGGACATACTTTAAGTAAGGCCGGACACGCGACGCGATGTGAATTTTCTCGCGATTTCTCGCGCGTACCTTGCGCGATTTCTCGTGAACTACAAACTTTTACATTTACAAAATGGACCATTTTTTATAGGAAAGTTCTTTTTATAGGCGCTCTTGGTCTTCACCATGCTTACCACCTGGCAAGCAAATGTCGAGTCTTAAGTAGGGATACTTTGGGTGTACACGTTTATACAGACCAGTATACAGATTGTGAAGTGATTTAGTCGCGTTTCAGAATCAAAGTTGTACGTTGCCGGTTCCAATCAGGCCGACATAGTGGATGTGACTGCTAATTGCATGTGTTAAACATTTCTTATTTTATTGTGAGCGACCCGAAGGTAGGCAAGAAGAGTCTTACAATTGTCTTACAATTTATTCTCTTTTAATATCTAGTTAGCAAGGGGTAGATGAAAATAGAATATATTGAGAAAGAGAGCGGGAATTCTATTATTTATCTTTTGGACAATAAAAAAATTCAAACTTGGTAATTAGCTGCTTAACACAAAAGCAATGTAAACCATTTCCGTGATCTAATTAATGTATAAATTAAACGCAGATTTTCCTAATTAAAATGTATTTGAAATTTCTAAGGTTTTCCCCCAATTAATATAGCATCAATTTCAAAGGTTTTTGGATATTAAGTACATTTCTGATGTAAGAGAATATTCATGTTGCTGTATATTTTATTTTACAATTTATCAATCAATCGATCAAATTGTCACGCCTTTTTCCCACGGGGATACATTACTATTATATTAAAATAGTATTATACATGTACTAGTGTTAGTATATTGTCACCGTGTAATTGTTAATACCGTTAGTTTATAATCTATCTCGCAAGTTTGTAAACTGGCGATAAATTGTGAACTACACTAAACCATACTACTTACAATATAACGTAGTAATTTTTGATGGTTTATAATCTATCCATATCTAAATTATATCTATAATATATTATAATATATCATGTGGATCGATTATAAACTATCGTTAACGAATACGTTATATTCATTAACGATAGTTTATATTGTTAGCAGTATGCTACGGTTCACAATTTATCGACAGTTTACAAACTCGCGAGATAGATTATAAACTAACAGTATTCACAATTATTGTATACGGTGACATATAGACATCGAAAACCAGCCTGATGTTAAGGTTATGTGCAATCCAAGAGTGTACATGAATGTGTTTTTACACATTTAAGAATATGAAGTGTCACTCTGTATAATAAGAATTGGGACAGCTGTGTCTGGATCGTGGCAAGTGGCACACCATGGTCTCTGTCTATCCTTGTGTGACATTTGTTTTATTGATTGATAAGTTTTTTGTCTCTTAACTTGGCACAACAGTTAAATTCCTTAATATAAATGTTAATTGCAATAATGTATGGGCAATAAATTCTATTAATGGCCACTAGATGTCGCCCCATTTCACTACGCTACTAATTGAATTTCATTCCAAGATAGGTTAATCAAATTGATACTGTTTAAAAAAATATATTTTTGGTAGATGTGAAAAAACAAATTTTGACAACAGGCATTAACGCATCAATTCGTTACGCGTAAAGTCCGGGTTCAATTCCCGGTCGGAGCAAATATTTATTTTACCACCATCACCACCCCACCACCATATCTAACGTAATTTTTTAATTATTTACATTTCTATGCTAACAGCCGGTTGTACCAAAAAAGTTTCAATTTACGAATTTAGTTTTATTTTGTACTTATTCTATTACGTTTACTATTACGAAATCGTGAATTGGGTTGTTAATAATTTTATATCGAAACTACCATTTATATAAATGTTTTTATCATTAGAAATAACAAAAGTAGTACGTAGAAACCCAAAATGAATGATGTCCTTTAGCTCTACATAAAATATCCGTTAAACGTAAATGTAAAATGTGAAGTTAAAGAGTGGTGCAAGTCATTTTTCTTATACGATACTTTTTACAAATTCGTAAATTATAAATTTTGGTTCAACCGGCTGTAAGTGCTTGTATTATAGAATCCGGACAACCAAAGTACATATATCAAAGATATATTGTGATACCCACCGGTACCACATTGGTACCGGTGGGTGGTTTTGAACTCGTGCTCTCAGATTGTGTAACCATTGCACTGCCACTACACCACGGTCGCCTTAAATATGGTGCTTTTCACCGTATATATTTTTAATATTGAGCTTTCCAGATATTATTGTTTAAATATTATTATAGTGAGGATGTTGCGAACCTGAACTCTTACGCAGCTCTTATACTCTTTTCTAAGTGACATTTTATTTTATATTTAATAATAAATAATAATAGTAATAATAAAAGTGTTTGATAAAATGTGCATATACGTGTAATCACGTAGCTAGAATCTCAACCAGGGGCGTAGCTACCGCCGTATCTGCCGTATGAATTATACGGGGCTCCCACGTGTAAGCAAAATTAATAAAAATACATTTTTTTTCTTTTGGGAGAATTCACCCTTCCCAATGGCCCCCAAACAAATTTTAATACGGGGCCCCGCTAAGGCAATTTACGGTTCTGATCCAACAATTTTGTGTAATCACATAGCTGGAATCCCAACAGGGGGCATCACGTGATGCTGTAGTGTATGAGGGTATATACATGTGCATTTAATAGTTGCATGTGACACAATCTCGTGCGCATCGAGCAGAACACGAGTGCCCTGCGACGAGGGCCAACGAGGGCAGGCGGCATAATGCGTTGGCGTGCCTGTGATTATAGTAATCCTTAGTTATATTTGTTACTACTGCATGAGGTACTATGCAAACACTACAGATGCTACCGCGAGCCAATAGATATTTAACATGAAAAAATAACCTAATTCGTGGCAGCAACATATGCCGCAGCAAATATAAAAATACATAAAAGCCCTCTAATCACATATTTGGTTGGGAGTTGAATCGGCGTGATGTTCTCTAAGTGGTTTCTATTAGTACTTGAAGCACGTACTGTATGATGTAGTCAGGGAGGTGGTTACATTATACAATTAATTGACATTACATATTTTCAACAATCAAACTGGAATGCTGTACTCGCACATTTTATTTATTTATTGTGACTCGATATTTGACCTAAACCCACCTGATGGTACAGGCGGGTTGAGCTGTACCATCATTTACAGCTGCCCCACTATGCCGGCCAAAGAAACTATCCTCATTCTATAACCTTGGTACCTGTAAGCGAGCCGTGATAGAACGCACCTCGAACCACCACAGTGAAGGCGATTGAGTTTATTTAGTCATCAGTGCAAATTAGTGGTGCATGATTAACCAAGTCAAGGTCAGATAAGAAAAAAATCAATGAAATTGTCACGCGTTAATTCCCACTATAGCTCTAGCTCTTTTTATAATCACAATTTCTTTATATAGGTTTATAGTTGGGGGCCCGGTTTTTAAAATCCATGAACAATTTATCTTTGCACTCTAGCCCCGTCCTTTCCCGTTTTATTCTCCCTAATTTATGTTTAGCCAAACTATTAATGTGGTGTCGTAAGACTAAGTGGTCAATCATTCTATGCGTCGGGTTTAATCATTCGGTGATAATATTATCTTCGGTAATAAAATAAATAATATAATTGTTATGTGATCGCTTGGCCTATATCGATCTAGTGCACAAAGCCTAGAAGTCAGACATTCTAGTAGTAAGCTCTCTATCCGCCACGATACGCCCCTACTTATAATACAAAATGATAGGAAAGGGATTTTTGCATATAAAAGGTATATTATACGAGTACATTATTATTTGTATACAATTAGGTTGCTTAGATTGAAATATATATATAAACAACTCGATTTTGAAAAAAAAGATGCTCCCCTCTGCTTAAGACGGCTGAAATGACCACGATGGCTGCAAACCTCCTAACGTTGGAAAATAAAAAAATGTAAACTCAATAACCAAAAATAAACGCGACAGTAAGCCGCATAAATAATATGTCGGAATGCGTCCATTTTACTGATTTCGAATATATTAAAATATAGTATACTACTTGGCACCCCTTTTGCTTTGGATGCGGCAGATTAGTTTAGTTCATTTTTCGCGTTTTCTCTTACCTCATCCGGGCACAATAATGTATGATCACTGATATTAAGTAGGATAAATAATAAAATACTACAAGAATATATATGTGATGTTTTTGTCACGTAGTTGAAACAAAATTAAACATATTAATAAGACATGTGTATGTGTGCGAACAAATTCCTTGTTTTATTAAGAGCAACCCCCTCTCATAACCCCGCTGGAGCCGGCGGTTGGAAACTTGAAGAATTTCTAAATTAACTCGTGTACGTTGACAGGTTGCGTGCCTTAGTCATTCAAGTATGGGTTGCAAGCAATATTTAAGAACAGTGAATCAATATTACAATAATAATAAACAGGAAAATTATAATCTACATCTGCAGCAGCCGTGAATAAACTTGGTTTTTTTAGTTGTCGTCACTTTTGGTCCTCCTCTTGCTTATCATTAGGCGGGTCGAGGTCAGATGTCGTGTCACATTAAAATAAAATAAAACATTATGAGAACTAAAAATTAAAACCGTTGCTCATTCTTTTTGACCGCACACAAGCTGGAGTGCGATCCAGGAACTGAGGCTACCACGCTAAAATAAAATTAAACATATTATTTGCAGTAAAAAATACAAGAATATGAGCTTCAAATAAATGTGTACTGTCATTCAGGATCTATTTTTGGTGGTATGTGGAGCCATACTAGGCAGAGCGCCCGTCTAATGGGACACAACAAAAGGATTTTCAAACATCCGTGGTAAACATGCACACATTTGTAATGCAAATGTGTGCAAGCAGTTCAAGTATCCGATTTCCCAAACACTAATAGCTTGTATTCCCTTACCAAAAGTCCGCTCACATCTAGCTATGGTTAGCTGTACGTAAGACAACTTTTAACAAAGCAAAAACAAAGCAGGGACAATAAAGTGCCACTTGCCACGATCCTAAAACAACTCCCACGCTTAGCTCACATCCACAATACAAGCTCTACGGTTATGGGTACTGGGCAATTACATCTATCCACATCAAATTACTAAATTCCTTTCGTCAATCTACTTTCACTCATCCTTTCCATATGCGCAAACCATCGAAGCGCAAACCATTCCTTTGTCACCCACATCTTCTTTGAAACCACAAAATTGTCGCCAATGTACTATTAATTTTAGTGCTATATTATTTTTTTAATAATAACTATAATAACTCAAGTCTCGGCAACCTAAATAGCGGCAACGTGCGACGCATGTTGACGTCATTGTGAACGTTGTCGCAAGTAGGTTTCAGTTTTATTGTAACACGGTTCTGCAGTCATTGTACAACTTAACAAACTTCGCTTTTGTGCTAAAGTAATATAGTGACGCGACACACTCGTTCACCAACACTCTATTTCACAATTTACGCTCGTTACAAACAGAAACACTTCTCATGATAGGCTGAAAATAGCTGAAAGTACTGAAGTGGCAATGCAACCTGTACCAATGTATTTTTAATATATTTATGTACTTTGGTCGTCATGTTTCTATGACACAAGCACTTTAGTTGCTTAGTATATAAATGTGGAATAATAATAAAAAATAGAGATTAAGGGAAGTGATGTTCACTTGTTTCTTACTCTTGCGGAAATAACATTTGAATTTTTTCATCAACTATTTAAATAACATTTTATATTCAGTGTGTTTAAATTTACATGCAAACCATTAAGTAATATAACACTTTTATTATTAACAGATTAAATTGTCACGTCTTTGTTCCATAAAGATAGTCAGAGCTAAAAGAGCGTGACTTTTCACAATTCTGACACAAACTTTTTTCATTAACACATATCTGTTAATTTATTATTAAAAACAAAAGCTATGAAACAAATATTTGCTGCGACCGGGAAACGAACCCGGGACACCCGCGTAACGGACTGGTAGCACACCACTACGCCACGCCTGATACCCGCTAAGTACTCTCTTCATACCAACCCCATTACTGTATGGGCACTTCTACATATTACAAAATTCTAGTTCGCTTCTCATTCACATGTTAATAACTTTAAGGAAAGACCAATTGAAGTTCTCCCAAATGGCATTATCTCCCCTATTTAAGTCATAGTTCACTTAAACTAAATCTCAACATAAATAAGTTAACTCTAGTATTTATTTAGTGAAAGGACTTCCAACTAATTTGATGGAGCAACGAAATAGTTGAAGCAACTTAAGGTCCAATTAATGTTCCCTTTACAAAATCCATTTGTACAATCTGCTTTCAGATCACACTAATTTATTTATTTACTTCTCCGCTATCTTAATTTAATAAAGAACTCTGCAAACGGATCCCTAATCTATTACTAATATTACTGTGTAGATTGGGGGTGTTTCTTAGACCCGAGCAACGCAGTAGTATTCTGACTACTATGTATATGGGTCCGATTCCAGGTCAAAGGCCAATAGTTTTGTTGTGTTCTTGCCTATAAGACGTATAACGTACTTTCCAAGCACAAGTCTGGAATGTTGCCTCTAATCTCCCGCCTGCCACGCGATGGTCCCAGCATCCATGAATGCTAAGAAAAATGTCTCTCTTTTTGTAATAATTAGAATTTAACAATGATACTACTCGTATAACGACACGACTGCATCATGTTACATTCTTAGTTCCCATAATCTCGTTTGAGAAGCGAGCGCCGATGACTGACAAACTGACTTAATTTACGGTCGCCGTCACTTTGCTGACCAGAGGATTTTTTGACGCTTTGCTTGAATGGGGACAGCTCAAGGGATGGTATAGCATTTTCATTTATCATTAGGTAATTAACGGACTCATTTACAATGGGATCAGTTTGAAAGTTGCCGGTTTTATCTAGAATCTAGTCGCATTATTGCGCCGCATTTCTGCTTAACATCAAGCGGGGTGCTGTCATATGTCTATGTCAAGGCACAATAAAAAAAACCTGTGCCGGTGTCACGGGAGTGAAAAGGTACAGAGCTGTCCGGGTTACAGAGCTCCTCGGAACATTCTCGGTGGTATAAAACGATGTGATAAATAAACCAGCTGTCATATAATACACGAGTTATATAATTAAATGTAAATGTAGAACCGCGAGGGGGGAGGATTCCCCGAGGGGCATATGGAAGTGTGGGGCACAGTTTCTATCAGTCCCATAAAGTCTTAATTGATTTGATCACGTCTTGATTTAGAAACAAAGTTAGGCTGTTTGTTTGGGAATTGATGTATTCTTGATTATATTAGGTTACATGTAATTAAATAAATTTACTTGAAAAAATAATTTACAAAAATCAATAATGGATTACGGCTGGTTTACTGTTTATACTTACCAATGCCATAGTTTTAACATATACCAATTTTTTATTTTTATTGTGACTCGACATATGACAGCACCCCGCTTGATGCCAAGCCAAAGTGATCTTAATTAATAAATTAAACCAACCTTAATAGTGTTTAGGCAGATAAGACATTAACCGTGTTACCGCAGAATAAATTAAACGCGCTTTAGATAGGCTTTAAACCATTAAATGTTTTTAGTCAATTTAGTACTACGAAAAGACGTTTGACTGCATACAAATATTTAAACATTGTTTTGAATATTTTTTGTAGTAAGACCGTACATATCGGAGGTAGGTATTTATATCCTTTAGTCAATGATAGACTTTGGTGTTTAGACAATGTTTGCATAGTTACTTTCAACCACTTTGAGAGGATGTTATATTTGTAAATGTTACTACAAACACAATAATATCAAGAATAAGGCTGGATGTTTGTTCTGAAACAGATTTCGATACTCCTCCTTTCCTCCCCATTCAGATTACAAGAAACTTTTACGAATCAATCCACTGTTGATACTCGATAATGACATTAATTATTATTATATTAAGTTAATTATTATTTAAGATATAAAATAATAAAATAGTATTTTCTTAGATATTGCGCAAACAATGATTAATGAATTAAACAAATGTATGCGGCTTCATAGAGGACTTTGAAGACCTGGCTCTCCAAACAGCATCAGTTAAACCACGGTTCTATAAGAGGTTTGTAGATGACACCTTTCCTGTACTGCCCATAGACAAAGTTGATGCATTTCTTAACCACCTTAATTCAATACACTCCAGCATTAAATTCACATTGGAGTTAGAGCTAGCCTTTCTTCGTGTTTTAATAATCTGAAACTTTATTAATACAGTAAGCCATACAACTTTTCGGAAACCAACCCATGCGGACAAATATCTAAATGGTGTTTCACACAACCACCCGAACCAATTATCTGCTGTAGACGACCAACATCTGGGAGCAGAACATATCAAGAAAATCCTTGGTGACAACAAGCTGAAAATCCATCCCACTCGTCGCAGAGGACATGTCAAAACAGCAACAGTGGATCGTGCTCCCCTCATCCTGCCGTATGTAAAGGGTGTTACTGACAAGATCGGCCACGTATTGAGAAAAGCACCGATTAAAACATATTTCAGGCTTCATAAAAAGCATGACGGTAGGCACGATAAGGTCTAAGAAGGTCGACGACTGAGTATTAAACAAACAAACAAAAATGAATTTAATTAAAACTCTGAGTCGAGTTAAGAGAGTTGTAACTTGAAAGAAGTTATGATAGAGCGTGCGATTAAGTTTGAGAAATTAAATCCAAGATTATGTCCCCGCATGTGTTGTGTTTGATGTTACTTTAAAACTTTGCCCATATTATTATATTACTAAATATACATTTATACATATACAAAATACGACGCACTTTAATTCCCATTCAAAAGACGAAAGACCAAGAAGTTATAGTTATACTCAATTGTAAAAAGCTCAAAATATACTTCTCATACGAAAACTCTTTAAATTAAAGTCATCGTCAGCCAGAAGACGTCCTTATAAAAGACGTCTACTCCTGAACATAGGCCTCCCCTTTAAAACGCCATTACGAACCACAAAATGCCAGTTGCATCCACCGGTTATTCGTGACCTTTACTATATCGTCAGTCCACCTAGTGGAAGGCCTACCTACGCTTCATCTTCTGGTTCGTGGTCTCCACTCTATAACATTTCTTCCCCATCGGTTGTCAGTTCTTCGAGCAATGTGGCAAGCCCATTGCCACTTCAGCTTACAAATCCTACGAGCTATTTCAGTAACTATGGATCTTTGGCGAATATCCTCGTTCCGGATTCTATCGCGCAAAGACACTCCAAGCATAGAACTTTCCATTGCCCGCTGAGCGTTTCTGAGTTTTTCCAACAGGTCAGCAGGTCCACGTCTCTGTGTCATTACTGGCAACACATACTGGTTGCCAGGCACTGCAGGATTTTGGACAAGAAGATTTGACGCAATTTAAGAATTAATTAAAATTAAAGAATGAATATTTGTCCTTACTTGTAGATATATATATTGTTTACATAAGCAGTGAAGTATGATATGTGTGTATGTATATAGCGACCTACATTTAAGCAGTGTGAATTCCTTTGCTCACTGCCACTCACTACATTATCAACACACACAGTAGAACCATCTGAAGATATATCCTTACGTTGTTTAATGAAGCTATTTTAGGATAAATATAAAAAATGTTCTCACATCGATTGTATCCAAAGTTGGGCACAGCTAAGTAGGTAGGCCCCCCCACTAAGTGGACTGACGACATAGTGAAAGTCACGAATAACCAGTGGATTCAATTGGCATCATGTCGATCGAATTGGGGTTCTAAGGCCCCACTGCCTATGTTTAGGAGTGGACGCCTTCTGGCTGATGATGATGATGACACAGCTCGTGGATCATCTGCTGCACGGATGCTTAACCTGTTAGCACAATTATTTAATGCGACTGCTACTCGAAGTTACAAAATTGTGGTAACAGTTGCTTCCATTAATGGACCACACTCCAGCTTATCATCAAGTGGAGTGCCACAAGTTTCAATAAATAGATTTTCCAAATAAAATAAAAATAAGAATAGGACGGGCTATTAACTAACTTTACTTGACTGATTTAAATTAGGCAAAGAAAGACCATACTAAAGTGAAGTTGGTTACAGAGTTAAACGTCACAAAATTTTATAGTATACGTATAGTACCTATATTTATGTTAAAATTTGACGAATACAATAAAACGAATGACGAATAAATCGTTGTAATGTTAGTATGGTGTGTGTGCGCGTGTTCCCTGAGCCGTTGGTTGATGAGTTTGTGAGAACAACTAATCACTATACACTTGCTCATGCACCAATCACTTGCTTAGCCTAATTGCTTTTAACAACTATACCAACTACTAAACATATCCGCATACACAACGGTGCTGCTTTAATATTGGTTCATTCCATTTAGAATACTTAGCGCTCATATTAAATTGTAAAAACTATCATTTAAAAAATCTCATCAGGTAACTTTCTAAGCTCTTTACAATTGTACAATAAAAAAGTATTTAGACACGAATTTGCTAGTTCTTCCATGCAGCCGCCAAGCTATAGCGATGCCATTAAAATTTTATTACGATTCTTGCGTCATTTCAGCAATCTGCTATTTTTTCTTAATAAAAATACATTATTATTAAGTTTTGCATAAAAACATTTGGTAACAGTTGACGTTGTGACGTTACTTGACATTTTCGTAGTATACCAAGTAACGTCCCAACGTCACTGAGAAACCACTGACTCTCAGTGACAAATATAATTTTGCGAAATACCGATTAGTATAAAATAGTCAATTTGATAGATCAGTGGTCTGTTGTTGAAACGCCATTTCGCTGTTGTGACTTTGAGAACTGGGATCCTGACCTCAAGTTGAACCACAACCGACCTGCAGCCAGATTTTTATGTTTTATTAAAGCTCAAAATATGGCAGCATCCCGCCTGATGATAAGCTAAAGTGCGGCCTATGGATGGAGGCAACTGATGGTAAATAACCGCAAGTTGCAGTCTCGTCAACTATTCCGGCCTAGTTGGAACCGGCAACTTAGTCACTTCACTTGCAATGAGTAGTGAGTGGTACATACCCCGGATTGGCAGAATGGGCCCCATTGCCTACCACTGTTAAAACCCCATATCTACAACACGAACATAATATAGACAACTTATTATAGCATCTCATACAAGTTGTACAAATCCTTATTTAAATTTAATAATTGGTTATTATTTGTTTTATATAAAATCCTTTTTAAACTTATAATTACAATAATTTGTGCACATACTACAACCACACAATGGCACCCCGCTGGCTGTTGCCATTATATTTTGTTATATGTCCAGCTGCATAACAATAAAACAGACTCGTAAATATATATTCGTTTAAAAGATCTTTTAATAATTTAAATCAATACGAGTACTTCTCAATTCCCACGGGTACCAATTGCAAAATTACCCCTTTGTATGCAAAATCCTTTATTGGAATCGTAGCCGGGATATATTCCGGCAGATAAAAAGAGCGCTAACTTTGGAGCTGCGCAGTATATGGATCGGCAGATTAGATCTCTGGATGATTGTGGTGGGAAAAAGTCCGCCTATCTATACAGTGGTGCAAATATTTAAAATCAATCGATCAATTAAATTGTCACGCCTTTTTCCCACAGGGATAGGCAGAGACAATGGAGCGCCACTTACTACGATCCTTACACAACTCCCTTGGTTCCTTCACATCCACAATTCTCTTAATACAGGCTCTGTGGTTATGGGCACTAGGCAACCTAGCTTTGTTGAGGATGTCTCCGATTTGGTCGTAAAACACCCTCCTGGGCCTGCCTTGTTTAACGCATACACATTCGTAAAACGAAAAGTAAGTAGTTTTAAAAGTTACTGCGCAGCTCCAATTGCCAGCGCCGGTATTTATAGTTAACGTGCAGATCATTTAATAACGCAGTGTCATTAGTTAGATGGGTGACCGCTTGTGGGAAAAAATTACACTCGCGTTTTGGATGGCACGGTTAAACTGTCGGTCTTGTCACTAGATAATGGTGGTCATGTCTTAAAAATCAATTATGTGAATAAAACAAATTTTATGAGGCTTACTATCGCAATTATTTTTGGCTTTGCCTATTGATGGCATACAATTTTTTTTAATTATTTAATCAATGTTCGCGCAATATCTAAGAATATTCTAATCAATTATGTGGTCGAAACTATTTTCACCTGAATTTTTGAGACTGTAATTTTATAAATGATAGTTTCGTGTACTGTATTTTATTTAGTGCAGCCGCATTGTGCAGCGGATACAACTTTAGTACAGCTGATTGTTACTGGACACACACGCCCTGAATGTAATAATAATAATCAAGAATTTCGACTATATTTGGCGCTCCATTGTCTCTGTCTATCCCTGTGGAAAAAAGGCGTGACAATTGTTTTTTGAGTGACTGATATTTGTTTGACATATTACTCCGCCGCAATGCTAGCACAACAGCCGTAACTCAGCTACATTTATGGATCAGACGACTGCCACTCGCATATTATTATTACAAATAAAACCTATCAAACAGTGTTTTCCCCGACCGGGAATTGAACCTGGGACTTTACGTGTAAATATTTGGTGTGATAACCAATGTGCCAGGCCTGACATCAAAATATTGACCAATAATAAAAAAAATGTGGTGTTTTTAATAATTATATTATGCAACAAATCATTTCATATTTTTTATAATGCTAAATACTAACATTTTTATATTCCCGTGTGTGTCTATAATTGAATTACTAGTTCGTTTGGTAGCTGCTCTCGCTCCCGCTGGCCGCTCGCTCTCTCGCTGTGGTCATACCTTTATTTCCTTGTTAATTTTCACATAAAATATTTACATTTAGAGTAAAACTGAGCCATTCATACACTGTTGTTTTTACATTTAATTTTGTATTCAATTTACTGACAGTACCTACAAGCTTCAAATACATTTTAACCTATTATTAATTTTGGCAATTAAATCACTTAGATATGTATTATATATTTATATAGTTATTGTCATTCACGAGCGGAGTTCAATGCCTGGCAGCGGTCTCATCTGCCATGCCAGCGGCGCCTGGATACGCCGGCATAAAATACTGTATAAACGACCTCAATATAAAACATATTGTATGAATATGATTTGTACAAACCTAAGTAAATACGCGTTTCATTTCCACAGAGATAGGCAGAGAGAATGGTGCCACTTCTCATCGTTACAAAATACTGGTGAAGGAAACACAGCTTCGTTTTGACAGTTGATCTCCATTAATGAACTTCAAAATTAAAATTGCGACCGCACAACACACTAAGAATCGATTTTTATTTTCATCAACAGTTCAAGCTCATTTTAAACTCATTGTCCGAATGAATAAAAGTTGTTTTTGTGACTAACAGCGACCGCGTAACTTTTTACAAATGGCATTGAATTTCATTTTCATTCCCATTGGTGTTAGGTGGTCGGCCCCCTAAACCTATTTTGAAAAACTTTCCAGAACTAATCGTAGGATATTTTTCATTTGTTTTACAATAATATTTCACAATAATAATATTCAACAAAAATATTTTTTTTCGTGTAATTTAGAACGCAAATTTAAATCAACACGATAAATTCAAGTATTAAATTTCACAGAATAATAATACATCCATGATTATGTCTTCGATGGAGAAATGGGAGCGGAAGTGTGCGCGTCTTGTTGCATTAAATAGAGACGTGAAGTATCCCCCATTGGCGCATAATCCATTGGCGCAACGTGGATATCTGATGCCAATGCCATTCACGGAGCAGATTGCCACAATGGCAGCTGTGCCAACTGAATACGTATATCACCTACAAGAGGTACATTTACATTTATAATGTTTTACAACTAATAATAAATATTTATTTTAATCATTTCGATAATTTATAAATCTGTAACTTGTATATAAGACTGAATAAAACGGAGTTTACGGCTGTCTTAATTGTCGTCTGACATAACTCCCTCCCTTCCCTTACAGACGTAATTCTCTTCATACGAGCTCTAAGGTTAAAAGCACTAGGCAACTCAGCTTTTTAACAAAACCATTTGTGACAAACATTTTTATCGTTGTTTAATGAAGTCGACTGCTAATAAGTGAGGTGGCAGTTATTTAACTGTAAGTAGCAGTGACATCCACTATGCCGGCCTATTTGGAACCGGCAACGTATAAGTTTATCCTAAAACGCGACTAAGCTACTACATGGTCTGTATACATGTATTGTAAGTGGTGGTACCTATGCTACATATATCCCCGATCGGCAGACTGGGCACCACTCTCTTCCACACTTTAATTATTTTTTAGAATCATATTTTACAAACACAGGTTTTCGGAAAACCTTTTACGTATTAAAAATTATATGGGTGAAAGTTGTGTTTTGTGGCTTTTTAATGTTTTCACTCAACAATTACTTGAAGGCAACTATATTCTGTCCGCTGCTGTCGTGTTACCTCCTTGTCTATGGCCTGAAACTTCCTACATGTGTGCGTCAATGCAGCTGGACCACTGCGATTGGAAATTAATAAAAGTTGTATACTGAATATGATTCTCAAAGATATGAGATTAGTGGCAGTGCAATGGTTACGAATACCGAGAGCACGTGTTCAAAACCATTTGCCGGTACCAATGTATCTTTGATATATTATATGTACTATAGTTGTCCTGTCTTTTTGATAGCTTAGTATAGAGTATAAAAACAAGAAATTTACATTCTTGTTAAAGTCTCTTTGTTATTTCTATTATTTTTTTCTAAAATATCTACAAAATATTATATTTAATTATAGCTATATTGCAATGTATTAAATTCATTAATTATTATCAAAAATAATTTTTTACACTTCTTTATCCATAGATATACTGGCATGAAATTCTATTTTGTTTTATTCCTATTTATTAATTTTCTTATGGCTCGACATAATATGACAGCACTCCGTTTGATGTTAAGCTGGTAATGGAGTGGTAATGGTGAATGGAGGCGACTGCTATTACAGTTAAATAATTACAAGTAGCATACGCATTTACTATGCCGGCGTAGTTGGAATTGGAAACTTACAATCTGATCTCAAAACGCGACTTGGTCGCTTTGCGGCCATAACACTCACAAATGGTGTTTTAACCTCGGATCAGTAGACTGTCTCGGTACAATTGTCTCCCTACAACTCTAAAATTACCACTACTATTTTACTTATATTAATTTTAAAATTAATATAATATGATAACTCACTTGTATTGGGGCAAATAAATATAAATGAAACATTAGTATGGTCCTACCTATAATGAGGATTGCAAGTTTATTCTATGTACAATATTGAACAGAGTAACGTTACCATTCAGAAGCGAGGTGTATTGTTGGCGCCAGCGGCCATTGTTGCCAATTTAATTATAATGCCATTCAATATTATGGAGGGTAAACAGGCGACTAACAAATCTCACGCACATATTACGTTCAACAATTTGAGACAATATTATAACACATGCACAATAAAAACAAAGTGACCGGCATTGTAACTGAGGCAACTGTGCCTCGGTATTTTCAGTCGTCGGCACTCTTGGACCTCCTCTTGCATACCATCAGAAAGGTCGAGGTGAGATGTCGAGTCACTATAAAAAACATTATCTGGTGACAGACATACTTCTTTATTGCACACAACAGTATAGACCAAGGTAGAAAAAATCATTTAATCCAAATATCACGCCTTATTTCCACAGGGATATGCAGAGACAATGGAGCGCCACTTACCACGACCTTGAAACAACTCCCCCACGAAACAGAAAATAAACACCTTAATAACAAGTCTAAAGTTATAGTTTCTGTTTCCATTACCACCACAGAGCCATTGGATTGCTACCCCCCACGATACTGTTACAACTCTTTCGTTTCATTTACATCTACTATTCTCTTCATACACACTTTATTATCTCTACTGAAATGTATAATGAAAAATATAATTTCATACAATAGTTAGTAAAAGCTTGAATGAAGCACTAGTAATTTTATATTTCTCTGTTTTAGGCAATTACTCGACCATTAATTTGAGGACATTTGCAGTTGAATAAATTCATACATTTCATAAATGCACTGAAATAATCATCATTATGAAAGTGTTATGAAAAATTCATGAAAAACTATGTGTATTAAAATACGTTAGCAAGTTAAAAATGAATAAAAATGAATTGGCTGTCACTAAACTTGAATAGGAATGGAAGCGCTGAGAGCTGGTTGCCGTTCGTGCAATTCAATATGACAAAACACACTTCCTTATTATTTATATTAATTAGAATTAACTTAATTATAACACACCTCTACAATCGAGCTCCATTACTACTATCCATAATTAATTAAACAAATTTTATGCGGCTTACTATCGCGTAAAATATGTTTAATTCATTAATCAATGTTCGCGCAAAATCTAACAAAATACTACTATCCATAACATAAATAAAAATTAAATTGTCACGCCTCTTTCCCACGGGGATAGGCAGAGACAATAGAGCGCCACTTGCCACGATCCTGACACAACTCCCTCGTTTCCTTGACATCCACAATTCTCCTCATATAAGCTCTACGGTTATGGGCAAACCTGCTTTCTTGAGGATGTCTTCGATTTAATCAGAAAACACGTTAAACAAGGCAGGCCCAGGAGGCCTGCCTTGTTTAACGCATCCATCCTCATCAGATTTATAAATTGCTTTCGTCAATCTACTTTCACCCATCCTTTCTATGTTCCCAAACCATCGCAGCATCCCTTTGTTAATCCTTGTCCTACATCTTCTTTCAAACCACATCTATAGCGCACTGTGCTATTCCTTATTCTATCCGCTATCGTTACACATAATTTAAACAAGTTTTAAACAAGTTTTTAAAAACTAAAATTAGTTACTATTTAAATGTTCTAGTAAATTTTGCCATTCAGCTGCAGGTATGGATTCAATTTTTCAATTCTCCATTTTCAAAGGCCCCGCACGATACCCGCGCCGAGCGTGTCGGTTGAAATGGAATAAGGCGGCAGATTTCCAGACAAGTGGTCCCTCCACCTATACCTCTAGCACTATATTAATTTAACACACACAACTATTCACATTAAATGCATCTTATTAAATTAGACTTGTTTTTTACATTGTTATTAATCCAAATTAATTTACAAATGTTTATAATTTTAATAAGATACTTACTAATAATTATTTCAAATTCACGGTCTATCCATGTTTGTGCTTTCTAAGTAGATACTACTATAATTTGATTTATATTTGACATGATTGCAAATACAAAAAAATTGTAACGTACGATAAAAAAAATTGAATTGAAAATATTATAATAAATGGAAATATATTAAACAGTCTTATTTATGTAATTAAAATTTATAAAATTATGTCGACAACTAATTGTTTAAATTGTAAATAATTTACAATTACGTGAATAAACATTATTAGGATTTAAATTTAATAATTATTTATTAACTATTATATTCCTATTATTGTAAAAACTACTAAATTGTTTGTGATAGTTGTTTATTTGAGGTAATTATAGTTGAAGTAGTAGCACCAACAATCTCGGTGAAGACTGATATTGCCTTCTGGGAATGGTCAATAGCTAAATTAATTAATCCAATTACATTTGAATTTGTTCATACACGTGTACTATATTGTATTTTCTTTAATTTTGCGCGAACATTGATTAATGAATTGAACAAATTTTATGCGGCTTACTTTCGTTTTTATTTTATTTTGTTTATTGATTAAACAAATATTTTTTTTAAAAAATTTTGGTTATTGATTTTACATTTTTTTGTATTATTCGGACGTTCCGAGAGCTTTGTCACGGAGACACAACCAATAAGACCCCAGGTGTTGGTCGTCTTATTGGTTGATGTGTACGTCGAAAGAATAAAAAAATGTAAAATCAATAACCAAAACAAAAACCGATAGTAAGCCGCATAGAATTTGTTTAATTCATATACTATATTGTGAATACTGTATTATAAGGGTGTATCAATGAAAATGTTTTACAGTGATAAGTGTAAAAGTTCATAAAAATATACCTTACACATTTTTTAAAGTGAAAATCAAACTGTTAATACCTAAACAATATGTCTTGTCTAATTATCCATAACTTAATAACACTCAAGTTTCTAAAACATTCACGAATGGTTATTCAAAAGAGCATAATGTAGTGAAAAAGGTTGGTTTCAATTTAACCGCCACGCGCAGAAGTTAAACTGCTAGTAGCGGCGAGCAGTAATGGCGGAAGGCAATAATGGCTTGAAAATGTTGGCCGCTGATTTACGCTGACAGCTGCAACCTTTGCCAGCGAACACTAAGCACTGCATTCATGCGATTTACTGCCGCAAATCTCAAACACAACACACACACACACACACTAAATGGCAAATAAGTGTTTTGAAATAGAAAAAAATATGCATTCGAGTATTATAGTGTACTAGCTGACCCGCCGAACTTAGTACCGCCTAACAGTCAATGAATCAATTTATTTACATTTCATAAGTTAGAACATTTTTATACCAAGCTACTAATCATGCTTGTACCTACTCCTAAAATCGAGACAGCACTAAGTATACTTTCAATCATTCAATCAAATGGTCAGGCCTTTTCCCCACTGGGATAGGCATGGACCGCCACTTTCCGCAATCCTGACACAACTCTCTAGATTCCCTCACATCCACAATTCTCTTCATACAACTATTCTATAGTATACTTTATAGTTGTATTAAGTATGTGTCGTTGTTTTATTTTAATTTCCTTTCAGTTATTTCATTATCATTTCAATTTCATACAATGTCACATTCGTTTCCCGCTGCTCCATTATGATGGGTTAACGCTTTTCGTGTTGTTCAATTGGACATCGAATTTAAATCAACTATAAAATTTATGTATAAACTTTAAATTATCTTTAAGGTATATTTATTTTAATTTATTACCTCCATTCCAACAAGCTAGGGAGAGACAATGGAGACAAAAAGAGACAAAACAAACATTCTTCCTTCACATCCACAATCCTTTTGATATAGTTATAGCCACTATGGACACCTGCTTATGGCAAACTGTGTCAAGATAAATACATATTTTAAAATTGGTTTTCATATACAAACCTATTTTGCAGGCACAAGTCCACTCTGCCGCCTGCCACGCGATGGACTGCGGAGATTCCATGGAAGCTAAGAAAATTGTCTGTGCAGCTAAGCGGTCTAAGAGTGTGATCTAGCTATCAACGTATCAACTAATGATTGTATTATTAAACATACATAGTATTTATTAGTCCATAGTAAATATAAATATGTACATAGTAATTAGTCCGTCCACACTTTGTGTGTCTACTACAAATTAAAAATAGTAATAGTTTGTTGATACACTTAGGTAGGTAGGTATACGAGTAGATGGGTATATGAGTAAATATGTACGGCGCCAAAAAACACAGCTTTATCAATTTCACAGATATTCTGTTGTTTCTCAATTCTTTGTTAGACGTAACATTTTGTATGAAACTTAATATAAAACATAACGTAAATTCCATTCTCGTTGCAGTTGTCTGAGAATGCACATATTGCATATTTATGTACACAGCAATAACCAATTTGTTAGCAGCCCTACCAGGTTTTGCGAACTATCCAACAAGATTTATTGAACACCAACAAATTTAACATCTCCACTTGTGCTATTATTTGTTCTATCTTATTTAAATATTAATGCAATCTTAATTATCCAAGTCTGTTTTACTTTATAGAGACTCGACATCTTATATCTAACTTCCTGGTGGTAAGCGTAAGGAAGTCCAAGAGCGCTGACAACTTTCAGTTAAGTTTACTGTTGCCTCAGTCGCCGTCACTATGCCGGCTAAAGGTTCTTTTTCACGTTTACCTTACAGGATCTAAGGTCATTTATGTTCATTTCAGAATACATAAGTTATTTTGACTTCTATTGCCAGGTTAAGCTAAAACATAGTCAACGGCATCCACTAAAGGCTTCTTTAGTTTTCTCTACTTCTCCGCACTCAGGCAGGTTACATTATTCAAATGGAGCATGATAGAGGTTCGTGTCACGCTTTGACGGAGACGTGGAGTCACAGAGCGCCTTTGTGATGCATTTGACAACGTTGTTATTGAGCCATCAGAAAGATTATGGGTTACATGCTGGACATCGAACACACAAGCTAACTACACGTGTTGGACATAATCTACAATATTATTAAGGTAAATTTAAAACTACCTTCTACTTAAAACGGATCATACCTGCTCCAATAAACTTTTAAATACAAATATGGATATATATCAGGCCCAGGAGAGTGTTTGCTGACCAAATCGGAGAAATCCTCAAGAAAGCTAGGTTGCCTAGTGCCCATAAGCATAGAGCTTGTATGAAGAGAATTGTGGATGTGAAGGAAGTGAGGGAGTTGTGTCTGAAGTGGCGCTCCATTGTCTTTGCCTATGACTGTGGAAAAAAGACGTAACAATTTGATTTGATTTTGATACAAATATGTTTATTAACGAAAAGGTAATATTTTTTGTTTTTTTGAGTATGCGCGAACATTGATTAACGAATTAAACAATTTTTTGCAGCTTACTATCACTTTTATTTTTGGTCATTGATAGTACAATAAAAATAAACGCGATAGTGAGCCGCGTTAATAATACTAGACAACTTTATATCATTTATTCATTATTCCGGTATGATTTGCACAGGTCACACAAAGAGCTATGGAGTCCAGTATGCTTGGAATATTTCTACGCGACAGGGTTGGTAATGTGACTATTCGCCAGTCCAGACTATGCGACATAATATACGTATAGATCGCCGTCTGATGGCACCGGAAGGAAGAGAGATCGAACAACTGCATATTTAACAGTGGATACGCCAATAGAAAAGAGAAGTGAAGAAAGACCTCCTGCCTGATGGGGTGACGATATTCCAACAAACAACCATAACGAAGGAAATTGAAAATCGAGGAGGTACATATGGAAAGGTTTATGCTGTGGAAGATGAAGGTTTATTAATTGCAAAACATGTTATTTTCGATTATTTCATCATTGTCACTATTTAGAAGACGTCCACTGCTGAACATAGGGCTCCCCCTTAGAACGCCATTGCGAATGACTTGATGCCAGTTGCATCCACTGGTTATTCGTCACTCTCGCTATGTCGTCAATCCTCCTAAAATAATCGAAAAATCATGCAAGTGTTCATAGCTTTTGACCATTAATTTTTTTAATTGTGCACGATTTCTGACCTCTTGCCCGAAAGTAATCAAAAGGAGGTCCAAGAGTGCCTACGACTAAAAAATAGAGTCACAGTCTCAGTTGGCGTCACTATGCCGGCCAATTAAAAAACATTTAACATTGCTATAAATGCTTAATCATCTCATATAAAAGTACTTTTTTATTATGGTAAAGTTTTAAAAGGCATTATATATTTAAAGGAGACGACGAAATTTCAAATTAAAATTCCAAAGAGAAACATAAAGAGTTGGTGATGAAAATCTTAATAATTGTATAATAATAGAATATGCTTGTATTGTAAGTTGTTGAATGGGATGAATGGGTTGTGCCAGTGCCTTAATTAAAATGGTTTTGAAGGAGCAATTATTTGTTGCCGCGGGAGTTGGCTCGCCTGCAGGGCACAATTTATAAAATAGCACATTGAGAAATAACACACTTTAAGCCATCTTTGTATTTTTAACCAACAAAATGTTTTATTTATTGACTTTCTTTTAATAATCATTTGCACAATTTATTTATTTACAACCTAAATTAACTTTTTTAAATTGTTCTCAATTTAAAAATAGCTGATTTATAATATTAAATCAATAACATTTAATTATATAGATTTTTTTAGATTTTGCACTAACATTTATTAATAAATTAAACAAATTTAATGCGGCTTACTGTCGTGGCTACGATGGCTGCAAAGTTATCGAAACGTCGTAATAATAAATTGTAAAACAATAACCAAAAATAAACGCAATAGTAAGCCGCATAAAATTTGTTTAATTCATTAACAATATATATTTCTTATATGACATATCCCTGCCTGATGTTAGACTGTAGAGCGTTCTATAAGATAACCATAGATGTTTTTGTATAAATTCAGCTATTTTCACTTGACACCAGACCACGAAGATACCACTAACCCTCTGCCTACCACTCTTAATGTAATGGATTCTTTATCTAGTGTATAATAATGGAGAGAGTGTAAGCTTCAATTAAGGGAAGAACGCTCACTTAGTCGGTTGCGGCTGCCTTTGACAAAGATATAATTAGTAATTACACTTAACAATTTCATGAACTCTCTAATCAACTTTTTATTAATTCATTCACTTAACTATTTACCCTTCCACACATCTATATTTGTATAATAGGTAGGTAGGTAAAACATATTTCAAATATTACTACATAGGAACTTAACACACATAAAGTCATTAACACCATGAAATTAATTCAAACTGCAACGTTTATTGATTGATTAGATTGCAACTGGTCACACAAAAATTAAGACCGACTTTATTATTTTGAAGATAATTCACTTTTGTGGAAGAAAATTATACAAAAACATTACTCTCTTATCCCCAAGGTAGAGTGGCAAAGAATGTTTTAACTTAATGCAGTTCTACTATTGTATTAACAGTTAAGTTAAAACAAACCAATTTAAATGGTCTTCATAAAAATAAAAATTGGGTTTAGCTTGATTTGGAACAATCGCAGACCAATTAAGTTTATATTCATTTTTTATTGTGACTCGACATATGACAGTCCCTATTACCCCGCCTGGAGTGACGTCTAAGAACAAAGGTGACTGCTACTACACTATGAGCAGTCACATCCACTATGGCCACCTAGTTGAAACCGGCATTTTACGAGTTGAACCCGAAACGTAACTAAGTCACTTCACGATCTGTACCTATACTGGTAAGATTTAATAAATAAATTTAGCTGACATCTAAGCATTACGAATGCATTAAAGAATTAAAGTCTCTGACATATTAAATAAAATGTACAACCTCAAACGGGGATGAAATTAGAATTTCTTTTTTCCAACATAGCGCCACAGAGAATATAGAGATTTAGTGCATTAAGTTATAGAGGATAGCGCTAGCGGGATGCGCCGGCTGCCTCTGCTCCGTCTCTCGCTTCTTTAAATTGGAAAATTGAATACACCGCTTCCATTCATTCCATTAATACTTTATATTTCATAGAAACTACATTTCTATAAATGCTTCGCAATAAAACGTGGTGTATAACTGCAAGATTAGGTTTAAAAAAAATAAAATGATTTATTAATTATTCCAAAAACATCATCATCAGCCAGACGGCGATGCCAGTTGCATCCACCGATTACCCGTGACTTTCACTATGTCGTCAGTCCACCTAGTGGGAGGCCTACCTACGCTGCGTCTTCCGGTTCGTGGTCTCCATATTTCTTCCCCATCGGTTGTCGGTTCTTCGAGCGATGTGGCCAGCTTGAGAATCCTACAGGCTACGTCGGTAACTTTGGTTCTTTGGTGAATATCCTCGTTTCAGATTCTATCGCGCAAAGAAACACCGAGCATAGCTCTCTCCATTTCCCGCTGAGCGACTCTGAGCTTTTCCAACAGGCCAACATTTAAGGGCCACGTCCCAAACATATTTAGACATATTAACACTAAGCTGGGTTGCCTAGTGCCCATAACCATAAAGCTTGGAGATGTAGATGTGAAGTGTGAAGATGTGAAGTTGTACCAGGAACGTGGCAAGTGGCGCCCCATTATCTCTGCCTATCCCCGTGGGATAAAGGCGTGACAATTTGATTGATTGATTGAACGTCGTAATTATTGAAGCTAAAATAGGTTAAAGTCTAAATTAATTATACATTAAAGCAAGTAATTCCCGTGTTGATTATAAAAATAGACTATCAGACAACAAAAAGAGAATTATGTAAAGTACGTGCAAGCAATATACAAATTCATAGGTAAATGAAATATTTGGCACATTTGCGTCTCCTCGGTTAGTTTCAGACGGACTTTTCCTTTGAACATTTTCAGAAAGGTTCATTCCCATTTATAATCTCAACTAAATCTTACTTTATTTCATGACAATTACACTTTAGCAATAAATTAATTATTAGGCCGCAAAGAGCTTTGGAGAACTTCTACTCGCATAATATTGAAAAAAAAAACACCCATAATGAAATAGTAGAGCGATATAATTATTTTATTAAATAAATATAAATTATTTAGACAGATATTTGCTCCCGATATTTAAGAATGGTAGGCACACATACCAGTATACTAACAACAGTATACAGACCGAGTGAAGCGTACAATCAGTTATTTATCTGTAGTAGGAATCCTCTCCATTCATGGATCGCACTCCAGCCAAACATCAGTTGAGGTGTTGTAATTATATGTCGTATATTACGCCACGTTACCACGTTGTAATTATATCCACAATAAAAAACTTTAAATTAGGTATATCGTTATGTAAATGACGCTTGTGATGGTATCATAGACACTAACCGATATTGGTAGTTATGGTACCAAGTGGTGCTTATAATATATTTGTACTGAAATCACTTTTACTATGAAAGTGAGTTATAAATATTCACAATAAAATAACCATACGGGTACTAACCCCTTTTTTGAGCAGATGAAAAAAGAACAAACTATGAAAATGTAATTACATCAGCTGAAAGCATGAATTGGGGCTTTTTATTTTATTTTTCAGCAAGCCTTATTAGTGAGCTTTGACGACGTTAGCTGCCTAAAAGCTAAAAACATTCATAAGTAATATATTTCTCCACACAAATATTTTTGTTATAATTTGTTCTCTTTTACACTTAACTTTATAATATACGAGATTATTATGTTACTCTGTCTCTCTCCATTTCACATTTAGTGCAAGAGATCTGTTGTGCCACACTTGGCTTCTGCTTACTCTGCCCAAGCATAGGTAGTGTGCGCCTTCATCATCATCATCATCATCAGCCATAAAGCGTCCACTGCTGAACATAGGCCTCCCCCTTAGAACAGCATTTCGAACGACAAGATGCCAGTTGCATCCACTGGTTATTTGTGACTTTCCAGTGTGCGCCTTAATTGTAATAAAAAACGTTGAAAAAATAAATACAATTATTAAATGTCTGCAGTTTACTAGGTTGCGTAGCGCCCATAACCACAGAGCCTGTATGAAGAGAATTGTGGATGTGAAGGAAGCAAGGGAGTTATGTAAGGATCGTGGTAAGTGGCGCTCCATTGTCTCTGCCTATCCCTGTAGGAAAAAGGCGTGACAATTTGGTTGATTGATTGAGTTTACTTTTATTACAAAAAGTAACTTTTAGATTATATTATTGTTTTGTGAATTTATCTTTTTATGCCTAACTCAATATTAATAAATAAAAAAATATATATATATTTAATTTATAAATGTATAATAGGCATATTGATAATATCTGCTTGCAGGTGTATATTCGTGTTCAAAGTGCAAGTGACATTTGTTAACCGCACTTTACTGAAAATGTATTGTAATTTCAGTGCCGAACGCAATACCTGTGACCTATATTTGTTAATAATTACGTTTCTCTAATACATTTACTGTTTCAATCATATTCCTGTTTTGAGCACTAACGTAATGGAGTTTATAAACAAAATATAGATGAATAAAACATCATGACAAATAAGTGCATCATATAGTTTTTGATCAGCATGGTGACGGAGACAGAGAGGCAACCGTAAACTGCATCAAGCATTTTAATTATAATTTTAAGGATTCTGTTTATTTATATATTTGCACATTTTTGTTATGATTAAAATTTTAATTCAATATTTCTGTTTTTAATATTAATTTTGTTTTATGTAAGTATATGTTGCAAATTAGCCTAAATATTGGATTGTTCCTATTTTTATTTGTGACCTGTTTGTTGTATAGTAAACCGAACTAAATACATGTAAAATTCACTCACTTGTAAATATAATATTGACGTAATATTATACGCACGCACCCACATATATATATATATATATTTAATCTGCTCAACATAATTGCTATTTGCATATAATTCTGGCAAACACACTCCCCGTGTGTGTTATTGACTTAATATTAAGGGTGTATTTACACTGCACACAGCACCATGAGCTGTTTGCAATGAACTTAACTCAACTCAAATGGCAGCGCTCGGTGTGTGCATTACCTGCAGGTTACATGCTGCCAGGATACCTATTCGAGACACCACTTATATCAATTATATATATATTTTATTTCACCCCTTTTTAAGGGTACTTTGAGAAACTGAATTAACCTCCCTCTTGAATCACTCTATCTATTGCTGAAAACTGCATCAAAATCCGTTGAGTAGTTTAAAAGAACTAAGCGAACAGACAACGGAAGTATATATTAATATACTATGTAAAGATATATTAATATTCAGTTATGAGTTATGTAACACGCTGAATTATATATAGACGAATAACATCATTGGCTTTATGAGATAGATTGACTCTCAAATAAGCATCCAAAAAGCATAGAGGTAAGTAGGGCAGCTAATTTCTAAAGCAAGGAAGCGCGCACTATCAAATTGAGGAGGCCCTAAAAAGTATCTAACATTATCGGCATTTGCCTTCCAGTCATTACTACAAACACATAGATTAGAATAAACAAAAAATAAATTATAAAAAAAATATTAAATAAACAAATTTTATGTGGTTTAATATCGCGTTTGCTTTGGTTTTGGTTTTACAATTCCGACGTTTCGAGAGCTTTGTAGCCGTCGTGGTCACGATAGTAAGCCGCATAAAAAATGTTTAATTCATTAAAAAAGAAAAAATAATAATATATTCTTACAAACATATTTTTTGTCAATATATGGGAATAATTATATTAACACAACGATATATTAAGTCTAATATGTAAATTTACGCTTTATGTAAGTTATCTTTTATAAAATGTACGTAGCAGACTTCGCGGAATAGCCCCCACGTAGAGTTAGTAAGTAGAAAGTTAAACTGAGTGTAAAATTGGTAACAATTTAGCGCCTCTCTTTGTACTTGTACTTAACAGAGAGTAAGAACATATAAGTGTACGCGCGCCCTGTACATACAAACCTATGTTTACATATGTGATGAGAGCAGGTGAAGAGAAACGAATGTTTTATTGGTGACTTATATGTCATGAATATAACTTATTGTAATTTTGTGATTATAAATGCATTTATATCGGCGGTTACTTAAGTTATAAGGCTACGGAACCATTAACATAAAAGCAACGCAATTTATGAAACCATTTATTTAACAAATAACATGTTCATATAATTTATCTTTATACAAGCTCTACGGTTATGGGCACTAGGCAACCCAGCTTTCTTAAGGATGTCTTTGATTTGGTCGTAAAATACCCTATGTCTGCCTCGTTTACCGCTGCCGTAGAGCTTGTATAAAGCTTATAGATATGAGGGAAGCTAGGGAATAATTTAGGAATCGTGGAAAGACATAACACATGGAAAGACGTAAGACATGGTTTGATTGATTGACATTTTACAACCAATGTACAGCAAGGGATTTTCTCTTTAAGTGCATAAACAATAATAATATTTGTAACTTTAGAAATTTAGCATAAGTACAATAATAATTCAACGAATGAATGTGACTGTCTTTGAAATTACTTCCTATTATCTCTATTTCCTTTGTATTCGCAAGGAAATAGAGATAATTCTCAAACTTTGAACACTACGTCTGAATCAATCTAATGATAGTTTTGAAATGGGTATCCTAAATGGAATGTCAGTTGCAATCGCAGCCATCGTATGATTGGATTGTGAGCGCATGTCCGGCAACTGAAGACTTCCATTCTGTGAGCAAATTGCGTGGAATATATCTATAATTGGAGCAGTCGGCGGCGGCGGCCGTTCACAATGCATCAACAGGAAATTGTTGTATTGGCTGCCTTTTGTTAATAGCTACGACAATGACTCGCCCAAACCAATGGACACGCTATTCATGTTTAAACACATTTGAAATATCACTAATTAGGTTTTATATCACACCATATTATTAGTTTAAACAATATTTTTTGTATAGGACCTAATTTTCGTCATACACAATATAATTTTTCTACCTAATTACGAACATATAGCTCATTGTGTATAATTTCAAGAGATTAATTGAAATCACGCGCAACCATATTAACGATACATTAAAAAAGTAATGTATAAATCTGATGTGGATGGATGCAGACCGGAGGGTGTTCTCCGACCAAATCAGAGACATTCTCAAGAAAGCTGGGGTGCCTAGTGCCTATAACCATAGAGCTTGTATGAAGAGAATTGTGGATATGTCACTGAGTGGCAAGTGCGCTCCTTTGACTCTGCCTATCCCTGTGGGGAAAAGGCGTGACAATTTGATTGATTGATAAAAAGTGAAAACTTGATTGTCAATATAATAATATAAGAATGTGAATGTAAGTTATATAACTTACTGTGACATTGTTGTACGCTCATCCGTAAAAACCATAAAAATGATTTACAAAATGTCCCGCAGGCGACGTCGCCAAACTTTCCCGCTATTCGCGGAACGCAAATTTATTATCATGTTCCCCTATTATTTCTCCCTTTCAATACAACTTTTTAATATTATTCATTTTTGTTAAGACATTGCAAATATTTATTGCTTAACAATAATTCATTAAATTCGTCTATATATTCGTGTATGTCCTCAGGGATTCACACACCAATATTACTCTAAATAATTACATCACTTCATTTATAAATGTGACCTCTACGAGTATATAAACAATTATTGGCCGGCAATTAGTGACAACAACTAAGGCAACCGTAAAATGACTCAGATTTTTTAGTGGTCGGTACTCTTGAACCTTGTCTTCCATAAGCGGTTTGATATCTATACCAGCGCCACGCTACGATGGCCGTTTGACGTTTGACCTGCTCATGAAGTTTCGTTTAATTTAATAATTACTTTTGAAGGAGCAAATTGCTGTTCTTTATTGTCACTATAAAGAACAGCAATTCTTCCTTCAAACGTATTTTGAGAATACTTGTAAAAATATTATTTTTAATTAGGTTCCCGCAATAATTCAATATCAAATATAACTCCATGAATGTAACATGAAAGCCAATAAAAATGTAATAATTTAGAATAACTTCACTTTACATTGGAAATGAAGATTGTGAGAATGTCTCCAGCCAATCATAACAGAGTCCCCGTTTGCGCAGCTGAGTAAGCAGAGCCTTACACAAACATTCCACTCACTTATATACATACATACATATATTAAGTCCAAAACATTGTACGTACATACAAACATGGCGGAGTAGTGACTTAATAAGATGAAGTTTGTGTTTAGTGCTCTAATGTAACCGATAATTAATGTATTATACATATACATACCAAGTTTAATTACACCCTTATTCAGTGCACAATCAGCGCTCATGATACTTTCCAGTTGTTTATCAGTGGGTTACATATTAAACAAAGTTTTTTATTTTGACTCGTCCGCCTTTGTCCGCCTGCAAAAACCGAGTCTCCATGGTTGCCCCAGTCGCCGTCACTATGCCGGCCAATGGTGCTGCTTCACACATCGCTTAAAGGATTAAAGGCTATAGGATAGAGATAGATAGTAGAGAACGCCGATTCTGCCGATTCGATCGACAGAATGCGGATACTTCCCCCTACCTGTGCGGGTATTACGGGAGTGAAAGACGAGGTAGAAACAAGGTTAAAGAGCTCCACGAAACATTCTTCGTATTAATAATTCTTCGTAGTGTTTAATTTCTAATTTATTTTATTATTTTATTTAGAATGCTACGATAGTAACGTTGTTTCAATCTTTTCCTAAAATCATATTTGGTTGGGAAATTCGTTCGCAGATTTGTGCTCGGTGGGGAATTACATTTTTTCATACTTCCTATTTCGTTTTATATTCGATGAAATAACTTTAAAAATGCCTATTCATATGTTTTCTAAAAATGCCTATTTCTAGTGTTTTGAACTCTTTTACAATTAGGTAAGTAACATTTTACCTTCTGGTGCAAAATGTAATAAAATGCCATTTACGGTAATCTTTTTTCCATATTTATGAGACAGTAAGTTAACTCAGTCAGGTGTTGGCATGAGCAGGAAAATTAGCGGAATTCATTGAGCCAGACTTGTATGATTTGAGGTCCAACTTAAGAACAGACGTTGTGTAATTTCTAAATCACTACATACTCGTATTTATGTTTTATTTTGTATTTTTTTATCATTTGCCACATCTGTCCTTTACTTGCCTAATGGTAACCACGAGGAGGTTAAAGAGCTCTGTCGACTGAAAATAATGACTCAGTTTACGTTTGCCTCAGTTGCTGTCGCTATGCCGCTCACATTTTTGTACAATTTGTAATGCCGATGATTTCTTCCAATATGTTTTGTATTGTTACTCGACATCTGACCTTGACTTGACTGATAATAAGGAAGGGGAGGTCAAAAAGTGCTAACGATTGTTAAACACCGACACAGATTACGGTTGGCTTAGCCGCTATTACTATGACGACCAAATCAATTGAATATATTGTATGCAATTTAAGGCGGCCGTGGTGTAGTGGCAGTGCAATGGTTACGCAAGCCGAGAGCACCTTGGTTGTCCTATTGCTATGATACAAGCACTTTAATAGCTTAGTATCGAAATGTATAATAAATAATTTTTAAAAATGTGAATAATTGGCTATTAGTTTTGTTTATATCAGTTGTATTTTCATCTTAATATCTCATTAAGTGTTACAAGTGCAAAGGTGCTTTATAATAAAGATGTCCATTGGCGCTCGAAGTCTCTCCTCGCATCGTTTCCCATTGGAAAAGTATAATTTTCATTAGAGCAGCTTTCTATCTGAGACGTTCGAGTATCCATTTGTACTTTTTAATTGGCTTCTTCTGTGCGATCGAGATAGTTGTGTCCACCACACTGTAGCACCACCACATACATATTATGTGCACCTTATATTTTTTTTATCGTGACCCGCCTGATGATAAGAAAGAGAAGGTCCAAGAGTAATAACGACTGAAAAAACGAGTCAGTTCACGGATGCTTCAGTCGCCGTCACAATGCCGGCCAAAGGTGCTTCTTCACACATCGCTTAAAGGATCCCAGGCCATAGGATAGGGAGAATAAATGGGCTAGTAAAGTATTTCACTTGTACAAAGAAAAGACGCACCGAACTTTTAATAGTTTGTAGCGTGTCCATTGCTAATTGTTTCTTATGTGAAATATTACTTAATTATAACGTGCAAGCTGTTAACCCGTGACTTTGGCTTATGCGCCAAAGTTAGGCTTATTAAAGAATAAACCAGCATGCACATTGCGCCCAGCACCGATTTATTATCCAGAACACTTAGCAGCCAGCGTACAAAACGCTCGGCTACAAGGCTGTCGATCCATCTAGAAAGTTTGAGATCCAGAACGATATCCAACAAAGCTATAAATTTGTGCTGAAGTGACGGCCCACGTTTGTCTTTAACACGCTAGAATGATCAATTGTGTGGCACTCGTGGAAATGGCGCTCTCAGTATGGTTTGAATCGCGATACATATCGCACATATATCACATGATATCAAATCATGTGCGATTACGATAATTATTTTAAGCAATGATACTTTAAGAAAAGTCGTAGATATGTTAAACGCGCTCCGAAAGAGGCACGGTAAAACTATGCTAATAAGCAAACCTGAACTCAGTGTTGCGATACAGAGCAACATATATTTGTCTGTTTTCGCTCTCAATTACTATCATTCCGTCTTACTTCCACTTTGTCGTTGTTGGCCGTTTAACTCGTGCCATTTGCGAACATTATAACTGGTATATATAACGTATCTACCTCATTTCACTTAATATCATTGATTTTAAGGATGACGTTAGCAACTAAGTATTATAGCTGGACTCTATTGAATACAAGGATTTGGATTGATTTTGTATATATTTATTTATTTATTTAAAATTTATATTGTCGTGATAATTCAAATAATTAATAGATCACACATGCCCGCCAATTGCCACTTCATGCAAGTCGCTCATGCATCATTTATGGCAATCTCATTAATTTCATTAATACTTCGTAAATTCATTACGATTGTGAAATATCAAGTATACATGATTCAGGGGGCAGACCGCGCAACTTCAGTGGTATCGACAATGAAATTCATTCCCATTTGTCAAAAAGTTACGCGGGTGCTCTCAGTGTCAAAAACAATGTTTATTCATTCGTACAATTAGTTTTAATGAGCTTGAACTGTTAATTAAAATAAACATCGATTCTTAGTGAGTTGCGCGGTCGCCATTTTAATTTTAAAGCTCATTAATGGAGTTTAATTATCAAAACGAAGTTCATTCTCATTGTCATTGAGTTACGCGGTCGGCGCGCAGATGTAAAATTTCCATATGAGACTTTAATGTCAATTGTCTGCAATCAGGATATCTTCCTGTAATATTTGTTACTTATTCTTTATACTATTATAGATGTGTCTTCAACAAAAGTGTGTGTCTCTGAATTGTACGTGCACAAAATAAATAAATAAACATTTATCGTTTAAATTACATTGTATTCTTTCAGTGAATTGTAATGAAATTGTCAGTTGCGGACGGAGCCGTAAACGAATCAATGTCCGGCGGAATGTTTAATATATTTTTGTTAAGTTAAGCAAAGGTTTTTTATTATTATTTTGTTGAGACTTGACATCTGACCTCTTACTTGATGGTAAGCAAGAGGAAGGTGAAGATCGCCGACGACTGACAAATATATTTAACTATTGTTTTATATTACGGTAGAGTTTGTATGAAAAGAATTGCGGATCGTAGCAAATGATGTTCAACATATCACAGAGTAAATATGTTGTATAATAATGAAGATGTGGGTGGGGACAATGGGACCTTGGGGACCTTTGGCTAAGCGCCTGGCCAAGGCAGATAAATTATATTTAACTATAAATAAAAAATATATTCTAATGACGTCCCATCAGAGATAGTCCTAAGGAGTCTGGCAACATTTCCCCTTTGTATAGCAAGGCTAATACGTTGGCAGAAATAATTGCCAGCCTTCCTGTCACCAGACTTTCGCAGTCAGCCGTCGGTTGCCAGTCTCCTTGGGACTATCTCTGATGCGACGTCATTAGATGATATTTTATTATTTATAGTTTAATTATAGTTAACTTTCTATTTCTAAATAATGAAGACAATTAACAATGAATAATTTTATTATGTAACATTTGCACTAAATTGTTAATGTTGCAATGTTGTTTAATGTGCAACGTTGCTATGTTTGTGCGTTGTTCTCATACGAATAGATAACGTGGTAGAAGGCGCTGCCCTGACAGGCGCCTGTGCGGTGGATTTTGATAATCTTGTAATTATCAGAAAACACAATGTCCGGCGGAGTGTCGAAGTCGCACGATGTTACATTCAATGAGTCGATCTTGCTTAAATTGGTGAACTGAAAATGTTAATCATATATTTACTTTAAATTAGATTTATGGACATTTTTTATTATGTGTGTGTGTGTATGTGTGTGTGTGTGTTTTCAATAAATAGTTACTTACATCAATAAGTTTGTCACAGCCTTGGATGACGTTGCTGGCTTCGTCATAAATGCCACCAGGATTTATTACTAAAAGGCAATGCATATTATTCCTTTAAATGGTTAGAAATCACTCCAGAATTATACCTCATACTATAATGCGATTAAAATAAGAATAGGACGGAATCGGCGCCATTTTGTGACGTTTTACTTTCCAACAAACTTCACTTTAGTATGGTGTCTTTTTCTCTGCGGACCGTCAAGAAAAAGACACCTTTGAATCAGTCAATTAAAGTTAGTCAATAGCCCGTCCTATTCTTATTCTAATAGCATTATAATTAACTAAACTTGGATAATTATAGAAACATTACCACTAAACACTTTCCGCTTAAATAAAATTATTCCTAATATTTCTATCGTTATATTGGATTTTCTAAATAATTTCGTTATGTAGCTACTCGTATATTGCCTTATCACATGTAGAATTCTCTTCATCATCATCAACCTAATAAGTATATGTCCCAGTGCTGACCCGCTAATGACCCGATGGAGGCAGCTTACTGTCTTTAGCACTTCCTGGCGCTTGCCAATGACAATGGGGGTGCAACAATTTGAATGCGAGCCGACCAAATACCTTAGTCACTATGACCTAATTAAATTTTGTAGAACAACTAAAGCAGCCGTACGTAGCCCACAGAATAAGCAAGCTGAAGTGGCGATGGGCAGGGAACATAGGTCACAATTTGCCAAGGGAGGCCACGCACAGGCTCACGCAGCATAAGATTTCCACTCACAAGACCTTCTAAAGGTAGCGTTAATCTTTTTGTAGCAGGTCACTTCTATTAGGCCATTGTAGTGGATGCTGGTGAAAGCCCATCTCCAGCATTGATCTAACTAATGACCGCGTGATCGAATAGCCTGCGCGTTAGCTACGACCCAACTAATAAAGGACGTCATTCATTTGGGGCTTTTATGTACTACTTTTGTAATGTCCAATGATAAAATAATATATAAATGGAAGTTTTGATACTTGTATTGATGAAACTAATAAATATTCCAATTACATTGTAATCTTCGTACATCAAACTATTTTAAAATGTCTATGCAAGTGTTAATACAATTAAGCCCAAGTCCCCATACAAAATGAATGATGTCCTTTATATTCCTAAATAATATTATTTATATATAATATGAACTTACGCACGTACTCGTTTCTGCACACTTTCTGCGCCAACACACCGTCCAACTCGACGAGAGCCAGCGCGAGCACAAACACAGTTGTGATGCAACACATTTTGTTATTTGCAAACATAATTAAATTGCAAACACAATATTCTTATATAGCAGCATTGTGCGGGCATGGCCAATTGTTGCTAATAACTAACACATCGCCATTTCTATGGTTCGTGTGTTATGTAACAATCGCGCATTATTACACGCTACACATAAACTGCATCATAAATAACAATGCAATCACACGTTCAATATATAAATGCAAGCAATAGGTATATCGATTGCATTTATTTTGTTGCTTGAAGCCGCCATTCTGTGAATGGATGGTGGCATGATCATGACAAGAATTATAATGCTCGTGTTTCCTTTTTTGTGTAAAATGTGTTCATTATAAAGGCAATCGTAATATCAAATTTGACCACGTCTGTCTTTTGCACAAAGCATTTTTGTTTCAGATAAATACCTCCTAATGCCGACTTTCTTTTAATGTATCATTATTGTTCTAATTTCGCTTGTATATTTATATTATAAGGGTTATTAATTGTGAAATGTGTAGATATAATATTTTCATAGATTTTGCGAGAACATTGATTAATGAATTAAACAAATTTTGTGCGGCTTACTATTGCTGTGAGGTGTTGGTCGATGCTGTCATTGTTTTCAAAACTACCTCGGTCTCTCCGTGACCACGACGGCTACAAGAGCTTTTAAAATGTCGCAAATAAATATCTAGAATCATTAACCAAAAATAAACGCGATAGTCGCATAAAAATCGTTTAATTTAAAGAAGAATGAAATAGGTTAAGAGCTAAATAAAATGTAGGCCGATTTCACTGGGATAATATGTCGTTTTACATAGTAATTATATAATTTAAAAATATTTTTATAAATTAATAATTGTGCGAGTGTGATGTCGGCCTACATTTTATTTAGCTATTAACCTACATATATAGTAAATGTGAATATACGATTAGTTTTAGCCTTAACTCAATTACCATTATATTAACTGGTTATTAAGTATTATGATGGCTTTCTTTAT
This sequence comes from Tinea trinotella, assembly GCA_905220615.1. Taxonomy (NCBI): domain Eukaryota; kingdom Metazoa; phylum Arthropoda; class Insecta; order Lepidoptera; family Tineidae; genus Tinea; species Tinea trinotella. The sequence goes on along the minus strand of HG992307.1, from coordinate 305,996 downwards.
ATAAAGTGTCGTCACTTATTATTGCTGTGACACGCGTGACTCATTCGACTTAATCAATTGTGATAAAACGAGTGAGTTGTGGAAAATTCACTACGCCTAATTTAACATTAGGTCACGAAACATTATTAATGCAGTATGCTTTGCATTGCCATGCGTCCTTTGATACAAAGATAGGCAGGGGCAATGGAGAGTCTCTTTTTGTAATCCTTAGACAACTCTCTGCTTCACTTCCATAATTCGAAAACAGACGTTGCCAATTGGTTAGCACAGTTTGTGCCACGTTAAGACCCGGGTTCGATTTCCGGTCGGAGCAAATATTTGTTTCATAGCTTTTATTTTAAATATTTAATAATTATATTAAAAATTTGTTAATAAAAAAATCTGTGGGTCTCGGGACTCCTCGGCAGAAGTGAAAACAGTATGTTACAGTGTTAGGTGTTATAGAAATTGAGTAATTCAAAATATGCTAATGTTTAGATTATATCGTAAAATATGAAAATAGTTAGAATTTTGACTCGATTGTTTGATGTTCTCTCGATGTTGAGCTCAGAGTTGTTCGATGAGATTAAATCAAGTGCTATAAAAGAAGTTGACCATCATAGTTCAGAAATGTTATGCAAAATATTACTACTCGTAGATTTTTTTATAAATTAGACTGAAATTGCACATAAGAATTTTAGTCAGATTTGAATTAGGAATGAAACATAAATAAAAATTTTATTATGGGTGCACAATATTATCTGCAGTGTTTATTTTCTTGTTTATCGCAGAGTATTGCCAAAACTGGAAATGATGTCAAAGTAAAGGGTTTAACATCACCGACGGGGGAACCTCTTGGGAAATGAATGAGCTCTTTGATCTTATACCTAAATATATTATATTCACCAAATTATATAGCTCGCCATTAAATCATTTAATAATTAAATTACTTCACAGTTTTGGGAAATTCCTTCAAATAAATGAATACCTTATTTCATTATTTATAATTTTGAGCATAAAAATGTTATAACCAGTCACTTTAAATCCTGGAACTATAAAAATGTGCACACTTAAAAAACAAAATATAAAAATAAATTCCTCTGGGCATTGTCGTATTTAAATGTGCAAAAAATGTTTATATATCTTTTTTATGATAGGAATGGCATAAAAAGTGACATATATCATGTGTTATCTATGCAAATTTCATATTGTACAAACACTGCCTGCCCCCCTATGAGTTAACGCACACACCGTGTCATAAAAAAGGCGGAAATTAAACTAGTATAGACTCTGCGTTGTTTTATTTCTATAGCTAATATTAAAAATAAAATTCGAGCAGCTGTACCTCACGACATTCTCGTAACATGAGAATGTAAGAGTGGTTGGCAGTAGTGACCAGTCTGCCGATCCGGGGTAGTACCACCACTTACAAGTATACAGACCGTGAAGTCGCCCTTCGGGATCAGGTTGTAAGTTGCCGGTTTCATCTAGGTCGGCATAGTGGATGTGATTGCTACTCACAGTTATTAAATTGTAGTAGCAGTGACATTCATTCATGGACCACACTCCGGTTTAACATCAAGCGGGGTGCTGTCACAATAAAAAATAAATATGTCGATTTAATTATTTTTTTAAATGTCACACGTTATCTGGAGTAAAGCAGAAACTCCATGTGTGCAATTTGATGTCAGCCCATGTAAAGGCTCATTTAAAACATTTGTGAATGTGTTTATTGCATGTGCAAAAAGTATCAAAACACAACGTTTACTTTAATGTATTCTCGTGAACATTACGTTATAATATCACTTAATATACCTTTTTACTATTTGGTGAAACAATATTTTTAATACACTGATATACTATGTACCAATACAACACTGTCATACACATTAAATAATAATGATAAGTTCACATGGAGACATGTATTTCTATATACGCACCGTAAAACAAAATCAAAATGAAGAAAGAAAGCAAATGGCTATGGAAGAGGTACAATCATAACATTATAAAAACTTACCAAAGTAATAAAAAAATTAAGGCGACCGTGGTGTAGTGGCAGTGCAATGGTTACGCAAGCCGAGTGCACGGGTTCAAAACCGCTCACCGGTACCAATGTATCTTTGATATAATGTACTTTGGTTGTCCTGTTTCTATGATATATGATACACTTTAGTAGCTTAGTATAGAAATGTATAAAAATATAAATAAAAAATAAGGTAAATCAGTTTGAATGAGCAGTCAGAAAATTGGGTAATTGTAACAATCGTAAAACAATTGATAAAAACAATTTTGTTAATGCAAAACACTAACTAGCACACTAACCTAACAATACTCATGTATTACAAACGAATTATGTATTTTGAGTAAATAAAGTTTCTACAGTTGTTAAACCACCAACTTTTAAAAACAAGCATGTTTCAAGACAGTACTGTTTCATGTATAAAACAAGATTACTCAATTTCGTACCACCATCTCTTATTTGCATTTTTGTTTTATTCCTTCAAATTCATTTCTACATTCGCATAGATTTTACCTAAAGAAACGTATTGCTGCTGCATTTGAATATTAAAACCTAATATTATGCCAATAGTAATTTTATTCAAATAAGCATAGTTGACGTACGAATTGATATTTGACGATTAAAACAATAATGCTATAAGAAATGGTAGTACGCCCACAGAACGTGTTTAAGTTATATTATAAAATAGTAAATAAATAAAAATCATATTTATAGTTTTCAATCTCTTTAATTTTTTTAATTCACATTCGTGTATTAAACTAGGAAAGTTTTAAATTGAAAGTTTAGAATATGCTAGTTTGGTTTAGGTTCTGATTGCAGTGTCGGAGCGTTTGTAAATACACCTACGTAGAGATGTCACAAGTTCGCTTGCCAAAAGCGTAATTTCAAAGGTCATTAATGAAAACATATCTGAAGAGCTAAATTATATAAAAACTTTATATTTGTACACTACAAAATAAATTCACATATACAAAAATGTGTATGACATACAAAAATGATAAATCATATTACCCAGTGTAATCTGGTCGCAATCGCAGCCAGCTAACGAACCTACCTGAATTTCATTAAAATTTTTTTTTTTTTTGATTAATTTTCTCCGGCGCTTTTATGTGTCATGGCGTAGGGGAGCAATAATGAAGTAAACATTTTAATTGAAAAACATCAAATATAATTTACACGCAGGTAATGAAAAGTGTGCGGGAAAATATAAAGCCGTCACATTTTCTTTCAGTGTTTCCCTGGCAACTCTTAGAATTAAATTACTACAACAAATCAGTCACTAATTAAACGTAAATAAAGGGTTTTAAACATGATCATAGTCCAAACCGTAAATAACTAGTCAAATATTTATTACTGTTTCTTTTATAAATTGCTGAAAGTTATAGGTAACTATAAGCACAGTGCAAAAAGGAACTTTGGTACAGTCCGCGGGATCTAAGCCTAATTGACAATAATTAGCGTTATGTTGCACGCTCAATACTCATGACTGGCGTGTGCTGAGGTCTGCTGAGATTTGAAGAGGTGTTTCAGTCATTTATATGAATACGTTCCATTGTTCCTTTCCGATATTGTGGTATTAGTGTTTGTGTTTATTCAGGATGTAGATTCTGAAACGAGCCATAAAAGCAAGTTGCGGACATTTGCGGTGAAAGTTTGCACTGAAAACAACCACACAAACTTACCAGTCCATTGCTGTGTCTCCAAAATCAGACCAAACCAACTGCAACTTTACATTCAGCAAGGGATTGCAGTAATTGCGCTAAAGAAAATTTATTTAAATGTATAAGTTTTGAAATTAAGATAATTTAAAAATAAACTCATTGTTCAAATTATTAAGTCACAATACTTGTACACAGCGTGAATTAACTATAGTAGCAGGGGCGAAGCTACCGCCGTATCAGCCGTATCAATTATACTGGGCCCCCAACGTGCTTAAGCAAAACGCGTAACTAAATAAGACACGATGGATTACTAAAAGTATAAAGAAATCATGCAATAATAAAAGAAAACTATATCTAAAATATGTTAAAAGTGCTAAACGTGATAAACCTATTTACAAACAAAAATATAAAATCTATTCTAAAATAACGCGTAAACTAAATAAGACACGATGGATTACTAAAAGTATAAAGAAATCATGCAATAATAAAAGAAAACTATATCTAAAATATGTTAAAAGTGCTAAACGTGATAAACCTATTTACAAACAAAAATATAAAATCTATTCTAAAATTTTAAACCAGTGTATATTGACTAGTCAGAAACAGGGCAACGTTAAAAATATACTCAATTCTACAAATAAGAATAAGAGTATTTGGAAAATTATAAATAAATATACACAAAATACGAATCAAAATTATGAAATTGATGAAATAAAATTAAAAACTGATATTATAAATAATCCAAATGACATGGCAAATGTTTTTAATGACTACTTTATAGAATTAACGAAAACAAATAAAGACATTTCATCATCAAATATGACATTTAATAGTTGCGCACACAGTATGTATATGACTCCTGTAACTTCAGATGAAATACACAAAATAATTATAAAACTAAAAAATTTAAATTCTACGGGTTATGATGAATTGACAACTAAAATATTAAAATTAATTGCATTTAATATATCTCCTGTACTTAGTCACATTATTAATCTATCATTCGGTCAGGGTGTTTTTCCTGAAAGACTTAAATATTCCATCGTAAAACCAATTTATAAAAAAGGACCAAAGACCGATTTATACAATTATAGGCCAATAACTTTAATACCCATTCTAGCAAAAGTTGTAGAAATGGCTGTTCAAACAAGATTAACGGGGTATATTAATAAAATGAATATTATTAGAAATGAACAATTTGGTTTTTGTAAAGGTAAAAATACGACAGATGCAAACTTTAAATTAATAAAATTGAATGCATTGACGAAGGCATACCTGTAACCGCTCTTTATTTAGATATGAGCAAGGCATTTGACTTTGTGAATCATGGAAGACTTTTAGGAAAATTGTATCACTATGGAATAAGAGGTACTGTACATAATTGGTTCAGAAGCTATTTGGAATCTCGACACCAAAGTGTCGAGATAATTAAAAAAATAAGGAAAAACAAAAATACTTTTATCAGGTCGTCTTATAGGTCTAATTATAAAATAAATATAAGTGGTGTGCCACAGGGGACTATTTTAGCTCCGACATTATTTAATTTGTATATTAACGATTTACCTAATATAACAAAACATGAAGTAATATTGTTTGCTGACGATACTACTATTATCATAAGAGGTAATAATAAAAACAATTGTATAATTGACAAAGAATATGAAAACGAAATAAATACCACAATTGAGAATATAATAAAATGGATGGACATAAATAACTTAAATATAAATATTGAAAAAACTAATATTATGCAATTTGGCACTTACCATGCGAGAAAACCAAACATAAATATTAACTTTAAGGGACAACCAATAAAAAACGTGCAAACAACAAAGTTCTTAGGTTTAATGCTCGATGTAAATTGTAATTGGAAAAGTCACGTTGAAATGATCTGTATGCGGTTGAGTAGATATCCATATGCATTACGCAGACTGTACAAAATTTCGTCTATAGAGAGTAGTCTATTCGCTTACCACGCGCATGTTGTTTCTGCGCTGAAATACGGTATAATAATATGGGGAAACTGAACAGATATCGATTTGGCATTTAAAATTCAAAAGAAATGTATAAGAGCTCTTTGCGATGCACATTTGTTAGACTCTTGCAGACCACTATTCCGAAAACACAAACTTTTAACTCTTACCTGTTTATATATACAGCATTGTTGTATTTTTGTAAAGGAAAATCCTAACCTTTTCCCAATTAAAGTATCAACTAATTCAAGAAGAAGGTACTACAATTTAGTAAATATATCCAAATTTAACCTTAGTACATCAATAAAAAATTCGTATAGTATGGCAGCCAGGGTATATAATGCACTACCAGATGATCTGCGTTTACTATCCGGCAAATTGTTTAAAATAAAATTAAAACAGTGGCTTGTTGAGAAATGTTTTTATAGCATTAGAGAGTTTTTACCATAACATTAATTACGAGATGTACAATTATATACTTGTGCAATTTTAATTTATTGACATATTTAAATAATAATAATGACTAATATAATAATTTAATAATAACATTACTTAACAATATTTGCACGCCAGATTTGGCAAATATGGCAGATATAACATAAACCAATATGTAACACCTACATTTGTAACCCATATTAAGCAAATAAATAATTCATTTCATTTCATTTCATTTCATTTCATTTCATTTCATTTCATTTCATTAATAAAAACTTCCCAAAAATAGACTTTAGAAAAACTAGTCATCATCAGCTATAAATGATTTAATAAATCAGTTTGCCGAAAAAAATGCAAGGAGTATTTGAATTGTTTGTAAAAATTTTGGAAAAAGTGACAGATAATTATGATGAATAAATATTTCTTTTAATTTCATGCAAACATTTTTTTTTCTTTTGTGAGTAAAAATATGTTTTACCCTTCCTAAGGGCCCCCAAACATTTTTTTAAGCGGGGCCCTGCTAAGGTACGCTACGCTTCTGTATAGTAGTTCAGTTACAAATATTTGGGATTCAAAACATTAACATAGGTATATTTGTAATGTATAAGAAGATATTAGCAAAGATTAGCTATGTTGCAAGACATATAGCTATGTTATAAAGAGTAGGGTAGTGCCACCACTTACAAGTATACAGGCCGTGAAGTGATTTGGTCACGTTTTAGAATCAGCTTGTATTCTAGGCCGGCATAGTGAATGTGATTGCTATCAGACGGGATGTTGTTGTCATCTAACTGACCTACAGTATTCCGGTGAGAGTTTGTTGACCCGGCCAGGGAGACCCGTAGCAACGATTAACTGTACAAGAGCCTGAGCCCATTGAGGGAGGCTGCCCAAACTTGCAGCGCATAATATCGCGAAGAATCCATGCGAAAGCCGGGGTACGCGTTCACATCTGGTTCAATATTTGTTGTCGCCGTCTGCGTTGCATGGAAGATACTTCCTTGTCCCTTCTTTGGGTACACGTAGTTCTCGATTCTCAGGCCAGGTTCTACGGGTAAAGGGGGCGCGGGGTCTACGGGTAAAGGGGGAGTGCCAGTGTTGTTACAACTCCGAGGATCCATCCACGTGTGCCTCGGCTGTTGCTGATGAGATAGCACTGGGGATGGAATATTACGTTCCATTCAACTTTGCATGAGGGCGCGGATGCTATTTCAGCGAACAAAGAAGCTCAGTAACTCTCGTCAAAACTGTGGAATTTAACTTCTGTCGTTCCTTATTGCTACCGCTGAGGCTAGTTCACAGGCGCATACGGCAATGCCGTGGTCCTGATGGCATCCCAGCGCTTAAAACGTGCATCCCAGGCTCAAATATGCTCTTGCGCGGAGTACTGTTCGCATCTCAGGGACGGCTTTGCAAAGTATCTTCTCAATGCCGATGTCTAGATGCAGCGCCGAGCTGTCTGAGTTATAGGCGATGCAGAGAACACGCGAACTAAGATTCCCTATAACTTCACAGACATGGCGGTTTTATGCTTTCTTTATCGCCTAGAATGTTCCGAGGTCTTTGACCTTGTTTCTACATCGTATTTTTCGTAGGTCGGGAAAATCATCTGCATTCTGTTGACCGTGTCGGCAGCCGAACTAAATGATTCGGAACAATCGACATGTGGAATGCTTTACCAGCCCATCCTAAATAAATGGTGTCCTTTTGACAGTAAAATGACAGTTATATTTTATACCAACGCCTAAAAATATTTCGAACAACATCCAGCTGTTTAAAATAACAGAATTCAATTATTAGGACTTCTTACTATAACCCTACTAAACAGAAATGTATGATAGATGAAACAAGCTTCTATTGAAAGCTTTTACACATTACAGCAGTTGGTTATTGTAAGATAGTATCAATAACAATGTACCTGCTGATTTTTTATTGTTGACAATTGGATTTTTGACAATAATAAATGGCGATGCACAAAAATTCGTTGTAAACAATTTGCTTTGTCGTAAATTAAGATTGTGATGGCTCTTAGTTTTTTCTCAGATAGTGCCGCGCCAAGAGACTTTCGTATATCGTCCACGGAAAGTGATAGTCATTACACAAAATGTCTTCTCTGTTACACAATAAAGAAAAACTTTCATTGCGCGGATTGTGTAAGGACTGGAAATTTTGTGAATTCTTCTATGCCTTACTCTGATAGGTAAATATTATCTGCTCACAATGTTGAAGTAGGCTTTGGCCACTAATTTCAATTAATAAACAATCTATATTAATTCAAAATGACTTGATGTTTCTTACCATATGTGTACACCAAACATACAATCCAAGGTTGTTATTGTTTCCAAAATGAACACATTTACATTAATCATAGAAAGGAATAATTTGTTGTATAAATTAGCAATAATATATTTCAGATTTATTGACAAGCAGCACAAACTAAATCGCTTAAAAGCTAACAGAAAATACTTCCAAGACCGCTGTGAAGCCCTGCTGCATACGAAGAGTCGCAGAGACAGGCTGGAGAGTGACACGAAGCAATGCAAAGACAGAATAGCATTAATAAAATTAGCAATTGAACAACACAGAAGGAGTATTGATGAGAAGCGTTTGGAATTAAATGCATTGCAGCAATTTAATAATGAGTTAAGTTTGAAATTACCAAAGTATGAGAAGAGAGTGTCAAGTTTGTGTAAGCACTCCCAACAGCAGAAGATTGAATTGCACAAAAAGGCTGCCAACTGTGATGCGGCTGCGGAGTCATTGGCTGCATTGAGGAGAGCATGGATGAGACAACTCATGCATCACATATTCCCCATTACAATTAGTTATGACACAAGGTACGCACACATGTTCTCATATTAATCCATATTCATAAATAACAGCACTTTAGCATTTCTCTTACACTTGCATAAAGTGGTCATATCTATATCTAAGTAGCTGGCCTGTTTACCTCCATATATTGTGTAGATATAGATTAAACTTTAGCAACAGAGATATCCAACTTAGCCTAATAGTAATAATATTTATTTATTTAACAAAATCAAATCAAATTTTCCCACAGGGATAGACAGAGACAATAGAGCGCCACTTGCTATGATGCTGACACAACTCCCTCACTTCCGTTACTTCCACAATTCTCTTCATACAAGCTTATAGGCACTAGGCAACCCAGCTTTCTTGAGGATGTCTGAGATTTCATCGAAGTAATTTGTGGTACAATAACTTAAATATCTGTCTCTTTTGTGCCAATCAACATTGGAATTGAATCAATAAAATTGTATTGATTGTTTTGAAAATGTGTTATTTGTGTATTTCAGTGATAGTACGGATGAGTTGGAATTCCTTGGTGAGGAATGTCCAAGTGAGGAGAGGCCCACCCGCTTGCATATCAGAACACCATGGCTGCCTGCCAATTGTGACTTCGCATATTTACAACATTGGTGTAAGTCACATTTTTGTTACATTTTATACTAAGCTAGTTAAGTATAAAGTTAAGTGCTAGTATCATAGAAACAGGACAACCAAAGTACATATATCAAAGATACATTGGTACTGGCAATTTGAACCCATGTTCTCAGTTTGCATAACCATTGCACTGCCACTATGCCACGGTTGCCGCAAATTAATTATTATACTTTAATTAATAAAATAATTAAAGTCATATTAAATTAATTTGTTTTCAATGATAGTATGTTATGCTTTATAGTATCTAATTGGGGACATTCTTTAAAAAGCAAGGGTCCATAAGGGCAGCAGAGATGACCGGCCCAGTCCCTTTATCTGTCACTTGTCAAAATTGTCTCTCAAATGGATTATAGTATAGTTGATGAAATTGTGAATGTGAGGGAAGTTATAAACTTAATATTGTATTGCAGCATCAAAAACGCGTCGCTCAGAATCATGTGAAAGTGATTTGGAACCTTCATCACCTGTTAGAGTTGCTCAGGCAGCTTTGAGTTTTGCATCACAGCTGAGTGCTTTGCTCACTTGGCTAATGGACGGCAGATTACCTGTGTCACTCGGATTAAGTGATGCTGGACAGGAGAAAACCACACCTGTCGCACTGCAGGCCAGGTACACCATTTTACTTATTTCTTCCAATGAGCTACTGTATAAATTATTTGCGTTTTTAAAGGAGATAGGCAACATTACATTGTGACTCGACATATGACAGCACCTGGCCTGATGTTAAGCTAAAATGTGGTCCATGAATGGAAGTGACTGCTACTACAATTCAATAGCTGTAAGTAGCAATCACATCCACTATGCTGGCCTAGTTGGAACCGGCTACTTACAAGCTGATCCTGAAACGCGACTAAGTCACTTTACGATCTGTGTAAATGTAAGTGATAGTACTACATTACTACCATTACTATAATCATTTTGCAATATTTTCAACTCCATTTTCAAATTTAAACAGGTAACGGTTTGTGATAGCCCAGGATTCAGTGAATGGGCTACTGAAGGTATACACAAAAGTAGACATAGATTGTATGAGTTATACTCAGAGAGACAGTACAACAGAACAGAAGAATTTCAAAATTATGTTAAATTATATTCTAAATTATTTAAAGAAGTATGTCAGAAAGCAAAGTCAAAATTTATTAGTGATAAAATTCACAAAAGTGCAGACAAAGTCAAATCTACTTGGCAAATTATTAATGCAGAGACCGGTAAATCTAAATCTAGAGATCATCGTTATAAACTGAATATTAATGGCAAATTAATTTCAGCAGATGCCGAAGTTGCAAATGAATTCGAGAATTTTTTTACTTGTATACCAGTAGATCTGACTAAAACCTTAGGCTCATCATCCCCCATTGCAGAAAATTTATTGAAAGAGAATGTACCTAGTTGTCCTGTAGTGTTTAGTTTTAGTCATGTGAATGTACAAACTATTCTTAAAACTTTTAAATCATTAAACATTAAAAAAACTGCCGACCTTTGGGGCATTTCAGTACATGGTACATGGTACATGGGGCATTCATTGTTAAATGAAAGTAAAACCAAATGCGTCAGATTCACATTGCCTAATGTTAAATTAGTAAAAACTAGTGTAAAGGTCAGGGACCAGTAAATAGAATTGATCCAGCAAACTGTCTTTCTGGGCGTAACATTGGACTCTAAACTTCAGTGGGGACCACATATTAAGAAATTGTCGGGCAGACTTAGTTCAGCAGCATATGCAGTAAAGAAGATCCATCAATTAACTGATATTAAAACCGCGCGCTTAGTTTACTTTAGCTATTTCCACAGTATTATGTCCTACGGCCTACTACTGTGGGGTAATGCTGCTGACATTGAATGTATTTTCGTTCTCCAAAAGAGAGCTGTCCATGCTGTTTACGGTATGAGATCCCGGGAGTCATTAAGAGAAATATTTAAAAAAATCAATATAATGACTGTCTATTCTCAATATATATATGAGAATTTGTTATACACTCGTAAGAACATTAATAATTTTCACAAAAACAGTGATCGTCATAATTTTAATTTAAGATACAAAGATAAACTCGCTGTGCCCACATATAGGCTCCACAAAATAAGTAATTCTTTCGCTGGCAACTGTATCCGTATGTATAATACGCTGCCAAGTAATGTGCCTGATCTTACAGTTAATAAATTTAAAAAATTCATTAAACTTAATTTGTGCCAAAAGGCTTACTATAGCATTAGAGATTTCTTTGACGACAAGGCTGCTTGGCAGTGAATGAATTGCTAGTTCCCAAGATAAAAAAGATGTAATAGAATATAAGACTAAGTTGAAAAAAGCCGGACTGGAGTTTCTTGAGTGTTCTTCTCAGTGTGTAGCCTTTCCGAACACTCGGTAGAGTCCCCTCACTCTTTCTTAATGACGTTTCTAAGTGTTTGTAAAAACCAAATGAATAAATGACTTTGAATTTGAAAATTTTGAATTTACCCCGGATCGGCAGACTGGCACCACTGCCTACCACTCTTTGATAACCAGGTCCGAAGCAAATATATGCCTCCTTATTTTTTATTAACAAATATTAGCAATATTTAATATGTATAATTATTTATTACTATTAAGGCAACCATGGTGTAGTGGCAGTGCAATGGCTTATAAGCCGAGTGGCACGGGTTCCAATCCACTCACCAATGTACTTTGGTTGTCCTGTTTCTTCGATACAAGCACTTTCGTAGCTTAGTATAGAAATGTGTAATAAAAAAAGCTATAAAACAAATATTTGCTCCGACCGGGAATCAAACCCGGGACTTTACGCGTAACAAACTGATGTACTTACCAATCGGCCACGCCTGTCGTCAATGTACTAAATATATATATATGTGTGTGTGTGTGTTACAGAGGTCGTCGTGTGCGTGCGTGTGTGTGGTTGTCGTGCGTGCGTGCTGGTGTGCCCCCTCTCGCTCACTCGCATGCACTGCTCGCATTGCACTCACTCGCTCAACAACTATATACTGACCAACATACAATTGCACGGTAAGATGTTTTCTTATAAACTATGTTAACCTACTGCGGTCCATGAATGGATGGAATCCTACTAACTACAGTTAAATGACTGCAAGTAGCAGTATTATCCACTATGGCGGCCTAATTGGAATCAGCAACTTACAAGTTGATTCCGAAACACTATTATATCGTCGTCACTCTTGGACCTCCTCTTGCTTATCATCAGGCGAGTCCGGGTCAAGTGTCGTGTAACAATAAAAAAAAATTAGTCATCTGTGTTTAAAATATTTTACTATAATGTTTAATATATTATTGTTTAAACCCCTGTAAAGTGTATGAAGTCGCGTTTCAGGATTATTTTGAAAGTTGACAGAATTCACATACGATATAGCATATAGTGAATCTATGATAACAGTCGACTTCATTAATGGATCACACTCCAGTGTAATGTTAGATATTGTGCAGTCATGTGTCATTCATTCACATCGCTCGAATAACCGACAACCGATGGAGAAGAAAGGTTCTTGAGTGGAGACCACAAAGGAAGACTCAGCGTAGGTAGATCTTCAGTGGACTGACGACATAGTGAAAGTCACGAGTAAGCAGTGGATGCCACTGGCATCTTGAAATTCGGAATGGCGTTCTAAGGGGGAGGCCTATGTTCAGCAGTGGACGCCTTCTGGCTGATGATGATGACGATGATGATGTCATGTTATGCATCAACACGTATTTATTAACTTTCAGCGTGGAAGGTTGGCTAATGTGGGAAATATGCAGTGGTCAAGACACATCGGATGCTGAGATTGGTGTGGAGATGGATTCTGACGAGGATGAGCCTGAACATTTGCATTGGGTGGACATTGAACAGGTTTATTGATATTTGCTTTATATTGATGCGCTCCATTGTCTCTGCCTATCCTTGTGGGGAAAAAGGCGTGACAATTTGATTGAATGATTAAAGAAAATTTATTTTATTTTTAGGAAATATTACGATGGTTGCATCAGTCATTTTTAGCAGCAATTTTTTTAAATTTACATTTCTATACCAAGCTACTAAAGTGCTTGTATCATAGAAACAAGACAACCAAAGTACATATATCAATGATACATTGGTACTGGCAAGTGGTTTTGAACCTGTGCTCTCTGCTTGCGTAACCATTGTTCTGCCACTACACCACGGTCGCCTTAATTATCTTTACCATTTTGATAAATTGCTATTTTTTATATGAAACTGAGATTGGGCACATTGTTTCTTTGTAGATCGATATATTTTTTTTATATTATGACTCGACATATGACAGCACTCTGCCTGATGTTAGGCTTGAATGCGGTCCAATAATGGAGGTAACTGCTAATTACAGTTAAATAACTGTAATTAAATCCCGAAACGCGACTAAGTCAGTTCACGGTCTGTAAGTGGTACCCCGGATCGGCAGATATCAAATATCCGTCTTTTTTTTTATTAACAAATATTCAATCTAATTAATAAATAGTACAAATAAAACCTATGAGACAAATATTTGCTTCGACCGGGAATTGAACCCGGGACTTCCGCTTAACCGACCGGTGTGCTACCATCGCGCCACGCGTGTAATCGCTATTATTTAGACCCCTTTGGACTTTGTGCGCTTGGCTGTCTTGGTGTGACAATAAGGTCTGCTATGTAGCGTTGACATTCTATATCTAATAATATGTTTACATTTCAGCCTGAAGAGTTATCGCGCAGTCCTGTCACAACAGTGGCGCCCTCCCTAGTCACTTCCGCAGCAGCTTCCATTGCCTCCATATGGAGAGGATGGACCAAATGAGAGATAATTGTAATGCCGATTGTTACTGCATATATGTCAGCAAAAGGAGAAACTTTACATCGTAGAGAACCTGGTTCAATAGTCAGAAGCGACAATAGAGTGAACGGAGCGGCTCGAGCAAGGTGTAGTTTCCGGCAGATAAAAAAGAGCACATTTTGAGCATCGAATGTGTATAAAATTCTAAATTTTATACACATTCGAAAAAGGAAAAGTATGTAGGTGAGAAAACAAGTTATTGCGCTGTTTGTATGCCAGCGCTTTTTTTTCTGCCGAAGCGGCCGGCGCCTCAGTGGTGAAACTTAATTTGTCGGTAAAGGTATCTTCACAACAGTGACTTATCTGACCTTAATTTGTCTGATAGTGACGGCGACTGTGGTAGTCGTAAACCGTTTTTTTTTGTCTACGGCACTATTGGTTTTCCTCTTGTTTACTATTAAAGAAGCCGAAGTCAGCCACGCTTCGAATTTAAAGTTATAGGATGGCGAGAATGATTTATAATTATTGTTTCTCCAACAGACTCATTGACTTTTAAATGATATAAAATAAATGATAGATATAAATTAACTTTCATACTTCATAGCAATAAAAAAAAATAGTTTTCTTGCTGGCATAGTGCTGATGATAACTGTAAACTGGAATTGGTTTCTGCAGTCATCAGCGTTTTTATGCCTTTTGTGTTAAGCCTGACGAGGACAGGTGTCGCGTCTTAATAAACAAAACCGGCTCTATGTGTTTATGTATAGAGTACATTTTTCTATGACATATTTCAAATACTAACAATAACATATTGCGCGTTTCAAATTGCTTGAATGACTGTAAATGTCATTTCATATTGTGATATTAAATGTTAAAATTGTCAATTACATGCGTCATTTTTTATTATTGTGACTTTTTTATATGACGGCATCCGCTTGATGTTAAGCTGGAGTGGTTCATGAATGAATGTCACTGATGCTACAATTCAATAACTGTGAGTAGCAATAACATCCACTATGCCGGCCTAGATGGAACCGGCAACTTCGTCAAGCTGATCCCGAAGGGCGACTAAATCACTTCACGGTCTGTATAATTGTAAGTGGTGGTACTACCCCGGATCGGCAGACTGGGCACCACTGCCTACCACTCTTACTAATGTATCTAGTCCGGCATAGTGGATGCGACTTAATATTAGAAAACTTTTTGCAGCTGTCACCTCCGCTAATTTATCCCACTCCAGCTCAACATCAGGCGGGAAAGTTTTTTTTTTTATTATTGTGATGCGACATATGACATATATAAAAGGCAACCGTGGTGTAGTGGCAGTGCAATGGCTACGTAAGCCGAGTGGCACGGGTTCGAAACCTCGCACCGGTACCAATTTATCTTTGATATATGTACTTTGGTTATCCTGTTTCTATGATACAAGCACTTTAGTAGAAAAAATATATATGCCGTGCTATAGCAATGAGTACAATTATTGGTTGAACTCACAAAATACTGTATAGTCCATTTTCCCTTATTTGGCAAAAGTAGTAAACAAACTTTCGGCATAATGAAGATAAAAAAAAACAACTACTGACGCGAATCAATACGAATAATATAAATATCTATGAATTACCGTGAAAATGTTTTTTTTTTATTATTATTATTACTATTGGGGCACAACATTTGTCATTTGTGAATTTACTGTTTCGATATGTGGTTTTTAATAAAAATTATGTTTGTGTGTGATTTTTGTGAATTTGACATTCTATAGAATGAAATAGTTTCCATGAGAAATGGTGATTTTCATGTTTGTTTACTACTTGTGTTAAGTAAGAAAAAACACAGTATACCATCACGGTTTATTACAATGAGGGCTAACAGCTGCTTTGTTATATAATACTCATTTCTGTATCAGTTGCAATGATGCTCTCGTATTAAATAAATATAATAAAAACAAATAATTTAATTAATGACATACAAATGGTTTTTTATACGATTTAGTTAAGAAAATTGTAAATAAATGTTTTTTTTAATAATAACACATGGTAGTTTGTTTTTTTATATTACCATATTGATTTAAATTAATTTAACTGAAAAATTAAATTGGCTCGCGACTAAATGACCGCAAGCTAGGATGCAATAATGTCGATAAAACCTGGAAATCGATAAATGTCTGCAAGTTAGAGTCGCATCCAATGGTTAGTTGAACGCGACTAAGTCACTTCACGGTCTGTTTATTTGTAAATGGTGGTACTACCCCGAATTGGCACACTGGGCACTACTGCCAACCAGACCCGGAGCAAATATCTGCAATTATTTTTTTCATTAACAAATATTTGTAGTATTCAATCTAGTTATTAAATATTACAAAGAAAAGTTATGAAAGAAACATTTGCCCCGACCGGGAATCGAATACGCATAATGAATTGTTGTGCTAATCAATTCGCCACGCCTGTCGTCATAACTCTACACTATTTATTGCGTTATTTATCGTCCGTTGAATTAATTGTAAATATGGACTATAAATAAGTCATTGTGTCAGAAGTATGGAAAGGGGCAATGAATTGTTTGACATATTAAAACACCCGCCTATTTGAAACAATAAATTTAATTAAAAATAACTTTTTAACAAATACTAATAATAAAATTAATCTAAAACATAAATGCAACAATAAAACAACTGAATGAAGACTCCATACTTGGGATAATGGCTCTTCAACCATTGTAACATAAAATAGATACAATTAAATAAGTAACTATTTCTTGGCAGGCATAGTGACGACGACTTTTTTCAGTCGTCGCCACTCTTGGATCTCCTCTTGCTTACTATCAGGCAAGTCGAAGTAAGATGTCGAGTCACAATAAAAAAAAACTCCTTACATCAGGAAGGACCAAACAGTAATAGCGTTGGCGGCGATATCGGTTCGCTCTGTCTTCGGTCGGGCGATGGCGGAATGTGAAATGTGAAAGATCAGTTTGACACCAAAAAAGAAGTACGAGAGAAGGAGCTAAATTACGCAGCCCTGAATCTACGGGGGGCACCTTGGGGAAATAAAGTTCTAGAGTGGAGACCACGAACCTGAAGACGTAGCGTAGGTAGGCCTCCCACTAAGTGGACTGACGACATAGCGAGAGTCACGAATATCTGGTGGATGCAAGTGGCATCTTGTCGCTCTGATTGTCGTTCTAAGGGAAAGACCTATGTTCAGCAGTGGACGCCTTCTGGCTGATGATGATGACGTATGAATGGCATAATATTATTTACTGTAAATGTATAAATAATGACAGTGCACTCAAATGCCATTACGTGGCATCATTGTACAACTAAATGTTGTTCGTATTCAATATTATCTATGGCAGCGTTTCGTCCATCTTCTTTGCCCCTCTGCGAGTGCGTCTTGCAAGCGCACCACACGACTCTGCAACTCCTCCGTTGGAGTTATCTCATCCTAAATTAGATAACAATTCCAATTAGCAAAGGAGCTGTTGGGGTTATAATCAGATCAATGCACTTGAAACACAAATAAGCCGGCATAGTGGATATCTACTTGCAGTTAATGAACTGAATGCTACAAGTCGCAATTCAGCTTAACATCATGCCGAGCCACAACATAAAATGACCATTACTTTTATGAACTATTTAGTAATATTTTTCATCAATATATTTTAATACAAAATCCTCACCATAGCAACATAGTCATCTAAACAGAATATGGGCGGCTCCGGTGTGCTCTCTACATTGGGACATCTCATTCCCCACATACACTGAAACAAATTGAACTTGAATAACACAAGTTATTTCACCGTTGTGTATTATTTTTTAATGTGACTCGACATGTGACAGCACCCGCCTGATGTTAAGCTGGAATGTAGTCCATGAATAGGGGTAACTGCTACTACAGTTTAATAACTGTAAGTAGTAGTCACATCCACTATGCCGGCCTAGTTGAAACCGGCAACTTACAAGTTGATCACGAAACGATAACTTCACGGTCTGTATACTTGTAAGTGGTGATACTACCCTGGATCGGCAGACAGCACTGCTGCCTACCACTCTTTGACAACCAGACCCGAAGCAAATAGCAATAAAGAGCAAAGCTATAAAACAAATATTTGCTCCGAACGGGAATCGAACCCAGGACACCCGCGGAACGGCCACGCCTGTTGCATTAAGAGAATCGGGGCCAGCATGTTTACGTGCGGACTTGACAGGCAAGGCTCGATCTCCCTTGAACTGGTCTAAGGTCACAACATTATCTAATGAAATATATACCTTTGAATCTACCCTGACCACTCTACGTTTCCTTCTATGGCCCTTTCCAACTGGCACATGTTTCTCCTCTTTCACACTATCAACTAGTCGTATGTTTTGTCCCTCGTTTGTGTCTCTTGAACAGCATGGCTGGTCCCTCTCTTTGCCAATATTAGCAGTGACGTCACATCTCTTCCTAACATTACCACATTTACATAACTTATTCATGTTCTCTTCTATATCAGTCTCGCTCGTGTCATCATAGCCAAGTCTCTGTCTCAACAAGCGTATAGTTCTGTCTCTTTCTCTTATTCTTTGAGTCTGTTTTCTGCAAACAAACAATAACATACAAATTAGACTTAACTGTTAGTGAATTTTTTAATATAGTTTATTGGTAGCCATATTTCTTTGGCGCACCTTATGAATGAGACGACTTAAACTACAGTTAAACAACCGCAAGCAGTAGTCGCATCCACTATGCCGGCCTAGTTGGAAATGGCAACTCACAAACTGATTCCGAAACTCTTTTTTTATTAACCAATACTTTCAACAATGTATTTGAATATTACAAATAAAATCCATAAAATAAATCTGCTCCTACCAGGATTCATACCCAGAACTTTACGCGTAACGAACTGGTGTGCTATGCGTGTGGTCATAAACACTAAAATTTTTGCTGAGCCGGCATAGCGGTTGCTGCTTGAATACATTTCTGTCGGTCCCCATCAGGCGGGGCGGTGTGCTAGGTCATGACAATATAATAATAATAAAATTATTATTTATTTAGAGTTTTACTTTGTACCGAAATATCTAAATAAAATAAATTCTAGGGCAGTTTAGATCACATCCACGACATGACGTGTTGGTTATCTCCTGATGGCATAATGGACAGCAAGTGCACTCCATACGTACCTGTGTGTGCTCCTAACATTGGATATCCAGCTTCTTAATATGGCGAGCACTCGACGTGACTCAGTGCACAGCTGGGCGCCACGCTCCGTTGACGAATGGAGCTCCCTTTCCAAGTACGCAGCCGTCGAGTCTTTCTCCCTGTAATATGCGCACGAAAACAATACACTTGTGGCTATACATATGACAGCACTCCGCCTGATGTTAAGCTGGAGTGCGCTCCATGAATGGAGGTGACTGCTACTACAGTTCAATAACTATAGGTAGCAATCACTTTGGTGGTTTGTTGGAACCGGCAACCTTACAAGCTGATCCCAAAATGCGACTAAGTAATCACTTCACGGTCTGTATACTTGTAAGTGGTGGTATTACCCCGGATCGCCAGACTGGGTACCATCACCCACCACTCTTTGATAACCAGATTTATTTTATTTATTATTTACACAATATGTTTATAAATTATAGTGTTATTCTGATGTATAGGCTACATATATTATTGTAAAGTTTCATTAAAATCCATTCCATTCCGTTTTTGCGTGAAGTGAAAGTAACAAACATCCATCCATACTCACAAACTTTTGCGTCTATAATCTAAATAAGGATAAAATAACCAATAAAAAATTATAAATAAAAGCTATGAAACAAATCTTTGCTCCAACCGGGATTCGAATCCGGGCTTGACGCGTAACGAACTGGTGTGCTAACCCACGCGCCTCGCCTGTTACCAAAATGTTTTTATTTTTTATATTTTATTTTATTAAAACACTTATTAATAACCTATTGTCTGTGATATAATTAAGTTTATTCATTAAGACCTGACGTAGTGATTAGTTACTAAAATAAGTTGGGTAACGAGAACTAATCCGTATTATTTACAATACTATGCAATATTGTGGCTCATCATGTGTCAGCAATGTAAGCTGCAGTGCGGTGTGTGAATGAATGCGACTGCTATGCTATGCAGTTATAACTGCAAGTTACTGTCACATCAACCATGTTGGAACCGGCAACTTACAAGCTGATGTAAGTGGTAGTATTGCCATGGACCAAATGAACACCAGCTGTGTGTCTACCACTCTTAAATAACTAGCGTCAAATTGGACAAGAACCAGCGTATTTTTAATAGACTACATACTGCATGTGGCATGATTGTTTGCATTAGAATATAGTTCGCAATAACAATTGTCATACTTGTAGGAGTCCTGCAATTGCTTATATTGAAGTTGCATTGTTGCCAACTTATTATTATTATAACGCTCCCGCTCAGCAAGCTCCATCACTTTTGCGCGGAGGGCAGACACCTCTTTGTTCAATTGGCCGTGTGCTTTGCATTTCTGGAAGACAAACATTTATTCAAAACAGCACTAAAACATGAAGCCAATATTTCAGGACATAATTTATAATTAAAATGGTTGCAAGAACTTGATATTATATTTCAAAAATGTAGTAGGTAAGCAAAGGGCGTTCTGAATGTGTATTATCTAATTTAGATGCTAGAATATAAATAATTCTGATTAGTATAATGAAGCTCTACAGACAGACATGGCGAGTGACGCATAAATATAATTAGATATATGCTCGGCAATTAAAATTCAAACAATAAATATCATTAGTTGTATTATTCGTGTATGTTATGTGTGTCATTTGGCCCAACGTGTAAAATTACGTCAATGAAAAAAATGTTGTCTATTTAAATTTAACATAAAAAGATCTCGTGATGACATTTGTTAAAAGGTTCTTGGGTGATAATAAAGCGTGTTAATTCGAATGCAGTCATTTTTGATGTTTTATTTAAAAACCTTTACAAATAAATCACAAAATAGTCGTCTGATGTTTGATTATAAATAATAGGTGAAAGAAATCCTATATTTATGAAAAAAATAACGCTATTAAAGATAATTTTTGAATTAAACAAAATTTTATGCGGCTTACTATCGCGTTTATTCTAGTTAATAATTTTACAATATTTATTTTAAAATCAATAACCAACATTGATTAATGAATTTTGTTTAATTCAATCATCAACGTTAATCAATCATCATAAATCATCAAAATACTAAGTATATATTTTTTAAATAATGATGGTTTTTTAACCAATATTTTTAAAATGTACGAGTTAATAAATGATAAAATTGATATTGTAATAGGTAATAACTTAATGCGAATACCTCTTCTTCAATAAATTTGAGTTTGTTTGTCAATTGTTGTATCATTACTTCGCGTGCTCGACACAGACATTGCATATTATCCAATTCACTTGTCTTCTCCGTCAATATACCTGAATTAAATTTATTACATTTATATATATATATATTGTGTCGACTGAATCGGCAGTTGATTTAAGAGATTCGTTTTTTTTATTTAAAAACATTGAATCGTATATTATATATAATTGTATTATATGCTGCGCGTACCTTGTCTTTCATTGAGTTGTGTTTGCAATGTGTCTGTGATATGCCTCTGTTGTGATATCAAACGCTGACTCGTCTTAAGGCTATCATCCAACTCATCGATGTGCTTTTGTGCAGCAAGCAACTGAAATAACATCAACAATATAACATACGCCACAGTCTGAACAATCTGCTTCATGCAGCAGTAATAGGAGTTGTCCAAATCATAGGTGATGCAGAGGTCACACGAACTCTGGAGCAGTGGAGTAGCGTGGAAGTCAGCCGCCCGGGGGGGAAGTCGGCAGCCCGGGGCGAAAAAAAATTTGCCGTTCCCTTATTTAGGAGGTCATAATCATAGGTACAACAAAAATATGAATTTCAATTTCAAATTTTAACGATTTATTTCAGTTTTTATAAATTTTGCCGCCCCCTAAACGTGCCGCCCGGGGTGGACCGCCCCCTTCGCCCCCGCCACGCTACGCCACTGCTCTGGAGCCCCTGCAACTACGCACAGACATGGCGGGCAGCTACATGCGTGTTTTGTCACTTACACCATCGATAATGTTTTCAGGAGTTCTTTAACTTCGTTATTACATACTTATGATAACAGATCAGTTTAGGGGATGCATCCGCATTCTGTCGTAGAACAATAGATAAGTGGAAAGCTTAACCAGCCCATATATTCTCTCCATCCTATAACCTTGGTTTCTTCAAGCGATGGGTGAAGAAACATCTTTAGCCAGCATAGCATAGTGAATTGTAAACTGAGTTCGATTTTTTAGTCATTGGCCATTCAAAAAGAACAAATCATTTATTTAAACCTTTGAATGGATAAGAGTGGTAGGCAGAAGACAGTGAACACAGACAGTGAAGTGATTACTTAGTCGCGTTTCGGGATCAACTTGTAAGTCGCCGGTCCCAACTAGCATATGGGATGGCAGTTATTCAAATGTAGTAGCAGTGACATCCATTCATGGACCGGAGTCAGCTTAACATCAGGCGGGTGCTGAATATTGCGTCACAATAAGAAACAGTTATATTACACTCTGCTTAATAAAATAATGTGACCAACTCACCTCTTCACTTTTCTGGTTTATTTCTGTATCCAATTGTTTAATTTGGTTGTCCCTTTGCAAAACAATGTGATCCAATTTCTCATTTTTTTTATTTAGATCTTGTATTTGAACCTGTTTTTATTAAAGTATTACATGTATGCTTATTTTTCAAGAGGTATTCTAGGCGTAATATTATAATATAATTGCTATTCCACAATATATTATATATAATTAATAAATTCAACTAATTAATTATGATAATAAACAATCGTGTAGTTTAATGTATAGCTTCAGGAAAAGGCTTTTGTATAAGTAACCAAGTATATTATGCGCATAGTTGTTTAAATCTGAGCAATTCGGGGGTCATCGCAATTTGCAGTAAGAGCGCGTTTCCATTATTAACACACGTTACGAAAACACAAACACTACCACAAATGCAAAAACGTCTTCAATCTAAGTTGAGTGTATGTGCTATTGAGCCTGATAAAATATAATAACCGATAATAATAATAATTTTCATTGCATCAAATAACAATCCTAAGAGCTCCATACGTGATGCCAGCACGTAAAAACTATATTTCACTTTGTATTTTTATGGTGTTATATACGAGTATATAAGTAAGTATATAGTAATATATATAGTAAGTATATAGTATATATAGTATATATATATATATATATATATATATATATATATATATATATATATATATATATATATATATAGTATATAGTAAGTATATAAGTAAGTATATAAGTACATACACACCTGCGTTTTATATTTTAATGATGTTATAATTTCTTCATTGATCGCAATGGTCGCATTCAATTGTTTTATCTGGTCGTCCCTCTGCGACACACTGCTCTCGAATTTAACAATTTGCTCATTCAGGTCCCTCACTTGCGCCTTCAAATAACAATGATATTAATAATAATAAAAAATACTATTTCTATACTAAGCTACTAAAGTGCTTGTATCATAGAATCAAGACGAACCAAAGTACATACTATATCAAAGATAATCACTGTAATTTGTTTATTTTTTCATTTTATGTAATTTATTTGGCGACAAATAATAATTTATATAATAATAAATTCACCTGTAAAGTATCATTCCTTTCCTTCAATGCAGCACAATTATCCGTAATAGTACACCGTTCCTGAAACACAATTTGTCAACGACCTATGTAATTCACAACATTTAAATGTGTCTACTTTACAGCGTCTAAGTAGTCTAATGCACCGCAATCATCGTGGAATGCCTTGAACAATTTACTTGGCAGTAAAAAAAGTATTATAGTTACGCACAACACTACTATAAAGAATAGAAATTAAAATGTTATCAGCGGGGTTAGTTTGGGCAAGTTAAAACGATTATGGTCTCTCGTCCACGATTATCGAAATAATAAAAGCTAGGCTAAATCCACCAAAATGAGACTATTGATGATAATGATAATCCGCTGAAAGGAAATAAAATAATACAAACCTGATTATATTTCTGTGTTTCATCTCGAATTTTATTTATAATAATTTCTTTTTGCAAAATTACATTTTGTAAATTCTCTATTTTTCTAGTTAGATCTTGTATTTCATCCTATTTAAATTCATTTCATTATTAAATCTAATTTATTCAATGTTACACTGATCGACAAGTAATTTAATGTAATAGGTACAGAAAATATGAATGGGCTAAATGTATACTTATTCGCGGAAATATTGCCAATACCTATTAATACCAACCTCTATATACACTTCAGTAAAAATACTGAAAAGACTGTTAAGGTTCATAATATAAATATTCATAATTTTATTAGGAACCTAAACATCTTGCACCCTTAATAGAAAAGAAAGAAAAAGACTACACAAAACCTAAACCGATCTTGATTAACACAATGAACACACTCTCGCTTCCCTCACATCCAAAATTGTTTTTCCTACCTGTAATGTATCATTTCTTTCTTGTATTGATAATGTGCTTTCACAAACACATACCACCTGAAATCACATTATATTATTATCATTTACTTTATTATTATTATTACAGGTGAATTTGTATAACAATGATAGTCATTATTGTTATGATAGGCAGACCTGTTTGTTTTTCTGTTGTATCTCAATATTCATTTGTTTTATTCTGTTATCCTTATGCATCACACTGTGCTCCAATCGTTGTATTTTCGCATTCAAATCATGAATTTGCAACTGAAACAAGTAAATATATATATAATAACAATATAAACCTAATTATACCACATATGTTCAGCATAACTATAAATACCTGTAAATTGTCATTTATTTCTTTAAGCGCTAATCTTTCATCGCACGAACAATCATCCTGTTTAACAAACATTTATATTATGATACACTAAATTGATATATTCATAATAACAATATATATATTATATGTTTTAATTGACATAAAAGCACCTACAATAAGTATATCGCGGAGTTGCATCAGCTGATGCATAATGTCCTGCAGGTCGTCGCTCACGTCATGGCCCAATGACTCGTCATTGTGATCCCACACACCCTACAAAATAATACACACCTTGCTATACCAATCAATTGTTTATTGTGTTAAATTTAAATTAATATATTTAAAAAAACATGTGTCTTCGTAATCGCAATGTTTTTTCTTATTAATATTTGTCATATATAATTAATATAACTAAATACCGAATCGTTGTTTGAATTATTAACAAAATTCCATATTTCATCTTTTAGATTTTCCACTTCATCTGCTATTTCCTGAAACAAGTTATATATATTTTAAAATAACACAATTACTATTTGTTAACATATCTTTATGTTCTTTGCGGATATATAGATATTAAATTTAGTTGCAAATAGCTTCTTTATAATTTGTATAAGTATGCAAATATATCTCTAATCCATTTTATGTGCACCTACCCTGCATTTGTTCAATGACGTTTGCTGTAACATAACAACATCCTGAAGTTTCACAATTTCACATGACTTCTGTTCCTCCATAATTTTCACGTCCAAATGTGATTTTCTTAGTGTGTCTATCACCTGTTCCTGTTTTGCGCTCTGCAAGAACAACAAATATCCTTAATCTACTAAAGTGCTTGTATCATAGAAACAGAACAACCATCAATCAATCAAATTGACACGCCTTTTTCCCACAGAGAACCACCAAAGTACATATATCAAAGATATATTTGTACCGGCAAGTGGTTATGGTTTACGTGACCATTGCACTGCCACTACGCCACGGCCGCCTTAGTTATACAAATGTGCCTCATTTATAGCTGATTATTTTCTATTAACATACATAAATGTTTTTACTTACTTCATAAAACGACTCTCTATATAATTCTTCAATAACTGAAATATGCTCCTGTAATGATTTCACCATCTCCTGCAACAGCTTCATATGTTACAAATAATTATTTTTAAAATTACGTTTTACGCTTAATATCATTTATATTCTATTATTCACCAAACTTTGTAAATAGCAATTAAATACATAAAATGTGTCTCAAAAGCATAAACTACTTATGTATTAAATGTAATAATATGAAAGGTTAGTTGCTTACATTAATAATTCCAAAATATAAAGGAATTCATGAATCTTGTGTATGCAAACATAAATAATAAACAGTCAGGTAGAGATAGCAAAACAAATAAAACTCACAAAGTAGCCACTTGCCAGAGCGACCGGCATCAAAGAGCTTTCCGAGCATGCGGAAAAATAACTTTGTCTCTCATTCGTGACACAATTTCAATATATCGCAACACTTTTATATTTTAAATGATTTTCTCTATACATTTTATATTTACATTTCTCTAAACATGTTATCTATTAACACTCATTTTATTTATTAGTTTCAAATTCAATATATTGTAAGTCATGTTTATATATATAATCCTATTATCATTATTTTATTTAATCGGTAAAAGATCAATGCGTCAATTAATTTTAAGTGATGGTAAATTTCCTTCTGAAAAAACATATGCGAAAAGAATATATACTGATTGTAAAGGTGCTAATCGCATGGTTAAGCCAACGTAAATACTTGAATGAAAATAAAAACACTCACCGGTATTGACTGGCGTTGTACTGCATTGTATGATATATTATCTTCTAAATTGTGACGCAAACGTAACAACTGAAATAATAATTTGTGTTAATATCATTGCCAAGGAATCGGAGGGTAGCGGAAGACATTTTTTATTGCAACATATGGCCGACCAAAAAGTTCCACAGAACTATACTATTACTTGACACAAGTAGTAAACAAACATGAAAATTACCATTTCCCCGTGCCATAACATGCACAAGAATAAACATACACAATGTAAAAAATACATAAAAGTTAATAAAATCACACCATTTATATGGAAACGCTAAATTCACAAATGACACATGTTGTGCCCCAATAATAACAACAAAATAACATTTTCACAGTAATTCATAGATATTTTCATATATTCGTATTGATTCGCGTCAGTAGTGATTGTATTTTTATCTATCTTCTATCCGTCATTATGCCGAAAGTTTGTTTACTACTTTTGCCAAGTAAAGAAAAAGTACTATACCTCGTGCTAAATTACAGGAAGCTATCTCCTTTAATATTCATTATTTTAATGCGAACGCTTTAAAAGTTTATAAAACATAGAATATTTTTTTTTTTTTTTTTTATTGTGACTCGACATATGACAGCACCCCGCTTGATGTTAAGCCAAAGTGTGGTCCATGAATGAATGTCACTGCTACTACAATTCAATAACTATTAGTAGCAATCACATCCACTATGCCGGCCTAGATGGAACCGGCAACTTACAAGCTGATCCCGAAACGTGACCAAATCACTTCACGGTCTGTATACTTGTAAGTGGTGGTACTACCCCGGATCGGCAGACTGGGTACCACTGCCTACCACTCTTTAAATTTACATGTGTGTAAATTAAATATTCATTATTACCTCTTGTGTTTTCTCATCTAATTGCAGTCGTAATTGATTGTTCCTAATTGTCAGCTCTGCGATGCGCGACTCAGCCACACGGAGGCTTTCACATTGCACACGTAATGTCTCATCTTTATTCTCTGACTGAAAATTATAACAAACATTCAATGACATTGCCTGAAACACATCCGCCCAGCTTAACATAAATGTTTTGTGAATTTATTCATGTATAAATTGTATACCTGTAATACGAGTAAAAATTGAAAATCGACCGCACATAACCCTCTCTCTCTCATCATCATCAATATATAAACTCATGTCTTCAAAGTAGTATCCTCTCCTAAACCTTCATGGCTCTGTATGCATTAATTTCAGCGTAAGTTATGTAATTTATTATTATTCTTCCGCTTCCTTTTGTTTTTTATGTTTTTATTTAAGGTACAATCTATATTTTAAATTGTTATTTATGTCTAATCAATCAGATCGCCTCTTACGCTCTTCTATTATTCTTTTTAGTATTTCTACCGCATTTATTATTATTAATAATACTAATAGAATACTTACAATCTTCATTGCAGACAATAATTGATTGTGATAATTATCCATTTGTCCGCAATTGTCCGATGTTAGGGCGGCTCCAAGGATATCTGACCCACTCCCCTGTTTAGTCAACAACATTTATAAATATAATCTATTTTTGAAGACATTTAAAGAACACTTAATTGTAATTGCAATAATCCGTGTAAACAATAGAGCTTTATATTTCGCATTTACGGTAAAAGACATAATTTCTAGTTATGTAAAAAAATATTAGAAATATTATTCTCAAAAACAATATTATTTTCATTTATTTAAGTATAATTTATAATACTTTAAAAATAATGTAAGAATACAAAACAACAATGTCATCATTAAACACATAAACATACAACAATGCTAATAAAGCATTAATATAAACAAACTATTAAAAATATGTCCGCACATCTAAATTATTAATTGTTGCACCTACTTTGATGAATTCATTCGATGTATCCGAATCTCCGCACATCACTTCACATTTGTTTGATGCAAAACAATAATAATAATAATGTATTTCAATATAGTGGTATTACACTGCACTCGACTGCACTCGCGCACAACTGTGGAGGAACTATTCTGGGCACACACCTTACACACCTGGACAAAGTTAACGGCCATCACGGAAATATGATTCTACACTCAGGGATTAACCACTCGATACTCGCTTGGTTACTGCGTAATTACTGTGAAATATCAGTGTTAAAATTTATGTTGTTCCTTATAGATATCAATTATTAGTAGTGTGATATAAAATCGGAGATATCATCAAGAAAGCTGGCAGCTGGGTAGCCTAGTGGCCATAACCGTAGAGCTTGTATAAAGAGAATTGTGAATATAAAGGAAGCGAGGGACATGTGTCAAGGTCGTGGCAAGTGGCGCTCCTTTGTCGCTGCCTATCCCTGTGGGGAAAAGGCGTGACAGCTTCAATAATTGATTGATATGGAATTATAAGAGTGGTAGGCAGTTGGTAAAAATTTGCCCAGTTTGCTGATCCGGAATTGAAGTGTTGCCATTTCTAACTAAGCCGTCATTTTGGATGCGAATGCTACTTGAATTTATTTAACTGTAGTAGTAGTCGCCTCCATTCATGGATCGCATATTATGTCGGTGCTGACATATGTAGAGCTATAATAATAAAAATTGTATCACACATCTACTTATAATTTCTGCATTTACTTAATACTTGCATAGGCATTTATTTAATCTAAAAATGGAAAATGCATTTAATAATAATTCTACTTATTAGTTAAACAGAATCTACCAACGAACTTATCACTATGTTCCACTCATTGTTTACTGTTCCGCCCACCGCGCGTTGTGCATATAATTGTGTGCGCGAGTGTAAATTATTTTGGAACTAATGGAAGAGGAAGTGGGAGACGAATGCGCGCCCCACTTCACCAAAATATTGTATTTTTATACACCTCCGTATAACGCACATACAGGGGGAGGGAGATTTTGTCACTCACCTCAAAGTTTACAACGGATGTTAATAAAAAGCGTTCACGAAACAAAAACAACACATGTGTGTTTATATCATGAACCTTTTTATAAGTTTTAATTTACTTCTTTTAAATAGCGTTTCTAAATTTTTGAATTACTAAATATAAATACTCTTATTTCTGTTACTAGAGATAAATAGATATAAAAATAAGGTATTATATTTAAGGTATTGATTCTTTATAAGCAGTCCCCTCCGCTTATGGATCACCTAACTCCAGCTTAACATCTTATATTATGTTACGCCAAGATATTAAAAAAAAACATATTTGTATACAAAGTTTAATATTTTTCCAGTGCATTTTAAGTTGATTGAAATTGGCGTAATGTATCGAAGGAAATATACACCGCCGCGGCAAGTACCGGATCTAAATCTAAAGTAATGTTTAGCGTCTGACTGGTCCGTCATAGCGATCGCACATAACGACTGCTTGTACTACTTTATTTAGGAATATAGCTTGACCAGCAATAATAATAATAAACCAATCAACCTGTATAATGTTGATCATTAGTCGAAGTTATTGTAGGTCTCTATTTTCCATCAACTTCCTGCCATATTGTGTTGCCACATCATTGCGACGCTGCACTAATTCTAACATTTATTTATAAACTATAACAATTCATTCACTATATTATATTAATCAACTTGTTCTCGACATATAAACTATCATTAAAAATAAAAGATGCAGAATGGTTTATTTTTGAAATTATATTTATTAAATAAATAATAACAAACAACACACAAATTAAATTGAAACGAACAATTGAAAATAATAAATACCATTTATGGTTATTTAGTGAAACACTTTTAACATGGAAATTATAATATGATAGTTAAATCGCACAACACAAGCTACGTTATTCATTATAAGTTATTAACAAAATGCTTTCATTATCTAGTTATTAATAATAAATAATAAGAATGTGAGGGAAGCGAAGGAGTGGCGCTTCATTGTCTCTGCCTATCCCTGTGGCGAAAAGGCGTGACAATTTAATTGATTGATTGATTGATATTAATTAACTACTTGATAATAAAAACATATTCTTTCATTCTCAATAATAATATAAGAGAACACAAACAAAATTAACGCTGGTCAAAAATATATGTGATAAAATGTTATTAATGATTAAAATGAATACATGGACCTCGTATAACTACACTAACCGCCGTGGGTATGCTGCCGAAATGTGTCATTGTGCTCTGGTTGCAGACTAAAGGCACCTTCACGCAGAGGTCCATATAAGAGGTTATACACACAACAGTATTTAAGACACATTAAAAATACGGCTTCACAAAAAACGGTCTGATATAAAGATCTGTTTTATCGGTTTCGCTTTATATTCGGCGAAGGCGTGTGCAGTTGTTAGAGCGACACGACACTATGCCAGATCCAGTAAACCCACAACTCGATGCGCTATTTTAATGGTGACGGCACTGTTAAATACGATCATGTGAATACGGACCTTCTGTGTAAATATGCACGCGCCGGTGCTAAGCTAAGCTGGCTACAGGTAAAGCAGACATTTCGTTGCATCTACTACATCAACAACATACTGAACTACCCGAGTGCAGACAAATTGAAACAATTTTATATTACGTAGGTATTATAAGACTGTGGACATTTTCAGCACAACTGAATTACATAAGGCTTAGCTGCACATGTTATTTCAGTTAGTGCACACAAGACATGCAAACTAAGTTTAACTAATTACCAACAGGTGTACGGAGAATGTTATACGATCACACAATAGAATACTTCAATCAATCAATCAACCAAATTGTTTAACATTTTATGTTGCAAATATCTAAAACACGTTGTTTAACATAAAAAAGGATCACTGCAAAAGGACATTTTACTCAATTAGATTGCATTGATCTCAAATCATCTCCTGAGCCATCCATCCTCGGTCCACTGTAATCCTCGCCCATGGAGTGCTGCGAGTGGCCCTCGCGTTTCCTGCCCTTCACCCTGCGAGGAGTCGAGTACTCATGATCGCCGCACAGCAATTCTTTCTTATTATACACGTGGCGCGTCCCCTCCTGCAGCTGCAGAAAAGGAAAACACAAACAATTGCATGAAAAACTGTTTATATATAAAAATGTCAAAGTTAAACATGAATTATTATTTTATAATATGTTGAAAACAACACTCAGCAGTCGCTGGTCATCTTGCATTCCAACGAACGTGCCTACCTTCACCAAAATTAATCACCTTGTATTGTATTCAGAAACGTAGTAATAAAAGTGTCCTAATTTATAATCCCAACAGCCACAGTTAAGTGAGTTACCTTAAATTTAGCTACTTTGAGTTGTCTCCTCATCTCCTTGATGATGTCGTCTTTAAATTTGGTCGTGTTGACCATGTCCTTGCATTGCTGGTCGAGTGCGGCGCAAACGCGGCTCAGCGCATGCACCTCCTCGCTCAGCGTCACGTTCAGCTCGTGCACTGAACGCATACTTGACGGACGCGACTGGAAGTCCACCTTCTCCTGGAGCCATATCACAACAATGAACACCGTTTAAATATTAGTCAACGCTATCTATAGTCAATTTTTCCTTACTTGGCAATAGTAGTAAACAAACTTTCGGCATAATGACGAATTCACGATAAGAAAACAATTATTACTGACCTGAGTCAATACAAATATGTATAAAAATATCTTTGAATAACTGTGAAAATAGATTTTTATTATTATTATTTTATTAACATTTGTCATTTGTGCATTTACCGTTTCCACATAAATGTGTTTTATTTAAAAAAAAAAGTATAAATGTGTTTAATTTTGATAACTATTGTGCTTTTGTTACATAGAATAAAACAGTTTATTTAGATAAAGGATGGTGATTTTCATGTTTGTTTACTACTTGTGTCAAGTATGAAAAAACACAATATACCAAACAACAACGCGGCAGACGCGGTATAATGAATATACTAAATGAAGTGATTGAACATTCACTATGAATTATTATAATGAATAATAGTTGTCACTTAATTGGAAACAGTAGACAATGAATGGAATGTAAATATAATAATTATTTATGCGTGAGTTATATTACCTCTACCATGTTGGTGCTAATGTTCGCGGACACTTGGGCATCTTTGCGTGGTGATGTATATCTGTTAGCAACATATACCTACTTATATTTATACATTATAATATTATTAAATAACAGTGCGTGATAGTTGTGGTTTGAATGAAGATGTAGTGACAAAAAGGAATGCTTCGATGGTTTGGCCACATGGAATGGATA
The DNA here is from genome assembly GCA_905220615.1 of Tinea trinotella. Classification (NCBI taxonomy): domain Eukaryota; kingdom Metazoa; phylum Arthropoda; class Insecta; order Lepidoptera; family Tineidae; genus Tinea; species Tinea trinotella. Next base: position 272,854 of record HG992307.1, on the reverse strand, counting down.
AGTGAAAGTGGATTGACGAAAGTAATTTGTTAATCTCATGTTTATGGATGCGCCAGACCCCGGACCAAATCGGAGAAATCCTCAAGAAAGCTGGGTTGCCTAGTGCCCATAATCATAGAGCTTGTATGAAGAGAATTGTGGATGTGAAGGAAGCGAGGGAGTTGTGTCAGGATCGTAGCAAGTAGCGCTCGATTGTCTCTGCCTATCCCTGTGGGATAAGGGCACGACAATTTTATTGATTGTTTATTAAATAAAGACAAACAATAGTATTATAATATTTACATGGGTGTCATTATATTTATTTGTGCCATTTCCTTCTTCAAATTAGATATTATCTCTTCATATCTCAACGCATCTTTTTTAAGTCTTCTTATTTCTCTGTGTGAACACAAATATGAGTTTAGGTAGGATACGATAAGGTATTATTAATTTTTATTTAGTAAACATAAACCTTTGATTTATTAGTTTTAAATTAAAAACATTAAAATGGATACGTTAGAATTTTTCGTCTTCGTGCTGAGGTTTAATTGGTTTCAGTTTAAAATAGACCCTCGGTCTAACAGTATTAAATAGTAAATTTCTTAAAATATGAATAAAGAAAGATTATCTAAATCAGTGGAAACATATTGCACTGACGAGCTGCAGACACGGTGAGAGAATCGGACTATGCGGTGATGGAGTGAACCGGAATCCTCATGTGGTAGTTTTGAGAAGCGCGGATGGGGATAAATTGGTGTTTAAAGATGAATATCGAAAGATATACGATGACAATGTGATGATGATTTTGAATTAGAGAATATTTTACTTCGCTGACTGACCAAAACTTGTTTTTCAATGTCTGTAATGTATCTATTATAATTTCATCTATGCCGGCATAGTGAATGCGTTTCATATGTCAAGTCAATGTCAAAAATCACTATGTGAATATATGAATGCTTACCTCTCCTGCACAATATTCTCTTTCTGCAGATTTTGTATTACTCTTATATCAGATCTGTCTTCTGATACACTCTCCTGAAATATATTATTCTATTATTATTAGCTCATTACTTTATGAATTACTTAGGAATGAAAATGAATCGGCAGTCGAAGGTTAGGTGCGTCTTTACCAGCCCATGTGTTCTCTCCATCCTATAACCGTGGAACCTTCAAGCGATGCGTGAAACAGCACCACTGGCAAGCATAGTGACAGCGAGTAGGAGCAGCCGTGAAGACTCGGTTTTTCCAGTCGTCGGCACTCATCAGGCAGGTTGAGGTCAGATGTCGTGTCACAATACAAAATATAAAAATATGTATTACTCATGGCCATTAGCGCAATGTGCACGCGTGCGACTTGTTCTATCCAATTCATAACACTTATAATAATGTCCATCAAACTAGGCCGGTAGATGCGACTTGCAGTTATTAATTTGCAAGTAGACTCCGACTCGCTCCAAAAACCGACAGCCGATGGGGAAGAAAGGTTCTAGATTGGAGATGACAAACCGGCAGACGCAGCGTAGGTAGGCCTTTCACTGACGACATAGTGAACGTCACGAATAAACAGTGGATCCAACTGGCATGTTGTCGCTCTGAATGGCGTTCTAAGAGGGAGGCCTTTGTTTAGCAGTCTCTTCAGGTGCTCCTGCAATTGTTTCCAGGAGTGCGTCCTGCTTAACATAAGGCGGGATGCTGTCATATTAGTGCCACAATATAATAAATATTTTTACTACTAAGCTATGACTACATACCATATAAGTAATATTAAAATAAAACAACAAAATGGACACGGCACAAATAATTTATTAATTAATACATCACTTCTCAATTTTTTTGATAGATTTTGCGTCACCACTCTCTGCAACGACCTTTTTTCGACTGCAACAAAAACAAATTATTGTATTCAATCATAATATCAAATTATTATTAGGCAAAGATACAGTTTAGTATTTTTACTATACTTTTGATAACATTTGAAATATAAAGAATTATAGACTTTTATAACATAAACTATAAATATATCTAAAAAACCATATAAAAATCACAATGTGTTGTACTGACCCATCCACTGATCCGAAGATATCTTTTTCCGTGACCTCATAAAACCTCATGTCTTCAAGCGAGCAATTGTCCATGTCGCGCAACCTCCTCAACACCTCCAGCAGACCTCTCACGTCATTGTCCTTCCGCGCGAGACAACGCCGTAACGCGAACACCTCCGCACGCAGCTCGCATATCATCTGCGTCCACCAATTACACAACTTTTACGTATTAAATATACACACGCACTAAGCACAATTAAATTAAATACATTCTCCACAATTGCTCAACAAGTAATTCTATTAATTAATATTGCATAATTAAATTGACAATGGGCTGGCCACATCGCTTGAAAAACCGACAACCGATGGGGAAGAAAGTTCTAGAGTGGAGGCCACGAATCGGCAAACGCAGCGTGGATAAGCCTCCCACTAGGTAGACTAGCGACATAGTGAAAATCACGAATAATCAGTGGATGCAACTGGCATCTTGTCGTTCGAAATGGCGTTCTAAGGGGGAGGCCTACGTTCAGCAATGAACGCCCTCTTGCTAATGATGATGGTGACATAATTAAATAGACAGGAAGGAGTTGTGTGAAGAAGAAACCTTACAAGTATAATTTATGATATTAATGTAATTATAGTATGTGCATAATGACCTCCTGTTTCCTCCGTGCCTCCAGCAATACAGCTGATGTGGCCTCCATTTCCAATTCGCTGACGGCGCGCGCCAACAATGTGTTCTGTGCAATGAGATCAGTCACCCACGAGCGTAGCGTAGCCACTAGGAGCTGAAAGAGACCATTACTATCAATGATGTTAAGTGAAATGAGCTAGATACGTTATACACACCAGTTTTAGTGTTCGCAACCACGACAAAGTGGAAGTAGGACGGAATCATAGTTATTGAGAGCGTAAAAGAGACAAATATATGCTGCTCTGCATCGCGACACGGAATACATGTTTGCTTATTGGCAACATGTATTGGCTTATTCAATGTGCCTCTTTCGGAGCGCGTACAATATTTATGTACGTGTTTTCTTATTGAAACATCATTGATTGCTACCGATGCAGCAACAGTTGTGCACACCCATTAATACCAGTACCAGCCAACTTCAACAACTCAGGGATAAGCTTTGAGTGAGTGAGATTGTATTCGTTGTATACGTAAGTGTCACATATAACAGTAAGCATGTATATATATATATATGCACATGTAATATATGTGCGAATAATAGCAGGCATCACCTTTTGTTTGTTCCTCCCTCCTGTCCTTTCGATGTGTTCAATCCTCTCCTCATAGACCCTCTGAACTTTTTGCAGCACTGACAGCCCCACAACCTCCGCCTCGCAATCAACAACTGTTGAGGTCATTTTATAAACACCTATCCCTAAACGCCCTACACAAAATTACTTACAAAAAAATAAAATCAATTCATTTGATGTAAAATGACTTTTTTAGATTACATCTGTTGTTATGACAAATGTCTTAATTATTGACAGAGTTTTTACTTTATAAATATACCAGCTGCTTGAACCAAAAAGTGTCAATGGTCAACCGCTGCACTACAATTATTGAAAATAACAGAACTCTCTAAAGTTATTGTTGAACTTTTTAGCTGCGGCGCTCTCGGACTTCTGTCTACTGTCTAGTATAATATCAATAATGATATTATACTATGTTTGATGCAACCATGAACATGTTTGTGAATAAATAAAACAAAATCATATTTTGCAATGTTATTTTAATTTCAAATATTCTCGTCAAAACATAATAGCAAAATCTTAATGTATATGTAAAACATTTCATAAATGCATATATCTACTTAATAATAATAATAATATTACATTAATCACTAATCTCAATGTTTTATATAATATGTAGCAGTGATAAATGGCACAAACTGATATTTCAATTAATAAGGCACACGGCAAATGTGAATATAACAACTCAATCAGTCATTTTGTATAATGTTACCCTTAAAAGTATCAGATACAGTCAATCAGCTAATAATAATAATAATAAAGTGAAATCGATTAAAAGAGAACACAGTCTAGGAAATACATGAACCCTATCTGCCGTATGGTAAATAAGCTCCAGAGTCCTTTTGGAGATTTTTTCTTAACTGACATCTTTGGGGAAGAGCGGCCATTTTCGAGATAGAAGGGAGGGGATGGGAGGGGATTACCTAACCGTCTAAGAGTCCACTTTTTACTCACTAGGAAAAATGGTAACCGAAAAATCTCTCGGTTTCGAGGAGGGGGGTGAGGTTGGAGGACCTGCATATAAAAGTCCAACGGTTCAGAGTAGTAATTTAGGATTTAGCATTGAAAATGTTATAAAACAATAAGTGAAAAAAAAACTGCGTCTTGCCGAATAAGTTTCTCAACGAGCCCACAAACGATAGATGTTGCTGACAGACATCCCCCCCCCCCCCCTATCCTCCCTCTAAAACTGTCCCTAAAAAGGTAACATGGTTCGTTTGTCTCGCCGAACATTTGTACACTTACTACGTAAATATGTGTAAACAGCAGACAGTTAGGGTTCCTGGATTTTCTGACGCGCCATATTCTACACTGAGAGGTAAAACGTAAGATTTGCCATCGATAGAGGATAATATCTCTTTATTTAATAGAAATAACTCTATGATTCTATGCCGTGCCTTTATCTACTTGTGGGATGCAATATGCATTCGTATCGCATCGCTGAGACAATAAACACTACACATCACAACACTCCGTTTGCCTTAATTATGTAGAATTAGTGTTGAATAATTTCACACTAAGCTACAACACTATCAAATCCAATATGGCATCTTGCTAGAGATTCAATTACTTCTCTCGGTCAAACAAAAAGATAGACGGAGCTTTATGTACAAGCATAGACACAAGCCACTATTTTCTGTATGCGCGAGTGTCATACGGTAAGGTGCCAGGGGCTTATGACGGCCTGCATCAGGTGCTACTCGTTTGCCCACATTGCAAACATAAAAAGCGTATGTGAGGGAATTGTGTTTGCTGGTAGGAGGCGCTTCGTCTATCACTTTTGTTCTAAAACATTCAGATGGAAATATTATTTACAAATTGTATATTATAATTTATTTTTTTTTGGTATATTCATTTATTTGTTTTGCACAATCCAAACAAAATGGTCCTTCGAGCCGGCCAGCAGCGCGCCCTTGTGTCGACATAGTGATAATAGTTTTACACCTATAGTCAAGGTTACTTATAATCTTAACACAGCATTGTATAGGAGCAATATTTATTACCTGAAATTCAAAAATATTGCATAAAATTATTATTATTTTACATTACGTTATATTGACACGACATATGTAATTTTGTCTGTGACTCGACATCTCATTTAGACTTGGCTGAAGTATTGCCAATTGTATATTAAACGTTGCAAATCCAATATCTCGCAAGCGATATTCGGTGTGACCGTAGCATATATGCCCGCAACGATGCAAGACCATTAAGGCCGGTGTTGGCCTCGCACGGAACATGCGTGCGCAGGAAGATCTTCCTTTCCCTTTCGCACGCATACCTTCAAAGTGGTATTTATATACAATTGGTGTTTATTAAGCTATGGCATCATCACTAAACTCCAGCCAATTTTAAACTGATCCCTAAACCAGTATATAGTAATGAAGAATATGAGTTATTGTATCTACTCCTAATTTGTTTACTATAACTTAATAATAATAAAAACTTACCTAACATAATTTGGATCACAGCATTGAGACTAGTAAAATAATTTGAGTTGTTCATATGTGATGAAGAATATGATATTCCATGGTCCCATTCGCAGCCATGTTGGGATGAAACCTTTGTACAGTGACATCATGCCTTCGTTGCGAACACTCTGGAATAATAAAACAATGAAGAGAATTGTGAATGTGAAGGAAGCGAGGGATCGTGGCAAGTGGCGCTCCATTGTCTCTGCCTATCCCTGTGGGAAAAGGCGTGACAATTTGATTGATTGATTGAGTGTATTAAAACACATTATTGAGACGTGACATCTTACCTCCGCTTGCCTGAGCTCCAACGTCATAAAAACCGGTTGCTTCAGTCGCCGTCACTATGCCGGCCACTATGTGTTAGTTTATTATGATCATTTTAACATACCTGTAGGAAGCAATCAATGGTCCCTTTGTATATGATTTGATTATGCGCCGATGTACCGTCCTTTAATAGTCTTTGATTCATCAGACGTGTCTATAAAATAATATTAGAAATATTTGTGTTATTATTAAAAATAAGCACATACTTGCACTGGCTCTGGACGTTTGTGAGCAGATAGCTGGTAGTCATGGCTTTCTCTGTAATAGTACCACCACTATCGAGGGTACAGACTTTGAATTTTAAACAAACATTTTTTATTTACATTTCTATACCAAGCTACCAAAGTGCTTGTATGATAGAAACAGGACAACAAAATTACATATATCAAAGATACATTGGTACCGGCAAGTGGTTTTGAATCCGTGGTCTCGGCTTGCGTAACCATTGCACTGCCACTACACCACGGTCGCCTGTATGGTGTAGTCAAATTGTCCTCAACTTGGCCGGCATAGTGGATACGACAGCTACTTGCAGATAGTTAACTGTAGTAGCTGTCACCTACATTCATATTATGCACGCCAGCTCAACTTCAGGCGGGGTTGCTGTAATATTTTGAGCAACATTTTTTTTTTACAGTGACGACGACTAAAAAAACCGAGTTAGTTCCCGGCTGTCACTATGCCGGCCTATAAAATGTGTAATGTAAATTACCCTGATGACGTCCAATGGTGTGCTGGCAACGGCGCTGCCAAGGCTCGCGAGGAGGCTCGAGGCGAAGTGATTGGCGGGGGAGTCACTGAGTCGTGGCAGCAGAGCACGCTTGCACGCGTCGTACGCTGGCAGCTCAACCGCTGCTATGACGGCGGCGCGTTGGCTCGTGGGTGCCGCACCACGCCATAGACCACGCACGCCCTCCGATGCGCATATGCCACGCACGCACTTCACTATGCTGCGCTTCTCCTCACCCACCTAAAAACCAGTGCCCTAAGTATACTGTCCTTTCACACACGTAATACCAGCGCTAGTCGGGGGAAACATCCGCATTTAGTCGACAGAGTCGGCAGTCGAACTAATCAACAAGTGGAATGCTGTACCTGCCAATGTGTTCTTTCCATCCTATAACCTTGGATCCTTCGAACGATGTGTGAAGAAGCCTTTGGCCGGCTTAGTGACGACGAGTGGGGCAGCTGTGTACTGACTCGGTTTTTATAGCCCTCTTGGTTATCATCAGGCGGATCGAGAACAGATGTCGTGTCACAATAAAAAGAAAGTATACGAGGCCCGTGGCAAATTCATTGTATAGGGCCCTCTCTCTATAATATCTTTTATAATATAGAAAGTAATTTGAATTATTGTGTCGGGGCCCATCTTGCCCCCCTATTCTTACGCCACTGTACATAACGTTTACATTCGCCTCTTGTCTGGCTAATGAGGAAACATCATCTAATTATTACCCAAGTATTATATTATTTATAAATTAGCTTTTATATAATAACGAAGGTTTGGGGTTCACGGGCTCTTGCTCTATTTACCTTAACATTTCTAAAATTTTATGCCTCCCATACATAATTTTTTACCTTTAAAAATTGTTTTGTTCCCCTAATAAATATAAATGATTACAATTACAATTACAAATGATTCTATTAAAAAATAAGAATTTGCCTTTTTTGTTAAATTTGTCACCGATATCTAGGACATTCTATTTAAATAACCCAATGTGAAAGGGTTAACGACATGTGGAGTCCATTTTTAGATTGCCCCCCTGTGGGCCCCACTTTGGGAAACACTGCCCTCATAGATAGAGCCTTTGATAGAGTCCTAACTTGTTGCGCCAGGACCTTTGTATCTGTATCCCTTGGCCACATCGCATCGTGTGCTTTGCTTCTACAATGTATGAGGCACAGACCTGCATTCTCACTTTGAGTACGTCCGTTGGGTTCGCGATGGCGCTCGACAGTCCGCCGGCGAATGCTGCGCACGCTGTGTTCGTTGGCAAATGCTCGGCGGTTGGGTCTGCCCGCCGGGACATTATTGCCTTCTTCAACGTATAATAGGTCCCAAATTTAATCGTACCATATGTTGCTTGGCGCACCACCGCCGGCCATATTCTGCAAATTAATAAATCGAACAGTTCTTTGACTGCACATCGATAGTAATACAAGTTGCTACTGTCCAACCTGATATAAGCTATTATAATTGCTTTTGGTATGCATAATTTGAACCATAACAAAACGATGGTGCGTGCCCAACAATGGCATGCATACAATTCAATGAATAGGCAAATACATATATAGACAATTGATTTACGTAAATATATAGCAATATCTATTACTATATTAAATATATAAGGCCCCAAACGTATATGAATCAATCTAATAAATGCGCCTTTATCCCACAGGTATAGGCACAGACAATGGAGCCATAAATGTATTCTTGTGTTGTTATAAAAGTTATAAGTGGTATATGGCAATGTTTGTGCATTCGATTTATAAATTATTAATAACATTTTCTATTTCCAAGATGGGTCAGTCATGATTTATAGTTGAGTGAGTGTGATTGCGTAACAACATCTGAGAGGCACGTCTCACCACGCCCCTGCCAATGTTTACCAACACTCAATGTATTATCTGTTTGTAATAATATATTTTTATTGCATAATATATTATTATTATTGCCGATAATATAAACAATAGCGTAATAATGTGTTTATTATCACACTGTGCTAATTCACGATTTTGTCCCATGTATTATCTGCAATTAGTTATAAATTATGTAGAGGCAGGTTTTTGGCTGTGGGTTATGGTGGTGCGGTGTGACCATGTTGATTGGGATTTATGTTTATTCAAGTAGGCTGGTTCAATCACATTTGCATGGGATTATAAAAAATGATTATGTCAATGTAGTAGTTTGAAGCTGCTGTAAAACGAAATAGTACACATGTATTTAATTAAAAGTATATTATGATGTATATTAAACATGGCTTTGTACATTGTTAAGTCCTCATCCATAGGCTGATACTGCATGTCAGCATTTGTCATACAATTGTACAATGTTTAATGTGTATGCATCACACCATATTGAATCTCATGAAGCCATATAAGCCTGCCTAAATGAGGAAATTATTGCTTCTTTACTTTATCCTTTTTTTATTTGACTTATGAGAGAACCCCACTTCATATTAATCTAAAGTGTGCTCCACAAATGGATGTGACTGCTACTACAGTCAAATAACTGTAAGCTTATAGCTTGTAAAACTTATTTTTTTAACCATTTCCATTAGTTTCATACCTACATTATTTTCTACAGCTTTCTTTAAACCAATTGCAACAAGAATGTTCCTGTAACTAGTTTTCGTTATCGGAAAAATGTTAGCGTTAAGTCTCAAAAAATTTAACAACGCACCACTACTAATAGTTTGATTATGAACAGTTAAATCAACTTACCCACAATACAATGCTTTGACACCTTCCTGTTGTGATGTCTTAACAAAGCAGTCAACCATGCCCGTGTAGCGCAACTCCACATGCTGGGGATCTATTTTCTGCCCTTGGATTTGAAGACGAGTCTTTGTTGTGTCAATGGGGAACGTACCTAAGGAACGTACCTGTTTAATATGAATCTAATAGGCAGAATTTAAGATGTGATTATGAGGACATGGTAAAAAATATACTCTAGGGAACATCCGAAATGTGGTGAAATTAGCTGGCATTTTATCAGCAGTGGATACTCGCAGACTATTCTCTGTGGCAGTAGCTGCCTCTGCTCATAGATTGCACTTTGAGCTTAACACCAGGCAATGTGGAGCAAATGTAATAACACTTTTAATAGCACCACTGATGAGACATACATAAAAAGTCCTCATAATTATATTGCATGCTCTTACATCATTGATAACATTCATAAAACAACCATAGCAACATGCATAAAGTAATATTACACACCAAATTCAGCGACGATGGAGGCTAGCCCGCCATAAATGAATGGTCTCCAATCTCTATCTCCCATTACAAGTGAAAATACACCAAAATACTACTTATATATAACCTGATACAAACGCGGCTAGATTGCAACTATATCAGAACTATTTCGATTTGAAGTGATATATAGATATTGTTGAACCCATCGAGCTATAAGTTTTTAAAATATTATTATATTTATACTATAACTCTCCCCCACACACGCACACACACGAACCACACGCGACACCGCCGGACTGCGCCGGACATTGGCTGAAAGCTGCTGAATGTTGACCACGGAAGTTGACAATTGTTTTTTATGGCTTGGTTTTTAACGTGCTTTGTCAAAGATATAATTATTCAATAATGTTGTTAAAACATTGACAAAAATATCCGTTTGTTATTACCAATGGAGCTCAGCTAACATTTGATTGACCTTTAGATTATATAGCATTAAAGATACAAAAATGTTTAAACAGCCTATAATTCTATGCTATATTATAAATATTTATCAAAATTAACAGAGATGTGTTAGCCTCATATGTAAAGTATTGAGCTACGCAAATGATAATAATAAAAAATATTTATAATTTTAGTATAGTTTTTCCGCCACTGTACTAAAACCATCATCGTTATCCTCACTCTCTCGTGTAAGTCTGCTCAGACAGAACCTCAGATCATATAAGTATATATATGATATGATATGATCTGAGGACAGAATATAATTGATAAATATTTATATTATAGCATAGTATAATAGCATTATAGGCTGTAAGAACTACGAATCCTTTGCCTTCAATTAAACAACATCACATAGCTTCGCAGTATATTATTTTAATATTCAATCATTAAATCAATAAATAATTCAATCTATCGAATTAGAAAGTAAACTTTAAAAAAATAATACTTACTTTTTTTTCTAACTTTTTTAGTTATCCCTGATTAGTGAAAACCGAACAGTTACTTAGGTACGTCGACTTAATTAACACTTAATTACAAACTCATTATTAAGAAGCATTGAGATCTTCATTTAAATGAATTTATTTCATTTATAAAGAAGTGAAATATAATCGTGATGCATGTACTAAATGCTTTGTCTTAAGAGAAGTACATTAACGTTATTTTCTGTATTTGTAACTAAACTTACCAAATATTTATGTTTCAGAGAAAATGCATGACAAATACAGCAATTATCAGGGTGCGACCCCAACAACTCCATCCCCATCTTCACCTACAAATGTTGTCAGGTTTGATAAAGAATATATAAAGTCACTTCCAGGTGCGTTAAAGGTCGTTCAAATGGTAAGTTCACAAAAATATAACGCAGTTTGAGTTGACTTTGAATGAGAGTTATATCAATACAATAAGAGCCTCTAACTAAATGGTTTATTTGACCTTTACTAGCCTGATGGTAAGTAAGGGAATGCCTAAGAATGCTGACGACTGAAAAAACCTGATTAAGTTATAGAGGTTGCTATGATTGTAGAAAACAAATTGGTGCTGCAATAAATGAAGGGCATTAAGGCAGGCAAACTGAAATCATTGGTGATTGTATGTTATGGCAGTATTGGCTGTAACATTTGTATTATGGTATATTGATTGCACCATTTATAATTGAATTGCAGTTCTCAAACTTGATGGCGTTCATCTGCATAAAAGTATCACTCAGCGCTTGGATCTCAGCATTGTTCTATAACATATTGTATTGGTTTGGTATATTGATAACGGGTGCTCTATTGCTCTGCTACATATTCCATTTGGTGGAGAAGTTTGACAAATTGCCCTGGCTGAGGGTGGAGTTGTTTTATTGTGGCGCAATGGTGATCGCTTACATTGTCACATCCATTATTGCAGCCACATTGGGGGAGAGTGGCGGTTATGCGGTTGGGGTGAGTTGTGACATTCATATTACGAATTTCAACATATAGCGTCTCAATAAAAGGAGTTGATATTTTGCAGTCAAATAGCTATACATAAATTTAATTTGATTACAAAGGAGGAAACTTTCTTGTTACAGAATTACCTTTAGTTCCATAACAGGCAAGCAAAGTGAACATGGCTGCTTCTGCTCAGTTCATGGACTACACTCCAGTTTAACATGAGTGAAGTCATAGGCTGCATATAGCAAATATCAATTGAATTTAATTGTCACCCCTTTTTCACATGGATAGGCAGAGACAATGGAGTGCCATTTGCCATGGTCCTCTCCCTCGCTTCCCTCTCATCCACAATTCTCTTCATACAAGCTCTATGGTTATAGGCAACTTCCGCTTTCTTTTTTTATTCTTTATTGTGACATGACATATGACAGCACCCCGCTTGATGTCAGGCTGGAGTGTGGTCCATGAATGGATGTCACTGCTACTACTATTAGCCATTAATATAATTATTAAATATTACAAATAAAAGCTATGAAACAAATATTTGCTCTGACCGGGAATCAAACCCAGGACTTTACTCGCAACAAACCAATCTCTGACCGTTTGTCCACACCTGTTCTTAAAGGATGTCTCCAATTTGGACAATATGCCCTTCATATATATATATAGCAAATATAGTTTATTAATTTTTGTTACATCCAAAAATTCACAAAGACATTTAATATATTACATTTAATATTAATGAATAATAATTTAATTGCAGTTCTTTGGTTTGGTAGCAACTATTGCATATGGTTTTGATGCATATCTTAAATTCATGGCATTGAGGAGAGGATTGCCACCACAATGAAGATAAACACATTCAAATTATAAGAGTACAATCAAACCATTGCAAATACAATATACTTTTTAACATATTTAATGGATTCCAACAAGAAGTAACTACACATCTAATTTTATTTTATACATCTCTATAGTAAGCAACTAAAGGTGTACATAGAAACCCCTGTTAGACGTATCATGCCTGTGTATGTATTGCCTCACAAATGTTACAATCAGGCATTATCAAATGTTTGATGCTATATATATTTTATTATGACTCAACATATGCCAGCCGCATCTGATGTTAAGCTGGAGTGTGGTCCATTAAAATGGTGTGACTGCATTTTATAGTTAAATAATTGTAAGATGCAGCCACATATTAGTCATAAGTTTTAAATGAGAGTCCGTTTTTTGATTCAACACTCATGCCCACCTCCAGGCAGATTTTGTGTCGCAAAAAACGGACTATTTATTCATATTTAGGAATATTATTTAGATACTAATTTATTTTCAACTTGGTGTTATAATATATTATGGTAATCAAGGATTATTGTGCCATTTGCTATATATAATGGGTGTCTCATTAAGAACTTGAATTAAAAATATGTATTTATTTAACATTTTTTTCCACATATGTATGGAGGTAGTGTTGACACATGAAACAAAATATCGGTTAAATGGCCACCGTTGGTCAGTTGGCAGGTATGCACCCTTTTGACAAAATTTTGCAGTAAGTGCTGCTGGATTTGACGAATTTGACGTGCAATTTCTTCTTTGAGTTTCTCAGTTGTGTCAGGGTCGTTCGCATAGACCTTACTTTTCAAAAATCATCCCTTTATTTGTTTGTTGACGAAGCCGTTGAGGTAGAAATGAGCCTTGTCACTAAAGATTATTTTGTTGGGAAATTCATCGTCAGTTTGCAGTTATTCCAAGATCCAGTTGGTAAAGTTTCTGCGCTGTTTATGATCGTTAGGCTACAACTGTTGAGTCAGCTGGATTTTGTAAGCATGAAGGTGTCAATCTTTTTTCACAATCCGTTGAGTGCAGCGATGAATGTTTAGTTCCTGGCTGTTCCTTACAGCTGCGATGTTTTCCGCCGATCTATTCGGCCGATGACGGGTAAGGTCTTTTTCATCTTTCAATGAAAACGTCCTTTAAATTCAAATACTCAATAGTAGGCCGCGACGGTCAACTATGCACGCCGAAATGATCTCGTAACTTGCTAATCGTCACAGTAAAATTTTCCCCGTTCTTATAATGAGTTTTCACTATTAACAAACGTTCTTCCAACCTACCTATAACTCACCATTTTCGTAATGGGGCGTTCTCACGAGGCGATTTGAGTTGATCAACTGCGAAATCGTTCGAGATTTGAACCGTCTGAACAGACTTTCAACCAAATTGAAGCAACAAATATCTATTCAACAAAAGTTAAAGACTTTTCAACTTTTGTTGACTCAACTGTCATTAATTTTTTCTTTCTTCTTGTTTATGGCTTTAGTATTTAACTTGCCAGTGTCAAAGTAAAAATATATAATATATATTTTTACTTTGTTTAACATAAACCATATTATGGTTTAATGTTAAAACATTGTCAAGTAAATATGAAGATGAAGATAAACCACGCGAGTAATTCATCGAATGATGACAATGATCGGCGCGAATGTGTATTGTTTTCCTCCGTTTCACCAGTTTTTTGTTTTTATAAATTATGGAATCCACGAAAAAAATGCTTAACCATCACAAATAAGCAATATACACTTCCTAATTTCTTCATTATCCGCCATTTCGGTCATGAATATTAAGTCGATTATTAGAGATTGTATTTGTAAATAGTCTAGGTTTAGTTTATAATAGGAATGGCATCGCCATTTAAAAAAAAAAAGAGTCGATTATTATTGAATCGTGAGAACGCTACCGTCAATATCTGCTTTCGAATTTTTGTTAAACGACAAATATTGATCAACTGAAATCGCCCGGTGAGAACGCGGTGTAAATGTCTATGTTTTGTTTAAACATACACCAAATATGGCTGACTCAACAGTTCACAGTCGAAAATGGCGCGCAATTCAAAATTCATGTTCTTGCTGAGACACCCTTTATATATATTAAATAATGTATATAGGATTTATGAAATTAATCCTTTCTTTGAAGAAATGCCAGGGATTTAAGTATTAATGACAAGAATGTAATTATTTTATATTCTTCTATTTGTAATTGTCTTTTTATATTATACTGTCATTTTACTGTTTGCAACTGGTCACACTCACTTTGAGGGTAATTCTATTTTGTATTAACATACTTCACACAAGTTCATATAGTTATGTATGAATTTTGCAATTAATACATTTTTTATGCATTTACATGTACCAGTTTTAAATACACCACCAGTTTTACACCAATTAGTTTTAAACATTATTTAACCCTTAATGTTTAAACATTATTTAAACATTATTTAACAAACATAAGTTAACCCTGGTTAATATATTGTTTTTTTTAATATAATATAAGTTTTAAGTAATATTATTTCTTTGTACGAAAGAGCACTGATATTTTTAATATTGTTATTATGAAAAATAAAACACATATTAATAATAATTGTTTATTTTATTTAATAAATTATATCCTTAACATAATTGTACAAAAATAAAATCCAATAAAGATTAGTGGAATTTCAACTATGATTACAAATCAACACATCTTGTAAATGAGATGAATGACGTAAATGACATCAAAAGACTGCTTTGCGAAGGCCAAACACTATTGCTGTGTATGGCAATGACGCCATAGAAAGATGTTCTTTAGACACAACATCCGACATCGCCTATTTTAAATGCCGGCCTAGTTGCCTGATGGGAAGTCCGATAGCGCCGACTGTTGAGAAAACCGATTCAGTTTAAGGTTGTTAATTCAACAAGAATTCTTTTATTTTGGCCAGGCCTTTATTGGAATATCTCTCGAGCATTGAACCGCAATATTATACACCTCGCCCTCAGGTGAATAACAATTGGATGTTCAGTTTTAAATACATTTAAAAACTATTTCCTTCCAATCAACCTCCAAAATATTCATCTATTAACTACATACACATTATAAATATTATGTACAAACAACATTTTCACTTACAATTAGTGACAACAATGCAACAACTAATATTTAAAATCTTAAATGCGTTGGTCTTCAACTGATCCCCACAAAAACAGCGGGGAAACATTTATACGAAACTTCATGAGCCAAATTCATAGAGAAGTTTATGTGAAGACAGTCGCTGTCAACCAGCAATCTAATATAATTTAATAAATTATATTTGTATGATAATTTAAATTTGGCAACACTGAGTGAGCATCACATTATGTTTGTGAGCATTTATGTACGAGCCAATGAGCACACATTCATATACATATATTATGATGGAACATTAAAACGGAAATATTCATTATGAATAATTAACATGACGCATTGTCGCTCTGTTACAATTGAGACATTCTAGTGATTGGAATAAATTAAAACGGGCTCTAACGTGATACGCAAAACAGGCTTACCATCAGATGTCGACTAAAATGCATTGTTTCGCGTACGTTGCGAGAAGATTGACCAAACAGTCGAAATCAATCAAATATGCATAATAACATGTTAGGAGCCGTTTTAATCAATCATGTTATATTAACAACAAATGGGAACAAGCATTATTATATTGCTAATAATTATTTATACCAGCTGCACGCTATAATGGTCGTTTTGACGTTTGATCTGTTCATGAAGTTTCTTATTAATTAATAATTACGTGTGAAGAAAAAAAATGTTACTCTTTATTATCACTATCAAGAATGACATTTCTTCCTACGTAATTATTAATTAATAAGAAACTTCACAAGCGGGTGCAACGTCTAAACAACTTATTTACAATAACAATATACATTGATCCTCCCAAACATAACTACATCAACATAAAGTGAATCTCTTTAAAATAGTGCACTATAATACTATTAAGTACATTTGATAGAGGTACATTTTTATAAAAATAAATTATAATATACTCGCACCCCGCCCCGGCTTTGCACGGGCAGTAGAGCATAATATTTTACCTACATAATAGGTACCTATCTATGAACTTTAAAAAATCTCAAAGATAACTTAAATCAGTTTTATGGATTAATAACCAATATTAATATTACTCACTGTTGCTTTGAGGTCGGTATTAATGTGTGAATAGATAGTTTATAATGCACCCATAATGGCGTGTAACACTTCTATTCACCATATCTGTGTGTAATATAAAACTTAATATACAAAATGCGTGTACATAATATATCTTTGGTAATTGAGATTACATTTGTTTACATATATTATTATTATTCACAATATGTACTAACACATAATTAGTGACACATATAAACATAAACATAAACCAACCATTTCACTATCACCGTCAGACAATTGCAATAATCATCTGATGGTGATAGTACATAGAAACTAGAAGTGGCAAATTAAATCAAAAGTTAGAAATTGACGTTTTGGAATGACAGTGTTACCAATCAATTCAGATGCAAATGTCAAATATTATATATTTTATTGAACTTAATGTTGTGCCAGATCTGTTCTGGGCTGCCATTTGTACGATTTTTTGATTATTTTATAAATAGTACGACGCGAAAATGTACGAAGTGAAAAAAATGAAAATTCTCCCTCGGATATCCGCGGAGACGGATACGGACATCCGGCACATCACTAATTGAACTCAATCCCATTTGTCACTAATTTCAAAATGTTATTGATTTATTAGCACGTCACTTGCCACCGCATAAATGAATCACATCATTGATTTAGAAAAGCATTACTTATTGATTAGTGTTTGCTGTAAATATGTATAGGTAACACAAAATACAATTATATTTACTAACATTGATTTACACTTGGCCACAAATATCACTTACAACTAAAATATATAAAAAGTTTTTGTTTTTTTAATAATACTCCAGGCATTTGGGGGCGTCATGACTATACTATTTCCAGTGTAATAATAATGAAATCCAGATCACATCACACCCGCCGCAATTGCGGGAACGTGACTTCCTTCCGTTCAATGTAAAAATATGTAAAACCGTGCGACATAGCAATTCATTTATCAAAATGAATTGCTCCTCAAAATGGTTGATGGCTAACACTTCCTCTCCCAAATGACATTTCAATGATATATTTTATTGGCAACATTTAATGTTCTTATGTAATTGTCATTGGTGTGATTTGTTTTGTCGTCACCGTATGCCCTTGTGCCAGCTCACCTCTTTTCAGTGATTGCACTTTCAGGAAAGCTTCAGCGCCATACAGGACCATTGCCAGATAGCCAAAGAACTGAAATTATTACATCTATGTTAATTAATCATAAATATGCAATGCAATTTATTTATTTAAATGCATAATTCTTACAATAAGGAGTATGTAGGTTGCAACAACTTGAGTTGTACAAAATGATTAACAATAAACTGCATGCATTGTGTGTTTGTGGCAAGTGATCACAAATGAAATGGAGTGGTAATAATTAACTGACACAACGATGCCCACAGGGTTAGGCAGTGGCATCCTACCACTATTTTTAGGGTTATATTATTATTTTATTGTAGCTCAGTATATGCGACAATAAAAAACTCGTGATCATTTTTGTGTGATGATTTACGATTTTCAGCATTGGTTAACTCAAAAATGGGGATAAATGTTTCAAAAACTTTTCCCAATTTCTGACACAACTCTCTTGCTTCCTAACATCTGCAACTATGGTCATACAATTTGTTAAGGAACTCAGCTTTTTGAGAATAAGAAATTATTATTATAAAATATACAAACCCCAGCAGTGGAGTATGCGGCTGAACCAAATGCGACAGCAATTGTTGATGCAATCAAATATAAAAACATGAAAACCACTGATGTTATCATTTCCACCTTCAGCCATGGCATGTTGTGATATTTCTCCACCAAGTGGTAACTATATGAGAGGAGTAATCCACATGAGAACCAAAGGCCGAGCAGTGCCACGATTATGAAGTAAACGCCACGGCCGTTGCCGCGGAACATTGAGCACACTATGAATATAAACCCAAGGAAATTGAATATCTGAAACAATATAGTAATTTATTTAGACTACATTATTATTATTTACAACACTTATGTTTAACAGAATTGTTAATAGTGCTCTTTAATAAATTTATATTCATTTCATAATTTATGCTTTTAATTACCTTTACACTAAATAAATAAGTGTTATGCTTGTAATACATATTTTAACTTAATTTATTTAGGTGCATACACACAACTGGTAACAATTATATTTAATAATTCATAAATTCACAGTTTTAAATTATTATTCTAATATCCTAAATATTTTAATGTATATCCTGGTGTCCTGAAATACAGGTTTTCACCTACCTTGGGCCACCCACTCACACTTAATTAAATTGTAATTTACATTCATTTTATATTAAGTTTTGTTTGTGTGAAATAAATAGAAATTATATACATGGCATGAAGCTTAAAAAAAAATAATTTGTATATATGTATACAGAATTAATAGTGATATTATTATTAATTTTTTAATTTACATTTCTATACTAAGCTACTAAAGTGCTTGTATCATAGAAACAGGACAACCAAGGTACATATATTAAAAATACATTGGTACCGGTGTGGTGCTCTCGGTTTGCATAACCATTGCACTGTCACTACACCATGGTTGTCTTAATTTTTTTATTTTATATTATTATCGTTTTTAGAAACACTTATAAAATATGATTAATATGATGCAATTTATGTTAGGCTGCAATTATCAAAGACTTGACAGTGCAACACCAGCCCAATAGTAAATAAACATTGAAACTATTATTATTAAATACATGCCCAAATTTAATTGTTTAAACTAAAACTACTGACAATAATGTTAGTTCAATGTGACAGTAAATTGTGTGTGGTTGAAGTGAAATTGACACATTTAGCAGCATTTGCAATAAATGTGTCAATCTCATCATTACCAGCAGAAATTTCATTATAAAGTGCACATTCAGGCCATTGGCACTATTGCTATATTTATGTGGTGTATTTGTATATTTATGATAGTAGTATCAATAATTTTAAATAAATTGTGGCATATCAAGATTTTATAACAAATAAAGTCTGATATCAACAGAACCTGTCAATTGTTGGCTTTAGAAAAGGCGTAAAAATATTATTAGCATTTCTTAATATCTCAGTTCCATTTATTTGTGTTAATTTAATGTACAAAACATAATCTTCTTAAGTTGTTAAATATATACCTTCTAAAAATTAATAGTGGATATTGTGATTCTATCTCCAACAAGCATCCCTCTAAAATTAAAGATTGTTGGATGAATGAATACAAGAGGTACTATAGTAATTGAAAACATTGACGGTGTATCTGCGTTGATGTCATGTTGTTTGATTATTGAACTACAAAATGCATAATAAAAAGGCAACTTACGATGGCAGCAATCTTCATGATTCCTGGCGCACTTTTCAAATATGAGCTATCAAACCAAGGCTGCGTTATGTACACTGTATTAGGCGAACCATTGCTCTGCGGCAACGGCGGCGCACTCTCGGACATCATTTTTGTAACAACACCTACACTACACTAATTATTATAATTGTTGATGCCTCGAATACTGATTAAACTTCACCTTGGCACTAAATTGCGCATCGATAGTAGAACACCATACATCGCTCCGTGACTCATGTTTAATAGCTAAATTACTAAAAATACAACAGGTTGTTTAAAAACACACGTATTACAATTCAAATTAATTTCTTTGAGCACGTACGTTATATATATATTTGTGCTTAATATAATTTAAATAAAAATATCACAGAATCTCAATAAAATGAAAATTATAGCTCTATACAGACAGAATCACAGAAGAAAACAATAAAGTATTTAAAAAATACAACATGTACATAATCGTCAAACACATCAATTTTTTTTAGTTCAGTTCTCTTATTTTGGGAAGGCAAAGGAAACTCAATTCATACAGTCAGCCTAGTCCTCTTTAAAAGATTTATTATGTCTATATTATGTACAGTTTACAAAAAAAAACACATTTTAACCGTTAATGTATAATTTTATAAATATATTTTAATAGGGCAAAACCACCTTATCTCTGGAATCCGTTTGACCTACTACGTATCAAATAAAAATAAATAAGTAGTATAACGGAGCAAATTAAAATTAGACTATTTTTTTATTTGTGTTTATCGATACTATTGTGCGCTAAAACGATTCCGGTTGTGCCTTCTGTAAATCAAAAGGTCGCTATGGACCCATTCACGTTAAGATTTCTGTCAGATACTGGATCTGAGGTCTGATCACATCTTTGTATCGCAATACAATTTTTTTTCGAAATAAAATAGATATACTTCTAACAGTGAGATATCTCCAGCAGCATTAATAGATTTTGACGTATCTTTTACATTAAAAAAAAAGTTATTGGCTAAAAATGTTGCATTGTCAAAAATGTACCGTTTTGCCGTCCCAAGATAGTGGCGTGAAAGCGATACCGCTGTACCTGATACTTTGAAACCATCGCTTACACGTTTAGTATCATGATACAGAATCAATGATACATGTTGCGATACAAATCTCAGCGTGAACTGGGGCCATAACAAGATAAATAACTCGGTTAACCCGCATTACGTCTCTAGCTTGTCGACTCGAGTTTATTTCCTTTTAACTCGGATTCACTTGGTTGGTAAACAAAATGGCGCACGTTATGCGTAATACGCTGACGGGCCAAGTGGGATGAAGGGCTCACGGGCTATTAGTTACAGTAGCTTAAAGATGCGGGCTGTGCATTGAGTTCGATAAATACTCCATTAAGTATTTAAGACTTAACGCCTATTAGTACATTTTTTAAAGGATATCATTCATTTTGGGCTTCCATGTACTACTTTTGTAATGTCCAATGATGAAAAAATATATAAGTGGTAGTTTCGATACTTGTGTTGATAAAACTAATAACAATTTTGCTTTAAATTGCTGTGCACTTTCATAATTCTGCTTTCTGCTTTGAACTTTCATAATTATGGTTTGATCATTTTGCACACCTAAACTATGCAAAATTACAATGTAATACAAAGTCTTAGTACATTAAGCTATTTTGAAATGTATCGCAACTGCAGTGGCGTAGTGTGGCGGGGGCGAAGGGGGCGGCCTGCCCCGGGCGGCACATTTAGGGGGCGGCAAAATAAAAAAAACTAAAATAAATCATTAAAATTTTAACCTGAAATTCATATTTTTGTTGTACCTATGATTGAAATTCCTAAATAATAGTAATGTTTGTTTTTTTATTTCAAACCCGAACTTTATTTGTCATTCTCATACTAATGTTGGTTTTATAAGTTTTAATATCAAGTACATGCACACTGCAAAACCTATCAATATAATTATATTTCTACTTTGCCCGTTGCAATAAATGTGTTCATTCAAATACAAACCAAACGGCTAACGACATTATTTTCGTCAATGCAACTCGACCCGGGCCAATCCGCGTTGCATCCCGGGTTAGCGTTTTTTACAACACTTTACAAGAGGCCGGCAGCTGGGATGCACAAAAAGATATTGGTAGTGTTTACATTTATGCCAACATTTGTAACTAACGTGACAAACAAACGAACGGATGGTGGGTGGATGTCATGTCAATTGTCAATGTCAGTTGTAGGGGAGAAACATAAGTTTTCTTTTCCTATATTTGTGGTAGTGTGCTCTATTTAACATAGGAAAATCGAAGTATTGCAATAAGTTCTGAATTTATCTTTAGAAGATCAGGCTAAGGTATTTATAATGCCATACTAACCATGTCAAGGTCTGAATGTATTGATTGCTTAATAATTGCTATTTTCAGTGGTGACACAGTATTTTATATACCCAGCGAAATTTAATATAAGAGGTTTACATCTTCGCGATTGGTTCACACCATAGTAAATTGTGAGGATGTGGTAATTTGATTTAGTAGCAATTAATTATAGGTATTAACATCAGTGGGTTCTCTTTTATAGAAGCCGAAGACAAAACTCATTTTAACTATATTTAAAACATAACAATTAAAGATCATACTCTCAGGAAGATAAAATTTTTATGTTGTGGTTTGTGTTTTTTTACTTTTATGTACTAAATGTGATACTATCATAAAAACAGGGCAATCAAAGTACATATTGTATCAAATAGCCAGTGGTTTTGAATAGGAAGTTTAGGATGTAAACTTGTTTTAAGTATTTAGTATTTAACTTGCCAGTGTCAAAGTAAAAATATTGGTTCAATGTTAATACATTGTCAAGTAAATGTAAATATGAGGAAGAACCACAAGATGACGATGATAGTGAGGTTGTAATGATCGTCTTAGTAAAGCGGCGGAAAGCTTTTATTAAACTTTAGAAACAGTCTTGGAGGAAACATAAAGAAACAGGTTTCACATGTTCGCTTAATCAACTTAAAATTATTACTGGATCATTCCACCATTATTAAACATTAATATTTATGAAAAACACAAGCTTTCAAAATAATTTAAATTGTGCATCCTGTTACTTGCAGTTACCCGCCAAAACTCCTTTTGACATGTTCCAAAGTTTGACAGTTACAACTCAATTTTCCCACAGACACATAAGCCTACCATTTTAAAAATACAAAGTGTTCACACATTGCTTTCCTATGACTAATGAGTTGGGCTTCATTTGTGAGGGGAAACACTATGTTGATAGGTGCACTTGTGGACATGTTATCATCATTATAATGTATAATATGAGCAGTTATCAATTTGAAGCATTCAGTTAAACAGGTTCTTATCATTAATTAGGTGTTTTGTTATAATAATTCACGGCGTTAGTCACACATGATTGTTAATTATCAAAACCATTTGCTGATAATACAGTATAGGATTAATAATGACACCAACAGTTTTGCCCAAATTAACATAACACACGTTATGGATATCATTTATCTCTTTTTGGTATCTGAGTTATCAATTGCCTTCACAGCTTGTGAAAGAAAAAACACTAGTCTCCCACCTAAAAGGTAAAGAAAGTAAGGCGTTAATACATAGATATTGTGATGTTCCGCGGGGTCTTAAGGATACATTCAAATGCAAATTTTATTGAAGAAGTGCTTTATTTGCACATTACAAATATCCCAATTATAAGTATGCTTCAAGTCCACTAGTCAAGTCAAACACATCCAAGTTGTATCAAAGTTACAGCTCTTGTTGTCCAACCCGAAGTCCTCGTTTCGCAATCATAGGTATCGCCGTTTTTGATGTCCCTCCGGACATTTTCGCGCCAGCCGCAATCCTTAATATTGGACTATTGGAGCATTATTGGTTATGTTGTTTTCATGACACGGCTTTGTGCTCTAACAAAGGAGTCTTGCGAACTTTTAGTTTTGTTCATGTGGATGCCATTGTTGTTTGTTTATTTACATTCAGTAAATTCCAAAGCCAATCTAGAAAAATCGCTCTCCCTGTGGCTCAGACTTCTTGTTTTTTTAAGCATGATATAACATGTGTGTAAAGTTAATACAAACATTAACACATATTATACATAATTATATATATATATATTTGATGTGTTTTAGCTAAGCAGCTGCAACCAGAATGGGTGACATTAGTTTCCCTGGCCAACACACAACGACGACAACAGTGACATCAAGCACCACAGTGCAGACAAATATTAGATTTGATTCATCATATGTTAAGACACTGCCGGGAATATTAAAGTGTGCACAAGTGGTAAGAATACATACTTCTTTTTATTTGCATGGTTCCACAATCACCTCCCAGGATTTGCGTTTGGAGGGTGATTGTGGGATTGGCAGTTCAATTAATAATATTTAAAAATGCCTCCTAATGATGTGTTTGATGTAATTTATATATACATATAAATTCATTGCCAAACTAAATAATTGTCTAAGAAATGCATAGTTTCTTAGACAATTAACAATTGGAATACTCTGCCCGCCCATGTAATGTTCCCCATTCGTACTGTGAAAAAGGGAGGTAAAACTAGTGGCACAGTGATTGCTACAGAGAGTTTTATCTCTCACTATTTTTGTCGCTCTGGGAATTCCCCTTGCTTACATCAGGTAAGTTAAGCTCAAATGTTAAATCACAAAAAAATCTAGGAATTAATTATTTTTGTGTACATATAAAATTATATTAATGTGTACAAAGTTTTTATTATTATATGATTCGTTTGATTGATTAATTAAATGTTTATTAATTTCAGTTATTGAGCTTGTTGGGCTTCATATGTATATTTGCGTCAAGCTACAGCGGCCTCTCAAAGGGCTCATACTTCAGCACAATTGCAATGATTGCATTCTGGTTCACCGGAATACTCCTCGGGTTGTATTTGTTCCATTTCATTGAGAAGTTCTACAAGATCCCGTGGCTCAAACTGGAATTGGGCTTCTGTGCGATATGGACGCTGTTGTATTTAATCGCCGCCGCTCTCGCCGCATCCGTGCCCGATAATCCATATTCGGCCGCTGCCGTGAGTATTTTTATATTGCCACCTAACCTCATGCTGTACAGGGAAACTCCGCAAGTAACAGTTTTATTGTTTAAAACATATGGAAGAGATGCTAACCACCCACTGTTAGCAGACTGGGCAAACAACCACCAGTTGTTCTCTTATTCTATCAATTGTTAATCAAATATCTGTGTCATTTTTTATCAAATACCTATAACCTATAATTGTCATGCATCAAGTTTATTTGAGGATCATTATTTTGTATGGCGCCTGTTTTATATTTTAACTCACATATAAAAAAAGCTGGAAATTGAACATTATCATTTATTTCGTCACATTTTGTTTTGTAGTTCTTTGGGTTTGCGGCGATGTTTGCGTATGCGGCCGATGCGTTCCTAAAATGGCGTCTCGTGAAGTCTGGTGGTCTCGCGCAAGGTACAAGAGTTGTAAGCAAACAAACCACATCAGTCACTGCCCCGCCCAGGGAAGGATATTAAAATGTACATTAACCATATTATGTTTGAATCAACTTTAAGCTGGTGCAGTCTAGTGCACATCTTGGGTGACTGGTCAACAGGGAGAGTTGCAACAGGGACAGCTTAGCATGCACCAGCTCAATGTTGACTTATGTACTTAATGATGCACCATCACTATATCTGCGAACATATCCATGCCTATTTATTATAATATGTATATGTTATATAGTTGTAAGGAGTAAATGCTTAAAATAATAAATGAAAACACATTACAAAGGTTATATATACCTATATGTAATCTAATATAACATAAGTTTTAATTAAACAGAAGACCTTTAACATTTTCGATATGTTGATAGTTTTGTAGTGGACAAATTATATATAACAAAAATGTTAAAGATCAAATACAAAACAAATAGCTCTCTCATAAAATCTGAAAGTTGCTAATTTTGTATCTGTTTGTTATGAAAGGCTCTGAGTTGAACAAAACAATGTTTATATAAAATGAAGTATTTATAATAACTTTTTGTTATTAATAAGTTTATTTGCAAATCATTGAATAATATTAGATAACGTTCATGTTATTTATTTAGTCAAAGATGCTATGTTACCTTTTTACTTAAGTTTTGTTTTTTAATTGCATTTTAACTGCTATTTAATATATGTAATGACTCCATAATGGCAGATGTTATGTTTTATTACAATTATTCCAATAATATTAATGGTAATGTTTGTCATTTAATATGCAACGAATTGTTTGTATTATGTTTGTTACATTTGTTAAGGTACCTTGATTCACTCATATGTGATGATGTACAGGATTATAATGAATTTATATTTACACCATTTGTTAGCACCAAAGTGACTTTATTATCAAATGTAATAATGCACATATATTTTTGTATATAAAATGCATTTACATATATATATTATATAACTGTACCTGAGAGTGTTATACATGAATGTTAAATATGTTATTGCTCACCTTAATGTTATATTTGTATGAATTTATTTATTGTTATTGTTATTATAAGCGCTCTCTACACGTGTGACGGAATCATGACATTTGCCTTATTGTGCATGTTCGTGTGTTATGCAATACTGACACTTATGTGCACACAATGCATTCGGATTGTTGCTCACCCATTTAACATGCGACATCTTCCATCATATATTTACGGTAGATACCAAACAATTTGGACTTAACACACACAAAGAGCCCTAAAATAGCTACAAAATACAACCGTTTGTACTATTTTCACTTGTGGCATTAAAAAGAAGTCAGAATATACATTTTTACATTCGTAATTTAGAAGGTTGTCACTAGTTTTGAATAACAAATGACGGAACAATTATGCCGCTACTCTTACTATCACGTGACTTTTAATTAAGCAGTATTAAAAGTCAACCACAATTATAAGTGGTTGTATTTGCAAAAAAGTAGTGCCAACCTTTGAAATAAAGGAATTGAAGTACAAGTAGTTATCTCTTTCAGTCACACGTGGTATAAACATAATATAAATGAGACAAATAACAATGAATTAGATCTTATTTTAGCAGATTCTATTCTTTCCAAATTCTTTGGTAGACAATGCTTATCCCATTAATGTTGGAGTTGCATTTGTTCTCAGTCCGAAATGATGTATGTGACATTATATTTGTGACAAGTCTATACTTTAAAACAATGTGTTAAGGTTCAGTTTACAATTCACTTACACAGTTTATATTAGCTGTAAGTGAATTATGACGCATGGACACTTTAATGACATTATTTTGCATGGGAGTGTGTATCATATTGAATACCTCAATTGTAATAAATAGTACTAATTGCAATATGAGTGTATTGTGCAGCATGCCCGTTGTAATTGGCACCAGTTCTATGTATAGTTATTGTATGATCCTGTTTGTATACCAAATGAACATATCACTTTCATGTTGACATTCCGTTTGTGTATTATGCAGTTTGTGCATTGGGACGTTATTAGCCATTAATAGACAATATAGAACATGTTATATGAGCTAATAATAATAACAATACGAATTATAATCAACATTATTAAATCACATAGAATATATATTTAACACGTTCACTGCCACTACGATTTGCGTGAAGTTACCTCAGGTGCCACATACATTTCACAGTGGACTCGCTAGGCGAGTCGGTGGCACTGGAGTAAGAAAACACTGGACTCGCTAGGCGAGTCCAGTGGCACAGGGTTTAGGTAAATTTTGTTTTTTGCTATTTTTGTGGTTATTAGAGTCTTTTTTACAGTTACAGGACATTTAAAAGGTGTTTGACGATCATTCCGTATGTTTAAACCTATAAATAAGGCAAATAACTCAATAAATAAAATAATAGGTAAATTTGTTTCGTAATTAAACCAGTGCGTTCCAAACATTTATGAAATAAAATTTGTTGTTAATGTTATATTTTAATACTGTTTCAATTTTAATAGCATTTAATTCTATGAATGTGGTTTCCGATTTAGTTAACATATTTTATTTTTTCTCTAAGAATTTTATTGTTATGTTTATAATAACATAATATATTATAAACAATGTTAATAGTAGGGGAGCCCAAGCGGGGATTTCTGGATTTACTCCAGCGTGACAGATTAAATTATGGGAGATACCTTGTACCCTTTAGAGTATATCTACCAAGTATTAGCCCTTAATACAGGGGGGGGGGGGGGACGTGTACGGCAGCTGGTCAGAATTGAAAAAAAAAATCGATCTTTGAATATACTCGAGCGCGTCAGATTAAGCTAAGGTGAGTTAATTACATACTAATAAATGCACATTTTCTTAATCTGACGGATTGAGTATGACGGAAGAGAATGGGAAGGTCACAAACTTGTAAAAAAAAATCGTCACCTGGACATTCTCGACCGCGGTCGATTTTAATTTTATTTTGAAGAAAAATGACTAAGAAGTACTAAAAAACTATAATCTGTCAATTTCAACAAGCCGAAGTAGCAAAAATCGTTGATAAAGTTTTGTGCGAGCAGTTGCAGTAGAGCATGTATTCCCCACTCCGCGTCTCTCGTTCCCTTTCACTTCTTCTTTATCTATTACTCTCTCGCACAGTCTTAATATACAGGTTGTTACAAAACACCTCCTAAAGCCACTATACTCGTGCGAACATAAAACATTACGGTGGTACAAAAAAGTAATCATACATGTGATGCAAGTACTTTTAGTTACCTCCTTTTGACGTGACAACGTCTTATAAATTGGTTTGCCGGGTGACACTTCAAGAAACTGCGTTACGCTCCGCTCACGTTATGCGCTCACAATGAGAGCGAGTGAGAGGCACGCGTCCCTTCCACTCGGGCATGGTTAGCCCGCCTAAGAGCGAGAGAGACAGACATAAAAAGTGAAAGGCACGCGTCCCTTCCACTCGAGCACAGTTAGCCCGCCTAAGAGCGAGAGAGACAGAGCGAGAGAGAGAGAGTGAGAGAGATAGGCATACACACCGGTTCATGTCTTGCGCTTCTATTTCGCTTAGGCGCCTGTATACAAGTTTACACGTTGCCAGTTAATTGTATAACGATTGTGTAGTGATAATGTGAAGGTAGTTTCGTCCATCGCAACAATTCAAACAGCAAAGGTAAATAATTTCAGACTGATAATATAACATGATGAAATAAATGACTAAGACATAAGTGAATAGGTTATGTTGTAGTAATCACAATGTTGTGGTAGTTTTCAATCAAAAAAGTAGTATAAATCACGTCAAAAATAATAATAATAATTAAAGAGTTTACACTGTATTTGAAAACATTTAAAAATATGAGAAACAATAATTTCTAATTTGTTCAATTTTAGTACAATGGAGCCAGATGTACAAATTCCTTCAACGTCCAGTACACCGATGGAGACTGATGATATCGTGCCACCAACGTCTGCCATACCTTTCGCTGTGCCACACACACCCCATAACGCCAAAGCGCAACGACAAAGTATGTATAGAAAACGTAAGGCCGCGGAAAGAACTCCTGCAGAGGCAGCAGATTTTGCAAAAGCAGCCGCCGAAAGACAACGTAGATGCAAGCAACGTAGACTCGCCAACTCAGCTCTTGACACCGGCACGCTAGAGTCAGCCACAGTGTCTGCTCCTGTGGTAGTGGAAAGAACAGTTACTGCCCAGACCAACGCTCAGCGACAACGTGCTTACAGACAGCGTAGAGCTGCTCAAATTGTTTCACAAATAAGTACTCCACCGACTGACACAGCAGTGCAACCGGAACAATCAACCTGGAATATCAAATGGTCGTCGTCAATAAAGAGGTTTAAAACTACATTTCTGGACAACGAATTTGGCCACGCTTGCTCTGTTGATACGTTTAATCTTGATTGCGTATCAAATACGTCTAAGTCTACTACGTTAAAAGGAACAACCATTGACTTGACATTTTCTAGGCACATTACAGCAGAAACACTTCCTTTCATTTCATATTTCTCCTATCATCGCCCTATCCTCAACAAAATCACTCAGATAGGAACAAGTTAAGTTGTAGTAAACGCTGTTTCATTGTACGCAAATGTATTGCAAGTTATTGTATGTATATTTGTATATAAATACGTATGTATGTGTAAAGGTAAAAATAAAATTTTGTTAATATGAAATTCAGTGCGAGATTCTTTGTATAAATTAATGTTTTAAATATAATTCTTTGTATAAATAAATGTTTTAATTTGTTACTATTATTTCATCCTTCTTCCTACTATACGAATGAATATTCACATTAAAATTATTTTACCACTCAAAGTCGTTGTCACGTAAAACTTTCGCCCGTATATCGACTTTACAGGCAACCAATTTTTTTATTATATAATAAATATAGTACAAAAAATGTCACACTATACGATTACCGCCTGAGTGTAATAAAATCAATTTTAGAACCTCATATGCCTTCCACATTACAAAGACCTATATCAAACAATGTCCATTTCATAATGAAATTAACAAAAGATTCCAATGGAAAAACGAAGCGTAGGAGATGTGCTCAATGCTGGCTCATATTAAAAAAAAGAGTTCAAACCGTATTCGCATGCGAAGATTGTACCGGTCAGCCAGGGCTGTGTATTGAATGTTTTAGATCATATCACAAATATTAATGTCTATTGTTGTGCAATATGTGGTTTTAAATAAAAAAGTTGATTATTATTCGATTGAAATTGTTTTATTTAACTAATTAACTTCCCAATCACACTGCGCCTACGAAATAAAGCATTTCTACAATCTCATTAACTTTACTCAGAAATGGCGTAGTTATTTTTGATAACAAAAATCATAATAACAATCCTAGACATAAAATAAGTCCCTATTGTGATTATAATGTTTTGTATTGAATCATAAATTCTAATGAGCGTATTTTGTTATAATTATTTTAAGTATAACCTTTTACTACATATTAAATTTTATAACATTCAATTACATTTATTAATTTAATAAGATATAGAAAATAAATACGTGCCTATATATATATATATTTTAAATATACTGTTTTTGTTCGCCATCTGTTACTTATTTGTGTTATAAATATCGCATTAACAAAATGTTTGAGAAACTCTGGCAGTGAACTCGCCTAGCGAGTTCATGGCACTGGAGAATAACTTTTTTTCTTAAAAAAATAAAGTAAGTCTTTACACCCGGGCCACCTCATAAATTTATAAATTAGCGCATATTTAGTCTACACTGTGATTTTGAGAAGAAAATACGCATACGTTTTCGAAATAATACAGAAAAACACTGGACTCGCCTAGCGAGTCGCTGGCACCTGAGTGAACATTTAGGTGGACTCGCTAGGCGAGTTGCTGGCACTGAACGTGTTAATGTATAAGTATTAACCACCAATTTTATAATTAATTATATTTACACTATTTGTAGTTATTTAATAAATATTTAAAATTACCAATTGTCTTTTTGTCACTCGACACATCTAACATCGACATCCGCCCGCCTAGAAGCAAGAAGAGTTATTGGAGGATCTAATGCTATAGGAGGCTGTCTCAGCGGTGACAGTGAGTTAGATGCGCTAAAAGACGGAAACGCGCTGTCTGCAGGACTTAGTGGTATAGAAAAGGGACGTAAGTAAACATCAGTCATATAATAATAATAATAATAGACAAATAATCATTACATAATAATATATATTTCCTAATAATAATAAATTAATATATTTTATGACACATTTAAAGTTTTAGTCGTTTGATGTCTTCTATTTTGAAGTCCACCCTGCAAATGAGAGAATTTGTTATTGTACATATTAAATGGAGAGATTCGTTTGGGAACTAAATTGTGAGACATATGAGGTATTCTCTATTGAAGCAAGCGAATGGTGCGTTTCCCTCTCTACTCTTTCATGTCACTGAATAGCAATGCATTGCAACAATTATTAAACGTTATTGCAAGGCTTATTTATTATTATTTTGCCCTGTATAGTTACGGCGGCTAAGGCAGTGCCTCAGAGTAAACTTGCCGGACAAAGTAGTTTTTAACGCTTCGCTTAAAAAAACATGAGCTGTTAAAGTAATGCACTGTATTACGTAAGAGCGACGCGCCGAGATTTAATGAAATGCTGTTCGACTCAACTATGTTTGGCCCATAATACGTGCGTGTGTGTGTGTGTGTGTGTGGTTATATGACGTACCTCCTTGCTAGTAAATCTTTGACATTGGCAGGTGTAATTCTATTTGTGTGGCCAACAATGTCATAAATGTCATTCAATTGCGCAATCGCCAATATTTGCGTATTCTGCGTGAATATCGCGCACCTCTCCCTGGAGCCACTCGCCCCGCTGCCGCTCCACGTTGCCAGGCGACGCGCACGACGCTCCACCACGGCCGCCTCCTCCTAATATGAAATATTGCATTAACATTTCATCATCATCAGCCAGAAGTCATACACTACTGAACATAGGCCTCCCCCTTAGAACGCCATTCCGAACGACAAGGTGCCAGTTGCATCCACTGGTTATTTGTGATATTTACTATGGCGTCATTCCACTTAGTGGACAGCCGGTTCGTGGTCTCCACTCAAAAACCTTTCTTCCCCATCGGTTGTCGGTTTTTCGAGCGATGCATTAAATTATCTGCCTTCCTGCTTAGTTAAAAGAGTAAGATTTACTGTGAATAATATTAAACGTAATAATTGTTCCAATGAGTTCGCAAGTGAATGTAAACTCACCCTTGTGTACATGTTGTGTAATATATTTTGTGCCGCCTTTGTGGCAATCTCA
The DNA here is from genome assembly GCA_905220615.1 of Tinea trinotella. NCBI lineage: Eukaryota > Metazoa > Arthropoda > Insecta > Lepidoptera > Tineidae > Tinea > Tinea trinotella. The sequence goes on along the minus strand of HG992307.1, from coordinate 239,874 downwards.
TTCACAATTTCCACAACCAACGCATCCGCAGCCATTGCTGACAACTCATTCTTGGCAGCCTCCGACAGCACGTCCAACGCTTGGGGCAGAGCATCTGCGTCGTCCAACATTTCATCTGCAATTTTACAAATACGCCACATACACTGATACAGCAATGATTAAGAAAAAGAGGGAAGCTATCAATAATATAAGGCGACCGTGGTGTAGTGGCAGTGCAATGCATTTCGAGGTGCCGTCGAGGTGCATTTATAGTTATAGACAAGCTATACTGATGAATCTTTAATATATGTACTTTGGTTGTCCTGTTTCTATGATACAATCTCTTTAATGGCTTAGTATAGAAATGTATAATTTAAAAAAAATGTGATGCGCGAGTAAATGAATGTAACCTGTGTATTGCGTGGGCGTGACAATGTACTGCGCCCACGCGAGTGCGTTTGGTGTTAACGTTGCCTTCAAGCACGCAATCCCTAGCAAGTGTGCGTGCCTCATGACCCCGCCGGCCGCACCCAACCCCTCTGCGCACGTCCTCACTTTCTCCCCATCCTCCAAAGCGCACGCCTCCAATGCCAACTCATTGCACCACTCTGCGCCACATTCCGCCTCATTCAAATGCGCCTGAAACACATACACTTTTATGTATTTTTCACATGTTAAGTAAGTTTCAATTATATTGTGTGTGTGTGTGTGTGTGTCTGTGATGGACAACAGTATAATGCAGTGATTCCCAATGTGGGGCCCACAGGGGGACACTTTGATAGTTAAGGGGGCAATTTAACCCTTTCGCTTTGGGTTATTTAAATGCAATGCTAGATATCGGTTACAAATTTTACATAAAAGGCAAATTCTTAAAAAAATGCTGTAATCATTTATATTTCTTAAGGAAACAATACAGTGTTTAAAGGTTAAAAATTATGTATTTAGAAATGTTAAGGTGGGACATGGCCTAAAAAGTTTGGGAAAAAAAGATACATTGGTACCGGCAAGTGGTTTTGAGGCTTGCATAACCATTGCACTGCCATTACACCACGGTCGCTCTGTAGTAGCAGTGATACGCACTGCAGCTTAACATCAGGCGGGGTGTTGTCATATATGTAGTAAGTGTAATAATAATTTGTGTCTCACCAGAAACAGCTTCCTCTGCGGATCAAGATCTCTGGCGAGTCTCAATGCAATCAGTGAGGTGTGTTGATGCGGCGATGGGAATGCGAGCGTGTTGTGTGGCGCACTCCTTAATGCCGCGCGCAACTCACTGCACACGTCCCTCTCTAATACGGCGCACACAATGTTCAATATTGTGCACAACGCTTCCACACACATGGATGAGGCCGCGCGTCTGAAATTACATGCGCTTAATGAAGATATTCACTTAATAAAAATAGACAATTTCTGTTGTTTTTTTTTGTTAATTTAAGTGTAAGGTCTATAGATCTAATTCACCCTTATCCATGAAGGTTTCCGTTTTTACCTAAAGGGCTTACTTTTAAAGATATAAGGGCTTAAAGTTTTGCTGTATAGAAATTTCGAGAATTTCAAGGGGAATTCCACAACATTTCAGAGGGTTCTAGGACGTTTTGTATTTTTCTAGAAATCATCAGAATAATCTTGCAAGCTCTAAAATGTATTAAAAAACAATTATTATTGTAATATTATTATTGACAATGAAAACACCTACATTGCACGGTGGCGGGTGGATATATCTAATAAGACCTCTAAGATATAAAAGATATAATGATGGTAATATTGCATATAGCTACCTAATGACTTTCCTTGCAATGAAGAACACATCGTCAACCAGGCTGGAAGAGTCAACAGTTTGGGAAACTTTTAAAGCTTTATTAACACTCTCCTCTAGGAAATATCTGAAAAAAAAAAACAAATAAAGTAAAATTATATTATACATTTTCTTTAATGCCTAATGTTCGGGTATAAAAAAATTTAAATCGATTTTCTCGTAAAAAATATTTTTTTAAGTTCGTGATCATTATATTGAATCTATTTGACGGACTGTTTTGCAATTTCGAACACTATTTCTACAACAGGTAATCACAGGGAGTTTTTTTTTCCTATTTTATTATAAATTTGCCGAAATAAATAAAAATGCTTCCCGTGAATACCTAGGGAAACATATCATTTTTTAAACGCAATTCGATTTTTATGTTTCAGATGATCAGGTAACGAGTTATTGAGTTCACAGAATAACAACTTTTTTTCGAGGCGCCTCCTAAGGTACGCTATCACGGATTTTATTTCATTTTATTAAAGATACTTCCGATGTTATACTGTAACGTGTATATGAAATAAATAAAACAACATTAATATCTTCAAAAATAACCATGACAATATGTCTTATTTTCGCCCTTAAATAATAATGAGCATTGTCATAACAATATAAATGAATATTGCAACAGTAGAGAGAGAGTCGTGTTATACCTTTCCATGGTGAGATAGTGTGTGAGGATGTCTTGCGCAGTCCTCGTGAGGTCACATGATGTTATTATGTTCTCAATGGCCGCCATGTGAGTGAGACGATCACACTCGGACATGTCACCTGTGTCAGCCTAAAGAGGAAATTTACTTATATTACATCTCAAAATTGCTGCAACATCCCAATAAATAAATTAAAGTACTATATACAGAATGTCCCATTAATAAATGCTAAGCCACAATCAGCCATTCACAGCATTCACTTAATGGCGTCAAGAAAGCAATGCCATTGCACTGATATATGGCATCTTCATAACCAATCAGCGAATAACAAATCAATAATGATTAGTATTAAATTGATCAACTTTGTTAAATTATCACTTTTTGCCTTATACTAAAACATTATTACATCACCCAACTTTAAGTGACTATACTGAAAAAACTTATGTAACACATTTATGGTAATAATACTTGCAAGATTATCACAGGTAAAACTTTAAAAGTAAATTATTTACTAATATAATAAGTCTCGAAAACAATTTTACACTGTTATACTAAAATGTATGGATAAGTATTTAATTATAATAAATAATGGTAACACCTCAGTTTTTCTCCTCAGGAAATTGAAGTAGAGCATAATCCTCGAGTGTGTGAGCGCCAATTCTGATATAATGGGCTCTGTCAGCAACACATCGCTCTCTGGCTTCACTTTCTTACTACTTGCTATTAATGACATACAAACAGACTTGCATACAGAACATACCTGCAATTGAAACACAATATCAAACATATTAATATTATTTATAATTAGCTCATGTACATTTGTAAATTATGTTTATTGCAAATTATAGCAGTAATGAGAGTAGCATTGAGTTCTCTATGTGCCTCTATACAGCCTATGTGAGATAGCTAAGTAGTATGTATTACTAGGAATATATGCGAGTTTACTACTGATAATTATAAAAGGATGATCTTCCTCTTTGCAGTATTCATGCTAAGGCTGGCTATTTTGGTTAGGAGTTCACATTGGCTGAGTGTCACAAATCTATGTATGTATATATATATATATACTCACAACTGGTTGTATGTGTGGGATGGCTCTTGTCAATATTCCACTTGCATGCGTGTGCAATTCCTTGACTTGTGCGGCTGCACTCTCCAACACTTGAGTCACAGCATCGCAATGCGGACATCCACCTGTCTGTCCTCTCTCAACACTCACACTGCGCAATCTAATCTCTAACTGCACAAATATAACACTAATTAAATTGCAGCAATTCATTACTGTTGATACTAAAATGATATAGATGCCTTGACATGGATCCTTATCAAAACAGTTCCAGTGGCATAGCATGGATGCCTAAGTATAAAATATACTAAAGGTTATCCCTTTTCTATTATAGTATGTCTTTTCCTTTAGAAATTTATGTAGGACCTAATATAAAACTGTACATGATAGAAAATATTTTTTACAAACTATAGACAACCACCTATAATAAACAATACATTTAAACATATCCTCACCTTTCTAGCTATATATTTAGCCAACAAATCCACCCCTTCATTCTGGCGGCCCACTTGTGTGAACAACTTAAATAATTTACTAATGGCAGCATCATCATCTTTACGAGCAGCCTCCTCAAACCTTAGAAATATATACGAGTATGAATAAAAAACATGCAAAACATAGTGCACAACAAATGTGGCCATTATTATGTGCCCTGTAGCTCATCAACAACTGAAGGCACTTGTATCAGCAAAAGGTATCATCTACAAGAAGATACTCAAATATGTTTGCAACATTTATTTCACACTTAACTTAGTATTGATTAATAAAACTAATATTCATACTTATGCAGTAATAAATCTCTGAGTGTGTTTGCAGCATTTGCCATAACATCCCTTGGGTCTGCTTCCCCCCTTGCCCTTGCAGCGGCCACTGAGCCAGGGTCCATGCTCAGATACCTGGCAACATGGGCAGCACCTGTCTCATAATCCTTTGCCTTAATGGCAGCCTCTACGCCAGCGCTGCATAGTTGAAGATCTATCAAGTCATTCACCCGATGCTGACACTCTGCCACTCTACTCTGTAGACAATGGCATAATAGTATAACATTATTTCTGCCTTAAACTGTTCATATATATTAGAAGTACATTATGACTATTGATAGACTCAACTGAACCTCACCCTGGCAAGGTCGAGTTGTCGCACTTTAGCGCTGACATCCCTTGCGAGCGCCGCAGTGCGTTCCACCATGTCTGAAGCTGCTTGTGCATCGTTCTTCACTTCACCGAGTTTCGTGTAAGCTTGACTCGCTGTGCGTAATCTGCCTTCCAGAGCACACGCACGTGATAATGCACCACACAATGCCTCGTCAACTTCCTCCTATAAATAATACTATCGTATTTGTTAAGACATAAAATATAGATTATAAATTATTCGCTGAAACTTGCCTCTTCCAGTTCAATCTCATTCAAAGCTTTTTGAAGACCTTCTTCAGTTGATACATCATATTTCTCTAATAATAAAGATATCGACATTGTATATTTAGGTAATTATTTTATAAATTACTTTTATCTGAAAAAAAAAACAAATTTGTTGACGATTCAAACAAATTGTCAAATGTTGACATTCTTTTTTTTAACACTGAAAATAACGGTGTCTTTTCTAAATTAAATTAGGTTTTGATATCCACTTGCGCTTTCAAAATAATATACTCACCTTAAATAGGCCATATATAAATTTTGAATTAATTATATAAAAATTTTGCAAAAGTTGAATTGAGTTTTGTTATGAATAATTCAATTTTAAATTTACTTGTCAACCTTGAAATTGATTGACAGTTGGCATTTAGGTACATTTTAGGTACTTTCGAAAGTTGTAAAATTATTAGTGTTTATTTTAGGGTTTTTGTTAAATTCGTGAAGCTATGTCATATTTTTATATTTTGACAAACAAATAAACTTAATTTTTTAGTATTTTATTTTAACACAAACATTTAAATTTGAAGAAGATGCGATAAACTATTGATAAGTGTTTGATGTTTTTGAAAGTTCCAAAAATTGACTGGTTCCAAAAATTAGGACGATGCTTGAGTGAGATTGGTAAACACAGGGTTTTATGGGGCGAAAAATCGATGCAATGTCTGTTTTATAATAAGTGAATCTTTATCATCGCTTAAATTAACTATAAGTGTTCAATATATATAGTTTGTGCGAACGTAAACATCAAAGGTGAGCGAAGATTGATTAGCTAGGAGATTGTCTTCTCGATGGGAATGTCTGCAATATTTGTTATATTCTTGAAGGCAATATTGTTAATGTGGCGTTTCTCTTAATGTTTAAGATTGACTCCGTGTGGGGTTGGGCTTCGCCCCCGCTGCGTTTGCAGCTGGGAAACGCGCGCGCTCATAAAAGGTGATTGACTTGTGTACTCCGAATTTAATAAGAGCTGATGCCTCCGCCTCCGTTCTATATGTTTTGATGTGACCAATGTTTAATATTGTAACACATCTTTTTGGTGTGGAATGGCCTCACAAAAGTAAAAGTATATAACACATTGGCTAATGCATATATTTCTCAATTGTATCAGTTCATATTGTTCATAATCATGAATGACTCTCTACTTAATTATAAATGTAACCACCTGCACTTACATTGTTTATATTAAATGTACAACATATATAGTTATAATATAACAGGTATGTTGTGTTATTGTTTATTAAACATGTCATTCCACTGGGAATAGACACTATTCTGCAATGACAATTGATGGTTGAAAGTGCACAACCCTATTGTAGCTCATGTTTATATCTATATTTAATATTTTTTATATTATTATGGAGCATAATGAATTATCACAATTATTGTATTTGTAATGTCATTAGTACTGCACACAGGATGGGTTCTGGTGGGTCCCCTGGTCCGGGGGCTCGTCTCTCTCACACATCGGAGAAACATCCTCGGGGAGCACTGGCGGAGCTGTGTGCCTTGCGCAGACACAGGGAGTTGTGCGATGTGGTGCTCAATGTTGCCAACAGAAAACTATTTGCACACAGGTATCATTAATATCAATATATGGTTTCACAAACTAAGAGCCTCAAGTTCAAAACCACCTGCCCGTACCAATGTCACATTGATATATTAGCTTAATATAGAAATGCAAACAATAAAAATATCATGAATAATATTTAGGAGTATAGTTATTTAAAAAAAATGACACATTTATTGTAAAGGACATCATTCATATTGGGCTTTTATGTACTACTTTTGTAATGTCCAATGATGAAAAAATATATATAAATGGTAGTTGTTGATAAAATAAATTACAATTTTGCTTTTAATTTTGCAGAATTGAGTTATTTGATAAAATATGGATTTTGTATTGTTTGTATTTATAGTTTGATCATTTTGCACACCTAAACTATGCAAAATAAAGAATATATATTCCAATTACACTGCGAACTTTATACTTGAAACTATATTAAAATGTATATGCAACTGTTAATACACTTAAGCCCTAGTCCCCATACAAAATTAATGATGTCCTTTGCCTATTTGGTCTCTTTTGCATTCTTTAATTATTTCTATTTTTGGTTAAATGGCACTATAAGTTGTAAGAAATTATTCTATTTTACTATTGCTATTAATTCAGAAAGGTGCTGTCGTAACGTAACAGAGCTGCCTATATGATTTATTGACTGCTAAAGAAGCAATCTGCTGAGCATTAAATATTATTCTGAATATTTCAACTTATACCTTCAGTAAGTTTTAACACAGCCCAAAACGTTTTGTGCTGTTTCTGGATCAGTCACCTCACTCATAAGACACACATAATGAGTGAAACCCGAAAATCACGGTTTATTGGGCATAACTTTGCCCCTACATTTCGGTTATAAGTTTGGAACGCTGACTTCACTACCCGGCCTGCCATGCGATGGAACCGGCAACTGCACCTGCACAGAGAATCTATTGATGCTAAGCAATTGTATCATTTTTTTGACCTCACTCACGAGTCAAACTTGGCAGAAGATACATCCAGGACCAAATCAATTACATTGTCACACCACTGGGATAGGCAGAGACAATTGAGTGCCCCACTTGCCACGATCCTGACACAACTCCCTAGCTTCCCTCACATCCACTACTCCATGGCATATAATAGTACATTAGTGCATTTGTTTGTGTGTGTGTGTAGCAAAGTTCAAGTTCAAACTAATTATACATAATGCCAGTTGCTTTGAATAATATTTCATTGTTTATGTGATTTAATTAAATGAATTACTTGGATAGCATTAGTTGGTGTTGCTGCTTTCTTAAATACAGCTTATAGTCTTAATCATTTTTATATATTATGAATTTTAGTTAATAATAAAAGTAGGCGTTTCGTATGTTGTATGTGTGCATATGATTGTGCAACCGCAGGGTGATATTGTCAGCATGCAGTCCATACTTCCGTGCGATGTTCACCGGCGAGCTGGCGGAGTCGCGCGCCACAGAAGTGACCATCAGAGACGTGGACGACGCCGCCATGGAGCAGCTGGTGGACTTTTGTTATACGGCGCATATTGTCGTCGAGGAGAGCAACGTGCAGGTCCGTGTCCGAGCGCGAGGTTCGCAACTACCACTCGAGGCGCAGGCAGGAATCTACTTTTCGCTTTGTGACAGGCGTTGCTGCCGGCCGCGTGTCTGCTGCAATTGTCCGAAATACAAGAGGTGTGCTGCGAGTTCCTCAAAAGGCAGCTGGACTGCTCTAACTGCCTGGGCATCAGGGCCTTCGCAGACACGCACTCCTGCAGAGAGCTGCTCAGAATCGCTGATAAATTTACACAACAAAACTTTCCAGAGGTATCATCATATTTTGTTATATTAAATAATGTTATTGAATATTTTAAATATGTAATTTGATGATTATGAAATCCATGTCAGGTGATGGAAAGTGAAGAGTTCCTGCTGCTGCCTGCCGCACAATTAATAGATATAGTGTCATCTGATGAGCTCAATGTGAGATCAGAAGAGCAAACATTTCAAGCTGTCATGTCATGGGTCAAATATAACGTTGCAGAGAGGAGACAACATTTGGCACAAGTGAGATATATATATATACACATTAATATATTAATTTAATAATTATTTGTGTGTGAAATGTGTATTTTGTTCAGGTACTCCAGCACGTCCGATTGCCATTGCTCAGTCCTAAGTTCCTCGTGGGCACGGTGTCGTCGGAGTTGCTCATCCGATCAGACGATGCGTGTCGGGATCTGCTCGACGAGGCCAAAAACTATTTGCTGCTGCCACAGGAGAGGCCGCTCATGCAAGGGCCGCGCACTAGACCGAGGAGACCTGCGAGGCGAGGAGAATTGCTGTTCGCAGTAGGAGGGTGGTGCAGTGGGGACGCGATCGCATCCGTGGAGAGATTCGATCCCGCCTCAGCCGAATGGAAAATGGTCGCACCTATGAGCAAGAGGAGATGCGGCGTGGGCGTTGCCGTTCTGCATGAATTATTATATGCTGTAGGAGGGCACGACGGACAGAGTTACTTGAACAGCATCGAGCGGTACGACCCGCAGACGAACCAGTGGTGCGGCGCGGTGGCACCCACGTCCTCGTGTCGCACTTCCGTCGGCGTGGCGGTGTTGGATGGCGCGCTGTACGCGGTGGGCGGGCAAGATGGCGTGCAGTGTCTCAATCACGTCGAGAGATACGACCCGAAGGAGAACAGATGGACCAAAGTGGCCGCCATGAGCACGCGGAGGCTGGGCGTCGCCGTGGCTGTGGTCGGGGGCGCTCTGTACGCGGTCGGCGGATCAGATGGCACAGCGCCACTCGCGACGGTCGAGAGGTCGGCAGCAATGTTTTGATGGCTTTCAATCAATTGTACGCATCACCTGAACGTGAGCGATTTGTTTCAGATACGAGCCCCGCACGAACCGTTGGACATCAGTGGCCGCGATGTCGACGCGCCGCAAACATTTGGGTTGCGCCGTGTTCGACGGCCACATATATGCGGTGGGCGGCAGAGACGATTGCACAGAGCTCAGCTCGGCGGAGAGGTTCGGCCATTTTGTATATGTGATGCGATCGGAATGCGTGATCACTGAGAATGCGTGTGCCCTTTTAGGTATGATCCAGTGTTGGACGTGTGGTCGCCCGTGGTGGCGATGACGTCGCGGCGCAGCGGGGTCGGCTTGGCAGTGGTGAATGGGCAGCTGTATGCGGTCGGTGGATTCGACGGCACATCATACCTCAAGTCAATAGAAGTATGAAATGATAACATTCGCATTGGGCATACATTATGGGTGCTCGTTATATTTGTATATTCATTTTGTGACTGAACGTGTGCAGGTGTTCGACCCGGAATCGAACCAGTGGCGGTTGTGCGGCGCCATGAACTACAGACGACTCGGCGGAGGCGTTGGGGTCATGCGAGCGCCGCACCAAGACAATCATTATATATGGTCAGTTCATTCATTCATTCATTCACACTGAAACGTGACTGAATCACTTGAGTGGTGTCACCTAATAATCTTGTTTGTTTGCATTGCCCCTGACAGGAACAGAAAGGACTCAGTAGTATGAGAGCGGCGGCGGCGGCGGGCGGCAACATCATTTAGAATTATTCCATACTCGTACCTTATTGTAAGAAAATGGACTCACTCATTTTGTTAATTATTATACAATCAAATTGACTATTTATAAATTTTAATGTTAATTTTATTTGTGTTGTTTCATTATTATTCAACAATCCTATATTTAGCATTATTATAATAATGGTGCGAAGGGCACTATATTAAACGAACAAATTGAAATGTAACAATATACTTCTTAATTTAACAGCATTATAACTGACAAATAAATTGGCTAGTGGTGAACTAAACATTAGCCAATTATAAAGAGGGCGCACTACTATGAATGTGTATCCCATTATAATCTAATGTGGTGTTTGTGGCGGTGGTGATGTAGCTTTGTCATTGTGTGTCTCCTCCTCGTCCAGCGCCTCCTCGTCGCCCACTTCTGCGTCGCACCCTTCGCCTGCGTCCGCCACGTCCGCCTGCGCCACTTCGCTGTCAACGTGCACGTCCTCAATTGTGCCGCCCTCCTTCGCCTCGGCACGCTTCTGCAATTATTATGTCATTTATGTGGAAGTTTCCACATTTTTTACTCTATGAAACTTTTAATATAACAAATGTTTCCCCACCGTTCAAATGATCCACAAATGTTTTTTTAATATAAGTACATTATTATATTTAGTATAACAAAGTTGTAATGGATTTTTTCCTTCATTATACGTACTGCCCCTTTCATAAATATTCGCTTTTAATACAAAACTAATTAAGAAAGGTTACTTATAGCATTTTACTTCAATAACCGAATGAAAGAGGTTTCATTCGGTTATTTAACTAAAATTATATTCATATTAATTTATTAGAGGCTTTCCATTCAGCACCACGCACCACCTATGCCTTACCTTCTTTTTCTTCTTAGACTTTGGCTTGTGTTGTGGCTCTGGTGTGTTATATCCAGGTGGAAAGAATCTGGCGCAATCCTCCATGCCGACCACGCAGTCGACACTCTCATACAGCGGCCCAAGGGACAACAACTCTGCAGGCGGGCCCTCATCCGCTGCAACTCCTTCCTCAGCCAACGAGGGCTCCGCGAGGCCCACCGACACCATCAACACCAATGTCTCGTTGCTGTTCGCAAATATAATAATTGGCTTTCAATACAATTTAAAGAGTCTGCGAATATATTATAGGTGTTCACCCCATTCTATAACTCTGGATGGGGCACCTATGGCCGGCATAGTGACAACCATAAACTGAGTCTCCCCTTGTTTGCCCTAAGACGTCATCTAAGGTGAAATGTTGCCACTCATAAGCTGCACACGACAGGACACAACCATTACTGTTATTAACTGTACTAGATTGGCTTTATTATGAAGGTCGTGTTCCATTAACAACCAAAATAAATAAACATAAGACAATGAATGAAACAAATTAAATACAAATCAGCCCACAATATACATTAAATTATAAAAGTAATTCATAAAATAAATAATAATGAACGGTGACATACAGTGAATGTACTCACTAATCTTTCTCCGGTCTTTGTTCATACAGATCCAATGTTTTGGCCAATAACTTTGGCTCCGTGACATTCGTGTCCGCAAAGAACCCATATCTGAGCACTCTGTTGGCCAACGTGGCTGCCTTCGCGAGCACTGCCCGCCGTTGCCAGGCGCCGAACATGAGCGCACGGTGTGGTGGCTCCACGGCAACAGCTGCCTCCACAGCGCTGCTCACCAGCTGTTACAAAGCATACGTAGCATTCATCAATGTACCATATTTCATAGTCACGGAGAATGTTCTGAGGAGTTCTCCTACCTCGTTTCTTTTTACTCCCGTAATACCCGCACAAGTCGGGGGAAGCATTCGTCGCATTATGTCGACCGAATCGGCAGTCGAACTTAAAGGTGCGGTGCGTCTTTTCTTGCCAGCCCATGTGTTCTCTCCATCCTATAATCTTGGATCCTTAAAGCGATGCGTGAAGAAGCACCTTTGGCCGGCATAGTGACAGCGACTAGGGCAGTCGTGAAGACTCGGTTCTTGCAGTTGTCGGCACTCTTGGACCTCTTCGTGCTTACTATCAGGCGGGTCGAGGTCAAATGTCAAGTCACAATAAAAAAAGCTGTGCGGGTGTCAGTAAATGTACTGCAATATTAATGTGTATGTATGTTGTGTCACCTTTGGGAATAGTGCATCCAATGCCGCAGCTCTCTGGTGTCTATCAGCTGGTACAAATATTCCCGGCAGATTGTCAGCGCGCACTTCCTCCTGGATGGTCTTCTTGGGCCTCTCTTCCTCCGCAAGACCATCGCCACAAATGACGCGGCGTGCTATTGCTGTGTTATTGGAAATATTCATCAATTACAATATGTTATTGCATTACTTAAAATACATTAAAATGGTTAAGTCTATTCAAATCTATATATTACTTTAGCATCATTGTAATTTGAGACTTGATGAAACAGAAATGAAAAAGGTTTTTAATTCTGGTTTATGATTTAACGTGCAAAAGAATGAGATAGAAGACAGTGTTGTTTATATTCGAGATCTCTTTGTGCGGTGTTTCGTATTGTATTTTATTATTTATTTATCTAGGAGTATTATGATGATGAGACTCGACATCTGATATAATCAAGGGGAAGCCCAAGAGCGACGACTGAAAAATCCGATCCAGTTTACTGTTGCTTAGGTTGCCGTTACTATGTCGACATTATTGAAAATAAAATATAAAATAATCATAATTATAAATAACTTCTTATCAATATTATTATAACTAAACTCTAAATTAATGAATTAAACAAATTTTATGCGGCTTACTATCGCGTTTATTTTGGTTTTGATTTTACAATTTTATTATGTTTCTCGAAACGTTGGAATAATAAAATAAAATTGAAAATCAAAATAAACGCGATAGTATGCCACATAAAATTTGTTTAATTCATTAATCAATATTCTCGCAAAATCTAAATTTATTCTACTCCTGAATTATTTTTACATTTGCATTATCTTCAATTTACATTTTCGAAGGTTTCATTCTATCGCGTGTTACACATGTTAATTTTATTAAGACACGGCATCTCACTTCGACTTGCCTGATGATAAGCAAGGGGAGATCTGTTGACTCTGTTGTTGCCTCAGTCGCCATTACTTTTCACGCCTAAAAATAAATAAAATCTCATTCTTCATTCCTCGGTGCACAGATCGATGCTGCAATCCAAGGTAGAGGCATGCAATCGAGGCAGTATTTAATAGGGCCATCTCAGATCCTTAAATTTGAGGCGCAAAGAACCGCCGCGCCTTGTATAGGATGCCAAGTTTGTGTTGATTCAAGTCAATGCGAATGGACATTCCTAAGATATCTATTTAAACATTTGCCATGTTGTGCCTTCAATATATAGAGAAGGTTTGGCGCCCCATAAGTCAACATCAATATATACGTAATTTAATATGACTGCCCCTCTCAACATGCTGGCAGAGGTAATTCAAAGTTGTATTATCAAAGTATACACCTAATATATCGCCATCTTTTTCCGGTTGTTTCTTGAATAGCAACAGTAGCGATGGCCTCTCCGCCATTGCTGCGATTGTGGCTGGCGCCCCGAACTCTGCATCCTCAATGCTCAGGGTGCGCGCCAACTCCTTTCCCACGACCATGGGACACTTGTCAGCGATCACAACGCCTGCAAATAGCACCATTACATAATAATATTATACACTTATTTTGCATAATATTATGAATTATCGTTAAACATCCTAATTTGCGTTCTAAGCGTGCTAACCGTGCGGTTCGAGTGCATCGGAAACTTTTCTCAAATGTTTCTGCGCGTGCGGCAACATCAGTGCTGGACACAGGTCATTGAAGTGCATCTCCAATTTGGCCGCGCGTGCCTCACGACGCGCCGTGCGTGCGGCGGCAATCGCCAGCGCCTCCTTGCTGCGACGCTCCTCCAATAACTTCTCTTGGATATTAGCCGCCTCCTGCAAATACATTCGCAAAATAATCATTTATGGTCGCTAATAATTTTATGCATCCCATTTTTGTTATAACATCTTTGTTTTTCACATGGCCAAAAAGTACTTATCAGGATCGTGGAAAGTTGCGCCTGGGACTGCAATCCCGCACAAATGCCGATCCCGCAGTGCCGCTCTGCCTCCACGCTTATATGTGGGATGAGTTTCTTGTGATTCCTTTTCGTCATGATGTCTTTACCAAATATTGGTTGCTCTTAAAGAGATTGTCAATTTTGTGCACACTGTTCATTAGGTACTCTACTTTGGCAATTATTTAATATCATCATTTACTTTGTGAATTGTTTGTCATTACTTTCTGATGTGTTACTATCTTGAACAGCCATAACTTGAGAGTGGAATTCAGAGAGTATTTCAGAAACGGAGCCGAGATAGTGTAGTAAGTAAATTAGATGTTTAAGGTATGGACATTGGACAGTTATGGAGTGCGGCGTGAACATGTTTGGTAAATGTGTTAATGTAATACTTGTTCGAGTGGTGTAAGTTGATGCGGTGCACGTTGGGGTCTCTCCAGTTCACCTTTCTTTGCTTTCTCTTCATTCTTAAGCTCTGTCCCGATGGTGCGAGCGAGACGGGGAGCGTCCGCACCAAACACCACGTTCAAGAGCTGACCACCCTGAAATAATTAGCAGTCATTAGTTTGGTCATTGGTCTGAGTATTTGTTAAACAGGAAACACACAAAGTGATTTATTGTGGTCGTGTTATAAGTTTTATTATTTTATTAGATAAGTAAGTGCTGTGTACAATTTAATAATGAAACTAAATACTGTTACAATAAAATGGAGATTTGTTTGTTCGTTGAAATGGCGTTTAATATTAAAAATGTAATTTCGAATGTATTTTAAGTATGATAATTTCGTTTATATGAAATGCGTGCATAAAAAGGCACAAAACTGAGCATAATGAAAGTAATAAATAATCCAATTAGTGTGTGACTTATGATGAGCATTGTTCCATGTGCGGCTAATTGTGCCCAAACATGGTGGTGCTTCACTATTAAATGTCCCCCTTATGGCATGAACACTTCTTTCCCAACATAACGTGTGTGAGACCGGTTGTGTAGATACCATCGACTTAACAATACCTATATGCACCTACGTACTCAACTATCTATATACTTACAATGCCTTTGTCGTCTATTTCGTAGTTATTATACTATGAATCATAAATAAAAAAGTGCCAACCTATATTGATTTATATGGTATGTTATATTTGTATATCATGATACAGACTTTGATTTATTGTTGAAATAATGTTAGTTTTATGATTATTAATAGTAATATTAATAATGCAGTTATAAAGCAACTTACAGCAATGAACATCCATGTTGGCTCGCTGCGATTCCTGAATCTTTTTAAGCATTCTATCGTATCTGATTTTGCCTGAAATATGTTTGCGCATATTAATCGATGGTTGCAAATGTCCGCGTGAATGTTTGCACTCACAATAGCGAGATGCAGATTGTCACCGCCGATTTCCACTTTGATTTTCTTCAAATTGCCAACCATGCCAATGCAGGGGCCGCACCACTCCGTGTACACGTCCATCACTGCAACCATACACCAGCATCACCTAATGTGTGTAGCATGACGCATAACATTCGTGTTAAATTACCCAGGAGTCCATCCCTCTGCAGGAATTTGTTCCACTCGTCGTCGTTGTTGATTTCTGTTTGCAATTGCACCTGCGCCGCTTTCTTTCCTGCAACAGCGATGGCGGCCGCGGCGGCATTCGCGGCCATCAGACCACTCAGTGCCATTGTCAGAGTAACAATGAATGTGCCACACCATTGGGGGTGAGCACGGGAGTGTGTGGGTGGGTGGGCGCGTCTAGTGTAATGTGCCCAACATATTCTTTGATACATATTATATTTGCACTCATGCGTTGGGTTATGTACATACATGTGATAATATAATTTACGTTTTGTGTGCTTTACTAATGATATTCTCCTCAGTGAGACATATTGAAAGTGTTGTGTCATTCCTGTTCAATGACTCATGCAAACAACGACATATAATATAAATTCATTACTAACGCCTCCATAAAATTCAGACATAATGCAAATGTAGTATAGTTATATTATTTGTTGTTAATAAAATAGGAAATATATTAAAATAGACAAGCTCATGTGAGTGTAGACTGTTGCGTGTTATATGTACTAGTGTTGCGTGCCCTTTCACATAAAATAATGCAACAACCAGACACATTCACTTAGTTATATTAGCACATAATATGGAGAAAACAATATTGATCGTAATTGAAATAGTATTTTCTTACATTTTGAGCGAATATTGATTAATGAATTAAACAAATATGCGGCTTTTTGGTTATTGATTTTATTTAAAATGTTGAAAATATATTCTGAAAAAAATTATTCAGGCAGATAACTTACAATAATAACTAAATAAATAACATACAAATTCATCCCTAATATCACAGAATATTTCATGAATGTCATCCTAGCGCCATCTAGTGCGGAGTAGTACAACTATTTCCAATTTAGCAAAATAAACTTTTCTGTTAGTTCGTCTAGGAATCACATCTAAATGGGGCGCCACAACATTATGTTCACGCCTTTTTCAATGGATAGGCAGAGACAATGGATTTTGTAATATTTAATTTTGTAATATCGGTTTCAAATAAACTATGAAACCGATTATTGCTCCGACGAACCATGGACTTAGCGCGTAACGGACTGGTGTTCAAACCACGGATATTAAGCAAGGACTCTTCCTTGTTATTTGGAAGAGAATACACTCCAAACTAAAATGTGTTGCCAGCACGGCAACGAACAAACACACTCAGCGAGCAGTGGTGAGTACACATTTACACCTCATGGTAAGTAAAGCAGACCACTGGAGGATGCCTATTAAGGGCTGACAATATAATATTCAATCAAATTGTACAATCAGATAAAGAATATTTTAAATTATAGATAACACGAATAAAATGTGAATAAAACAGTCTTATCAATAGTTTAAAGTGGCTTTCCTAAATATTCGTAATAAATCACACTTAAGTAAAAATAATAATAAAAAACACGTATTTGTAATATTTTAATATAATTGACTAAGTACTGTACTGTGAATGTTATGAAAATATTTTCATAATTATTAAAGTAACATATATTATGAATGCAGTGAACATTCGGTTGCCTAACATGTTGTGTGTTCGGCCCTATTGCTTTGCATAATTGCTTGGTATAATGGCTATTTGTTACATTTCTACTTACATATATGTTAGCAGTGAAATATTGCGCAACATTTATTTATTAATGGGTTATCAACAAAAGTGACACCACTACAACCAAAATGATAAATGTGCAAAAATATTAAAGCTGAGTGTTATTAAAGATAACCACGCGCATACGTTATTTAAATATGTTTTAATGAATTTAACTGAAGTCATTATAATGAAAACATAATTAGTTCAGGTATAACCACGAGTAATTATAGCACACACATAAGGAAATGTATATATATATATATATACAATTGAAATAATGTTTTTAATATGTATGTTCATTAGATATTATGTAGTTGATATATTTGTCAGATTGGCGAACGCAAAGTAGGTACGCCTGTGGTAGGTTGTGTTCGTGCAGGAAGCAATTGGGGAACATAAAAAAGAATTAAAGCACATCTCGTATATTAAAATAACTGTCAGCGGAGACACGAATGTGCCATTGTGAACCTGGTGGTATGCAATAAAAGCTTAGTATATGGTTGCTTCGCTCGCTGTAACTATGCCGGACAGAGATGTTCCTCCGCGATCCGCTTAAAGGATCCGAGGTCATAGGAAGAGGAGAACAAAAGGGCTGCAAACGAGGCTCTGTTTAAAAAGGCTGTTGATTCGGCAATTTGTCGGCTGTTGGTCAACTAATTATACATTTAGATGCTTCCAACCTGCGCGGTATCATGAAAGTGAGGTGGTTTCAGTGGAATACGATTTCTTCGTTTGAGCAGTACAAATTGTCAATTGATATTTGTGTGAATGTCATTTGAATCAATTTATACCTTATAGCGAAGAGCATACGGATGTATTTCTAATAATATTCTATGTTAGGGTATGAATAACAATGAAATAGTAATTTAATTTGGTTCATGAAGTTATTTTAGTATCCGACATGGTGGGTACATGCGTGGGTACACGAGATCACTTTAATAGCAGATAACTATCTACTTATATGCGTAAATAGTTAGTTAGTAACACGTTAAACCCTGTTTTAACCTCTTCTAAATAGGATTACCCTAAAATTATATAAATGATAATCATATCAGGGATAAGTCGTCCACGGCTCGATAGAGGTCTCCCTCAGAGATGTTAACTGTGGCCTGCTGGAAGTGGCATTCATGCAGGAGTTTCCTGCTAACTATAGCAGGTCGCCCCAACGGCCATCTTGTTTGCGTGCTATGTGCCCTGACAGATATATGAATTAAGTTATTATGTAAACAATTTAAATAATGACTATTGCAAATGAAAATGTGGTCGGTGGTGTTAGACTAATCCTAAATATGTCTACATTTGTCTGCAAGTTTGGATCTTACTAATTAATTTATTTGTGCACAATAAATGTATATTTTAATAGTTTTTGCCACTGAAAGCATCCAATCACCACACACATAGACGAACACAATTTGCCTGCTGGTAAGCAAGAAGAGTTCCAAGGGCACCACTGACAACCAGCATTCACTATGTCGGTTAACTATAAGTGCTGCATGGACTTGTGCTCTATGTACAGGCATTGTATTCATGTTGTGGGTCATCTTTCACATAACATATAAACCTCTTTCGAATGCGAATGTGCCATTAATATATTAAATACTAACGTGACAGCCTCATTATGCATCACTCCGTCAACATCACCACATTATTATTATTATTAACAAGTGAGTGAACCTCCCGCAGCAGCGGCCGTTCTCAACTGACTGCTTACCTTTATAATATTCGGCATTAACCTCATCTGATATAGGGTTGCCGAATTGTCGAAAACTTTATGCAATGATATTAATCAATCAATCAAATTGTCACGCCTTTTTTCCACAGAGATAGGCAGAGACAATGGGGCGCCACTTGCCACGATCCTTACATAATTCCCTCGCTTCCCTCACATCCACAATTCTCTATGGGGCAATCCAGCTTTCTTGTGCTGGAGACACCCTCCTGTTTAACGCATCCATCCACATGCAATAATAGTTACTAAGTAATATAAATATATCATTATTATTATTTAAGATAGGTGAAATAATTGCGAACATTATTTGAGGGATATTAGACATACAAAATATGTTCATTAATCATTTTGCTTTACCTAAAATAAAATAAAATGTATATTTTGTAAAATGATTTTGTTCATTTAGGATTTTGTAATTTAGATATTATAAACATTGCTTGAACTTTGGACAAATGTTTTACAGATAACTTTATGAAGGCCAATTTCTAGTATCTATACCAAGATACTAAGTGTGATTGTATCATAGAAACTGGGCGACCAAACTACACATATCAAAAATATATTTTGATATGCGACATAATTTCACTACCACTAATACCACGGCTGCGTTAAATACACATCATGCCATGTATATAAATAAGTACCTATGTCTATGTGCAGCGATAAATAGGTTGTGAATATGTTGATAGTCGATTGTGAGCACGCTAATGTTATGTATTTGCAATGGCAGTCGTCTGCAGCAGCACATCCACGAGCGCAGCATCATGCCCGTGATTGCATATGGTGCAACTGGTGAACGTGATTGGTTGACGCAATGCAACCATTCCGAATTGCCATTTTAATAGTGGTGAGTTAATTATATATATATTGTAATTTGTGCATCCCTGATTGTTGACGGCGGTTGCGGTGGTTTGTGTAACTGAAGGCACAATTATGTACTGGCACGATTACCTCCGTGGCACGCGATCAACCCACCGCGGCCGCTCCACCGTGGCTGCCGGCAATAACAATTATTACATTCAATTCACATCAACCGGATGATTAACACCACCCTCCCATGACTATGTCCAAATAAATAAACAAATAATAATAATTATGAATGGAGATGTGAAGCAAATGATTGTTGCCTCATGTGTTGCATCACAATTGCATAATTGAATACATTTATGTTGTTGTGTGTGTTGGTTGCTGCTGCAGAGAGCGCAGCAGGCATTTCGTTCATGTTCTGGATGCAACTGGTCTTACTATATTATATTAGCCAGGAAGTATCAAGAATAATAAATACAAAATGTTATACTTATGAATTTATTAAATATAAATAATATTATAAACTAAATGACTGTGTTTTTAATCTAAGATGCATTATCAACATTCGTATCATATTTTCATTGAGAAAATGTTCACATAACAATTGTATAATTGCAAATAATAATATATTTGTATGTTAACATTGTGGTGAGGTCCATCCATTTGTTGTTTAATACAATGCCACCAGTGATAAAGGGTCATTATGCAGAATGCACACACGTCTACTAGATACGCAATCGCACACTGAAACAACAAAATAATATAATTAATTCAATTTTAAATATTATAATATTAATAAAGGACAACAATTATTGCCGTTTAGCAATCGCAATCCACCTGGATGTGGCAAAATGATGACACAATATCATTTCTGTGATACTACGAGTATCAACATCGAAATCAAAGAGATTAAAAAGAATAGAGCGGAAAATTGCCAACATTTGTATGAAAATCTTTGTCACAATAATTTGCAGCGAAAATAAAAGGATTTGAAGTGTCACGCCAAACACGTCAATATCGAGCGACGCACTGTCATGTGCATTCCACACTTTTAGGCGCAAATAACTTGAGGTCTTGTCCGGTCTACTTCATCTACGAGTATATTTAATGTCTTTGATGGAAACAGGTTCCTTCAATTTAGGATATAATTGCAATGGAAAACGTTTTGCTGAAACATGATCACCGCTAGCCTTTATTGTCATTTCATAAGCAATTATCAAAAACATTAATTCACTTTGGTAATAATAATAATTATATTTTAATATATTGTGTGTTACTATTGGCATTTGTTTGAAGAATATTTGCGATGGTTGTATAATGCTTGGTGGGTGGAGGGTGGAGGGCTGTCCCCACTGTTAGGGGGGCAGGGGGGCATCGCGCGGCTAATTAGGCTTGCCTCTGCCCCTACAATAGGTATACCACGAATTTATGACGAACGCACGTTTAATAAGTATGACTTTTTAATTGACAGCACCACGCCTGATGTTAAGCTGATGTGTCACTTTGAAGTGGTGGTACTCTGATCCTCAGGCATGTTAGCAAACTATTAAGAAACTATTTGAAATGGATTGATGTTCGATAGGAGATTGTGACAAGGGCCGTCTGGCAGGATGGTCAGGTATTCTAAATTAATGTGCATTTCTCTTCATCTAAGTATCATTGTGTAGAGCCTTTTGTAAATAACCAACGTGGTTCGATAAATGAATATTCAAATATAATGAGTGTGTTTCAGTGATAGTTTTGTGTAGTAGGGCGTGGTAAGCAGAGGAGTTGGATAATACCGCAACACCACGTGGGTATGGTGTTAGGGTACTACCCTGGATTCGGCAGATTTGGCATAATATGATTACCTGCCTATCAACAATTTTGTAATATACAAACTTTGAATTTAATATTAATTCATATAAATGCTTTATGTACTTACAGCAGCCATGAGTGAGAGTGTATTCATGGCCACCCTACTACATGCAGGGCCTATTATAACTGTCAGTTATTTAAGTTAACAAATACTATAACACAATATTATTATACATTTACACATGACACGCAGATGATGTTAACAAATACCATTTTAACATCAACATCATAGTTTACGCTTTGATGTTGTTAATTGTTCGTGAATGGCGCGCGAGTGGTTAATATATAACTACATACACATTAGGCATTCATTATTCACATAAATATAAATATAATCATAAATGCATAAGTCACTACGTAAGTTAATAAATAATATTTGTTGGTGCACATCTTCGAATATTAATTACCAGTGTTATTATTTGTCTGCGAATGTTATTTGGTGTTAAGATGGCCGTACGTTTTGTTTGTTTATAATGCAATTGCATTGCATAGTGCGTGGATGGGATTTTGTGCATTTGTATGTCTTCAACGCGCTCACGTGCGCCATTGCGGTTGCGGTTATGAAAGTCACAATTATTGGAATGCGTTTAATCGCTAAAGAAATACATGAAATATATTTCAGACACGACACTCGGTGTCATGCACGAGCACACGTCTCGCATCGGCACACACGCTCAACTTATTAAAACTTATTATATTTACCGCTAAATAATGTAATTCCTGTTTGGATCGCGCTCACCGAGGAACGCGAACGGCCACTTGGTGGCTCTGTGAGCCCGAGTGATGTCTCCGCGCAACAACGCCAACACATCGTCCAAGTATCTCATCCGCTGAGCCTCCTCCGCGAGCGCACGTGCGGCCGCCTCACACCTGGCCGCGCGCAAACACTCCGCCTAATACACATTCAAAACACACAAATTATATAACAAACATGTGCCATTTCTGCTAATCCTCAATTGTTACATCACATCCGTGCGCAGAGACCACACCGTAGTGGTTACTGCACGGATGTCCTGCGTGCGAGCACCTGGATGTCAGCGTGTATCTCGGCGAGTTCCTCGTGCAGCTCCCGCGACTCGTTGAGCAGCGCGTCCAATCTCCGCGCAGTACATTTGACGCTCTCTCCCTCGTCGTCTTCCACCGCCAACGCGAGCCGCCCCAGCCTCTCCCGTTCCAACGCCTCACCATATTTTCGTCTGCACTCCCTGACGGCGGCGCGACGCAGGACGCGACCGGCGCCGCTCGCTTCCTCTTCGTCTTCCGCTTCCCTCAGTTCTTCCGCCAGAGACCTCTCTTTCGAATCGGTCGCGAGAGGCTCCGGCGTCGCGGGCGCGGTGGAGCCCTGCGGACTGGGCGACAACAGGGCTCTCTGCAGGAATCGCCTGGCGTCTTCGTCGAGCGGCTTGAACAGTCCGCGCCTGGGCGCCGGCTTCACGATCGCTTCGAGCGCGTCCCGCCCGGGGTCCTCGGGCCTCAGCAGCTGCAGAATCTTATTCCTGGGCGGCGATATTTCGTTGCAGAGTTCGTAGCGCGGCACCAGTTTTCCCTTGGCGGGCGACGTGTGCACGTCCCCGGTGGGCGTGTACGCGCGCAGGTTCTCCCCGATGAGCCTGTAGTTGTGCAGCTTCACGTTGCCTTCCGGCGGCAGTGCGCTCCGCTGCGTGTGCGCGGCCTCCGCGATGTGAATGCACTCGTTGGGCGCACTCATGATGCGTGCGCCCCACTGCGCCCGCGGCCAACAACTGAAAGCAACGCGCCGCCCGCTGAAATCAGCTACGAATGCATCATTACATATATTGAATATGTGCACCTTTAATGATGTTGACCGCACTCGTATGGGAGGGGTTATCAAGCGCAGATGCATTTGTTATCTGTTTGAGATGAGTGTCGCTCGTGTGTGCGTTGGTGGTTGTCTGCAGCGGCTGCGAGGGATTAGCAGCGGCGTTTATCGTAAGCAGCGGCCAACAAATAATCATCGTCGATAAGCGATTGATAAGCCGCGGCCCATTAGTGATTAAGTGCAAGTAATAGGTAATTTTGGCAGGTCGATATCATCAGCGGTTGGTCTGGGGTACCTGCCATTGCCTATACCCGTTTGCTGGGCACAATGGTATTCGAGACCTCTGCTGATAGTGAACAATGCACTTTTTTATCTCGCACACATTTGAGTGGCATTTAATTGTGATTGATTTGTTTAATTGCCATTATTATTATTAACTAAGACATCAATATGATAACACACATCACTGTTTGTGCCATCGCTGTGCGCCTGATATTATTATTATTATTGTCCACTTGATAGGTAATAGTAAAATATTTGTAGTTAACTTAGCTGATGGTATATAGTAGGTGCATGTAATAAAAATAACAACAAATGCAATATTAAGATAAGAACGTGGTATGGTGGTAAGTGAGCGGCAGTCTCGAAGAGGCATCGCTGGTCATCTCACTAGGCCACCGCTGACTATGTTGAGTGTGCGTTATATAGTCACTGCTATAGTGCACGATGCTAAACGCATTGGAGGAGACTCGGACACAATCGGACACAATCGCAACATATTACGAGACACCATCATCTAAAATTGTCATCCATTTTTTTGGTGGCTCTACTATTAGGAATTAGCTTTTTCTATAAAGACACGACATCTGATTTCGACTCACCATGATGGTAAGCAAGGAGACCACTGAAAAAACCGATCGGAAAAGCTACATAAAATGTCTAATTTGATGCTCTTTAGTGGACATTTTAAAACTTAGATTTGAATTAAGTTTTATTTTATAACAAACTATTTTCTTGCTGGGTATCATCAATGATTTTTAATATTTCCTTTTTGACCGTCAAATCTCCATGTAAAAGAGTGCCAAACCTGTTGAAATAAATATTTCATTTTTCACGCACATTTAAAGGGCCAATAAAAATACTGAACACGTTTAACATGAGATTGTGTGCGGACAAAGGAAGTGATAATTTTAAAGAAAAAAAAAACTAATAAAGCAAAAATACAAAAAAAATTCAACTCATTTTATATTAACATATTTTAAACGATTGAGATTTTTCAACCTGCAATTACGAAGGCTGCAAAGCTTTCAAAATGTCATATTAAAATAATGAAAACAAGCGCCTTGGTAAGCCACTATTTTTGTTTGTTTGGCGTTAGTGTCCTGGACCACCCATGTCTCCCCTCTGCATCTATAAGTGCCACTTCATAACTATTTACATTAATAATATAAATGATCCAAACAATAGATAAGCGAATATTCATATAATAATAAAAAATCAGTGAAATATAACATATTTCAGGATGAATATTATGTTTCATCCGTTCGCAATATTAGCAGCGAATGTTGGCGGTGCGTTCTTATGTATTTGTGAATAATATGAATATGCAAAATTGTTGTGTGCGTTTGTGTGTGCAGTGGACGTATAGCAATTGTGAGGCGTCTAATGCGTGTGTCGCTGAATCGGCCACAATTCACGAGCATTAGGATTAATTAGGAATGGCTGGCAGCGGGCCCACTGCGCACGCGGAGAGGCGTGGTCGATAGAGGCGCTCTCGCCGGCGAGCAGTTCGTGCAGCGAGGGGCCGCCGGGTGCCCGCCCGCCCTCGTCGCACGCTCAGCCACGCACGAACATGAGGGCGCGGGAACTGCTGCCCACGCTGCTGCTGCTGCTCGCGGTCATCGCGCACACCGCCGCGGAGAAGAGCAAATTCTGTGAGCATTGCTATTCATATTACAATCTACAAACATATTTAACAAAGCTCCCCCAATTTAAACTATAACACTAAATGAATTATTATTATGAAATCAATACATTGTGCAATTATATATATATATATATATATATATATATATATATATGTAATGTGTGTAAAATGAGCATGTGTTTGTCAAATATATATATAAATAAAGGCTTTATATGGTGCTTTACAATGTTTACAGTTTTCCATGAACGATGATATCTGCACTAGTAGTTATCAACCTTCTCATCTATTAAATACAAATTGATGCTACACAAGATCTGATATTATTTACAATTAAAATTTAATAATAGTAGAAGTGTGTATTGTGTATTGTGTATTGTGTGTGTGTTACCTAACGTACATACGCATATATTTATTATTATGTATGAAAAGGTTTTTAGTCACATGATAAGTCAAAGACTGCAGGAATTTTTGTACAGTTATTTTGTAACATTTTGTGGTGAATAGATATATATTTAGTGTTTTATTTAATATGTTGTATAATTTACAACTCACTCACGTATAATGTCTGTCCGCCAATTTGAGAAGTTCACGCTATATATTAAAGTGGCGTGCTTTCGTATTACAACTCTCAATACGAACAATTGTCTCACTGTTAATACGTTTGCTTCTTTATATAATAACTCGGTGGAGAATCTCAGTTTTTTTCTGAGCATAACCTTAAGCACTGCACGTTGTGCTCTCTCTATACGAAGCATGCTACTCTACGAAGTGATACAATAACCAAGGATCTATTGTGCAAAGGCATAGTACACTGTTCTTAAGGTGTGAAGTCGAGTGTTTGATCTTAGTTTTTGAATATCAGTTTTCTTGTTCGTGAGTTTTTCTATATGTAGTCCTCAGTTCAGCGTATTGTCAAGTGTTACTCCTAGTTAATGTTGTTAGTCTGGGCTATGTTAAGACAATTACATTCTCTGTTGACGGTCGTTTGGTCGTTTATTATTTAACATAAGTACAAGGAGTGTGTTTAAAGGTGTTTTTCATGATCATTGTAAATGCTGAAAGACGTTGCTAAGCAATGTTTCACGTACATGTAAATGGATCACATATACAATTAATGTAAATGTATACATACGTATATATATATATATATACACACACATAGGCATGATGTTCCAATTGTGTGACCTGAGCAGGTAAAATGTGAAGCAATTTGCTGTGATTGTGGAAATATTGATTTCATGTAAACACAAACAGTTGTCATTGCTCAACAAACTGTTTTTCTGTTGAACTAAAATATATATAATAGAGGTGTTATGAATTAAAATTAATATAACAACAACGTTAATAAAACATTAATTTCGTTTATTAATAACAATTGCAATATTGTGTTTATATATTTGCAAAGTATTTGTTAATTTTCTGCCAGCCCTCTGCCAATTTGGTGGTGATCTTATCGACGGGCCCCGGCCCGCCGCAATGCCTGGGCGCCCCGGCCATCAGCACCGCCTCGCCTGGCTCCAATCTCATAGTGCGTTCTGTTTGCACGTTGGCGCCCGTGGCATACTTGGAGCCCGCCGAGCTGGCAACCACTGACATTTCTGCCGCAACGCCTGCGATCCGCGATGGTTGCGCCTCCGTGGTGCGATCGCACACATTGGCAACAAGTAAAAACGTGCCCCCATCGCCCCATCTTAACACTGATATGGCATCCTCCAAACGTGTCATCTGAAATATATAATCAATTACCTAATTTTATGCTTAAGTGAATGCTTTGGCACACATTCAATATCATAAATAATAAATAGGAACACTTAATACAAAATGAGGTTGTATTTATTTATAATGAAAATCTCTGTTTGTTATATTTAGCCTTCCAAAGTAATCGTTAATCAATAAATATCCATTTAAGTGAATTACTTTAGGTAATGTATGTTATGTTTGTGAACGAAATACATGTATATGTATACCTCTATATGTGATCCGAATGCCGGCAGCTTTCTCATGGCGGCGGCCACGCGCACCACGCCCGCATGGCTCGTTTCGCTCGAGAACTGACTCTTCGCATTCGCATATCTGTAGTTGGGCGTCACCGGCAGCCAGGGCTCGCCAGCGCTGAATCCACTGTTAGGAGTATCATCCCAGGGAAAGGGCACGGACGCGGGGTGCGCCTTGCTCGGCCAACATTTCTCTGATGAACCCATGAGGTCTGGCAACCCGTCGGCGGCGCCCAGTTCGTCGCCTTGTTGAATGACCGCTGCTCCGGGCAGAATCAGAGTGAGGAGATTCGCGGTGTCCACTAAGTTGGAGCCTAGCCGCGAGGAGATGCGACCGCTCGACAATTGGCTTGTCTGAAATTACACGCGCTCCCCATAATTGTGTGTTATTATAATATGTATGTGTGTGTGTGTGTGTGTGTGTATTACCACGAACGTGGGCTTCAACTCATATGGTGTGTGCAACATGTCCGCGTATATCCTCAAAGCCATTTCGGGCGCAGTGAGCATCGCGGGCAGCGCCAATGCGTTGCTGAGCACAGAATTGGCGCCGTGCGAGTAGTATTCGGACGCATTCTCCGGCTTCATGTCGCTCTCCACCAACACTATTCTAAAACATTAAACACTTTTAATAGAAAGGATTAGAGGATACATATAATATATAATACATATTAATAATAATAATAATAAATTTCAGCATATACATATTTATTAAATAAGCTAAATACACATTCCATCTGCGCTATACTTAAAGGCATTGTCATACGGCAGCCGTCCGTCCGTCCATTTCTGTGCATTTATTTCTTAGTTAGGTATTCAGATATAAGATAAGATAAGTCAACTCGTTGAGATTGAAACATTATGTTTGGAATAGTTATACTGAAATTATTTATTCCCGCGTGATAGTTGTGTCAGGATCGTGGAAGAATGTGCTCCGTTCTCTCTGCCTATTGGTGTGGGAATGGAGGCGTAACAATTATTATTATATTTGAGGCATCGGTTAGCCACCCGCCTGGCTTTGAGTTTGGGTGATATTATTGCTATGCGAACTTACGGCTCATTGAGTGCATCCGCCCTGGCGCATTGCGCGGCTGCGGCTGTCAGGTGGCGCACCATTCTGTTGGCACAATTGCCATCCACTTGAAAGTCAGCCTTCACGAGCACGCCGGCAATGCCACGCCTCAGCCAAGCACATTGCGCCACACTGAATGCGGCCTTGACGCCATCATTACACACATTCACAATGGCTTCATTGTCACGGACGGCATAGTGAGAGGTGCCGCCGCCATTTGCAATCCAATTGTCAACACCGGGCGTCACCTGTCACACACAATACATTAATACAACTAGCAATTGGTTTATATCACGCATGTTAATAACAATCAATCAATCAAATTGTCTCTGCTTTTTCTCCACAGGCTATCCCTGTGTCTCCAGCAGAGACAATGGAGCGCCATTTGTCACAATTTCACACAACTCCCTCGCTTTCTTCCCATTCACAATTCTCTTCATACAAGCTCTATGGTTATGGGCACTAGGCGACCTAGCTTTCTTGAGGATGTCTCTGATTTCCTCGAAAAACGCCTTCCTGGGCCTGCCTTGTTTAACGCATCCATCCACATCAGATTTATAAATTCCTTTCCTCAATCTACTTTCACTTATCCTTTTCATGTGCCCGAACCATCGAAGCATTCCTTTGTCCTTGTCACTGCATCTTCTTTCAAAACACATTGTTTAACTTGTTCTACTTTCTTTGCGTCTATCATTATTTCACATTCTGTTATTTCATCCTTTCTCTCCAAAACCATTACTTTGGTTGTACTTATATTTACTTTCATATCTTTCTTTTCTAATTCCGCATTCATAATAGTAACCATTTTCTGTATCTCATACGTCGAAGATGTAAGGATAACTTGATGTCGGCGTACGAGAGACATTTGATTACCAAGTGATTCATTCTCAAACCATACTTCCTTTCACGCAACTCTCTTAGACAACTGTCCGTGAACAGATTGAAGAGCCATGGTGACGCTACACATCCCTGTCTGACACCTTTAGAGATACCAAATCAGTCAGATAGCACCCCATTAATTTGAACACATGTACTGAAATCCTCATAGAAAGATTTCAGCGCACGGACAAAGGGCTCTTTCAATCCAAAGGATAGCTGCTGCCACAATTCACTCCTGTTCACTCCACCATAGGCCTTCTCAAGGTCAATAAAAGCATAAAACACCTTCTAGTATTTTGACAATTTTTTTTCGCTGACGTATCTTAGAGAGAAGATTCCATACATCCTATCCCTTTTCTAAATCCCGCCTGCGAATGTCAAATTTTATCTTCTGTTTCATGCATCACCCTTTCAAGTGAATACTTTTACATACAAGCACTTACTGAAAAGGAGACACAACCAGAAAGCCACCAGCTAACCACAGCCTTTCAGCATCTCGACAGTTATTTTGTCACACCCAGTCGCTTTTCAGCTTTCATTCTTTTTAATGCATTCGAATCTCTTTTACTAAACAAAATGAAATAATAGAAAAAAATGTAAAATCAAAACCAAAATAAAGGCGATAGTAAGCCGAATAAAATTTGTTTAATCAATGTTCGCGCAAAATCTATGAAAATACTATCCACATCACATTCAGTTTCACTTTCATTCAGCGTGGAGGAAACATCAACACACTCTGGTGCTGTGTTATCATAACACTTTCTTCTCTTCAGTCACTAAATCGCCATTCGAATCCCTCACCACATTCACCTAGACTTCTCCAGTCATCCCAGGGCTATCTTAACCTGTTTTTAGAACATTTTGATATTTTCCCGAAAATTTCTTCTCTTTATAATCTTTTACATCTTTCTTTTTTCGTTCTATACATTCTTTCACTTTTAATTTTTATTTCTTTGTTCTATTCATTGCCTTCATACATCTTCATCTTTCTTACCCGCGTTTATTCGTCTACTAGCTCTAACTGCTAGTAGATGCTGCCAGTTTTTCTTCTTCTCGCATACTAATTCTTCTGTAAATAAAATGCAATTTTTGAATATGTGCAACAATTAATTCGCATCACCTCCGTTGGCTTCTCGTCTCTCCAAAGTATGAAATGCTCGTATCCATTTGCTCTCTTCTCGCTCTCCATGAACCACTCAGAGGCTGTGCTCACTGTTTGGAGTGGCAATTCCATCAGCACCTTGATTTCTGACGACAATACACAACTTGATTAATAAACCAAATTGTTAATACTGATTCATAATCACATTTAGTAGTAATTCTCACCCAATTTGTTGGCCTCATCAATGAATGCAATGAAATCCGCCAATGTGCCATATCTCTCATCTATCTGCGTGTGCTGCGTGACGCCTGGCTTCGTGCACTCCCTGCTGCTCGCAGCCAATGGTGACAGGATGATGGCATCGGCGCCCAACGCGCGCACATAACTCAATTGCTTCCTCACACCTCACAAACAGAACAACACATTATCACAACAATTATTATACTTCATAACAAATTAAAATATACTTTTTTAAAAGTCTATTTCTGAGCATATTTCAAACGTGAAAACAATATAAATTCATGAAATTTTACAGCACAACGATACTTCCACTTATTGGGGTAACGAGGAGGTGGGGCCGAGGGGGATCAAATTGTTTTTATATCTTTCCTTATTGACCTAATATAGAAAGCAAGACTCTATATTAGGTCGAACCCTCATTTATTGTAAATCCCAGCAGTGCAGCGGCATATCACGACACACAATTCGAATTGTAAATTGTGCCGAACGCTCTTCAATATGAATTGATAAACTTTTATCAGATTATAGTTTCCATTTATAATCAGGTACCACGCATATCTTTTGTGTGTCCTAACAGATGACTAATAATAATATAATCGTTCGTTCACCATTGATGTCTCCCAATCCATCGCCGTCTGTGTCTTTGAATGAGTCAACTTGTATCCTGTAGTAGAGCACATCCTTCCACCAGCCCACCGTGACATCGGCTGACGCACACGCAACCAGTATGACCATATAACTCAACATCATCACGCACACTGGCCATCATCATGTCCAATATGCCACATTAGCTCATTTAGGTTTTGTGCCTGTTATACTCCGTGGTACATATCGGAAATAAATCTGCCCATACAAACTGAACGACCCAAAGTACATTTTATCAAAGATACATTGGCACTGATAGGTGGTTTTGAACCTGTGAACTTCTTGGTTTGCGTGACCGAGACTACAACGCATTGCACTGCTCTTAATATTTAAGTAAGACGCCAATGCTCGCCTAAATCAAAGTCAATGTTCAAATCCATTTTGCCTCGGATGTATATTAAATGTCTATAATATAAGCTCGTTTCATTAAAAACACAACAAGTAATGGTTGAATGCTAATTTCGTCAATGTTATCATCAATTTCGTATATATTATATATATATGTATATATATTATAAAATGTGTCCATTAATCCTTATGTGATTGTAAATTGTTGTAATCCATTTAATCTTATTGCCGCTGACATTATATTTATATTCTAGTATTATGAGTTCCACTTTCAATGTTTATGCATCAGCTTCATTAGTTTCCCATGGGCAACGGTGCCAATATATGGCTCCCCAATGTGGAAAGTGGCACAATGGCCAAAAGTGCGCATGTGAGAGTGGCTCATGAATGAGAAACGTAATAGAACAACATGTACGTATGAATATGTAAGAATAATGAAAAACACAAACTCACCAAATGATATATTAGTGAATTTATAATTTGGTGAATTGCAGTCGCATTGTGTATTATTATTATTCATCAATGTCATACGATAATAACTCTTTACTATGATGTTGACAATTTGTACGAAATAGATTTTTTAAAAATTATAAGTATGTTGACAATTTGTACGAAATAGATTTTTTTAAAATTATAAGTATTTTATTTTTATTTCTAATAATGAAAGCATCTTTGTTAGCGCAGTGGCAATTATTTGACGCCCTTCTTGATGGGGAGACAACAAATTCTTCAAAAGAATTTAGCATAGCTTCTCGGGCATTAAATTTTTGTTCCGCAAAAAGTTGTCCGAATTATGAAAAATGGAGAAGTGGTGAGTACGGCAGATGACGCAGAGATACCAACCTGTCTGTCTGTTGCGCAGTGTGGAGAGCAGCGTGAATGGTTGAAGACGTGTGAGCTTCTCCATCATGGTGTCCTGTTCTTTCCAGCACACACGCGCAATGCACAAGATCAACAAAGTCTAAGAAAAATCAAATTAATTAACTTATACATATTGAGTAAAGTATGGCTTATTGTAATATATGAATTGTGTAATCTCTATATTTCTTTGTAATATTTGCGCGTTGTTTATTATGTTCAGTTATTATGTTGTATCATTTTTTCTACGTTTCTCATGAAATTAGTGTTATTATGATTGTGTATGCAAACGTCACATTGTATTATTAATTATATAATAATTGGTCACAGACAATGCTTTTGGAAATAAACAGTTTATTTATGAATTTCACGTTCACAAGCATAGCCTTAAAGTATAGCAATGATTTAAATGTGTATGTGATCATTTCACCGTATACTCTTCCATCCCCCTCAAATATATACTTGCAAATAGTTTGTTATGTGAAACGTGAATGATGAGTATGAATGGAGATAGAGTTGGGGGTCGTTAGCCCAGAGTAGACAGACGTACAACCACTGCAGTAGTACAACGTGGTATTTTCCAATTTACTGCAGCCTAACATCAAGCGGACTGCGGTCTGCTGTGTACAATATGTTTTGTTTTGCATGCTGCGAGTATGGCACGATGATGATGACACGTGAGGCAAATATATTATTAGAATGTTATATAAAATTGGTGTTCATTATAAATGGTGGGATATATTATGGTTGATGGGTGAGTGGGCGCTGTGAGGGTGGTTTTTCTAAAAGCTGCCATTTATCAAAGCCTCTCGCACTTAATTAATCAACAATAGGGAAGTGCCCATTAATAGTTCATCGATGCCTCGCGCGACATACAATTTAATTATAATTAGGATATATGAAATGGGAGCATTAAAAGTGATTTATAAATCAAATGAGTTAATTTAGTAACTTAGTGACGACATAGTATGCATTTAAAGAATATTTATAAGAATGCAAATTTCTGCACTTTCCAAAGCTGTAGAGCTTTTACGAGTATTAAGAGAATTATTGTGGAGGTATAGTACATTAGGAAAAACAGTTTTTTGCATTTGATTTTTCAATATTCAACGACAGAAGAATTAGAAACGCTCACCCAGATTAGCAGGAGATTAAAGGGATTAAACATACGGATAAGATGAAAGTAAGAAGATGAAATGACCTAAGAGACCTTCAGCTACTGAAGGTCATGGAGCGAAACTGGGTTACGTGGGCAAATTTTCGTAGATCAAGCGGATATTATCAAGGAGTCGATCAATTTTATTAAAAATCTCTTCGGCTGTATCGCGACTACAAATATGAATATAATGTATGAGAATCTGTGTCACAGTGGAATGTTGTGCATTGAGTGATGTTATCGATGCTTGTGATGTGTCGCATCACTAACCCGTAGTGGTGGTCCGTTTGTAGCAAAAAGGCTGTCGATGGCAGCAGCAGGGAATATTAAGTTTGTGGCCATCCATCGCCGCATTAAGGGCGAGACGTGATTCAGACAAACTACCTTTAATATTATCACTATGTTACATTATAAGTTTCTGGCGACTTAGACGGGCGCTCAGTGGTCACCATGCGTCAACTTGCCGACTCAAGTTCCGAGTGCGACTCTTTGTTGTATAATTTATTATAAGTTTCTGGCGACTCAGACGGGCTTCGGTTAAGTTCCGAGTGCAATTCCAAATTGTATAATAATTATAAGTCTTTATTATTATAATTCTCATGAAGTATAAATGAACTCTTTGGCCGGCAGGTTGAGGCAACTGTAAGTTGCCAACCTCCATAAGGCGAGTTGAGGTGAGATGCCGTGTTTTAATATAAAAAAGGTATATAAGCAGATGCGAGTGCCGCTCGTAGACATTTCTTAGTGCATATCTCTATGATGAGCCCCCAGTGGTGCGCCACCCCACGTGACGCGTCTCTGTGTTGTGTGTCGTGTGAGTGACAAAATGCTTAAAAGGGATTTCACAATAATTTGTGTGTGAGGCCTGTATGATGTCGTCTTGGGCGGAGGGGGGCGCGCGGGGGTGCGCCACGGTTACTACGCGGCGGCCGGGGGGTGGTTATCGACCGGCTTGCTTTCATAGTTGCCGAGGTGAATGACCCACGCCGGAGCCAAAGTTACGCTGCGGTTACACACTTCGCCCAATATTAATAATAATAATAATAATAATCCACAATTATTACTTATGCATGTTTTTCAATTAAATGTGGTCAACACACATTACATTACACTCGCACATGGACAATTGTTTTACATTTTTTTATTGTGACTCAATATCTGACCTCGACCCGCCTAATGGCACCCAAGATTGTAACCAAGTCTTCATGGCTACCCCAGTCGCCGTCACTGCGCAACGCTTGAAGGATCCACGGTTATAGGATGGAGAGAACACATGGGCTGGCAAAGCATTCCACTTGTCGATTGTTCTACATAGAAAAGACGCACAGAACCTTCTAGCTCGACTGCTGATTGGGTGCGGATATTATCCTCCGAATCATGTGTATGTTATTAATGTAAGTTAACCCATGGTGTTGGACACCACCTCACCCGCCGGCCGCCCCTCAGCGCTGGCGCGATCATGACACCAACTAAGAGCACACTTAAATTAGGCTAGGGCGGATCAAAAGATTCATTTGTGCGTGTGTGCGTGTGTGCGCATGTAAATGTGTTTATTGCAGAGTTCACCAAACTAAGGCTAAATAGCAAGTGTAATGAAAATCACAGGAAAATGTAATTTAGTTTGTTTCTTAATTAAACTACCTTTATGAAATAAGAAGTAATTTATTAAAAAAAAACTGAAGGAATTCAAACTGATGATAAAAGCAAATGAACAAATATCTTGAAGGGTTACTAAATATAATCTATTAACTCGAACGTTTTGACTTCAGTATGCGAATAATTATGACTTTTATTTGTAATATTTAATAATTAGGCGTTACAAATATTAGTGAATATAAATAAATGAGGTGAATAATTGTTTAATAGTGGCCGGCATAGGCGGACAATTGATGGTCATTTGCCCATTCGGCTCATACATAATGACGGCCATACCACGAGACATGCTTTAATGCAAATATATATTATAAAGTGAAGCATAGTGACGGCGACTGAGCGACTGAGGCAAACGTACAGTTGTATTAGTGTTTTCAGCCGTCGGCTCTCTCACACTTTTACCATCAGGCAAGTTAAGGTGAGATCATATAAATATAGTTGGATGATCTGAGTTTCTTCCCTTTGGTGGTGTTGAAGATCTCAGTACTTTGATTTATTTTGTGCAACATTACCAAAGAGTGGTATACAGACCGTCAAGTGATTTGGTCGCGTTTCGGGATCAGCTTGGAAGTTGACGGTTCCAACCAGAGGGGCATAGTGGATGTGATTGCTACTTTCAGATATTGAATTGTAGTAGCAGTGACATCCATTCATGGACCACACTCCACCTTAACATCAAGCGGGTGCTGTCATATGTCAAGTCACAATAAAAATAAAAATTCTCACCAACGTCCGCCTCATCGTTGCCACGTGGACATTTTATTGTTTATATAATTTAGCATTGTCTCTGCCTAACCCAATTAAGTGATAATAGCTTGCATTGCGTATTTATGAGCGGAAATATTAGACGAATTTGTTATTCACTTTGAGATAACATCAATATTGCAGGAAATGATTACATTCTTTGTGATATGTGATAAAAGCGGCTTAATATGTAAATAGGCCGGCATAATGAAGGGCTCATTTTTTATTTAGTTTACAGTTTCTATATTAAGCTACTAAAAGTGCTTTTGTCATAGAAACAGGACAACCATAGTGCATATTATATCAAAGATGCATTTGAATCCGTTCTCTCGGCTTACGTGACCATTGCACTGCCACTGCACCACGGCCGCCTTGTGTGATTGTGAGCAACAACTATATTTATTCACATACAATTAAACATATTGTGTTATATAATAATATAACAAAAACGTTCGCCTGCCTGCCTGCCCCTGTTTGCGATGGGCGCGAGGATAATCTCCGTAACTGATTGGCGAGCGCCCCCCCCCCCCCCCGCCGCCGCCTCACCACCGCTTTCAAATTATAATTCGCAGAAATCGCTCTTCTTCATGTCACCACTGGCAATTTATTTGCCAACGAGAAAGAATGGCCGCCATCATTGCTATATAGTCGCGAACAAGCGCACAATAACATTCATTTTAAATAAAATAACATCCACACATATAATTAAAGTCCTCCTCCATTTTAAATATTTAATATTGTCTCATGAAACAAAGTTATTAATGAACGTTTTTATGAGAAGCACAACTTATACAATACTAGCGGCCCGCTCCGGCTTCGCACGGGTATAAAACCTTATAAATATATTTGCAACAGCTAATTATTTATATAATTGTGGGATTCCAAAAATACGCGAAGTAATGTCTTGGATATAGACACAGATCAATTAAAAATACTTCAAAAATAATTTGCTATTCGTGCGACTAAAAACAAGATAATCAACAACAAAAGAGAAACGCTTACGTCCCGCATTTTTTAAATCTATAATATTCTCGAATATATTTATTTAAATCATATGCTGTAAAGGGCCATTTAGATCTATATTAAATCAACAATGTGTTTAAGGTATTTAATTGGATAAGGATTAATTCTGTATTGGTTAAAATCGCTTCGAAAATTAGCCATTATTAGTCGTAAAAAGTAAATGACAAAAAAATGTTATTGTGGGATATCCATAAGAGATAGACATACGAGTATACCATCGCGGAGTTTTCTTTAGACCTTTTCAATGTGTACAATACTTAGTACATTATTTTGATAAATCTCGTAGGGTTCAGCCTGCGTTTGCAATGTAAGCGGAAAAAAATGCAATTATTTACGACATCACATTAGAAACCTCAAAAATAACAGTGTTTCTCCACTATTTAATGGATGTTATTATACATATAAACCTTCCTCGTCAATCACTCTATCTATTAAAAAGAACCGCATTAAAATCCGTTGCGTAGTTTTAAAGATTTAAGCGTACATAGGGATATAGGGACAGAGAAAGCGACTTTGTTTTATACTATGTAGTGATGATGGGCGACTGTGGCAGCCTCGGGTTCAAAACCAATGCATCTTCGATATATATGTACTTGGGTCGCCCAGTTTCTATGATACAAGCACGTTTAATAGTGTGGTATTAAAATGATAATAAAACAAACAATATATAGGCACATAAAATAAATCATACCAAAAAACTATATTTAATACTATAAGTAACTTAAAAGTAATTTATAATACATTCTCATTAAGTGTTTTTTTTATTTATAATTATGTATTACATTTTACTATATGAAATGTAACAATTATAATGAAAGCATTTTTATTAATAATAATTGAGCACCATGTAATAATTTTATTTACAAAATCCAATGTGCCATTCATTATTATCCGCATAATGTCAAGCTGGAGTGTTCTCTATTAATGGAGGCATCCACTATGCCGCCTTTATTGGAATCGGCAATTTGGCAATTTACAAGCTGCGGCCCGACCGCATAACTCGTGAATGGGCTTCGTTTTGACAATTGAACTCCATTAATTGCGCAACACAACAACATCATCGATGTTTATTTTCATCAACAGAGCAAGCTCATTGTCCGAATGAATCAAAAATGTTTTTAACACTAACAGCGACTGCGTAACATTTTGACAATTGGTCAAACCATTGAAGTTAGGCAGTCGGCCCCCTAATGCGGAAACGTAACCGAGTCACTTCACAATACGTACACATGGGAGTGGTGGTAGGGCGCGTTATACATTATTGGGGAATATTTCGATGTTGCCATGGCTGTCCGTGTGAATGTTTATCACAATTTGCATTGACTGACCATCGCCAATGCCAAACAGTAAGTCAGTGGGCAACTCTAGGCCCGTTGTCTCAGCGCTCAGCAACAGCTCTAAGCTCAACGGCGCTGACCACGAACACATCACCAGCGACAGGAATAGCAGGAGCAACAGCAGGCGCCTGCAACAAAAACGATCCTTCAAATCTATCAACACATCTATCTCACGCCACCATTACCGCAGGCATAAACAGAGACAATGGAGCGCCAATTACCATGAACCATACTCTCTATGCTACATTTACACAATCACGGCCATCCACGCATCCATATTTTATATTTTCGTATGCATTTAATATTAAATTATGTCTTTATTGACAAAGGCCGGGAACGTCGGAGGAACGGACTAAAACGTTCAGTGTTTCGTTTATTTGTTGAAAAAACTCCAAGTGGAATACTTCACCAGCCTATTATGTGTGACTGAGGCGGTTTTTTCAGTCGCTGCCACTGTTACAGCTCTCTTTGTTTGCCAATAGAGGTCATAAATAGAGTCACATTTATTGTTTATATGACAGAACCCTGCTGTCATATGTCATAGGTACTATAATTCAATTCAATAACAGTCACCTGCACTATGTCGACTTAGTTGGAACCGGCAACTTCAAGCTGATCCCTTAACGCGACTAAGTCACTTCACGGTCTGTATACGTGTAAGTGTCAGACTGGGCACCGCTGCCTGCCACTGAAATAATAGTGCAGCAAATGCAAACATAACTATATGTAAATATATGTGAATGCCAACTTACATGTCTGTTAGACGCGAGAACATCGTTCACAACACGCGCGCGCACATTCATTTAGAAAATAATCGCTCGCTGACAAGATTATTGTGGAAATGGTGCCGCCAGATGAAATTCACTCATATATAGATAAGGTACATCTCAAGATAACACACTCGGACGGACGTTGCGTACTTATGTAGGTCACTTACGCATTGGTGTCTATATACACATTTACAACTAGGGGCCGGCATAGTAACTGCATTCATGGATGAATGTGTGTTTTGTCTCACATTATCAATAGTTATCTGTTTGACGCAATATAATCGTATATACAATTTTGTAGGTTCATTAACATTTGTACACTAAGCTACTAAACTTAGAAACAGGACGGGACAACCAAAGTATATCAAAGATACATTGTGACCAGCAAGTGTTTTGCACCAGGGTGGTTCTCTATTGTTTCATAAGCATCAAATGTTGTGGAGTATTCCATCAAATGGAATAAAAGTTTTATTGAACGCAGTTTATTTCATCCACGGTGGGTTTATGAAAAACCTCACCAGGCCTTACATTCAACTACATTTAATGTATAATAAAATTCATATACAATACTTCAGATCGATCAAGCGAGGAAAAGCATCTCTGACCACCAACGTTTCCAATGACGGTTGACGGTTGAAGCAATCGTTTTCCAGTCGTGGACGCTCCTCTTGCTGACCATCAGACGTCTTTTCTTTGTAGGACAATCGACAAGTGGAATGCTTTGACTGCCCATGTGTTCTCTCCATCCTATGACCTTGGATCCTTCAAGCGATGCGTGAAAAAGCACCTTTCGCTTCGTCGTCACTCTTGGACCTCCTCTTGCTTATCAGGCGGGACGAGGTCAGATGTCGTATCACAATAAAAAAAATGTTTGAATAATAATCGTATTAATATATATTAATTTGTGTACAGATTATATGGACTCATTGTGCAAGGACCACTTCCTCCAGCGTCAGTATCGCAAGTTGGACGGCGGCGTGATCTGGTCGCGCAACGAGAGGAACCTGGACTGCACGGTCACGTTCCAG
The DNA here is from genome assembly GCA_905220615.1 of Tinea trinotella. Lineage (NCBI taxonomy): Eukaryota > Metazoa > Arthropoda > Insecta > Lepidoptera > Tineidae > Tinea > Tinea trinotella. The sequence continues at coordinate 199,678 of HG992307.1, read as the reverse complement.
ACGCACTCCATACTGCAGCGGTTCATGCTGCACTTCGACCTGCTGCAACTGGACTGCAACGACCACCTCTATGTCTACGACGGGGCACACGACACCGCACCACCCAAGGTAATACACATATGAATTGGTGTTCTCATGGCATATTGTTAATTGCTTTACCTTTGTATTCTTTATAATACCTTACTTGCGTATCATTATGTATTGTTTGCATTGTCTCATTTCAGCGTTGTTGTATTGTTGTGGTGCTGCTTAAGATGCGCAAAGTTGTTTATTGTGTTCTGGCCGCGGTTCACAGGTGCCCGCCACCCGCTGCCTATTCACAAACTTATTGGATTTGCATTTCTCTTATTATTATTATCATTAATTATTCTGCAATATTTATCATAAAGTTTCGTGTTCTTTCCTTCTTCTTGTACGCCTCAAACGCCTTTCCGAAGTCATGGTACAATTAGACAAAGAGCAAGTGCACAGTTTTCAAGGATAATTCGATTATGTTTTTAAAGTAAAACTTTCCTTGATCCTAACAGAACACTGCTGTATGTGAACCACATTTCTGTTCACCCAATCACAGTGCTCGTTCATATATAAAAATAATAATATTACAGCAAGTAGAACAACAGGAATGTGGTGAGCATATTTTGTGTGAGGGCCTAATAATGTGCAAGTTTGTTGGCATAACATACTTCAACAACTAAACAACAACCGCACGCAGGGACAACCGACAACTTTGCTTCATTATTATTATTATTATACTATTACAGAGGAGCGTTCGCATATATAAACAAACATACTACATATAAGTAGCTTACGTCATATATATATATATATATATTTACTAAAACATATAGATGTACGTTTGCTACAAATAGAATACAATAACGCGAATCACATGTATGACATAAAAAATATGGCTGTGCAAGAAATGCTAATGTTGTTTAAATAATATAAAATAAAAGTCAATGTTAAATTAATAATTTGAATTGTGTTTGTGAAAGTGTGTGAGAGAGAGAGGGGCAACATTAATAATAGGTAATATTCGATGCGCATGTAATAAAAGCAATAAGGAAAAGTTCACAAACAATTTGTAAATGTCCGCCATTAAGACATTTGGCAACATTCACGCATATATACCATTATGTATATACAATATATATAACAATGTGTTGGTAGTGGCATAGTAGAAGTGACCCATTGATAGGTGGCAGTTGGCGCTATGCACTATGATTCAGACAATATTTATTATGTCCCGACGACATCTTACGGCACCCCGCCTGCTGTTAAACTTAAGTGAATCGATGTGATTGCTACCTCAGTTAAACCGGCACCCATTGATCCCGAAACGCGACTATGTCACTTTACGATCTTGTATTAAATTCAAATCATATAAAACTTGTGTTCTATAAATTGAGATGAAGTGATCCATTATGTCGCAGAGGACATCGCCATTTTATATTTCACTCTCGTAGTACAGAAGGGGGGTGGGGTGGAGGAGCTTGGCATTACTTCGGTGTCATATTTCTACGAGAAGCGATCGGCTGTACGTGCTGCGATCAACTCACACACACTCATTCACAATTGTACGTGTGTGTGTGTGTGATCGTACACTAAGCACTTGTAGTTATGCATTGTCTTTTTATTTCATCATCATCAGCCAGAAGGCATCCACTGCTGGACATAGGCCTCCCCCTTAGAACGCCATTCCGAACGACAAGATGCAAGTTGCGTGCAACGGGTATTCGTGACTTTCCCTGTGTCTTCAGTCCACCTAGTGAAAGGCCTTTATATATATTCGAGCGATGTGGCCATTGCCTATTGCCATTTCATCTCGCAAATCTTTTCATTTAATGACGTCCAACTACGACTTGCCTGATGATTGCCTGATCGCCGTGCTTCTATTATAAATCGCTCCCAAAATCAAGTATTAAATATAATGCAAATCCTAATCGAATAGTTGTTTTAGTGAAAGTAGTGAATTAATGATGAATTGTATTTTTGTTGTATTGTGAGCGATGTGTATATTATGTATATATATATATACACATATATAATGGGCATGTGTCTGATTCGTGTCACGCGCGTGGCTGCGATGGAGTCCGGTGGTAATGGTGCTACGCCGGCGGGGGTGCGGCTTGCATAATGCATACGACAAATATAATTGCCTGTTAACTTAGTGCTCTGTTATATTTACAACTATTTGTGATTGGACACAGAGAGAATGGAGCGGCAGGATGCAAATTCTTTGATAGCACCGATAGTGATGTTATAGTGTTATGGCACATTGTTGTGCAAAGTTAGTTGGAAACAAGTTGACCACATCCCCAACTAACAGCCAATTCTTGTATGTGATCAAAGGGGACTTTCGGCTTAATTGTATTAACAGTTGCATATACATTTGAAAATAGTTTAATGTACGAACATTACAATGCAATTGGAATATATCCTTTATTATGCATAGTTTTGGTGTGAAAAATAATCAAACTATAATTATGACAGTTCAAAGCTATCACTTGTCTCCGTGATTGACAGACAACATAAAATCCATATCTTATTTTCCAAATAACACAATTGCACAGCAATTAAAAGCAAAACTGTTATTAGTTTTATCAATGCAAGTATCGAAACTACCATTTATATATTATATATATATTTTTTAATCATTGGACATTACAAAAGTAGTACATAGAATCCCATAATGAGTGATGCCCTTTACATTTTGTTTCATTAAAGCAGCGGTGCTCACTAACAGATCATCATTACAAAGCATTCACATAAACATGATATGATATATTCTGCGATTGTACAGCTTCACATAATGACAACACTCTGGCTGATGTTTAACTGGAGTGCTTACCACCAGCAAGTCGAGGTCAGATGGCAACACTCAATGAAAATAACCGAAATGAATATTAATGTTGAATACTTGAAGTGAATCGTAGAAAAGCTTCACGTGCTGGTTTTGAGTGTTTGTCGGCTTCGCTTCGAAGCAGTCAGCCGCGTTTCACATAATCGTTGCTTGTAATAATGTTTATAATATGTCTGCCAGGCTGACCTCTCCTGTCGCAACACGAAGCAGCAGGTGGGCGCATTGTTCACGCGCAGCAACTTCGTCACACTCAAATATGTCACCGACAATTGGGGCACGGACGCCAATGGATTCAAACTCATCATCACGGGCGTCAAAGATCCAAGTGAGTCACTATGACCTATGTACTACACACGCACACTAGCACGACTCTATCTATGTATTACTGTTACATTAATATTAACTGGGGCAGCCGTAAACTAACTTGGTTTTTTTCAGTCGTCGTCACTCTTGGATCTGCTCTTGCTTATCATCAGGCGGGTCGAAATCAACTATTAGACTTGTTACGATACGTAACTGGGATTGTTTGATGGAACCGTTTGAACGTATAGATGTTGTTGAGACCAATGTTGTTATTAGAATATTTTGATGTTCAAAAAAGAAATGAAACAAATGCAATATAATAAAACAAATATATGACATTGATAATGAACGAGCAACTAATATGAGATTGTTACGAATGCGTAATATTGTCATTATAATGCACAACAATTTGCAGTATGGCCGCAAATATATACTTATTTATATATATATTTGCAGCTTCTCACAAATCCTCATTCACATAGTATCAGTATTCTGTCTCTCATGAATTTTAATCACTTTATACTTGGATTTTGTAATAATAATTATATATTAATTGCAAATTAGAACGTTTCAAATTAGTGCAAAACAACCTATTAAAAATTGTGATTCCATATCTGGCTTCATGATAAGCAAAGGGGCGTCCAAGAGCATCAACGATTGCAAGTAGCGCCTCAGTCGCCCTCGCAATGCCGGCTAACTTATGATCGCCAATAAGCGCTGGAGCTCGGTTTGTTTGTAATAGTTATAAGGAGCAGGGAATATTAATAATAGTTTCGCAAACTATATATATTCAATCAAATTGCAAGTTTCAGTCCAATTGGCTTTTATTAATATTCCCTGCAGCAATTACACATTTCACATAATATTAACACATTAACATCAACTGGTTCACAATGAAATATGATTTCATCTAAGTCACTGCATCGGAAGAAAGCTGGGTTGCCTAGTGCCCATAATTGTAGAGTTTGTATGAAGAGAATTGTGCATGTGGGAGTTGTGTCAGGATCGTGGTAAATGGCGCTCCATTGTCTCTGCCTATCCCTGTGTGACAATTGAATTTGATTTTGAGAGGTACTATGCGTTTCCATTGTCCTCAGCGCTCACGTTAACTTTATTTCTAGGCCTGCGCTGATACGAGTATTCTAGTTGCATTAATAGTTGTGTGTGTGTGTGCGTCATCTGCCTATCCCCGCTCGCTTTAATATGGGCGACATGGAATTTGTAACAATGCACCTTTGTGCTTTGTGAAAACTGTGAAAGCACTCAACCAGAGCGATCCCTTTAAGAGCACATAGTGATGTGACACGTCGCACTCATTCACACATAAATGCCATTGAGGCAGTTGACATGCATTACGACATGCATTCGGTGAACAGAACCTCAAGGAAAAGCACTTACTACTCGTATTTAGGACTTGCTGATTTGAATAATGAATAATGAAGCATTGGGCATTAGTAAGATCCCTATTCGCCCAATAGGGATTTTACACCTGTCATACACAAATAGCAGTCATATTTGTGTAATGCAATATCAGACGAGTGTGTCGCATCACTACAAGCAGCATTATTGTCGCAGAGCACGGCTGCAAGGAGTTCAGATGCAAGCAACGCGAGTTCTGCGTGGATGCTGAGTTGGTGTGCGACGGCGTCGACCACTGCGCCGATGGCTCCGACGAGGACACCGCCACGCTATGCCCAGGTAACACACATTGGGCTTGTTGTCATGTATTACACTACTGTCACAAACTATACACATATAGAAGACGCCATGTTATACGCTGGCCGCCATCAATGTGGCTATGTGCTGTATGAGTTGATCTGCGCCAGGCAAAGGCTCTCATGGTCGACTCATCATCACGTTTTTGACGACAGGCGTAGACAAACGGTTAGCAATTGGTTTGTTGTACGTAAAGTCCCGGGTTCGATTCCTAGCAATATTTGTTTTATAGCTTTATATAATTTATTTATTTAGATACATTGATACCGGTGGTGTTTTCGAACCCGTGCCACTCGGCTTACGTAGCCATTGCACTGCCACTACACCACGGTCGTCTTAAATATTTGTTATTAAAAAAAAGGGGCGGATATTTGTTTCGAGTCTGGTTATCGGCAGTGCTGCCCAGTCTGCCGATCCGGGGTAGTACCATCACTTACAAGTATACAGACAGTGAAGTAATTTGATCGCGTTTCAGGATCGGCTTGTAAGTATGCCGGTTCCAACTAGGCCGCCATAGTGGATGTGATTGCTACTCACAGTTATTTAATTGTAGTAGCAGTGACATCCATTAATGGACCACACTCCAACTTAACATCGAGCGGGGTGCTGTCATATGTCGAGTCACAATGAAATATATAAAAAAACTCACGTGATATATTACAAATTGTGCATGAGGAGGAGTATGGCCAACTTACACTAAAACACCCAATCACTGCAAACTGCAATTTTAGCCTTAATTCCGTGGAATGTTGTGTATCTTAGAAAACAAGCCTTTTTAAACTAGGAGTTTTTGTTTAACAACTTTAAAAGAAAAGGGGAGCAACTTTTACAATCAATACTTACAAATTAAGTTTTTCTAATTAATCGGTTATTGATATTTATTAAAAATATATATTTTTCCTAAGCTGGTTGGTCATGTTATCTCATTCTTGGCGCACAAAGGCATGTTTCCAATGTACCTACATGCTCGTGTTTGCAGAGAGCGGTGCGGTTGGGTCGAGTCGCGCCTGGCTGGTGGTCGGTGCTGCGAGCGCGGCGCTGCTGTTGCTAGCGACCGCAGCCGCGGTGTGCTGCCTCTGCCGCCGCAGACAGCAGCAGAACAGAGCGCACCTACAGCGTGAGTATCCGGCACGAGGGCAGGGCGCTCTCTCGGTGCGAGGTGATCACGCGGGCGTTTCTCTGTTCGCAGTGCACCCAGTGAGCAGTAACGGCGGCAAGGCGGAGTCGCTGCCGGGAAACTGGGCGCCCCCTGCGGGCCCGCGCGGGTGCCGGGCGCCGGGCCCTCTCCGCAGCCGGGCGCCACGATGAGCGCCCCGCACAAGGACGAGTGGTTCGTCTAGGAGGAGGCCCCGGCCCGCAGGGTGGTTTAGCCCGCGACACTGACGCCTGCGCCGAACGCTGCCCGCGACCCGCCGCCGGCGCCGAAGACACAGCGCGCGTCCATCACTCTTACATATCTACCATGTATATATATATCTATATCATTCATATGACATATCTCTGTGAGTAGCGTCCGCGGGGGTGGCGGCCATTGTTCGGCTTTATTATTATTATTAATTGTACTTAGACTGTAATATTGGTCGCATTTGTAACTATGGAAATGTATCTTTAGCGGGAATTTTTAGGAATATTTTGACAACTATACTTGTTTAGTGTATGACGTCACTTGGCGTCATATATATATATATATATATATATATATATATATATATATATATATATATATATATATATATATATATATATATATATGTGACGCTGTCACTGGGTGTCCAATATGAAGAGCATTGTACATTATTGATATATTACATAAATAAACATTTTTGGCTTATTGTTCGTATCTTCGTTTTGTTTCATTTATACCAACTTATATATGGCCGTTTAGTGGCGCACTATACGAATCTAAAGAATGTGCTTTACTCCATATTTCGTATCCTTTTTATTTTGTTGTGACTCGACGCGTGACCTTGACCTCGACCCGCCTGCCGCCTGATGGTAAGCAAGAGGAGGTCCAAGAGTGGCGATGACTGTAAAACTGAATAATCACAGTTACCGTCACTATGCCGGCCAAAGGTGCTTCTCATCCTGTAACACATCCCCGTGTGATGCCTCAACATTCACATATCGTAACTCAGCGCCCTCTGCCATGTTGTGGAGGAAATAAAATAACTGAAATTTCAAACAAGAAATTTTTCCTATTAAAATTCAACTACTCAATAGCAGATGGCGCGCATCACAGATTAGTTTTACTAACCATCAATAGATGGCGCTTTTAAAAGCTCTCATGCGTGTGTGTGTGTGTGTTTGCAGCAACAAGTGTTCAAGGTGGCCATTGAAAGCTTCGTGAGAGTGACCGGCGCGACGCTCGTCCCCATGCACGTGTCTCACGCGTTGCGGAGCTTTTGCATTCGGCAGCGATCGCCGATAAATTGGTTTACGTGCATTGAGAATATTATAAATAAATGTTAATTGATTAATTAGCGTATAAGTTGTATGTTCATTATTATTATTAATAATGTAGTTGTGTAATAATTGTAATTATTAATAATTGCGGTAATGTTGTGTGTTATTATTATAAAATGCGTGTGATTTGTGCGATATTGGTTGTGTGCGCGGCGGCCGGCGCCACTGCCAAGGGGAATAAAACAATACTCAATGAAAGTAAGTCATTCATTATATTGATATGGTGGTCATTGAAATGTGTCACCTTTCAACTCCATTCAATTATTATAAACACAAACAAACAATATGCAATATACATAATATAATAAGATTGAGCGAAGACATTGCCCTCCTTCGGCCGTGACTGTTCACTTATAATAACATTTCATAGATAGCGCACACACTTCCGCCGCACATTAACGCTCACTCACCCGCGCGGGGGTAAGCAGACACGTCGCTATTATTAGACCGACACTCACGAATGCATAACGGAGCCGCATTGTGTTGCGGCTGGGGCAGGTACGAACCCTTCGCGGAAGGATCGTCGCTGCCCACTCTGCCGGACCACTGCGTCTATGCGTTGTTGTTGTGGGGGTGTATGAACATGAACATGGGAGGGCGCGCGCGCGGCTGCCGTTGCTCAATATAGATGCAGCAGGTCAGTTACCTCGCAGACACGCCGATGGGCGTTGCGATTTGTTACTCACGCGCGCATTATCTCAGTCGTCCTGTCTGTCGTGTTCTGCGTATTCTGTTATCGCTGCCATGATGGAATGTCACATATATGGCGAGAGGTGAGACGTCCGCTCTGTCTGTTTGCATTGTGAACAAAAACTGGGAACAGACCGGGAGCGGCGGGAACCGGTTGCGCTCCAATTACCACCGAGCGACGCGCGAATGCATTGCTGCGTTACAATGCGACGTGTGACACGTGCACTGATACAAATACGGCAATGTACGGCGCACACGTCTGCGCGGCGGCAATGCTCGCTCAATCGCTAATTGGTCCTCGAATATGTTCCTGCAATACCATCGAGCTCCATTATAATTGTTTGTATTATATATGTATGTACATAATGAGACCACTCTGCTCACATTATGTTATAGGGAAACCATAGTATATATATATATATATGAATGGCACTTCACATAAGCAGGAGTACTTATCATATTGCACCCATCACGGAGCCGCATGATGGCCGCTACGAGTGGACACCTCAACATATGCCTCACTCATCCTGCATAACAATCAATGTTGCTCAATTATTAAAACAATTCTCGCCAATTAATAAAATATTATAATGTATTGAATTAAATACATAAAGTATGAAACCTATTAAGGCGTGATTTTTCGCTATTCTTTTGGGGTTACAATTTGATAATAAAGTATTTGCAGATTTGCTAAAAAAACATTAGATTATATTTTATTGTTATAACGGCCGCATACACAGAATAAATGGTATTTATAGTAGGTACAACTAATAAAATGTATAATTCGCCTTCTATTTTCTTAAAATGCACAACGTTTCTCCTTAATACGTGTCCTATTTCGTAGTATTTCACTATCACTTCCCAATGGTGTGACCTTTCAGCCATATGAGGCGTTGGGTTGAATTTGGCGCTGAGCTTATTCGCTTTCTCCACATTCTTAACAACACACCTTATGTTAGGCGCACGCCATGAAAGCACCTTTTTGAGATGTTGCCGCTTTCAGCCAGCAAATACACTCTCAGCCTTAAACCAATTCCATGGACTATAAGTTGTAGTAGAACTGAATAATTGCGCCGGGCTAAGTGTTTTCATGATGAAATGTCAAACAATACTGAACAATAATGCCAGAAATTTGTTTGATAAAATATATGTACAAAATAATTGTTGTTGCGTGTGTGTGTGTGTGTGTGTGTCTCGTTGGCGCCTCCGTTCTACCTGCCATTGTCAGATTGCACCCCCATTGCGTTGACCATTTGTTATTATTCCCAAAATGCACTTGGCGCAGCCATTATAATAATAAAACACGTTGCCTTAGTGAATATAATAATTTTAATATGACACGTATTAATAAAGTGTGATCCAATGAAGCAAAAACATATATTAATGGACATATCCTTGATTATTTGTTATTCCCTACCTTGAGTGTCATGGCCGTGCTCCATTGTGCTCCATAATTAATAAGTATCTGATGTCGTTGAGAGGGCATCGTTTTGTTTGTTAACGCGCAAAGTGACTTAATATAAATATGACATTAGAACATGAGCCGCTCATTGCCACCAAACATTATAATTATAGAAAATATGATTTGATATGCAGCCGGTGTAAGATTATGATAAAAATAAATTAACTCCATTGTCACTTATTTTTGTAAATATAATTGTTTTTTCAGTGGTTTGCACTAAAATGCAAAGTATACCAACCCTGCCAAGTAAATATAACCTCAGTAAATGGTAGCCATTGATTAATGAGAAAATCTAAGATTATTGGTATGTGCTGCCTACTGATTGGTTTGAATTCAGTGCCAAGCCAAATAATATAGGTGATAGAATAGGCTCATAAGCAAATCCGACCACATTGAAATCTCTCCTCGCTCATGTGCGTGAACGTGTGTATTCATCTAATGACTTTCATTATTTGAAAGATTTGTATAATAAATTTCACTGTTGATAAATAACTTTGTAGCAAAGTAACAAAATATTAGAGTATTAAGCTGGTTGTAATCTGTAAGTTTTATTTTGTTTTAGGTTTGCCAACGACCAATCAGCAGGCAATTATATTCAGTGACTTCTTGTGGTTTGGAAGTCAGTTGCCCTTCTTAGGGTTCTGTAGTAAAAAACAGAACCCTTATATATTCGTCATGTCTGTCTGTCCGTCCGTATGTCACAGACACTTTTTTCCGAAACTATAAGAGCTATACTGTTGAAATTTGGTAAATAGATGTATTCTGTGATTAGGATTTTCACACAAAAATAAATAAAAAACAATAAATTTTGGGGTTTCCCATACTTAGACTCAAATTTTTTTTGTATTAAACCCATACGTGTGGGGTATCTATAGATAGGTCTTTAATGATATAGATATTCAAAATGATATTGAGGTTTTTTATATTATTATTTTTTTCTAAACTGAATAGTTTGCGCGAGAAACCCTTCCAAAGTGGTACTATGTGTGTAACCTCTAAAATAAGAGAATGATAAAACTAAAAAAATATATGATGTACACCATGCAAACTTCCACAGAAAATTGGTTTGAACGAGATCTAGTAAGTAGTTTATTTTAATACGCCATAAATCGCAAACTGCAATTCACCTTTGATTCAATCAACTCAAATATAAAAATCGATCAACGAACTACAAGAACTTTTATATTATGTTACTTGCTGCTACGGAGTCCGACTCGCACTTGGCCGCTGCTTATATAATGTGAAATTGTAATCTATAAGTTTTATTAAGTTTGTGTAATAAATACGATCTATCCAAGTACTGCTTATGTGGTATCTCCTAACAGTTAAGTAGTGCTGTGCTGTGACATCCATCGTCAGCTCAGTTGCATGATTGCAGTTGCATTTCATTTCACTTGACACTTCAACAAACATCGCTCTCCATGGCATCCTCTTATCTCATTCTGACAATGGGACCACCTCAACCTAAACAATGAATTGTCGAAAATATCCAAATTGACAGGGAAATGGGTGAACATACATAAAAGGAAGCCATTTAGATACGCATTATTAATGATAACTACAAAAGTGTGTGTGTGTGTGTTGAATACAGGCAGGCATAGTGAGTGTGTCCCGCTGTGAGGGCTATTAAATGTTTGTGTCATTCGCCGCCGACACATAAATTACAACCATCTCATTGTGTTTCGTTATCAGGCAGCCATACTGCGCGCGTGTGTGCGTGTGAGCGCTGATGTGCACCACTCCCACGGCACTTAGCCAACATGTTTGTGCAGGTCGGCTGTCGATCGGGAGCGAGCCGATGATGGCCGTGGACGTGGCGCCGCTCGCCCTAATAGAGGCGAACGCGACGTGCGGCAACCACGGCGCAGAGGACTATTGCAGGGAAATGCCCGCCAAGTATGTCGCTTATTCATATTTCTTATTAATTCTCGCCCCACATATGACATATCACACCACAATATCGCTCATGTTAAGCTGGAGTGCGCTCCATCAATGCTATTACACTCAAACAACTAGAACATAATGACGACAGGCGTGGACGAACGGTGTAGCGATTGGTTTGTTGCGCGGCGTAAAGTCCCGGGTTCGATCCCTGGTCGAAGCAAATATTTGTTACATAGCTTTTATTTGTAATATTTAATAATATTAAATATTGCAAATATTTGTTAATAAAAAAAGAGATGGATATTTGCTTCGGGTTCTCACGATTCAATAATAATCGATTCAATATTACACTATCTGTCCATTTTAGCATTTTTCTCGTGATTGCGGACGCCATAATTAACAAACAAACAAAAAACTGTTGACAGAGGAATACTATCTAGGGCCGTCTTAAGCATATTCAGCGCCGGGGTGCGAAAGTCAAGGCTCCGCTCGTGTGGTCTCAGTGTAGTAGGTACCTATCGAAATTTATGGCGGTCGGCATGCGCCCCCTAGGACTCTGCGCCCGGGTGCACCGCACCCCTTGAACCACCGGGTAAAGACGGCCCTGAATACTATACATAATTAATTGCGTTGAATTGCTGACTGATAATTCCATGCGAGTTAAAGTTGAAAGGTTTTTAACTTTCGTTGAACCGATATTTATTGCTTCAAGTTGAAGTCTGTTCAGACGGTCAAATCGCGAACGATTTTGCAGTTGATCAACTAAACTTGGCTCGTGAGAACGCCGTGGAACTTAATATGAGCACATAATAAATGGATTTCAAACATCTGACACAATGGTTTCAACTATGCCAGTCCACATGTAAGTGTTGTAGCTGCCTACTACAATACACAATGGCACATAAATGCGAGCGCACGAGTATTTCAGACGCGGCGTTGTGTGCGGCGTGTGCGAAGGCATCGATGGGCCAGCATCGCGCAGACACCCGCCGCAGCACGCGGCTGACGGAGACCACGCCACCTGGTGGCAGAGCCCCACACTAGCGCAGGGTGAACAATACACACATGTCACACTCACGCTCACATTGCCGAAAGTAAGTTCATTATATTTTATATTATTTAAATTAGTGCAAACGCCACGTCCAAAAAGCACCTTCGGGGCCTAGTCATGTTATTAACCTCACTCGGGGCCCCAGTTTTGGAGCTTAATATAATGAAGTCAGCATAAATATTACATTTCCTTCAGTTAATTATAAGGCTTTGATGGATGTCTTCGCTACTCGATAATAGATGTCACTTTAACAGATGCCAATAGAAGCTTTATAAATACACTTTTCAGTATAACTAAATGAAGCATTCATTAATAGTTAAAGTAATTCACAAGTGCAATAAGCGACTGATTACGATTTAATTTTGTTGTCGCTACTCACCGCTAGATGGCGTCTTTCAATAATATACATATTAGTCATATTGCACAATATTAGAGTGGTGCAGAGATAGTTGCTCTCCAACATCCCAATTGTGATGTGATGTGATGGTGACATTATAAAGCCTCCTTTCGCGCCATTGCTACTCGCATATTATCATTGTGAATGCCGTTGTCAAGTTGACCATACCGTTTACAATATAACATATTAATTTATAATCTATCCTTGGGGCACTTGGAGCTCGCTCATGCAGCCACAGTTAGAGGCCATAGCGGCTTTCTGTCATGTATATATTGTTATTAATAATATATACATAATGTTGTGTTATGTATAATGCTTACATTGTTGCACTCGCCGCACATGCACACATGTTATATATGTATATATATATACACACATGCAGTCTTAATGTAACTTATATTAAAGCAACACACCTGCCAATAATAATAATAATAATGATGATAACGATGATAATAATTGACAACGATCGCAAACAATATGCATTAAGTTATTATTAAAAGTGGTCACTGGTCCACGGTGGCTCTGAGCAGGGGGCCCAATATGGGTTGTTGCGATGCGGCGCGCAGGCCCATCGTGATGCCGAGGCCGATCACAGCGCCGAGCAGCACGCCCAGCGCCACCGCCATCACCCGCTGGCCCCGCGGCCATCGCGAGCACGCCCAGTACTGCTCGCGGACCACTCTGCAACCACAAACACACCGTCAAAGCAACATTCCGCGCGCCAACGCACTCCCACATGTACATGTATCACTGACCCCGTCGGCGGCCCCGGTGGCAATGCGCTCGCCACCCTGGCCACATCGGTGATGCTGCCCGCGTACGCTCGGTTGTGGTACGCGTAGTTCGCCTTGGCGTATGTCGCGCGGCCCCGCTCGAGCTCGTGCGCGCTGATCTGCTCGAGGGTGCGCTTGTGCCGCGTGCTGTACTGCGCTGACATGCTCCCGCACTGACACGACGCTCGCCTATTATTATCACAACGCCGCCGCACGATAAATATTTGCGATATCCGAGATAGCGGCGCTTATCTGTGTTATTTCGATCAATCTCGAGTAGCAATTTTGTGTGGCCCATTGATTAATCTGCAAACAAACACATCGTGAATGCCTCATTTTCTACGTTTCACCACCACATCGACATTCTCAGCGATTCCCTCCATTGCCACGCGTTGCCATTGCTCTTCACAGTTCCAATATTACAATTTCATCTGTGTGTTATATTTTAGCTATGCACTCATATGCGGGATCCCGCGGGATTTGTGGGATCAACGAGATATGAAATTTGTAAGATCTTTTTAAATTCGAGGGCTTAAATTTACTAAGTTATTATTATTATTATTATGGCATCATCATCAGCCAGAAGGCGGACATTCTGAAGGACAAGATGCCAGTTGCATCCACCGTTTACCGGTGACTTTCACTATGTCGTCAGTCCACCTAGTAGGAGGCATACCTACGCTGCGTCTTCCGGTTCCGTCCCCATCGGTTGTCAGTTCTTCGAGCAATGTGGCCAGCCCATTGTCACTTCAGCTTGAGAATCGTACGGGCTATGTCGGTAACTTTGGTTCTTTAGCGAATATCCTCGATCCGGATATTATTATTATTATTATTAATATTATTATTATTATCCGGATATTATTATTATCCGTCGGTCTTAAGTGTGTGTTGAAAATGGACATCTCTGCAAAACTTTTTTACATTAAAATTGATTTGGTTTTGATTTTGTGGACCTCATCGTTTGACGAGAACGCTTGCCACGTATTCATTTTTAGTTCTGCAAACAGATGGAAATCGCTAGGCGCCAAATCTGGTAAATAAAGGTATATGCAAAATAATGTTTAAAATTAGCGGCATAGATCGCACGCACCAAATGCTGTTCATTACACCGGCCAAACTGCATTTGCAGACGATGCAAATCCTACACGTCATAATTAAGTGCGGGCCATCGCCGCGGCCGCTCGCCTGGTCGCTCGACGCGTCCACCACGACGCACGCGGACGACTGGCGCATGCTGCGGGCCTTCGGGGACCGGGAGCGTTGCAGAGCACTCTGGGGGCTGCAGCCCGAACGCAAACGGAGACGCGCGAGGGGAGCGAGGCGCAGGCACAGCGACGCGCTCTGCTCCACGCAGTTCGCGAGCCCGCGCCCCCTCGACAATGGAGAGGTGAGGCCTCGACGCCCCCGGTGGCGATGGGTGCGCGCGATCGCACTGCCAATGAGAGTTTTGTGTTGGGCAGATGCACGTCTCGCTGGCCAAGGGCGGTGTCGCTGCGCGCAGGCTGCGGTTGTCGCTGCGAGCCACACACGCCGCGCCACCCGACCGCTCGTACTACACGGTGCGAGCGCTCACTGTCACGGCACACTGTCTCTGTCGAGGCCGACCAGTGCCATGCGCACACCAGGCATGTATCACACCTCACATCGTCATCAGATATGCGTGGTTTAGTCCGACTGTCGATTCAACTCAAAACTTGTCTATGCTTCGCAGGGCGGCAGCGTCGGCGGTGAGTGCGAGAGATGTCCGCCGAGGCATTACAGCGCGGAGCCGGGTGCCGTTTGTTTGCCGTGCCCGTGTGACCCGGCCGGCTCCCTTGGTGATTATGGCAACCATGTTGCGAGCGGCAGCCGTCACGCTTGCGGCTCATTTGTGCGTCGTGTTGCAGAGGCGTGCGAGTGGGATGCGAGCGAGCAGGTCGCCGCGTGCCAGTGCGCAGAGGGCGTCGGCGGCCGCGAGTGTAACGAGTGCACGAACGGAGGTGAATTCCCGGAGTGCGCGCCACGCTGTATGTGCGACCCGAACGGCATAGCGGAGGGCGCCCACGTGTGCGACCCCGTGTGCCGCTGCAGGCCGCGCGTGGTCGGCGACAGGTGCGACCGATGCGCCCCGGGACACTTCGGCCTGAGCCACGGTTGCCTCCGATGTTACTGCTCCGGCGTGAGCGACCGGTGCGCCGTGCACGCGTCGCCGTCCGACACCGTATGTGAGCGCGATTCGACCGGACGCCGCGTCCGTTCAAACAATATAGTAATTTTGCAATCATGTGCCAGATGTCGCTGCCGGTGCGTGGGAAGGCGTGGCGAGTCTTTCTGCCGCACACGGACGCCACCATGGAGCTGATGCTCGACGAGGAGGGCTCCCCGTACATAGCTGGCTACGAGGTGAGTGCAGAGCGGCGCGCGAGGTGTTCCACGCGGCGCCCCTATAACCGGCGATGGTGCATTTCACAGATGGAGGGGTGGGGCAGCGCGTACTGGAGCACGGAGAGCGTCGCCGGCGACCGCGTCTCTTGGTACGGAGGGCTGGTGCACTGCGCGATGTACTGGGCTGTGCAGCGAGGAGACGCCGGAGGAGTGCCGCTTGAGGGACACGATATGCTTCTCGTCGCCAATGGTATGACCATGATGACATATGACTGATCATGACGACGGGCGTGGCGCATTGGTGAGCACAATTGTGATTGTCGCAGATGGCACCACACTGGCGTACGAGGCGCGCACGCACCACACCCCCGGGGACATGTCGCTGAACATTCCATTGCGCGAGGCAGGGTGGCGCATGATGGTGCAGGGGGATCGCCACGCGCCACTCACCAGGCGCACGTTCATGCACGTGCTTGCGAACCTTAAGACGATGATGCTCAGAGCGCGGTTCCATCTCGACCAGGAAGAGGTTCGGACTCATTGTGCGAAGTGCGCTAATGCACGCGGCGATGCACGGAGGTTGGCAATGGTGCGCGCATGTTTTAGGTGCGCTTGGAGGCAGTCGAGGTCATTGGCGCTCTCGGGGCAAGGGAGACGTGCAGCTGCCCACCAGGCTACGAGGGAGACTCCTGCTCAAGGTGCGCATGGACACACGTGGCCGTCCCCGTGCCCTTCTCCGATGGGGGAGCACTACTCCAATGCATTCCGTGCGACTGCAACGGACATGCCTCCTGTGATCCAGGTGAGTCTCATTAACCAGGATGTTGACTTGTTTAATAAATAAATATATTACAATATAATTACGCGTATTGCAGTGAGCGGCGCTTGTGGCGAGTGTCGGCACAACACGACCGGCCCCAACTGCTCCCGCTGCCTGCCAGGCCACTACGGCGCGCCAGCGAGGGGCCCCTGTATGCCTTGCGCGTGCCCCCTGCGAGACCCAGCCAACAACTTCAGCCCCAACTGCGCCCTGGCCGGCGAGGGCAGCGACCAGTACGTGTGCACGCAGTGCCCCCCCGGATATGTCGGCGAGCATTGTGAGACGTGAGTGTGCATCGGGCGGCGCTGGACAACGATGACGGCACGGTATGCGACTAAAACGAATTCGTAATGCCGCACAGGTGCGACGTCGGCTACTGGGGCGCACCGGCGACCGCGGGCGGCTCCTGTCGGCCGTGCGACTGCGGCGGGGCGGCTTGCGACAGGCGAACGGGAGAGTGCGTCAGGTGTCCGGAGCACGCCGCGGGCGAACGGTGCGACGCGTGTCAGGTGAGCTTAGGCGCGCGTGCCCGCTCGTGAGAGAGACGAGCGTGGTGTAAGTGGTGTGTGCGTGCGCAGGAGGGCTTCTACTACTCAGCGGGCGAATGCGTGCCGTGCGGGTGCAGCGCGGGCGCACTGTCGGCGGCGTGTGACCCGGTGAGTGGCGCGTGCGAGTGCGCGGTCGGCTGGACGGGGCAGAAGTGCGACGAGTGCAGCGCGAGAAGCGGCCGTGAGTGCGCCGGAGAGTGCGAGTGCAGCGTGGGTGCCGTCGGTGCCGCCTGCGACCGTGCGAGTGGCGCGTGCGAGTGTGCGACGGGTGCGGCGCCTCCGCACTGCGATAGATGTCTCGATCATCACTACAACCTCACGACGTCAGGTTGCGCCGGTGAGCACGTTTCCCATTTATTTTATTTCATTGGGCACAATAACAACTTATGTATCAATCAATCAATCAAATTGTCACGCCTTTCCCCCACATATAATATGTACTAAATTATACATAACATTTTACAGGCTACAATTCAATAATAACTATGTACAATTTCAATACTTGAAGACAATTAACTATGAAAGACTATTTTTAAACATAGGAACTAAAAGTGCTAAGTGATATCGTCGGGGATAGTGCAAATCCGCGTATATACCACATGCAAAGGGTGCGTATCTACACTAAACCTAATTTTACAGGAGAAGGTTAAAACGTTATAACTTTCTTATTTTAATGGCTAATTAGCTCGTTTTTACAGAGAGAGTATTAATTTACGTGTTCTATGTATTTGTGACAAAAGATGTCTGTTAAAGTGATTAATTTAGTCGCCACGACATTTACGCGGATTTGATTTAATCAGCAAATTATAAAAATGGAAACTATTATATTAAGTTCCGCGGTATTTACATCAAATACGTACTAATGTTACAAACTATTATTTAATTAAAAAACAAAACTTGTTTTACAAAAATCTGCTAAAAAAACTATGTCTTAGGTCTTAAAAGTACAAAATATGTCCATCCTTCTTTAAAAGTGCTTAATCGTTCGCTTTCTTCAAACGTTTGCTCGAATTACAAGCCTCTCCGAGTTTTCGGAAAACCTATGTATTCCTGGCCCAGCATTCTCAACTTCTTATTTCTAAACTTTTTTGAGAACAATAGTTCTGATTTCCGCTTTTTTCTGGATTAGATTGCAACTTCAGGTTTCAATTTTCTTCTAGGTAAGAAGTCATTATTTTCATCTGTTGATGCTAAAACAACTGGTACAACACTCGTTATTTCAGAGAGTGGTACAAAATTTGGGTCGGCAACAGTCATCTGATGAAAAGTCATTATTGATATCAGTATAAAAATTCTCCCCACAAATTTGAGAGTTCAAATTGTGCGTTAGAATGATAAAAGCATCAGAAACGTAAATATTTTTCTCTAGATCTCTAATTTCCGAGAGATTAACTAAATTGAAAATACTGAAACTGATTGTGACACAGTTAGATAAACATATTATTACAGTAAGTACTTCATGATTTTCACTTCAACGACATTGATTTTAGGTGAATTTTAGTGAGTTCATTGGTGGAAATGAATTGGAGTTCATTCATTTTCATGAGCTTCTGATTACTTAAGCTAAGTTATTATTTTCATCTTTAATCGTAGAACTTGTATGAAGATAATTGCTATTGTAAGAGAAGCGAGGGAGGTGTGTTAGGATCATGGTAAGAAGCGCTCCATTGTCTCTGCTGATCCCTGTGGGAGAAAGGCGTGACAATTTGATTTGATATTTATTCTCGTCTTGTTTTCGACTAAAGTCTTTTAAACTCGTCCAATAATGTTGTACGAGTAACATGATGTGTGTTGTTTTCGCTAAAAGCAGTTTAATTCGCCATTTTAATTCTATAATATAAAAAAACAAATGTTTTTAATCAGCATTGCGATACAGCAAAATTACTATAATGAAATGAACTAAAATGAAATGAAATGAGTGGTAGTCTCAAATAATAATATGTCGTCAGTCCACCTAGTAGGAGGCCTACCTACGCTGCGTCTTCTAGCTCATGGTCTCCACTCAGAACCTTTTTTCCCCATCGGTTATCGGTTCTTTGAACGATGTGTATCCTATGACATAAACATATATTTTTGATTAGGATTATAACCGTGTCATCCTACCATGGGTTAATAAAATGATTAATTAGTAATATTACCCATAATCTAATATAATAAATAACGTTAGTCACATTTTCACTAACACCGATACGCGGTTTTCAGTACCTACTAAAGGTAAATTTAATCAGTAAAAAATTCCGATATTCAATTAAGTGAATACATACTCAATGTTCTAATAACACTTACTATATGTTAGACCGATTATTTTGAAAATAATCTAAATACTAAAACACCAGTTTTAGTAGCAAAAAATATCACAATCCACACCCGCGACTTCACCTGATCACATAAGCGGTATTGCCACTTGCTGGCGGTGGATCTGCGGTATTGTTTTTGGGCGATTTCTCGTTTTCTAATGGTCCAAATGCAACGTGCATCAAAGAGGTAGATGCCAATTAAGATTCTGCGTGCATTGCCCGCAAAATCTTAAATTAGCTACAATTGTCAGATACGCGGAATTCTCCAATGCTAGTTACGCGTATTTGCACTATCCCCGACGATATATTAAAAAAACGTGTCAAGGGACACCCGGATAGAACGTAGTTCCTTTCCATTAATTAGTGAAGGAACTGTAATAAATTTTTCTTTAGTTTTATTTTTTAATTTATATTTATTTTGGGACTTTGAACCTAATTTGGTTAAGTCAGTCCCATCGTAACTTAATCTAATTAACATCTAATTAATCTTATTATCTACCTTAAAATTCTAAAATCAGATTCGGGTCTCACTCAATATATAAATATGTAATTTTTCTGGTAGCAGTTTTACTCTTAAACTTTGTGAGTTCTATTGTAGTATATGTCTGTTTATGGTTTTATTAAACATAATTGTTAAATATGTTTTCTATTATATTGCCTTCTTTCATAAAACCAACGAAGTAGGACACAATTTTTTTAAATATAACTAATAATAATTTGTATTTTTTCTATCAGAAAATATTATTTCTTTAATTTGTTTAAAAATGTTAATCAGGTCAAATTTATTATTCATCTTTTCTTTTAGTTCTTTTAAATGTTCTGGTGTAATATTACTAGAGTTATCTTTTTCTTTGCTAGATTCGGTTATAGTGTTATCATTTTTAAAATTATCAGCTCTCTTCTTTTCTTTTTGCCGAACTGGTTTATTATTTATTTTATTTGATGTGTTTGTTACTATAGTTTCATCCTCTGCAGAGTCTTGATATGTCATGTCCAATGATATAAGGGCATCTTTGTATGAAGTGGAAGGTTTTGCATAGCTTAATTTATAATTGGCATTTCCTAACTCATTTTCTTTTTCTAGATATCTTTCATCCTTCTTCGATATATTTTTCTTATTAATGTATATTTCCAAAGCGTTGCTATAAAAGTACAGTTATCATTACTCATAATTTCTCTAATACTAATAATTTCTAATAAATATAATTTCTTTAATAACATTTAAATTCAGTGGTTTCACAATTTGCATGGCCCAGACCACACTATGGACAAACAATCTTCTTTGTTGGACATATACGGAGAAATGGCCATACTGAGCATTGTGTTACTGGAAACGTATATTTTTCAACTTTAATTCTTGAATCATATGCATATATATATACTGAGGCAAAGAACTTCCTTTAAAACAAATGCGCATACTTTCGCAATTGACCCATTGTCCGTCATCACATAAACGATTAAATCTTTTAATGGAAATTATTTCCATTTCAGACTTAAATTCACACAACAGCTCCTTATCACTAATTTCTAAATCTACATTTCTGATAAGGCCATAAGTTAAATTAAGCTCGTTTATATAAGCAAATCTAAAATCTAAATAGTAAGTAACAAATCTGCATTCTCTTTATTGTCAAACCTGATAATGACCTTATTAGGTCCCTTATATTTTATTTCCATTATGCCTGAAATATGTTTTGATCGTAACAGCCATATTTTTTGGTAGCTGCTCGAGGGTAGTGATAGATATGTCATAAGTTTTATTGCTTTTTTCATACGAGATAGGTGATCGTGCGTTTGGTCACTTTTGTGAATTCATCATCTTCATCGTTACCACTACTATCTGGTTTTGGTCTTATTTCTGCCACTTTATAGACCTCTGTGCCCAAATTATCCCATTCAAATTCATTATTGGAAATATTTGTATTATTACCCTCTAATTCTTCGTCACAAATATTATCACTTATTTCGTTTGAATTAGTCAACATTGTAATACTGGGAATACTAATTTTATATTTTATTTAGATATAATATAACAAAACTCGAAAAACACATTATATTAGTACGGTTAAAATAATAAATTATTATTATTGTTGGAACAATACGGTAACACGCTAGACGTGTATACCGGGCGCCTTTTTTAGTTATAATAATATATTTTTATTATTAACAAATATAATGTAATATAAACTCAATTTTAGTAATAATTGGCTTGTGGTAACTGAAGTAGGAAACCTATGTTTGGAATTCTATTTTATTTAAATGTCTTGAAAAAACTGCATCGATGGTATATCTCTTATAGTTTCGGAAAAAAGTGGCTGTGACATACGGACGGACGGATGGACAGACGGACAGACAGGCAGACGGACAGACAAACAGACAGACATGACGAATCTACAAGGGTTCCGATTTTTACTACGGAACCCTAAAAAGTGTCGTTACAACTTTTGGTCCTAATTTTTTTCCGCCTAGCCCCTTTTGAAACGCGACGTTCGTTCCAAAAATATAATATTTTCCATTAAGGGAGTTATATAGACTGATTTTAATAAATGGATTGTTTAATGTTATCGTTTGCTCTGGGAATAATGAACAACTGAGGATGTGTTTTAGTATTTTCAGGCGTTTGTTGTTATGAACACGTAAAGGTCGTGTTGCCATTGAGATGATAAGTTGGAAAGCAGATCACGTATAAATATAGTAATGTGCTGTATATTAATTATGTACTATATAACAATCCACAAGTGGAATGCTTTGCCAGCCCATGTGTTCTCTCCATCCTATGACCTTGGATCATTCAAGCGATGCGTGAAGAAGCACTTAAGGCCGGCACTCTTGGACCTCCTCTTGCTTATCATCAGGCAAGTCGAGGTCAGGTGTCGTGTCACAATAAAAAATAAATTAAAAATATATATTATTTGTACTAAAACATCCTCGTATGTTGGTACCTAAATATTATTATGTATTTATTAACCCCCGACCCAAAAGAGGGGTGTTATAAGTTTATGTGTGTCTGTCTGTGGCATCATAGCTCCTAAACGAATGGACCGATTTCGATGCGGTTTTGTTTGTTTGAAAGCTGACGTGATCGAGATGGTTCTTAGCTAAAATTGATGAGGATCTGATCAGGGGTTTGAAGGTCATCAGTTCGTTTTGTTAGCTGCGGAGAGATATTAGACGCTTAATCGGTATTTACTTTACTTTTAAACATAACTGTGACCTCACGTTTGACACACCTATGTATACCTATGTATACATAGGTGTTTTAACTGGTACCACTGAGCTACTCTGATGATGGAGCTCGAAGGTATGAGACGAATTACTGGATGGGCTCAAAATGAATGGGTTAGATAACATTAGATTCGTTATCTAAATTCGTTGCACACCCTGTATGTTCTAGCAGTAACTAGTAGGCGATCATCAGCTTCATTACTATAACTATACATCTAGAAGACGCCGATATTACAACGAACTGGCCAAAGAACACGACATAGACATTTTTGACATGAAACTCTCTAAAACAGAAGAACATCATTACGAGATGACGGGTCAACCCCAGATTCTATGGGCGCTGTTTCAATTGGTTGGGGATAATCTTTGTTGCTTATTGGATGCTCGTAACTGGCTTGTTTTTTTATTATTAATAATGTCTCTTGTATTGTTTTTAATTTGTGTTCTTATTTTTTGTTATGCTGTATGCCCTGCTTTGGGTTACAATCTCACATCTTTGTTTTATTCTTTTTTATTTTGCGCACGTTAAGATTGTAACCTGTTTGGGCATCTATCTATAAATAAATGAATAAATATAATACGACTATGAGTATGTATTGAATACAATTAAATATTTCATGTGGTATATGTATGTATAATAAGTAAATGCCATGACATTCAAATGTGCCAAAATGGCGGCGTTCATGCGCCGTTCAATGGCAAAATGGAGTTGGGCAGACAGAGAGGCCATAAGAGCGAGTCAGCACGTAACCACGTTGATTCATTGAGAGCGCGTTCCGATGTAGGTGTTGAAGCGTTTCTTCTGTGAGCAGGTAAATGACGCTTGATGCACAATAATAAATACGACATTATCTAATAATACCCATTGTGAAATCCCCATTGAATATACATTATCAAATATTTTGATAAATGATTTACTATCCTCAAGAAAGCTGGGCCACAACAAAACACAAAGCCACAACCGTAAAGGCGTGCCCGATTTTCCAGCGATTGGTTTGTTGCGCGTAAAGTCCGCGTTCGATTCGCGGTCGGAGCAAATCTTTGGTAATAAATAAAAAGGCGTATTTTTGCTTCGGATCTGGTTATCAAAGTAGGCAGGGTTACCCGTCTGCAGGTCCGGGGTAGTGCCACCACTTACAGGTACCCAGACTGTGATCTGACTTAATCGCGTTTCGGGATCAGCTTGTTAATTGCCGGTTCCAACTAGGCCGGCATAGTGGATGTGACTGCTACATACAGTTAATGAATTGTAGTAGCAGTGACATCCATTCATGGATCGCACTCCAGCTTAATATCCTGAAATTGTCGAGTCACAATAAACAAAGCTAGTATGAAGAGGATTATGTATGTGAGGAAGGCGAGGAGTCAGTATCGTGGCCCCAAATGTTCCCCATGTTTGGATGTGTTTGGGTGTAATTGTGGTGAATGTGTCATTAATAATAGTGAATGGAGGCGTGAGAGTGCATCCTCATAATGCTCACGTGTTATGTTGTTCACTCCACGCAACCGTCACGCCAATGTTTGTGTCGCCATGCAATAGACAACAATGCAGGCAAACGACATTTAATATATTAATTACTGTATGTATGGTAAGGTCGTTGTCACATCATACAACGATCTGTTCCAAAGGGACAAAACCATTGACATTTTTAGTGACTCTCTTGCAACGTTTACACGTAAGATCACTTGCCTGTTGGATCCCCAGTTTGACTAGTCAGTGATTCAGGAATTGTTTTTTTTTTAAATTTAATTTTATTAATAGTTATATTTTTATGAATCTAATATTTTAATAATTGTAATATTTTAACGAATGTAATATTTTAATGAATGTCATATATTATCATTTGTGAAATTTCTAATATTTTATTAATTGTAATATTTTAATAATTGTAAAATTTACATTATTTTAATATTTTAATTGTTTTAATATTTTATTAATTGTAATAATTTAATAATTTTAATAATTTTGATATTTCAATAGTTGTAATAATTTATTAATTTTGATGTTTCATTAAATGTAATAATTTTAATATTTGATTAGTTGTAATGATTTAATAATTTTTAATATTTCATTAATTATAATAATTTAATAGTTTTAATATTATATTAATTGTAACGATCTATTCCCCCCCCCCCCTATTTTTACCCATCTATAACCCCATCTATTTTTTTTTACGATTAACACATTTTTATATGTAAAATTTAACTAAATTCATTCTATGTGTACATTAATTTATTGTTTATCTTCCAGTTTCATTATGTATTGTGCTTTAAACTTAAACTATTTGCTTATGTTAGATATTGTTATTAATGCATGCATGCAGTCCTATCCTGTAATTGGGATGGCATTTAGCCATATAATATACTACATAAATGTATACTAAAATAAATGTAATCTTGTTGGAGGGCTAAATAAATAAATAAAGGTGGTGTAGGAGTGCGCCACTTGAGCATCGCAGGGTTCTCACAGCTCTTGTTATAATTGAAAGAATACCTAATAACACAATTAAATTTTGAGTCATAAAGTTTTATCTTAAATAAGTTTCTCGTAATATGGTATTTGCAAACTCTTATAGGCACGGGGGTTGACACAAGAGTGCGCGAGTATGAATGAGCACATAAGTCGCAAATAAATCCACCAATAAAGGCGGTGCATATTTCATGCCACCAAGTTTTACATATGGAGCACTCAATCCAGTCATCTTCTTTCTAAAATTCTTGACATCCTCCACAATTGTGAACAGGCAGGCGAAAACAACAATGGTTTCATTTGAAATACATGACCATTTCCAGTTTTAAAACCTTAAAAATGGTATTAATAAATAACAAATTACACAATAAAACTTACCTAACTTCTCCGTTTTAACAGACTTATGATTTTTTCGTTGTACACTCGCACGCTAGTAAGCGGTCAAAACACAACTGGAGTTAGCTTCAAATGACAGATCAGTTTGGCATTAGCTTCATTGCGTACTAGTACTCTAGGAAACACATTTGAATACCTATCAAAATGTACACAATACAATGTTGTTTAAGTATTGGCAAAGTTGTGCGATATTACTCATAGTAAAGGAGACATTAGGGAAGCCCATTGTGCCAACGTGGTCACGGAGGAGAGACTGAGGTGTTGGTCGTCCTATGATGTTTTCATTTTGTTTTAGATCGTGACTTATTAAAATGTAGGTATACCTAAACTCCATAAATAATAAACGAGACAAAAGTTATTAGGAATAATAACACAATGCAATATTATACACACTTGCTATCTGCTGTAATTGACTTTTAAATCATACAATGTAATATGTATAAGAGTAAGACAAATTAAACATATCTATAATATTATATTGTGTGAAGTATAATAAACTGCATTTGCAATTGCCGCAGCCATTGAATGTTCTCACATATAATGACCGCTGCTGTGCTGTTATCACAAACGCGCTGTTTATCAGTGAGGTTCGCGCGCGCCGCGGATCCTCTGTGTCGCCTCCTCAGTCGACGGGCGGCACTCGCGCGAGTCGGCCGCAGAGCATGGGGAGGCTCGCGGCGCTCATTGCGCTCACTCTCATGACGCTCGCGCTGGCGGCGGCGGCGGCGGCGGGGCGGTCGCGGTGCGAGGGGCGCTCGGCCAATGACAGGCTCAAGGCGGCGGAGAAGGCGCGTGACAAGAGGACCTTCCTGCTGCACTGCTGCGCGCCGCCGTGTCCGCCGCCGCACGCGCAGGGCTTCGCTCCGGTCACCGCCGCCAGGTACAGGCCCTACCATAACACATGGTACGGCCTCAAACACGGTGCGTGCACGCCAGGGTCGACGACATGCGCCAAAATAGCATCCACTCGAACATACCGCCATTAATAGCTCATGGATTGATCGGATTCGCCATCGCACGCGCACACGCACGCGCTCATGGGTGTGTGCGTGCGTGTGTTGGTAGCAACCATTGACAACATAGTCCATTGATGTATTAATGCAAATGCCGCACGCGCGCGTTCGCATCAATATAAACATTGTGTTTCATTGGCGACGCATGAATAATAATAATGGCGGGCGCGGTATGGCCGCACACGCGCCGCCATTAAATTATTATAATAATGGTGCACACACGATCACAACGCGACCTCATTCCACAACAGCGGCCGATAATTAGTTATGTGAATGGCGCACACCAATAAACAAAAGCACCGTTAATGATTTGAATAGTTGCGCTCGCACGTGAGCTAATGTCCGTGAGTAGGCGTTCAACATTTGTGAGTCATTTATGAAAGGATCACTCCCATGGAAGCACAATGGCGCACAGGTGAATGCATCTCCGCGTAATAATTGTACATTGGCGCTTCACATTAACGAAGGTCATTTATAGCAGACGTCCAAAGCACCAGATACACGTCCTTGTATGTTCTGCAATTTTTTTAGTTTTCATATGAAAATTCAAGACATATTTACATTAAATTACAGTATATATGTGCCATTTTTTTCGTAGACTTTCGGCGATCTTGTAGGTAGAGACATGATCCCATTGATGTAGAAATTTTGGGACTTCCGATCAAAAAAACGTAGTTTTGGCAGTCTTCTCTTGACCTAAAGCTGACACTGCCTAAAGAATTCTGAAGAGACAGAAATAGGTGGAAATGTAACGGTGCATGGTCAGGGCTATATGGCGGACTCTTTTAATTTTTGTTGAGTAGCTAAAGATGTGTGGTCTAGCGTTATCGTGATGAAAGAGCACACCCTTTCTATTAATCAATTCCGGCCGCTTACTCACAACTTCATGCTTTTATCTCAGCGGTAAAAGCTCATAATGAACAATGCCCTTCCAATCCCACCATAGACACAGCATCACCTTGTTGCGAGTTAACCCAGGTTTTGCCACAATCTGTGAGACCTGACCGACCTTTTTCGTACGTTCTTGTCATTGTGATCCACTTTTCATCACAAGTTGTCAATCCCTTCAAAAACGGTTCGGTTTCATTACGTCTCAATAAAAAATCGCATTTTTTTTCGCGGCTTGCGTTGGTTTTTTGGATTATTTGTTATAACATTTTAAAATGTATCTAATTTCTTTTTACGATTTACTTATTTTGACAGAAAGAAAAACATATGAAAAATATTTCCTAATTTGTTTTATTTTTGAAATGTCACCTTTGTAATGTCATAAAAACCAGCCAGATACAAATAGTACAGCTAAAGATATTTTATTACAAATTTATACATACTAGTTATATGCGAAAAGACCCAATATGACATTTGTTATTAAGCTACCTAACAAAAATAATGATTAATTAACATAATATACAAAACCACTAATATGTTTGAAGACATTTATAAAAGTGAAATGTGCTTGCTTTTCCTTCCACACCTACTTTAATATTTCAAAACTCACAAGCCCGCAAGTATTTATTGCGACTGCATGGCCGCGATAGATAACATAACATAACATGGATTGTATTTATTATGATTGCAACCATTTGCAGGATGCAATTGCAGTGCGCATGGCTCTGTGAGTGCCGCGTGCGACATACGCACAGGCGAGTGCCAATGCAAGCAGCACGTCACCGGCAGGGCGTGCGACATCTGCGAGGAGGGCTACTATGGGCTGCACGCAGACGGGTGCCACAAATGCGAGTGCGCAGGTGGGGCGCCCTGCGACCCGGACACGGGACGGTGCGATTGTCCGAGCGGCGTCGGCGGCGAGCGTTGCGACCGCTGTCTGCCCGGCCACTACGGCTACGGCCCGCACGGATGTACGCGTGAGTGTCTGTCGCACGGCTTCGGCTCGAGGTGCGGCCGTGCGTTCAACGCGCGTTACGTTTGCAGCGTGCGGGCGGTGCGGCGCGGGCGAGGTGTGCGATGCGGAGAGCGGCCGCTGCGTGTGCCCCGGCCGCAGCGTGGGCGCCGGTTGCGACAGGTGCGCGGCGGGCTCGTGGCGGCGCGGCGGCGAGTGCGTGCTGTGTCGCTGCGATCGCGGTGCGGTCGGGCCGGAGTGCGACGCCGGCACGGGGCGCTGCAGGTGCCGCGCGGGTTGGACAGGCCGCGCGTGCTCCGAGTGCGCGCCGGGCCACCACGGGCCGTCGTGTCGCCCTTGCGGCTGCAAACCGGAAGGCACCGCTGACTGCGATCCAGACACAGGCGTTTGTCCCTGCGACGCGAGCGGCAGATGCCACTGCAAGGTGAGCGGCCAACACTTGTAGCTACTAATTGTGAATATGCACATTTGTAGCCCGCTTTCTATTGAATGGTAATGTTCTCGTTGGCAGGCGAACGTGGTCGGCGCCAAGTGCTCCGAATGCCGCAGCGGCACATTCTCGCTGATGGCTGGCTGCCCGGAGTGCTTCTGCTTCGGCCGCAGCGTTCATTGCACGCAGGCGGGCGTCACGCGCACAACCATACACGCACCGCCGGTCAACGTCTCTCTCGGCACTCACCATGCGAGCCATCTGCGCACGGAGCCAGACGTCGACGCCCACTCGCCCGTATACTTGGAGCTCAATGACAAGTTTCTCGGCGATCGCGTCACGTCCTACGGCGGCAGTCTCACGTTCACAATCCGACGCACCGGGGAAGAGCCAGAGGTGGACGCCGCGACGCATCCGTTAGTCATCCTGCATGGCAACCATGGGTTAATATTGGAGTATTATCAGGTGAGTGGTCGCTCGCGGCGCCCGGCCGGCCGACCACCGGTGCCATAATAACAATTGGCCTTATTGGGGCAGCTGGTGCCCGCGGCGGATGGCGTACATCGCGTGCGGTTCCGCGAGTCCTTGTGGCACGTGCGCGGCACTCCCCGCTCGGCGCACGCGGCACGCGGCACACTCATGATCGCCCTCAGCCACCTGACGGGCATATTGCTGCGGGTGGGCCGCGCGGACGCAGATCGGCGCGCCTATGTCACGTGAGTGTTGCACAAACTGCACGCAACACACACACGCGACACGCATATTAATTATTATTATTTGCCATTGTGCAGCGTGAGCAACGTATCCATGGACACCACGCTGGAGGGCCACAGCAGGGCGCCGCCCGCGTTGGGCGTCGAGGTGTGCGCGTGTCCTGCGCAATACGCGGGCCACTCGTGCGAGGCGCCAGCAGCAGGCTTTTGGTTGCCGCCGGCCCAAGTGCATCGTCAGAACGCGGGCGGTACCATTGTGATCACTCTGCAGGGGGGCGACGCGCGGCGATGCGACTGCAACGGAAAGTCGACCGCGTGCGATCCGCGCACCGGCGAATGTCTGGTCAGTCGCCGTAAACGATCGCAGCGCACCGTTCGCCGGCGCATCAGACATGCCCATTTGTGTTACATTTTCAGAATTGCCGCGACGGCACTGCGGGCGCTCACTGCGAATCGTGCGCACCGGGCTACATGGAGACCGGGGGCGGGTGCGTCGCGTGTCCGTGCCCAGAGAGGACGAACAACTTTGCGCGCGCGTGCCACGTGTCGCGCGGAGAGGTGCGCTGCCTGTGCCGGCCGGGGTACGAGGGTGACCTGTGCGAGCGGTGTGCGGCGGGGCACCACCGGCGCGGCGCAGAGTGCGTTCCGTGCGGCTGCCACGGCGACGGCTCACTGGACGAGCGTTGCGACCACGTAGGCAGATGCCGCTGCAAGCCGCACGCCATGGGGGACAAGTGCGACAGGTGCCGTGCGCACAGAACGCACATGGAGAGGGAGAGCTGCACACGTGAGCATTCACCAACGACATTTAACACAGTGTCTCACGCAGACCTAGTACAGGGACCTTCACAGATTCACAGATTTATAATACCTGCGAATGCTTTTTGACCGCAGAAGCGGCCCTAATTGATCTGTCAAATAATTATGCATTTATGGAGTACTTAAGCGGTCGTTCGAATACCTCTGACCAATAAAAAGCTTATTTCTGATATGGAAACTTGCAAATGTTTTGAAATGAACGCGTAGTCGTGTGTTGATAATAATTTGTGAAACGTTTCTATTATACCGGTGTCATTAAATTCCTGGAACAGTTGGCCCAACAGCTCAGGTAGCTGCAACGAGGAATCCATTGCAAGGTTTATTCGAAAGAGAACTGAATAAAGATATGTTTAGTAACTTAAAAAAATAAAATTGAGAAATTTATGCAAAGAAAACTTCAGTTTTTCTCTTCTTTAAACTCTTCAAAAGTTACCTCACCTGAGAAAATGCTGTACTGTCTTGGGACATTGTTGACACCCCCTGTTGGGATTCTAGCTAGGAGATTACGCGGATATGCACATTTTATCAAACACTTTTATTATTACGAACAATATATTACAAATCAAAATGTGAAACTCAAAACACAATTTTAGACATATTCTGTCATCATAAATATAAATAAAATGTCACTTAGAAAAGAGTTTTAGAGCTGCGTAAGAGTACAGGTTCGCAACACCCCCTGTTTATATATGTGTGAATGAATTGGGCGGGTCACATTAATGTTATTGATTGTTTCGCCAGCATGCGACGCCTGCAGCAGCACACTCTTGGATGCAGTGCAGCAGATGGCGCTCACGCTCACCACGCTGCAGAGGCCCGCGGCACAGCCGGTGGTTGCGCCAGCACTCGCGCCCATCGCCGCGCACACCCGCCGGCTGCGAGAGCGAGTGCGCACGGCCGCCGGCGAGCTCACGGCCAGCGAGGCACTCAACGGTGACGTCATCAGAGACATCGAGAACGGTATTCATCCGCCACATGACACACACACAGGCGGCGTTTGCATATCAACATGCTCATGTTTGCATTCGTGCAGGAATGCAATCCATCATGGACGAGGCGCAATTCCAACGGAAGGAAGCATCGCGGCAACGAGAGAAGGCGCTCTTTTTGAGTTTGGAGAGCGCCAGCAGTCTGGAGGAGGCGCTCGCGGAGAGAGCGAGGATGGCCGGCACGGTGGACGAGTTGAGGGCATTCGCGGCGGGGGGGCGCCGGCTCGGTGCTGCGGAGGCGCTCGCGGAGGGGCGCACGTCGCTCGGCGCCATCAGGCATCTGCGGCTGGGGGACTACCTCGCGGGGGCCGAGGACGTGTTCGAATCCGTGAGTATATCGCGTTCGGCCGTGGTCGTGCACGCGAGCTTGGCGCATCCACCATTCACCGTGACGTCCCAATCAGGCCAACATCCAGTCGACCACTGCCAAGGAGCACAAATACCGCATCCTGGACGGCGAACGACGACTGCGCACCATACACTCGGCGCTGGAGACTCTGCACACGCGCGCCGACGACCTCGACAAAATGGCGGACACCGTGTGGGACTGCGGAGACCTGATCGCGTCGCACCGCAACGACATCGGCCCGCGACTTGCCAACCTCACTGCCGCCAGAGATCGAGCGGCGACCTTACTAATGGTGAATCGTTTATTTAATAACTGCAAAAGGCAAACACAAAGTGATCCAAATGATGGTGGCTGGTGGACAGAGACTGCTGTTATTTGAGTGGATCATTTGATTGTTGAAGCAAGTCAGTCAGGCTGCCGAACAGCTTTAATAGAATTTGTTTGTCGCTTATTATATAACAACTACTAAAGTAATGTAAATGATGCGTTCGAATTATGAAATATTATAATTATTATTATAATAAAGGTGTGCCTGTGAATGTTGGCAGGTAATATAGAACAGGTGCTCGCATAGCCACTCTCACATTTGCCATTTCTTAATATCGGCGCAAATATATTTAACACTGCGATTGTTCTTTCTCGAATGACAGCGTGACAACATCCGTGTGCGGGGGCCTGCACGCAGTGTGTTCGTGTATAATATGCATACACAAACCTTATTTGTTAGATATATGCCATTGCGCCATATATCCTTTTGCTTCTATGGTAATGGCATCCAACTCTACCTACACCTACCCAATCCCTTAAATCCTATGCCAGTCCAAGGTCCACGGGGCGTACTTTTGCCTTCCCAGAATGGGAGAATCAAATTTAAAATAATATAGTGTGTCTGTGGTATTGTAGGAGCTGGATGCGACGCCGACGGACGCGTGCCTGGCGCGAACGAGGGCCTCAATGACCGCCGCGGCTGCCGTGATGGCAGGCAGCTCGGCCACACTGCACCGATTGAGGGCACTCACCATGGATGCTGAAAAGAAGGAGGGCATCCTCTACAACGTCGTGCCGCAATACAAAAGGAAATATTTGCGTGCTGCGGAGGAACACGTCAAGCAATTGGCCCACAGAGCGCAGTTTTATGAAAGGTATGTTATAATAACGTCTTGCCCGGAAAAGCAGCACCACATTAAATATGACATTTTAAATTTAACATTTACATATTTTCAATTTTGCGATTCCATAATTACTTCTAATAAACCAACACATTTTTGGAAATCTCAATTAATCTTTCACTTTTTTACCAAATCTTCTATGGCCGGTATAACCATACTTCACTACTTAAAATTTTCTATTCTTTCTAGCTACGCAATAAAAAGTATTGTCATTTGTTCGGCAAATTCAATTTGAAGATATATTGACAGCAGCGTCACAAACCAAAACCCATCTAAATTTATTAATACACACACAAACATTCATCCAAATTCAAGTATCCCAGCGCTTGTGCTTAAAACGTGTGCAGCGGAATTGACGAGGCTGTACCGGCTCTCATACTCGTCGGGCTGTGTGCCGATCGGACCCTGCAAACTACCGTCCAATAGCTGTAACCTCGGTTTCGTGCAAGGTCGTGGAGCGGATAATTAATGGCCGCCTCATGGCCTACCTGGAGGGTCATCAGCTGATCAATGACCGTCAATATGGCTTTAGGCCGAAACGATCAACTGGTGACCTTCTGGCGTACACCACGCACGTCTGGGGTGAATCGTTGGATGGTAACGGAGAGGCCTTAGCCATTGGCTTGGACATCTCCAAAGCGTTTGACACAAGGCCCTTCTTTCCACGCTCGAGGCATACGGCTTACTTGACCGTCTACGTGGCTGGATAGATGACTTCATGTGTGGCTGCTCCATACGCGTTGTTGTGGATGTCGGTGAATGCTGGCGTTCCTCAGAGCTCCGTGCTGTCGCCAACCTTGTTCCTTCTGCATATCAATGACATGCTGGACCTTGGATCCGGCATTCATTGCTATGCAGACGACAGCACGGTGCATGGACGCTACACTGCCCGCCCCGCAGCCGGAAAACAGAACATAGCCGATATGAGAGAGTCTGTTGTAGCGGAGCTGAACCGGGTTCTTGATTATATTAACCCATTGCACGTTCTCGACGAAAAAATCCCCGTTTATCCCTCTTCCTTCTCTTTGTAACATCTCCCTCGGCACTTCGGACAGACTTGACATCTTAGGGATGTCCCTTCGCCGCGACTTAAATCACAGGGACCACATTGAGCGGGCTAGCGGGCAAACTTGGCATCCTGAACAAGGTGCAGCGGTTCTTCGCGCCAGAGCTTCGCCTACTTTTATACAAGGCTCAAATACGCTCGTGCGCGGAGTACTGTTCGCATCTCTGGGACGGCTCTGCCAAGTATCTTCTCAATGCCCTAGATTCATTGCAGCGCCGAGTTGTCCGAATTATAGGAGATGCAGAGGTCACGCGTCCTCTGGAGCGCCTGCAACTACTCAGAGACATGGCGGCTCTGTGCGTCCACTATCGCCTATGCCACGGACAATGTTACGAGGAGCTCTTTAACCTTGTCTTTTTACCTTGTCCCGTAATATCCGCACTGGTCGGTTCGACCGAATCGCCAGTCGAACTAAAAATAACAAGAAGCACCTTTGGCCGGCATAGTGACGGCGACTGAGGCAGCCGCGAACTAACTCGGATGTTTCAGTCGTCGTCACTCTTGGATCTCCTGTTGCTTATCATCAGGCGAGTCGAGGTCAAATGTCGTGTCACAATAAAAAAAAGATTGCCTAGTGCCCATGACCGTAGGTATTTTGTCAGGATCGTGGCAAGTGGCGCTTTATTGTCTCTGCCTATTCCTGTGGGAAAAGGCCTATTATTGTAGGTATTAGCAATTTTAAGTTGCTTTAAAAAAGTGGGGGCAGATATAACTTGAGGTACAAAATAATTAATAAATCTAAATTAAAATTCTAAAGAAACCCCCGAAACGCCTAAAACTACTTTAGTGCCATTTTTTTGTTAAAAGTTAATTTTATACTATGTAAAGAAGATAAAGATACAGAAAATTATCCTTAGTGTGAGGATAATGGGGCACTTTCTCTTATGGTTAACTGTAATGCACTTGGCAGCACACTGGCGGGCACTTTAGCGGCGGCGGGCAGCGGACGGAAACTGGCGGAGGTGATGATGGCTGCGGCACGCGAGGCGGCGGCCGCGGCACACACTGCGGCGCTCGCGCGGCAAACGCTGCGGCAATCCGCCGCACACGAGACCACACTCGAGGCACTGCGCCGCTCCGAGCGCATCAGAGACACCGCCCTGCTGCTCGCCAAGGAGGCGCAAGGTCTTCCTCATTTATATCACTCATCAGCCATTTGCAATTAGTTTTATAGCGTTCCGAATGTACAGAGACGCAACAACAAGTCGCGCGGCTCGAACGAGAGGCGGAGAGAGCATGGCTGCGGTTGCGTGGCCTCGGCTGGGCGGAGAGGGCGCTGGGCGCGGGCGGCGCGGCGGACGTGGGCGCAGCGCGGGAGGGCGCTAGGCTCGCGGGGGACGTCATGTTGCGGTTGCGGGCGTTGCTCGAGGAGACGGCCGAGGTGGCGAGGCACACGCAGTACGCTCTGAGGCCGAGGCTGCAGGCGTTGCGGAGGCACGGGGATTGGGCGGTCGGCGGGGCGCAGGAGTTACTGTGGCAGAGCAGGGGCTTGGGCGCCAGAGCGCGCGAGCTCGGCGGCGCTCTGCAGGCGGCCGCGGCGGACAGGCAGCGAGACAGGGCGGCGGCGGACCGCACGCTCGGACCGCGGCTCGACCGGTTGCGTCACACGGTAGTCGCCGCGCGTCACGTCGCAGACACAGTGAGCATGCCGCGCCATTTGGATACCCGCCCGCATAGAGGCCAACTAATGAATGCTCGCCTTTCAGATAAGCATACCCCTCGGCTCGGCGGAGGGCGGCCGCTGTTCGCGCGCTTACGTCACCAACCGATGGTCTCCGGTCGCCACGCGGATCACCATGACCGTCTCGTTCGAAACGATCGTCGAGGACGGGCCGCTGCTCTCGGTGGTTGACGCGTTCACTCTGTCTGTGCGCAACGGGACCATGGCGCTGGAGTGGGGGGCGCGCGCGCTCATCACGCATCCCACGCGGCTTCAGCGCGCACTCGACGACGGCGACCATCAAGCCACTTCATACAAAATATATATGCAGAGGTACGCACACACACACACACACACACATTCATTCATATTCACATAGTATAGCTTCATCATCGCATTGGCAGAGTTTGGGACAGAATGGAGCTGTTAGTGGATGATGTGAGCGTGACCGAGACGGCGGAGGGGCTGCGAGGGGTGCCCGCGACGGGGGTGTTGTGGCTCGGGGGCCGCGGGGGGCTCACGGCTTGCGTTCACTCGCTTCACGTGGACGACAGGAGGGTGGGCCTGTGGAACTTCGCGGAACAACCGACGGATGCCAAGTGCACTGGATGCATGCAGAGGTGGCACGGCGCCCGCACTGCCGGCCACTCGGACTGGGTGTGGTTCAACGGCGAGGGCTACGCGGAGCTGAGGCGAGCGGCGCCCAGGATCCACGACCCGCGGCAGTTCTCGCTGAGGCTCTCATTCCGCACGTGGGACCGCGACGCGCTGCTCTTCATGGCGAAGGACATTCACAATGTATGTATATTACTCACTTGTAATAGATAATAAAAACATGAATAATGCTCTCCCTTTTACACGCGTAGTTGCTCAGCCTCTCGGACATTCACATTTAATTGCGAATAATTATGTTTGAACAGAA
The DNA here is from genome assembly GCA_905220615.1 of Tinea trinotella. Classification (NCBI taxonomy): domain Eukaryota; kingdom Metazoa; phylum Arthropoda; class Insecta; order Lepidoptera; family Tineidae; genus Tinea; species Tinea trinotella. The sequence continues at coordinate 162,965 of HG992307.1, read as the reverse complement.
TCGCTCCATTTCGCTGTATCTGCGCGGGTGCACGGTCGTGTTCGCCGTTGAGTATGCGGAGGGGGGGCGCTTGGAGTTGGCGGGCGGCGAGGGCGCGGTGTGCGGGGGGCGCGTGGTCAACGCTCAGGCGACGCGGCTGTTGCGCGGGGGCGCCGAGAGGGGGAGTCTGCGCGTGGACGGCTTCGAGACGCTGGGTTCGCCCTCGCCGCCGGTGAGGGACGCGAGCGCGCTGCCCGACATGAGGGACGCTCGTTTCTGGGTCGGGGGCAGCCCCCCAGGCGAGGAGGGGGGCGAGATGCTCCTCGGCGCGCTGGGCGGGCTGCAAGTGGAGCGCGCCGGTTACGACTTGTTGGACACTTCGCGCCGCCACGGCGTGACCGCGCTGGAAGACGCGCCGCCCGCGCTGAGGAGTGCGCGGCTCAGTCCCGGGGGCTTCCTGGAGCTTGCTGCGCCTGCGCTGAAGAGGCGCGGCGGAATAGGAGTGACGTTCGACGCGTTGTCCACGTCTGGCATATTATTGCTCCGAGCGCCATCGAGCATGTTCGCCCCACACGAGGACGAAGAGGTGGACAACCACTATCTGGCAATATGGTTGCAAAATGGTATTCTTATGTTTCAGTCTGATGCACTCTCTCTCTCTCTCACGTTGTATTAATATGCATTAGCTGCTATGTGCAGGTGCTGTGGTGCTGCAGTGCGACATTGGCAGGGGGCGGCTGACACTCACCACTAACGGCACACACAACTACACGGACCAACGCGCGCACACACTCAGAGTGCACAGGGTGTACAAACAGGTAGGCGTGCGCGTGCGTGTGTGCGTGCGTGTGTGCGTGCGTGTGTGCGTGCCTTTCACATGACATTGAGGTGTTCTAGTTGGAGTTGTGGGTGGATGAGAAGCTGGCGGCTAGCGGTGTACTAGCCGGGGGGCCATTAGCCGCGAGGCCGCGCGGGCTTTTCCTAGGAGGCGTCGGGCCCTCGGCGCAGTGGGGGAGCGGATTGGACCTAAGCGCCGTTCCCCATTTTGATGGCACTCTGTCTGATCTGATCGTCGACTCACAGTGAGTTGAGCACTCTCCCAAATGAACCCGATGTATCGTATCGTACTGACGTATTTCGCGTGACCTTCGCAGGCTGATCGGCATGGAGACTTCGTTGCGAAGTGCGAGTGCCGCGATAGGCCGCGTCCACCGCCGCAGCGTGGAAAGGGCCAGCATCGGCGCGAGTCCGCCGATCGCGCAAATGGCGCGGCCGGCATGCACTGAGGTACGTCGCACGCACGCGCACCCAACTCGTACGCGAGCCGCAGTGACCGTGTGTCTGTTAAACAGAGTTCGTCGTACACCGTGGAAGTGGGCGCGGTGAAGTTCGGCGACGCGCCACACTCGCACGCCATCCTGCGTTTGCCTCCGGAGCAGCACCAGCGCGGGAAACACGCGACGCGCACTCTGCACCTCTCACTGCAGTACAGAACGTTCAGGGAGGACGGCGTACTGCTGATAGTGCCGGTACGTGCGCGGCGCATGACGATGGGGGGGGTGGGGGGCATCCGAGCGCACCAGCACGATTATGCACGCACGTGCGTTGTTTCAGGGAACGAAATCCAAACCTAAGCATTATTTACTGTTGACGCTTCACTCTGGCAAACTGCGATTAGTGGTGCGCGGACGGAGAAGACGCGAGCTCACGGTGGAGACGGGGGGGCGGTCGGGCACGTGGCTGCAGGCCAGCGTCACGGTGGCGGGGGGCGGGCGAGTGCAGCTCAGAGGCGCCGGAGGGGACGCGCGAACGGCACGCGCAGGCAAAACTCTGTTGGGGGGCAGACTGTTCGTAGGCGGAGGACCACCACGGCATGCTTTGCCAACGCTGCCGGACTCGGTGAGGCTCTTTCGATGCGCACGTGCGTGCGCGCGTTATAGTGCGTATTTGACGCGTGCGCCTATTTGTGCAGGTGAGCGGCGCGGCGGGGCTGGTGGGGTGCGTGCGGGCCGTGGAGGTGGGGGGGCGCGCGATGGACTTGGGCCAGGGTTCGCGGGGAGGCGGGCAGTGCTTCCCGCACGTGGAGAGGGCCCATCATTTCTCAGGTGAGCACTCGGCCGCGGGCGCGTGTTCGCGTAGCGCGCAGCCGCTATAATGGCACATTTGAACCGCAGGGGACGCTCATGCCGCTTGGACGGGCGCCGGTTCCGCCCCCGGCGAGCCCCTGGACATATCCGTAGAGTTCCGGACGAGCGCGGCGCACGCATTGCTTTTGGCGAGAAGAGACCTGCTCGTGGAGATTCGCGACGGCGCTGTGAGTATATATATATATATAAGGTGCGACCAATATGTGTGTGGCGTATAATAATAATGAACGCTCGGCCAACAGTTGGCGGTGGGCGGCGTCGCGGCCACGCCCGGCGGCGAGGTGCTCTGCGACGACGAGTGGCGGGTGCTGCGCGTGCGCACGGAGGGAGGCGTGCTCACGGCGCAAGTGGACAGGCACCAGCTGACAGCGGCGCTCGCGACGGCCTCTCGCCGCGGCGACGATGCGATCTACATCGCTGGAGTGCCCGGTGAGTTGCGCTCCATGGAGGTGATGCCGTATTAGGATAATTGTTCGCTTAATGCTAACATTGCGTGCAGATGGCGGCGAGTGGGGCAGCGTGGCGAACATGCGCGGGTGCGTGCGCAGCGTGCGGGTGCAGGGCGCGGAGGTGCTGCCGGAGTTGCGTGCGCACAACGTGCTGCTGGACGCATGCCCCACGCAGCACCACCATTGAGTGCATACACAACTGTATATATATATATATATATATAACACATGTACATATTAATATAATTATAATTTATTACATAATTGCTATTTCATTGCCGCCGCCGGAGTGGGGTGCATCTCTGCTGTGAGGTATCGATGAGGTGACAAGTGGCCCTTGAATAATTAGGAGCAACTTGGCGATCATGCCGCCCAAGAAAAGGATTGACGCGTCAGACTCCGATTAAGATATTTTTTTTTATTTTGACTCGACATATGACAGCACCCCGCTTAATGTTAAGCCGAAGTGTAGTCTATAAATGAATGTCACTGCTACTACAATTACTGTAATTGTAAGTAGCAATCACACCTATGTGTTCTCTCCATCCTATGATCCAATCCTTCAAGCGATGCGTGAAGAAGCACCAACGGCCGGCATAGTGACGGCGACTGAAGCAGCCGTTAATAATCGAGGTTTTTTCAGTTGTCGTCACTTTTGGACCTCTTCTTGCTTATCAAGAAGCAAGAAGGCGGGTCGAAGTTAAATGTCGTGTCACAATGAAATAATTATTTAATATTACTAATAAAAACTATGCAAAAATATTTGCTCTTGTGCACGCAACACTAGAAATGTTGCGTGCACAGCTGATGCACTCACACAGTGCGCTCACTTAATGCGCAAAATGCAACAGTCCTGGGCTTTTATGTACTACTTTCTTAATGTCCAATAATCACAAATATATGAATAGTTGCGATAATTGTGTTCATAAAACTAATTTTGTGCTTTTAATTGCTCTGCAAAATAATACAATTAAGCCCAAGTGGCCATACAAAATGAATGATGTCCTTTCGTCGGCTGTTTAGATGGTTGGATTGTTCATGGTATATGCATAGGCAGATATAGTATATCATTAATTGTTGACATTGTGCACCTCTGCGCAAATGGTAAATGAAACGATCACAAAATTATAACAAATATCTTTATTATATATACATTTTCACAGTAATCAGTCCTCGCGGTTGACTATACTATTATATGTTACAACTCTTAATATTACTATATATATATATTACTGTAATGGCGTTCACATGGAGAGGTAGCCGCGCGACTGCGACCACCTGCGGCCCACCAGGTACGCGGCCAACACAATCAGCACGAGCGCCGCCAACGTGACGCCCACGGCGATGGGCACCGCGTCCGGCAGAGAGCCCCCGCCGCACACCACGGCTGCAACACACACACACACACACATTAATCATTCGAGTGTTGCGCACCCTTATAAAAGGACATCCATTTTGAACGACTGAGCAGACAATAAGTGCGTCGCTGAAAGGACTCAAGGCTATATCAAAAAATTATTATTACAAGTGCTTCGAGGAAAAAGGATTGGAAAAAGAGTTGGCGCAAGTGTATCTTATGAGGCTCTTGCTGTTCGGCGGATCCGAGGCCATGTGGTTTCATGGGCCTCGGAACGGTCCTCCTCGGGGGGCGGGCTCAATTGTGGTCGGCGGGGTCAGGATCGCCATATAGTCCACACCTTGGACTGATCCTCGACCCCCAGTGGAAGTTCTGCCCGCACTTCCGGAAGCTGGGCCCTCGATTGCTGGTAGCGGCGGCGGCCCTCAGTAGGTTACAGCCAAACCTCGGTGGACCGGCGGCCTTCTGCAGGCAGTATGGAGGGATCGTGCGATCGATCGCCATATACGGCGCCCCTGTTTGGGCCGATACTCTGAATGGCTATACGCTATCTTGCTGCACCAGGCGCAGCGAGTCGTGGCCATTAGGATGGCAAGGGGGTATCGCACGATTTCGTCGCGCCGCTTCATGAATGGCGCGAGGGGCAACCTCCAGAGGTCTCTGGCCAACGCGGCCCCGAGAGGACGGCAGTGTGTGGGGGGATTTTACGACAATAAATTAAAACCCGGATAGCAAATGCTCTCAAACCACATTAAAAAAATCATTGAAAAATATCCATTACTTTAGCCACAAGACATTATTTTTCATTTTGCAATTTTTCTACATGCTGTATTTGTTACTGACCCATATGACACAGGTGAAGGACCCTGGCATCGTTATTTTTTATTAAAACTACCTATGCAGTTTAAAATAATGCAAACTGAGGAAACTCCTTATTACACACTCATGTCTATTAAGAATTAAGTTTGTGCGAAAGGGATAAAAATATGTTGTTTTATTTCTATGTTAGTCGCTTTTTGTTAAAACTTTATTTAAGTAGGTCAGTGTCAGTCAGTGCATCACCGGCTTCCTGTGACTTTGGGTTAAATACATACTACTTATAGTTTTTTAAAATGTATCGCATAAATACTTGAATACACAGGAGTTCGCAGATATGAAGAATGTCATTGATTGTGTTTTGTATTTTGAGAAAAAAATGTGAGTACTTCAGTGTGATTAGTTTTGTTCATCATTACCGCCAAAGGTCCCCGAGGAGTACGTTACGTAGGTACGATGACAAGTGCGCTGTTGCCGCTCTTATCACAGGTCAGTGACCATAGGTACACTAATGGTGTTTTATTTTTTTATATTTTTATGGTATTAAGTTTGTTTGAAAAAAATATTTTTTAAATTTTGATGTTAGAATTTATTTGATATTTTTTAAAGTATCCTATGGAGTAATATTGACGCTGTTTTAATTTATTGTCGTAAAGTCCCCCCACACACTGTATATATATATATATATATATATTATAGGGCTTTACGTATGAAATTGTCGTTCTATAGTAATAAATACCTTTGAATTACCATAGAACCATTTTCAACTGAAACATTCCATTTTCCACAGGCAAGATGGGGATACTTGGAAAATTTAAGTAATCTTTGAATACGAGTTCTGACGCCAAACTACCCAACAGGAATTACCAGCATGGTTTAATGTTACCTTACCTACCATTTGCATCAAATCAATATGAGAAAAAATATGAAAATTTTTACTGATCTGCAGAAAAAAACGCGTGTTGAAACTTGCATTGCCTTGTTGAATCTGTATAGAAGTGAAGGCATATTGACCCCTAGGTGAAATAGTGCAACAGTGCCCTATAATGGTAACTGTTTGTTGGTGTCATTCACTATAGCTGTCTCATGCAATAACAGCAGATGCGCCCAACTTTGAATAATGATGGCGCAACAGTGCCCTATAATGGTAACTGTTTGTTGGTGTCATTCACTATAGCGGTCTCATGCAATAACAGCAGATGCGCCCAACTTTGAATAATGATGGCGCAACAGTGCCCTATATTGGTAACTGTTTGTTGGTGTCATTCACTATAGCTGTCTCATGCAATAACAGCAGATGCGCCCAACTTTGAATAATGATGGCGCAACAGTGCCCTATAATGGTAACTGTTTGTTGGTGTCATTCACTATAGCTGTCTTATGCAATAACAGCAGATGCGCCCAACTTTGAATAATGATGGCGCAACAGTGCCCTATAATGGTAACTGTTTGTTGGTGTCATTCACTATAGCTGTCTCATGCAATAACAGCAGATGCGCCCAACTTTGAATAATGATTGCGGGACCGTTGATGTTAACTTTTATTAGGGGAAGTGACTGGAAATAACCAATTAAAACATTGTCTAAATCTCCTAGCGATGGCAACTGAGACAATGCCTTAAATTATTTTATTGTGACTCAAAATATGACAGCACCCCACTTAATAATAAGCTGGAGTGTCACTGCTACTACAATTCAATAACTGTTAGTAACAGTCACATCCACCTCTTTCTTTTATTAACAAATATTTATTATAATTATTAAATATTGCAAATAGCACCTATGAATAATTTTGTATAATGAAATGTAAAATGTATAATTTTGAGCACTTTTATTGTGAATGCTCACTTAACTTTATTAACTTTCCCTTCTATTAAATTACCATCAATTTTATATATTGTATTGTATATTTTAGAACATTGAGGTAATGTCCCCATGCCACCAATTGCCGCACCTCATCGTTTACTGCGCAGGTAGGTCGCTCGGAGCTCTTTCTATTTCAATTAAGTTATATATACTACAACCATTTTTATGCTATTAATAATATATATATATATATATATATATTGTTAGTTAGATGTGTGTGTGTGTGTGTGTCTACTGTATTTGGCAATTATGGAGATTATTATTGTTTCATGCAAAAACATTTGTGATGAAGGTAATGTTAATATTTTTGTCATTTTGGAGATGGCATTGATGTGAATATAAACAATGCATGTGAAATTGGGCTAACACTCACCTGCTGCAAATTGTGTGTTGTTCTGTTGCCTGAATGCCTCCTCCTGCAATGATGTCACATTCAGAGCCCCCCTTGGCCCACTCGTGTCCCTCAGCGGCAGAGCACTCGCCGCACACAAATATGAGTGGCCCAGCGGGGTCGCAAACACTTTGGCATCACTCCACAGACGCAACGGCTCCCATGATGCGGCATCAGGGAAACTCACAGGCTCCGGGGTCAATGTCAGGTTAACAGAAGACCAGTAGTGGGCCTCTTGTTCATGAAAATGAAACACAAGAGTGTTGTTGGCCCACGACAGCTCCAGAAATTGGGCACCCTCACAGGAACCAGAGGCCACAGCCTCCTTAGGCACAACCACTACTGCATGAGACAACAAAACAGTGCCTGCAACCAAAAAATGTCCATCAATGCCAATGATAACAGATTATCTAATTATATATAGATAGCAATTACCATTATCAATAGTCATGTTGTATGTCACATTGATGGAGGCAGCGAATTGGGCAACTATGCAAGTGACGTTGGTGGTGCTGTTCGTGATGGACCACGCGCCAACCTCGGGTGGAGCAGGGGCAGGCGGCGGCGACGCGGTCGTGGTACTGGTGCTCGTGGTACTGGTGCTCGTGGTGGATGTGCTCGTAGTAGATGTGCTCGTAGTGGTTTTTGGTTTGTCAACGCCTGGCGTCACGTCCAAGAGCACGGTGACACCATTCTCAGCTGGAACGCAATAACAATGACACAATCGGCAGCCCACAATATAACAAAGAAACATCACCGCCTAGCACTCACCGAGCGCCGCAACGCCGCACAACGCCAACATTAACACATATATGCTCCACTGCGCCATTGCTCTGCTTACGCTCTTATTGTCACTTATGATAACGAATACACCCACTTTTACAATCTTTCAATGTAATACGATTCCGTGAATCAGATATCCGCCAGACACAAACGTCAACCTAAATGCATCGTGTTGCCAGGAAGCAAAATTATTTAAAATCAGTATAAGGTCGGGATTTGGAATAAAGGGTTTGTTGCTTAGAATGTAGGAGAATGTAGGAATGTATACTCAATAGATTTAGTAGAATGCACATATTCTAGTTTACGATTCCAGGTCTGTGGCACAGATAACTATCATACTGTGGTAACTGGTATGGCCACAGGTAAATAAAAACAATTGGTTTGACACATGTATATGTAAACAAGCGCTAACACGGCGTTATCACGGGGCGATTTGAGTTGATCAGCTGCGAAATCGTTCGCGATTTGAACCGTCTGAACGGACTTTCAACCAAGTTAAAGCAATAAAAATTGATTCAAAAAAAGTTAAAAACCTTTCTACTTTTATTGATTCAACTAATAGCTGACAGCGAATCGACTCGTCTGAACCTATTCGCAGAGCCGTCTTAAGCATATTCAGCGCCGGGGTGCGAAAGTCAAGGCAAAGTCGCATGGTCACAGTGTAGTATGTACCTATCGAAGTTTATGGCGGTCGGCATGCGCCCTCTAGGACTCTGCGCCCGGGTGCATCGCACCCCTTGAACCCCCGGGTAAAGACGGCCCTGCCTATTCGTTCAACTTGCATTGAATAATCAGTCAATCAGCGCGATTGAGTACCTAAGTTATAATAATCGTTTATTAACTTAATTGGTGTGGAAAGCCTATATACAAATTAGTAATAAATATAATTTTGACAAAATAGTGATATTTAAGTGAACATAAATATTAAACGTTGTGGATAGGAACGATAGGCTGATTACTTATGTCGCCCCTGCCACTGCACTAGGCGGACCTGTGTCGCAGTGACTGGTAGGATTGTGTAAGTTAGTTATTTGTGTGTTCGTGCATGTTGGTATATATAATAGTTAGTGAGTAAAATTCAATGAGAACAATATTATTTAAGTTTTTTTTTTTTTTTTTTTTTATTTATATGTAGTTGAGTTTAATCATTTAACAAAAATTGTGTTTAATTAATTAAGGTCCCTATATTCATCACACTATTAACAGATCCTCGCATTGGTCGTAGTTTTTGGCAATGAGCCAGTTGTTTACAGTTCTTTTAACAGTTTGTCTTGTGTAATTTTCAATGGATAGCTGTCTGTTGACTAGGTTATACAGGAATGGTCCCATTATATACGGTTGTCTTCTGGCAAAGGCTGTTTTAACCTTCCGCGAGGGAAATATATCCGGCGGAACACGCTTTTGTGATAATATGGTCGGATCAAGAGGTACTCTGTGTGCATGTTGGTGGACGCATACCGTACTTATGTACATCTTTCGGATTGTGAGCACCTCCCACTCCTTATAGAGTTCCGTTGTAGAATATCTTCTCGGTAATCGCCCCATCACCTTGAGAAGGGCCCTTTGTGCTCTTTCTAAGCCGAGTATTGTGATTTTTGGGGCAGAACCCCAGCATGTGATGCAGTAGTTAAGGACAGACTGGCATAAGGCCTTATATACCGTTTTTAGGAGCTCATGGTTTACAACATTGCGTAGGTATTTAAATATGTACATCATCTTGCGTGTTCTGTTTGTTAATGCTTGTATGTGAAACTTCCAGTTTAGTTTTTCATCCAGTAGTAGTCCTAAGTATTTAATGCAGTTGGTTCGTTCTAGTTCTGGACAGCTACATTCAGAAAGGTTTCTACATTCTCTTGTGTGTAGTTTCATCATAAGATTTTGTTTTGGGATGGTTGTGCTTGTAATGCCGAAGCAGATATATTTTGTTTTTGTTGTGTTCAGTGTTAGGAGATTGTCTTGCAGCCAACTTACAATTTTTCTCATTCCCGTCTCTGCGCTAGACTTTACTTCTTCCCAGGATGATCCTTCAAACACGACTACAGTGTCATCAGCAAACGATATAATTTTGGTATTGGGAATTCGTAGTCTACAAAGTCCGTCTATATATGCCAAAAAACAGTTTAGGGCCGAGAATGCTACCTTGAGGGACCCCGAAGGTTGTGGGCAGTTCTTCACTAGTTTGTTTATTAATAATAGTATGCTGGGTTCTATAATTTAGGTAGCTGGCAAACCATGAATGGGCTATACCCCTAATGCCCAAAACCTCTAACTTCTTGAGGAGGATAGGGATGGAGACCGTGTCAAATGCTTTGGCTAAATCTAAAAATACTGCCATGCATCTTCTGCCACCGTCAAGTGTCTCGGCAATGTGGTTAATGAGATAGACTACAGCATCGTTCGTTGATTTTTTTTGTCTAAATCCGAATTGGTTTGCTGCAATTAATCCATTTTCCTCCAAGTATTTTGTAAGCCTGGTGTTCATAGCTTTTTCTATAACCTTAGAGACGTTGCTGAGTAATGATATCGGCCTATAATTATGAGGACAGTATCTATCTCCACCCTTGTAGATCGGACAAACAATGGCTTTCTTTAGGTTATCTGGGAAGCTGCCATCATTAAAGCTAATGTTGCATATCTCCGCCAGTATTGGTGCTATCTGCGTTTCCAAGCATTTAAGGAACTTCGGACCCAATCCATCGCAACCTGATGCGCTGTCCGACTTAATTTGTTTTAAATAGCGCCTAATTTCCTCTGTAGTGACTGGGAGCATGTAAAAGGAATCTCTTGCCTGGTCTGACAGAGTGATCTGACTTGCAAGTTGCTGTTGAGAAATGTTTAACTCATTTAAAGTCTTGCCAGCCAGCTTACTACCCACCGATACAAAGTATTTATTTACATTGTTAAGAGCATCGTCTGTACTTGACAGTAGTTCATAGGGAATTTGTTTTTCTTTGCTCATGTTACATATGGATTTAATCGTTTTCCACGTTTTCTTTGGATTGCCTTCGTGTATTTCATGTTGCTCGTATGTATATTTAGCTTGTTTCAGTACTTTTGCGCAGAGATTTCTATATACTAAATATTGTCGTTTTAAAAATTCATCTTGCGGGCGGTGTTTTACCTTTAGGTGTAATTTGTCCCTCGTCCGAATGGATTTCAGTATCCCTTTAGTAATCCAGGGTTTTTTTATGGATTTTGAATTTGGTACCATTACTGTAGTTGTGCATTGTAATTTTAGTTCTGTAAGCTTATTTAGTAATTTAGTGGTAGCAGTATTGGTGTTATCTCTAGTGTTTATTATATCCCAGTCAGTGTTTTCCGATTGCGTAATAAGTTTGTTATAATCTATTTTAGTCACTGAATGTTTATTTTTTATATAATTGCCTTGTTGTGAAAAATCTCTTAGTTGTAGCATTATGGTGTAATGATCGGTCAGCATGTTTTGTAAAATTACGGGAGTTGGGGACTTTTTTGACTTCACCATAAAATGATCAAGGCAATTTTCTCCTCGTGTTGGTTCCGTTATAGTAGGCAATAGTCCATGAGATGCAATTAGGTTCAAGTAATCCGCAGCTCTGCTGTCCGTAGTGTGGTTTTTAATATCTATGTTTATATCTCCTGTTAGTATAATTTCTTTGCAATTTTTATGTAGATCTAATACGCTATCTAATGAGTCAATGAATTCCGTCGTATTAGTTATACTTGGAGTTCTATATGCACCTATTATTGTCACGTCTTTTATGTGGGCAATTAGGCAACTTGCATTAGTAAGTTTGTGTTCTTGCACAGTCGCATTAATGCCATTTCTTATATACATTACTACTCCATCTGATTGATTAGTATGTACAGAGGTACTAAATGAGTTGTATCCTTGTAACCTTGGTATAGGTGTCGAGCAACCTAGCCAACATTCAGTCAAGATTAGTACGTCAAAGTTTACAGCTATGACACTCACTAGTATTTCGAATTCCACAAAGTTGTTTTGTATACTGCGAATGTTCTGACAAAGTATTTTTAATGATTTTTCGTTGTTAAGGATGTCTTTACACTGATTGGGATTGGCCAAGACCGTGCATTTAATGTTGTTTGTCTCGTCTAGCTCAGATATAAAATCAATTAAATCAAGGCCTGTGCTTAAGTGAGGATTGTCGTATTTGTGTTGTTTTTATTAGGTTTATAGTATATAGAAAATAGGGTACGTTGGTTAATCGGGATAAGTGTATAGAGTTTTTTATTATATAAAAATAATTTTTGTATACTGTAAGTTTAATAGATAGAAAAATTAGCGTGTAATAATTAGTTAGTTTGTGTAATCTTATTGTATATAGTTTAGCTGCTAGTCACATATTTACATTCACGTTTTGTGTATGAGGTGTTGGTTGACTTCTAATTGTTTCTAAGTTATTTAATATATCACAATTTTTTACAAGTATTGTGGAAGAATTATCGTCTTTCTTAAGAAAGATTCTTCCCCCTGATGACCAACAGTATTTGTATTTGTGTTCAGTTTTGAATATGCGTGCTTTGTAGAATATTTGTTTGCTATTAGTTGTTAGTAGTTCCGAAACATAGATATCTTTTTTGTCTCCCTTTATTGATAAATGCGTTGTGTTCAGCCTATCGTCCCTATTTTTATAATTTGCTAAATTGAATGCCTTGACTGCTTTTAAAAGTTTATAAAAGTTTATTCTTTTCGACATTATTCTTCAAAACGACAATCACGTGTTTGCTCGCTGTTAGATTTGCTGGCTTCCGGGCAATATCGATTATATTGTTTGCTTCCATTTCAAGGTTAATTGTCGAACAGATATTTTGAAATATAGTTCTTAGGTTTTCATGTTCTTGAGGGGGGATATTTCGTATTTCAATATGGTTTTGAATGGTGCGTCTATTTGCCTCCTCACTACGGTCTTCTATCTGATCAATGCGCTTTTTTAAAGTAAGGTTTTCTTCTTGCAACTTCCTTATTTCTTTAACTTCATTCTTTATACTACTCATTCTTTCTTGTGTAATATCGTATAAAGCTGATATAGAAGTTAATGACTTTTCAATCTCTTTATTCTTTTTGTCCTGTTCTTTCATTAGCCCATTAAGTTTTTCGTGATATTCCTTACGTATATTCTCTATTTTTGTAAATATATCCTCCTTGAGTTGTGCAAACTTTTCACTCATTTCTTTTTGTTATTTGGAAAAATAGGCATCTAAGGTTTTAGCACTGATCGCGAGAAGGTCCTCATTTGACATGTAAGTTTTATTGTCATCTGCTGAGTTAACCCCTTTTACAGGAGTGTTCGTGTTATCGCCTTTTTTCACAACGCTCTTGCATTCAGGACACTTCCAACTAGTTTTGTAGGCCGTAGAAAATTTGCCGTAATTTTCCTTAGTCATCCCAACGCATAAAAAGTGATATGTTAGAGAACAGTTTGCACATTTTATCATTTCTTTACCAGTGAGTATTGCGGGACAGCCTGCACATTTTAGAGACATTTCAATTTCTTTTTATAGGTGTTGGCACGTTTACAATTAAGCCTTAATAACAATATATAACAATAACAATATATAATTATTATATTATATAACTTATTATATCAATATATTTATATTAAACAGCTTATACTATATGTGGCTAGTTATTCCTGGTGTTCTATAAATATTCCTGGTCTCAACACCTCAAAACTTTTATTATATTTATGTTGTTATGTCCAAGTAAATATTATATGCACAACTTATCTGTAATAAATTGAAGTTGTAGCTCCGTGATGCACCAAACCGGTTATTTTGTAACAGTTACTCGGCCCGCTGCACTCAATCACATACTTATTTGTAAAGTCCAAATTATTTATCACTTTATTAGTTTATTAAAACATTTAAAAATATTAAATTCCCAACAGCACGTATTGACGCGGCAACTACCCACACCAATTGTATATTGTACAATTGTACACCACAAGTATTGTATATTGTATTCCTATGTCACCAGTTTTTTGTTTGTTTGTAAATTAAAATGTAAATAATGGCGTCTGCATCCACGAGAATGGTTAAAATGAACATATAGTGTAATAACACGTGTAATATTGAATCGTGAGAACGCTACCGCCAATATTTGCTTTCGATTTTTTGTTAAACGATAAATATTGATCAACTAAAATGGCCCCGTGAGAACGCCCCATAAGACTTTGTTTAGTTTTTAGTTTCGGTATTACCACATAGTCCACAAAAAAACATAAACATGCCCGAGACAGGCAAAAATAACAATTTTAGACAATTTAGTACCACAAAATAAAGTTTTATTCTTGATTAAGCATTGTCATGAGCAAGAGTTTGTCAAATGTGAGTTAACTCGTAACTAAAATCAGTTCAGTTTTAATAATAATAAAACCTAATATAATTATTTTGAATTTAAATATTATGCGATGGGTATGCCACTCATCGTTACCCATCGACTAACTGTCAATGTCTGTCTGTCAAATGTCTGGTTACGTTTCTTTTTAACACAAGTGCGTACTTACATCAAAAGCAAGCAAGCAAGCCCTGACTTATTTTAATTCTGTTGCAACATTTCAATTGAGAATAAAAATAAAAACATGCATATAAGTTATATACCTACTTATTGTTTTTCATTATATATTTTTGTAATGATGTTTATAGAACGGAAAGCCCTACATGGATTGAGATCGGTGAATGATTTTTTTAAACTAAATCAAAGCCTTATCAAATCTTTATGTTTTCGTAATTTTTATATATTTTTTTTTTTATTGTGACTCGACATATGACAGCACCCCGCTTGATGTTAAGCCAAAGTGTGGTCCATGAATGAATGTCACTGCTACTACAATTCAATAACTGTGAGTAGCAATCACATCCACTATGCCGGCCTAGATGGAACCGGCAACTTACAAGCTGATCCCGAAACGTGACCAAATCACTTCACGGTCTGTATACTTGTAAGTGGTGGTACTACCCCGGATCGGCAGACTGGGTACCACTGCCTACCACTCTTTGATAACCAGACCCGAAGCAAATATCCATCTCTTTTTTTTTTATTAACAAATATTTGCAATATTTAATACTGTTAAATATTACAAATAAAAGCTATGAAGCAAATATTTGCTCCGACCGGGGATCGAACCCGGGACTTTACACGCAACAAACCAGTCGCTAAACCGTTCGTCCACGCCTGTCGTCGAAAATGAAGTAAGGTCTGGCGGGATGAGTTACTAACTCTACCTTTTCAGAAGCCAAAAATGACTGTCTTGTTCGCGGTGTGCGCCGAAGCATTGTCATGATGCAATAGGTTGTGAGACTTCTTGGTCGTTTTTCGCTAATTTTTTCAAAAATGGTGTGGTACTGGTATACCACGCAGTATTAACTATATTATTTGTTTATAGGCATACATGACAGGACACAATCGTTACATTAAATTATGGACTAGATGTGTCCCAAAATTACGAGTATGTACACACAGCAAAACAAGAAATTAAAATCTCCTAAAATTTAAAGAAAAATTACTAATAATATTCACAAAAATACATCCAATCAATTACAATGACTACATTTAAATAATAAACTAAAATAATGTCATATAAAATTTCTGAATCTAAATTACAAAAATAAATTAATCCTAATCATTCTCGTTACTTAATTATTATCTATTTTCGTAACATTGGACTGTCAAAAAAATGGTTTGCGTTGGATCCCACACAATTTGTCAATCGCTCAAAAATAGGCTCGTGTCGATTGGTCAAAAGAAATGCTCAAAAAATCAAAATTAAAATTTTAAAGGAACCCCCGAAACGCGTGGAACCACTTTGGTCATATCATCAGCTTTATAGTATTATAATAAACAACATTAGTCATGGCTCAACAGTTATTTCCCTTTAATATCCCTTGGATCCTTATGGTGCATCATCAGATAACTACTCCAGGTCTTCAATTTGATAAGGGCCACTCATCAGAGTGGCAAAAGTGCTTCGACAATTAGTTCAAACGCATGCAAAAGTGTATAGATCTGCATGGGGAATATTTTGAAAAACAATAAAGTTATTTTCGATGATTAATATTTGTTTTTGTTCTCTAATCCCGAAACATAAAAGGCAACCCTTGTATTGTTTTTGCAATAAAACATTTTTCTTCCCGGCACTTCCAAGTAGAACCTACTTATATTCAAATTTTAATAAATTCGTTCTCTTTGACATAACAATGAAGCACAGAGTTCCCATTAAGTACATTATTCCTCTGAGCAATGAAGCATCGCCGTACGAAGGAGAGAGAGGCACTGCATGAGTACGGCTTCCTCACCCCTCAATGCAGGCGCAGTGTAATCACGAACGACCACTTGTTTGTGAACAGTGACCAATCTATACATATAATAAAATTGGAGTGTCGGTTTGTAATATTGAAATAACCGTTTTTTAATACATGTATATGAATATATATATGGTACATGCACCAAAATAACATTTTTTACAATTTTTGTCTGTCTGTGTTTGTTCCGGCTAATCTCCGGAATGACTGGACCGATTTTGACGGGATTTTTTTTGGCAGGCAGCTGATGTGATAAGGAGTAACTTAGGCTATGTTTATAGCCTATATCAAATATATCAAGCTGTTGAGAATTGAAAACAAATTATTATTATTATCCTACTATTATTATAAATGTAAATGTCCGTTTGTGTGTTACGCTTTCACGCAAAAACTGCTCAACCGATCATCATGATATTTTGTACACATATTCTTGGAGGTATCAGAAGTAACATAAAAAAATATTTTTTATGAAAAATAAAAAAGTTGTTTGACAAAAAAAATCCTATTATAAAAATAGGTACATGAGTTGATTCAAACCCTGAGTACTATAATACCATCGCACTGTATTACCGACAGTCACGTCAACATCTAATCCTATCAACTGTACTATGGAGTCTATACTTTCCATAGACCACACTTTCAGCTGTTTGAAATTTTTCTTTAATGTTATTTCCTTCTGTTACTATATGCATATCCTACTATTGATATAAATGTGAAAGTGAGTTTGTTTATTACGTTTTTTTTTATTTTTGGATGTACTAGAAGTAACATGGGTTACTTTTAATTTTAAAAATAATATTTTTTACTATTGTTTCCAGTTGACTATAGTTTTAACTGTTTGGAATATATATTTATTTTTATTTCCGTCTGTCATTTTTATATGAGTTATCGAGTTATAAACACAAAAAAGTCGAATTGAGAACCTCCTCCTTTTTATGACTGGTTATAAACCAAATTTTACGCGGGTGAAACTGCGGGCACAGCTAGTCTAACATATTAATGGCGATGGAGAAAGTGTTATAGATGCGCCACGAAAGAGTGGGCAAAGTGGGCACACACGGCTGCCATTTGGCAAATGAATAACACCACGCACTATTTACAATATTATTATTATTAATATTATTATAACACAAACGCGCACGAACAACACACAACAAGCAAATGGACGCTCTCTCGCCACGGACGATCACTCAATGTACACTTGGAATGATGCTCTGCCGTAGTCATGGTAGCCGCCGTAGTAGTAGTACAGGTCGCGCGTCCACACGCGACACTCCACCGTGATCACGACGCCACCTGCGAACGCACATCTATTATGCACACGCACACACGCATACGCACACGCACACACGCACGTACACACACACACACGCCAACAAACTCACGCCTGGGATTCTCGAAGAGCAGCGCTAGCAGGGGCGTCGGCTCCTCCTCGTTGATGCGGTGGCGCCTCTCCGCCGTGTGCAACCGCCGCAGACGGAACCCGGGCGGCGATCGGGCCGGCAACACGCGCACGGGCCCGATGTGCTCCTCGTCCGCCGGCAGTGAGCCGCCGCACGACACCCACGCGTGATCGCCCAGCCTCGCCGCAGACCCACCGCGCTGCAAACGCACACACTTGTTCACGCACACGCGCTACCACCCGCGCGGCGGTCACGGCGCCCTGCTACTCACGATTATGTTGACGAGGTGCGGGGGCATCTCCGGCGGCAGGGGCAGCGCGACGGAGTTGTTGTACGGCTCCGGGTGCCATTTGTGAACCTGAAAGAACGCTCGACGATGAATCGGCGGCGGCGACGGGCGACGCGCTCGCGGGCGACACACTCACGTGGGAGAGGCGCAGGAACACGCAGGGAGTGCCGCGGGCGAAGCCGTAGCTATGCTGAGCAGTGCACGGCTCCCACTGAGAAAGGGCGCGCACGCACGCGGGTGACGGCGGCGGCGACGAGCGGCGTCCGGTCCAGCACGGCGCGATCGGCGGATCCTCCGGGACGGTCGTCTCGTACGCTGTGAACGGAGAGGCGGTCAACGCGGCGGTCGGGGCCGGGGAGGGGGGCGGAGAGCGGCCGTACCTTTGAGGAAGTCATCGATGCGTCTGACCCAGACGTGCCAGCTGCCGGGGTCGTCGGGCCGGAACTCTATGCGCGGCTCTTCCCATCTGCCGAACTCTTCCGTGCGCGGCCACACCTCCAACTCTGTGGGGGGCGCGCGAGCATTATGTGATCGGTCTTGCACAATGTTGTTTCGCAGTGATCGAATTATACGCACCGACATATCTCTGCGGCAACAGCACCGCCAACAGCACGCCGACCGTCGCGCCTGCAATCGTTGCAAATGTGTAAGGAGCGCGGTTGCCCGCCTCAGTCGCGCGCGCCGTATACTCACCGAGCACCAGCGCCGCCGCCAGCACGCCCGCCATTATGCGCACAGTCCTCTTCTCGAGCCCCATCGTGTGTCCCGCTGGAGCGTCCTCGCAATACTGCGAGCCCGCCACCGACCCCCTAGTATGGATTACATCCGCCGCGCGCACTACATCCGCCGCGCGCCGTACATTGCCGCACAACGCACGCACGCTACATTCGGTTGCATACGATTCATGATATATAGCGGAAGCGATCGCCACTCACAACGATGACAGTTTCACATAACACTGTAATAGCCCAATTGCATTAGAGGCCGCGCCGGCATCGTTGTGCGCCGCAGCAATGTACAGCGCGGCGTTGGCGCCCAGACGGCGCGGCGACAACACTCCCGACATTTAGGCGCCAAATCTCTAGAGAGCAGCGCCCCCACCCCAATTGTTTACAAACATTGTTATATTCTCACCGCAATCGTATGCCCCCAACATGTAATCCTGGTGCGTGCATCTATATTAATAAACATCTATACATTTTAATTTGCTCCTTTATTGCTGCAAACATAATTACAAAAAGTACATACTTTTTACTTTGTGCGTATCTTTTGTAGAAGAGCTCTTTTTATGTTTCTGACTACACTATGCCACGATCTTGACACAACTCCCTCGTTTCCTTCACATCCACAATTCTCTTCATACAAGGCTCTATGGTTATGGGCACTAGGCATAACCTAGGTTTTAGGTTTCTTGAGGATGTCTACCATTTGGTCGGCAAACATCCTCCTGAGCCTGCCTCGTTTAACGCATTCACATGAGATTTAAAAATTCTTTTCGTCAATCTACTTTCACTCATCCTTTCCATCCATGTGCCCAAACCATCGAAGCATTCGTTTGTCAATCCTCTATCAAACCACATCTATCACGCAATGTGCTATTCATTATTCTATCCGCTATCGTCACTCCACATACACTCCTTAATGACCGCATTTCTACAGCGTTAACTCTACTCACATGCTTCTTGTGCCACACACAACATTCACTTCCATACATTAATGTAGGAACAAGCACCGCATTATGAACAGCCATCCGTGAGTTTTGGGACATTATTTAGCTGTTCATTATACTATGGATGGCTGGCACCGTTCACTACGTTATCCTTTTGCACTCTTCTCTCAATGAATGAATGACTTGGTGATCAGATGTCTCTTGTACGCCAACGATTAAGTTATCCTTGCATCTTCGGCGTATGAGGAAATGGAAATGTTTACTATTATTAATGCGGAATTAGAAAAGAAAGGTATAAAAGTAAATGTAAGTACAACCAAAGTAATGGTTTTGGAGAGAAAGGATGAAATAACAGAATGTGAAATAATGATAGACGCAAAGAAAGTAGAACAAGTTAAACAATGTGTTTACAAGAGATGGGAAGTGTGATGAAGATATTGACTGAATTTGCGTTGCTCGAAATCATGAAAAAATCCTGAAGTTTATCTTTTTTTCATAGGTCATACCACTTATGAAATATTTTTTTTTTGGAAAAATAAAGAAATCCCATGGTGCCATATCTGTACTATGAGCGGGATGGGTCACTACTCTACCTTATCAGAAGCTCTACCTTATCAGAAGCCAAAAATGACTGTCTTGTTGACTTTGACGTGCTTAAAAGGGCCACTAGTGGAGCAGTTCTAATTTCTTTCATTCTTTATGGTGCCATTTTGTGCTTTATTTGAGGTTTGCTTACATTTCGTGTCGCAACATTGGCATAATCGCAAAAAAGTGGATTCTGTGGAAACTCGTAAGCTTTTAACTTTTAGCAAATGGCCTGTTTACAGAAATTAAAGAACTTAAAATTATTTACAAATATCACTATTTTTAGGAGAGTTGCGTGTTGACAATTGCCTTTTTTATTATTTTTCCAATATTTTACCTTTTTATTTAAAGGATGTTAGTGAATTTCACCTAGCTTTTTTTTGCTAGATTGCAAAAAAGCAACAGAGGACTTTTAACATTTCAGTCGGCAACAATGTGCCAACTTTCTGTAGTATCGTAATACGTTTCATGCTAATACAGGTATTCGTATTGGAAAATGGTCGAGTGACCGAATGAAATTTAATAGAAGCCCTAGACATCTCTTCGGGCAGTGTAAGCAATATTTTGCCTGAAGTATTGGCTTTCAGAAATCCGCATTCGCTAACATATTTGATTGCGACTTTCTCGGCAACATTTAGAGCGTGTTCGTTCAATGATCACTATGGATGAGATTTGGATCTATCACATGAGGCCGAAGAGTGGTGTGAACCTGGTTCTTTGGCTCAGAAACTTAACTTAACTCGACGCTTACAACGACACATCATTTATTAAATTTCCAGCGCATTTCCAGGATTGGCGGTACCCAGGACCCAACGGGTAGTCGCAGCTTTCGGAGTCTCGCCAAGACTGCGGAATCTAACTTACTGCCACCGCTGAGAAATCGCCGATCTCCTGGCCGAAGTCTTCGGATATAACTGAGCAGCAGTAGGGCGCTTCCACCCACTCGCAGCACACCAACACATTTTAATACTACTTCACATAATTTAAGGAGCTTTCCTTGCAAGCGTATTGAACGTCTGCTGTTCTGTGACGTCACATTGAAGTGAACACGGCGCCCTCTAGAGGCCACAAACACATTCTCTATTGCTTGCGGCTTTTCTTGCATTTCAAATATCTCCTCGAGTTTGAGCCGAAGATAACCATCACTAGTTTTTGTATAATTGTAATTTACCAATACAGGCTCTGAACCTAATATATATCGGTTACCGTTTGCTGATCGGGCAGCCCCTGATGTAATAATATGTGAACGACCATCGCCACCAGTTAACACATACAAGTGGGCCTGCGCTAATGAATTATTCGCACCATCGTGATAAATAGAAACACACATCCATGGTTGAGTGAGACGCAGACAATGAAACGCAATTGGGGATCAAACTAATTTGTTTATTTACTTAAAATCCCATGGATACATGATCTAGGTGCGGTCCACCATCAGCTCGAAGTGCACGCAGCCGCGCCGCTCGTAGCGGTCGTAGTTGATGTTCTTCGCCCACGCCTTGCACTCGATGTTGATGAGCACGCCGGCTGCAACATTCACACATACATTCATATCACACGATCACAACAAGCTGCGAGCCTCATTGCCCCGCACTCACTTCTGGGCTTCTCGAAGAGCACGGCGACCAGCGGGCTCAGGTAGCCCTCCTTGTTGGTGAAGGGATAGTAGTGCGCGGGGAAGCCCCGCCGCGGAATGTACTGCACAGGCCCGATGTTCTCCACGTCCGCGGGGTTCTCGCCCTCGCAGGACACCCACACCGTGTTCGCCTCGGGTTTGCCCGCCTGCAACGCGACGCAATAACATTAGGGGCCGCTCTGCTCGCGACCGCCACAGTGCGTCGCGCAGCACACTCACCACTTTCTTGACGTGCTGCTTCAGGTCCTCGGGCATGTTGGTCGGCAGCTCCTCAGTCGTGTTGTATGGATCAGGGGCCCAGTTGAAGATCTGCGCACGAGGGAACGTTCAAGTGGATGCATATGTTATAAGCAAATATTTACAATGCAATTGTAACCTTGTTCAGTTTGAGGAAGATGCAGGGGCCGGCTCTCTCGTAGTTGTACTGGTTTGCGCTAGTGCAGGGGTGGAAGTCGTCGACGGGCACGTCGCACACCTGCTTCTCGCCGAGCGTGACGGTGGGACCGCACGCGATGCGGTTCTCCGCGCCGGCGGCCTCGCCCGCGCCGGAGCCCTTCGTGCGGTATGCTGCGGCAGTTGGCGGACGTTACTTTGGTGCTCTCTGTTACCTGTCACACGGAAGTGAGTTTCCAATACTGACGCTCGAGGTAGTCATCGATGACCTTCGCCCAGCGCAGCACGGAGCCCTTGTCGTTGGCCTTGTAGTACACGAGGGTGCTCTCCACGTTGCCGCCGCCGGGCATCGGCCGGAAGCCGAGGCCTGCACATTGCGTTGTGTTATTAGTTGCCATGCGGGGGCCATTCTCGCGAGTGACATAATATCACCAATGTTCACCTGGATTGTTGCCGATGAGCGAGCCCTCCATTTGCCACTTGGGCATCTTTGCGTCCAGCGTCTGGTAGAAGGTGGCCAGCATCGCCGCGAAGAAGCCCACCAGCACCGCATAGAACACCAAATAGAAGAAGAGTATCTTCGCTGCAAAACATTGTGTCGCAATTGTTTGTCAATTTGTTAGTGAGCCGTTCATTAGCATCGTGACGTCATCGTGGGGGAGGGGGGGGGGGGGTGCCCCGTTTCAGGCTGGAGGGGGGGGAGGGGGTGTTACATAAGTGAGCACCTTCGCGCACGCGCACTCCGCGTATATTGCGCCATCATACATACATATATATATACATATATTTGTGTGTGTGTGTGTATATTAACGCAAATATATATATATATATATATATATTGATGATGCGTTTTTCCTTCCTGGTGAGCGTGTGTCGCATTTCCATGGAATTGGGTCACGTCCACATATTGCGAGTATCGTTTATTAATTGCGGCCGCATGTGCGCGAGGCGAGGTCATTTCGGCTCGCGCGCGCATTTACGTAATTAAAATGCAGGCCATGCCTAATGCTACCCTTTATAATGTACGATATCTCACCCCAGCTGGATCCCGTGCGGCCGAGGAACTGGCCAGTGTCCGAATTCCAGAGGAACACGCGGAAGGACTTCCAGGCCCCGAGGTCCGGTGGTGGCGCATAATATTGCTCGACGAGTTTCTTGTCCGCCATCGTGCTCGCCGTCCGCCCGCCGACTGCAGACGCGCCGATGGCCGTCACTGGCGTTCGATACAGCGCCGACCTGCGCGCGCATCTCTCCGCAGTGCCCCACGGTGACCACGCAGCGGCGCCGCAACGCACGACTCCCTCACCCCGCCGACATCGTTGCCACCCGCGTCGCAATGCACTCCATCATGGCGCTGGACCGCACTCCTGCGCTCGCGGACAGATGGCGTTGTGTCGCACCCACGTGCGAGTGCCCGACTCCGCGCACAGATGGCGCTGCCAAAGTTTGCTAACAGAGAATATAAATAAAACGCCAAAGTGCTTATTTATAATTGTATTCGTGCATGAATAATGTTTACGCGTTGGTCGATCGCTCGGACGTTGGTTCCGGCGTCCATGGCCGGCAGACGCACAGCGGCACCTCTGGCTGCGCCGGCCTCTGGTGTCCCTGTCCCTGGCCCTGGCCCGATGATGCCAATTCACTTGTCGAAACATATTGTCCCTGCCCCTGACTAGTTGACACAAATTGCCCCTGCCCTAAACTTTGTCCAGATGTACCAAATTGTCCCTGCCCCTGACTAGATGACACAAATTGTCCCTGCCCTTGTCCCGACGTCACAAATTGTCCCTGCCCTTGTCCCGCTGTCCCGAATTGTCCCTGCCCCTGTCCCACGGTCCCGAATTGTCCCTGCCCCGCTGTCCCAAATTGTCCATGCCCTGCTGTCCCAAATTGTCCCTGTCCTGCTGACCCAAATTGTCCCTGCCCCTGCCCCGCTGTCCCGAATTGTCCATGCCCTGCTGTCCCAAATTGTCCCTGTCCTGCTGTCCCAAATTGTCCCTGCCCCTGCCCCGCTGTCCCGAATTGTCCCTGCCCCGCTGTCCCGAATTGTCCCTGTCCCGCTGCCACGAACTGCCCCTGCCCTTGATACTGAGCAGACACATAATGCCCCTGGTAGTGCGGCGGCTCTGGCGCGACTGTCGTACTCTTGTGTTTGTGCGCGTGCAGCTTGTCTATCACGTTGCCGAGCAACTTGTGCGACGCGTCCAAGTCGCTCGCGCGCACGCATGCGGCCAACACCTGAAACATGCAATCATATTATATAGGTTTTATTATACGCGCAAGCTATTTAAGAGTCTTATACGTAGCATTCTTGAATACTGCTGTCCTGTCTGGTCCTCATTTTATAATAATCATACCCTAAGTTAGGAAAGGGTTCTGCGTGCAGTGGCTCGGAGAAGCAACAACAGTGTCTATTACCATGATAGGTAAGGCACATTTAATGTCCTAGAGACATTTAGAGTCCCGTCGCATCAGATATGATCTTTTGTGTTAACACAAGATACTCCATTCGACTATTGACTCATTTATCAATATTAACACCAGATATAAGTCTAAACATCCCAGAACTTGTTCCCTACTTACGTACAAAATCAATACCTCCTACTACAACCCTATTGTTGGAATGTGCCGAAGCTACAACGATCTTGTCAGCAATCAGAGCGTCGTCATCGACATACACATTTTCAACCACAATTTTTCCATCTTCAAAAGGTCAATTAATGTTTATTGTCTAAGTGATTTTATGTATGTTTACTTTATTTTATTTTTTATAAATTGATATTCAAATGAAATTATAATGCCTAATATTTTTAAATAATAGATTAATAGATGTTTAAATAGTATTTAGTGATTTGTAATATTATTTTTTATGTTTAAATTATGTTATTATTATTCGCAGTGTGTTAAGTTGCATACGAGTTTGAAGTTTACAATGTTTTTTTTATAATGAATTAAAGATTGCAACTTGTTTTGCACACATATAAAATAATTATTAAAAATGAGTGATGCTCCCTCATTTCGATGGTTTTATTATAGGTAAAGCTATTTTAAATAATTTAGATATCAATGAAAATAATATGATGAACGTGGAAGTATACCTATTATGTATGTGGATAATATATATAATATATAGATCACTCAAAGCAATTTATGACAAAGTCATATATGGATAACTATTATATGTGGCCATGTATACATTCACAATTCCAACACATTCGGATGTCAGCGTGCCTGCAACCGTGCAAAAGGCACATTTACGGGAAATTGCAATTGTAAGCGATGAATTAAACCATTTATATGCGGCTTGCTATCGCCGTGACCACGATGGCTGCAAAGCTCTCGAAACGTGGGAATAATATGTAAAAATTGTAAAATCTAAACCAAAATAAACGCGATTTCTTCTAAAACAAATAATCTCACTGACAGCCTCTTAATACGTTATGGCGGCGACATTTACGCAGATAACAGCACATTACTAATCATTAGGTAAACTTGATCACTGTCAGTGCGATCATTTGGGCAAAGCGGACGTATGATATACAAGTGAAATAATCAAACCCGGTATATAGCTATTATACATTATTAACCCCCGTGTGTCTGTCTGTGGCATTACGATGCGGTTTTGTTTGTTTGAAAGCTGACAATTGATGAAAATCTGATCAGGGGTTTCAAGGTCATCAGCTCGTTTTGTTTAGCTGCGGTACCGATCTTAGACGCATAAAAACGTAAAAAACATAAAAACAAAACATGTGTGTTTTAACTGGTACCACTGAATCTGATGATGGAACTCGAAATCCTGGATGGGTTTAAACTTAATAGGTTTACTAAGTTTGGAATCATTAGATTCGTCTTGACTGTAGGAAACTAAGTGTAGAAAAGTTAGAGCGATGAAATAAAACATTCTGAATCTAAAACAACTGATTCAGATCAGCAAATCAACAAGAAATGGACCTATAGTGCTTTAACTAAAATTATTACCCACTATGAGCCATTAGCTGGACCGTTATCAAATAGAAGACCTGGAGTAGTAATCTGATGATGCACCATGAGGATCCAAGGGATCTTAAAGGAATATAACTATTGAGCCATGAGTAATGTTGTTTCTTACTATAAAGCTGGTGATATGACTAAAGTGGTTTCAGGCGTTTCAGGGGTTCCTTTAAACATTTAATTTTTAATGAATTAAACAAATTTTATGCGGCTTACTATCGCGTTTATTTTGGTTTTGATTTTACCGATAGTAAGCCGCATAAAATTTGTTTAATTCATTAATCAATGTTCGCGCAAAATCTAAGAAAATACTATTTAATTTTTATTTTTATAATATGAATAATCCATAGGTTGACAGTGCAGGTGGCAACATTTGTTTGCCACTCGCAGTAGGATCATCCATCACCGGCAAGCAAACAGACTATATGGCGACGTCACACGACCTTGCGATTGTTATTTATTCCCGAAAATAAAAGATAAACTTCAAGGAGCACGTTTTATAGGCGCTTTATTTGAATAGGAGTGGAGGGGAGTGCTGTTGCTAGCGGTGCCATCGGATGCAACGATGATATAACTTGGCAGTTTGTTCACTTTAAGTCGCCCTCGTATCCTTAAAATAGCTACCTGTGCCTCCATTCTTTTTTAAATTATCACTTAACAAATGACCAGTGCTTCTCTTATAGGCTGCAAGTCCTGTCATCTTTTAAAAAACGCGACATGGTTCTAGGTGCTATCATTATCTCCCGAGATAAAATCTTTTGCTTTCGGACAGGATTTCTTAGAATTCTTTCCCTTATTGCTTTGGTCGCCTGTTTCGTACCAACACGGCAACATCTTTTTCTGTCACAAACAGGAGGTTTCATTGTGCCCAGTACACAAACATTTGACTAATACCAAGCGTATGTGTTTGGCTCAATACCAATCACAGCCACTCCATTTACAATGTATCGCGCGCAAATGCAAAAACGCATTCAAATTTAATATTTTGTTTATTTTTAATTGTAACAGTAGGTATTTATGGACATACTTGTGTCGATTGGACGAAGCCGGCACACCCATTTGGCATGGTGCACACATGCGCTGACAATGCGCAATGGGTTCGATTCCTGGTTAGGGACAGTCTATTTCACTTGTTTATTGTCAATTGTTAGCGTCCATCACCATGCACCGATATATTTATATATATAAAAGCATGCTACAATACTCACGAGCAGGCTGCGGACGATCTCCATGTTGCAAACAATGGTGGCCATCGTTGCAAGGGCGAGCTTTTATATACTCGCTCGCTGCCAAAAATGCATGCGCGCAGAAGAGCGCAGGTCCCGCTATGCCCGCCACCCGCCAACGCGATACGTTCTCTTAATATGCCGCGCTGCCATGAAGGGCATGGGCCGCGTTCGCGTTCTGATCGCATCGGTGTTGCGAGTGGCGCGTGACCTTAATCCGTTTCTGTGAATGCGCGCAAGGAACGGCCGCCGCCCACGCGCGCCGAATGTGATCGCGAGTAATTGCTGCATCCCAACAATTGTGCTCACGCATCCTTCTAGAGTATCACTCAACGGGACACAAAGGACGCGCGCTCTATTGAATGGCTCCGGTGCTGAGTGGGCCACGCACCAGCGGCGCGATGGCCGTTCGCGTTTCTATTACGTCAATGTTTCATCACAGAAACCACCAAATATTAAATATACTAACTAGCTTGTTTAAAAAGAGAAACACAATTTTATGCACTATATTATCCAGTAGAGTCTCCCTGAACATCAATAAACTTATTCCAATTTATAAATTACGTCCCTCAGGTGAGAATCTGGAAGGGCTTCCACAGCTGTGTCCTCATCATTTGATGAAAAACGTTTTCCATGCATGCATTCTTTAAAGGTCTTGAATCTGTTTCAATCTGTGGAAGTCGCTTGGGGCCAAATCTGGTGAATACGGTGGATGCTTTAACAATCACAACTTTAATTCATGGATTCCAACCATTGTCAAAATGCTCTTGTGACGATGAAAAACATTCACAAACAAAATTTCTTTCGCATCCCAAAAAACTGATTTAAACACCTTCTTGGCTGATTTCTGGACACGAACTCGTTTCGGAGCAAAAGAACCAGGTTCACACCACTCTTTGACCTCTTGTTTTGATTTAGAATCATGGTGAAAGACCCAAGCCCCATCCATAGTGATGAATCGCTGAGAAAGTCGCAATCAAATGTGTTTTTGTTTCATTGTTGCACCCATTGTGCACACGGCTTTCTGAACCCCAACGGGTCTCTCGTCACTCGACGATGTCCTTTATATGTTGTACGATGTTGTTGCTATTTTTGAATAGCACCTATCTTTCTAGTGTACCAATTGAGGGCCAAGAGTACTATAATACACTTTCAACATTCGTTCATTAATTACCTTTGCTTTTAAAAACAAAAAGAAAAATCAAGTTACTTGCATTGTACAAAAATATGGTGACATGTCGATACTAAATGGAATAGCAATTTTTCAAAGCTCTATTTCTTATATACGAGTTCTACTATCTTGTGCTAGTAGTACTTTTAATATTAATATTAATGTTTTTTCAGTCAATTTTAATACCTTAATCTACGACACGATTTGACACTCTTGCCCATATTTACCGTCACTGAATATGAGACATATTGTTAATGAATGCACAGTAATAAATATCGAAATTTGCTAATAGGGGTTATTACGTAAAATATTTCTATTTGTTGATGGTGCTGTCGTGCTGTGGCATTGGAGTGGGGCACATCCACTTTACTAATTGCTGGCTCCAATTTATTTCTTGTTAACATTATTTGACAAATAATACGGGTTAAAGTATTCATGCTGTGAGATTTTCGAGTCAAACTTTTTTCACACGATATTTATAAAGTTCTTGGTAACTGTTTTCATGCAATAACAGCAGATGCGCCCAACTTTGAATAATGATGGCGCAACAGTGCCCTATAATGGTAACTGTTTGTTGGTGTCATTCACTATAGCTGTCTCATGCAATAACAGTAGATGCGCCCAACTTTGAATAATGATGGCGTAACAGTGCCCTATAATGGTAACTGTTTGTTGGTGTCATTCACTATAGCTGTCTCATGCAATAACAGCAGATGCGCCCAACTTTGAATAATGATGGCGCAACAGTGCCCTATGATGGTAACTGTTTGTTGGTGTCATTCACTATAGCTGTCTCATGCAATAACAGCAGATGCGCCCAACTTTGAATAATGATGGCGCAACAGTGCCCTATAATGGTAACTGTTTGTTGGTGTCATTCACTATAGCTGTCTCATGCAATAACAGCAGATGCGCCCAACTTTGAATAATGATGGCGCAACAGTGCCCTATAATGGTAACTGTTTGTTGGTGTCATTCACTATAGCTGTCTCATGCAATAACAGCAGATGCGCCCAACTTTGAATAATGATGGCGCAACAGTGCCCTATAATGGTAACTGTTTGTTGGTGTCATTCACTATAGCTGTCTCATGCAATAACAGCAGATGCGCCCAACTTTGAATAATGATGGCGTAACAGTGCCCTATAATGGTAACTGTTTGTTGGTGTCATTCACTATAGCTGTCTCATGCAATAACAGCAGATGCGCCCAACTTTGAATAATGATGGCGCAACAGTGCCCTATGATGGTAACTGTTTGTTGGTGTCATTCACTATAGCTGTCTCATGCAATAACAGCAGATGCGCCCAACTTTGAATAATGATGGCGCAACAGTGCCCTATGATGGTAACTGTTCGTTGGTGTCATTCACTATAGCTGTCTCATGCAATAACAGCAGATGCGCCCAACTTTGAATAATGATGGCGCAACAGTGCCCTATGATGGTAACTGTTTGTTGGTGTCATTCACTATAGCTGTCTCATGCAATAACAGTAGATGCGCCCAACTTTGAATAATGATGGCGCAACAGTGCCCTATGATGGTAACTGTTTGTTGGTGTCATTCACTATAGCTGTCTCATGCAATAACAGCAGATGCGCCCAACTTTGAATAATGATGGCGCAACAGTGCCCTATGATGGTAACTGTTTGTTGGTGTCATTCACTATAGCTGTCTCATGCAATAACAGCAGATGCGCCCAACTTTGAATAATGATGGCGCAACAGTGCCCTATGATGGTAACTGTTTGTTGGTGTCATTCACTATAGCTGTCTCATGCAATAACAGCAGATGCGCCCAACTTTGAATAATGATGGCGCAACAGTGCCCTATGATGGTAACTGTTTGTTGGTGTCATTCACTATAGCTGTCTCATGCAATAACAGCAGATGCGCCCAACTTTGAATAATGATGGCGCAACAGTGCCCTATAATGGTAACTGTTTGTTGGTGTCATTCACTATAGCTGTCTCATGCAATAACAGTAGATGCGCCCAACTTTGAATAATGATGGCGCAACAGTGCCCTATGATGGTAACTGTTTGTTGGTGTCATTCACTATAGCTGTCTCATGCAATAACAGCAGATGCGCCCAACTTTGAATAATGATGGCGCAACAGTGCCCTATGATGGTAACTGTTTGTTGGTGTCACAGAGCCCTTACACCGGATTTAGTTGACCTCCTCCTGTCCCTTTATCCCACATGCCACCTCATCGATATCTCACAGTAGAGAATGTACTTTTTTATTGTGATAACACACCTGATCTCGACCCGCCTTAAAACACCGGGTTTTCTCAGACGCCGTCACTATGCCGGCCAAAAAAATATTTAATGATATTATTAAATTGTCATCGGTTTTTAATACGTGTACAAATTTTCATATTGTTTTCATTAATTTGTAAGATTCCATTGTACACTCGTACTACAAGTCAAGTTAATGTTAAAATATGTTTTAGACACATAGAACGGATTATATTATCATATGTTTTGCTTGTGTTTAATCGCTTCAAAGAAAATAAACGTATCAATCTGCCAAGCCGTACATTTTGTTAAACTTGAACCCCGCCAGATGTTAAAGTGGAGTGCGCTCAAAGAATGGAGGTTCAGTTTAATAATTGTAAGCAGCATAGCAACCGTTTGTACATTGAGCCGCTCCGCGAGTGCGTCGCCCGCGCTCTATTCCGCCGCAGTAGGTGTGCTATATACATGATGTCCTCGCGCCGCTCCTCTCACATTATACAATTGGCGGACGGAGGGGACGCACGTCCGCACGCCGCCGCCATGACAGTCAAGAAGCGCCCTTCGGACCTCACCAGCCTCGAGAGGTTCAACTTGTACTATCGCGAACTGGAGGAGGAGTTGACGGCGGGCGAGAGGTTCCGCCGTTTCGTCTGGAACAGGAAGACCAGGGAGTTCTGCGGCCGGACTACGTCGTCCTGGTGTGAGTGCTGACGCGGTCGCGTGCGCATCGATCGCTATCAGTTTAATGTATTTGCACGTTCTCCTCGCAGACAAGATCGCACTGTTCTACCTGTCGTTCTACGCGGCTCTGGCGCTGCTGGTCGCCGTGTGCATGTGGACGTTCCTGCAGCTGCTGGACGCGCGCGCGCCCCGCCGCCAGCTCGAAGAGAGCGTTATCGGCACGAACCCCGGCCTCGGGTTCAGACCGGCGCCTCCGCACGAGGCGAGCTCCGTGATCTGGTATCGCGGCGCGGATCCGTCCACCTACCGCTACTGGGTGCGCGAGCTCGACCGCTTCCTCGTGCGCTACACGACGGCCTCCGTGGACAACGTGCACAAGTGCGACTTCCAGCTGCCCCCGCCCGCCGGCAAAGTGTGCGACGTGGACGTGCGCTCGTGGGCGCCGTGCGTCTCCGAGGGCCGCTACGCCTACGACCGCTCCACTCCCTGCATCTTCCTCAAGCTCAACAAGATCTTCGGCTGGCGGCCGCAACACTACACCAGCGCGGACGCCCTGCCTGACGAGATGCCGACCGAACTGAAGGCCCACATCCGCAACGCGACCGCTCACGACGCGGACCTCCTCAACATGGTGTGGGTGTCGTGCGAGGGCGAGAATCCCGTGGACAAGGAGAACCTGGGCCCGGTGCAGTATTTGCCCACGCGCGGCTTCCCCGGCTACTACTTCCCTTACAGCAACGAGGACGGCTACCTGAGCCCGCTCGTCGCCGTCCACTTCCAGCGGCCCAAGAGTGAGTCACCCGAGCATCCGTCTCTCTCTCTCTCGCGCGCGCATGATCA
The DNA here is from genome assembly GCA_905220615.1 of Tinea trinotella. Classification (NCBI taxonomy): domain Eukaryota; kingdom Metazoa; phylum Arthropoda; class Insecta; order Lepidoptera; family Tineidae; genus Tinea; species Tinea trinotella. Next base: position 130,750 of record HG992307.1, on the reverse strand, counting down.
CTAATAGACAATTTCTGATTACAGCGGGCATCCTCATCAACGTGGAGTGTCGCGCGTGGGCTCGCAACATCCGCTACGACAGACACGAGGGCATCGGCAAAGTACATTTGGAGTTGATGCTCGAATAATAAAACACATTTGATGCATATTGTATTGTCTATTTATTATAATATTCATTACATCCGACAATGGATCCTCACGAAGCCGACGCCGCGCGCCATTCGCGGGTTGTACACTATGTTCCTGGCCCACGTGCGGCACCTCAGGTAGTACTCGCCCGAGCGGCTCGCGCGGCTCACTTGCACGGCTAACAGCGGGTTGCTATAGTTCGCCTGGTTCATGTACGGGAACGCGTCCGCAGGTATGCCGCGGCCCCACGGGAACGTCACCTGCGGCGTTCCCAACCCCACGCCGCCGATGGTGCCGATGGGGTCCAGCCAGCAGCTCACCCAAATCATATTCCTCTTGTCCGCCGGTTGCGCGGCCACGTGCGCCGTCAACTCCTCGCCGGCCTCGCGGGGCATCTCGTCGTACGGCCGCGGCGTCCATGACAATATCTGCACACACACACATACACATGGGCATGCGACCGCACACAGGTGCAAGGCGGCCAGGGCGCAGCGCAACTCACCCTGTTCATTTTGATATAGACGCACGGGTTGTCCGGGTAACCGTAATTGTCAGCGGCCTTGCATCCGCTCTTCTGCTGGAACCAGGTCAAGTTCTCGTGCGCTGTAACAAACGTTCGCTGGAGCTCGCGGCACACGCGGGCACGCACAGATGCCGCTGCACTCACGTTGCAGTACGTTTGGTATATGTCGCACGGTGCCCCTCAAGCCGACAATGCCAGACGGCAACGACGTGATCCCGGGCGTTCCGCCTGAAAGCATAAATCACATAGAATACAGATCGGCGCGCCAACTGAACGCGCCTCGCCCACAATCAATTAATTGAACTAACCGATCGAAGACTGTTCGAGAATGTACCTCGGCCGCATTTCGTCAATGGTGGCCTCGAAAGCCAGCATGCACAGCGCGGTCATCAGAGCGAGCGCGGCGTAGAAGCACGTGTAGAACACGATCACGATGGCTGCGGAGAGACACGCCGTGGGCATTATTGCGGGCGCCGCACATTGTGCAGCCACTATCGGCACTCACCCCATCTGTCGCGGTCCCTGTCCAGCACGGTGCGCTTCTTGCTGTTGTACAGCCACAAGCCCACCTGCTGCAGAGCGTTGCCCTTCGGCGCCAGGTGCACCCATTCCTCCGCCTCGACGTACTTCACTTTGGGCGGCATCGTCACCCACGCAATTATCACGCAATACTCACTGACAACCACCGCTGTGTGACGTTCGCGAGTGTCATTCATTACCTCATCTAATTCGTGTTGGAATGAAAGGCGCATTCAAATGAGTAAAAATATATATTTTGTTTATTACGCTTATGTACTAGAAGGCGACATGAGATGGACGGAGTGCGTTGCGATGTTGCTCGCGGCAGGCGTTAGTCCACCAGGAGCTCGAAGTAGGTGCTGGAGTGCGGCAGGTTTTTGGCCCAGGCGCGGCACACCACGCGCAACAAGATGCCTTGGCGCGGATTCTGCACATGCAGAGCCACCAGGGGGCTGAGGTAGCCCTCTGCGTTGTTGTAGGGGAAGTAGTGCGCGGGGAAGCCGGGAGAGGGCAGCACGGTGAGCGGACCCAACCATTCCGCGTCGGCGGCACTCGCGCCCGCACACGACACCCACACCATATTCGCCTGCGAACACAAGCGCCATCATTAAATGCTCAACAAGTGAAACAGTGTTGCGATCGTCCACAATGATCATGGCGACCACCCCTCGTACAACATGACGTAACAATGCATTGTGCAAATAAGCACATAATCTGTTGTGAAAAGTTGCTATAAAACAATAGATATCTCTTATAGAGTAGTCCTCTACCCCATTGAGCGAACAATATAAACAATAAAAAATATATGACAAAAAATTAAGTAAGTGCTTGTTTTATTAACCGACTTCAAAAAAGGAGGTTTTTTTATGTTTGTTACCTCAAAACTTTTAACTGGTTGAACCGATTTTAATGATTATTTTTTTATTCGAAAGCTGATGCTTCCCGTTTAGTCCCATTATAATTTGGTCCAGTTCTGATAATGGCATCCATGAGAAAATCATATAAGTCTTAAATTTGCAACATTCTAATTAATGTTTGTTGGCGAATAACTTCGTTGTTTATAAACCGATTTTAATTATTCTTTTTTGTTTAAAAGATGATATTTCAAAGGTGGTCCCATGATAAAGAAATCAGGGTTTAACCGACTTCAAAAAAGCAGAAGGTTTCTAAAATGACTGTTTATATCTTTTTTATGTTTGTTCGCGGAAAACTTCGTTGTTCAGGAACCGATTTTGATGATAAGGGAATCAAAGTTTAACTCACTTCAAAAAAAGAGGTTTCTCAATTCAGCCGTATATATTCGTTGATTATGAACCGATTTTGATTATTCTTTTTTGTTGGAAAGTAGATATTTCAAAGGTGGTCCCATGATAAAGAAATCAGGGATTAACCGACTTCAAAAAAGGAGAAGGTTTCTAAAATGACTATATATCTTTTTATGTTTGTTCGTGGATAAAATTGTTGTTTATGAACCGATTTTGATGATAAGGGAATCAAAGTTTAACCGACTTCAAAAAAAGAGGAAGTTTCTCAATTCAGCCGTATATATTCGTTGTTTATGAACCGATTTTGATTATTATTTTTTTGTTGGAAAGAAGATATTTCAAAAGTGGTCCCATGGTAAGGAAATCAGGGTTTGTTTGATAATGGCAGACCAGAGAAGTCGAGGGGATCTTCTAAAAAAATCGTAGGGGCGTCTAGTGCGTTTGTTAAGTTTTTTTTTTTCATTATCTCTAATCGTTTCCGTCTAAAGTAACCGTCGTCTCCTCATTCAAGAAGCATCTTATTGCTCGGTCTACCCATCACTTAAAATGGTAAAATAAAATAATTTCTAACAAAAAAAACTTCAAACAGTAAACTAAAAAGCAAAAAATAAATTTACTTCGCACAAAGTAATACGTATTTTCATTTAGTTAAATATAAATGATTAAATAATTACTTTATAATTTTAAAGTCGGTGCGAAGTAAAACAATTTAATGATTTTTTTTATTCGAAAGCTGTTGCTTCCCGTTTAGTCCCAAGTTTTTTTTTGTTAGAAATTATTTTATGTCAATTTAATCAGTTAAATTAAAATAAAGTGAACTATGTGCATTTAACAAACAGTGCTTACGACCTTCCTTACCCTTACGTGGTATGCCTGTGTGTGTGTGTGTGTGTGTGTCCTGAATGGTTAATGAAACTTTACATAACATAGATTATACATCAGAATAAACTAGGTAATTTAAATTTAGGTAATTTATTTTATTTTTTACATCCTTTTTCCCAAATTTTTGAAATTAAAAATGTGCATGTCAACCTAGGATGTTTGAAAATCCTTTTGCTGGGTCCCATAAGACAGGCGCTCTGCCATGCATTTTTTTTTATTGTGACACGACATCTGACCTCGTTCCGCCTGATGATAAGCAAGAGGAGGTCCAAGAGTGACGACGACTGAGAAAACCGAGTTTGTGCACGGTTGCCTCAGTCGCCGTCACTATGCCGGCCAAAGTGCTTCTTCACGCATCGTTTGAAGGATTCAAGGTCATAGGATGGAGAGAACACATTGGCAGGCATTCCACTTGTTGATTGATCTACAAAGAAAAGACGCACCGAACTTTTTAGTTCGACTGTCGATTCGACGAGGTAGGAACGACGAGTAGGAAAGAGCTCCTCAGTACATTCTCCGTGGTACAGTAGTCTCTGCGTAGTTGAAGCTCCTATTATGAATAAAGTTTTTGCATTCTGTAACTTAATTACAGCATTGGTGTCAACATATCTTTGGCTAAAGTGTGCGCGCGCTTTCCTTTTGTGTATAATTTACTTTTTATTTGGTCATTGCACTCATTGGGGTCGTCACATTTCATGTTAACAGTGCTCATAATACTATCGGATGTCTATTGTTACTTTGCGCTTATTTATTATTATAAATATTATTCTCATATATAGTGCTATATTTTTTAAATAGGGGTTCAGTGTTAAATTTACTAGATGTGAAAGAGGTCATTATTAATTATATTAATTCATATTCCATCAACACTAGTTTATAATGTCATCATAGTATGGTTTTGTAACAATAATAAGATACTCTATAAATTTATCAAGTGATTGTTGAGGAAGATTTTTCATTTATTATTAATAATAACCAGCCACATAGCTTTAGTTTTACTGGGTGGGTGTTTTTCATATAGAATTCATTTTGAGACCCTTTTAGATGGTTTAATGATTTTGCTCAGTTTGTTGAAGTATGTTTTTAGGGCAATTTTATTAGCTTTTAGTATGGCACCTATTCCCTACCTAATAATAACTTTGCTATGTAGGGAAAACACAAATTGTAAAAAAGAGAAATGGCATAAGAGATTGGCTTTCTATGCAGTTATGGTGTCTTACATGCAGTCTGCTGGCACTGGTGATGTTATTAATGTGGCTCTTCAATTGAGCTGGCATCTCATTGGGCAGATCATTGGGGTCATTGTACAGCTCCGGCACCCATCCATACACTCTGCAAATAATCATACAAACTGGATGAGTCACATTTGGGTGAATGCATGCTCCGCATGGGTGGCTCCACTCACTTGTTCAGCTTCAGAAATATGCATGGAGAGGATTTATGAAAAGAGAAATGATACTCCTCAATGCAAGGCTTCAGATTTGTCACATCCACATCACACACTTTGCCCGGTGGTGGAGTTGTGAAGTTGCAGTTGTAGATGTTCTGGCCCGCTCCTGTGATCTGCCCTTTCTTCTTGTAAACTGCAAAAGGAATGTGTAAACCTCAGTCACACAATTCATGCCACACGCCACTCCGCTGAGACACTCACCTGACAAAAAGTCTACGAGCTGGCTCTCCCAGTAAGCATAGTCCTTGTGCTGCGTGCCTCGGTACGAGATCAGAGTGGAGCGGACGTCGCGCGGCCGCGGCCGGAAGTCCAGGCCGGCCGTCAGTATCTCGTGGCGGCGATAGGGGATGCGGGGGTCAATCCATTGTTGCAGAAACACACCGAGGCATGCCGCGAACAGCAGACCCAGCACCGTGTAGAAGGCTACGTAGAACAACATGATCTTGCCTGCAAAGCGACCACGCCCCAGGTCAGCGAAATGTTGACGTCGTCACTTGCGCGGTGAGAAGTCGCCGGCTACTTACCCCAACTCTGCAGCGTCCTTCCCAGTATCTGTCCAGTCTCCTCATTGTACAGGGAACTGCTGAACTTCTGCTTGTAAGATCTTCTGTCGAATCCGTTTATTGTATCGTATTCCTGAGAGAGATATTTTTGAGTCATCTCGACTGTACAACAATCTATAACCTATCTGGGAAAAAGAATCATATATCACTAGGAATTTATTGATATCGAAAAATAGTACAGTATTAACAGCGCACTCGGCGCTCGGCAGCTTGTTGCTATTTATTGATAGTGATGTGCAATGTGCCTCAAATCAAATAAACATAATGACAAACAACAGACACATTTAATAAAACTGATATAAAAACAAATTATTCATGATTTTGCAAATGTTATAAATAATTTATAAAATATATAAATATTTATTCTTATATTATTGGTAAGAGAACATTAAACATTTTAAACAAGATTAATCGGAGCACAGGAGTTTTGGCGGGCAACTGCAAGTGACAGGGAATCCTTCTTTAAATTAATAATAAAAAATGTATTTCTTGGATATTAATGTGTAATAAGGGTGAAATAGTTATTGAAAACGCATTTTAAAGGTAATTAAATGTAGAGAAGTAATTTTAAGCTGTGAAACATGTTTCTACGTGTCTTCTGCATACCCCTTGATCTACCTTCAAAGACTGAAGTGCACGAACCTACCTAATCATGTAAACATCAAATCGAACAAATCTTTGAAGGTCGAAAAATGCATGATATAATAATCATTTGAAAAATATGTTAATTTTAGGAGTTTTACTTTTAAGAATTTACAAATCATATAAGTAAACTAATGGGGCGTTCTCACGGGGCGATTTTAGTTGATCAACTGTGAAATCGTTCATGATTTGAACCGTCTGAACAGACTTTCAATGAAGTTAAAGCAATAAATATCTATTCAACAAAAGACCTTTCGACTTTTGTTAATTCATTTGACAGCTGACAGTGAATCGACTCGTCTGAACTTGTTTGTTCAACTTGCATTGAATAATCAGTCCAATCAGTCAGTTAATCAGCGCGATTGAGTACCTATGTACTGTATATTGCATTCCTCTATCATCAGTATTTGACGACAGGCGTGGACGAACGGTTTAGCGACTGGTTTATTGCGCGTAAAGTCCCGGGTTCGATCCCCGGTCGGAGCAAATATTTGTTTCATAGCTTTTATTTGTAATATTTAATAGTATTAAATATTGCAAATATTTGTTAATAATAAAAAAAGAGATGGATATTTGCTTCGGGTCTGGTTATCAACGAGTGGTAGGCAGTGGTACCCAATCTGCCGATCCGGGGTAGTACCACCACTTACAAGTATACAGACCGTGAAGTGATTTGGTCACGTTTCGGGATCAGCTGGTAAGTTGCCGGTTCCATCTAGGCCGGCATAGTGGATGTGATTGCTACTCACAGTTATTGAATTGTAGTAGCAGTGACATTCATTCATGGACCACACTTTGGCTTAACATCAAGCGGGGTGCTGTCATATGTCGAGTCACAATAAAAAAAAAAAAAAAAAATTTGTTTGTTTGTAAAATAAAATGTGAATTGTGGCGTCCACATCCACGAGAAAAATGCTAAAATGGACAGATAGTGTAATAACACGTGTTATAGTCGATTATTATTGAACCGTGAGAACGCTACAGTCGATATTTACTTTCGGTTTTTTGTTACACGATAAATATTGATCAACTAAAATCGCCCCGTGAGAACGCCGTAATATAGATTGATTCTTTACCTCATACCGACACAATGTTGGGTATCGAGAATCGATTTATTTAAACTGAACATGTTTACGGATCCGGGTTATTCGATTCCGAATGTAAGGCGGAACCGAGTACTTGGTTGTAACTTTAAAAGATAGTGTGGACAATTCAAGCCTAACAACTCCGTCGCCAAGTGCTAGCACCACCTCTGTAATAATAGAATACATTTTATAACAAACAATCATACAGACGAGTCGATATTGATTATCCAACTCGGCCACATCACTATTTAATTTTGTCTAAATTAGTATTAGTGAGGCTAGTATTATTTGGTATAGCCCTCCCTGGTAACCCTTTATCTGTCAGTGTCACTGTTTTGTCAAACTTGCCTCTCGAATTATGGCTTCTGGGTAGTTTGCAGTAGTTTGTGGACATTTCAACCAATAATGGCTTCATCGTTTCATAGAATACTTGTCGCAGTGGGCTTGTTATCATTGTTACATTCGGCGTTCTCCGCCGCGCAGCGTAAGTTGATGAGTAAGACCTCTGACCATGTTCAAGAGACGTTAAAAATATCGTTCTGTATACAGATCGCTCGTACCTGCGCCTGACTTCACAGCAGTTCACGAGTCTGCCGCTGGACGTGAGTATGTGGCCGAGGATGGGGTGTTATTGCGTTGCAGAATGTGAGGTAACGCGTGTCGCTTTGCAGATCGTGGTGCAGGCGGTGAGTAGCTTGCTGCTCGTGATGTGGGGCGTGCTAGCGAAATGCAGTCAACTGCGCGCAGTAACAGCCGCGGAGGAGAGCCTCTCTGCCGCTGCGGACACTTTGCACAACACTGGGAACTTTTACATGTACAACCATCGGGGAAGGTTGCTCGTGCGATACTTGCTGGCAGGGAGGCAGTCATGATTAATATACAAGTGATCACTTAATATTGTGTTTTAATAAAACGGATCTCCTCTATCACTATCAAATGCTACATTCTACTTCATGGATGTGGTAATCTAGTTTCTGTTTTTTGATAAGTTTAAAGTGGTCCATTAATGTAGGTGACAGCTACTACAGTCACATCCACTAAGCAGCCAACTCACAAGCTAATCCCGAAACATGACAATCACTTGATGGTGGTGGTATTACCATGGATATACCACCTGGTGTGCTATCAAGTTATTGAGGTTCCTCTAAAATGTATGTGGAACAAATTGCAGTCCATTCGGATGGGCAACAGCACAACTTTGCAATACAAATTTACCAATAGCTAAATAAGAGGAAATATAATACATATTTAATGGTGTACGGGAATATATATACAGACACTATGAATATGGAAAGGTAATTTATGTGCGACCCATTCCTAGATGGCAAAATAAAAAACAAACATTGCATTAAAAAAGGCATTAGCAATTTGCCTCTTAAAAATAAGCCTTTCTTCCATAGGTGAATGAATGTTCATAAAGGAATCACTAAGATTATTTGCCATTCTTAACACCTTCCTAATTAAATGTGACCATTTCCACTGCTCAGTGAATCCTCTTCTTCAACAGACTGTGAATTTAACATTTATGTGTATGTGACAATAGCAGATAGAATGAGGAATAGCACAGATGTGGTTTGGGCACATGGAAGGGATGACTGAAAGGCATTTTAAAATCTGATGTGGATGGATGCCTTAAGGCACACCCAAAAGTGGAGACATCTTCAAGAATGCTGGGTTCCCTAATGCCCATAATCATAGACCTGGTATAAGAAATGTGTATGTGAGGGAGTTGTGTTGGGATCCTATCCGATATGTTGTCACAATAAAATAGCATGTTAATAGTTCCATGCTATTAAGTCCAAAGGACACCGGCCTTAAATGACCATGAATAGTGTTTATTTTTGCACCAATGGATACATCTGGATACATCAAAGTAATGGTTTTGGAGAGAGAGGATGAAATGACAGAATGTGAGATAATGATAGACGGAAAGAAAGTGGAACAAGTCAAACAATTTGTTTACTTGGGATGGAAAGTATGATGAAGATATTGAGAGAAGAGTGCAAATGGGTAACGTAGTGAACGGCGCCATCCATAGTATAATGAACAGCCAAGTAATGTCCCAAAAGTCACGGATGGCTGTTCATAATGCGGTGCTTGTTCCTACATTAATGTATGGAAGTGAAGGTTGGGTATGGCAGAAGAAGCATGAGAGTAGAAATAACGCTGTAGAAATGCGGTCGTTAAGAAGTATATGTGGAGTGACGATAGCGGATAGAATAAGGAATAGCACACTGCGTGATAGATGTGGTTTGAAAGAAGATGTAGTGACAAGGATTGACAAAGGAATGCTTCGATGGTTTGGGCACATGGAATGGATGAGTGAAAGTAGATTGACGAAAGGAATTTATAAATCGGATGTGGATGGATGCGTTAAACAAGGCAGGCCCAGGAGAGTGTTTTCCGACCAAATCGGAGACATCCTTAAGAAAGCTAAATTGCCTAGTGCCCATAACCACAGGGCCTGTATGAGGAGAATTGTGGATGTGAAGGAAGCAAGGGAGTTGTGTAAGGATCGTGGTAAGTGGCGCTCCATTGTCTCTGACTATCCCTGGGGGAAAAAGGCGTGACAAAAATTTGATTGGATACATCTTGCTTTTATTGCACCATAGCCATATTGATGGTACAATGAATTTTTAGAACCATTCCAATCACTGTCAACACATCTATGTTGACAGCACAGCTGTAATGAGTGAGGATGTTGCACAACAGTGATTGCAGGTGCTCCATCATAGGTCAGAATATAGAATGCACGGATGGTAATTAAAATGATAACAAAGTGTACAAAAGAATATAATTATAATGTTATACAATTGGTAATCTTACACAATCACTATATTTAACCTAAACACATTGCATGTCCATGTTGTCAATCACAATTGCTACCTGCCTCCTCGGAAACCTCCCCGACCGCCACCCCGGCTGAATCCTCCACCTCGTCCAAACCCCCCGCCACTTCCTCGTCCTCTTCCAAAGCTACCTCCTCCACGTCCGAATCCACCTCCTCCCCGCCCGAAGCCGCCGCCACCGCCGCCCCGACCTCCAGAGCCGCGCCCTGCTCCGCCGCGTCCTGCTCCTCGGCCGCGCCCGGCAGAACCACCGCGGCGCGCCCCAGGCGGCTGTGGCAGGAACCTTTTGAGCGGTAGCAACTTGGCGGGGTCGATGTAAAAGGTGTGACCGTCGCGGAACGACTTCGCCTTTACGTTCTCCGAGAGCTTTACGGACACATAGTAGTCGCGCAGGTTGCCGAATATTTCGTCTACCTTGCCCACTTGCTCCTTGTTTTCGAGGTAGATGGGAGCGTTGAAGTACGGCACATCCTCGATATCCACCTTACACACGAGATCGTCCTGTACGGTCCAGCCGTAATGCGCAAACTGGGTAACAGACTCCGGGGGTCCTTGTTGTTCTTGTCTGAAACCGCCGCGACCTCGACCTCCGCTTCCTCGGCCGCCCCCGCCAAAGCCCCGTCCGCCGCCACCGAAGCCTCGGCCACCACCTCTACCGCGAAAAGACATCACAGCAACAAAATATAACCCCACGTGCACACCACAAAATTTTCAAACCAAATTATAAAACATTTTTTTTTCTCTTTTCGTACAGTTAAAGGCAGCGGAAACATATCCATACAGCCATTTACATTCAGTCATTGAATTAATAGCGTATGGAACCGACACCAACGCCACCCCAGCCGGTGAAATTTTAGATTCTCTATAAATATCTATAACGGATCGATAGGTAAAATTTACCACTTTAGGTATTAAAAATAAAAAAGTTAACATTCTTTTATTTTTCGAGTTGTTAAACAAAATATATTTTTAGGTTATATTCATATTTCGTGAATCCCATACTAATAAAATATACAATGTTTTTACATTACTTCTTATGAATAATTTAACACTTAAGGTCGCTAAATTAACACTATGACTAAATTTAAGTTTCATTGTTTAATTTGTTATTAATAGCATAAAGCCTGATATTGATTTTACGCGCTTAAAGGACATCATTCATTTTGGACTTTTATTGTAACACTTTTGTCACGGCCGATGATAAAAATATATATAAATGGTAGGTTCGATACTCGTATTGACAAAACTAATAGCAATTTTGCTTTTAATTGCTGTACGATTGAGTTATTTGGAAAATAAAAATGATTATTTTTAGTTTCTAAACCACGCGGAAAAGACATATTAAAAAATAAATGTCACACACAGTTGACCAAGGAACATTGTACTCAAGAGAAGAAGCTCGACTGCCATAGACAACAAGTGGCAATTAGAGACGCCACGACGGAATATCACGCGAACTAAAATGTTGGGATGTTGGTGAAAGTGAACCTTACTCAGCAGGAAATAATTGTAAATTAGATGAATAAAACGACTTTTTATAAAACATTATCTTTTTTATTTAATTCCAACTTACTTTTCAAGACAATAGTATCACTAAAAATATGTATGCTAATTACTAGCACAACAGGAGCTTTTAAAAATTTAATTTATACTTTTACTCAATTTTTTACTAGTTTCAAAATGTTTAACGACAGTATTATATTGATGACGTTTGCGATGCCTAAACATTTGGTGGGAAGATCAAACCGGAAGAAACGCTATCACGCCATAACCTTGAATGAGAGTCGGGACCCCATGGATCGACTGCCTGATGTTTTTTTTTTAATTAAAAAGTGATTGACGACTTTTTTTTGGGCTGGCAGTGAACTTAATGGTTTCTGCATTGAACTGTCATGATTATAGTTTGATCATTTCGTACATCTAAACTATGCAAAATATAGGATATTTACCAAGCACATTAAAATATTGTTGTATCGAACTATTTTATTGTACATTTCCCACTTTTAGTACAATTAAGCCCAAGTCCCCATACAAAATGAATGATGTCCTTTCGATGATTTATTGAATGAATCAATCAACGCCTTTTTCCTACAGGGATAGGCAGAGACGATGAACGCCACTTGCCACGATCCTAACACAACTCCCTTGCATCCAAAATTCCCTTCCCAATATAAGCTCTACGGTTATGGGCACTAAGAAACCCCAGCTTTCGTCAATCTACTTTGACTCATCGTGCCCAAGCTCTTGTACAAGGCCCTTCTTCCCAAGCTCGAGACATACGGTTTACCTGACTGTGTTCCTTTTGTAATCAATGACGTGCTTCACCTTGTATCCAGCATTCATTGCTATGCAGACGACAGCACGATGCACGGACGCTAAGACCTAAGAGAGAGTCTGTTATAGCGGAGCTGAACCGGGTTCTGGAGCGAGGAGAACCTAGTTCAGTTCAACGCAGACAAGACGTGTGAGCGTCCTCTATCGCCTATACCACGGAGAATGTTCCGAGGAGCTTTTTAACCTTGTTCCTACCTCGTCTTTTCACACCGTAATAAAAATATATTTTGTTTAACAACTCGAAAAATAAAAGTGTTAATTTTTTTATTTTTAATACTTAACGTGGTAAGTTTTACCTATGGATCGGTTATGGATATTTATAATGAATCTAAAATTTCACCGGCTGGGGTGGCGTTGGTGGAACCGACATCTCAAATAGTCTGTCTATTGAAAGTAGATAACGAAAAAGCGCGGCAAAATTAAAAAAATATTAGAATAGTATCCCTCAAAGTTTTATAAAATATGTGGATAAAACTTACTTGATACTTGGGTTTATTTATTGTTTTAAATACATATAGCTAAGGTTCAGTGGCAATAAAATGGGAATATTACAGTTAATAATTTGTGACTGTATCTCCAGGGCCGTCTTTACCCGGGGGTTCAAGGGGTGCAGTGCACCCGGGCGCAGAGTCTTAGGGGGCGCATGCCCACCGCCATAAATTTCGATAGGTACCTAACCTGCGAGACCATGCGAGACCATGCGAGCGGAGCTTTGACTTTCGCACCCCGGCGCTGAATATGCTTAAGACGGCCCTGTGTATCTCTATGAAATCAAACAATGTAACCGCTAAAAAAATACCAACAATAGATATTTTTAATATTAGTACGATTGGATATTACTAAAATAAAATAGCATTATATGAGATATCAAAACCATTTTATAATATAAGCTTTATTCAGTATAATCAAAGTCAGAGTCTAAAAAACAACATGCATTGATTCATGAATTGATTCAGAGTCCGTGCAATTATGACAGAGTTCTTAATTAATATCCCTTTCTTAATATTTATTTTATAGAGTTACAACAGATTTTCTAATTGCTGATTGCTTATGAGGTCGTTCCTTCCCAGAAGTACTCCAGACATCTTCATTTGTTGCTCCTTCTTTTTTCATTCCGTGTAATGTAATTACACTTACACCAGCAAAGAAACCAACTCATGTACCTCCCTCATACATTTTATATTTTTAAATTCACTTAACAAGTAATTGGAATTACCTGTGTTAGAAGCAATTTCTTTAAAGTACTGGTTTTGAGTTTATATCCTTTCTTTCTGCTCTTTTATCCTTACTGATTGAGATTTCTCATAGTTCTAACTATTACATCCGCACCGTCTACATCCTCCAGATTTTCTGCGAAATAAACAAAATTTCCTATCAAACAATTGATCATTTGTGTTCGGGTTAACTATACAGCAATAAAAAAAAGACGTGTGGCACTCGGGGACTGCCGAGGTAAAGCTATTGCATAGCATTTTGTATCAACTTATGCAATTATAATTATTTATTTATTTTATTTATGCAGTATTTCTTTTTCTTTGATATTAATTCAAGTTACACTTTTTGAGCGTGGTGACCGATAAGAAAACAAATTTTTCTTTTAATAAAAAAACAAAAAGTTAATATTGTTTAAAATATTTTTATTATTTTACAATACATGTGGGTTTTATTATCTTACAGTAGCTGTTGGTTATTCAGGAATATTTATCATTGAAACTATAGGTTTATGATAACTGAAATAAGAAACATAAGTAAACGTTGACACATTTACTAACTCTCAACCTCATGATTTTAGCAGCGATGTATAAAAGGTGTTGTGGGTCAGTGGCACGAAGTTCGCTGGTAGCTTGCATGAATGGAGTAACAATAACACCATCTCTGTATGTTCGAAACTGACCGCCGTAGAAGCTCTTTACGCTTTTCTTCTCTATAAAACGAAAATATCTAGGTATAAATAATAGGTATAAATAATTAGGTATAAATAGTGTAATGACACACACCAAAACAAAATTATTCATTTATAAAAAAATAACAATATTGAGAAGTGATTATCGAATTTCGCGCGATGTACATTTATATAGATATAATATCATATATACTTTCTCTGCGCGGCATTCATGTGCATTATCTATACACCAAAAACAAAGGTACTGAATAGTACACGTGCTTAGTTTGATGGTTTCTGTTATATACATAATGAAGAATAAATTTATTTATATATATAAATAAATATATATATATTGAGAATCTAAATTGAGAATTTAAACTATACGCGTGTGTGTGTGTTTGTGTGTATAAAAGAGGGCTACTTTTATTATCGCTTATTTTAATATCAAAAATTTAGGTTATCTTTATAGCAGTATTATATTTTCAATTCAAAATTAATACTGCATTTGTGATAATAATAAAATGTATGTATATAGAGTACTCACTCATTTTCTTTCACTATTTTTTCGTGACTTTCTTCATCCCTATCCCTATTCCCTATAAATATATAAATGCGAAAGTGTGTCTGTCTGTTACGCTTTCCCGCTTAAACCTCTCAATCGATTTTGATGAAATTTAGCACAGACAATCTTTAGACCCTGAGAAAGAACATAGGCTACCTTTTATTGCGAAAAAAAGGTATATAATTTTTTTTATACAAGGTATACAAAATATTAACCACTGAACCTAGGAACATGCATTAGGTGTTTTCATATGCCATATTTTGATGTCGAGTAATAATCCTTTCCTTACTTATATTATAAACGCGAACGTTTGTGAGTATGGATGGATGGATGTTTGTTACTCTTTCACGACAAAACTACTAAATGGATTTTAATGAAACTTTACAATAATATAGCTTATACATCGGAAAAACACAAAGACTACGATTTATCAAGATATTGTGTGAATTGTCTAAAATATGACGATAAGTGTCAAGTAAGTCGAATAAAAATCTACCATCTGCGAGCTATTCAGGCGTGCGCTGCCAAAACCGCTAGAGTTACACATATGTAATGTATGGTAAAAATGTGTATCTTAAATAGACCTACAAAAAAGCCCGCGACAGTATATATCTATATCTTATGTGTAAGCCATTATAGCCAAAATAGTGTAGCGTAAATCCTACGCACGGCGGGTGAGGTGGGGGAAGAAATCGGTCACATCATTGAGTACGCGACTCGCGGCAGGCCAGGCAGTCGCGTGATGGCAAACGCCATTGACGGTTGTGTCCGTTTTGCGAGTCTTTAAGCGATTTGTTAAAAACGCATTGTACTTAAAAGTAATATAGGCCCAAGGTTAGTTATTGGCAGGTTTTTTTTGGTTAGGAGTTACACGTACAAAAACATACTTAATTTTTATTTTATTTTAGTTTATTAATTTTTAATAGATCATCATCATCATCATCATCATTGTAATTGGTCATTCAGTTGCTGGTTAGACACAAAAGGAGGATAAAAAAGTATAGTAATATAGTTAGTAATATTTATATTCACACATTTAAATAAACTAATAAAGTGAGATGCGCGTCATTTATAGTTAGACAAGCTATACTATAATACCATCGCACTTTATTACCGACAGTCACGTCAACATCCAATCCAATTAACTATACTATTAGGACTATACACTATACTTTCCATAGACTATACTTTCAGCTGTTTGGAATTTTTCTTTATTGTTATTTCCTTCTGTCACTATATGCATATCCTACTATTATTATAAATGTGAATGTGAGTTTGTTTGTTACAACAACAACAAATACTTAACCGATCATTATGAAACTTTGTACACCTATTTTTGGAGGTACTACAAGTAACATAGGTTACTTTTAATTAAAATAAAATATATTTTACTATAGTTCCCAATTGACTATAGTTTCAGCTATTTGGAATTATTCTATATTTATTTTTATTTCCGTCTGTCATTTTTATATTAGTTATATACAAAAAAGGCATATACAGTCGAGTTGAGAACCTCCTCCTTTGTTATGACTGTGTTATAAACCTAATTTTACGCGGGTGAAACCGCGGGCACAGCTAGTTAATAATAAATGCACTTTGTTCATTCATATTCAAAACACTTTATACACAAATTTTACAAGTACAGCTGTTCACTGTTGTACATAAATACCTATACACCTATATACTTTCTCATAAACAGTTGCTTATGTATTCGTCCGATTTCGGAGCAGCTCGTCTCAATTCGTGCGAGTTTAGTAGAGTCGTACAATACGTCTAATCGCACGCACACAACGCCGTGTCGAAGACTGCCGAACTGAAACGACGTTAGACGATGCACGGCCTTCAAGCCACACCTCCGTGCCCGTCGGAGTGGGGAGCGTGAGGTTTTTTCGTTACGGAATTTCTGGATTCGGTCCCCGCGTTCAAGGCCCGCGATAGAAGCTATGCAATAGCTTAAAAATTAAAACGTGAAATGCTTTCACTGAGAATATATAATAACTTGTTGCAAGTATCAAAATAATTAACCATACTAACCTAAGAAGTACAACAGCACAAGTAAATAATCTTGTTTTTGGTTGAATTCAGCTCCTTTTTCTTATTGTTTTTCTTGGAATTTGGACAAAATGTAAAACAATACCTTTCGGACTCCACTCCAGGGCCGTATTAAGCATATTCAGCGCCGGGGTGCGAAAGTCAGCCTGCGCCCCCCTCCCCCACTTTTGTCAACAACAAAAATATAATTTTAATGTTCATATAATTTCATTCCTCTGAAATCATATTATACGTGGGGTACACTGAAAGTTTTGTGTAACTCATTAATAATTAATTCACATGTAATACAATAATATTACTATATATTTACTGCTTTTTGATGTATTCTCTCTGTGCCAATTCATGTATTACTCATAATTTTGTATTTGTCGCTATGGCCTAGATGCCATTTATGATACATGATCTTTTCTTTGTTCTATGTGCTAAATACGAATATGGTAACGATGTAATTTGTAATCTTCATGTATATTTCTAAGGCACTCTTTCGCCAACCTTTGAATTGTGCAGTTCACTCAAATATATCCATCTCCAATACATTTATTCGGTCAAACCATCTTTGTAAGCATGAGGATATTGATCTGAGGGCATGTTTAAATGTGTGGTGCTGGTTGAAAGATACTACGGCCTTATAAATGTCATACCTCTTAGTAAATCTTTAATTTTTGGGAAAATAAAGAAATCGTATGATGCTAGGTCTGAACTAAGTGCCACAGTCACCATCATGGAGAGAAACACGGCAATATTTCTCATGGTGCTCAAATAAGGTGCTTCCCCCCCAAAATTTAGATCCATTTTTAAGACGAACAGTACAGTATTGCGGAGTAGTGAACTTTTAAAATCATAAAAAAATCATCGCCCTAAAATCTTTTTGCGTTAATTCCATTTTTGCTACGGACGACAACCTTCAACTTGGGATAAAAAAACAATTGACACGTTATTTGCCGCATTTTTTAAAATTACTTATGTTTATAGAAGCGCGGTACTTTCAGTGTGGCTTAAATAATAATACGAGTTACAAAAAAATTAAAAAAGATAATATAAAAAGATGTACATAAGCGAGCATATTATAATCTACTATAAAATCGACTTATTTTTTAACCAAAAAGGGCTGAAAAAATAGCACTGCACGTAAACATACATAATTTGCATAAAATAATTTAAATAATAATGCTCAAACGATGTGGGAGCGTAATGTAATGTAATGTAACACATTTTTTAGGGTTTCCTAGAAAAAAACTTATAGATTCGTCATGTCTGTCTGTCTGTCCGTCCGTATGTCACAGCCACTTTTTTCCGAAACTATAAGAACTATACTTTTGAAACTTGGTAAATAGATGTATTCTGTGAACCGCGCATTAAGATTTTCACACAAAAATAGTAATAAAACAATAAATTTTGGAACTGAAACTCAATTTTTTTTATCAAACTCATACCTGTGGGGTATCTATAGATAGGTCTTCAAAAATAATGTTCAGGTTTCTAATATAATGTTTTGCTAAACTGAATAATTTGCGCGAGAGACACTTCCAAAGTGATAAAATGTATGTAACTTCGAGATCGAGATCGAGATCGAGATCTAGTAAGTAGTTTTTTTAATACGTAATAAATCGTAAATGGCAATTTACCTTTCATTCAATCATCTCAAATATAAAAATCGAGCAAAGAACTACAAGAACTTTTATATTAAGTTACTTGCTGCTACGGAACCCTTCATGGGCGAGTCCGGCCGCTTTTTATTCCGTGGTGCAAACTCAGCAGCTGTCGCAAATGTAATAAACCAATGAAATAAATTTTATTGAAAAGTATAAGCAATTGATAATTTATAAAACAGTTTAACATTGTCAAGTATTAGGACAGTCCAAGTATTAAGACTCAATTTTCATAGTTAGTCTATTAATATCAATCAGTGACCGACACTTACTGGGCGCCCGCCGCACCTGTGTTAAATTCAAACGAAATTGCACCTAGTCGAGACTTAGAAGCCATTTCACTTCAGGTGCGGGCGGCTATGTCACGAGCGCAACGCGATGTACAGATACGTGTTCAATGAATTTTAGTTTTAGCTGTGTAGTAATAAGACTGAAATTACCTTTCACATCGCGAACGGTGTCACACGTCTACTTTACATATGCATGCATACCAATGATGTATGATGAACTAGATGTGCCCGCGGCTCCGCTCGTGTGGTCTCAGTGTAGTAGGTACCTATCGAAATTTGTGGCGGTCGGCATGCGCCCCCTAGGACTCTGCGCCCGGGTGCACCGCACCCCTTGAACCCCCGGGTAAAGACGGCCCTGTTAGGTATTAACAACAAAACAAATGTTCGACAACAGCCATATTGAGAAATTAACAGTGAAAAATGCCATTTTGTCCTTCAAAAATGGATCAGCAGGTGGCCTTGATGGTCTTACGCCACAACACTACAAGGACATGATCAGCGGGACAGCAGGCGACGCCGCTGAACCTCTCCTTGCTGCTATAACCTCACTTGTAAATATTATGTTGTCCGGAAAAGTTCCTTTTGGCATTACCGATATATTATATGGCGCAAACATATGCGCTCTTAAAAAAAAAGACGGTGGTATCAGACCCATTGCCGTCGGCTGCACTTTGCGCCGTATAGTATCCAAAATTTCGAGTAAAAAAATATTACCCAATATGACCGCAAAATTCCAACCTTTGCAAGTGGGTTTTGGCTCCAAGGGTGGCTGTGAAGCTGCTGTCCACGCTGCTCGGAGCTTTGTAGTGAATAACGGAGGAGATGTGATGTTAAAGGTGGACGTCAAAAATGCTTTCAACTCAGTCGATAGAGGTGCCATGTTGGAACAAATTAAACAACACACCCCTGAAATTTACAATTATGTTTGGCAATGTTACAGCACCCCCTCTAAATTAATTTATAAAAATCACTCTTTAGTATCAGCAGTTGGTTGCCAACAGGGCGATCCACTAGGTCCTGCCATCTTCAGTTTAACAATTCACAAGATCATAAGCAGCCTAAATTCAAAATTTAATTTATGGTATCTCGATGATGGCACGATTGCAGGAAATGCAGATACAGTTTTTGGCGATTTAAAAAAAAATTATAAACGATTTTAGGACCATTGGTTTAGAGCTAAATTTTACGAAATGCGAACTGTATCTTTCTAATTTATTAACACCTGGCGAACAATCTAAAATTATTTCCATTTTTAATAGTCTGGCACCCAATATAAAAATTTTAAACGACGAAACCCTTCGACTTCTAGGATCACCAATCCTTGATGAATCGATTCAAATTTACGTTCAGGAACAATTAACAAAATTTAACTCAACTTCAGAACGCTTATTCCAAATTCAACCTCACATGGCACTTTTTATCATCCGATTTTGTTTGTTTGCCCCCAAATTTACATATGTACTCCGATGCTCCCAACTTTGGAAATTTCCCAATGAACTACTATTACTAGACAAACTTTTACAAAATACACTAACAGAAATACTAAATTGTCCAATGAACGACCGTACATGGGCCCAGGCCTCACTGCCAATTCGGTTTGGAGGTCTGGGAACTCGCAAAATTTCTAGTGTAGCACTGCCAGCGTTTCTGTCGTCAGTATATAGTACTGTCGAGCTCTACGGGAGCATCACAAACCCATCTTTGGGTTCCGTGGAGCCGGCGTACATGTCGGATGCCAGAGATGCCTGGTCAGTTGCGTGCCCAATATTTCGCTACCAATTTCACCAAAATTTCAACGACTATGGGACGAGCCGCTCTGCAAAATGGTAATGGAAGATATATTATCTTCCAGTAACATGAGAGAGCGGGCTCGCCTCATAGCCGTCTCTACTAGGGAGTCGGGTTTCTGGTTGCAGGCTTTTCCGTCTGCAGAAATACCCTGACCCTGGCGGTGTGTCTTCGTCTCGGAGCCCGGACTGTCCATCAACACCAGTGTCGGTGCGGAGAACCGGTGGATAATCTTGGACACCACGGGCTTTCTTGTGCCAGAAGTGCCGGTCGCATTCCCCGTCACGCGGCACTCAACGATATCATCCGAAGGGCTCTTGTCACTGTTGGAGTGCCCGCAATTTTAGAACCCTGTGGTATTGCGCGGAGCGATGGCAAGAGACCTGACGGAATGACTGTTGGGCCATGGAAGCTTGGCAGGTCTTTGGTGTGGGATGCGACTTGTGTAGACACATTAGCCCCATCTCACATCCAAGCGACTTCGTTAAGCGCGGGAAGTGCGGCGATTTCTGCTGAGAACCTCAAGTTGCGCAAATACGCTAACCTCGGTACTGGTTACGAATTTGCGCCGTTTGGGGTCGAGACGATGGGCCCTTGGGGACCATCAGCTAAGCGCCTGGCCAGGGAGTTGTCCAGGCGGCTGACGGAGAAGTCTGGAGACAGGAAGGCTGGCAATTATTTCTGCCAACGTATTAGCCTTGCTATACAAAGGGGAAATGTTGTCCTTGGGACTATCTCTGATGCGACGTCATTGGATGATATTTTCTATTTATAGTTTAATTATTACTTTTAATGAAATTTAATTGTAAATATTTATTTTGTTTCTTAACTATTGTAATAGTAAATAAAAATTAAACTTGACAGTCACAATAGTGTTGCCATTTAAAAGTTTCCAAATAATACGATTATCTACTTTCAATAGCCAGATTCTACTAAAAGATCGCGCCGTGCGTTGCAGCCAACCGGCAACGACTCATTTAGTCGCTTGACCACTCTCTTCGAGACAGCACGGCAAAATTCTTATAAAACAAGTTTTAAAAAATGCCATCGTGTGTATTAAAATCGTGTATAGTCCGTGTCACGTAAGTTGACAAGATTTTAACGTAGTGGGGAAACGTTTGCACATGTACACTGGCCGTGCAATTAAAAAGGGTCTCTTTAGATTCATTAAAAATAATAATAGTAGTTTAAGTGAAAGGGACTAATATGTAGTAAAACTATTAGTATGATATGAAAACCAGATGTGCACCATTTTAGTGTACCCAAGTGTACGCGGGAGCGAACGGAGCGTGGGTGCCACGTGGGTGTCGGTGCAAGCCCGACACTCCCGGCCACCACTCCCTCCTCGGGTCCATTAGGGATTTTTCCACGCGTTAACAAAAAAAAGGGTTGGGTTAGGTTTGGGTTAGGTTAGGTTTGGGTTAGGTTAGGTTTGGGTTAGGTTAGGTTTGGGTTAGGTTAGGTTTGGGTTAGGTTAGGTTTGGGTTAGGTTAGGTTTGGGTTAGGTTAGGTTTGGGTTAGGTTAGGTTTGGGTTAGGTTAGGTTTGGGTTAGGTTAGGTTTGGGTTAGGTTAGGTTTGGGTTAGGTTAGGTTTGGGTTAGGTTAGGTTTGGGTTAGGTTAGGTTTGGGTTAGGTTAGGTTTGGGTTAGGTTAGGTTTGGGTTAGGTTAGGTTTGGGTTAGGTTAGGTTTGGGTTAGGTTAGGTTAGGTTAGGTTTTTTTTTTTTTTTTTTTTCTCTAATCCTCTGATTAATATATTTTTCAGAGCCTTTGTTTCTACTACATTTTATTAAATCAATTTTGAGTTTTCGTACTTTTATTTGTTTTGTTGTGTGTTATAAAAGTACACATTTACATTTACTCTTTTATTTTACTATTTACTCATTTTATTCTTTCTTTATTTCTTTATTATAACTACTTATTACTTTGTTTTCTATTACTATTTATTACTTAACTTTGACTTTCCAATTTACTCTTAATTACTAATACTTATTCCATTATCATTCCTTGTTTAACATATTTCCGTTGCCAGCTGAAACATGAAAGATCTTATGTCTAACGTGTATAATGTTTACCTATATTGGTTTTGTACAGTTTATCTTACATTTATTTTTATTATCTACTTCTAAAATATATGCTTTAATATATATTTATCTAAAATATATATCTATCATAACTTATCTATCTAGTCTTATTTCTATCTATAATTATCTTTACAACCTTATTACAATACCTTATTACTTCTTCTCTATGTTTTTTATTCATAAATATCTTATGGACATTATTTTCATTTATTTCTGTTCCCAGTTTGCGTTCTAGGTCGTATCTCTCCCTCCCGTGGACGGGGCATTTAAACAGCACGTGCGCCACTGTCTCTTCCACACCCGGCTCACAGATGCACGATGGGCTCTCCTTACACCCGAATCGAAAAAGGTATTGGGAGAACCCACCATGCCCTGTCAAGACCTGTGTCAACACGCCCACCGGCTGCAACTGCCGTACTATTCCGTAAGCCTCTATCGCATCAGGCAGAAACATCTTGGTGCCCCCAGCTGTTTCACCACACTTATATCTCCGGTTCCATTCGTCAAGCGAGCGTTTCCGAAGTTGTCGCTTGACGAATGAGACCGGGCACCGGTCATAATCTGGCTTGGTTTTCAGCTTTAGAGCTGCATCTTTGGCTAGTTGGTCAGCACGTTCGTTTCCCTCCAATCCCGCATGCGCTTTTATCCAGTATAAGGATACTTCCTTATTCTGGACTATGCAGGTCTTTAAGTTTTGTCTTATTGTTATTGCAAGAGGATGGAGAGAACCTAGACCAGTCACTGACTCCAGTGCCGATCTGGAATCAGTATAGATTCCGAAACTCATCTCATTTTCGTCGAGGATCCACCTCGTTGCTTCGCATATGGCCAGAATAGACCGTGCAGTATGACGCAAGTTTCAGCTTGAGGGATTTAGTCTCGGCCGCATTGTTCCATATGGACAACGCGGCTCCAACTTTGCCCTCAATCCGACTGCCGTCAGTAAATATTCTTATGGCCTGGGTGTTCTGGCTCTGGACTTGTTCCTGGTCTATCAAGCTCATGAACTTCAGGTTCACATGTTCTGCTGGATGTGGACCCTCGAGGACTTTCCCTACTCTTTCCATCTCCCAGTCGTCTGGGATTTGCCTCTCCTGGCTTCATACAGCGCGGCTGCTTCCTGTATCCTTAAGTCGAGTGGCAATATCCCAGCCAGCACCAGCGCCGAGTTTAGGGAGATGGTCCGGTAACCCTTGATGAGTTTCTGCGCAAAGCCTCTTTGCACCATGTTAAGGTGTTTTTGCACCCCTAGTTTATTCGATGCATCCGCCCAAGCTCCAGAGGCGTACATCACGATAGGTTCGACAGTTGCAGTGTAGATGGTGCGAATTACCTCTGGGTGGAGTCCCCAGCTGATCCTTGCGGCTCTCGATAGCTGCTTGTAAACATTAAGCGCTTTTCTACATACATTCGCGACATGTTGGTTAAATGTTAGTTTGCAATCTATCGTGAGCCCCAAGACCTTTATTTCTTTAGAAAGTACCAGGCTGACCCCGCCCATGGTCAGAAGCGGTGTGTCAAATTTTAGTTTGTTCGTCAAAACCATTGCTTTCGTTTTGTGAGCTCCGAAGTTCAACTTATTTTTGACACCCCACTCCCGAACATAGGCGAGGGAAGCGTTGGCCTGTCTTTGCACATCTGCTGCCCCATCCCCGTCGAAGATTAACACGACATCGTCCGCAAAAGCCTGGCAATAGTCGCCGCGTTTTTCAAGATCCTTTAGAAGCGGATCTAATAGGAGGTTCCATAGGATAGGACCGCCAATAGATCCTTGCACGCATCCCTTATTGGTGCTCTTTGTGTGCTCTTCACCACCATACCTTACTTTGACGATCCTGTCTTGAAGGTAGCTGGCCATGATCTTCCTGATATTAATCGGACAGTTTTCCTCAGCCAGTCTTACTCTCACAGCGGGCCACCATGCGTTGTCGAAGGCTCCCTCTATGTCCAGAGACACCATAGTTATCAGCTTTTTCGCTTTAAGCCTATTGCGTATGTGATGTATCAAATCATAAAGGGAGTCCTCGGTGCTCTTTTGTGGCACAAATCCATACTGGCGAGTACTTATTTTTGGGAGCAAGTGCCATTTAAGCCTGCCAACGGTCATCTTCTCCAGCATCTTTCCTAGCACGGGCAGCAGTCCTATGGGCCTGTATGACTTAGGATTCCGATAGTCATCTTTGTCTGGCTTCCTTAGGACTACTACCGTAGCTATTTTCCAGATGGTCGGAAAATGCCCCAACTCCAAGCACTTATTAGTCAGGGCTAAAAAGAATACTGGGTCTTTAAGGATGACTCTCTGGCATATGTCGGCTGTGAACCCATCGGCTCCTGGCGCTTTCTTTGGGTTGAAGCTTTCCACAGCAGTTTTCAATTCAGTCATTGTAAACGGTGGGTCTCTATCCTCATTGTTATCCAGCTCGTTTATTATTCTGGCCTTTTGTCTTATCAACTGATGGTGCGCGTTTTCTCCTACCTCTGAATCCTGCTGGTAGAAAGCTTCAGCCAACGCTTTCGCCGATTCCTTCAGGTCTACTTCCTTCCCATCTTGTATAAGTGGCACATCTTCTTGTCTTTTGGCGGTCCTTCCTATTACCCTGTAGATCCCTTCCCACATTCCTTCCTTATGCTGTTTTTCACAGAATCCCTTCCAGCTCTCAATTTTTGCTATTTTTACATCTTGTTCATATTTTTCTTTTGCTTGCAGGTACTCTTCGATAACTCTAGCTCTACGGATCGGTGCTGCGCATCTAATGCGGCGCTTTTTGGTGGTGACATCTCTCTTTTGCTTCGCGAGTTCCTCAGACCACCACGGTGAGCTGGGTTTTTCATTTGATTTCTTTTTTGGTAACGTACTGTAACATGCGTCTTCTATTATGCTCGAGTACCTTTCCACCAAGTTATCTAGCTCCACCTTGTTATTGACTTTCTCCAGCAGTTCCTTAATTTTTTGTCTTTCTTTCAATTGGTCAAATTTTTCATCAAATATGTCCCAATTGGCCTTCCTAGTATTAAATTTCCTGGTCGTTCTCTGGATGGTAACTGCCTTTGATTTAGTCAATCCAATTTTGAAGGTGATGGCGTTGTGGTCTGAGCTCGCCCGACCTTCATCCACAGTCCACTCTTCTATTAGGCACAGCAGGTCCACAGAGCAGGCAGTCACGTCGATGTGACTGGTACAGAGCTTGTTGCCCCTTATGGTGCTGAAGGTTGGAGTTTCACCTTCGTTGAGTACCTGCAGGTCAATCTCTTCCAGCATTCCAAACATTGCCTCCCCTCTGTAGTCCACTTTGTTGCTCCCCCACCACGTATTCTTGGCGTTAGTGTCACCTCCTATGATCAATTTTCCTGGTTTAACCTCTTCTGCTATTTTCTTGAGCTGCTCCAGGTATGGCTCCATGTGGCGGTCTGGCTCAAAGTAAAAGGAGACGACGATAATCTCCCAGGCACTGGTTCGGATCCTCACCACTATGATGTTGTTCGTGGTGAGTTTCGGGTCCTGTATGACGTCAAGGTCATGATCAAAGACAGCTATTGCTGCTTTCACAGGCCCATCTCCTATATTAGTGTTCTGGTAGATTCTCGCTCCTCTGTAGCTCCTCATACTTTTTGCCCCGCCCACATAGGGTTCCTGAAGCAGTGCAAAAGCAATTTTTCTTTTTGCGGCCTCTACCATGATCTCGTTTGTTGCCAGCTCTTTCCTTTGTAGGTTCGCCTGGACTACGAGGTAGTTGCTTCTTTTTGGAGGGATTCTGTGATTGTAACTGGATTTCCTTGTGGTGCCCTTAACAATATGCAACTGTAGCCCTAGCTAAAGCGTCCCACTTTTTCCGCAATGCACAAGTCCAGCTGTTGGCATTGTGATTCGTTTCGTCCATCTTCGCCCTAGTGCAATTGCAGCATGATGGTGCTACTCCAACCAGCCTGTCCTCGCAGTCCTTCCATAAGTGTGGCCCGCCACAGTGGCTGCATTTTTTACCTTGTTCTGTACAGAAGCGCCGTCCATGTCCGTATGCCAGGCAGAGCGAGCACTGTACTAAGGGTGACTGATCCTCTACATGTATATGTTGGAGGTCAATGTGTACCGAGTCTGCAGCCGTTAGTCGTTTCCACACATTCGGTGACACCTGTAGGACTATGTGACTTTCGTGCGGATTTCTGGCTTTGCGCCGGTACTTTACCATTAACCTTTGGTCTTTCGGTTGTATGTCTCCCAATATATCTTTGTTTTGGTTTCTCAAGGCTGTTATGATATGCTCATCCTTATGTATGGATAAGACATTCTTGAGAATAACCAAGGGATCTTTGTTTGAGACCTGCTCTATTTTAAGGCTTGTACCGGCGTTTTTTATCTTTTGCGTGACTTTCTCAATTTCCTCTTTCGAGGTGCAGCCTAGTATGACCTTCTGGTCTTTAGCCTTCCTTAATCTGTCCACTCGCAGGCCTGATGATATAGCATCCACTGCGGTCCTGATCTTTTCTACCACTTGGCCACTGCTATCGCCTTCGCTGGTAACCACTATCGAATGGATCGCCTGCTTGGCACTCGCAGCCTTCATGGCATACGTTATCTTGCGATCTGGTGCACACTCTAGTGGCGACGACGACTGTAGACAGTCCGCTAATGTCCGAGCGCACCTATTGCTCTCCTCCATCAGCAGAGTGTGGTCCCGTATCGTATCCACCAGAGCCCGCACCATCTCGGCAGGTGGTTGTGTTGCAACCGCAGTGGGGGTTGGCCTTTCTTTATTTTCTAATGGCTGTCTTTGGTCTGGCTTTTCTCTTCCTTTGTGGGCTTCCTTTTCTGCCTCCTTGACCAGTGCGTATAGTCGTTCAATTGCCACGGTAACGTCTGTCTTTATATCGGTCCGTAGGTTTCGTGAGTTGGCGAGTCCTGCTTTAGCTTTGGTTAAGCAAGCCTTAGCCTCAGCCACTCTATTTTGGAACTTTTACTTTGGGGTTTCCGTTGCATTCGTTTCTCGAGGGACAGATTCCCCTTCTTTCGTTTCACTCGTTGGTAGGGGTTTTCTTTGAGTAGGTGGAGTTTTAGGCTTAGATTCAGGCTTGGCTTCAGGCTTTCCCATTTCCCATTCCCCTACGCTGCGTCTCACGCGGGACGCTGTTACTTGCGAAGGTCCCGCCTTCTGGGTTTGGTCCTTCATGTCTGTTGCATTTGCAACTGTTTTAGTTTGCGTTCTTATGCCAAACATTCTCGTCAAGAAACACGTCAGTTATTAAAATAAGAATATATTAAAATATGATTAGTCAATAATAAAATTGTAAAAATAAGTATAATATGTAGCTTAATTCTAGTTTAAAATAAAATATTGGGTATAATGCGAGTTATACTTTCGTTGTTTGCTTGTCGCGTTGACTCTATGTACAGTCAAATTCGTCAAAACAGCACTTTGCCGTTTCTGTAAAGCAGTTCGGTCTGTCAGGCTGCAATTTTTGCAATAAAAAATTTTTTGACTCTACATAGAGTCAATGTCCTGTCTCACATGTAGAGAATCGGATGGCCACCTTAGTACCGAAAACCGCGTTTCGATACGTCTAATGTTAACAAAGTTATGTCGTTTTGAAGTTTTGTGACCGACGAGGTAAAATTAGGTAAATTACTGTTTCCTAAAGGTCTCGTATTATGCCCGTGTTTGGGCTCGTTAAGAAGAGGATCGTGAGTACTATGTATCACTGTCAATAAAAATTTTCTAACTTGAATTTTGAAAGATTTTGTATTTATAATTTACCTTATTTTACCTAATTTTACCTTGCTTCATCAAGGTCGCAATTTTTGTCTGATTTGGCCCGAGTTTGGGCTTGTTTGGCTTGGAATTTGATTGCCCTTAATCTGGGATCGACGAAAATTTTTTATTTTATAGCCCTGATTTTTAAAAGCAATTATTATAAAATAATATCTAAAAAATTTAGTTTAAAATACTAACTATGAGTTTAAAAATCCACAAAAAATATATAAGATTGGGCTGAGTTTATATTAATTTTAGAGATACAAATTTTTTGCGTGAGGGTTGTTTCTGATGACAAAAAACCACCCTTAACTTTCAAAATACAATATCTTAAAAAGTACTTACTATTTTTTAACAAAATTTTGTACGCATATAAAACTAACTATTATCTATTTATATATGTAATTTAATATATATGTCGTCGATCTTGTTTTAAAGATAATAATTTTTTAAAGTTCCGATATTTTCAAAATTCTTTTTCTCTGTCGTCTTTAAACTTTTTTCAGGTCTTCAAACGGCGCTGCTCTCGTCTCTTTTTCTTCTACGCGGTGCAATAGTCAGTTTTGGTGTAGCTGTTCTGGAAGTGATACCTCGTGTCCACGTGTTTTTGAATGATTTGTCGATATTAATTTTGTGGTCCACGGGAAAAATCCAAATGAGGTATCAGGTTGTAGCTTAGAAGAAGGCGGTTTTTACAATATCATAAAAACGATATGTTGTCGCGATAGATTTAAAGAAATTTCACTTCTAAGTTCTTATTTTTTCAAAATTTGAGTTTTTTGCACTTTTTACTAATAAAAAATATGATTTTTTTAAAACACTTTTCACAGCGATGTTGATCACAATTTTCCTGATCGATTAATGTATAACACTCTTAACTTTAAACACTTTTTCTCACTTTTAGGAATTTTTTAGAATATTTTGAGCGCGGAGCGGCTTTCGTGTGAATTTCGCGCGGGCGTGTGGCACGACCGGCGGAACGCGACTGGGTTTTTTTTTTTTTTTTTTTTTTTTTTTTTCCTAAACCTCTGACTTGCAAGATAGTCAGAGTCCTTATCTATCTTTATTTATAAATACTAATTTTATTAATGCTTTTTCTCTAATGCTTAACATCTCTCATTATTGCTTATATTTTCTTATCTATAATGCTTAACACCTTTATTGTTGCTTGTAATTTTCTTATCTCTGTTGCTTAACATCTTTGTTGTTGCTATTGTCATTGTCTATTTTCTTACATCTACTACTTAATCTATCATACCATACTTACTCTATTTATATCATACAAACTCCCTGGTTATCTTAGCATTTGGCTGAAACATAAATAGGCGCTGTAAGCATGGAAGGTCCTATTTTACAATTTATTTATTATTACAAAGTACTTATTATCTAATTTTTTATTTTCACAGTTTGTATATTAGTGGTACATATAATACAATATATATTTACACAATATACCTTAACACTATTTATTATTTTTAATTACACTATTTGCTACTTTTATACAGTACTTTACAATATCTTCTCTAGTATCTTTGTTAGCTAGATAGTCCTTTATATTTGCTATATTAAGTGAGCTTCCAAGTTTCTGTTCCAGGTCATATCTCTGGCGACAGAAAACGGGACATTCGAACAGTATGTGGGCTACGGTTTGTTCTACCCCCTGGTCACAGCTACACGAGGGACTCTCCTTGCATTTGAACCTGTAAAGGTATTCAGAGAACCCCCCGTGTCCTGTCATCACCTGTGTCAGTACGCCAGTCGGTTCGAGTTGCCTTACTAGTTTGTACGCTTTAACGGCGTCCGGAAAGAAGAGTTTGGTGACTGAGCCAGTTTCGCCGGATCTGTACCTTTGGTTCCATTCATCAAGCGAACAAAGACGAGCCTGTCGCTTGATGAATGAGACCGGGCACAGGTCGTAATCATGCTTCTTCTTTGTATTCTTGGCCGCCATTTTGGCCAACTCGTCAGCTCTCTCGTTGCCTTCCAGGCCGGCGTGTGCTTTGATCCAGAACAGGGACACTGTCCTGTCCTGGAGTTCAGCCTTCCGCAGGTTATCACGTGTCTCCACTGCCAAGGGGTGCAGGGAGCGATTGCTCACCACCGTCTCCAGGGCGGATCTAGAGTCGCTGTATATTCCGAAGCTCTTACAAGTGCTTTTTAGTATCCACCTCGAAGCTTCACATATGGCCAGGAGTTCTGCCTGGTAGACCGTACAATACGGTGACAGTGCAAGCTTAAGGGATTTGGTCTCGGCGGCATCATCCCATATGGATAATGCCGCTCCGACTCGGCCTTCGATTTTACTGCCATCCGTATAGATTCGGACACCTTGGGTGTTATGTGTGTCCAATTGTTCCTGGTCCACCAGACTCACAAACCCCCGACTCACATGTTCTGCCGGGTGGGGGTTTTCGGAATATGCAGCGACCCGTTCTATCTCCCTACCCCGCAGTACCGGCTGGGGCACTCCCGCTCTAGCCTCGTAAAGGGTAGCTGCTTCCCTCACACGAAGATCGAGCGGAAGTATCCCAGCCAGCACCAACGCCGAGTTTAGCGAGACGGTTCGATACGCCCTGGTCAGCTTCTGAGCAAAGCCCCTCTGGACGGAATCGAGTTGCCTCCGCACCCCCAGCTTTTCCGAAGCCGGGGCCCATACACTGGCTGCATACAGTATTATTGGCTCTACCACAGCGGTGTAGATGAGCCTAACAATCTCTGGATGAAGTCCCCAGCTTACTCTGGCGGCTCTGGACAACTGTTTGTGGACGTTCAACGCTCTCCGGCATACGTCTGCAACGTGAGCATTGAACGTCAACTTGTTGTCAATAGTGAGCCCCAGGATTTTAATTTGGTTTGACATGCCAATTCTGACCCCGCCCATGGTTAGGAGCGGTGTGTCGTACTTCAATTTTCTGGTTAGAACCATGGCCTTGGTCTTTTGTGGCCCGAAATTGAGTTTGTTTCTGACACCCCACTCCCGCACAAAGGCGAGGGCAGCATTGGCCTGTCGTTGGACCTCCAGCGCAGTGTCACCGTGGAAAACCATAACCACGTCGTCGGCGAAGGCTTGGCAATATTCTCTCCTCCGTTCCAGTCCCCTCAGCAGTGGGTCCAAGAGGATGTTCCACAGGATCGGACCACCAATTGAGCCTTGTACACACCCTTTATTTGTTTCCCTTGTGTGTTCCTCTCCTCCGTATCTGACCCTGACCCTTCTGTTGTGCAGGTAATTGTCTACTAGGCGCCTTATGTTAATGGGGCATCTTTCCTCAGCCAGACGGACTCTCAGTGCCGGCCACCAGGCATTATCGAAAGCTCCCTCTATGTCCAGTGATATCAGGGTAACCAGTTTTCTCTCAGAGATTTTGGTACGTATGTGTTTCATCAGGTCATAGAGAGAGCCTTCGGTGCTTCTTTGTGGCATGAACCCGTACTGGCGAGTACTTATCCTGGGTAAAACGTGATATTTAATTCTTCCCACTATTAGTTTCTCCAGGATTTTCCCCATTATCGGTAGTAGTCCTATGGGTCTATATGCCTTGGGATCTCTGTAGTTTTCTTTGCCTGGCTTCCTCAGGACTACTACCGTTGCCTCCTTCCATATTGTGGGGAAAAGTTCCAGTTCCAAACATTTGTTCAGGAGGGTCAGGAACAGTTCTGGGTCATTGTTGATCACTTCCTTGCATATGTCGGCTGTTAGTCCATCCGCCCCAGGGGCCCTCTTAGGGTTAAAGCTCTCCACAGCAGCTTTAAGCTCTACCATCGTAAATGGTGGGTCAAATTTTTCATTATCTACCGAGCCATTTACTTGGTTGGCTGTCTCTCGGATGAGCTTGTGGTCGGCATTTTCCCCCATTGGAGAGTCCCTAGGGAAGAAGGTCTCCGCCAGTAGCCTTACGGACTCTTTTAGATCAACATCACCTCCATTCCTCTGCAGTGGCAGATCTTCGTGCCGTTTGGTGGTCCGACCTATGACCCTATATATCCCCTCCCATACCCCTTCCCTATCCTGTCTGCCACAGAACTCCTTCCAGCTGTTGATCTTTGCCGCTTCTACAGCCAATCGATACCTTTTCTTCGCCTGCAGGTACTCATCAATCACCTTTATTCTTCTGGTTGGCGCTGCGCACCTGATTCGACGTTTTTTGGTGATACTCGCTCTCTTTAGATTTGCGAGCTCCTCGGACCACCACGGTGAGGTTACACTTTCTGTGCTCTTCTTTTTTGGAAGAGCATCAGCGCAAGCTGTTGTTATGGCGTTTGAGTACCTCTCAACCATCACATCCAGGTCCTCCCTGCAATCGACCTTAGCTACTTCGGAGGTGTTTATTTGAAGTTCCAGTTTTAAATTGGACAGCTTCTCATGAAGCTGGTTCCAATTTGCCTTCTTAGTTTTGTATATCCGCGTGGTTCTTTGGATATTGATTCCTTTCGCTTTGGTCAATCGCAGCGTGAACGATATTGTGTTGTGGTCCGAGCTTGTGATATCGTCTTTGATCTCCCAGTCGTCAATCAGGTGGAGCATGTCTGTTGAGCAGGTTGTGATGTCAACATGGCTACAGTATCTTTTGCTACCTCGTATGGTGTCAAAGGTAGGAATGTTGCCTTGATTGAGCACCTGCAGGCCGATCTCCTCTATTATTCCTGCTACTTCATCACCCCTGCTGTCCGTTTTTACACTTCCCCACCAGGCACTCCAGGCATTTACGTCTCCCCCTATTAATATGCCTCTGGGACCCAGTTCTTCATCTATCTTTTTGAGCTGCTCCAAGTATGGTTGTAGAGGTAGGTCGGGTTCAAAATATAAGGATACGACGATTATCTCCCAGGAGCTGCTTCGGATCCTCACCACTACGATGTTATTTGTGGTGAGTTTCGGGTACTGTATTACATCTAAGGTGGAATCAAATATTATTATTGCCGCCTTTACAGTCCCTTCTCCTTGGTCAGCACACTGAAAGATTCTCGCTCCTCTTTGGTTCCTCATACTTCTTTCCCTTCCCACATATGGTTCTTGAAGCAGCGCAAATGCTACCTTTCTTTTTCTCGCTTCCTCTATTAACTCATCTGTTGCGAGACGCATCCTCTGCAAGTTGGCCTGAAGGACCCGGTAAGGTTCCAGTATTCTGGGAGCGTTTTTAAGAGCAGGTGTAGTGACAACAGTGGCGCCCTTAGCAATATGCCACGGTCGCTCTTGCTAGCGCCTCCCACTTGCGCCTCACTGCACACAGTTTGCTGAACGCGCTATGGTTCACATCCTGAAGCTTGGCTTGTGTACAGTTACTGCACGAAGGGGGCATTCCAACTAAGCGGTCGGGGCAGTCCAGGGATATATGCGGCCCACCACAGTGGGAACATTTCTTTACGGACTCTTTACACAATCGTGCACCATGTCCGTATGCAAGGCAAATGGAGCACTGGATTAGTGGCGTTTGATCCTCTACTCTTAGGTTTTGCAGGTCGATGTGTACTTTGCCCTCTGCAGTTAACCTCTGCCATATTTGTGGCGCCACTTGCATCACCACGTGGTGTTGCAGTGGGTTCCTCGCTCTTCTTTTATATTTTATAATTAGCCTCTGTTGATCTGGGGGGATGTCCCCAAATATCTTCTTGTTTTGGGTTCTAAGAGCCTTCAAGATGACTTCGTCTGTATGAACCGCGAGAACATCCCACAAAATCACCAGAGGGTCTTTATTTTTCATGTCCTCCACTTTTAGGTCTGTTCCTGCAAGTTGGATCTTGTTTTTTATTTTTGCCAACTCCTCTCGTGTTTCACAGCCGAGGATCACTTTTTGATCTCTTGCCTTACGCAAGTGATCAATCCTTAGACCGGCCTCTTTTGCATCAACGGCTGTTCTAATTTTCTCCACCACCTCCCCACTGGTGGCTCCCTCGCTGGTAATCACGATGGAGTGCACCTGAGAAGGTTTGGGCGTAGCTGCAGTTGACGCGTAGGTTCTATGGGTCGATGAGGTCGCTGCCAGAGTGCACGTTTGGAGACGATCAGTTATTATTTGCGTCTCTTTGTTGAGCTCAGCCATCTGCCGACCATGCTCCTTGACTCCCTCTGTCAGTGTCAGGGTTTCTTGCCTCTGGTCAGCAATTAGTCGGCGACATTCTTTAACATCCTCTATCAGCGATCGCATCGCTCCAATTTCCAGCGGTTCCATTTGTCCTTGCTCTTCTTTGCCTTCTCCTTCCTTTTTTCCTATTCTACTTTCCTGTACCTTACAATCCTTCATGTCTTGATTTCCCAGCTCCTTCTCCGCCTCCGGCTTTCTAACGCGACTGGGTTAGGTTAGGTTAGGTTAAGTTAGGTTAGGTTAGGTTAGGTTAGGTTCCCGTGGTCGTCACAGACTATGTCTGTGGCGACAGCAATCACGCGCAGGTGATTGCTGGAGTTCTGCTGGTCTCCCATCGGGCGCGTTCCCGGGTGGCGGATAGGGAGCCGCGGCGGTGTACTCCGTCGCGGTATCGGGACCCGGGCGTAGTGCACCCGGGTTCCGACGCGGACCAAAACCAGCGTGTGGGCGCCCCGGCCTAACGGCCAGCGTGGCGCAACCCGAGGGCGGTGAACTTGACACCGCCCTCACCCCGTCCTCTTCCTGTTAGCCTCTGGCTACCAGAGGCGCATCGGGAAGAGGACATGAGAGGATTGTCCCAGCTGAGTGTCTAGGCGCCTGGCTGGGACGGAGAAGCGAGTGCGTCGCCCGGGCAATGACCGAACATTGCCTGAGCGGCGCACTACTAAGAGGTGGCGCTGCCTTGAGCGGTTGCTCGGCAGCGCCAAAACAAGGTGCTCCCTCGGGCAGTGCTTTTAAGCATAGCCCGGGGTAGAGCGAATGGAGGATGCCGCTGCTCAAGCCAGGCAGTGGCAGTAAGGGAGAGGCGTGCAGCCGTTTCCGCACGTCTCTCCCAGAAAGAGGGGCCCGCTCGTCGTGTCAGCAATGTCGCGATTGAGCGGGCCACATTGCTAGTTGGGGCCCGAAAGGGCCAACGTCGGCGGAGTTACGCGGGTTTGCTAACGCGATACCAGTGCTCCGCCGATGACGGTTTGTGGAAAAGGCGTGGGAGGTTTTAGCCGGTGAAAGCCCGGCACCTCGGCTGGAAGAGCTTTCCTCCCACGTTAAAAAAAAAAAAAAAAAAAAAAAAAAAAAAAGGTTCCCGTCCGCCGACAAGCCGCACTGCGTACTCTGCGCAGCGGCTGGTAAGCCGGCGGAGCATCGAGTAGGCGCGAAGAAGTGCGCCTACCTCAAGAAGCGCACTTCACAGAAGAAGGACGCCGGGGAGGAGGCGATGAGTACAGACCAAAATGGACAATAAAGCTCATCGCCTTCTCCTTGGGAATCTTAACCACTGTGCCGCCGCTCAGGACTTGTTTGTCCATAGCGCGGCGCAGTGGTTAATCGATATAGCCGTGGCCACCGAGCCCTACTTTGTCCCTTCAGCCGACAACTGGTTGGGGGACTTAACGGGTTCGGTGGCCATAAACTTTGCAGTGTACGCCGGTGCCCCGTCTCTCGTTGCACTCGCGAGAGGCCAGGGGTACGCGGCTGCACAATGGGGGGAGACCGTAATGCTGGGGGTGTACTTCTCACCTAACAGGAGTGTCGCAGAATTTGAGTCGTATTTGGGCGAGGTAGCCAACGTGATCCAGCGTGCCTCGCCCAAACCAGTGGTTATGATGGGGGACCTCAACGCCAAGTCAACGGCCTGGGGTTCCCCCAGAAATAACGAGAGAGGCGACACTCTTGAGGAGTGGGCGATAGTGACCGGCCTGTCTATACTTAATAGAGGGTCGGTCAACACGTGCGTGCGACAGGGGGGCGGATCGATTGTTGATATATCGTTCGCCAGCCCTTCTGTCGCTCAGCGAGTCTGTCACTGGCGAGTGATGGAGGAGGTTGAGACGCTGTCGGACCATCGATACGTCCGATTCGACGTCTCCCCCTCCCCTCAAGTGGCAGACAACTATCGCCCGCAGAGAGGCACCCCAGCATTTCCCAGATGGGCGTTCAAACGTGTTCAGAAGGATCTCTTGATGGAGGCCGCTTTGGTCCAAGCCTGGAATGCCGAGGCACGACAGGACATCAGGGGAGAGGAGGGGGCTGAATGGTTCCGGGGCGCAATGACGCAAGTCTGCGACGCGTCGATGCCCCGGATAAAGTCCCTTCCTCGCAAGCGGCAAGCGTACTGGTGGAACTCTGCCATCGCGGCACTCCGCATGGAGTGCATTGCGGCGCGCAGAAAGTACTCCAGACGCTACCGCCGCGGTACCCCTGATGTGACCATTGTGGCACAGCTGTACGAGGAATACAGAGAGAAGAGAAGAGCTCTGCAGCTGTCCATCAAGAGAGCCAAAGCTCAGGCGAGGGAAGAGCTCCTGGAGGGTCTTAACGCGGATCCGTGGGGGCGCCCGTATAAAATGGTTCGCAACAAGCTGAAACCATGGGCGCCTCCATTGACACAGACCCTTCAGCCTCAAGTGCTCGAAAAGGTTGTGTCCGCTCTGTTTCCAAACAGAGCGGATCACACGCCTCCATCGATGGGACGTAGACCCCTGATGGAGGAGAGCCTTGAGGTGCCGGAAATAACTCCGGCGGAGTTCGACCTGTCCGTGGGAAGAATCCGGAGCAACAAAGCTCCGGGTCCAGATGGAATCCCCGGACGCGCCTGGGCTATGTCGATGAACGCCCTAGGGACCCGACTCTGTAGGTATTTCAACTCGTGCCTGGAGTCGGGACGGTTTCCCCGGATTTGGAAGACAGGCAGACTCGTTCTGATCAAGAAGGAAGGTCGTCCCGCAGAATCTCCCTCAGCGTACCGCCCCATCGTGCTGCTCGACGAGGTCGGCAAACTATTCGAAAGAATTATTGCCGGCCGTATCGTCGGGCAGCTAAGCTCGGTAGGGCCGGACTTAAGTAGTGTGCAATATGGCTTTCGAGGAGGCCGCTCTACGGTTGACGCCATAGAGCGCGTCAAGAGCCTCTCGGAAGCCGTAGTCGCCCAGGGTGGAGTGGCGCTGGCAGTGTCATTAGACATTGCCAACGCTTTCAACACACTCCCCTGGGCGTGCATCGGGGAGGCATTGAAATATCACAAAATGCCTCCCTACTTACAGAGGATAGTCCGGTCGTACTTGAGCGACAGGTATATTACATACGAGGGGCGGTCTGGAGAGATCGTGTTGAGGGAGATGGTGTGCGGTGTTCCACAGGGGTCTGTCTTAGGACCACTCCTGTGGAACATCGGGTACGACTACGTACTGCGGGGCGCACTTCCCCGGGGCCTGAGTGTCACGTGCTATGCCGATGACACTCTGGTTTTAGCCCGGGGAAGATCTTTCGAGGAGTCTGCCTGTCTGGGTAAACTGGGAGTAACGCTGGTCGTCGGCAGGATTAGGTTGCTGGGACTGGAGGTGGCGCTGCATAAGACTGAGGCCATTTGCTTTCATGGGCCTCGTCGTGCGCCGCCTCGCGGTTCCAGCATCACCATAGAGGGAACCACAATCGAGGTCGGGTCCACAATGAAGTACTTGGGACTCGTCCTCGACAGCCGTTGGAGCTTCCGCGAGCACTTTGCGGGTCTGGCCCCGAAACTCATGGGTGCAGCGGGCGCACTTAGTCGCCTGCTCCCCAACGTGGGTGGGCCAGATGCCGCAACTCGCCGTCTATATTTAGGAGTGGTCCGGTCGATGGCCCTTTATGGGGCACCCGTCTGGGCGTACACCCTGGCGGACAAGTCAGTGGCGCAGCTGCGAAAGTCGCAGCGCGTCATGGCCGTCAGGGTGATCAGAGGGTACCGGACCATCTCATATGAGGCGGCGTGTGCACTGGCAGGGTCCCCCCCGTGGGACATAGAGGCGAAGGTCTGCGCGGACATGTACGAACTCCGCGCAGACGAACCTGCCAGGGTGCGGAGGCTCCTGTCTCGACGGGAAGTTTTCAGATTGTGGAGTGAGAGGCTGGCGACACCAACTGCCGGCCTCCGAACCGTCGAGGCAGTTCGCCCTGTACTTAAGAAGTGAGCGAACAGGCGGCATGGTTCCCTTACCTTCCGGTTAACGCAAGTACTTTCCGGGCATGGATGCTTCGGAAAGTACCTCTGCAAAATAGCCGGAAGGGAGCCGACGACCAGATGCAACGAGTGTGGAGACTGCGACGAGGACACGGCGCAGCACAACCTAGAGGAATGTCCAGCATGGACACTGCTGCGCCGCGACTTCGTCGCAGAGGTGGGGACGAATGACCTCTCGCTACCAGCCGTCATCAAGGCTATGATGACTAGCGAGAGGTCATGGAATGCGGCCGTCTCCTTCTGTGAGTCTATAATGCTCCAGAAGGAGACCGCGGAGAGGGAGCGGGAGAGATCCCAGGACGCTCCCTCCAACCGCCGCGTAAGAGCCAGGATCCCGAGGAGAGTGACGTTTGCCTCTCCTCTCGTTCCCACCTAGCCCCGCGGGCGGCAGTCATGGAGGTGACTGTCGCCCATTCACATCCAGAGGCGGGGCCCAGAGGCAGCGCGCGCGTGTTCCCGCGCGCGCCTCAAGACATTGAAATAGAGTGTTCAGGAGAGGGATCATCTTCTCTATCCCTCTCCTGAAACCCGGGAGGGGCCCGTTCGTCAAAAGAACGGGCCAGCGTCGGCGGAGTTACGGCGTTATTTCGAAAGAGAACCCGTGCTCCGTCAATTATGGCGACCGGAGGAACACCGCGGGGGTTTTAGTGGGTGCAACTCCCACACTACCCGTCCCCTTCCTCCAAAGGGGGCGGGTGTCCAGCGATTTCCCCCGCGCAACAAAAAAAAAAAAAAAAAAAAAAGGTTAGGTTCCCGTGGTCGCCCACAGACTATGTCTGTGGCGACAGCAATCACACGCAGGTGATTGCTGGAGTTTTGCTGGTCTCCCATCGGGCGCGTTCCCGGGTGGCGGATAGGGAGCCGCGACGGTGTACTCCGTCGCGGTATCGGGACCCGGGCGTAGTGCCCCCGGGTTCCGACGCGGACCAAAACCAGCGTGTGGGCGCCCCGGCCTAACGGCCAGCGTGGCGCAACCCGAGGGCGGTGAACTTCACACCGTCCTCACCCCGTCCTCTTCCTGTTAGCCTCTGGCTACCAGAGGCGCAGCTGGGTCCCAGCTGGGTGTCTTGGCGCCTGGCTGGGACGGAGAGCGAGTGCGTCGCCCGGGCAATGACCGAACATTGCCTGAGCGGCGCACTACTAAGAGGTGGCGCTGCCTTGAGCAGTTGCTCGGCAGCGCCAAAACTCGGAGCTCCCTCGGGCAGTGCTTTTTAGCATAGCCCGAGGTTGAGCGATTGGAGGATGCCGCTGCCCAAGCCGGGCAGTGGCAGTAAGGGAGAGACGTGCAACCGTTTCCGCACGGCTCTCCCAGAAAGAGGGGCCCGCTCGTCGTGTCAGCAATGTCGCGACTGAGCGGGTTACATTGTTAGTTGGGGCCCGAAAGGGCCAACGTCGGCGGAGTTACGGAAATTATGCTCACGCGATTAGTCGTGCTCCGCCGATGACGGTTAGAGGAAACGGCGTGGGAGGTTTTAGCCGGTGAGAGCCCGGCACTTCGGCTGGTAGAGCTTTCCTCCCACGTTAATAAAAAAAAAAAAAAAAAAAAAAAAAAAGGTTAGGTTGAGGACCCGTGGGATGCGATGTCAGACTACCTCCTCGTGTGCCTGTCTGCTTGCCGTATTACTTCGGTAATGCGGAAAGCGGATGGGCCGGTGCATCCTGGGCATCAGTCAATAACTTCCCTTAACGGGGATCTTGTTGGCTGATAGCTAAAAGTCTGACGTGTGGCGCTGATCCGCGTGTCCCTCTGCTCTCGGAGGACACTGTGGAGAGGCAAGAGCGAGTGGTCGCCGGCGTGCAAGCCTTTGCCGCTGGCGGTGAGAGGATGGGATTCTCCCTTCCTCTACACTTTGCTGGCTCGTAATCCCTGTGTGGTGTCGTGGTCACGTCTCACGGCCGCCAGGGACCGAGGGTCCTGCCTTGACTGGCCGGACTGCGAGGAGACAACCTCTATAAAAATCCCTAATTCTGGACACTGGGGCTACGCGGTGTCTAGATGCTCGTTCTAGAGCGGCTGGAGGGTACACCAGTCATTAGCGGCCAACCCCAGGGACTTCCCGCCCCCCTGGGTGTATTAGGGTTATCAGGGTACAGGGGGCACTGCCCTGATGGACTGTTTATTTCCCCCATAATCGTGGGAATCTTATGGAAAATTTTAAAACCAAATTATCGGATGAGGAGGACGCTGGCACCGCGCTGTCAGCGTCAAAAAAGAAAGAGGTGTCGCGCGGCCGCGCATTACGCGCTGCGAAACGCGCTGCACCAAGAAGCTTGGAGTCGGACTCAGGCGGCTCGTCCTCGGACGAGGCGACCACTGCCCGCTCAAGGAGTGGAAGCGCTGGCAGCAGTGT
The DNA here is from genome assembly GCA_905220615.1 of Tinea trinotella. NCBI lineage: Eukaryota > Metazoa > Arthropoda > Insecta > Lepidoptera > Tineidae > Tinea > Tinea trinotella. The sequence continues at coordinate 90,029 of HG992307.1, read as the reverse complement.
CAGCGCTAAGAGGGGTAGAGGGCGCCCGCCCACTACCTTCCAATATGTCGGGTTGGCTAAGGCCAAACAAGACCTAAACCGACAAAAACAAGAAGAAATAAAGCTACGCCAGGAGGCGGAGCTTTTGGAAGTAGTAGCGGCCGCCCGAAAAAGCAGGCCGGCAAACGCGGAGACATTTGCGGCGGCGTCCGAAGAAGAGGACGCCACCGTAGAGGATATAAGAAGATCTGCGCAAAAGGAGGTGGAGGCGATTAGAGGTATCGCCCTCCACTCAGGGAACCTCAAGGGCACGTATGTTAGGGCCCTTAAGGATTCTGCCCTCTCCTTAATGAGAAAGGTAGAAACCCTGAGTGATCGCTCCACCTCAGACGAAACAAAAAGACTGCAGGCGGTAAACAACCGCCTGCAGTCGGAGCTGGAGACGCTGAAAAAGGACGTGGCGAAGATGCGCGAGGAGATGGGGCGACCGAAGGGTGCGACCACTCCTGCGCAGGCTGTAGTGGAGGTCGAAATGGCCGACTTCCCTCCACTGCAGCCATCGCCGCCGCGTCCAAGGACGGCTGCGTCGGCATTACCAACGCCGACGCCAATTACAACCAAAGAGAGCCCAATGGAGAAATACTTGGGTCCAATCATGCGTGCCGTGGGTGACATGATGGACTCCAAGATTGCGGGGCTGCAGGACAGGCTTTTGCCTGCTCAGCCCTGCAGGCCTCCATTGGGCAAAGGGGGGAAAGCAAAAGCCCCCCTACAATCAGGAGTGAAGACCGTTTCTGCTGTGGCCCAACCGTCACAGCAGAAAAAGGCGGTGGCCCAACCGCCACAACAGAAAAAGACTGCTGCTGGGGCTCAACCCCCACAGCAGAAAAAGGCTTCTGCTCCTTCCCAAAAAGGGAAGGGCAAGCAGAAGCCATCAGTTGAAAAGAAAATTCCCCGCCCACTTCCGCCTCCTCCTGTCTCTATGGACGAGGGCTGGACAACGGTCGTGAAGCGGGGAAAGAAAAAGAGTAAAGGGGCACAGAAATCAAGTGCCCCAGTAACAAATCCTTCTTCTCAGGGTAAGAGAGGCGTAGCTTCTCCCCCTGAGAAGAAGAAGAAGAAGAAGAGGCAGAGGAAACCTCGTGCTCCTCGCACTGCGGCAATAGTGTTGACACTGTTGCCGGGTGCGACGGAGGCTGGCTTCACCTATGATAAAATCATAGGTGAAGCCAAGAGCAAGATTTCGCCGGAGCTCGTAGGCCCTGTTGGCCTACGGTTCCGGCAAGCCATCACGGGTGCACGAATTCTAGAGGTGCCCGGAGCCGATGGCGGTGACCGAGCGGACGCGCTCGCGCAGAGGATCCGTGAGATCCTCCCAGCGGAGCGCGTCCGTGTCGACAGGCCCACGAGGTGCGTAGACCTACGCATTTCGGAGCTTGACGACTCGGTCACTGCCGAGGAGGTAGTAGCCGCCCTTGCTAAAACGGGCGGCTGTCCGGAGGGGCAAATTAAAGCTGGAATCGTCCGCTTTAACCCCTCCGGAATGGGTGCCATCTGGGCAAAGTGCCCCGTGATGGCAGTTAAAAAATTAGGGAGCCGATTGTTGGTGGGGTGGTCCTCAGCACGTATAACCGTGCTAGAGAGGGCCCCCCTGCGTTGCATCCGCTGCATGGAGGTTGGCCATGTGGGGGCGAAATGCACCGCACCTATCGACCGCAGCAATGAGTGTATGCGCTGCGGTCGGCAGGGCCATCGATCGGCCATGTGCTCCGCCGACAAGCCGCACTGCGTACTCTGCGCAGCGGCTGGCAAGCCGGCGGAGCATCGAGTAGGCGCAAAGAGGTGCGCCTATCTTAAAAAGCGCACCTCAGAAAAGAAGGACGCCAGGGAGGAGGCGATGAGTACAGACCAAAATGGACAATAAAACTCATCGCTTCCTCCTAGGGAATCTTAACCACTGTGCCGCCGCTCAGGACCTGTTTGTCCATAGCGCGGCGCAGTGGTTAATCGATATAGCCGTGGCCACCGAGCCCTACTTTGTCCCCTCAGCCGACAACTGGTTGGGGGACTTAACGGGTTCGGTGGCCATAAACTTTGCAGTGTACGCCGGTGCCCCGTCTCTCGTTACACTCGCGAGAGGCCAGGGGTACGCGGCTGCACAATGGGGGGAAACCGTAGTGCTGGGGGTATACTTCTCACCTAACAGGAGTGTCGCAGAATTTGAATCGTATTTGGGCGAGGTGGCCAACGTGATCCAGCGTGCCTCGCCCAAACCAGTGGTTATGATGGGGGACCTCAACGCCAAGTCAACGGCCTGGGGTTCCCCCAGAAATAACGAGAGAGGCGACACTCTTGAGGAGTGGGCGATAGTGACCGGCCTGTCTATACTTAATAGAGGGTCGGTCAACACGTGCGTGCGACAGGGGGGCGGATCGATTGTTGATATATCGTTTGCCAGCCCTTCTGTCACTCAGCGAGTCTGTCACTGGCGAGTGATGGAGGAGGTTGAGACGCTATCGGACCATAGGTACGTCCGATTCGACGTCTCCCCCTTCCCTCAAGTGGCAGACAACTATCGCCCGCAGAGAGGCACCCCAGCATTTCCCAGATGGGCGTTCAAACGAGTACAAAAGGATCTCTTGGTGGAGGCCGCTTTGGTCCAAGCCTGGAATGCCGAGGCACGACAGGACATCGGGGGAGAGGAGGGAGCTGAATGGTTCCGGGGCGCAATGACGCAAGTCTGCGACGCGTCGATGCCCCGGATAAAGTCCCTTCCTCGCAAGCGGCAAGCGTACTGGTGGAACTCTGCCGTCGCAGCACTCCGCATGGAGTGCATTGCGGCGCGCAGACAGTACTCCAGACGCTACCGCCGCGGTACCCCTGATGTGACCATTGTGGCACAGCTGTACGAGGCATATAGAGAAAAGAGAAGAGCTCTGCAGCTGTCCATCAAGAGAGCCAAAGCTCAGGCAAGGGAAGAGCTCCTGGAGGGTCTTAACGCGGATCCGTGGGGGCGCCCGTATAAAATGGTTCGCAATAAACTGAAACCATGGGCGCCTCCATTGACACAGACCCTTCAGCCTCAAGTGCTCGAAAAGGTTGTGTCCACTCTGTTTCCAAACAGAGCGGAACACACGCCTCCATCAATGGGACGTAGACCCCTGATGGAGGAGAGCCTTGAGGCGCCGGAAATAACGCCGGCGGAGTTCGACCTGTCCGTGGGAAGGATCCGGAGCAACAAAGCTCCGGGTCCAGATGGAATCCCCGGACGCGCCTGGGCCATGTCGATGAACGCCCTAGGGACCCGACTCTGTAGGTATTTCAACTCTTGCCTGGAGTCGGGACGGTTTCCCCGTATTTGGAAGACAGGCAGACTCGTTCTGATCAAGAAGGAAGGTCGTCCCGCAGAATCTCCCTCAGCGTACCGCCCCATCGTGCTGCTCGACGAGGTCGGCAAACTATTCGAAAGAATTATTGCTGGCCGTATCGTCGGGCAGCTAAGCTCGGTAGGGCCGGACTTAAGTAGTGTGCAATATGGCTTTCGAGGAGGCCGCTCTACGGTTGACGCCATAGAGCGCGTCAAGAGCCTCTCGGAAGCCGTAGTCGCCCAGGGTGGAGTGGCGCTGGCAGTGTCATTAGACATTGCCAACGCTTTCAACACACTCCCCTGGGCGTGCATCGGGGAGGCATTAAAATATCACAGAATGCCTCCCTACTTACAGAGGATAGTCCGGTCGTACTTGAGCGACAGGTACATCACATACGAGGGGCGGTCTGGAGAGATCGTGTTGAGGGAGATGGTGTGCGGTGTTCCACAGGGGTCTGTCTTAGGACCACTCCTGTGGAACATCGGGTACGACTACGTACTGCGGGGCGCACTTCCCCGGGGCCTGAGTGTCACGTGCTATGCCGATGACACTCTGGTTTTAGCCCGGGGAAGATCTTTCGAGGAGTCTGCCTGTCTGGGTAAATTAGGAGTTACGCTGGTCGTCGGCAGGATTAGGATGCTGGGACTGGAGGTGGCGCTGCATAAGACTGAGGCCATTTGTTTTCATGGGCATCGTCGTGCGCCGCCTCGCGGTTCCAGCATCACCATAGAGGGAACCACAATCGGGGTCGGGTCCACAATGAAGTACTTGGGACTCGTCCTCGACAGCCGTTGGAGCTTCCGCGAGCACTTTGCGGGTCTGGCCCCGAAACTCATGGGTGCAGCGGGCGCACTTAGTCGCCTGCTCCCCAACGTGGGTGGGCCAGATGCCGCAACTCGCCGTCTGTATTTAGGAGTGGTCCGGTCGATGGCCCTATACGGGGCACCCGTCTGGGCGTACACCCTGGCGGACAAGTCAGTGGCGCAGCTGCGAAAGTCGCAGCGCGTCATGGCCGTCAGGGTGATCAGAGGGTACCGGACCATCTCATATGAGGCGGCGTGTGCACTGGCAGGGTCCCCCCCGTGGGACATAGAGGCGAAGGTCTGCGCGGACATGTACGAACTCCGCGCAGACGAACCTGCCAGGGTGCGGAGGCTCCTGTCTCGACGGGAAGTCTTTAGATTGTGGAGCGAGAGGCTGGCGACACCAACTGCCGGCCTCCGAACCGTCGAGGCAGTTCGCCCTGTACTTAAGAAGTGGGCGAACAGGCGGCATGGTTCCCTCACCTTCCGGTTAACGCAAGTACTTTCCGGGCATGGATGCTTCGGAAAGTACCTCTGCAAAATAGCCGGAAGGGAGCCGACGACCAGATGCAACGAGTGTGGAGACTGCGACGAGGACACGGCGCAGCACAACCTAGAGGAATGTCCAGCATGGACACTGCTGCGCCGCGACTTCGTCGCAGAGGTGGGGACGAATGACCTCTCGCTACCAGCCGTCATCAAGGCTATGATGACTAGCGAGAGGTCATGGAGTGCGGCCGTCTCCTTCTGTGAGTCTATAATGCTCCAGAGGGAGACCGCGGAGAGGGAGCGGGAGAGATCCCAGGACGCTCCCTCCAACCGCCGCGTCAGAGCCAGGATCCCGAGGAGAGTGACATTCGCCTCTCCTCTCGTTCCCACCTAGCCCCGCGGGCGGCAGTCATGGAGGTGACTGTCGCCCATTCACATCAAGAGGCGGGGCACAGAGGCAGCGCGCGCGTGTTCCCGCGCGCGCCTCAATACATTGAAATAGAGTGTTCAGGAGAGGGATCATCTTCTCTATCCCTCTCCTGAAACCCGGGAGGGGCCCGTTCGTTAAAAGAACGGGCCAGCGTCGGCGGAGTTACGGCGTTATTTCGAAAGAGAACCCGTGCTCCGTCAATTATGGCGACCGGAGGAACACCGCGGGGGTTTTAGTGGGTGCAACTCCCACACTACCCGTCCCCTTCCTCCAAAGGGGGCGGGTGTCCAGAGATTTCCCCCGCGCAACAAAAAAAAAAAAAAAAAAAAAAAAAAAGGTTGAGGACCCGTGGTCGTTCACAGACTATGTCTGTGGCGACAGCAATCACGCGCAGGTGATTTGCTGGAGTTTGCTGGTCTCCCATCGGGCGCGTTCCCGGGTGGCGGATAGGGAGCCGCGACGGTGTACTCCGTCGCGGTATCGGGACCCGGGCGTAGTGCCCCCGGGTTCCGACGCGGACCAAAACCAGCGTGTGGGCGCCCCGGCCTAACGGCCAGCGTGGCGCAACCCGAGGGCGGTGAACTTGACACCGCCCTCACCCCGTCCTCTTCCTGTTAGCCTCTGGCTACCAGAGGCGCATCGGGAAGAGGACACGAGAGGATTGTCCCAGCTGGGTGCCTGGCGCCTGGCTGGGACGGAGAGCGAGTGCGTCGCCCGGGCAATGACCGAACATTGCCTGAGCGGCGCACTACTGAGAGGTGGCGCTGCCTTGAGCTGTTGCTCGGCAGCGCCAAGACTCGGAGCTCCCTCGGGCAGTGCTTTTTAGCATAGCCCGAGGTTGAGCGATTGGTGGATGCCGCTGCCCAAGCCGGGCAGTGGCAGTAAGGGAGAGACGTGCAACCGTTTCCGCACGTCTCTCCCAGAAAGAGGGGCCCGCTCGTCGTGTCAGCAATGTCGCGACTGAGCGGGCCACATTGTTAGTTGGGGCCCGAAAGGGCCAACGTCGGCGGAGTTACGCGGGTTTGCTAACGCGATACCAGTGCTCCGCCGATGACGGTCTGTGGAAACGGCGTGGGAGGTTTTAGCCGGTGAAAGCCCGGCACCTCGGCTGGAAGAGCTTTCCTCCCACGTTAATAAAAAAAAAAAAAAAAAAAAAAAAAAAAGGGTTAGGTTGAGGAGCTCAAGCTCCGTCAGGAGGAAGAGCTCCTCCAGGTAGTGGCGGTCGCCCAAAAATGCAGGGCGGCAAACACGGTGACATCTGCGGCGGCGTCCGAGGAAGAGGACGCCACCGTGGATGCCATTAGAAAACTGGCAAAAAAAGAGGTGGACGCGATTAGGGAAATCGCCATTCATTCAGGGAACCTCAAGGGCACTTTTGTAAGGGCCCTTAAGGATGCGGCTGTATCCCTAGAGGGAATGGTCGAAACCCTAAGCAATCGCTCCACCTCCGAAGAGACAAAGAGACTGCAGGCTGAAAACAACCGCCTGCAGTCGGAATTAAACAGCCTTAAGAAGGACGTGGCGGCGATGCGCGAGGAGATGGGGCGCCTTAAGGGTGCGACCACTCCCGCGCCTGCTGTAGTGGAGGTCGAAATGGCCGAGTTCCCTCCGCTGCAGCCATCGTCGTCGCGTCCAAGGACGGCGGCGTCGGCTATCCCAATGCCGACGACAAAATCAATAAAAGAGAGCCCAATGGAGGAATACTTGGGTGCCATCATGCGCGCTGTGGGCGACATGATGGACTCCAAGATTGCGGGGCTGCAGGACAGGCTTTTGCCTGCTCAGCCCTGCAGGCCTCCATTGGGCAAAGGGGGGAAGGCAAAGGCCCCCCCACCATCTGGCGTAAAGACTGTCCCTGCTGCAGCCCAACCGCTGCAGCAGGGAAAGGCTTCTGCTGTGGCCCAACCGCCACAGCAGAAAAAGGCTTCTGCTCCTCCCCAAAAAGGGAAGGGTAAGCAGAAGCCAATAGTTGAAGAAAGAATTCCCCGCCCACTTCCGCCTCCTCCTGCGTCTATGGACGACGGATGGACGACGGTCGTGAAGCGAGGGAAGAAAAAGAGTAAAGGGGCACAGAAAACAAGTGCCCCACAGGCAAGTTCTTCTTCTCAGGGTAAGAGAGGCATGGCTTCTCCCCCTGAGAAGAAGAAGAAAAAGAGGAAACGAAAGCCGCGTGCTCCTCGCACTGCGGCTATTGTTCTAACTTTGCTGCCAGGTGCAGAAGAGGCTGGCTTCACCTATGATAAAATCATAGGTGAAGCCAAGAGCAAGATTTCGCCGGAGCTCGTGGGCCCTATTGGCCTACGGTTCCGGCAAGCCATCACGGGCGCACGCATTCTAGAGGTGCCCGGAGCCGATGGTAGTGACCGAGCGGACGCGCTCGCGCAGAGGATCCGTGAGATCCTCCCAGCGGAGCGCGTCCGTGTCGACAGGCCCACGAAGTGCGTAGACCTACGCATTTCGGAGCTTGACGACTCGGTCACTGCCGAGGAGGTAGTGGCCGCCCTTGCCAAAACGGGCGGCTGTCCGGAGGGGCAAATTAAAGCTGGAGTGGTCCGCTTTAACCCCTCTGGAATGGGTGCCATCTGGGCAAAGTGCCCCGTGGTGGCCGCGAAGAAGTTGGGAAGCCGATTGTTGGTGGGGTGGTCCTCAGCACGTACAACCGTACTAGAGAGGGCCCCCCTGCGTTGCGTCCGCTGCATGGAGGTTGGCCATGTGGGAGCGAGATGCAACGCACCTATCGACCGCAGCAATGAGTGTATGCGCTGCGGTCGGGAGGGCCATCGATCGGCCATGTGCTCCGCCGACAAACCGCACTGCGTACTCTGCGCAGCAGCTGGCAAGCCGGCGGAGCATCGAGTAGGCGCAAAGAGGTGCGCTTACCTTAAAAAGCGCACCTCAAATAAGAAGGCTGCCGGGGAGGAGGCGATGAGTACAGACCAAAATGGACAATAAAACTCATCGCTTCCTCCTAGGGAATCTTAACCACTGTGCCGCCGCTCAAGACTTGTTTGTCCATAGCGCGGCGCAGTGGTTAATTGATATAGCCGTGGCCACCGAGCCCTACTTTGTCCTTTCAGCTGACAACTGGTTGGGGGACTTAACGGGTTCGGTGGCCATAAACTTTGCAGTGTGCGCCGGTGCCCCGTCTCTCGTTACACTCGCGAGAGGCCAGGGGTACGCGGCTGCACAATGGGGGGAAACCGTAGTGCTGGGGGTGTACTTTTCACCTAACAGGAGTGTCGCAGAATTCGAGTTATATTTGGGCGAGGTGGCCAACGTCATCCAGCGTGCCTCGCCCAAACCAGTGGTTATGATGGGGGACCTCAACGCCAAGTCAACGGTCTGGGGTTCCCCTAGAAATAACGAGAGAGGCGACACTCTTGAGGAGTGGGCGATAGTGACCGGCCTGTCTATACTTAATAGAGGGTCGGTCAACACGTGCGTGCGACAGGGGGGCGGATCGATTGTTGATATATCGTTCGCCAGCTCTTCTGTCGCTCAGCGAGTCTGTCACTGGCGAGTGATGGAGGAGGTTGAGACGCTGTCGGATCATCGTTACATCCGATTCGACGTCTCCCCCTCCCCTCAAGTGGCAGACAACTATCGCCCGCAGAGAAGCACCCCAGCATTTCCCAGATGGGCGTTCAAACGTGTTCAGAAGGATCTCTTGATGGAGGCCGCTTTGGTCCAAGCCTGGAATGCCGAGGCACGACAGGACATCGGGGGAGAGGAGGGAGCTGAATGGTTCCGGGGCGCAATGACGCAAGTCTGCGACGCGTCGATGCCCCGGATGAAGTCCCTTCCTCGCAAGCGGCAAGCGTACTGGTGGAACTCTGCCGTCGCGGCACTCCGCATGGAGTGCATTGCGGCGCGCAGAAAGTACTCCAGACGCTACCGCCGCGGTACCCCTGATGTGACCATTGTGGCACAGCTGTACGAGGCATATAGAGAAAAGAGAAGAGCTCTGCAGCTGTCCATCAAGAGAGCCAAAGCTCAGGCGAGGGAAGAGCTCCTGGAGGGTCTTAACGCGGATCCGTGGGGGCGCCCGTATAAAATGGTTCGCAATAAACTAAAACCATGGGCGCCTCCATTGGCACAGACCCTTCAGCCTCAAGTGCTCGAAAAGGTTGTGTCCGCTCTGTTTCCAAACAGAGCGGATCACACGCCTCCATCGATGGGACGTAGACCCCTGATGGAGGAGAGCCTTGAGGCGCCGGAAATAACGCCGGCGGAGTTCGACCTGTCCGTGGGAAGGATCCGGAGCAACAAAGCTCCGGGTCCAGATGGAATCCCCGGACGCGCCTGGGCCATGTCGATGAACGCCCTAGGGACCCGACTCTGTAGGTATTTCAACTCTTGCCTGGAGTCGGGACGGTTTCCCCGGATTTGGAAGACAGGCAGACTCGTTCTGATCAAAAAGGAAGGTCGTCCCGCAGAATCTCCCTCAGCATACCGCCCCATCGTGCTGCTCGACGAGGTCGGCAAACTATTCGAAAGAATTATTGCCGGCCGTATCGTCGGGCAGCTAAGCTCGGTAGGGCCGGACTTAAGTAGTGTGCAATATGGCTTTCGAGGAGGCCGCTCTACGGTTGACGCCATAGAGCGCGTCAAGAGCCTCTCGGAAGCCGTAGTCGCCCAGGGTGGAGTGGCGCTGGCAGTGTCATTAGACATTGCCAACGCTTTCAACACACTCCCCTGGGCGTGCATCGGGGAGGCATTAAAATATCACAGAATGCCTCCCTACTTACAGAGGATAGTCCGGTCGTACCTGAGCGACAGGTTCATCACATACGAGGGGCGGTCTGGAGAGATCGTGTTGAGGGAGATGGTGTGCGGTGTTCCGCAGGGGTCTGTCTTAGGACCACTCCTGTGGAACATCGGATACGACTATGTACTGCGGGGCGCACTTCCCCGGGGCCTGAGTGTCACGTGCTATGCCGATGACACTCTGGTTTTAGCCCGGGGAAGATCTTTCGAGGAGTCTGCCTGTCTTGGAAAACTAGGAGTTACGCTGGTCGTCGGCAGGATTAGGATGCTGGGACTGGAGGTGGCGCTGCATAAGACTGAGGCCATTTGTTTTCATGGGCCTCGTCGTGCGCCGCCTCGCGGTTCCAGCATCACCATAGAGGGAACCACAATCGAGGTCGGGTCCACAATGAAGTACTTGGGACTCGTCCTCGACAGCCGTTGGAGCTTCCGCGAGCACTTTGCGGGTCTGGCCCCGAAACTCATGGGTGCAGCGGGCGCACTTAGTCGCCTGCTCCCCAACGTGGGTGGGCCAGATGCCGCAACTCGCCGTCTTTATTTAGGAGTGGTCCGGTCGATGGCCCTTTACGGGGCACCCGTCTGGGCGTACACCCTGGCGGACAAGTCAGTGGCGCAGCTGCGAAAGTCGCAGCGCGTCATGGCCGTCAGGGTGATCAGAGGGTACCGGACCATCTCATATGAGGCGGCGTGTGCACTGGCAGGGTCCCCACCGTGGGACATTGAGGCGAAGGTCTGCGCGGACATGTACGAACTCCGCGCAGACGAACCTGCCAGGGTGCGGAGGCTCCTGTCTCGACGGGAAGTCTTTAGATTGTGGAGCGAGAGGCTGGCGACACCAACTGCCGGCCTCCGAACCGTCGAGGCAGTTCGCCCTGTACTCAAGAAGTGGGCGAACAGGCGGCAAGGTTCCCTCACCTTCCGGTTAACGCAGGTACTTTCCGGGCATGGATGCTTCGGAAAGTACCTCTGCAAAATAGCCGGAAGGGAGCCGACGACCAGATGCAACGAGTGTGGAGACTGCGACGAGGACACGGCGCAGCACAACCTAGAGGAATGTCCAGCATGGACACTGCTGCGCCGCGACTTCGTCGCAGAGGTGGGGACGAATGACCTCTCGCTACCAGCCGTCATCAAGGCTATGATGACTAGCGAGAGGTCATGGAATGCGGCCGTCTCCTTCTGTGAGTCTATAATGCTCCAGAAGGAGACCGCGGAGAGGGAGCGGGAGAGATCCCAGGACGCTCCCTCCAACCGCCGCGTAAGAGCCAGGATCCCGAGGAGAGTGACGTTTGCCTCTCCTCTCGTTCCCACCTAGCCCCGCGGGCGGCAGTCATGGAGGTGACTGTCGCCCATTCACATCCAGAGGCGGGGCCCAGAGGCAGCGCGCGCGTGTTCCCGCGCGCGCCTCAAAACATTGAAATAGAGTGTTCAGGAGAGGGATCATCTTCTCTATCCCTCTCCTGAAACCCGGGAGGGGCCCGTTCGTCAAAAGAACGGGCCAGCGTCGGCGGAGTTACGGCGTTATTTCGAAAGAGAACCCGTGCTCCGTCAATTATGGCGACCGGAGGAACACCGCGGGGGTTTTAGTGGGTGCAACTCCCACACTACCCGTCCCCTTCCTCCAAAGGGGGCGGGTGTCCAGCGATTTCCCCCGCGCAACAAAAAAAAAAAAAAAAAAAAAAAAGGTTAGGTTAGGTTCCCGTGGTCGTCACAGCCTATGTCTGTGGCGACAGCAATCACGCGCAGGTGATTGCTGGAGTTTTGCTGTTCTCCCATCGGGCGCGTTCCCGGGTGGCGGATAGGGAGCCGCGACGGTATACTCCGTCGCGGTATCGGGACCCGGGCGTAGTGCACCCGGGTTCCGACGCGGACCAAAAACAGCGTGTGGGCGCCCCGGCCTAACGGCCAGCGTGGCGCAACCCGAGGGCGGTGAACTTGACACCGCCCTCACCCCGTCCTCTTCCTGTTAGCCTCTGGCTACCAGAGGCGCATCGGGAAGAGGACACGAGAGGCTTGTCCCAGCTGGGTGTCTAGGCGCCTGGCTGGGACGGAGTAGCGAGTGCGTCGCCCGGGCAATGACCGAACATTGCCTGAGCGGCGCACTACTAAGAGGTGGCGCTGCCTTGAGCAGTTGCTCGGCAGCGCCAAAACTCGGTGCTCCCCCGGGCAGTGCTTTTTAGCATAGCCCGGGGTCGAGCGATTAGTGGATGCCGCTGCCCATGCCGGGCAGTGGCAATAAGGGAGAGGCGTGCAGCCGTTTCCGCACGTCTCTCCCAAAAAGAGGGGCCCGCTCGTCGTGTCAGCAATGTCGCGACTGAGCGGGCCACATTGCTAGTTGGGGCCCGAAAGGGCCAACGTCGGCGGAGTTACGCGGGTTTGCTAACGCGATACCAGTGCTCCGCCGACGACGGTTTGTGGAAACGGCGTGGGAGGTTTTAGCCGGTGAGAGCCCGGCACTTCGGCTGGTAGAGCTTTCCTCCCACGTTAATAAAAAAAAAAAAAAAAAAAAAAAAAAAAAAAAAAAAAAAAGGTTAGGTTAGGTTAGGTTAGGTTAGGTTAGGTTTCCGTGGGGGCGCCCGTATAAAATGGTTCGAAATAAATTGAAACCATGGGCGCCTCCGCTGACGCAGACTCTCCAGCCTCAGCTGCTCGAAAAGGTTGTGAACACTCTGTTTCCGAACAGAGTGGAACACACGCCTCCATCCATGGGACGCAGACCCAGGATGGAGGAGAGCGCTGAGGCACCGGAAATAACTCCGGTGGAGTTCGAACTGTCCGTGAGGAACATCCGGAGCAATAAAGCTCCGGGCCCGGATGGCATCCCCGGACGCGCTTGGGTTTTGGCCTTGAACGCCCTAGGGACCCGACTCTGCGAGTTGTACAACTCTTGCCTAGAGTCGGGACGGTTTCCCCAACAGTGGAAGACGGGCAGACTCGTCCTCATAAAGAAAGAGGGTCGCCCCGCAGACTCTCCCTCCGCCTACCGCCCCATAGTGTTGCTCGACGAGGTCGGCAAATTGTTCGAAAGAATAATTGCCGGCCGGATCGTCGGGCACCTAGGCTCGGTGGGACCGGACCTAAACAGTGTGCAGTATGGCTTCCGAGAGGGTCGCTCGACGATAGATGCGATTGAGCGCGTCAAGTCCCTCTCGGAAGATACCATCGCCCAGGGTGGAGTGAGTTTGGCGGTGTCCTTAGACATCACCAATGCTTTCAACTCACTCCCCTGGGCATGCATCAGGGAGGCATTGCAATACCATCGCATGCCTCCCTACATTCAGAGGATAGTCCGGTCCTACCTGAGCGAAAGGTACATTATGTACGAGGGGCGGAACGGTAACATCGTTCGGAGGGAGATGGTGTGCGGTGTTCCTCAGGGGTCTGTCTTAGGACCACTCCTGTGGAACATCGGATACGACTTCGTGCTGCGGGGCGCACTTCCCCGAGGCCTGAGCATCACCTGCTACGCAGATGACACGCTCGTAATGGCCCGGGGAAGTACCTATGAGGAGTCTGCTCGTCTTGCCACTCTAGGAGTGACACTGGTCGTCGGCAGAATAGCGATGCTGGGACTGGAGGTGGCGCTGCACAAGACTGAGGCCATATGTTTTCATGGGCCTCGTCGTGCGCCACCCCGCGGGTCCAGCATCGTTATTGAGGGAACACGTATCGAGGTCGGGTCAACCATGAAGTACTTGGGACTCGTCCTCGATAGCCGCTGGAGCTTCCGCGAACACTTTGCGGGTCTGGCCCCGAAACTCATGGGGGCAGCGGGCGCACTTAGTCGCCTGCTCCCCAACTTGGGTGGGCCAGACACCGCAGCTCGCCGTCTCTACTTAGGAGTGGTCCGGTCAATGGCCCTATACGGGGCCCCGATTTGGGCCTACACCCTGACGAGCAAATCTGCCGCGCTGTTGAGAAAATCACAGCGCGTCATGGCCGTCAGGGTGATACGTGGCTACCGGACCATCTCGTGCGAGGCGGCGTGTGTCCTGGCAGGGTCCCCTCCGTGGGACATTGAGGCTAAAGTCTGCGCGGATATGTATGAAATCCGCGCAGACGAACCTGCCAGGGTGCGGAGGCTCCTGTCTCGACAGGAAACACTGCGTATGTGGAACGAGAGGCTGGCAACTCCATCTGCTGGCCTCCGAACTGTCGAGGCAGTTCGCCCAGTACTGAAGAAGTGGGCGAACAGGCGGCACGGTTCCCTCACCTTCCGGCTGACGCAAGTGCTTTCCGGGCATGGCTGCTTCGGAAAGTACCTCTGCAAGATAGCCGGGAGGGAGCCGACGACCAGATGTCACGAATGTGGAAACTGCGACGAAGACACGGCGCAGCACAACTTGGAGGAATGTCCTGCTTGGACATTGCTGCGCCGAGAATTCGTCGCAGAGGTGGGGACGAATGACCTCTCGCTACCAGCCGTTATCAAGGCTATGGTGTCTAGCGAGGGGTCATGGAATGCGGCCGTCTCCTTCTGTGAAGCCATCATGCTCCAGAAGGAGACCGCGGAGAGGGAGCGGGAAAGATCCCATGATGCTCCCTCTGTCCGCCGCGGAAGAGCCGGGATCCGGAGGAGAGTGCGATTCGCCTCTCCTCCCGCCCCCACCTAACCCCGTCGGCGGCAGTCCAGGAGGGGACTGCCGCCATACACACCTTAGAGACGGGGTCAGAGGCAGCGCGCGCTGTGTTCCCGCGCGCGCCTCACAATTGAGAACAGAGTGCGCAGGAGAGTAACATCGACTCTCCTGCAAAAAGAGGGGCCCGTTCGGTGGGAGAACGGGCCAGCGTCGGCGGAGTTACGCGGGACTGCGAAAGTGAACTCCGTGCTCCGCCAGACGAACGGAGGAACACCGCGAGGGTTTTTAGTCGGTGCAAGCCCGACACTCCCCGCCACCCCTCCCTCCTCGGGTGGCGGGCGTCCGTTAGGGATTTTCCCTCGCGTTACCAAAAAAAAAAAAAAAAAAAAAAAAAAAAAAAAAAAAAAAAAAAAAAAAAAGGTTGATAGGGAGCCGCGACGGTGTACTCCGTCGCGGTATCGGGACCCGGGCGTAGTGCACCCGGGTTCCGACGCGGACCAAAAACAGCGTGTGGGCGCCCCGGCCTAACGGCCAGCGTGGCGCAACCCGAGGGCGGTGAACTTGACACCGCCCTCACCCCGTCCTCTTCCTGTTAGCCTCTGGCTACCAGAGGCGCATCGGGAAGAGGACATGAGAGGATTGTCCCAGCTGGGTGTCTAGGCGCCTAGCTGGGACGGAGAAGCGAGTGCGTCGCCCGGGCAATGACCGAACATTGCCTGAGCGGCGCACTACCAAGAGGTGGCGCTGCCTTGAGCGGTTGCTCGGCAGCGCCAAACTCGGTGCTCCCTCGGGCAGTGCTTTTTAGCATAGCCCGAGGTTGAGCGGTTGGTGGATGCCGCTGCCCATGCCGGGCAGTGGCAGTAAGGGAGAGGCGTGCAGCCGTTTCCGCACGTCTCTCCCAGAAAGAGGGGCCCGCTCGTCGAGTCAGTAATGTCGCGATTGAGCGGGCCACATTGTAAGTTGGGGCCCGAAAGGGCCAACGTCGGCGGAGTTACGCGGGTTTGCTAACGCGATACCAGTGCTCCGCCGATGACGGTTTGTGGAAACGGCGTGGGAGGTTTTAGCCGGTGAGAGCCCGGCACTTCGGCTGGTAGAGCTTTCCTCCCACGTTAATAAAAAAAAAAAAAAAAAAAAGGTTAGGTTAGGTTAGGTTAGGTTAGTGGTCCGGTCGATGGCCCTATACGGGGCACCCGTCTGGGCGTACACCCTGGCGGACAAGTCAGTGGCGCAGCTGCGAAAGTCGCAGCGCGTCATGGCCGTCAGGGTGATCAGAGGGTACCGGACCATCTCATATGAGGCGGCGTGTGCACTGGCAGGGTCCCCACCGTGGGACATAGAGGCGAAGGTCTGCGCGGACATGTACGAACTCCGCGCAGACGAACCTGCCAGGGTGCGGAGGCTCCTGTCTCGACGGGAAGTCTTTAGATTGTGGAGCGAGAGGCTGGCGACACCAACTGCCGGCCTCCGAACCGTCGAGGCAGTTCGCCCTGTACTTAAGAAGTGGGCGAACAGGCGGCATGGTTCCCTCTCCTTCCGGTTAACGCAAGTACTTTCCGGGCATGGATGCTTCGGAAAGTACCTCTGCAAAATAGCCGGAAGGGAGCCGACGACCAGATGCAACGAGTGTGGAGACTGCGACGAGGACACGGCGCAGCACAACCTGGAGGAATGTCCAGCATGGACACTGCTGCGCCGCGACTTCGTCGCAGAGGTGGGGACGAATGACCTCTCGCTACCAGCCGTCATCAAGGCTATGATGACTAGCGAGAGGTCATGGAATGCGGCCGTCTCCTTCTGTGAGTCTATAATGCTCCAGAAGGAGACCGCGGAGAGGGAGCGGGAGAGATCCCAGGACGCTCCCTCCAACCGCCGCGTCAGAGCCAGGATCCCGAGGAGAGTGACATTTGCCTCTCCTCTCGTTCCCACCTAGCCCCGCGGGCGGCAGTCATGGAGGTGACTGTCGCCCATTCACATCCATAGGCGGGGCCCAGAGGCAGCGCGCGCGTGTTCCCGCGCGCGCCTCAATACATTGAAATAGAGTGCTCAGGAGAGGGATCATCTTCTCTATCCCTCTCCTGAAACCCGGGAGGGGCCCGTTCGTTAAAAGAACGGGCCAGCGTCGGCGGAGTTACGGCGTTATTTCGAGAGAGAACCCGTGCTCCGCCAATTATGGCGACCGGAGGAACACCGCGGGGGTTTTAGTGGGTGCAACTCCCACACTACCCGTCCCCTTCCTCCAAAGGGGGCGGGTGTCCAGCGATTTCCCCCGCGCAACAAAAAAAAAAAAAAAAAAAAAAAAGGTTAGGTTAGGTTGGGATGCGATGTCAGACTACCTCCTCGTGTGCCTGTCTGCTTGCCGTATTACTTCGGTAATGCGGAA
Source organism: Tinea trinotella (assembly GCA_905220615.1). Lineage (NCBI taxonomy): Eukaryota > Metazoa > Arthropoda > Insecta > Lepidoptera > Tineidae > Tinea > Tinea trinotella. The sequence continues at coordinate 73,233 of HG992307.1, read as the reverse complement.
AGTGGATGGGCCGGTGCATCCTGGGCATCAGTCAATAACTTCCCTTAACGGGGATCTTGTTGGCTGATGGCTAAATGTCTGACGTGTTTCGCTGCTCCACGTATCCCTCTGCTCTCAGAGGGAACTGTGGAGGAGCAAGAGCGGGTGGGTCGGTGGGATCATTCCCTCCCTCACACTTTGCTGGCTCGTAATCCCTGTGTGGTGTCGTGGTCACGTCTCACGGCCACCAGGGACCGAGGGTCCTGCCTTAACCGGCCGGACTGCGAGGAGACAACCTCTATAAAAATCCCTAATTCTGGGCGCTGGGGCTACGCGGCGTCCGGATGCTCGTTCTAGAGCGGCTGGAGGGTACACCAGTCATTAGCGGCCAACCCCAGGGACTTCCCGCCCCCCTGGGTGTATTAGGGTTATCAGGGTACAGGGGGCACTGCCCTGATGGACTTCTTATTTCCCCCATACTCGTGGGATCCAAATGATCAAAAATAAAACAAAAACTTCGGGAGAGGAGGACGTTGACACCACGGTGTCAGTGTCAAAAAAAGTTGGAGTGACGCGCAACCGCGCTTTGCGCGCGGTGAAACGGACTCTGGTATCGGACTCTGGTTCGTCCTCAGATGAGGCGACCATTGTTCGAACAAGAAGTGGAAGCGCTGGCAGCAATGCCAGCGCTAAAAGAGGTAGGGGGCGTCCGCCCACTACCTATGAATATGTTGGATTAGCCAAAGCTAAGGCAAAACATGGCATCTGCGGTGTATGACGAGGAGGGCGTCACCGTAGATGCTATGAAGAAATCTGCACTAAAGGAGGTGGAGGCGATCCGGGAGATCGCCGTCAACTCAGGGAACCTCAAGGGGACCTATGTGAAGGCCCTTAAGGAAGCGGCATCCTCCCTCGGGAGGATTGTCGAGTCCCTGAGTGGACGCTCCACCTCCACGGAAGTAGAAGCACTGCAGACGGAAAATACCCGTCTGCAGTCAGAGATGTCGCTGCGCCAAGACGTGGCGGCGATGAGGGCGGAGCTTGGGCGCCTTAAGAGCGCACCGGGTCCCGCACCTCAAACAGTGGTGGAGGCAATGGAGGACTTTCCTTCATTGCCACCGTCGCCGCCGCCGCGTCAGGGTAAGACCGCGGCTGCCTCGGCTTTGCCCTCCGCTCCATATAGGAGGGCAACAACAGTGGCCAACCCGATGGAGGAGTTTGAGCGCTCCATCATGCTTGCTGTGGGCAAGATGATGGACGCCAAACTAGATGGGCTTAAAGGCAGACTTCTGCCTGAACAGCCCATCCGTCCTCCATTGGCTAGCACAAAGAGGCAAGCGACACCAGCTCCCCCGGTTTCAGTCGGGGAAGCTAAAGAAAGTGCAGCACCGCGGCCTGCTCCCCGCAAAAAAGTGCCGGCCTCTGCTTCTGAAAAGAAGCAGCAGGTTAAGGCGGCAAAAGGGAAGGAGGAGCCAAAAAAGAAGACACCTCGCCCGCTCCCACCAGCACCGGCTTCTATGGAAGCCGCGTGGACCACGGTGGTGAAGCGTGGCAAAAAGAAGAACAAGCCGAAGGCAGCACCGCCGCCTCCTTCTCCTCCTACCAAGGAGAAGAAGAAAAAGAAGAGAGGCGGAAGGAAGAAGAGGATCCGTCCTCCTCGCTCCACTGCTGTAGTCCTAACACTGCAGCAGGCTGCGATCGAGGACGGGGTCACCTACGGTGATGTCATAAAAGAGGCAAGGTCTAAAATGACGCTAGAAAGTGTCGGCCTGGAGGGCGTGCGATTTCGACAGGCCATGACAGGGGCAAGAGTCCTGGAGGTGCCAGGCGCAAACAGCGGTGATCGTGCGGATGCGCTCGCGCAGAAGCTCAGAGAGGTTCTGCCAGCTTGTGCCGGTGCACAAGATCTCTTTGTGCACAGTACGGCACAGTGGTTGATTGACGTCGCTGTGGCCACCGAACCCTACTATGTCCCTTCTGCCGATAACTGGCTGGGGGACGTAACGGGCACGGTGGCCATTAACTTTGCTGTGTACGCCGGTGCCCCGTCTCTCGTTGCACTCGCGAGAGGCGGAGGGTACGCGGCGGCACTATATGGGGAAACCGTAGTGCTAGGGGTGTACTTCTCTCCAAATAGAAGTGTCGCTGAGTTTGAAAGGTACTTGGGCGAGGTGGCCAACGTCATCCGGCGAGCCTCGCCCAAGCCTGTGATTCTGATGGGGGACCTCAATGCAAAATCAACTGCTTGGGGTTCCCCTAGAACAGACGCGCGAGGCGACACTCTGGAGGAGTGGGCGATAGTGACCGGCCTGTCCATACTCAATAGGGGGTCGGTCAATACGTGTGTGCGACAGCGGGGTGGCTCGATCGTTGATCTAGCGTTCGCCACCCCGTCTGTTGCTCAACGTGTCTGCCACTGGCGGATCGAGGAGGTTGAGACATTGTCGGACCACAAATACATGCGGTTCGACGTCTCCCCCTCGTACCGGGCAGACAACTATCGTCCAAGGAGAGGACCCCTAGCATTTCCTAGGTGGGCGTTCAAGCGGGTCGACAAAGACCTTCTGATGGAAGCCTCTTTGGTCCAAGCCTGGGCTGCAGACAGCAGACAGGACATCAGGGGAGAGGAGGGGGCTGAATGGTTCCGGGGCGCAATGACGCAAATCTGCGATGCGTCGATGCCCCGGGTGAAGACCCTTCCTCGTAAACAGCAAGCGTACTGGTGGACCGCCGAGATCGCGATACTGCGTAAGCAGTGCATGTTGGCGCGAAGGCGGTACACCAGACGTTATCGCAATGGACCCCCTGATGTGACCATAGAGGCACAGCTGTATGAAGCATACAGAGAGAGGAAAAAGGCTCTACAGCTGTCCATCAGACAGGCCAAGGCTCAAGCGAGGGAAGAGCTCCTGGAGAGTCTCAACGCGGATCCGTGGGGGCGCCCGTATAAAATGGTTCGAAATAAATTGAAACCATGGGCGCCTCCGCTGACGCAGACTCTCCAGCCTCAGCTGCTCGAAAAGGTTGTGGACACTCTGTTTCCGAACAGGGTGGATCACACGCCTCCAACCATGGGACGCAGACCCAGGATGGAGGAGAGCGCTGAGGCACCGGAAATAACTCCGGTGGAGTTCGAACTGTCCGTGAGGAACATCCGGAGCAATAAAGCTCCGGGCCCGGATGGCATCCCCGGACGCGCTTGGGTTTTGGCCATGAACGCCCTAGGAACCCGACTCTGCGAGTTGTACAACTCGTGCCTAGAGTCGGGACGGTTTCCCCAACAGTGGAAGACGGGCAGACTCGTCCTCATAAAGAAAGAGGGTCGCCCCGCAGATTCTCCCTCCGCCTACCGCCCCATAGTGTTGCTCGACGAGGTCGGCAAATTATTCGAAAGAATAATTGCTGGCCGGATCGTCGGGCACCTAGGCTCGGTGGGACCGGACTTGAATAGCGTGCAGTATGGCTTCCGAGAGGGCCGCTCAACGATCGATGCGATTGAGCGTGTCAAGTCCCTCTCGGAAGATACCATCGCCCAGGGTGGAGTGAGTTTGGCGGTGTCCTTAGACATCACCAACGCGTTCAACTCACTCCCCTGGGCATGCATCAGGGAGGCATTGCAATACCATCGCATGCCTCCCTACATTCAGAGGATAGTCCGGTCCTACCTGAGCGAAAGGTACATTATGTACGAGGGGCGGAACGGTAACATCGTTCGGAGGGAGATGGTGTGCGGTGTTCCTCAGGGGTCTGTCTTAGGACCACTCCTGTGGAACATCGGATACGACTTCGTGCTGCGGGGCGCACTTCCCCGAGGCCTGAGCATCACCTGCTACGCAGATGACACGCTCGTAATGGCCCGGGGAAGTACCTATGAGGAGTCTGCTCGTCTTGCCACTCTAGGAGTGACATTGGTCGTCGGCAGAATAGCGATGCTGGGACTGGAGGTGGCGCTGCACAAGACTGAGGCCATATGTTTTCATGGGCCTCGTCGTGCGCCACCCCGCGGGTCCAGCATCGTTATTGAGGGAACACGTATCGAGGTCGGGTCAACCATGAAGTACTTGGGACTCGTCCTCGATAGCCGCTGGAGCTTCCGCGAACACTTTGCGGGTCTGGCCCCGAAACTCATGGGGGCAGCGGGCGCACTTAGTCGCCTGCTCCCCAACTTGGGAGGGCCAGACTCCGCAGCTCGCCGTCTCTACTTAGGAGTGGTCCGGTCAATGGCCCTATACGGGGCTCCGATTTGGGCCTACACCCTGACGAGCAAATCTGCCGCGCTGTTGAGAAAATCACAGCGCGTCATGGCCGTCAGGGTGATTCGTGGCTACCGGACCATCTCGTACGAGGCGGCGTGTGTCCTGGCAGGGTCCCCTCCGTGGGACATCGAGGCTAAAGTCTGCGCGGATATGTATGAAATCCGCGCAGACGAACCTGCCAGGGTGCGGAGGCTCCTGTCTCGACAGGAAACACTGCGTATGTGGAACGAGAGGCTGGCAACTCCATCTGCTGGCCTCCGAACTGTCGAGGCAGTTCGCCCAGTACTCAAGAAGTGGGCGAACAGGCGGCACGGTTCCCTCACCTTCCGGCTGACGCAAGTGCTTTCCGGGCATGGCTGCTTTGGAAAGTACCTCTGCAAGATAGCCGGAAGGGAGCCGACGACCAGATGTCATGAGTGTGGAGACTGCGACGAAGATACGGCGCAGCACAACTTGGAGGAATGTCCTGCTTGGACATTGCTGCGCCGTGAATTCGTCGCAGAGGTGGGGACGAATGACCTCTCGCTACCAGCCGTTATAAAGGCTATGGTGTCTAGCGAGGGGTCATGGAATGCGGCCGTCTCCTTCTGTGAGTCTATAATGCTCCAGAAGGAGACCGCGGAGAGGGAGCGGGAAAGATCCCAAGATGCTCCCTCAATCCGCCGCGGAAGAGCCGGGATCCGGAGGAGAGTACGATTCGCCTCTCCTCCCGCCCCCACCTGACCCCGTCGGCGACAGTCCAGTAGGGGACTGTCGCCGAACAACATATAGAGACGGGGTCAGAGGCTGCGCGCGATGTGTTCCCGCGCGCACCTCACAACTGAGATTAGAGTGCGCAGGAGAGTAACATTGCTCTCCTGCAACAAGAGGGGCCCGTTCGTTGGGAGAACGGGCCAAGCGTCGGCGGAGTTACGGAAATTGTGCTAAAGCGTAAGTCGTGCTCCGTCGGACGATCAGAGGAACACCGCGAGGGTTTTTAGTCGGTGAGAGCCCGACACTACCCGCCGCCTTCCCTACACTGGTGGCGGGTGTCCGGTAGGGATTTTCCCTCGCGTTACCAAAAAAAAAAAAAAAAAAAAGGTTAGGTTAGGTTAGGTTAGGTTAGGTTAGGTTAGGTTAGGTTAGGTTAGGTTAGGTTAGGTTAGGTTAGGTTCTGTCCATCAAGAGAGCCAAAGCTCAGGCGAGGGAAGAGCTCCTGGAGGGTCTTAACGCGGATCCGTGGGGGCGCCCGTATAAAATGGCTCGCAACAAGCTGAAACCATGGGCGCCTCCATTGACACAGACCCTTCAGCCTCAAGTGCTCGAAAAGGTTGTGTCCACTCTGTTTCCAAACAGAGCGGAACACACGCCTCCATCGATGGGACGTAGACCCCTGATGGAGGAGAGCCTTGAGGCGCCGGAAATAACGCCGGCGGAGTTCGACCTGTCCGTGGGAAGGATCCGGAGCAACAAAGCTCCGGGTCCAGATGGAATCCCCGGACGCGCCTGGGCTATGTCGATGAACGCCCCAGGGACCCGACTCTGTAGGTATTTCAACTCTTGCCTGGAGTCGGGACGGTTTCCCCGGATTTGGAAGACAGGCAGACTCGTTCTGATCAAGAAGGAAGGTCGTCCCGCAGAATCTCCCTCAGCGTACCGCCCCATCGTGCTGCTCGACGAGGTCGGCAAACTATTCGAAAGAATTATTGCTGGCCGTATCGTCGGGCAGCTAAGCTCGGTAGGGCCGGACTTAAGTAGTGTGCAATATGGCTTTCGAGGAGGCCGCTCTACGGTTGACGCCATAGAGCGCGTCAAGAGCCTCTCGGAAGCCGTAGTCGCCCAGGGTGGAGTGGCGCTGGCAGTGTCATTAGACATTGCCAACGCTTTCAACACACTCCCCTGGGCGTGCATCGGGGAGGCATTAAAATATCACAAAATGCCTCCCTACTTACAGAGGATAGTCCGGTCGTACTTGAGCGATAGGTACATCACATACGAGGGGCGGTCTGGAGAGATCGTGTTGAGGGAGATGGTGTGCGGTGTTCCACAGGGGTCTGTCTTAGGACCACTCCTGTGGAACATCGGGTACGACTACGTACTGCGGGGCGCACTTCCCCGGGGCCTGAGTGTCACGTGCTATGCCGATGACACTCTGGTTTTAGCCCGGGGAAGATCTTTCGAGGAGTCTGCCTGTCTGGGTAAATTAGGAGTTGCGCTGGTCGTCGGCAGGATTAGGATGCTGGGACTGGAGGTGGCGCTGCATAAGACTGAGGCCATTTGCTTTCATGGGCCTCGTCGTGCGCCGCCTCGCGGTTCCAGCATCACCATAGAGGGAACCACAATCGAGGTCGGGTCCACAATGAAGTACTTGGGACTCGTCCTCGACAGCCGTTGGAGCTTCCGCGAGCACTTTGCGGGTCTGGCCCCGAAACTCATGGGTGCAGCGGGCGCGCTTAGTCGCCTGCTCCCCAACGTGGGTGGGCCAGATGCCGCAACTCGCCGTCTTTATTTAGGAGTGGTCCGGTCGATGGCCCTTTACGGGGCACCCGTCTGGGCGTACACCCTGGCGGACAAGTCAGTGGCGCAGCTGCGAAAGTCGCAGCGCGTCATGGCCGTCAGGGTGATCAGAGGGTACCGGACCATCTCATATGAGGCGGCGTGTGCACTGGCAGGGTCCCCACCGTGGGACATAGAGGCGAAGGTCTGCGCGGACATGTACGAACTCCGCGCAGACGAACCTGCCAGGGTGCGGAGGCTCCTGTCTCGACGGGAAGTTTTCAGATTGTGGAGCGAGAGGCTGGCGACACCAACTGCCGGCCTCCGAACCGTCGAGGCAGTTCGCCCTGTACTTAAGAAGTGGGCGAACAGGCGGCATGGTTCCCTCACCTTCCGGTTAACGCAAGTACTTTCCGGGCATGGATGCTTCGGAAAGTACCTCTGCAAAATAGCCGGAAGGGAGCCGACGACCAGATGCAACGAGTGTGGAGACTGCGACGAGGACACGGCGCAGCACAACCTAGAGGAATGTCCAGCATGGACACTGCTGCGCCGCGACTTCGTCGCAGAGGTGGGGACGAATGACCTCTCGCTACCAGCCGTCATCAAGGCTATGATGACTAGCGAGAGGTCATGGAGTGCGGCCGTCTCCTTCTGTGAGTCTATAATGCTCCAGAAGGAGACCGCGGAGAGGGAGCGGGAGAGATCCCAGGACGCTCCCTCCAACCGCCGCGTCAGAGCCAGGATCCCGAGGAGAGTGACATTCGCCTCTCCTCTCGTTCCCACCTAGCCCCGCGGGCGGCAGTCATGGAGGTGACTGTCGCCCATTCACATCAAGAGGCGGGGCACAGAGGCAGCGCGCGCGTGTTCCCGCGCGCGCCTCAATACATTGAAATAGAGTGTTCAGGAGAGGGATCATCTTCTCTATCCCTCTCCTGAAACCCGGGAGGGGCCCGTTCGTTAAAAGAACGGGCCAGCGTCGGCGGAGTTACGGCGTTATTTCGAAAGAGAACCCGTGCTCCGTCAATTATGGCGACCGGAGGAACACCGCGGGGGTTTTAGTGGGTGCAACTCCCACACTACCCGTCCCCTTCCTCCAAAGGGGGCGGGTGTCCAGAGATTTCCCCCGCGCAACAAAAAAAAAAAAAAAAAAAGGTTAGGTTAGGTTGGGATGCGATGTCAGACTACCTCCTCGTGTGCCTGTCTGCTTGCCGTATTACTTCGGTAATGCGGAAAGTGGATGGGCCGGTGCATCCTGGGCATCAGTCAATAACTTCCCTTAACGGGGATCTTGTTGGCTGATGGCTAAATGTCTGACGTGTTTCGCTGCTCCACGTATCCCTCTGCTCTCAGAGGGAACTGTGGAGGAGCAAGAGCGGGTGGGTCGGTGGGATCATTCCCTCCCTCACACTTTGCTGGCTCGTAATCCCTGTGTGGTGTCGTGGTCACGTCTCACGGCCACCAGGGACCGAGGGTCCTGCCTTAACCGGCCGGACTGCGAGGAGACAACCTCTATAAAAATCCCTAATTCTGGGCGCTGGGGCTACGCGGCGTCCGGATGCTCGTTCTAGAGCGGCTGGAGGGTACACCAGTCATTAGCGGCCAACCCCAGGGACTTCCCGCCCCCCTGGGTGTATTAGGGTTATCAGGGTACAGGGGGCACTGCCCTGATGGACTTCTTATTTCCCCCATACTCGTGGGATCCAAATGATCAAAAATAAAACAAAAACTTCGGGAGAGGAGGACGTTGACACCACGGTGTCAGTGTCAAAAAAAGTTGGAGTGACGCGCAACCGCGCTTTGCGCGCGGTGAAACGGACTCTGGTATCGGACTCTGGTTCGTCCTCAGATGAGGCGACCATTGTTCGAACAAGAAGTGGAAGCGCTGGCAGCAATGCCAGCGCTAAAAGAGGTAGGGGGCGTCCGCCCACTACCTATGAATATGTTGGATTAGCCAAAGCTAAGGCAGAGGCTAACCAACAAAAGCGAGAGGAGCTCAAGCTTCGTCAAGAAGAAGAGCTCCTAAAAACTGTGGCGGACGCCCGAAGATCTAGGGCGCAAAACATGGCATCTGCGGTGTATGACGAGGAGGGCGTCACCGTAGATGCTATGAAGAAATCTGCACTAAAGGAGGTGGAGGCGATCCGGGAGATCGCCGTCAACTCAGGGAACCTCAAGGGGACCTATGTGAAGGCCCTTAAGGAAGCGGCATCCTCCCTCGGGAGGATTGTCGAGTCCCTGAGTGGACGCTCCACCTCCACGGAAGTAGAAGCACTGCAGACGGAAAATACCCGTCTGCAGTCAGAGATGGTGTCGCTGCGCCAAGACGTGGCGGCGATGAGGGCGGAGCTTGGGCGCCTTAAGAGCGCACCGGGTCCCGCACCTCAAACAGTGGTGGAGGCAATGGAGGACTTTCCTTCATTGCCACCGTCGCCGCCGCCGCGTCAGGGTAAGACCGCGGCTGCCTCGGCTTTGCCCTCCGCTCCATATAGGAGGGCAACAACAGTGGCCAACCCGATGGAGGAGTTTGAGCGCTCCATCATGCTTGCTGTGGGCAAGATGATGGACGCCAAACTAGATGGGCTTAAAGGCAGACTTCTGCCTGAACAGCCCATCCGTCCTCCATTGGCTAGCACAAAGAGGCAAGCGACACCAGCTCCCCCGGTTTCAGTCGGGGAAGCTAAAGAAAGTGCAGCACCGCGGCCTGCTCCCCGCAAAAAAGTGCCGGCCTCTGCTTCTGAAAAGAAGCAGCAGGTTAAGGCGGCAAAAGGGAAGGAGGAGCCAAAAAAGAAGACACCTCGCCCGCTCCCACCAGCACCGGCTTCTATGGAAGCCGCGTGGACCACGGTGGTGAAGCGTGGCAAAAAGAAGAACAAGCCGAAGGCAGCACCGCCGCCTCCTTCTCCTCCTACCAAGGAGAAGAAGAAAAAGAAGAGAGGCGGAAGGAAGAAGAGGATCCGTCCTCCTCGCTCCACTGCTGTAGTCCTAACACTGCAGCAGGCTGCGATCGAGGACGGGGTCACCTACGGTGATGTCATAAAAGAGGCAAGGTCTAAAATGACGCTAGAAAGTGTCGGCCTGGAGGGCGTGCGATTTCGACAGGCCATGACAGGGGCAAGAGTCCTGGAGGTGCCAGGCGCAAACAGCGGTGATCGTGCGGATGCGCTCGCGCAGAAGCTCAGAGAGGTTCTGCCAGCTGAGCGCGTCCGCGTCGACAGGCCCGTGAAATGCGTAGATCTGCGCATCACGGACCTCGACGACTCGATCACCGCTGAGGATGTTGTGGCCGCTCTGGCGAAAAAGGGTGGTTGCCCGGAAGGGCAAATAAAAACCGGTGTTGTCCGTTTTGACAACACCGGAATTGGCTCCATATGGGCGAAGTGCCCTGTCATGGCTGCCAAAAAAATAAAAGAGGGCAAACTGCTGGTGGGCTGGGCCTCTACACGAGTCATCGTGCTGGAGACTCCGCCCCTGCGGTGCACAAAGTGCATGGAGGCCGGCCATGTAGGTGCAAGGTGCACCGCAGCCGTTGACCGCAGCAATGAGTGTATGCGCTGCGGTCAACAGGGCCACAAATCGGCAATGTGCTCCGCCACTGTGTTCCACTGCGTGCTATGCGCAGCGGAGGGCAAACCGGCGGGGCACAGGGTGGGCGCGAAGAAGTGCGCCCACTTAAAAAAGAGGAAACCTGAGGCCTTGGTGCCTAGGGAGGGAGCGATGGCAACTGACCAAAATGGCCAGTAAGCCCATACGCTTCCTCCTTGGGAATCTCAACCACTGTGCCGGTGCACAAGATCTCTTTGTGCACAGTACGGCACAGTGGTTGATTGACGTCGCTGTGGCCACCGAACCCTACTATGTCCCTTCTGCCGATAACTGGCTGGGGGACGTAACGGGCACGGTGGCCATTAACTTTGCTGTGTACGCCGGTGCCCCGTCTCTCGTTGCACTCGCGAGAGGCGGAGGGTACGCGGCGGCACTATATGGGGAAACCGTAGTGCTAGGGGTGTACTTCTCTCCAAATAGAAGTGTCGCTGAGTTTGAAAGGTACTTGGGCGAGGTGGCCAACGTCATCCGGCGAGCCTCGCCCAAGCCTGTGATTCTGATGGGGGACCTCAATGCAAAATCAACTGCTTGGGGTTCCCCTAGAACAGACGCGCGAGGCGACACTCTGGAGGAGTGGGCGATAGTGACCGGCCTGTCCATACTCAATAGGGGGTCGGTCAATACGTGTGTGCGACAGCGGGGTGGCTCGATCGTTGATCTAGCGTTCGCCACCCCGTCTGTTGCTCAACGTGTCTGCCACTGGCGGATCGAGGAGGTTGAGACATTGTCGGACCACAAATACATGCGGTTCGACGTCTCCCCCTCGTACCGGGCAGACAACTATCGTCCAAGGAGAGGACCCCTAGCATTTCCTAGGTGGGCGTTCAAGCGGGTCGACAAAGACCTTCTGATGGAAGCCTCTTTGGTCCAAGCCTGGGCTGCAGACAGCAGACAGGACATCAGGGGAGAGGAGGGGGCTGAATGGTTCCGGGGCGCAATGACGCAAATCTGCGATGCGTCGATGCCCCGGGTGAAGACCCTTCCTCGTAAACAGCAAGCGTACTGGTGGACCGCCGAGATCGCGATACTGCGTAAGCAGTGCATGTTGGCGCGAAGGCGGTACACCAGACGTTATCGCAATGGACCCCCTGATGTGACCATAGAGGCACAGCTGTATGAAGCATACAGAGAGAGGAAAAAGGCTCTACAGCTGTCCATCAGACAGGCCAAGGCTCAAGCGAGGGAAGAGCTCCTGGAGAGTCTCAACGCGGATCCGTGGGGGCGCCCGTATAAAATGGTTCGAAATAAATTGAAACCATGGGCGCCTCCGCTGACGCAGACTCTCCAGCCTCAGCTGCTCGAAAAGGTTGTGGACACTCTGTTTCCGAACAGGGTGGATCACACGCCTCCAACCATGGGACGCAGACCCAGGATGGAGGAGAGCGCTGAGGCACCGGAAATAACTCCGGTGGAGTTCGAACTGTCCGTGAGGAACATCCGGAGCAATAAAGCTCCGGGCCCGGATGGCATCCCCGGACGCGCTTGGGTTTTGGCCATGAACGCCCTAGGAACCCGACTCTGCGAGTTGTACAACTCGTGCCTAGAGTCGGGACGGTTTCCCCAACAGTGGAAGACGGGCAGACTCGTCCTCATAAAGAAAGAGGGTCGCCCCGCAGATTCTCCCTCCGCCTACCGCCCCATAGTGTTGCTCGACGAGGTCGGCAAATTATTCGAAAGAATAATTGCTGGCCGGATCGTCGGGCACCTAGGCTCGGTGGGACCGGACTTGAATAGCGTGCAGTATGGCTTCCGAGAGGGCCGCTCAACGATCGATGCGATTGAGCGTGTCAAGTCCCTCTCGGAAGATACCATCGCCCAGGGTGGAGTGAGTTTGGCGGTGTCCTTAGACATCACCAACGCGTTCAACTCACTCCCCTGGGCATGCATCAGGGAGGCATTGCAATACCATCGCATGCCTCCCTACATTCAGAGGATAGTCCGGTCCTACCTGAGCGAAAGGTACATTATGTACGAGGGGCGGAACGGTAACATCGTTCGGAGGGAGATGGTGTGCGGTGTTCCTCAGGGGTCTGTCTTAGGACCACTCCTGTGGAACATCGGATACGACTTCGTGCTGCGGGGCGCACTTCCCCGAGGCCTGAGCATCACCTGCTACGCAGATGACACGCTCGTAATGGCCCGGGGAAGTACCTATGAGGAGTCTGCTCGTCTTGCCACTCTAGGAGTGACATTGGTCGTCGGCAGAATAGCGATGCTGGGACTGGAGGTGGCGCTGCACAAGACTGAGGCCATATGTTTTCATGGGCCTCGTCGTGCGCCACCCCGCGGGTCCAGCATCGTTATTGAGGGAACACGTATCGAGGTCGGGTCAACCATGAAGTACTTGGGACTCGTCCTCGATAGCCGCTGGAGCTTCCGCGAACACTTTGCGGGTCTGGCCCCGAAACTCATGGGGGCAGCGGGCGCACTTAGTCGCCTGCTCCCCAACTTGGGAGGGCCAGACTCCGCAGCTCGCCGTCTCTACTTAGGAGTGGTCCGGTCAATGGCCCTATACGGGGCTCCGATTTGGGCCTACACCCTGACGAGCAAATCTGCCGCGCTGTTGAGAAAATCACAGCGCGTCATGGCCGTCAGGGTGATTCGTGGCTACCGGACCATCTCGTACGAGGCGGCGTGTGTCCTGGCAGGGTCCCCTCCGTGGGACATCGAGGCTAAAGTCTGCGCGGATATGTATGAAATCCGCGCAGACGAACCTGCCAGGGTGCGGAGGCTCCTGTCTCGACAGGAAACACTGCGTATGTGGAACGAGAGGCTGGCAACTCCATCTGCTGGCCTCCGAACTGTCGAGGCAGTTCGCCCAGTACTCAAGAAGTGGGCGAACAGGCGGCACGGTTCCCTCACCTTCCGGCTGACGCAAGTGCTTTCCGGGCATGGCTGCTTTGGAAAGTACCTCTGCAAGATAGCCGGAAGGGAGCCGACGACCAGATGTCATGAGTGTGGAGACTGCGACGAAGATACGGCGCAGCACAACTTGGAGGAATGTCCTGCTTGGACATTGCTGCGCCGTGAATTCGTCGCAGAGGTGGGGACGAATGACCTCTCGCTACCAGCCGTTATAAAGGCTATGGTGTCTAGCGAGGGGTCATGGAATGCGGCCGTCTCCTTCTGTGAGTCTATAATGCTCCAGAAGGAGACCGCGGAGAGGGAGCGGGAAAGATCCCAAGATGCTCCCTCAATCCGCCGCGGAAGAGCCGGGATCCGGAGGAGAGTACGATTCGCCTCTCCTCCCGCCCCCACCTGACCCCGTCGGCGACAGTCCAGTAGGGGACTGTCGCCGAACAACATATAGAGACGGGGTCAGAGGCTGCGCGCGATGTGTTCCCGCGCGCACCTCACAACTGAGATTAGAGTGCGCAGGAGAGTAACATTGCTCTCCTGCAACAAGAGGGGCCCGTTCGTTGGGAGAACGGGCCAAGCGTCGGCGGAGTTACGGAAATTGTGCTAAAGCGTAAGTCGTGCTCCGTCGGACGATCAGAGGAACACCGCGAGGGTTTTTAGTCGGTGAGAGCCCGACACTACCCGCCGCCTTCCCTACACTGGTGGCGGGTGTCCGGTAGGGATTTTCCCTCGCGTTACCAAAAAAAAAAAAAAAAAAAAAAAAAAAAAAAAAAAAAAAAAAAAAAAAAAAAAAAAAAAAAAAAAAAAAAAAAAAGGTTAGGTTAGGTTAGGTTAGGTTAGGTTACTGCGACGAGGACACGGCGCAGCACAATCTAGAGGAATGTCCAGCATGGACACTGCTGCGCCGCGACTTCGTCGCAGAGGTGGGGACGAATGACCTCTCGCTACCAGCCTTCATCAAGGCTATGATGACTAGCGAGAGGTCATGGAATGCGGCCGTCTCCTTCTGTGAGTCTATAATGCTCCAGAAGGAGACCGCGGAGAGGGAGCGGGAGAGATCCCAGGACGCTCCCTCCAACCGCCGCGTCAGAGCCAGGATCCCGAGGAGAGTGACGTTCGCCTCTCCTCTCGTTCCCACCTAGCCCCGCGGGCGGCAGTCATGGAGGTGACTGTCGCCCATTCACATCAAGAGGCGGGGCCCAGAGGCAGCGCGCGCGTGTTCCCGCGCGCGCCTCAATACATTGAAATAGAGTGCTCAGGAGAGGGATCATCTTCTCTATCCCTCTCCTGAAACCCGGGAGGGGCCCGTTCGTTAAAAGAACGGGCCAGCGTCGGCGGAGTTACGGCGTTATTTCGAAAGAGAACCCGTGCTCCGTCAATTATGGCGACCGGAGGAACACCGCGGGGGTTTTAGTGGGTGCAACTCCCACACTACCCGTCCCCTTCCTCCAAAGGGGGCGGGTGTCCAGCGATTTCCCCCGCGCAACAAAAAAAAAAAAAAAAAAAAAAGGTTGGGGGGAAGTAGAGCCGGAGGGGTAGTACCTTTGTCTCGGGTTGACTGAACACTGGTCCTCACGCTCTACAGGGAGGGGATAAACGGGTGTATAAAATAAAGCCTGCCTCTCCAAGACCACAGTGCGTGACGAAGAGTCACATCCTACAAGAGGTCCCCCTGTTATCGCAGAACACTGTGGATCTAGGCTGGAGAGCCGAAAAACACTCCTGGGAGTGGCGCTGAGCAGCGCTCCCAGTACCAGGTTGGGGCCGATGAGGTCTTCATGAACCAGAAGGGCTCAATACTGGACAACGGCCGGCGAGATGGAAAACTCCGTATGAGGTATCCAATTCACATGATGTGGACATATCTCGGCGGGCGCTCTGCTCTGGAAGAAAAAGAAGGAGAGAAAAACAAGTAAAATGGAAAACGCAAGATTTAAAAAGATATTACCCCAGGAGGGTACCGGCTACGCCGGAGAATCCCTCCCCGCCTCGGCCACGGCCCTGGCGGGCTGCCCCTCGTATTCTGGGGGGGGCAAAATGTTGCTGTCCCAATCAGTCCAATCGAAGATGGCAGAAGCTTCGTCTCCGGAGCCTTTAGACGATCCTTTTGCCAGAAAAAGCCGTCTTAGCCGCACCCCACCCAAGCGGCAGGGAAAAAACCCAATAACCCGCTTCTTCGTTAATACAAGCGAAGCAACGGAATCAGACGAAGGTTCAACAACGGAACCAACAAGGTTGTGCCGCGCTTCTGTGGAGAGATCCCCGCAGACACGCGATGAGTCTTTCTTACCGAAGGGGAGACCGCAGCAAAACCTTGCGATTAAGAGGAAGAGAGGGTCTCCAATCCAGACCAAATCTGCAGAGCTGGAGATGCTCGAGAGAGAGGAGGAGAAAGTGGTCCTTGCCATTGCCGAAAAGGTGGACACGGCAATGGTCCTTACAGGGCGTCAAGGGCAACACAGAAATACAGCTCTGGATATTAAAAATATTCTTCAATCCCTTAAAGTCTGTTGCACGACTCTGAGGGATGTACGAACCAGAGTCCTTATCGCTAGGCTGAAGAAAGAAGAGGAAAGACCAGAGGAGGTGACGCCTAAAAGAAGCAAAAACACGCAGAAGTCTATGAAGGACGTAGGGACCTGCACAACGCCGACTAAGTGCGAAGGACAAGAGCGCAAGCTGAGCGTGGTGGACCCTTATATACCACTTGCCACGCCTGCCTCTGGACTAAATACCTCTCTGATGGAAGTGGCGGAACCGATCAAAGTGGTGACAGATGCTACGGAAGGAACAGAGGAGTGGAAGGTAGTGAAAAGAAAAGAAAGAAGGAAAAAGGGAAAAGAACAATCAAATAGACAGCAGAGGAATGCTCCGACCAACACTCGAGAAACGCAGAAAGAAAGAAACCGAAGCTCAAAGAAACGCCCCTCGAAACCAGAGGCCGTTCTCGTACGTACTGAAGGGACATCTTACTCCGATATCCTGAAAAAGGTAAAAGATGGAGTGGCAATGACAGCGGTCTCCCTCTCCAGAGTAAGAAAAACGAGAGGAGGTGACCTACTACTAGAGCTGGAGAGAGGTCAAGAGGGTGCAGACGCGTTAAAACAGGTGGTACAAGCAGCGATACCAGAGCTACAGGTCAGAGCCCTCAAGGAAGTTGCGCTGGTGGCGATATCAGGACTAGATGCAGCGGTCGAGAAGTCCGAAGTTCAAGATGCGCTGGCCTCCATAAACATGAACAGTGCAGTTATTAAAAAGATGTGGACTGGCCTGGCCGCTGAAACCACGGTCATAGTGGAGCTGCCAAAGGTGGACGCTGAGACGCTGATCATGACTAAGAAGATTAAAGTGGGCTGGATCAAAGCATCCGTGAGGGCCTATGCCGAGAAGACGAAATGCTTCAGATGTCTGGAATATGGGCACATCGCCAAAGAATGCCCAAATGAAGACAGGAGCCAGCGATGTCTGAATTGCGGTGACAACAGCCACAAGAAGCGCGAGTGTAGGGCTGCCACTGTGTGCTTTATATGTAAAGAAAATGGCAGAGCAAAGCATAGACACAGGTTAGGAGCAAGGTCGTGTCCCGTATGGAACACCTTTGTTCCTGGAAAAAATAGACAAGGGGCAAAAAACTGGCAGAGCAGCGAGCCATTGGACCCAGGGGGTGGGAAATAAAATTTAAGCCCGACGTGGAAGATAGCTGTACCCGGCGGAGTCAGACGAAGATCAAAAAGCTCCCCATCTACAGAGCTGGAGCCGCAAGCGGCTATGGTAGTGGTAGACTAAAGAAACGCCAATGTAAAAGATCCAAAAGTCTGCAAGCCGAAGAACCGAAAAAGAAAAACGCTCACATCAAAGTCCTGCAAATTAATCTGAACTGCTGCCGGGCAGCCCAGGACCTTTTATTCTCGGTACTAACGCAGAAGAAAATAGATATAGCCCTGGTCAGCGAGCCAAACAAATGTGCCGGTACTGGCTGGATAGCTGACATCACTGGAAAGGCTGCTGTATTAATTAGCAATAACGCTCTAGATACAGAGACAAAAAATATCGAAGAAGGATTTGTCATCGTCAGGGTAAAGGAGATATGCTTCCTCAGCTGCTATCTCTCCCCCAACGCTACCCCCGAGAAGCTAAATCACGACTTGGATAGGATGGCATCTTTAATCCGAAACTGCCAGTCGTCGATTATCGTGGCTGGAGATTTTAACGCCAAATCCCCAGAGTGGGGTTCGCGTGTGACTGATTGGAGAGGGAGGCTAGTAGCGGAGTTCATGGCAACATGTGAACTCACAGTATGCAACATTGGACGCAAACCAACCTTTGTTAGAGGTTCCTCTCACTCGATCCTGGACCTAACAATGGCCTGCAATGCAGCGACTGGCACAGTCAAAGGCTGGAAAGTCCTCGACGAAGAGACGCTGAGTGACCACCAGTATATAGTGTACTCGATTGAGCAGGCAGCGCAGAGTAGTAGAAAACCTCATAGGTCTGGATGGATCAGCCGAAAATTCGATCGAGATGCGTTCCTGCATTGCTTAAACCTCACTATAGAAGCAGGAAACGCAGTAGACGCTGACGAACATTGTAACAAGATAACCAACAAGATTGTCGACGCCTGCGATATCGCCATGCCGAGGAAACCCACACTACAAAAACGGAAGCAGGTCTATTGGTGGTCACAAAGCATTGCGGAGCAACGTGCCAACTGCATCAGGCTGAGACGAATACTTAGACGCAAATCACGAGACGAAGACTGCACGAATGAACTCGACACGCTAAGGGAAGCAAGAAAGGCCCTGTGTAAAGCTATCGAAAAGGCAAAGTACAACGCCTGGAAGGAGACGCTGGCAGAGGTTGACCATGACCCGTGGGGAAGAGGCTACCAAATAGTAATGAAAAGAGCTACTCACGCAAACTCTTTATGCACACTTGACCACAAAAAACTGGAAACAATAGTGGAGACATTGTTCCCGAGTGATAGCGTGCCAGCCGAGAGAGGAAATTTTACTGCTCACGAAGAAATTGTCCTATTTGATAAAGAAGACCTTATCAATGCAGTAAGGAGGCTCAAGAGTGGCAAGGCACCCGGACCCGATAATGTTCCCGCAATCGCCGTGAAAACTTTCGGTGAAGCCTTCCCAGACGAGACCCTCAAGCTTATGAACTCATGCTTAGAGTCAGGGTCCTTCCCTAAGCCATGGAAGCAAGCAAAGCTTGTGCTGCTGAAAAAGCCTGGAAAGGAGATGCTCACAACACCGAATGCTTACAGACCGATCTGCCTACTTAGTCACCTGGGAAAGCTCTTCGAAAGGATGGTTTCTGATAAACTCACCAAGGAGCTTACCAGCAAAGGTGACCTCTCTGACATGCAGTTCGGGTTCAGAAAAAAGCGATCAACGGTGGACGCACTGAACGCCATTTGCAATGAGATCAGAGCAGCTAGAAGTGGCACATGGCGGACTCGAAAATTTTGTGCAGTCATCACGCTCGATGTTAAAAATGCGTTCAACTCCGCTAGATGGAACGTGATCCTGTCCGAGCTACGTAGAAGGAAAATTAACAACAAGCTGACAGCAATAATCGAGGCTTATCTGAGCCACAGGTCTATACAGTATGACACTGACATAGGCAAAGACCAAAGAACAATCACGAGAGGAGTTCCGCAGGGATCTGTGTTGGCGTCCCTGCTCTGGAATATTATGTATGACGGGGTGCTCAGAATCATTCTTCCCTCCGGATCTAAGCTAGTTGGCTTCGCTGATGACCTCACGCTCATAGTCACAGCGAAACGTGAAGAGGGGATAATGAGGCTGGGCAACCTTGCAGTGCAAAAAATAGGCGATTGGATCGAGAGCAGAGGACTGAAGATTGTACCGGAGAAAACAGAAGCTCTCCTTATCTCAGGGCGTAGGAAGCACATCCCAATCCACTTCAGCGTACAAGGCCAAAGAATTGACATAAGCAACTCTATTAGGTGCCTAGGAGTGCTACTGGACAAAAATCTTAGCTTCCTACCACACATTAAGAGAACAGCTGACAGGGCCGCAGCAAGATCACATGCCCTCGGTAGGCTAATGCCTAATATAGACGGCCCGACGAGTGTCAAAAGACGCCTTCTAGCAGGCGTAGTGCAATCTACAATTTGTTATGCAGCCCCAGTGTGGTGCCCTGGGATTAAACATGCAAGGGCCAGATTGTGCCTTGAGAGCGTCTATAGACACACGGCACTCCGAGTGGCTAGTCTGTACAAGACAGTGTCGTATGAGGCTGCTACGGTAATTGCGAATATGATCCCCATAAATATCCTAATAGATGAGATGGACCGCCGATACAAGCTGCAAAACAACCCAAATGCAACAAAGTGCCATGAAAGACTGAAGTCCTTGCACTTTTGGCAGAGTCAATGGGATAAATCAGAAAAGGGTGCTTGGACGAAAAGTTTGATCAAAGACGTTGCTAGCTGGTCCACTAGAAAATTCGGACAAACGGACTACTACGTATCCCAAGCGCTATCTGGACACGGCGTTTTCAACACCTTTCGGATGAGAATAGGAAAAGCTACGACTGAAAACTGCTGGTTTTGCGCCGAAAAAGATTCTCCGGAGCATACGCTGTTCGTGTGCAACCGATTTTGCGAGGATAGAGAAGAGGTGTCCAACAAGGTTAACGTAACTCTCTCAAAGGACAACCTGATAGAAGCGATGCTAAAGAGTGAGGATGCGTGGATACTAATCGCAAATTTAATAAAGAAGATAATGAAAACTAAAGAAAGCAGAGAAAGACAAGAGGAACAAGAAAAGCTGTTGACCGCGCAGCAAGTTTCATAATGAAGGTCATAATGTATTTTGCCTGAAGTACTCTTGTGAAATCCCAGGCAATGTACTCAATAAATTATGGCATAGGGGGGGAGGTTTTAGTCCGTAGGACCACTGAGGCAACCTCTCAGTCGTAGTCGGGCATGTGGCCACGCACGGGCGTGGCGATATCCATGAGGATTTCCTCCTCCCACGCAAAAAAAAAAAAAAAAAAAAAAAAAAAAAAAGGTTAGGTTAGGTTAGGTTAGGTTAGGTTAGGTTAGGTTAGGTTAGGTTAGGTTAGGTTAGGTTAGGTTAGGTTAGGTTCGGGACGGTGGGATGCGATGTCAGACTACCTCCTCGTGTGCCTGTCTGCTTGCCGTATTACTTCGGTAATGCGGAAAGTGGATGGGCCGGTGCATCCTGGGCATCAGTCAATAACTTCCCTTAGCGGGGATCTTGTTGGCTGATGGCTAAAAGTCTGACGTGTGGCGCTGATCCGCGTGTCCCTCTGCCCTAAGAGGACACGGTGGAGAGGCAAGAGCGAGTGGTCGCCGGCGTGCAAGCCTTTGCCGCTGGCTGTGAGAGGATGGGATTCTCCCTTCCTCTACACTTTGCTGGCTCGTAATCCCTGTGTGGTGTCGTGGTCACGTCTCACGGCCGCCAGGGACCGAGGGTCCTGCCTTAACCGGCCGGACTGCGAGGAGACAACCTCTATAAAAATCCCTAATTCTGGACACTGGGGCTACGCGGTGTCTAGATGCTCGTTCTAGAGCGGCTGGAGGGTACACCAGTCATTAGCGGCCAACCCCAGGGACTTCCCGCCCCCCTGGGTGTATTAGGGTTATCAGGGTACAGGGGGCACTGCCCTGATGGACTGTTTATATCCCCCATAATCGTGGGAATCAAATGTCTAATTTAAAAACAAATATATCGGGAGAGGAGGACGCTGGCACTGCGCTGTCAGCGTCAAAAAATAAAGTGGTGTCGCGCAGCCGCGCCTTGCGTGCTGCCAAACGCGCAGCGCCACATACAGCGGAGTCGGACTCTGGCGGCTCGTCCTCGGACGAAGCGGTCAGGGATAGGAGTAGAAGCGCTGGCAGCAATGCCAGCGCGAAAAGAGGTAGGGGGCGCCCGCCCACTACCTATGAATACGTTGGATTAGCCAAAGCTAAGGCAGAGGCTAACCAACAAAAAAGAGAGGAGCTCAAGCTCCGTCAGGAGGAAGAGCTCCTCCAGGTAGTGGCGGTCGCCCAAAAATGCAGGGCGGCAAATACGGTGACATCTGCGGCGGCGTCCGAGGAAGAGGACGCCACCGTGGATGCCATTAAAAAACTGGCGAAAAAAGAGGTGGACGCGATTAGGGAAATCGCCATTCATTCAGGGAACCTCAAGGGCACCTTTGTAAGGGCCCTTAAGGATGCGGCTGTATCCCTAGAAGGAATGGTTGAAACCCTAAGCAATCGCTCCAACTCCGATGAGACGAGGAGGCTGCAGGCGGAAAACAACCGCCTGCAGTCAGAATTAAATGAGTTGAAAAAGGACGTGGCGGCGATGCGCGAGGAGATGGGGCGCCTTAAGGGTGCGACCACTCCCGCGCCTGTGCCCGCACTGTGCCGCCGCTCAGGACTTGTTTGTCCATAGCGCGGCGCAGTGGTTAATCGATATAGCCGTGGCCACCGAGCCCTACTTTGTCCCTTCAGCCGACAACTGGCTGGGGGACTTAACGGGTTCGGTGGCCATAAACTTTGCAGTGTACGCCGGTGCCCCGTCTCTCGTTGCACTCGCGAGAGGCCAGGGGTACGCGGCTGCACAATGGGGGGAAACCGTAGTGCTGGGGGTGTACTTCTCACCTAACAGGAGTGTCGCAGAATTCGAGTTATATTTGGGCGAGGTGGCCAACGTGATCCAGCGTGCCTCGCCCAAACCAGTGGTTATGATGGGGGACCTCAACGCCAAGTCAACGGCTTGGGGTTCCCCCAGAAATAACGAGAGAGGCGACACTCTTGAGGAGTGGGCGATAGTGACCGGCCTGTCTATACTTAATAGAGGGTCGGTCAACACGTGCGTGCGACAGGGGGGCGGGTCGATTGTTGATATATCGTTTGCCAGCCCTTCTGTCGCTCAGCGAGTCTGTCACTGGCGAGTGATGGAGGAGGTTGAGACGCTATCGGACCATAGGTACGTCCGATTCGACGTCTCCCCCTCCCCTCAAGTGGCAGACAACTATCGCCCGCAGCGAGGCACCCCAGCATTTCCCAGATGGGCGTTCAAACGAGTACAAAAGGATCTCTTGGTGGAGGCCGCTTTGGTCCAAGCCTGGAATGCCGAGGCACGACAGGACATCGGGGGAGAGGAGGGAGCTGAATGGTTCCGGGGCGCAATGACGCAAGTCTGCGACGCGTCGATGCCCCGGATAAAGTCCCTTCCTCGCAAGCGGCAAGCGTACTGGTGGAACTCTGCCGTCGCAGCACTCCGCATGGAGTGCATTGCGGCGCGCAGACAGTACTCCAGACGCTACCGCCGCGGTACCCCTGATGTGACCATTGTGGCACAGCTGTACGAGGCATATAGAGAAAAGAGAAGAGCTCTACAGCTGTCCATCAAGAGAGCCAAAGCTCAGGCAAGGGAAGAGCTCCTGGAGGGTCTTAACGCGGATCCGTGGGGGCGCCCGTATAAAATGGTTCGCAATAAGCTGAAATCATGGGCGCCTCCACTGACACAGACCCTTCAGCCTCAAGTGCTCGAAAAGGTTGTGTCCGCTCTGTTCCCAAACAGAGCGGATCACACGCCTCCATCGATGGGACGTAGACCCCTGATGGAGGAGAGCCTTGAGGCGCCGGAAATAACGCCGGCGGAGTTCGACCTGTCCGTGGGAAGAATCCGGAGCAACAAAGCTCCGGGTCCAGATGGAATCCCCGGACGTGCCTGGGCCATGTCGATGAACGCCCTAGGGACCCGACTCTGTAGGTATTTTAACTCTTGCCTGGAGTCGGGACGGTTTCCCCGGATTTGGAAGACAGGCAGACTCGTGCTTATCAAGAAGGAGGGTCGCCCTGCAGAATCTCCCTCAGCGTACCGCCCCATCGTGCTGCTCGACGAGGTCGGCAAACTATTCGAAAGAATTATTGCCGGCCGTATCGTCGGGCAGCTAAGCTCGGTAGGGCCGGACTTAAGTAGTGTGCAATATGGCTTTCGAGGAGGCCGCTCTACGGTTGACGCCATAGAGCGCGTCAAGAGCCTCTCGGAAGCCGTAGTCGCCCAGGGTGGAGTGGCGCTGGCAGTGTCATTAGACATTGCCAACGCTTTCAACACACTCCCCTGGGCGTGCATCGGGGAGGCATTGAAATATCACAAAATGCCTCCCTACTTACAGAGGATAGTCCGGTCGTACTTGAGCGACAGGTATATTACATACGAGGGGCGGTCTGGAGAGATCGTGCTGAGGGAGATGGTGTGCGGTGTTCCACAGGGGTCTGTCTTAGGACCACTCCTGTGGAACATCGGGTACGACTACGTACTGCGGGGCGCACTTCCCCGGGGCCTGAGTGTCACGTGCTATGCCGATGACACTCTGGTTTTAGCCCGGGGAAGATCTTTCGAGGAGTCTGCCTGTCTGAGTAAACTAGGAGTTGCGCTGGTCGTCGGCAGGATTAGGATGCTGGGACTGGAGGTGGCGCTGCATAAGACTGAGGCCATTTGTTTTCATGGGCCTCGTCGTGCGCCGCCTCGCGGTTCCAGCATCACCATAGAGGGAACCACAATCGAGGTCGGGTCCACAATGAAGTGCTTGGGACTCGTCCTCGACAGCCGTTGGAGCTTCCGCGAGCACTTTGCGGGTCTGGCCCCGAAACTCATGGGTGCAGCGGGCGCGCTTAGTCGCCTGCTCCCCAACGTGGGTGGGCCAGATGCCGCAACTCGCCGTCTTTATTTAGGAGTGGTCCGGTCGATGGCCCTTTACGGGGCACCCGTCTGGGCGTACACCCTGGCGGACAAGTCAGTGGCGCAGCTGCGAAAGTCGCAGCGCGTCATGGCCGTCAGGGTGATCAGAGGGTACCGGACCATCTCATATGAGGCGGCGTGTGCACTGGCAGGGTCCCCACCGTGGGACATAGAGGCGAAGGTCTGCGCGGACATGTACGAACTCCGCGCAGACGAACCTGCCAGGGTGCGGAGGCTCCTGTCTCGACGGGAAGTTTTTAGATTGTGGAGCGAGAGGCTGGCGACACCAACTGCCGGCCTCCGAACCGTCGAGGCAGTTCGCCCTGTACTCAAGAAGTGGGCGAACAGGCGGCAAGGTTCCCTCACCTTCCGGTTAACGCAAGTACTTTCCGGGCATGGATGCTTCGGAAAGTACCTCTGCAAAATAGCCGGAAGGGAGCCGACGACCAGATGCAACGAGTGTGGAGACTGCGACGAGGACACGGCGCAGCACAACCTAGAGGAATGTCCAGCATGGACACTGCTGCGCCGCGACTTCGTCGCAGAGGTGGGGACGAATGACCTCTCGCTACCAGCCGTCATCAAGGCTATGATGACTAGCGAGAGGTCATGGAATGCGGCCGTCTCCTTCTGTGAGTCTATAATGCTCCAGAAGGAGACCGCGGAGAGGGAGCGGGAGAGATCCCAGGACGCTTCCTCCAACCGCCGCGTCAGAGCCAGGATCCCGAGGAGAGTGACATTTGCCTCTCCTCTCGTTCCCACCTAGCCCCGCGGGCGGCAGTCATGGAGGTGACTGTCGCCCATTTACATTTACATCCAGAGGCGGGGCCCAGAGGCAGCGCGCGCGTGTTCCCGCGCGCGCCTCAATACATTGAAATAGAGTGTTCAGGAGAGGGATCATCTTCTCTATCCCTCTCCTGAAACCCGGGAGGGGCCCGTTCGTTAAAAGAACGGGCCAGCGTCGGCGGAGTTACGGCGTTATTTCGAGAGAGAACCCGTGCTCCGCCAATTATGGCGACCGGAGGAACACCGCGGGGGTTTTAGTGGGTGCAACTCCCACACTACCCGTCCCCTTCCTCCAAAGGGGGCGGGTGTCCAGAGATTTCCCCCGCGCAACAAAAAAAAAAAAAAAAAAAAAAAAAAAAAAAAAAGGTTGATTTCCTGGCAGGGTCCCCCCCGTGGGACATAGAGGCGAAGGTCTGCGCGGACATGTACGAACTCCGCGCAGACGAACCTGCCAGGGTGCGGAGGCTCCTGTCTCGACGGGAAGTCTTCAGATTGTGGAGCGAGAGGCTGGCGACACCAACTGCCGGCCTCCGAACCGTCGAGGCAGTTCGCCCTGTACTTAAGAAGTGGGCGAACAGGCGGCATGGTTCCCTCACCTTCCGGTTAACGCAAGTACTTTCCGGGCATGGATGCTTCGGAAAGTACCTCTGCAAAATAGCCGGAAGGGAGCCGACGACCAGATGCAACGAGTGTGGAGACTGCGACGAGGACACGGCGCAGCACAACCTAGAGGAATGTCCAGCATGGACTCTGCTGCGCCGCGACTTCGTCGCAGAGGTGGGGACGAATGACCTCTCGCTACCAGCCGTCATCAAGGCTATGATGACTAGCGAGAGGTCATGGAGTGCGGCCGTCTCCTTCTGTGAGTCTATAATGCTCCAGAAGGAGACCGCGGAGAGGGAGCGGGAGAGATCCCAGGACGCTCCCTCCAACCGCCGCGTCAGAGCCAGGATCCCGAGGAGAGTGACATTCGCCTCTCCTCTCGTTCCCACCTAGCCCCGCGGGCGGCAGTCATGGAGGTGACTGTCGCCCATTCACATCAAGAGGCGGGGCACAGAGGCAGCGCGCGCGTGTTCCCGCGCGCGCCTCAATACATTGAAATAGAGTGTTCAGGAGAGGGATCATCTTCTCTATCCCTCTCCTGAAACCCGGGAGGGGCCCGTTCGTTAAAAGAACGGGCCAGCGTCGGCGGAGTTACGGCGTTATTTCGAAAGAGAACCCGTGCTCCGTCAATTATGGCGACCGGAGGAACACCGCGGGGGTTTTAGTGGGTGCAACTCCCACACTACCCGTCCCCTTCCTCCAAAGGGGGCGGGTGTCCAGAGATTTCCCCCGCGCAACAAAAAAAAAAAAAAAAAAAAAAAAGGTTCGGGACGGTTTCCCCGTATTTGGAAGACAGGCAGACTCGTTCTGATCAAGAAGGAAGGTCGTCCCGCAGAATCTCCCTCAGCGTACCGCCCCATCGTGCTGCTCGACGAGGTCGGCAAACTATTCGAAAGAATTATTGCTGGCCGTATCGTCGGGCAGCTAAGCTCGGTAGGGCCGGACTTAAGTAGTGTGCAATATGGCTTTCGAGGAGGCCGCTCTACGGTTGACGCCATAGAGCGCGTCAAGAGCCTCTCGGAAGCCGTAGTCGCCCAGGGTGGAGTGGCGCTGGCAGTGTCATTAGACATTGCCAACGCTTTCAACACACTCCCCTGGGCGTGCATCGGGGAGGCATTAAAATATCACAGAATGCCTCCCTACTTACAGAGGATAGTCCGGTCGTACTTGAGCGACAGGTACATCACATACGAGGGGCGGTCTGGAGAGATCGTGTTGAGGGAGATGGTGTGCGGTGTTCCACAGGGGTCTGTCTTAGGACCACTCCTGTGGAACATCGGGTACGACTACGTACTGCGGGGCGCACTTCCCCGGGGCCTGAGTGTCACGTGCTATGCCGATGACACTCTGGTTTTAGCCCGGGGAAGATCTTTCGAGGAGTCTGCCTGTCTGGGTAAATTAGGAGTTACGCTGGTCGTCGGCAGGATTAGGATGCTGGGACTGGAGGTGGCGCTGCATAAGACTGAGGCCATTTGTTTTCATGGGCCTCGTCGTGCGCCGCCTCGCGGTTCCAGCATCACCATAGAGGGAACCACAATCGGGGTCGGGTCCACAATGAAGTACTTGGGACTCGTCCTCGACAGCCGTTGGAGCTTCCGCGAGCACTTTGCGGGTCTGGCCCCGAAACTCATGGGTGCAGCGGGCGCACTTAGTCGCCTGCTCCCCAACGTGGGTGGGCCAGATGCCGCAACTCGCCGTCTGTATTTAGGAGTGGTCCGGTCGATGGCCCTATACGGGGCACCCGTCTGGGCGTACACCCTGGCGGACAAGTCAGTGGCGCAGCTGCGAAAGTCGCAGCGCGTCATGGCCGTCAGGGTGATCAGAGGGTACCGGACCATCTCATATGAGGCGGCGTGTGCACTGGCAGGGTCCCCCCCGTGGGACATAGAGGCGAAGGTCTGCGCGGACATGTACGAACTCCGCGCAGACGAACCTGCCAGGGTGCGGAGGCTCCTGTCTCGACGGGAAGTCTTTAGATTGTGGAGCGAGAGGCTGGCGACACCAACTGCCGGCCTCCGAACCGTCGAGGCAGTTCGCCCTGTACTTAAGAAGTGGGCGAACAGGCGGCATGGTTCCCTCACCTTCCGGTTAACGCAAGTACTTTCCGGGCATGGATGCTTCGGAAAGTACCTCTGCAAAATAGCCGGAAGGGAGCCGACGACCAGATGCAACGAGTGTGGAGACTGCGACGAGGACACGGCGCAGCACAACCTAGAGGAATGTCCAGCATGGACACTGCTGCGCCGCGACTTCGTCGCAGAGGTGGGGACGAATGACCTCTCGCTACCAGCCGTCATCAAGGCTATGATGACTAGCGAGAGGTCATGGAGTGCGGCCGTCTCCTTCTGTGAGTCTATAATGCTCCAGAAGGAGACCGCGGAGAGGGAGCGGGAGAGATCCCAGGACGCTCCCTCCAACCGCCGCGTCAGAGCCAGGATCCCGAGGAGAGTGACATTCGCCTCTCCTCTCGTTCCCACCTAGCCCCGCGGGCGGCAGTCATGGAGGTGACTGTCGCCCATTCACATCAAGAGGCGGGGCACAGAGGCAGCGCGCGCGTGTTCCCGCGCGCGCCTCAATACATTGAAATAGAGTGTTCAGGAGAGGGATCATCTTCTCTATCCCTCTCCTGAAACCCGGGAGGGGCCCGTTCGTTAAAAGAACGGGCCAGCGTCGGCGGAGTTACGGCGTTATTTCGAAAGAGAACCCGTGCTCCGTCAATTATGGCGACCGTAGGAACACCGCGGGGGTTTTAGTGGGTGCAACTCCCACACTACCCGTCCCCTTCCTCCAAAGGGGGCGGGTGTCCAGAGATTTCCCCCGCGCAACAAAAAAAAAAAAAAAAAAAAAAAAAAAAAAAAAAAAAAAAGGTTCGGGACGGTTTCCCCGTATTTGGAAGACAGGCAGACTCGTTCTGATCAAGAAGGAAGGTCGTCCCGCAGAATCTCCCTCAGCGTACCGCCCCATCGTGCTGCTCGACGAGGTCGGCAAACTATTCGAAAGAATTATTGCTGGCCGTATCGTCGGGCAGCTAAGCTCGGTAGGGCCGGACTTAAGTAGTGTGCAATATGGCTTTCGAGGAGGCCGCTCTACGGTTGACGCCATAGAGCGCGTCAAGAGCCTCTCGGAAGCCGTAGTCGCCCAGGGTGGAGTGGCGCTGGCAGTGTCATTAGACATTGCCAACGCTTTCAACACACTCCCCTGGGCGTGCATCGGGGAGGCATTAAAATATCACAGAATGCCTCCCTACTTACAGAGGATAGTCCGGTCGTACTTGAGCGACAGGTATATTACATACGAGGGGCGGTCTGGAGAGATCGTGCTGAGGGAGATGGTGTGCGGTGTTCCACAGGGGTCTGTCTTAGGACCACTCCTGTGGAACATCGGGTACGACTACGTACTGCGGGGCGCACTTCCCCGGGGCCTGAGTGTCACGTGCTATGCCGATGATACTCTGGTTTTAGCCCGGGGAAGATCTTTCGAGGAGTCTGCCTGTCTAGGTAAACTAGGAGTTACGCTGGTCGTCGGCAGGATTAGGATGCTGGGACTGGAGGTGGCGCTGCATAAGACTGAGGCCATTTGCTTTCATGGGCCTCGTCGTGCGCCGCCTCGCGGTTCCAGCATCACCATAGAGGGAACTACAATCGAGGTCGGGTCCACAATGAAGTACTTGGGACTCGTCCTCGACAGCCGTTGGAGCTTCCGCGAGCACTTTGCGGGTCTGGCCCCGAAACTCATGGGTGCAGCGGGCGCACTTAGTCGCCTGCTCCCCAACGTGGGTGGGCCAGATGCCGCAACTCGCCGTCTTTATTTAGGAGTGGTCCGGTCGATGGCCCTTTACGGGGCACCCGTCTGGGCGTACACCCTGGCGGACAAGTCAGTGGCGCAGCTGCGAAAGTCGCAGCGCGTCATGGCCGTCAGGGTGATCAGAGGGTACCGGACCATCTCATATGAGGCGGCGTGTGCACTGGCAGGGTCCCCACCGTGGGACATAGAGGCGAAGGTCTGCGCGGACATGTACGAACTCCGCGCAGACGAACCTGCCAGGGTGCGGAGGCTCCTGTCTCGACGGGAAGTTTTCAGATTGTGGAGCGAGAGGCTGGCGACACCAACTGCCGGCCTCCGAACCGTCGAGGCAGTTCGCCCTGTACTCAAGAAGTGGGCGAACAGGCGGCAAGGTTCCCTCACCTTCCGGTTAACGCAGGTACTTTCCGGGCATGGATGCTTCGGAAAGTACCTCTGCAAAATAGCCGGAAGGGAGCCGACGACCAGATGCAACGAGTGTGGAGACTGCGACGAGGACACGGCGCAGCACAACCTAGAGGAATGTCCAGCATGGACACTGCTGCGCCGCGACTTCGTCGCAGAGGTGGGGACGAATGACCTCTCGCTACCAGCCGTCATCAAGGCTATGATGACTAGCGAGAGGTCATGGAATGCGGCCGTCTCCTTCTGTGAGTCTATAATGCTCCAGAAGGAGACCGCGGAGAGGGAGCGGGAGAGATCCCAGGACGCTCCCTCCAACCGCCGCGTCAGAGCCAGGATTCCGAGGAGAGTGACATTTGCCTCTCCTCTCGTTCCCACCTAGCCCCGCGGGCGGCAGTCATGGAGGTGACTGCCGCCCATTCACATCAAGAGGCGGGGCCCAGAGGCAGCGCGCGCGTGTTCCCGCGCGCGCCTCAATACATTGAAATAGAGTGTTCAGGAGAGGGATCATCTTCTCTATCCCTCTCCTGAAACCCGGGAGGGGCCCGTTCGTTAAAAGAACGGGCCAGCGTCGGCGGAGTTACGCACTGCGGCCATAGTTTTAACTCTGCTGCCAGGTGCAGAGGAGGCTGGCTTCACCTATGATAAAATCATAGGTGAAGCCAAGAGCAAGATTTCGCCGGAGCTTGTGGGCCCTATTGGCCTACGGTTCCGGCAAGCCATCACGGGCGCACGCATACTGGAGGTGCCCGGAGCCGATGGTAGTGACCGAGCAGACGCGCTCGCGCAGAGGATCCGTGAGATCCTCCCAGCGGAGCGCGTCCGTGTCGACAGGCCCACGAAGTGCGTAGACTTACGCATTTCGGAGCTAGACGACTCGGTCACTGCCGAGGAGGTAATAGCCGCCCTTGCTAAAACGGGCGGCTGTCCGGAGGGGCAAATTAAAGCTGGAGTGGTCCGCTTTAACCCCTCTGGAATGGGTGCCATCTGGGCAAAGTGCCCCGTGGTGGCCGCGAAGAAGTTGGGAAGTCGATTGTTGGTGGGGTGGTCCTCAGCACGTACAACCGTGCTAGAGAGGGCCCCCCTGCGTTGCGTCCGCTGCATGGAGGTTGGCCATGTGGGAGCGAGATGCAACGCACCTGTCGACCGCAGCAATGAGTGTATGCGCTGCGGTCGGGAGGGCCATCGATCGGCCATGTGCTCCGCCGACAAGCCGCACTGCGTACTTTGCGCAGCGGCTGGCAAGCCGGCGGAGCATCGAGTAGGAGCAAAGAGGTGCGCTTACCTTAAAAAGCGCACCTCACAAAAGAAGGATGCCAGGGAGGAGGCGATGAGTACAGACCAAAATGGACAATAAAGCTCGTCGCCTTCTCCTTGGGAATCTTAACCACTGTGCCGCCGCTCAGGACTTGTTTGTCCATAGCGCGGCGCAGTGGTTAATCGATATAGCCGTGGCCACCGAGCCCTACTTTGTCCCTTCAGCCGACAACTGGCTGGGGGACTTAACGGGTTCGGTGGCCATAAACTTTGCAGTGTACGCCGGTGCCCCGTCTCTCGTTGCACTCGCGAGAGGCCAGGGGTACGCGGCTGCACAATGGGGGGAAACCGTAGTGCTGGGGGTGTACTTCTCACCTAACAGGAGTGTCGCAGAATTCGAGTTATATTTGGGCGAGGTGGCCAACGTGATCCAGCGTGCCTCGCCCAAACCAGTGGTTATGATGGGGGACCTCAACGCCAAGTCAACGGCTTGGGGTTCCCCCAGAAATAACGAGAGAGGCGACACTCTTGAGGAGTGGGCGATAGTGACCGGCCTGTCTATACTTAATAGAGGGTCGGTCAACACGTGCGTGCGACAGGGGGGCGGGTCGATTGTTGATATATCGTTTGCCAGCCCTTCTGTCGCTCAGCGAGTCTGTCACTGGCGAGTGATGGAGGAGGTTGAGACGCTATCGGACCATAGGTGAGTCCGATTCGACGTCTCCCCCTCCCCTCAAGTGGCAGACAACTATCGCCCGCAGCGAGGCACCCCAGCATTTCCCAGATGGGCGTTCAAACGAGTACAAAAGGATCTCTTGGTGGAGGCCGCTTTGGTCCAAGCCTGGAATGCCGAGGCACGACAGGACATCGGGGGAGAGGGGGGAGCTGAATGGTTCCGGGGCGCAATGACGCAAGTCTGCGACGCGTCGATGCCCCGGATAAAGTCCCTTCCTCGCAAGCGGCAAGCGTACTGGTGGAACTCTGCCGTCGCAGCACTCCGCATGGAGTGCATTGCGGCGCGCAGACAGTACTCCAGACGCTACCGCCGCGGTACCCCTGATGTGACCATTGTGGCACAGCTGTACGAGGCATATAGAGAAAAGAGAAGAGCTCTACAGCTGTCCATCAAGAGAGCCAAAGCTCAGGCAAGGGAAGAGCTCCTGGAGGGTCTTAACGCGGATCCGTGGGGGCGCCCGTATAAAATGGTTCGCAATAAGCTGAAATCATGGGCGCCTCCACTGACACAGACCCTTCAGCCTCAAGTGCTCGAAAAGGTTGTGTCCGCTCTGTTCCCAAACAGAGCGGATCACACGCCTCCATCGATGGGACGTAGACCCCTGATGGAGGAGAGCCTTGAGGCGCCGGAAATAACGCCGGCGGAGTTCGACCTGTCCGTGGGAAGAATCCGGAGCAACAAAGCTCCGGGTCCAGATGGAATCCCCGGACGTGCCTGGGCCATGTCGATGAACGCCCTAGGGACCCGACTCTGTAGGTATTTTAACTCTTGCCTGGAGTCGGGACGGTTTCCCCGGATTTGGAAGACAGGCAGACTCGTGCTTATCAAGAAGGAGGGTCGCCCTGCAGAATCTCCCTCAGCGTACCGCCCCATCGTGCTGCTCGACGAGGTCGGCAAACTATTCGAAAGAATTATTGCCGGCCGTATCGTCGGGCAGCTAAGCTCGGTAGGGCCGGACTTAAGTAGTGTGCAATATGGCTTTCGAGGAGGCCGCTCTACGGTTGACGCCATAGAGCGCGTCAAGAGCCTCTCGGAAGCCGTAGTCGCCCAGGGTGGAGTGGCGCTGGCAGTGTCATTAGACATTGCCAACGCTTTCAACACACTCCCCTGGGCGTGCATCGGGGAGGCATTGAAATATCACAAAATGCCTCCCTACTTACAGAGGATAGTCCGGTGCAGCGGGCGCGCTTAGTCGCCTGCTCCCCAACGTGGGTGGGCCAGATGCCGCAACTCGCCGTCTTTATTTAGGAGTGGTCCGGTCGATGGCCCTTTACGGGGCACCCGTCTGGGCGTACACCCTGGCGGACAAGTCAGTGGCGCAGCTGCGAAAGTCGCAGCGCGTCATGGCCGTCAGGGTGATCAGAGGGTACCGGACCATCTCATATGAGGCGGCGTGTGCACTGGCAGGGTCCCCACCGTGGGACATAGAGGCGAAGGTCTGCGCGGACATGTACGAACTCCGCGCAGACGAACCTGCCAGGGTGCGGAGGCTCCTGTCTCGACGGGAAGTTTTTAGATTGTGGAGCGAGAGGCTGGCGACACCAACTGCCGGCCTCCGAACCGTCGAGGCAGTTCGCCCTGTACTCAAGAAGTGGGCGAACAGGCGGCAAGGTTCCCTCACCTTCCGGTTAACGCAAGTACTTTCCGGGCATGGATGCTTCGGAAAGTACCTCTGCAAAATAGCCGGAAGGGAGCCGACGACCAGATGCAACGAGTGTGGAGACTGCGACGAGGACACGGCGCAGCACAACCTAGAGGAATGTCCAGCATGGACACTGCTGCGCCGCGACTTCGTCGCAGAGGTGGGGACGAATGACCTCTCGCTACCAGCCGTCATCAAGGCTATGATGACTAGCGAGAGGTCATGGAATGCGGCCGTCTCCTTCTGTGAGTCTATAATGCTCCAGAAGGAGACCGCGGAGAGGGAGCGGGAGAGATCCCAGGACGCTTCCTCCAACCGCCGCGTCAGAGCCAGGATCCCGAGGAGAGTGACATTTGCCTCTCCTCTCGTTCCCACCTAGCCCCGCGGGCGGCAGTCATGGAGGTGACTGTCGCCCATTTACATTTACATCCAGAGGCGGGGCCCAGAGGCAGCGCGCGCGTGTTCCCGCGCGCGCCTCAATACATTGAAATAGAGTGTTCAGGAGAGGGATCATCTTCTCTATCCCTCTCCTGAAACCCGGGAGGGGCCCGTTCGTTAAAAGAACGGGCCAGCGTCGGCGGAGTTACGGCGTTATTTCGAGAGAGAACCCGTGCTCCGCCAATTATGGCGACCGGAGGAACACCGCGGGGGTTTTAGTGGGTGCAACTCCCACACTACCCGTCCCCTTCCTCCAAAGGGGGCGGGTGTCCAGAGATTTCCCCCGCGCAACAAAAAAAAAAAAAAAAAAAAAAAAAAAAAAAAAAAGGTTGATTTCCTGGCAGGGTCCCCTCCGTGGGACATTGAGGCTAAAGTCTGCGCGGATATGTATGAAATCCGCGCAGACGAACCTGCCAGGGTGCGGAGGCTCCTGTCTCGACAGGAAACACTGCGTATGTAGAACGAGAGGCTGGCAACTCCATCTGCTGGCCTCCGAACTGTCGAGGCAGTTCGCCCAGTACTAAAGAAGTGGGCGAACAGGCGGCACGGTTCCCTCACCTTCCGGCTGACGCAAGTGCTTTCCGGGCATGGCTGCTTCGGAAAGTACCTCTGCAAGATAGCCGGGAGGGAGCCGACGACCAGATGTCACGAATGTGGAAACTGCGACGAAGACACGGCGCAGCACAACTTGGAGGAATGTCCTGCTTGGACATTGCTGCGCCGAGAATTCGTCGCAGAGGTGGGGACGAATGACCTCTCGCTACCAGCCGTTATCAAGGCTATGGTGTCTAGCGAGGGGTCATGGAATGCGGCCGTCTCCTTCTGTGAAGCTATCATGCTCCAGAAGGAGACCGCGGAGAGGGAGCGGGAAAGATCCCAAGATGCTCCCTCTATCCGCCGCGGAAGAGCCGGTATCCGGAGGAGAGTGCGATTCGCCTCTCCTCCCGCCCCCACCTAACCCCGTCGGCGGCAGTCCAGGAGGGGACTGCCGCCATACACACCTTAGAGACGGGGTCAGAGGCAGCGCGCGCTGTGTTCCCGCGCGCGCCTCACAACTGAGATCAGAGTGCGCAGGAGAGTAACATCGACTCTCCTGCAAAAAGAGGGGCCCGTTCGGTGGGAGAACGGGCCAGCGTCGGCGGAGTTACGCGGGACTGCGAAAGTGAACTCCGTGCTCCGCCAGACGAACGGAGGAACACCGCGAGGGTTTTTAGTCGGTGCAAGCCCGACACTCCCCGCCACCCCTCCCTCCTCGGGTGGCGGGCGTCCGTTAGGGATTTTCCCTCGCGTTACCAAAAAAAAAAAAAAAAAAAAAAAAAAGGTTAGGTTGATTGTGGAGCGAGAGGCTGGCGACACCAACTGCCGGCCTCCGAACCGTCGAGGCAGTTCGCCCTGTACTCAAGAAGTGGGCGAACAGGCGGCAAGGTTCCCTCACCTTCCGGTTAACGCAGGTACTTTCCGGGCACGGATGCTTCGGAAAGTACCTCTGCAAAATAGCCGGAAGGGAGCCGACGACCAGATGCAACGAGTGTGGAGACTGCGACGAGGACACGGCGCAGCACAACCTAGAGGAATGTCCAGCATGGACACTGCTGCGCCGCGACTTCGTCGCAGAGGTGGGGACGAATGACCTCTCGCTACCAGCCTTCATCAAGGCTATGATGACTAGCGAGAGGTCATGGAATGCGGCCGTCTCCTTCTGTGAGTCTATAATGCTCCAGAAGGAGACCGCGGAGAGGGAGCGGGAGAGATCCCAGGACGCTCCCTCCAACCGCCGCGTCAGAGCCAGGATCCCGAGGAGAGTGACGTTCGCCTCTCCTCTCGTTCCCACCTAGCCCCGCGGGCGGCAGTCATGGAGGTGACTGTCGCCCATTCACATCAAGAGGCGGGGCCCAGAGGCAGCGCGCGCGTGTTCCCGCGCGCGCCTCAATACATTGAAATAGAGTGCTCAGGAGAGGGATCATCTTCTCTATCCCTCTCCTGAAACCCGGGAGGGGCCCGTTCGTTAAAAGAACGGGCCAGCGTCGGCGGAGTTACGGCGTTATTTCGAAAGAGAACCCGTGCTCCGTCAATTATGGCGACCGGAGGAACACCGCGGGGGTTTTAGTGGGTGCAACTCCCACACTACCCGTCCCCTTCCTCCAAAGGGGGCGGGTGTCCAGCGATTTCCCCCGCGCAACAAAAAAAAAAAAAAAAAAAAAAAAAAAAGGTTAGGTTAGGTTAGGTTAGGTTAGGTTAGGTTAGGTTAGGTTAGGTTAGGTTAGGTTAGGTTAGGTTAGGTTAGGTTGGGATACCATCGCCCAGGGTGGAGTGAGTTTGGCGGTGTCCTTAGACATCACCAATGCTTTCAACTCACTCCCCTGGGCATGCATCAGGGAGGCATTGCAATACCATCGCATGCCTCCCTACATTCAGAGGATAGTCCGGTCCTACCTGAGCGAAAGGTACATTATGTACGAGGGGCGGAACGGTAACATCGTTCGGAGGGAGATGGTGTGCGGTGTTCCTCAGGGGTCTGTCTTAGGACCACTCCTGTGGAACATCGGATACGACTTCGTGCTGCGGGGCGCACTTCCCCGAGGCCTGAGCATCACCTGCTACGCAGATGACACGCTCGTAATGGCCCGGGGAAGTACCTATGAGGAGTCTGCTCGTCTTGCCACTCTAGGAGTGACACTGGTCGTCGGCAGAATAGCGATGCTGGGACTGGAGGTGGCGCTGCACAAGACTGAGGCCATATGTTTTCATGGGCCTCGTCGTGCGCCACCCCGCGGGTCCAGCATCGTTATTGAGGGAACACGTATCGAGGTCGGGTCAACCATGAAGTACTTGGGACTCGTCCTCGATAGCCGCTGGAGCTTCCGCGAACACTTTGCGGGTCTGGCCCCGAAACTCATGGGGGCAGCGGGCGCACTTAGTCGCCTGCTCCCCAACTTGGGTGGGCCAGACACCGCAGCTCGCCGTCTCTACTTAGGAGTGGTCCGGTCAATGGCCCTATACGGGGCCCCGATTTGGGCCTACACCCTGACGAGCAAATCTGCCGCGCTGTTGAGAAAATCACAGCGCGTCATGGCCGTCAGGGTGATACGTGGCTACCGGACCATCTCGTGCGAGGCGGCGTGTGTCCTGGCAGGGTCCCCTCCGTGGGACATTGAGGCTAAAGTCTGCGCGGATATGTATGAAATCCGCGCAGACGAACCTGCCAGGGTGCGGAGGCTCCTGTCTCGACAGGAAACACTGCGTATGTGGAACGAGAGGCTGGCAACTCCATCTGCTGGCCTCCGAACTGTCGAGGCAGTTCGCCCAGTACTGAAGAAGTGGGCGAACAGGCGGCACGGTTCCCTCACCTTCCGGCTGACGCAAGTGCTTTCCGGGCATGGCTGCTTCGGAAAGTACCTCTGCAAGATAGCCGGGAGGGAGCCGACGACCAGATGTCACGAATGTGGAAACTGCGACGAAGACACGGCGCAGCACAACTTGGAGGAATGTCCTGCTTGGACATTGCTGCGCCGAGAATTCGTCGCAGAGGTGGGGACGAATGACCTCTCGCTACCAGCCGTTATCAAGGCTATGGTGTCTAGCGAGGGGTCATGGAATGCGGCCGTCTCCTTCTGTGAAGCTATCATGCTCCAGAAGGAGACCGCGGAGAGGGAGCGGGAAAGATCCCAAGATGCTCCCTCTATCCGCCGCGGAAGAGCCGGTATCCGGAGGAGAGTGCGATTCGCCTCTCCTCCCGCCCCCACCTAACCCCGTCGGCGGCAGTCCAGGAGGGGACTGCCGCCATACACACCTTAGAGACGGGGTCAGAGGCAGCGCGCGCTGTGTTCCCGCGCGCGCCTCACAACTGAGATCAGAGTGCGCAGGAGAGTAACATCGACTCTCCTGCAAAAAGAGGGGCCCGTTCGGTGGGAGAACGGGCCAGCGTCGGCGGAGTTACGCGGGACTGCGAAAGTGAACTCCGTGCTCCGCCAGACGAACGGAGGAACACCGCGAGGGTTTTTAGTCGGTGCAAGCCCGACACTCCCCGCCACCCCTCCCTCCTCGGGTGGCGGGCGTCCGTTAGGGATTTTCCCTCGCGTTACCAAAAAAAAAAAAAAAAAAAAAAAAAAAAAAAAAGGTTAGGTTGGGATTAGGTTAGGTTAGGTTTTTTTTTTTTTAAAAAAAAAAAAAGGTTAGGTTGGGATGCGATTGGGATGCGATGTCAGACTACCTCCTCGTGTGCCTGTCTGCTTGCCGTATTACTTCGGTAATGCGGAAAGCGGATGGGCCGGTGCATCCTGGGCATCAGTCAATAACTTCCCTTAACGGGGATCTTGTTGGCTGATGGCTAAAAGTCTGACGTGTGGCGCTGATCCGCGTGTCCCTCTGCTCTCGGAGGACACTGTGGAGAGGCAAGAGCGAGTGGTCGCCGGCGTGCAAGCCTTTGCCGCTGGCGGTGAGAGGATGGGATTCTCCCTTCCTCTACACTTTGCTGGCTCGTAATCCCTGTGTGGTGTCGTGGTCACGTCTCACGGCCGCCAGGGACCGAGGGTCCTGCCTTGACTGGCCGGACTGCGAGGAGACAACCTCTATAAAAATCCCTAATTCTGGACACTGGGGCTACGCGGTGTCTAGATGCTCGTTCTAGAGCGGCTGGAGGGTACACCAGTCATTAGCGGCCAACCCCAGGGACTTCCCGCCCCCCTGGGTGTATTAGGGTTATCAGGGTACAGGGGGCACTGCCCTGATGGACTGTTTATTTCCCCCATAATCGTGGGAATCTTATGGAAAATTTTAAAACCAAATTATCGGATGAGGAGGACGCTGGCACCGCGCTGTCAGCGTCAAAAAAGAAAGAGGTGTCGCGCGGCCGCGCATTACGCGCTGCGAAACGCGCTGCACCAAGAAGCTTGGAGTCGGACTCAGGCGGCTCGTCCTCGGACGAGGCGACCACTGCCCGCTCAAGGAGTGGAAGCGCTGGCAGCAGTGTCAGCGCTAAGAGGGGTAGAGGGCGCCCGCCCACTACCTTCCAATATGTCGGGTTGGCTAAGGCCAAAGAAGACCTAAACCGACAAAAACAAGAAGAAATAAAGCTACGCCAGGAGGCGGAGCTTTTGGAAGTAGTAGCGGCCGCCCGAAAAAGCAGGCCGGCAAACGCGGAGACATTTGCGGCGGCGTCCGAAGAAGAGGACGCCACCGTAGAGGATATAAGAAGATCTGCGCAAAAGGAGGTGGAGGCGATTAGAGGTATCGCCCTCCACTCAGGGAACCTCAAGGGCACGTATGTTAGGGCCCTTAAGGATTCTGCCCTCTCCCTAATGAGAAAGGTAGAAACCCTGAGTGATCGCTCCACCTCAGACGAAACAAAAAGACTGCAGGCGGTAAACAACCGCCTGCAGTCGGAGCTGGAGACGCTGAAAAAGGACGTGGCGAAGATGCGCGAGGAGATGGGGCGACCGAAGTGTGCGACCACTCCTGCGCAGGCTGTAGTGGAGGTCGAAATGACCGACTTCCCTCCACTGCAGCCATCGCCGCTGCGTCCAAGGACGGCTGCGTCGGCATTACCAACGCCGACGCCAATTACAACCGAAGAGAGCCCAATGGAGAAATACTTGGGTCCAATCATGCGCGCCGTGGGCGACATGATGGACTCCAAGATTGCGGGGCTGCAGGACAGGCTTTTGCCTGCTCAGCCCTGCAGGCCTCCATTGGGCAAAGGGGGGAAAGCAAAAGCCCCCCTACAATCAGGAGTGAAAACCGTTTCTGCTGTGGCCCAACCGTCACAGCAGAAAAAGGCTGTGGCGGTCGCGCCACAGCAGAAAAGGGCTGTGGCGCAACCGCCACAGCAGAAAAAGGCTTCTGCTCCTTCCCAAAAAGGGAAGGGTAAGCAGAAGCCATCAGGTGAAAAGAAAATTCCCCGCCCACTTCCGCCTCCTCCTGTCTCTATGGACGAGGGCTGGACAACGGTCGTGAAGCGGGGTAAGAAAAAGAGTAAAGGGGCACAAAAATCAAGTGCCCCAGTAACAAATCCTTCTTCTCAGGGTAAGAGAGGCGTAGCTTCTCCCCCTGAGAAGAAGAAGAAGAAGAAGAGGCAGAGGAAACCTCGTGCTCCTCGCACTGCGGCAATAGTGTTGACACTGTTGCCGGGTGCGACGGAGGCTGGCTTCACCTATGATAAAATCATAGGTGAAGCCAAGAGCAAGATTTCGCCGGAGCTCGTGGGCCCTATTGGCCTTCGGTTCCGGCAAGCCATCACGGGTGCACGCATACTGGAGGTGCCCGGAGCTGATGGCAGTGACCGAGCGGACGCGCTCGCGCAGAGGATCCGTGAGATCTTCCCAGCTGAGCGCGTCCGTGTCGACAGGCCCACGAAGTGCGCAGACTTGCGCATTTCGGAGCTTGACGACTCGGTCACAGCCGAGGAGGTAGTGGCCGCCCTTGCTAAAGTGGGCGGCTGTCCGGAGGGGCAAATTAAAGCTGGCGTTGTCCGCTTTAACCCCTCCGGAATGGGTGCCATCTGGGCAAAGTGCCCCGTGGTGGCAATTAAAAAATTAGGAAGCCGATTGTTGGTGGGGTGGTCCTCAGCACGTATAACCGTGCTAGAGAGGGCCCCCCTGCGTTGCATCCGCTGCATGGAGGTTGGCCATGTGGGGGCGAGATGCAACGCACCTATCGACCGCAGCAATGAGTGTATGCGCTGCGGTCGGGAGGGCCATCGATCGGCCATGTGCTCCGCCGACAAGCCGCACTGCGTACTCTGCGCAGCGGCTGGCAAGCCGGCGGAGCATAGAGTAGGCGCAAAGAAGTGCGCCTACCTTAATAAGCGCACCTCAAATAAGAAGGTTGCCGGGGAGGAGGCGATGAGTACAGACCAAAATGGACAATAAAGCTCATCGCTTCCTCCTAGGAAATCTTAACCACTGTGCCGCCGCTCAGGACTTGTTTGTCCATAGCGCGGCGCAGTGGTTAATCGATATAGCCGTGGCCACCGAGCCCTACTTTGTCCCTTCAGCCGACAACTGGTTGGGGGACTTAACGGGTTCGGTGGCCATAAACTTTGCAGTGTACGCCGGTGCCCCGTCTCTCGTTGCACTCGCGAGAGGCCAGGGGTACGCGGCTGCACAATGGGGGGAGACCGTAATGCTGGGGGTGTACTTCTCACCTAACAGGAGTGTCGCAGAATTTGAGTCGTATTTGGGCGAGGTAGCCAACGTGATCCAGCGTGCCTCGCCCAAACCAGTGGTTATGATGGGGGACCTCAACGCCAAGTCAACGGCCTGGGGTTCCCCCAGAAATAACGAGAGAGGCGACACTCTTGAGGAGTGGGCGATAGTGACCGGCCTGTCCTTACTTAATAGGGGGTCGGTCAACACATGCGTGCGACAGGGGGGCGGATCGATTGTTGATATATCGTTCGCCAGCCCTTCTGTCGCTCAGCGAGTCTGTCA
Organism: Tinea trinotella; assembly: GCA_905220615.1. NCBI lineage: Eukaryota > Metazoa > Arthropoda > Insecta > Lepidoptera > Tineidae > Tinea > Tinea trinotella. Next base: position 32,227 of record HG992307.1, on the reverse strand, counting down.
CTGGCGAGTGATGGAGGAGGTTGAGACGCTGTCGGACCATCGATACGTCCGATTCGACGTCTCCCCCTCCCCTCAAGTGGCAGACAACTATCGCCCGCAGAGAGGCACCCCAGCATTTCCCAGATGGGCGTTCAAACGAGTACAAAAGGATCTCTTGGTGGAGGCCGCTTTGGTCCAAGCCTGGAATGCCGAGGCACGACAGGACATCGGGGGAGAGGAGGGAGCTGAATGGTTCCGGGGCGCAATGACGCAAGTCTGCGACGCGTCGATGCCCCGGATAAAGTCCCTTCCTCGCAAGCGGCAAGCGTACTGGTGGAACTCTGCCGTCGCAGCACTCCGCATGGAGTGCATTGCGGCGCGCAGACAGTACTCCAGACGCTACCGCCGCGGTACCCCTGATGTGACCATTGTGGCACAGCTGTACGAGGCATATAGAGAAAAGAGAAGAGCTCTACAGCTGTCCATCAAGAGAGCCAAAGCTCAGGCAAGGGAAGAGCTCCTGGAGGGTCTTAACGCGGATCCGTGGGGGCGCCCGTATAAAATGGTTCGCAATAAGCTGAAATCATGGGCGCCTCCACTGACACAGACCCTTCAGCCTCAAGTGCTCGAAAAGGTTGTGTCCGCTCTGTTCCCAAACAGAGCGGATCACACGCCTCCATCGATGGGACGTAGACCCCTGATGGAGGAGAGCCTTGAGGCGCCGGAAATAACGCCGGCGGAGTTCGACCTGTCCGTGGGAAGAATCCGGAGCAACAAAGCTCCGGGTCCAGATGGAATCCCCGGACGTGCCTGGGCCATGTCGATGAACGCCCTAGGGACCCGACTCTGTAGGTATTTTAACTCTTGCCTGGAGTCGGGACGGTTTCCCCGGATTTGGAAGACAGGCAGACTCGTGCTTATCAAGAAGGAGGGTCGCCCTGCAGAATCTCCCTCAGCGTACCGCCCCATCGTGCTGCTCGACGAGGTCGGCAAACTATTCGAAAGAATTATTGCCGGCCGTATCGTCGGGCAGCTAAGCTCGGTAGGGCCGGACTTAAGTAGTGTGCAATATGGCTTTCGAGGAGGCCGCTCTACGGTTGACGCCATAGAGCGCGTCAAGAGCCTCTCGGAAGCCGTAGTCGCCCAGGGTGGAGTGGCGCTGGCAGTGTCATTAGACATTGCCAACGCTTTCAACACACTCCCCTGGGCGTGCATCGGGGAGGCATTGAAATATCACAAAATGCCTCCCTACTTACAGAGGATAGTCCGGTCGTACTTGAGCGACAGGTATATTACATACGAGGGGCGGTCTGGAGAGATCGTGCTGAGGGAGATGGTGTGCGGTGTTCCACAGGGGTCTGTCTTAGGACCACTCCTGTGGAACATCGGGTACGACTACGTACTGCGGGGCGCACTTCCCCGGGGCCTGAGTGTCACGTGCTATGCCGATGACACTCTGGTTTTAGCCCGGGGAAGATCTTTCGAGGAGTCTGCCTGTCTGAGTAAACTAGGAGTTACGCTGGTCGTCGGCAGGATTAGGATGCTGGGACTGGAGGTGGCGCTGCATAAGACTGAGGCCATTTGTTTTCATGGGCCTCGTCGTGCGCCGCCTCGCGGTTCCAGCATCACCATAGAGGGAACCACAATCGAGGTCGGGTCCACAATGAAGTACTTGGGACTCGTCCTCGACAGCCGTTGGAGCTTCCGCGAGCACTTTGCGGGTCTGGCCCCGAAACTCATGGGTGCAGCGGGCGCGCTTAGTCGCCTGCTCCCCAACGTGGGTGGGCCAGATGCCGCAACTCGCCGTCTTTATTTAGGAGTGGTCCGGTCGATGGCCCTTTACGGGGCACCCGTCTGGGCGTACACCCTGGCGGACAAGTCAGTGGCGCAGCTGCGAAAGTCGCAGCGCGTCATGGCCGTCAGGGTGATCAGAGGGTACCGGACCATCTCATATGAGGCGGCGTGTGCACTGGCAGGGTCCCCACCGTGGGACATAGAGGCGAAGGTCTGCGCGGACATGTACGAACTCCGCGCAGACGAACCTGCCAGGGTGCGGAGGCTCCTGTCTCGACGGGAAGTTTTTAGATTGTGGAGCGAGAGGCTGGCGACACCAACTGCCGGCCTCCGAACCGTCGAGGCAGTTCGCCCTGTACTCAAGAAGTGGGCGAACAGGCGGCAAGGTTCCCTCACCTTCCGGTTAACGCAAGTACTTTCCGGGCATGGATGCTTCGGAAAGTACCTCTGCAAAATAGCCGGAAGGGAGCCGACGACCAGATGCAACGAGTGTGGAGACTGCGACGAGGACACGGCGCAGCACAACCTAGAGGAATGTCCAGCATGGACACTGCTGCGCCGCGACTTCGTCGCAGAGGTGGGGACGAATGACCTCTCGCTACCAGCCGTCATCAAGGCTATGATGACTAGCGAGAGGTCATGGAATGCGGCCGTCTCCTTCTGTGAGTCTATAATGCTCCAGAAGGAGACCGCGGAGAGGGAGCGGGAGAGATCCCAGGACGCTCCCTCCAACCGCCGCGTCAGAGCCAGGATCCCGAGGAGAGTGACATTTGCCTCTCCTCTCGTTCCCACCTAGCCCCGCGGGCGGCAGTCATGGAGGTGACTGTCGCCCATTTACATTTACATCCAGAGGCGGGGCCCAGAGGCAGCGCGCGCGTGTTCCCGCGCGCGCCTCAATACATTGAAATAGAGTGTTCAGGAGAGGGATCATCTTCTCTATCCCTCTCCTGAAACCCGGGAGGGGCCCGTTCGTTAAAAGAACGGGCCAGCGTCGGCGGAGTTACGGCGTTATTTCGAGAGAGAACCCGTGCTCCGCCAATTATGGCGACCGGAGGAACACCGCGGGGGTTTTAGTGGGTGCAACTCCCACACTACCCGTCCCCTTCCTCCAAAGGGGGCGGGTGTCCAGCGATTTCCCCCGCGCAAAAAAAAAAAAAAAAAAAAAAAAAAAAAAAAAAAAAAAAGGTTGGGATGCGATGTCAGACTACCTCCTCGTGTGCCTGTCTGCTTGCCGTATTACTTCGGTAATGCGGAAAGTGGATGGGCCGGTGCATCCTGGGCATCAGTCAATAACTTCCCTTAACGGGGATCTTGTTGGCTGATGGCTAAAAGTCTGACGTGTGGCGCTGATCCGCGTGTCCCTCTGCTCTCGGAGGACACTGTGGAGAGGCAAGAGCGAGTGGTCGCCGGCGTGCAAGCCTTTGCCGCTGGCGGTGAGAGGATGGGATTCTCCCTTCCTCTACACTTTGCTGGCTCGTAATCCCTGTGTGGTGTCGTGGTCACGTCTCACGGCCGCCAGGGACCGAGGGTCCTGCCTTAACCGGCCGGACTGCGAGGAGACAACCTCTATAAAAATCCCTAATTCTAGACACTGGGGCTACGCGGTGTCTAGATGCTCGTTCTAGAGCGGCTGGAGGGTACACCAGTCATTAGCGGCCAACCCCAGGGACTTCCCGCCCCCCTGGGTGTATTAGGGTTATCAAGGTACAGGGGGCTCTGCCTTGATGGACTGTTTATTTCCCCCATACTCGTGGGATTAAAATGAACAAATCTAAACCAAAAAATTATACATCGGGAGAGGAGGACGCTGGCACTGCGCTGCCAGTGTCAAAAAGAGAAGTGGTGTCGCGCAGCCGCGCCTTGCGTGCTGCCAAACGCGCAGCGCCACATACAGTGGAGTCGGACTCTGGCGGCTCGTCCTCGGACGAGGCGGTCAGGGATAGGAGTAGAAGCGCTGGCAGCAATGCCAGCGCGAAAAGAGGTAGGGGGCGCCCGCCCACTACCTATGAGTATGTTGGATTAGCCAAAGCTAAGGCGGAGGCTAATCAACAAAAAAGAGAGGAGCTCAAGCTCCGTCAGGAGGAAGAGCTCCTCCAGGTAGTGGCGGTCGCCCAAAAATCCAGGGTGGCAAACGCAGAGGCATCTGCGGCGGCGTCCGATGAAGAGGACGCCACCGTGGATGCAATTATAAGATCTGCGAAGAAGGAGGTGGAAGCGATTAGAGGTATCGCCCTCCACTCGGGGAACCTGAAGGGCACGTATGTTAGGGCCCTGAAGGATTCGGCCCTCTCCCTAATGAGAAAGGTCGAGACCCTGAGTGGTCGCTCCACCTCAGACGAAACGAAGAGACTGCAGGCGGAAAACAGCCGCCTGCAGTTTGAGCTAGAAAAAATTAAAAAGGACGTGGCGGCGATGCGCGAGGGGATGGGGCACCTAAAGGGTGCGACCACTCCCGCGCCTGCTGTAGTGGAGGTCGAAATGACCGAATTCCCTCCACTGCAGCCATCGCCGTCACGTCCAAGGACGGCTGCGTCGGCTTTACCAACGCCGACGCCAATTACAACCAAAGAGAGCCCAATGGAGAAATACTTGGGTCCAATCATGCGTGCCGTGGGCGACATGATGGACTCCAAGATTGCGGGGCTGCAGGACAGGCTTTTGCCTGCTCAGCCCTGCAGGCCTCCATTGGGCAAAGGGGGGAAAGCAAAAGCCCCCCTACAATCAGGAGTGAAAACCGTTTCTGCTCTGGCCCAACCGTCACAGCAGAAAAAGGCTGAGGCCCAACCGCCACAGCAGAAGAGGGCTGTGGCGCAACCGCCACAGCAGAAAAAGGCTTCTGCTCCTTCCCAAAAAGGGAAAGGTAAGCAGAAGCCATCAGGTGAAAAGAAAATTCCCCGCCCACTTCCGCCTCCTCCTGTCTCTATGGACGAGGGCTGGACAACGGTCGTGAAGCGGGGAAAGAAAAAGAGTAAAGGGGCACAGAAATCAAGTGCCCCAGTAACAAATCCTTCTTCTCAGGGTAAGAGAGGCGTAGCTTCTCCCCCTGAGAAGAAGAAGAAGAAGAGGCAGAGGAAACCTCGTGCTCCTCGCACTGCGGCAATAGTGTTGACACTGTTGCCGGGTGCGACGGAGGCTGGCTTCACCTATGATAAAATCATAGGTGAAGCCAAGAGCAAGATTTCGCCGGAGCTCGTGGGCCCTATTGGCCTTCGGTTCCGGCAAGCCATCACGGGTGCACGCATACTGGAGGTGCCCGGAGCTGATGGCAGTGACCGAGCGGACGCGCTCGCGCAGAGGATCCGTGAGATCTTCCCAGCTGAGCGCGTCCGTGTCGACAGGCCCATGAAGTGCGCAGACTTGCGCATTTCGGAGCTTGACGACTCGGTCACAGCCGAGGAGGTAGTGGCCGCCCTTGCTAAAGTGGGCGGCTGTCCGGAGGGGCAAATTAAAGCTGGCGTTGTCCGCTTTAACCCCTCCGGAATGGGTGCCATCTGGGCAAAGTGCCCCGTGGTGGCAATTAAAAAATTAGGAAGCCGATTGTTGGTGGGGTGGTCCTCAGCACGTATAACCGTGCTAGAGAGGGCCCCCCTGCGTTGCATCCGCTGCATGGAGGTTGGCCATGTGGGGGCGAGATGCAGCGCACCTATCGACCGCAGCAATGAGTGTATGCGCTGCGGTCGGGAGGGCCATCGATCGGCCATGTGCTCCGCCGACAAGCCGCACTGCGTACTCTGCGCAGCGGCTGGCAAGCCGGCGGAGCATCGAGTAGGCGCAAAGAGGTGCGCTTACCTTAAAAAGCGCACCTCAAATAAGAAGGCTGCCGGGGAGGAGGCGATGAGTACAGACCAAAATGGACAATAAAACTCATCGCTTCCTCCTAGGGAATCTTAACCACTGTGCCGCCGCTCAGGACTTGTTTGTCCATAGCGCGGCGCAGTGGTTAATCGATATAGCCGTGGCCACCGAGCCCTACTTTGTCCCTTCAGCCGACAACTGGTTGGGGGACTTAACGGGTTCGGTGGCCATAAACTTTGCAGTGTACGCCGGTGCCCCGTCTCTCGTTGCACTCGCGAGAGGCCAGGGGTACGCGGCTGCACAATGGGGGGAAACCGTAGTGCTGGGGGTGTACTTTTCACCTAACAGGAGTGTCGCAGAATTTGAGTTATATTTGGGCGAGGTGGCCAACGTCATCCAGCGTGCCTCGCCCAAACCAGTGGTTATGATGGGGGACCTCAACGCCAAGTCAACGGCCTGGGGTTCCCCCAGAAATAACGAGAGAGGCGACACTCTTGAGGAGTGGGCGATAGTGACCGGCCTGTCTATACTTAATAGAGGGTCGGTCAACACGTGCGTGCGACAGGGGGGCGGATCGATTGTTGATATATCGTTTGCCAGCCCTTCTGTCGCTCAGCGAGTCTGTCACTGGCGAGTGATGGAGGAGGTTGAGACGCTATCGGACCATAGGTACGTCCGATTCGACGTCTTCCCCTCCCCTCAAGTGGCAGACAACTATCGCCCGCAGGGAGGCACCCCAGCATTTCCCAGATGGGCGTTCAAACGAGTACAAAAGGATCTCTTGATGGAGGCCGCTTTGGTCCAAGCCTGGAATGCCGAGGCACGACAGGACATCGGGGGAGAGGAGGGAGCTGAATGGTTCCGGGGCGCAATGACGCAAGTCTGCGACGCGTCGATGCCCCGGATGAAGTCCCTTCCTCGCAAGCGGCAAGCGTACTGGTGGAACTCTGCCATCGCGGCACTCCGCATGGAGTGCATTGCGGCGCGCAGAAAGTACTCCAGACGCTACCGCCGCGGTACCCCTGATGTGACCATTGTGGCACAGCTGTACGAGGAATATAGAGAAAAGAGAAGAGCTCTGCAGCTGTCCATCAAGAGAGCCAAAGCTCAGGCGAGGGAAGAGCTCCTGGAGGGTCTTAACGCGGATCCGTGGGGGCGCCCGTATAAAATGGTTCGCAACAAGCTGAAACCATGGGCGCCTCCATTGACACAGACCCTTCAGCCTCAAGTGCTCGAAAAGGTTGTGTCCACTCTGTTTCCAAACAGAGCGGAACACACGCCTCCATCGATGGGACGTAGACCCCTGATGGAGGAGAGCCTTGAGGCGCCGGAAATAACGCCGGCGGAGTTCGACCTGTCCGTGGGAAGGATCCGGAGCAACAAAGCTCCGGGTCCAGATGGAATCCCCGGACGCGCCTGGGCTATGTCGATGAACGCCCTAGGGACCCGACTCTGTAGGTATTTCAACTCTTGCCTGGAGTCGGGACGGTTTCCCCGGATTTGGAAGACAGGCAGACTCGTTCTGATCAAGAAGGAAGGTCGTCCCGCAGAATCTCCCTCAGCGTACCGCCCCATCGTGCTGCTCGACGAGGTCGGCAAACTATTCGAAAGAATTATTGCTGGCCGTATCGTCGGGCAGCTAAGCTCGGTAGGGCCGGACTTAAGTAGTGTGCAATATGGCTTTCGAGGAGGCCGCTCTACGGTTGACGCCATAGAGCGCGTCAAGAGCCTCTCGGAAGCCGTAGTCGCCCAGGGTGGAGTGGCGCTGGCAGTGTCATTAGACATTGCCAACGCTTTCAACACACTCCCCTGGGCGTGCATCGGGGAGGCATTAAAATATCACAAAATGCCTCCCTACTTACAGAGGATAGTCCGGTCGTACTTGAGCGATAGGTACATCACATACGAGGGGCGGTCTGGAGAGATCGTGTTGAGGGAGATGGTGTGCGGTGTTCCACAGGGGTCTGTCTTAGGACCACTCCTGTGGAACATCGGGTACGACTACGTACTGCGGGGCGCACTTCCCCGGGGCCTGAGTGTCACGTGCTATGCCGATGACACTCTGGTTTTAGCCCGGGGAAGATCTTTCGAGGAGTCTGCCTGTCTGGGTAAATTAGGAGTTACGCTGGTCGTCGGCAGGATTAGGATGCTGGGACTGGAGGTGGCGCTGCATAAGACTGAGGCCATTTGCTTTCATGGGCCTCGTCGTGCGCCGCCTCGCGGTTCCAGCATCACCATAGAGGGAACCACAATCGAGGTCGGGTCCACAATGAAGTACTTGGGACTCGTCCTCGACAGCCGTTGGAGCTTCCGCGAGCACTTTGCGGGTCTGGCCCCGAAACTCATGGGTGCAGCGGGCGCACTTAGTCGCCTGCTCCCCAACGTGGGTGGGCCAGATGCCGCAACTCGCCGTCTTTATTTAGGAGTGGTCCGGTCGATGGCCCTTTACGGGGCACCCGTCTGGGCGTACACCCTGGCGGACAAGTCAGTGACGCAGCTGCGAAAGTCGCAGCGCGTCATGGCCGTCAGGGTGATCAGAGGGTACCGGACCATCTCATATGAGGCGGCGTGTGCACTGGCAGGGTCCCCACCGTGGGACATAGAGGCGAAGGTCTGCGCGGACATGTACGAACTCCGCGCAGACGAACCTGCCAGGGTGCGGAGGCTCCTGTCTCGACGGGAAGTCTTTAGATTGTGGAGCGAGAGGCTGGCGACACCAACTGCCGGCCTCCGAACCGTCGAGGCAGTTCGCCCTGTACTTAAGAAGTGGGCGAACAGGCGGCATGGTTCCCTCACCTTCCGGTTAACGCAAGTACTTTCTGGGCATGGATGCTTCGGAAAGTACCTCTGCAAAATAGCCGGAAGGGAGCCGACGACCAGATGCAACGAGTGTGGAGACTGCGACGAGGACACGGCGCAGCACAACCTAGAGGAATGTCCAGCATGGACACTGCTGCGCCGCGACTTCGTCGCAGAGGTGGGGACGAATGACCTCTCGCTACCAGCCGTCATCAAGGCTATGATGACTGGCGAGAGGTCATGGAATGCGGCCGTCTCCTTCTGTGAGTCTATAATGCTCCAGAAGGAGACCGCGGAGAGGGAGCGGGAGAGATCCCAGGACGCTCCCTCCAACCGCCGCGTCAGAGCCAGGATCCCGAGGAGAGTGACATTTGCCTCTCCTCTCGTTCCCACTTAGCCCCGCGGGCGGCAGTCATGGAGGTGACTGTCGCCCATTCACATCCAAAGGCGGGGCCCAGAGGCAGCGCGCGCGTGTTCCCGCGCGCGCCTCAATACATTGAAATAGAGTGCTCAGGAGAGGGATCATCTTCTCTATCCCTCTCCTGAAACCCGGGAGGGGCCCGTTCGTCAAAAGAACGGGCCAGCGTCGGCGGAGTTACGGCGTTATTTCGTAAGAGAACCCGTGCTCCGTCAATTATGGCGACCGGAGGAACACCGCGGGGGTTTTAGTGGGTGCAACTCCCACACTACCCGCCCCCTTCCTCCAAAGGGGGCGGGTGTCCAGCGATTTCCCCCGCGCAACAAAAAAAAAAAAAAAAAAAAAAAAGGTTAGGTTAGGTTGATAAAGACCCTTCCTCGTAGGCGGCAGGCGTACTGGTGGAATGCCGATATCGCGGCACTGCGTAAACAGTGCCGTGCGGCACGAAAGCAGTACGCCAGACGGTACCGTAACGGTCCCCCTGATGTGACCAGAGAGGCACAGCTGTATGAAGCATACAGAGAGAGGAAAAAGGCTCTACAGCTGTCCATCAGACAGGCCAAGGCTCAAGCGAGGGAAGAGCTCCTGGAGGGTCTCAACGCGGATCCGTGGGGGCGCCCGTATAAAATGGTTCGAAATAAATTGAAACCATGGGCGCCTCCGCTGACGCAGACTCTCCAGCCTCAGCTGCTCGAAAAGGTTGTGAACACTCTGTTTCCGAACAGAGTGGAACACACGCCTCCATCCATGGGACGCAGACCCAGGATGGAGGAGAGCGCTGAGGCACCGGAAATAACTCCGGTGGAGTTCGAACTGTCCGTGAGGAACATCCGGAGCAATAAAGCTCCAGGCCCGGATGGCATCCCCGGACGCGCTTGGGTTTTGGCCTTGAACGCCCTAGGGACCCGACTCTGCGAGTTGTACAACTCTTGCCTAGAGTCGGGACGGTTTCCCCAACAGTGGAAGACGGGCAGACTCGTCCTCATAAAGAAAGAGGGTCGCCCCGCAGACTCTCCCTCCGCCTACCGCCCCATAGTGTTGCTCGACGAGGTCGGCAAATTGTTCGAAAGAATAATTGCCGGCCGGATCGTCGGGCACCTAGGCTCGGTGGGACCGGACCTAAACAGTGTGCAGTATGGCTTCCGAGAGGGTCGCTCAACGATAGATGCGATTGAGCGCGTCAAGTCCCTCTCGGAAGAAACCATCGCCCAGGGTGGAGTGAGTTTGGCGGTGTCCTTGGACATCACCAACGCTTTCAACTCACTCCCCTGGGCATGCATCAGGGAGGCATTGCAATACCATCGCATGCCTCCCTACATTCAGAGGATAGTCCGGTCCTACCTGAGCGAAAGGTACATTATGTACGAGGGGCGGAACGGTAACATCGTTCGGAGGGAGATCGTGTGCGGTGTTCCTCAGGGGTCTGTCTTAGGACCACTCCTGTGGAACATCGGATACGATTTCGTGCTGCGGGGCGCACTTCCCCGAGGCCTGAGCATCACCTGCTACGCAGATGACACGCTCGTAATGGCCCGGGGAAGTACCTATGAGGAGTCTGCTCGTCTTGCCACTCTAGGAGTGACACTGGTCGTCGGCAGAATAGCGATGCTGGGATTGGAGGTGGCGCTGCACAAGACTGAGGCCATATGTTTTCATGGGCCTCGTCGTGCGCCACCCCGTGGGTCTAGCATCGTTATTGAGGGAACGCGTATCGAGGTCGGGTCAACCATGAAGTACTTGGGACTCGTCCTCGATAGCCGCTGGAGCTTCCGCGAACATTTTGCGGGTCTGGCCCCTAAACTCATGGGGGCAGCAGGTGCACTTAGTCGCCTGCTCCCCAACTTGGGTGGGCCAGACACCGCAGCTCGCCGTCTCTACTTAGGAGTGGTCCGGTCAATGGCCCTATATGGGGCCCCGATATGGGCCTACACCCTGACGAGCAAATCTGTCGCGCTGTTGAGAAAATCACAGCGCGTCATGGCCGTCAGGGTGATACGTGGCTACCGGACCATCTCGTACGAGGCGGCGTGTGTCCTGGCAGGGTCCCCTCCGTGGGACATCGAGGCTAAAGTCTGCGCGGATATGTATGAAATCCGCGCAGACGAACCTGCCAGGGTGCGGAGGCTCCTGTCTCGACAGGAAGCATTACGTATGTGGAACGAGAGGCTGGCAACACCATCTGCTGGCCTCCGAACTGTCGAGGCAGTTCGCCCAGTACTGAAGAAGTGGGCGAACAGGCGGCACGGTTCCCTCACCTTCCGGCTGACGCAAGTGCTTTCCGGGCATGGCTGCTTCGGAAAGTACCTCTGCAAGATAGCCGGGAGGGAGCCGACGACCAGATGTCACGAATGTGGAAACTGCGACGAAGACACGGCGCAGCACAACTTGGAGGAATGTCCTGCTTGGACATTGCTGCGCCGAGAATTCGTCGCAGAGGTGGGGACGAATGACCTCTCGCTACCAGCCGTTATCAAGGCTATGGTGTCTAGCGAGGGGTCATGGAATGCGGCTGTCTCCTTCTGTGAAGCTATCATGCTCCAGAAGGAGACCGCGGAGAGGGAGCGGGAAAGATCCCAAGATGCTCCCTCTGTCCGCCGCGGAAGAGCCGGGATCCGGAGGAGAGTGCGATTCGCCTCCCCTCCCGTCCCCACCTAACCCCGTCGGCGGCAGTCCAGGAGGGGACTGCCGCCATACTCACCTTAGAGACGGGGTCAGAGGCAGCGCGCGCTGTGTTCCCGCGCGCGCCTCACAACTGAGATCAGAGTGCGCAGGAGAGTAACATCGACTCTCCTGCAAAAAGAGGGGCCCGTTCGGTGGGAGAACGGGCCAGCGTCGGCGGAGTTACGCGGGACTGCGAAAGTGAACTCCGTGCTCCGCCAGACGAACGGAGGAACACCGCGAGGGTTTTTAGTCGGTGCAAGCCCGACACTCCCCGCCACCCCTCCCTCCTCGGGTGGCGGGCGTCCGTTAGGGATTTTCCCTCGCGTTACCAAAAAAAAAAAAAAAAAAAAAAAAAAAAAAAGGTTAGGTTAGGTTAGGTTTTTTTTTTTTTTTTTTTTTTTTTGCGGAGGAGGAGGAAATACTCATGTATACGACAGCACCCGTATGCTGTCGCATGCCCGACTTCCACCTGAGAGGTTGCCTCAGGGGACCTACGGACTAAAACCTCCTCCTCAGGAAAGGTGGTTGTGCAAGCCGAGGAATGGATGCTAATGGGATACTTCCATTCCTTAGCTGGTCGAGAGGGTTTGTGATATTAGTTAAGAGTTGGTTTGGTATGCGGGGAGTGGTTGGTTAATTGTTGAATTCTTTTAGGTTTTGGAATATATTGAGGAGATGTTTTTTAAATGTGTTGGTGGTGATTTGAAGGGATAGGATATCTTGAATGTGGTAAGGGTCTAATTGTAATGTTGTGGCTGTCATATAGTGTTGGAATCTAGATTTGTGAAAGCGGGGGCAGTGTTGGATGAGGTGGGAAATGCTTTGGGTGGAGATGTTGTCACAGGGGCAGGATTTGGTGTTGGATATTTTGAACCTGTGAAGGTATTCTCTGTGATATCCGTGGTTTGTTAAAAATTGTGTTATGTAGAAAGAGATGTTAATGTGTTGGGTGAAGGTTCTTATGTCGTCAATGGTAGGTAGGATACTTTTAGTGTGGATGCATTTGGAGGTTTGGTTGTAGAAGTTGTTGAGTTCAGCTTTGGAGTTGATTTTGTTTTGGTATCGGATGTAACTGATGGGTATTTTGGAGTAGTCAGGGGATTTGTGGGAGGAGGCTGCCGTTTTTGCGGCGGAGTCTGCTAGTTCGTTTCCTTGAATACCTATGTGAGCTTTAATCCAGTAAAATCGTATGTTGTGTCCAGTGTTTTGAATGGAATGTATGGTTTTGTGGATTTGAACTGCGAAGTTATTATGACTGTTACTATTGGAAATTTCGGTCAGTCCTGATTTGCTGTCAGATAGGATGAAGGTATTTGTTATTTGGTTGTTAAGAGCCCATTCACAGGCCTTGTTGATTGCGAGTAGTTCGGCCTGAAAAACGGAGCATGCTCCATGTAATTTAAATTTCTTGGTAAGCGTGTTTGGGTTGTTGGGGCGTATAACTACGAAGGAGGCCCCTACGGTGTTGTCGTGTCTGCTGCCATCAGTGAAGATCTGATGACAGTCGGTGAAATCTAAGGAGTTGAATTCTTCCTCGGAAGAGATGTCATGTATTAAGATGGAAGTTCTGAGAGAGGGGTGTAAAAGTTGAGAGGGTTGCGCGGGTCTGTCTATGAGTATGTCTTCTGGAAGAAAAGTGGAGAAGCCTTTGATTCTGGAGTTTTCTATATTTGCGACTTCGGCGATCTTAGCTGGCAGAGGTGTCAGTTGTGCCAGGGAGATGGAGGCGATGGTGCTGACGGTACGGAATCCCTGTATCATTTTTATGGCGAGTAGTCTTTGTAGGGATATAAGTTTTTTGTGTATGTATTTGTATTGTAGGCTGCCGGACCAAATACTAGCGGCATAACAGATGATGGGTTCAATGACTTGCAGATAGATGATTTTTATATTTTCGGGATGGACGCCCCAAGTGGGTCTGATGTATATTGATATCTTATTGTATAATTTCTGGGCTTTGTTGATGACGTGTTCCGTGTGTTTGATGAAGTTTAGTTTTCGGTCGATAATTATGCCTAGATATTTGAAGTGGTTGACGAATTTGAGTAGGTGGCAATCGAAGTAAATTTTGCAGTTGGTGGCTTTATTTGTGAACCCGATGATCTGGGTCTTGTCTGCTCCGAAGGTGAGTTTGACGCTCGTTCCCCAGTGAAGTATTTTCTGCAAAGTTAGGTTGGTGATGGATTCTGCATTTTCGAGTAGCTTAGAGTGGCATATTAGCAGGATGTCGTCCGCGTATGCCTGTAGATGGCATCCTTCTTCGAGGGGTGTACAGAGTATTTCATCAAGAATTAGGTTCCATAAAGATGGTCCGCAGACCGAACCTTGTATGCAGCCTCTGGTCATGGTTTTTTCTAGTTGGCAATCGGCGAATTTCATTATTACTTTTCTGTGTTTTGTATAACTCCTGAGGATGTTATATAAGTTGCTAGGGCAGTTGATTTCTCGTAGTCTGTGGAAGATTGCAGGCCACCATGCGTGATCAAAGGCAGATTTAATGTCCAATGAGACAGCTATAATGTGTTCCTTGTTGAGTTTAGCTTTATTAATAGTTTCTAAGGCATTGGTAATTGCGGATACTGTGGAGGTTTGCTGTTTAAAACCGTATTGAGATGGGCAGTTGTGTTGATTCTTGTTGATGTGGTATTGAAGGCGGGTGTTAATCAGTTTTTCTAGCAGTTTCCCTAGAACATTGATGAGTCCAATTGGTCTGTATGATGAGAGCTCGCTGTAGGTACATTTGTTAGGTTTGGGGATGATTTTGGCGTATGCAGTTTTCCATGGTGTGGGGAAGTGACCGATGTGAAGGCAGTTGTTCATAATTTTGGTGATTAATTCCGGGAAGTTAGTGGCGAATTGGAGACAGATGTCCGAAGTTAGGTTGTCAATACCAGGGGCTCGATTAGGATTCATGGTCCTGAGGGATTCAATTATTTCGGTGGAGGTAAAGTAAGGGTCAGCAGGGGTGTTGATATTGTCTTCCATAAGTTTCCTCTTTAATCTCTGTGTGTTGGTGACATCGGTGTCGTCGTCCGGGAAGAATCGGTGCATCAGGGATTGAGCGGTTTCTGTTGTGTCTTTAGTATATGTGCCATCTTCTTTCTTGAGGGTGGATGGAGGCTGTGTGATAGGTTTGGTTTGGATTAGCCTGTTGGTGACTGACCAGACGTTTTCTTTGGTTTGCCATTGGCAAAACTCTCTGAAGTTATTGGTGGATGCGGTGCGTAGCTCTTCAGCGTATTTAGATTTGATGGTGTTTCTTGCTTCCAGGATATTCTGTATAGGTTGATGTTTTTTGACGGCTTTACTGAGTTGGTGGTGTAATTTGATAACTTCTTTTTTAAGGTTGGTCAAGTCCTCGTTCCACCATGGAGGTCGTTGAGGTTTGGGTGTGGATTTAGGTAGGATTAGGTCGCAGGTTTTTTGAATTTTTGATGTGACTTGGGTTATGTAGGTGTCGAGGTCGTTGGCGTTCATAAATTCGGAGTGATCGGTAAGCAGTGGGAGATCCTTCATATGATTGTTAAGTTCTTGAGAGAATGCAGTTTTAATGTGGTCCCAGTTAACTGAGGTAGTGGAGTATTTAAAAGTAGAGAGTTTTTTATTTTTGGTTAATTTGTGAGCTCCTGGGTGTATTTGAAATGTGATGGCGTGATGGTCCGATGAGGGGCAGATGTCTTGGTTGATTTCCCAGTCCCTGATGTGAAATGTAGAGTTAGTAGTGGAGAGCGTGAGGTCTATAGTAGATTGTCTGCATTTGCCGTTATTGGTGATAGTGGAGTATGTGGGTGAGTTTCCGGTGTTTATGATTTGCAGGTCGAATTCAGTGATGAGGTTGAAAATTTCCGTTCCTCTTTTGTTGTCTTTGGAACAGCCCCAGGCGCTGTGCCATCCGTTGAGGTCTCCGCACAAGATGTGTGAAGATCCGCTGGTGTCTTGGAGGAAGTTTTGAAGTTTTTGGAGTGTTTGGTTCTTATCTGATCTGGGTTCAATGTAGATAGAGGTGAAGTAAAGTTTCCTTCCTCTGCAGTCTTTAGCCTGCGTGACGCATATGTTAGAGTCGGAGTATTTGGTAATTCCTAGGGTTGAGAAGATATTACGTCTGAATATGATGGTTGATCTGATGGGTTGTGAAGAGGGAAATTGGTATGTGATGTATCCTGGAGGGCATTTAACAGTATTGTTATTACCAGTGTATGGCTCGTTTATGAATAAAATGTCTGTTTTATTGTGATGCAGGTGGGTGGATAGTTCATGGGCTGCATTTTTCCCATGTCCCAAGTTTATTTGAATGCAGTTGTAGAAATCTTGTTTGGTGTTGGTTGGTCTACGATCCATAATCAGTTCTGTTTTTGATAGCGTCTTGTATTTTGGAAACTTTGGGGCAGATCAGTGATGTGGCGCTATGTTGGTTGTTTGTTGAGTTTTTGCAGTTATGACATTTGAGTTTCTCTGGTTTATGTTTTGAAGGGCAGTTTCTGAATTCATGTTCGGTGGATGAGCAGTGGGAGCAGGCGGCGTTCTGGTTGGGGCATCGCACTCTGGTGTGGCCGAATTGCAGGCATTTGTAGCACTGCAAGTATGGCACATGATTTCCGATGTGTATCCTTTGGTGGTTGATGTTTATTCTATTGTTAGCGATAATGGCTTTCCAGAGAGAGGAGGAGACAAGGAAGACAGCGTTGTATAGAAATTTGTTTTTATTGCCTCTTTTGTATTTGAATTGTATGTCGGAGCGGGAGAAGTTTTTCATTGTTTCATTTTGGTTGTAGATGATGTCTGCCAGTTGTTCGGGGGGAGTGTCGTTGGATATTCCTTTAAGGATGACCATAGGACTGAGATTTTTGGGGATTTCTGCCTGGAGGTGTGGGTTGTTTTGGATTTTTTCTAGTGTTTTGGTTCTGTGTTCGGTTGATTCAAATTCCACTCGGAGTTTATTGTTAGATACTGGTTTCACTTTTAGCGGAGCAAAGTTGGTGTCTGTGAAGCTGATGTTGTTTCTCCAAATTTTGATTGTTTCCGATGAGGTAGCTGTTTGGCTCTTGGAAGAGATTAGGATGGCTGGTTTGGTCACCGGGAGTGTGTTGGGGCGCTGGATACTGTTGCTGCTGCTGCAGGTGTTACTGGCGGTGGCAGTGTATGGGCTGGTTGTTGATGATTTGGATCTGGTATTGTTGGAAGCCGCGATGGTCGCGGCCGCGTAGGTTTGAGTGGATGGCTGGCCTTTGTTGATAGACTTAAATTCCTCCCTGATAGCATCTTTGATTATTTGTTGAATGTTGCTGGGTTGTTTTGGATGGATCTCAGTTGGTTTATCATAACAGTATTTATCGACGGAGGATTGGATGGATTGGATGGCTACGATTATTTGGTCCTTGTTTGCTCTTTTGAGGCTCTTGCCCTCTACTAGTTTTGATAAGATATATTGGGTTTTTTCGAGTATGAAGCTTTTTAAAAGTATTAAGGGTGAGTCTTCGCAGTAAGGGGATGGAGAATTGTAGCCGGGGGCTCTGGAGTCTGGGGGATCTGCCTCGGACATTATGGTTGCGGCAGAGATAAGTAGTGACCAGTAGATTTATGAACTTGGGGTATTAAGTAATAGTTTCACTTCAGTATATAACAAGAATAGCACTATAGTAGCAAGTTAAATAGTTAGTAAAATAGTTCAGTGGAATACTCACTGTTGTCGCCGCCGACGTCGAAGGCGGCGCGCCAGCAGCGCAAGCGAGCGCACACCCGCTGCCGTTTTGCTGTATGGGTTTTGTAGTATGGTTCACTTTTATCATAGCACTTACTGAACACTGGCACTGTTTGTTTGAATTGTTTTATTATTGTTATTGTTTATTTAGTTGGGCTTGTTATTATTTACACACACTATTCCGTTCCTTATGATTGTTCACTGATATTATAGTTAAGTTATTCACTTATAAAGCACAGTCTTTGTTTTTGTTGTTTAGGTGTTTGATGTGTAGGTTGTAGGTTATAGTCTGGTTCATTTTTATCACAGCACTCAACGTACACTAGCAATGTGAATCACAGTCTCTGATCCAGGTATGTTTCCAGAAGTAGACGCACAGATGGACGCTTCAGTGGATTCGGTGGATGCGTGGACGCGGAGTCACGGACGCGCAGAGAAGGACGCGTGGACGCGGATGCGCGGAGGCGGACGCGTGTTTAGCCGGTGCGCGTAGGTGGACGCGCGGATGGACGCGGGCGCAAGCTCTGGTGTGAGTGTGCAGGGAAGGACGCGTGAATGTGGACGTGCGGACGCGCAGACCTTCTTGTTTCTTCCTTTATTGTCTTACTTCCTTCCTACTTTAGGGGACGCGACGGTGCGTCCTCCAAGTGGACGCGGACGCGCGGTGGAAGTTGACTCGCCGCTGTGGCTGGA
The DNA here is from genome assembly GCA_905220615.1 of Tinea trinotella. NCBI lineage: Eukaryota > Metazoa > Arthropoda > Insecta > Lepidoptera > Tineidae > Tinea > Tinea trinotella. The sequence goes on along the minus strand of HG992307.1, from coordinate 14,390 downwards.
AGACTCGGACGCGCAGCCTGGTGTGCTTCTTGCTTCAGTGGTTGCGCCAGTATATGGACGCGTGGACGCGGACGCGGACGCGCAAAGTGGACGCGTGGACGCGGACGCGGACGCGCAAAGTGGACGCGTGGACGCGCAGAAGCGGGCTCGTGGACGCGTGTTCAACTCTATGTACGTGGGTGGACGCGCGGGTGGACGCGGGCGCAAGCTCTGGTGTGAGTGCGCAGAGAAAGACGCGTGGACGCGGACGCGTGGTGGAAGTTGACTCGCCGCTGTGGCTGGAAGGCTCGGACGCGCAGCCTGGTGTGCTTCTTGCTTCAGTGGTTGCGCCAGTATATGGACGCGTGGACGCGGACGCGCAGAGTGGAAGCGGACGCGTGGACGTGCGGACGCGCAGGCCTCCTTGTTTCTTCCTTTCTTGTTTTGCTTCCTTCCAACTTCGGTGGACGCGCTGATGGTTTTCCAGGTGGACGCGGACGCGCAATGGAAGCGCTCCGCTGAAAGCGGACGCGTGGCCCCGAGGGCCGCCCGACCCGTGTGCACGGTCCGGCGGCTCGGCGGTGACTGGAGAGCTTCGCTAGCTCGCCGCAGTGAGGTTACCTCCTACCCCGCCTCACCTCCCCGCCTATCGGGCGACTTGAGCCCTCACTTGAGCACGTGCGCTCGTCCCAGCCGGACGCGGACGCGTGGACGCGGACGCGCGGAAGAGGACGCGTGGACGCGGACGCGTGGACGCGGACGCGCTATATGGACGCGTGGACGCGGACGCGGACGCGCAAAGTGGACGCGTGGACGCGGGGACGCGCAGAAGCGGGCTCGTGGATGCGTGTTCAACTCTATGTACGTAGGTGGACGCGCGGGTGGACGCGGGCGCAAGCTCTGTTGTGAGTGCGCAGAGAAAGACGCGTGGAAGCGGACGCGTGGACGCGCGGACGCGCAGACCTCCTTGTTTCTTCCTTTATTGTCTTGCTTCCTTCCTACTTTAGGGGACGCGGCGGTGCGTCCTCCAGGTGGACGCGGACGCGCGGTGGAGAAGTTGACTTGCCGCTGTGGCTGGAAGACTCGGACGCGCAGCCTGGTGTGCTTCTTGCTTCAGTGGTTACGCCAGTATATGGACGCGTGGACGCGGACGCGGACGCGCAAAGTGGACGCGTGGACGCGGACGCGGACGCGCAATGTGGACGCGTGGACGCGCAGAAGCGGGCTCGTGGACGCGTGTTCAACTCTATGTACGTGGGTGGACGCGCGGGTGGACGCGGGCGCAAGCTCTGGTGTGAGTGCGCAGAGAAAGACGCGTGGACGCGGACGCGTGGTGGAAGTTGACTCGCCGCTGTGGCTGGAAGGCTCGGACGCGCAGCCTGGTGTGCTTCTTGCTTCAGTGGTTGCGCCAGTATATGGACGCGTGGACGCGGACGCGCAGAGTGGAAGCGGACGCGTGGACGCGCGGACGCGCAGGCCTCCTTGTTTCTTCCTTACTTGTTTTGCTTCCTTCCAACTTCGGTGGACGCGCTGATGGTTTTCCAGGTGGACGCGGACGCGCAATGGAAGCGCTCCGCTGAAAGCGGACGCGTGGCCCCGAGGGCCGCCCGACCCGTGTGCACGGTCCGGCGGCTCGGCGGTGACTGGAGAGCTTCGCTAGCTCGCCGCAGTGAGGTTACCTCCTACCCCGCCTCACCTCCCCGCCTATCGGGCGACTTGAGCTCTCACTTGAGCACGTGCGCTCGTCCCAGCCGGACGCGGACGCGCGGACGCGGACGCGCGGAAGAGGACGCGTGGACGCGGACGCGTGGACGCGGACGCGCGGAAGCGGACGCGTGGACGCGGACGTGGACGCGAAGACGCGCGGACGCGTATTTTCTCCGGGAGCGCACTCGACGCGTGTGTCTCGTCCGACGGCTGGAGAAAGACTGGTTAGGTTAGGTTAGGTTAGGTTAGGTTAGGTTAGGTTAGGTTAGGTTAGGTTAGGTTAGGTTAGGTTAGGTTAGGTTAGGTTAGGTTAGGTTAGGTTAGGTTAGGTTAGGTTAGGTTAGGTTAGGTTAGGTTAGGTTAGGTTAGGTTAGGTTAGGTTAGGTTAGGTTAGGTTAGGTTAGGTTAGGTTAGGTTAGGTTAGGTTAGGTTAGGTTAGGTTAGGTTAGGTTAGGTTAGGTTAGGTTAGGTTAGGTTAGGTTAGGTTAGGTTAGGTTAGGTTAGGTTAGGTTAGGTTAGGTTAGGTTAGGTTAGGTTAGGTTAGGTTAGGTTAGGTTAGGTTAGGTTAGGTTAGGTTAGGTTAGGTTAGGTTAGGTTAGGTTAGGTTAGGTTAGGTTAGGTTAGGTTAGGTTAGGTTAGGTTAGGTTAGGTTAGGTTAGGTTAGGTTAGGTTAGGTTAGGTTAGGTTAGGTTAGGTTAGGTTAGGTTAGGTTAGGTTAGGTTAGGTTAGGTTAGGTTAGGTTAGGTTAGGTTAGGTTAGGTTAGGTTAGGTTAGGTTAGGTTAGGTTAGGTTAGGTTAGGTTAGGTTAGGTTAGGTTAGGTTAGGTTAGGTTAGGTTAGGTTAGGTTAGGTTAGGTTAGGTTAGGTTAGGTTAGGTTAGGTTAGGTTAGGTTAGGTTAGGTTAGGTTAGGTTAGGTTAGGTTAGGTTAGGTTAGGTTAGGTTAGGTTAGGTTAGGTTAGGTTAGGTTAGGTTAGGTTAGGTTAGGTTAGGTTAGGTTAGGTTAGGTTAGGTTAGGTTAGGTTAGGTTAGGTTAGGTTAGGTTAGGTTAGGTTAGGTTAGGTTAGGTTAGGTTAGGTTAGGTTAGGTTAGGTTAGGTTAGGTTAGGTTAGGTTAGGTTAGGTTAGGTTAGGTTAGGTTAGGTTAGGTTAGGTTAGGTTAGGTTAGGTTAGGTTAGGTTAGGTTAGGTTAGGTTAGGTTAGGTTAGGTTAGGTTAGGTTAGGTTAGGTTAGGTTAGGTTAGGTTAGGTTAGGTTAGGTTAGGTTAGGTTAGGTTAGGTTAGGTTAGGTTAGGTTAGGTTAGGTTAGGTTAGGTTAGGTTAGGTTAGGTTAGGTTAGGTTAGGTTAGGTTAGGTTAGGTTAGGTTAGGTTAGGTTAGGTTAGGTTAGGTTAGGTTAGGTTAGGTTAGGTTAGGTTAGGTTAGGTTAGGTTAGGTTAGGTTAGGTTAGGTTAGGTTAGGTTAGGTTAGGTTAGGTTAGGTTAGGTTAGGTTAGGTTAGGTTAGGTTAGGTTAGGTTAGGTTAGGTTAGGTTAGGTTAGGTTAGGTTAGGTTAGGTTAGGTTAGGTTAGGTTAGGTTAGGTTAGGTTAGGTTAGGTTAGGTTAGGTTAGGTTAGGTTAGGTTAGGTTAGGTTAGGTTAGGTTAGGTTAGGTTAGGTTAGGTTAGGTTAGGTTAGGTTAGGTTAGGTTAGGTTAGGTTAGGTTAGGTTAGGTTAGGTTAGGTTAGGTTAGGTTAGGTTAGGTTAGGTTAGGTTAGGTTAGGTTAGGTTAGGTTAGGTTAGGTTAGGTTAGGTTAGGTTAGGTTAGGTTAGGTTAGGTTAGGTTAGGTTAGGTTAGGTTAGGTTAGGTTAGGTTAGGTTAGGTTAGGTTAGGTTAGGTTAGGTTAGGTTAGGTTAGGTTAGGTTAGGTTAGGTTAGGTTAGGTTAGGTTAGGTTAGGTTAGGTTAGGTTAGGTTAGGTTAGGTTAGGTTAGGTTAGGTTAGGTTAGGTTAGGTTAGGTTAGGTTAGGTTAGGTTAGGTTAGGTTAGGTTAGGTTAGGTTAGGTTAGGTTAGGTTAGGTTAGGTTAGGTTAGGTTAGGTTAGGTTAGGTTAGGTTAGGTTAGGTTAGGTTAGGTTAGGTTAGGTTAGGTTAGGTTAGGTTAGGTTAGGTTAGGTTAGGTTAGGTTAGGTTAGGTTAGGTTAGGTTAGGTTAGGTTAGGTTAGGTTAGGTTAGGTTAGGTTAGGTTAGGTTAGGTTAGGTTAGGTTAGGTTAGGTTAGGTTAGGTTAGGTTAGGTTAGGTTAGGTTAGGTTAGGTTAGGTTAGGTTAGGTTAGGTTAGGTTAGGTTAGGTTAGGTTAGGTTAGGTTAGGTTAGGTTAGGTTAGGTTAGGTTAGGTTAGGTTAGGTTAGGTTAGGTTAGGTTAGGTTAGGTTAGGTTAGGTTAGGTTAGGTTAGGTTAGGTTAGGTTAGGTTAGGTTAGGTTAGGTTAGGTTAGGTTAGGTTAGGTTAGGTTAGGTTAGGTTAGGTTAGGTTAGGTTAGGTTAGGTTAGGTTAGGTTAGGTTAGGTTAGGTTAGGTTAGGTTAGGTTAGGTTAGGTTAGGTTAGGTTAGGTTAGGTTAGGTTAGGTTAGGTTAGGTTAGGTTAGGTTAGGTTAGGTTAGGTTAGGTTAGGTTAGGTTAGGTTAGGTTAGGTTAGGTTAGGTTAGGTTAGGTTAGGTTAGGTTAGGTTAGGTTAGGTTAGGTTAGGTTAGGTTAGGTTAGGTTAGGTTAGGTTAGGTTAGGTTAGGTTAGGTTAGGTTAGGTTAGGTTAGGTTAGGTTAGGTTAGGTTAGGTTAGGTTAGGTTAGGTTAGGTTAGGTTAGGTTAGGTTAGGTTAGGTTAGGTTAGGTTAGGTTAGGTTAGGTTAGGTTAGGTTAGGTTAGGTTAGGTTAGGTTAGGTTAGGTTAGGTTAGGTTAGGTTAGGTTAGGTTAGGTTAGGTTAGGTTAGGTTAGGTTAGGTTAGGTTAGGTTAGGTTAGGTTAGGTTAGGTTAGGTTAGGTTAGGTTAGGTTAGGTTAGGTTAGGTTAGGTTAGGTTAGGTTAGGTTAGGTTAGGTTAGGTTAGGTTAGGTTAGGTTAGGTTAGGTTAGGTTAGGTTAGGTTAGGTTAGGTTAGGTTAGGTTAGGTTAGGTTAGGTTAGGTTAGGTTAGGTTAGGTTAGGTTAGGTTAGGTTAGGTTAGGTTAGGTTAGGTTAGGTTAGGTTAGGTTAGGTTAGGTTAGGTTAGGTTAGGTTAGGTTAGGTTAGGTTAGGTTAGGTTAGGTTAGGTTAGGTTAGGTTAGGTTAGGTTAGGTTAGGTTAGGTTAGGTTAGGTTAGGTTAGGTTAGGTTAGGTTAGGTTAGGTTAGGTTAGGTTAGGTTAGGTTAGGTTAGGTTAGGTTAGGTTAGGTTAGGTTAGGTTAGGTTAGGTTAGGTTAGGTTAGGTTAGGTTAGGTTAGGTTAGGTTAGGTTAGGTTAGGTTAGGTTAGGTTAGGTTAGGTTAGGTTAGGTTAGGTTAGGTTAGGTTAGGTTAGGTTAGGTTAGGTTAGGTTAGGTTAGGTTAGGTTAGGTTAGGTTAGGTTAGGTTAGGTTAGGTTAGGTTAGGTTAGGTTAGGTTAGGTTAGGTTAGGTTAGGTTAGGTTAGGTTAGGTTAGGTTAGGTTAGGTTAGGTTAGGTTAGGTTAGGTTAGGTTAGGTTAGGTTAGGTTAGGTTAGGTTAGGTTAGGTTAGGTTAGGTTAGGTTAGGTTAGGTTAGGTTAGGTTAGGTTAGGTTAGGTTAGGTTAGGTTAGGTTAGGTTAGGTTAGGTTAGGTTAGGTTAGGTTAGGTTAGGTTAGGTTAGGTTAGGTTAGGTTAGGTTAGGTTAGGTTAGGTTAGGTTAGGTTAGGTTAGGTTAGGTTAGGTTAGGTTAGGTTAGGTTAGGTTAGGTTAGGTTAGGTTAGGTTAGGTTAGGTTAGGTTAGGTTAGGTTAGGTTAGGTTAGGTTAGGTTAGGTTAGGTTAGGTTAGGTTAGGTTAGGTTAGGTTAGGTTAGGTTAGGTTAGGTTAGGTTAGGTTAGGTTAGGTTAGGTTAGGTTAGGTTAGGTTAGGTTAGGTTAGGTTAGGTTAGGTTAGGTTAGGTTAGGTTAGGTTAGGTTAGGTTAGGTTAGGTTAGGTTAGGTTAGGTTAGGTTAGGTTAGGTTAGGTTAGGTTAGGTTAGTTAGGTTAGGTTAGGTTAGGTTAGGTTAGGTTAGGTTAGGTTAGGTTAGGTTAGGTTAGGTTAGGTTAGGTTAGGTTAGGTTAGGTTAGGTTAGGTTAGGTTAGGTTAGGTTAGGTTAGGTTAGGTTAGGTTAGGTTAGGTTAGGTTAGGTTAGGTTAGGTTAGGTTAGGTTAGGTTAGGTTAGGTTAGGTTAGGTTAGGTTAGGTTAGGTTAGGTTAGGTTAGGTTAGGTTAGGTTAGGTTAGGTTAGGTTAGGTTAGGTTAGGTTAGGTTAGGTTAGGTTAGGTTAGGTTAGGTTAGGTTAGGTTAGGTTAGGTTAGGTTAGGTTAGGTTAGGTTAGGTTAGGTTAGGTTAGGTTAGGTTAGGTTAGGTTAGGTTAGGTTAGGTTAGGTTAGGTTAGGTTAGGTTAGGTTAGGTTAGGTTAGGTTAGGTTAGGTTAGGTTAGGTTAGGTTAGGTTAGGTTAGGTTAGGTTAGGTTAGGTTAGGTTAGGTTAGGTTAGGTTAGGTTAGGTTAGGTTAGGTTAGGTTAGGTTAGGTTAGGTTAGGTTAGGTTAGGTTAGGTTAGGTTAGGTTAGGTTAGGTTAGGTTAGGTTAGGTTAGGTTAGGTTAGGTTAGGTTAGGTTAGGTTAGGTTAGGTTAGGTTAGGTTAGGTTAGGTTAGGTTAGGTTAGGTTAGGTTAGGTTAGGTTAGGTTAGGTTAGGTTAGGTTAGGTTAGGTTAGGTTAGGTTAGGTTAGGTTAGGTTAGGTTAGGTTAGGTTAGGTTAGGTTAGGTTAGGTTAGGTTAGGTTAGGTTAGGTTAGGTTAGGTTAGGTTAGGTTAGGTTAGGTTAGGTTAGGTTAGGTTAGGTTAGGTTAGGTTAGGTTAGGTTAGGTTAGGTTAGGTTAGGTTAGGTTAGGTTAGGTTAGGTTAGGTTAGGTTAGGTTAGGTTAGGTTAGGTTAGGTTAGGTTAGGTTAGGTTAGGTTAGGTTAGGTTAGGTTAGGTTAGGTTAGGTTAGGTTAGGTTAGGTTAGGTTAGGTTAGGTTAGGTTAGG